>CM043324.1:36745610-38175610 GCA_023736055.1 Quercus glauca | reverse complement strand
AAAATAATAATAATAAAGAATACTATCCTTTTTTTCAACAACAAAAAAGATGTCTCTATTGAGCAAATTTAGAATATTGTTATGTTCCTCTAACTATGAGAGCTTCCAAACATTTAGATTCTTTTATACAAATTTATTTTTAGTTTAATCACTCCTTTATTATATACTCCATGTGTACTTGGATACATTTGTCATCAATACTCCCCTTTCAGCTTTCATGTCAAAGCCAAACCCCATAACCTTATTATATACTATATAGGTGGGGTTTGGATACACGTTGCATTTACTGTGTTGACGTTTCCTGTGTTTTCACTTTTTTTTTTTTCTTTCTTTTTGCAGCTTGCGTTTTAGGGGGACAAATGGTTACTGTTCATGCTACTGTTCATGAACAATAGCCGTATATTTTTGACTTTTTAGCCACTTTTCATCAGTTTATGGGTCCCGTGCACTGTTCATGGGACCCACAAAATTTACTTTTCAACAACTTTTTCATTAAAAATGGGTCCCACGGCACTATTCACACATTTAAAAATTATTTTGCTCCAGTGTTTTTAGTTTTCAGTTTTCAGTTTCAGCAAAATAAGTTCTATCCAAACGGACCTATAGTATATACCTCTCTGTTTTCTAATATCTGCCGCTCATAGCTCTTTCCTTTCAGCCTTCACATCAAAGCCAAACCCCACAACTTGATTATATATTATATACTTCTTTATTTTCTAATATCTGCCACTCATAGCTCTTTTTCTTTCTGGGTCTTCTAATTTGGAAGATCGGTTCTGCTGTTGGTTTACCACCAATCTCCTCTTTCACAGGTATATTCTTTTCTCTTTCATTATCTCTTTGGAACACTAGCCATTCAAGTTTTTCTCTCTCACTCTTTGGGTTTTCAATTTTGGTAAATATATAGATTCCAATTGCTTCTTAATTTTTCCACTCCTACTTACAGTTTTGATTTTAGGCTTTTGAATTTCTTGATTAGTTTATTTTTATGATTAAACGATGGGCAGTCCTAATTAAGTAATTTGTTTACGTAGGTTGTTGAAATTAAACATCTGTAAGCATCCACCTTTGTTTTATTTCAAACCCTACAGCTATGGGAACTATATTATTATTTTAAAATTATAAAATAGAAGGGATTGGCTATCTAATTCAATGATATATGTGTAACTGAAGAAGGTTATATAGATAGTGAAAATTGATTAATTGGTGTAGTTTTTGCTAAAGGACGTTAAGGTTGAAGTGTAGTATTGATATAAATTATTATTATTACTTAAAAATTTTCATCAATTATGAATATATGATGAATCACTGGATGCTATTAAAAGAGAATTGGATGTCAAATTGTAGAATATATTTCATGGTTTTGGTTGTGCTGATGGTGTGGGTTTAGTTTGCTATTTTTCATCAAATTTGTTAAAATACTGAATGAATTATATTATTGAATTGATCTATACCAAACCCTATCCCCCGAACTCAACAATTCAATTTTTTTATTCTTTATTTTTAATATAGAATCAAACAAAGAGAATACAAACTGAATAAGGAAATTAACACAAAATTCAACCAAAGGTAGGTGAAATTTAATAACAAATATCAAAATTTTGCAGAGAAAACAAAGTATTTGGGATTTTCTTCCTAGATAAATTGAAGTAGATCATGAATGAAACTCTAAAAATCAATATCATGGATGCAACTCTGGGAAGCAAAATTTAGACTTTGCTATTTAAAAATATACTTAATAAATTAATAATTTGCTATAACAACACTATTTTCGACAATAAATCACAGTAAAAAAATAAAAAACTTGTTAACAAAAAACTTTATAAAAAAAAAAAAAAAGGAAACTTTTGACCAAAAAGAAAATTCCTTACCGAGTATTGCTAAGACTGGGAGAAAATCCCTTCTACCACTGTATACAGTATGCATATGTTGCCACCAGTTATGCGCCTTTGTACCTTCTGTAATTCAACGATGGAGAGGTTAAGAAAGTTGAAGAAGAAGAAGGCGAAGGAGATGAGAGTGCGTTTGAGACATATTTTGCGTGTGGGTGTTTGGGGTTTTCAATATTTTTCCAGAGGAGATTTGTTTTCGTGTTTGATAGAAAACCTATACGCTATAGTTGGGTTTCTCATACATAACAACCAAAAACTATAGAACAAAATTAAAAACTTACTAGTAAAGTTTTCAGAGAAGTTCTGGTCTGATTATAATGTTCTTCAGATTTTTCTCTCCCTCTCTGACTCTCTCTACCCCTTACTAACGCTCTCAATGAACAATAATAATGTAAGGCTCTTTTGGTTTTTTTAAAAAACCATAAATTTACTCCAAATAAAGAGAACAAGTAAGGGGGAAAACCTAAAATTAAAATAAAAACATCACAAACCATTCTTTAAAACATCAAGAGACGAAGCCTATGTAGAATTTGATCTTCTATAGGGTTTCCCCAGGTTCAACGAAGCCAACGCCTCGGCCAAGTGGACCGTGGTGGAGAAAAATAAGTCGTCACCTAAATTAGGTCTAGGAACCATGTTGGGCCTTTTAGGCCAATCACTTACATGCATGGGTCTGTATACCAGATCATGGGTCCGGAGTTTGGGTAAGGCTTGGGAAGGTGTTAGGCACCCAAGACCTCCCAGCTTGTAGGCCGGCCTCCATTATGTGTTGCTAGGCCATATTTAATTAAAGAGTTTACTAAGAGTACCCTAATCCTTAACATAAACATACATCGTGAACTTAAGGAAATAATACACACAACATATTAAAGATTTCGTCACAATATAAAAGGAAACAAATAAAACACAATCAAACATATACTAAAAATAAAAAGATAACAATTAAATCACACACATAAAAGGAAAGATTATAAAATAGACCAAACATGGCAAAAAGATTCAAACAAACATGGAAAAATAAATTAAACACAATAATTAACTTAAAACATAATAATTAACTTAAAACATAGTCAAACATAATCAAATTACATGTGAAAAATGATTAAAATAAATAAAAACAAGATTTTGCCCTAATTTGGGTTCGAGGTGTGTATGCATGGTTGAACCATGCGCACACATACTCAAAAGATGCGTACGCATCCTTTAGCACATATTCGAAAAATTACAATTTTACAGATTTAATCATTCAAAGATATAAACATACAATCAAATAAGAATGTTAGAACCTTAAACACTAAACTAACATAAAGGAAAAAAAAAAAAAAAAACAAAGCATCAACATAAATAAATAACCACTAGCAAACCAAATTAACATCCTAAACACACATAAAATAAGTAAACATGTTAAACTTTATATAAAACTAAAATAATATAACATGATTAGTAAAAAAACGTTCTAAGGTGCTGCCCTAGGGTTTTGAAAAGAGAAAAAAAGGCTTTTAGAGAATATGGAGGCCAAAAAAATCATTCTCTTTAGCTAGGGTTTTAATTAGAGACATAAGATGAGTATTTATAAGTTGAAATTAGGGTTTTTGGGTCTTTTTAATGATCTTTGGACATTCTTAAGGGTCTGTGGGCCGACCCACATCAAAGCATGATGTTTTGGACCCTTAAAAATGAAGTTTTGGAACCCAGAAAATTGACCTGCATACGGAAGTCTCGACCATGCGTACACATGCTCCCTAGAAATCTTAATCTAACAACTCTAATGGCCCAACTTCAAACGGCCATAACTCACTCAATATACATCCAAATTAGGCAAAATTTTTGCTTAAATTAAATCCAAGGATGTCTACTTTCTAATGAAATAAACTTTACTAAAACATTCTTTGTGGATAAAAAGTTATGGTCAAAATAGTGAGCAAATGTAATTTTTTATAATCATTTTCAATGCAATTTGAGCACTTTTAAGTTATGATTACTTCCAAACTATTGTGAACTTTTTAAATATCCTTGGTTGACATATTTCAAGCTCATATTGGGGCTAGGGACCAAAATTTATTAACGGGTACAAAATGAGGTGTCTACAAGGAGGTATAGTATTAGGCATTGGTGTGGGATCCAAAGGCTTGAGGAATCCTTTGGAAGTTAGGTTCTCATATGCTTGGGTAAGGTTCATTTCTAGGTCGGAAAAATCTCGGTGGGATTTCTTTGTGAAGCTTTGATAGGCTAGAGGTTGTTGGGGTATGACGGCACTCACATTCACAGGGTTAGGTGCTTTAGAAATGGGTGCTCCTCCCCTATATGTCTTCTTGATTGGAGGCTTATTTTCACCTTTCTCTAATTGTCCATTATTGATGGCATCCTTGATCCTAGTCCCAAAATCACACAATTTTCCAAAAGAACTAATAAGTGATGACAAGAGCCTACTATTGTATGCCAGAAGCAAGTTCTTGATAATCATATTGATTTGGTCCTTCTCATTTGGCCTATTAACCATTTTGGAAGCCTTCCCCTCCCCCACTCCATGCTTAGTGGTCTCTAAATCTCTCAAAGTTACATCAGTCATGGTATTGAAGATGAATTGATCCATAAATAATTTCACTAGCTCATTCCATACTTTGGTTTTGCTTGGATCCAAGCTATAGTACCATCTCATGCTCTTCCCTTAATTGAAAGAGGGAATGCATGCAAAGTTTGCTTCTCATCCAACCCCATCATTTCAGCTATGCTTATATATCTCCAAACATGTTGCTTTGGGTCTGTAGTCCTATCAAACTTTTTTCGCATTAGAAATTTTGAACTTGGAAGGTAATGCAATAGAAGCCTTGGAGTTTAGACCACCCATGTTGTAGAGACAATCTTCCATCCCTTAAGCCTTGTGAAAGGCTAGTTGCATCTTCTCCATCTTTTCCTTCATAGCCATGGTATCCTCGGCGAGCTTCTTAAATTGTTTGTTCCTATCATAATCAGCCTTATCCTTCTCGTCCCATTCTTCCTTTTCTTCTTCCTCGTTTATCTCCACATGTACGAGATTCTTAATCTTGCTCTCATCTAGCTTAGAGAGACGACTTCCCATATTTTTGAGAGCCTCACCTTGATATTCCAAGGCTTTGTGTATCTTTTGTGCAAGTGTGTCATCAATTGGAGCAGCCATTTCTTGAGGTATCTCTTCTTGAAGTATTTCTTCTTAAGGTGTGATATCAATCTTAACTAAGCGTCTTCCGTTGCTCTCTCGAACCCAAGTTGAGGTAGGGACATGCTTACTTGATTTCGATGGTGCAATCAATGCCTGAAAAGAAGTCCCACTTTTATTAAGCCCGTGTCCCAATTAAAAGCTTCTTTTATATAGATGTTATTAGAAATTCTTTAAGTCCATCTTAATGAAAGTCCATTACAAAATCACTCTCTTTCCTCTCATGAGCGTTGCCCCTTGTTTCAATAGGGCTTAATCCATTTACAATAAAGTTCTCATCTTACACTTATGGGCTTTCATTAGGATGTGCTTAGAGATTTTCAACCCTTTGTCTCAAATATGGGCCACAATGTATTCATCACCATTGGACTCTTCTTTTCTTATATTCAATATCACTTTTTTCGAAGTAGCCTTCTAGCTAGAATATATTGTGGCCTTCCTGTCAAGGCCCATGAATCTCTCATCATTTTAGGCCTTTACATGCAATAAGAAGGCCTAAGATTAGGGAAATTCATATTAATTTTGTAGGATCGTGGATTCTAGGACCATAGCATATTTGTTACTTTAGGCTCAAGACTTTCTTTTTTAAGAGGCCTTTTGATTTTGAGCTTACGGTAGCAACTAGACTATGATCTTATGAACATTTCAAGTTAAGATATACATTTGGATTTTGGTATAAGCCTTTTATATGAGAGAACTTCTTTTCTTTTCATCCCAATGTCTTAGGGTACACCATAACTTTTGGGTCATCCTTTCTATTTTTACATCTTTTATTTTTCCTTTAGAATTAGGTGAACACAAGATATATGGTTGAACAAAAAAGAGGTATAAAGGGTACCCTCTTTTGATAGGATCTAAGATCTCTATATGTGTGGGCAAGCTCCTTAAAGCAAAAAGGATAGATCAATAGGTCACTCACAACTAGGTGGGCCATGATTCCAACCTTAGGCCTAAATGGACCGTAATGGATTGGTGGCAAACCATTAATGTACTCAAAGCCCATCATAGGCAATGGCACAGATTGTGAGTTAGTGGGATGAACCCCAAAAAGTCTTGGCCCGAATGGAGCCTCCACTTTCCTACTAATCACTAACCATGGCAAAGCGACAAAAGGACCAAGTGAAAGTGTATGCAAAAAATATTAAACAAGTCTTTATCAAGATTAAGAAATGGAACACACTGAAATCAAACTTTCTATCCCCAGCAGAGTCGCCACTGTGGATGCAAGCACCCGCAACTGATCATCCTTTTCATAAAATACGCCTTGGCCTCGGATAGACCATGGTGGAGACTGTAAATGGAGTTGCCACCAAGTTTAGGTCAAAGAACCATAAATATAGTGCCCTTCCTGGAAGGATTAATCTTTACTAGAGCATGTGTTTGAAGTTTAGGTATGGGGATGGGAAGGTGTTAGGCATCCAATCCCACCCAACTCGTGAGTTGGCTTCCACTCATTGTGTTCCAAGTCTTAATCTCATTAAAGGCAAAGTTAATATGTATCCTAACTCACACACACACACACACACACACACACTAACATGTATCTAAAACATAAAAAATAGCAAAATCATCCCAAAACCTAACATTCATCTATCATGGCACTTAAACATACATTAACAAGGGCAAAGACATCACCAAACAAAGTTGGATAAACACATGTAAACATCTAAGCCAACAAACTCATGATATTCAACCAAGCACATTGTGTTCATCAATCACATCATACTCACCATTTAAAAACCAATGCATGTTCATGTGATTATGCATGACTTACCTCACTACATCATAGCACCTATGCATCAATGCATGTTCATATTTGTTAAGTTATGATTTTTCTCATAACATTAGTGTTGGCTTATTCCATGACAAAAAGTGTTGTAATTGCATAAATTTGTTTCCTTGTATTTTTGTGGGATTTAATTGTATTGGGTTTAGTATTAAGTTGGTGAAGACTTAAGCTTAATTGAAGATCAAGTGGATTTCGCAAGAAGCTCGCGAGAAGCTAACCCGTGAAGTAGCCACGTGAGAAGCACATGACTGGAAGCTAAAGAGTCGTGCCAGGCTGTTGGTTTCACGAGCGTCTCGTGGGTAAGGCCTTCCTGCGAGGTAGTTGCGAAATATTCTGTCTGGAGGATTTTTAAGTGTGACTTTCTTACCCTTCACCCATACTATATATACCCTCATTACCCACAAATGTAAAGGAGGCCATTCAGAGAGAAAAACCCTAGATATGTTTTCTATAACACACACACCCATCTTTTGAGAGAGAGCTACTCATTATTAGTGAGAAATCATTCTAACCTCTTCTCCTTCCCTCTCCCATTGTCATACCTTGAGAGGAGATTTGTACCCAAACACAACCCACACCTATTTAGAGTGTAGAGAGTGTTTTGGAACTTGGGAAGCTGTGAGGATTTGCCAAAGAAGCCGGTGAGGTTTGGCAGATGCAATTGAGTGTATTGTGGGATCTGGAAAGCTAGATAAGACACAGTTCCGAAAAGCCTTGTTGGAGAAGGAGCTTGGAGGGCTTAGGTGAATTGGGTAGATTAGGCTTGGAGAGTCTCTTGCTATTCGTGTATCAAACTTATTGTTTAGTGGATCGATTTATCGCTTGAAAGGCGATGGAGAGGTTTTTCGCCGAGTTCTTTGGTTTCCTCTTCGATAACACGTCTCGGTGTTATCTTGTGATTGCATCTCTCTTCCCTTACTCTTGTGCTTTACTTTTATTGTTTGTTATTCATATTTATGCACTAGAGTAGTCATTGGTTTATTGCGCTTCATTTACTCTTGTTTCGAACTTAGATAAGTTAGAGTAAAAGCAATCTAGTCGTAATTTTTAATTGGGGATCTAAACAAGCTCTTGTATTTTTATATAATTTTGAGTTTTCAATTGGTATCAGAGCGAGTACACTTGCTATGGTTTTATTACCTAAGTGTGATCCTAGACCTCTTTGATAGAAGCAACTATGCATTTTGGAAAGTCCATATGAGGGCATTCCTGTGTGCTATAGATGAGTCGGTATGGGATTCTATCGAGAATGGGTATGTCAAACCCACGACACCCAAGTTTGAATGGGAGAAGGCAGCTCTTGCTTTGGCAAATGCAAATAGTAAAGCTATTAATGCTATATTTTGTGGTATGTTTATTGATGAATTTCATAGGATATCACACGTGGAGTTTGCCAAGGAAGCTTGGACGATTCTTGAGACTACTAATAAGGGTACCAAGAAAGTTAAGGACACAAAACTTCAGATGCTTACCACCAAATTTAAAGAGCTCAAGATAGGTGACGATAAATCATTTGATTCATTCTATGGCAAGCTCAATGAAATTGTAATTGCTAAGCTCAATCTCGGAGAGAAGATTGAGGATGCCAAGGTGGTGAGAAAGATTTTGAGGTCCTTACCGGAGAGCTTCTGTGTGAAGGTCACAGCTATAGAAGAAAGTAAAGATTTGGATGAGATCAAGATCCAAGAACTTATTGGATCTCTCCAAACATATGAGCTTGGACTACCTTCCCACAAGTCAAGCAAATCACTTGCTCTCAAAACCATCACCGAGAGAAAGGATGACTCCTTTGAAGAAGATGATGTGGAGAAGGAGGTAGCATTCCTTGCAAAGAACTTCTGCAAATTTCTAAAGATGAAAAATAGTGGGAAGTCATTCAACAAAGGAAAGTTTTCATCCCCCAAAGGTGACTGAAAGGAGTTCAAGAAGAGAGATGGGAAGGATTCTTAATCCCTTCAAGGAATTGTGTGCTATAAATGCAACAGTCATGGACATCTCAAGAAGGAGTATCCTAACTATTTGAAAGGGAAGGGTAAAGTGTTTGCCACTACCCTTAGCGATTCAGAAAGCTCAAATTCAGATACGGAAGGAGAATGTGACAGTGAAGGAAATTATAGGGCCTTTATGGCAATTGCCTTCGTTAATTCAAAGGATGATTTGAGCAAACTGGTTGATGAACTTGGTAATCTTTCAGAGGATGAGGAAGTTGAAGAATCGGAAGATGAAGATGTATGTCAAAATGAAGGCTAGAACAACCTTCAAGAAGCATATGATTCTCTGTTGGAAGATTGTGGCAAATACGCCAAAGTTGCAAACCTTGCCGTAAAAAAGATGAAAAAGGTTGAAGATGAGCATAGGTGTATACTTGTGCAACTCAAGGAAGTGAAGTGTGAAGTAGAAGGACTCAAGGGAGAGTTGGTTGAAGCTTACTCTAATATCAAGTTTCTTGAACTTGAAATTATTCAAGCTAATGTCATGGTTGAGTGCATCTCTACCAAGAAACTTGACAACGTGCTGTCATTTCAAAAATCTTCACATGATAAGACCGGTTTGGGCTAGACTGGAGAAGGAAGTTCTAGCAGCAAAACCAAAAAGGAAGTAAGGTTCGTATCAGCCATGAATGAAGAGAAACTAAAAGAAGTGAAGCCTAAGATTGAGACCCCTGTTGCTGTAAAAAGAATGATTGATGCAAAACCAAAGGAAAAAGGGAAGTCACTACACAAAAATCAAAGGGGGCCTCAAGTGAAGCATGTGTGTCATCATTATGACGTATAAGGGCACACAAGGCCGAATTGTTTCAAGCTTCATGCGCTCAAGAAAGCTGATTCTATGCGTGGCCAAGAAATTTTAAAGAGAAGACTAAAGGGAGCACAAGCTAAGGGAGATAGTGAGGGACATCTCATTGGAGACGTTATGGAAATGTTGAAGAACACATCACTATGCCTTGCTAGCTTCACTCTGCGGTTTGAAAGCTATGTTGTCGTACACCGCCATCTAAGGCTCTCACCCAAAACACTCGTAAATAGTAGGTGAAGAGGGGTACTTACGCATGATCACTTCCTATGTCCATGCATTAATTCTCCCAATGTTTAAGGTCATAGGTTCATGCATCATGTCATACATAATACTCCCTTATCATTGCTTCCAGTTTATAGCATGTTTCTTTTACAAGTTTTGTTTTGTACTTGTTGTTTTTGTTGATCTTACTTTACTTGTTCTGTTTTTGAGTGTGTTGAAAAATTCAAAAACCCATAAAAATTGAAAAATCTCCAAAAAGTTTGATCACTTGTGTTGTGTACATCACATGTGAGTTTGGCCTAGTACCTTCGTACTAATGGCGTAGTGCATTTATGAGCTTAGCTTGTTATGTGTGCACATCTATCTTTGTGAGAAAAATCTTGAAATCTATGTGTGATTGTTGTAAATCGATCTTCAAGCTTGTCATGAATGTCAATAGTTTTGTCGGTTTTGATACATGCATAGACTTGTGCCTATATATCTTCCCACACTTTTTATGTTTTTGCTTAAAATGCTTAACAAATGTAAATCTCAAAATGAAAAGAGATAATGAGCTGCAAAAGCCGTCACACATACTAGTATTTGACTAGAAAAAAGGAAAATTGACTTTTTATTGAAATGTATGGTGCTTAAAAAGCCAAAGGCTTATTCTCAATATTGAAATATCAAAAATTTCAAGCACCGATCTCAAAATGAGATGTATTGTTAAAACAAATGATCAAGTGGTATGATTTGTAAAGAAGCCAAATGAAAAGCTTCAAAGATGTGTAATCATTTTCTTGTGGGGAGTCGTATATGTTCATTTCTATAATTGAGATAGACCACTTGACTTAGTACTAGTTGTGTATGACTTGATTGAATTGATCATTGACGCTTCACTCTGGACTAATGACTATTTTACATTTGATACTCACACACAACACACAAGACTTATGTTCAACAAATGCTTATTTCATTTGTGTGATTGTACATAATCAAATGTGATGTGTGTGCTCAATTTCTTGTCGATCAAACCCAAAAATATTTTATACTTTCGTGCTTTAAGTTTTTGTTTCAAAATGCATTTTTGTGTTGTTCTTCAAAAACTTGTTCAAAGTTATTTTCATGAGAAACTCGCGACTAAGCTCTTCCCACGAAAAGAGGTTAAGGCAAAAACTGGAAAACACAAAATTTCAGACGGAGACTTTCGCGACTGCCTCGTAACTATTTCGTGACTAAAGGCTTCCAGCGAAAAGCTTTGTGCTTCAGATGTGTTTTTCACAAGTAATTTCACGAGTGTCTAACTTGCGAAAAACGTGTGTTTTTAGTTTTATAGGGCTGATGTGACAGATTTTTAAAACACTCTTAAGTTCCCTCCCTTTGCCTCACTCGAACCTCTCTCAAACCCAAATTGATTTTCACTCAAAACCTATCAATTTCAAGTTCAAATCTCTACACAATCTCTTCAAAGGTATGTTTCTTAACAATCTTTTCACTCTTTTCTTAGATTATGCAGAAAAATTTCTAGGTTTGTCTTAAATTGGGGATTTTTGGAAAAGGGTTGGATTTATTGATTTTGGGCAAAAAAATTTCAAAATCTTTTTGATTGGGTTTTGTTTTAAATGATAATTTGCTTGGGATGTTGGCCCCTTGTGGCAAAAATAACATGTATTTAGGCAAGATTTTCATGTTCATGCATTGTTTAACATACATGTGTAGTGTGTGCACTCTAGGTGTTTAATAAAATGCCCAAATGGCATTTTGATGTTGTTTTGGATTCCGATGGGTACCAAACTTTGGCGATTACAATGATTATGCATGTTTATCATGTTTTGATCATTGGTTGTGTGTTTTATACACTTTTCCCTTTGAGTGTTTGTTCATGCATTGGTCATGCATCTCACATGCATTGGTTGTGTGTTTTATTGATTTTGGGCAAAAAAATTTCAAAATATTTTTGATTGGGTTTTGTTTTAAATGATAATTTGCTTGGGATGTTGGCCCCTTGTGGCAAAAATAACATGTATTTAGGCAAGATTTTCGTGTTCATGCATTGTTTAACATACATGTGTGTGTGCACTCTAGGTGTTTGATAAAATGCCCAAATAGCATTTTGATGTTGTTTTGGACTTCGATGAGTACCAAACTTTGGCGATTACAATGATTATGCATGTTTATCATGTTTTGATCATTGGTTGGGTGTTTTATACACTTTTCCCTTTGAGTGCTTACTTATGCATTGGTCATGCATCTCACATGCACACTAGATGCACCTTGTTGCACACACTCTTTTGCATTCACTCATGCAAGTTAAGTCCTTTTAGTCCCTTTTAGCACATATAACATGCTCTTGTGTCTATGTCATGCCTAGGTCTATATCACGTTCTATCATCCATAGCATGTCATGTTTACTTTATGCTTTGTAGCATTGTATCTTTAAGATGTTTTATCTTTTGTTTGAACTTCATTTTCTCATACATCTTACACCCCTCATGCATCATCTTTTACCCTTGTTCATATCTTCTTTTCTTTCCCTCTTTCCTCTTGATTCATTTGTCTATTCGTGACAAAAAAAGGGAGAGTATACCGGAGAGTATACTGGTGCGTATCGTCATTTCTATATGACTCATGTGCACATTCTTAGGGGGAGAAATTCTACCTCGTGCACATTTGTAGAGGGAGAAAGCCATAGGGGAGATGCATATACCAAAAGGGAGAAGACATCTTTTATGAGAAAATCTTGTTTTGTTTTGTTTTACATTATGCTTGTTTTCTCGTTGTTTTATGGTGCTTTGAGTTATATTTAGTATCCATGCTTTGCTGCTCTCATCGCATCATACTTACATTTTGGACGTGCATATATCCTTGTTACTGTGCTTATTGATTGCATGTTCAGATGATCATTTACTTTGCTATGTGATCATTATAGTCATTTCTATATGACTGATTTGGTGTATGATCAAGTTGCTCATATGTTTTACAACATGCTTACTTGATCGCATTTTACTTGTTACATTATACTTGTCTTTTTATCACTTGATTTACCTTGAGGGTCTAATGTGTTTTATGCAAGTGTTTCAGGTCACAGGTATATATGTTCCAAGTACTTCACAGCTTCTAGATTTAGGTGTGAGTGAGTTTTGTCATTGTTCCCAAACTCATGTTTAATTCTAGAGTCTGTTATAGGGTGTTTTGTCACGGAATAGCCAAAGGTGGAGATTGTTAAGTTATGATTTTTCTCATAACATTAGTGTTGGCTTATTCCATGACAAAAAGTGTTGTAATTGCATAAATTTGTTTCCTTGTATTTTTGTGGGATTTAATTGTATTGGGTTTAGTATTAAGTTGGTGAAGACTTAAGCTTAATTGAAGATCAAGTGGATTTCGCGAGAAGCTCGCAAGAAGCTAACATGCGAAATAGCCACGTAAGAAGCACATGACTGGAAGCTGAAGGGTCGTGCCAGGCTGTCAGTTTCGCAAGTGTCTGGCAAGTAAGCCCTTCCCACGAGGTAATCGCGAAACATTCTACCTGGAGGATTTTTAAGTGTGACTTTCTTACCCTTCACTCATACTATATATACCCTCATTACCCATAAATGTAAAGGAGGCCATTCAGAGAGAAAAAACCCTAGATAGGTTTTCTACAACACACACACTCATCTTTTGAGAGAGAGCTACTCATCCTCAGTGAGAAATCATTCTAGCCTCTTTTCCTTCCCTCTCCCATTGTCATACCTTGAGAGGATATTTGTACATAAACACAACCCACACCTATTTAGAGTGTAGAGAGTGTTTTGGAACTTGGGAATCTTTGGGGATTTGCCAAAAGAAGCTGATAAGGCTTGGCAGATGCAATCCTGCGTATTGCGGGATCTAGAAAGCTAGACAAGATACGGTTCCGAAAAGCCTTGTTGGAGTAGGAGTTTTGAGGGCTTAGGTGCATTGGGTAGATTAGACTTGGAGGGAATCTTGCTATTCGTGTATCCCAACTTATGTCTAATGGATTGATTTTTCGCTTAAAGGGCGGCGGAGAGGTTTTTCACCGAGTTCTTCGATTTCCTCTTCGATAACACGTCTCGGTGTTATCTTGTGGTTGCATCTCTCTTCCCTTACTCTTGTGCTTTACTTTTATTGTTTGTTATTCATGTTTATGCACTAGAGTAGTTATCGGTTTATTGCGTTTCGTTTACTCTTGTTCCGTACTTAGATAAGTTAGAGTAAAAGCAATCTAGCCATAATTTTTAATTGGGGGTCAAAACAAGCTCTTGTGTTTTTACACAATTTCAAGCTTTCAATATTCATATGCATGTTCATGGTATTCAAACAATATAAAACCCTAACAAGCATCAAAGAGATAAAATAAAAAAATAAAAAACAAAAACAAAACAAAAGCAGAGAAACAGAGGCTTACAAATATAAACTAGGTTTAACAGAGACTAAAACCATGAAGAAAACAAAGGAAAAACAAGCAGGAGAGGATTTAGAGTTTTTAGGCAAGGATATGTGTGTGCATACATAGGGCATGTGTGCGCAGCCCAATTGTATAGGTATGCAAATCACGAGTATACGTAGCATTCAACATGCGCACGCATACATACCCAGAAAACAAAAACCCAAAAACCCAAAACAAAAAACCAAAAAACACAAAATGTAGCAACCTAGCATGCTTGTAACACGAGCACAAAGTAAACCTAGACTACACAGGCATGTTATAAACACACACACACACATATATATATACAAATAAAAACAAAGAAAAAATGAAGAGCCAAAGTTAGAAACTTTACCTCAACACTAGAACTCTTTAGAGCTTGATTTTGATCATTCCCCTTAGTCAATTCACAACCAATTCGAAATGAGTTAGTAAATTTTAGAATTTGAATATCAAAACCAGAAAAAGTTTCAATCAAATAAAAATTGACTTAAGGATTTTTTGTGAAAAACTCCCTCTTCGGTTCACTATTTTCTAGCGAATCTTGTGTGTTTTTACTATCGTTTTTTGCCCTTCTTGAAAAAGTGTCATTTATGGCATTATATATTAAAAAAATTAAAGGTTTAGGGTGGCTCCTGAATGATGTGGGATTCATTCCAAAATAGATTTATTGCAAAAAATATTTCCTTACATAGTTTCTAGAACCCTAGCTACGTACGCATACTCGTGCATGCGTGCGCATACAATAAGGTGATTTATTTGCTCCCTCTCCTTCCTGTTCCTCTTCTTCTTCTTCCTCATCCTCTTCTTTTTCTTTTTCCTCTTCTTCTTCTTCTCTTCATTCTTATTTTTCTCCTCCCTTTTCCTGTTGTTCTTCCTCCTCTTTAGAACCAGTCACGGGAACTCGTCATGAAATACCATCTCGGCTGAACCATCAGAAAAAGGTTCGGGGAAGTACTTCTTCTTCTTCTTGTCTCCTTCTGCCGAGCTTTATTTTCTGCATACTTCAGTAAAAACCCAGGAAACCGAACGTCAATATACATTTGCAAGGGGTTCTTAGCTTAGAGCTAGTCCCCTGGATCCTGGAAGTCAAAGTACAAGGGAATATAACTGAGAACCAAGTGGGTGGTGCAGAGTTGTCCGTCAGAATGAACGAAAACCTCCGACCTAAGAATCCGGTTCAGATAGACAACTTCACAAAGCTGATGTTCAATTTTGTATACTGAAAAAATGAAATGCCTAACAAAAAGGGGGGGGGGGGGGGTAGTGAACAATATTGGGAAGTATAAAAATGGAATCAACAAAAAATGGTAATGGAATAAAAAGGGGAAGGGAGAGATTCCTCATAAAATTACCGACCTGGCTTCTTTAGAGAGGTCGGACAGGTGAGTTCATTGCTGAGCCAATTCCCAGTCACTTTTATGAATTCCCTTTAGGAATTCTTGTTGGAATCGGGGAGACATGAAATGAGCCTTACTCGGCCATTTCTAACTTTGAAGTAGTGGCCTTTGCTGAGGCTACCACAACTGCTATATATGAAGTTTATGTCATATTGGGTCATATTGGGTGAGTTTTAGGTCGAATAATCTATTTAGCCAACCAACACAGCTGACAACCTGGTAAAAAATTGGGTGACACTGGTTAGGGCTTAGATCATAAAACCTAATATGAGTAGAAGAGGATCTAAACGGAACTAGACCCCCCTTTTTCAAACAAGGCCATTAGGGGAATAAATATCACCCTAGGCTTTCTTTTGGATTCTATGTCTCCTTGAGGACAGTACTTGATCAGTACATCCCTGGGGATATGGAACCTAGCCTTAAAAGCCTCTACGGCAGCCTGAGAACTAAGTAACCCAGCAAACCCCATTGCTAAGAATTGAAAAGATGGAAAGAAACAACCTAAGGAGATAAGGATAGGATACTTACTGGGAAGAGGAGCATTCTCAAGAAGAGGAAAGTTTGATAAATAGGCTTGGGAAATGAGAGCTCTAAGACTAGGAGTTGACAAAGTTAAGAAATTCAATCTAAGTGAGAAAGCAGATATTTATAGAGGAGGGGAATTAAATGGATTGGGTGGGGAAAATCATAGCCCACATCGCCCTTGATCTCTGCATGCCTCGAGAGACCAATGGGTAAGTAATCGCAGCTGTTGGATCTTAACAGCTAGCCAGGCGCGTGCTAAAGAAAGGAGTTGTCACATCTGGTGCATTTATAGCCTGACCCTTAACATTCCCGAGACATGATGGTAACTTAAGCACGTACTCCCACATGTCAAGGATATAGACTAAGATGACCACGATCCCACCTTCAAGACATGAAGATGAAATCATGGGGGACTATTGTGGTTTACCAAGAACTGTGGGCCACTCCCCAAAGTAATTGGGCCCTGTTCATTACGATTTTGCCCCTATCATGGCCCATACAAGCGAAAAACGTATTGGGAGGGAGCCTAGGATGAGGACTTATCAACTCTCTCCTTTGCGAATCCTTATAGCTGAGGACCTTGGATAGTGCCTTGGGGAATTCCGCTCGCTAAGCATGAACCCGGTGTTAGGCACAAGTTACTAGGAGGTGGCCTCCACCTCAAAAAATGGGTCATTTCACTGACACAAGATTTGACCCTAGGCAACAGTGACCCTCACTAAAGAAGCCACTCATACCAACTGAACGATGGGGACCACTGGCTCAAAATATTTGCTCATTATGGTGCCCCCACTCAAAGAAGGGTATTAGAGAAAGGGTAAGGGAAATAAGAGGTTGGAACAAAATTGGGGGGAGAGACACGAGAGAAGTAGGAATGGCAACTAGTCGAGTTCGGGGCAAGTTTCTTTATGCCCGAACCCACCCTGTAGGCCCACCCCTATTACCTAAACCCACCGCTTTAATAAATGGATTTTTTTTAGACCCCCAAACCCGCCCCGTCGGGCCCCGTCCCATCATGCCCAGCCTAAAATCACAACATACAAACACAAATCCTAACACAAACACAAACAAAAAAAATCAAAAAAACAAATTTTAGATTTATGATTTATGATTTTCCCTTTCAAAATCACAAACACAAACACAAATCCTAACACAAAAACAAACACAGAAATCACAAAAACAAAAATTTCAGATTTAAGATTTTCCCTTTCAAAATCACAAACACAAACACAGAAATTCTAACACAAACACAAAAATCACAAAAAAGAAAAAAAAAAAAAAAAAAAAAAAAAAGAGAGAAGAACATATCATTGAGAAACAAGAATGACAACAAAGCCAAAAAAAACTAGTGGAGAACAAATCCAAATCATTGAGAGTGAGTTACGGTGAGTCGATGATAAAGGGGGAGTCGGCATCGACGGCGAGGTGAAAGTGTAGGGAGGAGGGAGAGTGGGAGCGATTGAGAGGGGCGGTGGTAAGGCTGTGCGTGTGGCTGTATGGGTCGGTAAGAGTGACGGCTTAAGGAGTTGAGGGAGGTGGCAGTGAGGCTGTGGCCGTATGGCTATGTGGCTATATGGGTGAGAGTGACTGGAGATTGAGAGAGGGTGGGTGGTGGTTTAGATAAGATTGAGAGAATGAGATAAGATTAGGGTTTTTTGAATAAGTTTATATATATATATATATATATTAGGTTTTTTGGTAATTTTAGTTTAACGAGTCGAGTCCGAGTCTTGGTTTGGGGTGAGTATCACTAAAACCCGAACCTAACTCGAACTCACTTCAGGTTTTATTTAAAAACCCAAACCTGACCCTACTGTTTTGAGGGTTGGGTTGGGTACCTACAGGTCAGGTAGCAATTGTCATGCCTAGAGAGAAGTGAGGAAAACACATTCTAGGGAGAAGGAAGTCTTGTTCGGATTTAAGGGAGGAGGCTCAACTGCTTAGTAGCCTTCACAGCCGAGCTAAAACTAAGGTCGTTTAGCACTGAGGAAAAACCGTAACACCATCAATGACACCACCAATCACTTCTTTGGAGCTTCCATTGTAGGATAAGCCCAATCCAAAGTATAAATAAATTGGGGTTCTAGGCCCAACAGCTCAAAGTTATTGGGAACGAATCACCACACACACACACGCATATATATATATATATATGCTCACTTCTTCTCCAAAAGGAAAAAAATAAAAATCTGTGCTCACATTATAACTTTCTATACTTCATTGATAAAAACAATTGTACAATTTCTAAATATTTTCTTAACCGAATTTGCAATTAATTATAATGGTACAAAATTAGCTATTGCAATATTTTGAAGGCCATGTAAGCTAGAATTTCGTTCTTTTAAAGATTCGAAGAAGAAAGAAATGAAGTAATTTTGTTCTTTTAGAGATTCGAAGAAGGAAGAAATGAGGTATTTAATTCTCAGTAAATCATAAGTCAACTATCTTACTACACATCTCTGCCGTTTATCCTCAAAAACTATCTTACTACACATCAGCTTGCTTGCATCTTTAAATAGTTTATTTATTTTATTTTATTTTTTGTTCTTTTTTTCACCTAATGGTTTAGTTCTATACATACTTTCTCATAATTTGTTTTTTATACAACATTATCTTTACGGTATCTAATGATGTATTATTATCTCATGGGATGGTTTCATAATAATTCGATGCTCTTTGATTGAGTATAAAACTCTGATGACTGCATTTTTTTTTTTTTTTTTTTATTTATGGTAATTCAATAGTTGGTAGAGTGGAATTTAAACTCTAGACATCATTATTAGAAACACTAGGAAGTTCTTGTTAAGCTACAAGATTCTACGCGATGTCTACACCATATCATAGTATAACTCCACATTGTCTGGGGACCTCGGTAGTTAAATTAAATTTGTTTCTCCAAAAAAAAAAAAAAAACCCGAGTAACGTAATTTTAATTTTGCGTTGATTATGTTGGGCACTTCAAGGTCCATATTTTTTGCTGCAGAGTTACTTTTTTCTTTTTTTTTTTCTTACTGGCCTTACACATCTGATGCATGAGATCTGATATACGCTGAGCAGACATGCCATTTTAAATTTCATCAGCTCAAGTAATTTCTAGTGTGGTGCCCTCTGTAAACTGTTTGGTTTTTACAAATGCAGAGAAGTCTGGTCTTAGTTACCATAGATACAACAAAGTAGAAGATTCATTAAACTGATTCCAATAGTTGAGTTTATAGGAAATTTTCTGTTAAACATTATCATCAGCACAAAGTTGTAACTTGTAACTTGAGATAACTAGAAATAGTTATGGCTTAAAATGGAAGTAAAAAATGTTAAAAGCCGTGGACCAAATTATGTCTCCAAGCATTTGCTACATTCGATGTTCTAACATAAAAGTGAAGACTTTTTAACTTCTTTTATTCTATGCAATAGTACTCTGTCTCTTGTCTACCTTTTATGAGTTCCAGTTGTCCGATTGGCAACATAGGTCCTCAATGAAGGAGATTGGGTGAGACCGTCCGGAGCAACTGTGGTATTTTGATTGCCATTCTTCTGTTGCATCCTTCTCCTAGCTATGTAACCTCTGAGCCAGGGGGTGACATCCTCATTAATTTTGATCATGATGAAAAAGATGATGCGGTAGATGATTATCATGCTGAAGATGACACTGAGATCCACCCATTTTGATCGGTGCACATTAATCTGGAATACATTCTCCAAGATGTAGTCTCCGGGTATCTTGGGAAGTTCCGGTGATTGGTTGTCAAACAACAAGCCCTCGAGATCATTCTGGTATTGTCCCTGAAAAGTTTTCATTGTTTGTCATTGAACCATCTTGGCAGCAAATCATCATCAACCAGTAAATTGTAGTATCATTTTACCTGCAGAGCCCAGAAATGAAAACTGATGTATGACATGGGATAGCGCCACACGGGCTTTGGTATGTCATTTGGGAGCCTAAAGTACCCAGAGACTAGCATGAATATGCCCTGACATGTGAGGAATACAACAAATAACACATCATTTATAACTAAAAAGTTGATACAAACATTTATAATGAACACTTGAATCTCTCACAACAGATCTTGTTGGAATAGCATGAATATGAACTTAGACACCAAGTAATATACGAAAGGGTGGAGTATGTTTCAACATTTTTAAGCAGTTCACATTTTTGCATTTCCCATAATGCAGATTTACTATGTATGCAATCTATCAATGTAGCAGGAATAGACAAACCTGAATTCCTGCCCCTATGATGATACCCATAAGGAAGTTAGGGACAATACTGGCTATGGCCATCATCAAGCTTTCGACTACAGTGACACTTGCATAAAGGCATAGTACAAAGAACACATAATGTTCAAATCCTGGGTGGAGTTGGACCATGAAGTAACAAACAGTTCCAGCGAGAAAGGTGATCAATATCAGGAATGGCATTGCAGAGAGTGTGTTGCTGACAACAAATGCAGTTACACCATAGTGGCCATTCAGCCTCTCTCTTTGGAGAACCTATGAATATTAGCAGAGAAATCAGAACATTACCATCTTCATCCAAGTGAATGGATCATGTGAATAGGTCCACAAGATTATGAAACTAACCTTCATATCTTCTACAAATGAAGGAAAGCCCCCAATCGACATGAATGTTACAAAACCAAACACAAAAGATGCACATGAACCCCTTGCCTGCACCATATCAAGTAAAAAAAGAGAAATCTTAGTAAAGGATTGAATTTGAGCTTCCTCATGCTTATGGTTATTTATTAGTTGGTTTCAATACATCATTTCTTGGACTTCTTGTCAAATAGAAGTGGCATGTGAGAGGGATTATCGCCCTCAAATTTTCCATAAAAAGTTCAAGCTTTTTCTTCATGTATCCTTGTCTTAACTTCTCCATTCACTGCTTTTAGATATAAGGAATTGCATCTGTCACTCAGATTAAATGGTGAAAGGGAAAGAAAAGAACAAACAAAAGTACCAGAATTGAAGTGTAGCTTGTCCCAACATTCAAATAGATGGTCCCAATGCAGATAGTGACTACAATGTAAATTGCAAGCCTAAGCCAGTAATATCCAAAGTCCCTTGACATGTTGACAAATGAACGCTTGGTTAAGGTAAAGGCTTGCATCAAGAAACTTGCCTGACTACCTCCTGAATCCAGAACAGTTCCTCTCTGTATCATGTGCAAAAAATTGCAGCTCTCAATATAGCATTCCAATATCATTACAATGTTTACCACAAATGCCCATAAAAAATCATGCTGCCAATGATCAACTTACAACTTTGGATATCTCCTGAACTTTTTCTCTCACTGCATAGTAGTACTGAGAGGTATGGTAATATTCAATAAGTGTTCGGATAGCTTCAGCTGTGGTAATCTTCTCTAGTGGATCATCAGTTGCCTCAAACTGAGCAGAAACCAAATTTAAAGCCACGGTTAGTAAAGGAACAATAGTAGAAAGCAAAGTGCAGCCTTACCAACCCCCTCCCTGGGGGGGGCTCATATATTATGATGCATTTCATGATAACATTAACTAAATGATTGCATAACAATTTTCATAAAAGGTACTATAAACTAAACCAATCAATCCAATGATAAGTTTGGCAATACACTAATACCCAACATTCAATGGAGCAAAAGATCACAGTGCAAGTAGATTTTGCTTTGAAGAAAACCAAACCAATTCTCACCATAACCAGTGACGACAACCAACCTATGCCCATATCCACACTATACTAAACTCTCGCCCAGCCCCCTTAATGCCCAATTCCACACCTGCAACCATCACCAGTACCACCTAATCATTTTTACCTCCATGATTATACCGTTTGCTGTCACTATCTTTACTCTTTTACACTACCACCACCAGAATTGCATGGGTGAACACATTAATGCATTGTGTGCACTGCAAGCTAAGAGTAGTAATAACTTCTAATGACTGAATTACAATAACATTAATAGCTACTAATATGTATAAAATTCAAAGCAAAAGAAGAAAAATGTCATACCCGCAGTTTCATGGATCCTTTTAGAGTGGCCTTAACTTTATCAAAGTCAGAATTGATGCATCTGAGGAAGTGATCAGATGGGTTCCTCAAAGCAGGGCAGGGGAACCCAGCTTGTGCAAAGAACTGCAAACACCTGCCTATATAAGAGCTCCATTCCTACAAAAAATCAAATGTGTGTAATGCAAAGGGAGAGAGTTCCCACCTCGTATGCTTCTGAAGCCTGGCCAAAATAAACAGTTTTGCCCCCAGAAAGCAAGTACAATTGATCAAATAGTTCAAAGACTTCACTGCTTGGCTGGTGAATTGAGGCAATGACGGTTCTCCCATCTCTTGACAGACTACGTAATGTTTGTGTAACAAAGAAAGCTGAAGCACTGCGGTAGAACCAAAGTAAATTAGAAATATATAACAAGAGTTTTGAAGACAATGGTAATAAATTCTTAAAAAGAAAAATAAAATTGACAGGACAAATAGTACATAGGATATTATAATATTTTCTATAAAAATGAAGTCAAACTACATACATTAATATAATTTTAGACCATCACATAGACAAAGAACATAAAAAAGATACCAGCCAACGGCCAAGAAGATGACAATATTGACTGTTATGGATATCTATCAAGGTTCATTTTACTACTAGCACTACAATAATCGTACTGTAAGCCTAAATTGTACTACTATAATACAGGTTTAGTCTACCGTTAGTTTTGAAATAGCTGAAGATTTCATATGATGTTGTTGTGAGTGTAGCCAATAATAGTAGATTTATGCAAAAAAGAAATAGAAAAATATAAGAAACGATCACATTAGGAACACAAAGATCTACATGGTTCGGCCTTAGGCCTATGTCCACAGACGACATTGGGGGGAAAGTTTCACTATGAAAATAGATTGATTACAAAAATGTCACAAAGGCTGTCATACCACCCATACGCCAAATACACCCAAGGAGCTCTTTCTCATCACAAGAATTTCTAATTCTCTAAATCTGGTATGCAAAAGACCAAAGTTGTCTGTGTTTCATAAAACTAAGTATGGCCTAATATATATATATATATATATATATATATAGTACTTTGATCGATTTTGGAAAGCTTGTCTTACACCAAAAAGTAATATAGAATACAATTTGAAATCCAAAGCTTAGCCATATAAGGAAAGGCTATAACCCCAAGTGACGTGCTCACGTGCATTCATTCAAGCCACCAATCAACAGTTAGCCTAAGGTTAATCTTTCTATGTAGACCCCCAATGAGCTTGTTATAATAGAGCAATTCAACATAGTAAAGATTTAGCCACTTAATGCTTTCTACTGTGGACATAGGTCATCAAATCTAACCATGTCAATTCTAGTTTCACTCTCTATCCCACAAAATAAATTCTAACATGATAACTGAGCTCAACCCCTTTTTAGTTCCCCAATGGCCGCCAACATGCTCACTCACCACATCACAAATCTGTCCTTGGCCTATTTTATTTTAACACCTGCGAAACTATCCTCAAATGATGTCTTCCTGAAAAATGGCATTGCTCTCCTTTGATTGTCAGATTCTGAATCCTCCAACAACCATTCATCACTAACCACCACTACACCTAGAATTTGTCTCGTGTTTGCCATCCTTAAGCCACTGTCACTCAAGTCAAGCCAAGTAATTCTTCAACCATAGTAGCCATCCGTAGGTCACTAGTGCAACCATCCTAGCTCTAGCCAATAGTAGTCATCTTCTAGCTTCCATCTATTGCAACCGTCGATGTTCACTGCTATCAATAGCTATCCCATGGATTCATCCTCACATCATTCTTAATCCATTCTACATTTGATCTGATTCTGCATGATCACACTCTTCTACACGATCACACTTTCTTTCCAAACTCATGGTATCCTTTGAGGAGGATTTTACAGATATTTAGCTAGGTAGTATTACTAGTACAACAATACTTGTATTGGAAGCCTAACTTGTACTACATCCTAAGGTTAGTCTATTGTTAGCCTAGGTTTATTTTCTCCATATATACTCTCAATGGGCTCGTTACAACAGAACAAGTAAACATAGTTTAGTTGTAACCATTTATGATCTTCTGCTACGGACCAAACTACTGATTTGCTTCCACTCTATTTTTCTCTCTTTTCCCTCTCATTGTCAATCCCAACATAAAATCTAACACTAACTATATATAAAAAAATTATGGGTGAACAATACTTTTGGTCCCTTAAATTTGTGATTAGTTCAATTTTTGGTCTTTCAAATTTAAAAACTTATGATTTGGTCCCTAGAATTAAAAAATAATAAAAGAACAACTCATCCCGCTGTCTATGGGTTTGGTTAGATTTTATCCTTTAAATATGAGCTTTGGTTTAAATTTGGTCTCTCAAAATTGGGATGTCTCAATATCGGTTTGTCGCATAAGCAGAAAATAGATGGAGGGATAAAATCTGAACTTCTTAAATTTTAGGGACTAAACTCAAACCTATACCACATTTCAAGGGACAAAAAGTGTAATATTAACAAAGAATTAATTTGGGAAAATACCAAACACACGGGTTCCATCTACTTCTAAAAGGTAGAAGGTAAAACAATTGATAAAACAGAATTGTAATTCTACAATGTCGTATTTGCAATAGTAATGAATTCGTAGTACACATGAATTAAAAAAAAAATCATATTGATTAATAAATGATATAAGAGAATCAGAAGACGACAAGACAACACTGACATTGTCTAATTCTCTTCTAAAAATATATAAATTAATAAAACTAAAAACAGAGGCACTCTGCACTTCCAAAAATAAATTGGCAATAACATGGAGACTGGAGAGGAAAGTTTTTAGAGTTTAACCTATCAAGTCCACTAGTTGGCTCGTCCAGGAAGAGCAATCTGGGTCTCATCAGGATCTCAAGAGCAATACTGACTCTTCGTTTCTCTCCTCCACTGATTCCACGCAAATGCCAGTTTCCTACAACTGTGTCAGCACAATCTTGGAGACCCATCTCTATGATGGTACTCTCAACCAGTGCACGCTTCTCTGACCAAGGCATCTTATCAGGGAGACGCAGGCGAGCTGAATATGAAATCGTCTCCCTTACTGTTAGAGTGCCAATCAAGTTGTCATCTTGAGTCACATAGGCCTGAGTTTACATCACATAATAACATCACCATTAATAGCCTGCTTGGTAAGCGTTAGATTAAATTCGCCGTTCTCTAATGGCTTAATCTTTTAGAACAATCAATAATGTATAACTTTAAACTTTTGGAACAATCAATCCACAATTTATCAATAACCATAACAAGCATGATATACCAAAACATAGATAAACACACACACCCACACAAAGCAGCCAAACCAAGATAAATCTATAGGTTTTAACCACAATAAGGTAACAATGAAAACACACACTTTTTCTTCTTGGAAACTTAAGAAAAACTCACCGCAGTCCCGAAAGAGAGCTTTGTTTTGCGACCATTGAGGAGTATGGTACCAGAAAGGAAAGCGTTGGCAGCAAGACGACTAGAAAGAGCATCAAGCAGCGTAGATTTGCCAGAACCAGAAGGACCCATGAGTGCAGTGAGGGTTCCAGGTTCAGCATAACCAGTGAGTCCTTCCAAAACCTTTTGAGTGTCTCCATTACTGAGACTGACCATCACAGTCAGATCCTTCCAAGTGAGCCTCGCTGACACGTCTCCTACAAACTCTGTGTTAGCTTTGTCCCTCCAAAGAGTCTCACTCAGAGGGCTTAACCCTGCTACTATGCCAACTACCATCCCATTATTCACTGCTGGTTTGTTTGCCTCTATCTCCCTCATCTCATGATTTGCTCCATAGTTGCTCATCTTCTCTCTATATCATTCGATCAGTTGTGTATATATATATATATATATATATCTTCAAAACCAAAACTTGCCCAAAAAGGTTTTTACAACCCAATATAGAAAGCTCTAAATGGATGTCAAGTATTTATGGCAAAGCACAGCTTGTTATCTATAAAGAAAGACTATATAAGAAAGAAAGAAAGAAAGAAATATGGAGAGAAGTGATATTGAGCAAAAAGTTGTGAAGTTGTAAAGGAGGAGGAAATGGGAATTGAATGAGGGAGGGTTGTAATTTGTGAATTTGACTGAAGGAAGAAAAAACAATTAGGAAGAGACAAGAGAGGTAACCCATGCAAAAACGGCCATAAGAAAAGCTTGCTTTTTTGTGTGACAAAGTGACTAGAGGAAGCTCTAGCTAATATTTTCTTTTTTCCTCAGAATGAGTAGAGAATTATAAATTTATAATCCCCATTCCTCATTGCCTTAGCCCTTTAGATCCTCAAAGCAGAGACAGAAGCAAATTTGAAAGAAAGAAAGATATAGATAGATTTAGTTGGAAGATGATTTGCCATATTTTTATTGTCACAATTAATGAACATTGGTGGTTGTTGGTAGAGGCATTTAATACCAGAACCGACCCGTATTAACATTCGCCAATTTGGTTCCCTCTCTTACATTGGCATTGATTTTGACATGCGTTTATATAATTATAATAATAATAATAATAATAATAATATAAAAAGCAAATCAGACATCTTTCTTTTTTTATTTTTGTAAAATTATCATTTCATTATTTATGATGGACACTACTTCGCACCATTCAATATTCATAACTTTTAAATTGAGGGCTCTACCACTTTACGTATGATATAAAATAGTGTGAGATTGTTAGAGATAAAACATTTTAAAAAGAACAACAATAATGCATTAAAAAATTTAGAATTATAAATTATTTTGTAGCTTTTTATTACAATTGTTCTAGAATTGTGACGTAATAAAGTGTAAATAATTAAGAAAAAATAGTTGATACATATATAAATGATAGGCTATCACTTAAATATGTTATATCAAATTGTGAAAAATAATTTGTAAAATAGTATGCGATAGTAGTACCAATTAACTAAAAATAGAACCGTTTGAGTTTTTTGTATATTGTAAACAGCATATCGCCACATCTAGGGGTGTTCATCAAACCGCATAAACCGCACAAACCGTAAAAATCGCACCAAAACTGTCCGCAAAATGGCATAACCACACCGCATCACACCACAAGTAATAGTGCACCGTACCACACCACACCACATGGTGCAGTGCGGTTTGCGATTTTATAATAAGAAAACCACACAAACCGCACCGCACCGCACCGCACCCTCTCTATATATTAATATATTTATTTATTTTTAATGTTAAATATATTATTAATAGTTTAATAACCCTAGTTAAAAAAAAAAAAAAAAAAAGGTTTAATAATTCTAACAAGTGTTGACTAGAAAAGCCAACCTCAAATAAAGAAAAATTAGCTCAATAATTTAAAACTTGGCTCAAAAAAAGGAAAAAATTAACTTGGGATTGAGTAGGAAAAACCCAAAATTTGAAAAATATACCGACTTCAAACCGCATATTATACATAGCATCGCACATGTGACCGCAAAAATGAGGTGCAGTACGGTTATGGTTTTGCCTAAACTTTAAACTGCACCACACCAAACCGCACCGCACATGTGACCGCAAAAATAAAGTGCGGTGCAGTTATGGTTTTAGCTAAATCACACCGCAAAATGCGATGTTAAAAATGGCTCAAAACCGCACCGCATCGCATCGCGAACACCCCACATCTACGTAGAAAAGATAAAATGGAATAGAATATAGGAACTACTTTTTATGCAGAATGAGAGAGAGAGAGAGAGAGACAGAGAGAGAGAGAGAGAGAGAGAGAGAGAATACTAGCGTGTCCCATATAGAGTCAACTGTGAGCTATCTGCTCAATCAATACAAGTAGTTAATAGTTAGTAGATGAATAAAATGGATGGGGTGGCCACGCCATGCCAGTCACACAGCTACTCGCTAGACCTTTGGGTCATATCAGACGGGTATAGTCTACAGATCAAACAGGATTAGATCAAATTAATCATACTTAAAAACTACGATTTAAAAAAAAAAAAAAATATATATATATATATATCTACAAGATATGGCCTTTTCTTTTCTTTTTCTTTTTATTTTTTAAGCGGCAACATCAATTATTCTAAAATAAAAAAATAAAAAAACTTATTTTAATACAATGAAAAAATTATTTTATCTATTTCAACATAATATATTCTACATCACATATTTTATTCCTCAAGTAACACATTAAAATAATTTAAAAATATAACTACAATATCAAATAAAAAATACATAACTCACAATACCACCCACCATCACCACCACCACCACCACCAACTATCGTAACCAAAACCCAAAATCAACCCACCTACCACTAGCAGCCATAATCATATCCACCAAAATCAACCCACAATACTACAACCACCATAACTCATTAAATTCAACCCACAACCCAAAAAAAAAAAAAAAAAAAACCACCACCACAACTATTGTAATAACCATTGCCACTTAGAACTAACCCAAACCACCACATTCACATCGAAACCTACCAATTCACACAGTACCCCCACAACCCACCACATTCATAACTCTCAAAACCCATCCCAAAATCAAACCAGCCTAGAAACCCATATACGCCCACAACTGCCCGATTGAGAGAGAGATTTGAAGGTCTAAATTATAGAGATTCGGATTACGTAGGAGGTCAGCAGTATGGCACAATGGACGACGCGACAAGGTTGGCAGTGTGGCTCAAAGAGAGAGAGAGAGATATTAGAGGAGAGTATAAAGTAAAATAAAATAAGAGGAAATATTTTTAGCATTTATACCATACTTTTCCATTAGAGCATTGGCATCAGCCATAAATTTAGGATTTGGCACACCAAACACCAAAATCCTTACTTTATGAGATATGCCAAATGTCAAAAGCAATGACATGGAGCTACAGTGATATTTTATAAATGGCATGGTTTGGTCAAAATGCTATAAATTTTTATTGGTTTTTTTCTGTCTCCTTGTGTCACATCTCCTTTATGAGACATCTTTCTTCTCTTTCTCACGCCACTATTCTCTTTCAAAAAAAGTTGATTTGTACATTTTTTTTTCGTTTTTATTTAGAGGAGTGTTTTTAAGATTATTTTAATGTGTTTAAAATTTTAAAATAGAACATGTGATGTAAAATGTGTTATAAAATGATATGGCGAAATAAATAAATAAAAAGAGTAGGTTTTAGTGTGTCAAAATAGCATTTAGCATAGCACAACTGATGCTAGTGCTCTTAGTGGAATGGCACTATAGATCCATGCTAAATTTTTTGACATTTGGCAAATTTGATGCATAAGGTTTTTTTTTTTTTGGTGTGCTAAATGCTAAAAATTTAGCACTTAGTACATATGATGCTAATGCTCTTAAAAAAACAAACACACAAAAGAGTGAGAATGAGGTTCTAACATAAAATTATACCACACATTCTACTAAGAAGTCATCGTAACTTTTAAGGTAGGGACTTGACCCATGTTTTTGTCGTATATAAAAAAATTAATAAATAAAAAAGAAACAATAATATGTCACAATAATAGAGTAATGTCAGGGATACAATAATATGTCACAATAATTTCATAACATTTCTAAATTAGCATGCCAACTCATCCATGGGTCTATTACAATCTCCATTTTAAATTTTTTGTTATGCTAATTTGAAAATATTATGAAGTTATTATGAAATTTTGCCGCATTCATACTTCATAGCATTACTCTTCAAAATAACAGAACAAACAAATAAAAACACTCAAAAATAAAATAAAATAATGTATAAATTCTTGAATTTTACAATCCATTTTTCACTAGTCTAATACTTTGATCAAAGAATAAAAGACAAACTGATTGTTGTAAGATATATATTAACCTTTTTTTTTGAGTAAACAATAATACTTATTAGAACACACACGAAAATAGTAATATTAATGTTTTAAATCAAATTTATAATACATTACATAACCAGAGTACAACTACAAAAAGGTTTACCCTTTGTAGTTGTAGACTGAGTTTATAAACAGCGGTCACTAGACTCACACAACCAATGTGGGATAAACATCTCTATTTTTTTAATTTTTTTATTAACCTTTTGTGCACATATTGTAGTATATAAAATGTGAAATAATAAAAACATAACGAGAACCAAATTTATAAAATTTTATTTAGAAATACGAAATATTAGTAGGATTATGCATGGACTGCCTAAGACATTGTTTGTTTAATTAACCCGAGTAATTTAAAAATATTTTTTTATAAAAAAAAAAAAAAAAACACACACACACACACACACACACAATAATATCTTATAACTATAAATATATATTTTTAAAATGTTACTAAAAAAATTGGTATAAAAACCTTTAAAAAAAATAAATGAATAATTAAAGCTCAGAGAAATTTTTAATCAGATTTCAATTAATATATATATATATATATTAATAGCAAAAGATTAGAGAAATTTTAATTAGATTTTAATTAGATTCTCAACTTTGTGTCATGTGTCTTATTTAATTTTTAATTTTGAGCCAAATGAATTATTGAGTGTAAAAATCAAAGAGTCCTAATCCAATTAGATTCTGAAAGTTCACTTGGTGTATAAAACACTAGTAAATGTTTAGGCCTCCAATTTCAAAATAACCAACACTGTAAAGTTGTGATTTACAACTATTTGTGTTAGCTGTAATTCCATGCCAAATTTGATTGTAATTTTGTTCAATCTTTTGTACTCTATATTTTATGTGGGATTTTATTGTAAGGGTTGTGTGTGAGAGAAAGTGTGAAGACTCTAGACTCATTGAAGATCAAAGATGTTTTCGCGGATAGCTCGCGAGAAGCCTTCCCGAGAAGTGAAGAATGTGCTAAGCACATGATTGGAATGCGAAGAGTCATGATAGATGGTGACAGCTGGTTTTCATGAGTGTCTCGCAGGTAAGGCCTTCCTACGAGATACTTGCAAAACACTGGCACGTGTTATTGAAGAAAAAACCGAAGAACTCGGCGAAAAACCTCTCCACCGCCCTCCAAGCGGTAAAATGATCCACTAAAGAATAAATTTAGGATACACGAATAGTAATAGACCCTCTAAGCCTAATCTACCTAATACACCTAAGCCCTCCAAGCTTCTTACTCCAACAAGGTTAAGCCTAATCGTGTCTTCTTTAGCTTTCCGGATCCCGCAATAAGCCCATTGCATCAACCAAATGAACTAGTCATCTTTGAACTGCTTCCCAAGCACCAAATAACCTCCTTACATATATGGGTATGGTGAGATAAGGATTTGGCTAATGAACCTCTCAAAGGTATGTCAATGGAAAGGGTAAGAGTAGAGGAATTTGAAAATCAAAGATATAAGGTTGTGGATGAGTCAATCTTGTTGTTCTCTAGGGTTTCTCTCTCAAAATTCTCTTTGGAAAACCTCTACATTTCGTGGGTGTAAGGGAAGTTATAATTAGGTACGTAAGGAATGTGAAAAGACATTTTTTTTGCAAAACAGGGTGTTCTGGAGACTCACTCACGATTGGGATGAATTGCGAGTTTGAGTCGCGGAATAACTAACTGGCCAAACTGGCCTTTTTGTCTTGTAGTGCTCCAGCTGTCGTGACCCTTCAGCTTCTTGCATGCTTCACATGTGTGGCATTTTGGTGAGTCAACAGTTACGAGTCACTCGCGAGATCCAGTCTTGAGAATCCTCTTAAATGCACACCGAATGTTCAAAATGGGTAGACCCTAAATTACAAATTATCAATTCAAGCTTATTATCAAACAGTTAATGTGCGGAACATGAACATAAGCTAAACACAGAATTGATAAATAATCTAAGCCAAATATAAACACATCACAGCAGTAAATAAATGGCAAAGATAAAGGGAAGGAAGATGCAAACACACGAACAACACACGATGTGTTATCGAAGAGGAAATCAAAGCCCACGGCGAAAAACTTCTCCGTCGCCCTCCAAGCGGTAAATAATCCACTAAAGAATGTAGTTGGGATACATGAACAGTAGAAGACCCTCCAAGCCTAATCTACCCAGTGTACTTAAGCCCTCCAAGCTTCTTGCTCCAACGAGGTTGCGCCGAACCTATTTCTTCTTTAGCTTACCGGATTCTGCTATCAACCATAGCATCAACCAATAGACATTGGTTCCTTCCTAACTGCTTCCCAAAAGTACTAAATAAACCTTCTCACGGATATGGGTATGGTGAGAAAAGGATTTGGCTAAGGACTTCTCAAGGATGTAACAATGGATATGAAGAAAGTAGAGGAATTTGAAGAGTCTCTAAGGTAAAAAATTATGGATGAATCAATCTTGTTTTTCTCTAGGGTTTCTCTCACAAAATTCTCTCTGGAAACCCTCTACATTTGGTGGGTATAAGGGTCTATATATAGTGGTGAGTATTTGGAATACGAAGGACAGTTTTTCCCAAATAGGGCTGGTTGGTGGTTTGGTTTCGCAACTGGTCTGAGTCGCGAGTTCCAGTCACGAGTTAATTGCCTAGCCAGCCTGGGACTTTTGTCCTGTAGTGCACCAACTGGCATAATGCTTTAACTTCCCGCATGCTTGGCACGTGACTCTCATCTGGTGGTTTGCACCCGCGAGCCATCCGTGAGTTCTAGTCGCGAGTCCTTACTTCTTTGCACATTGAGGAACATTTCTTCACACTCTCTCACACACTACCCTTACAATAACCCCACCTAAATACAGGGTTATTAAATGCTAAAATACAAGAAAATTTGGCATGAAATAAAGCCAACAAGATGGTTAATTAAATTCAACCTTACAATCTCCCCCTTTGGCTATTCCATGACAAAACCCTACAACATACTCTAGACTTAACGCGTGAGTTGGGAACAGTTGAATAAAACTCACTCACACCTAACTCTAGATTCTGAAAAGCTCTTGAAACATATGAACAAGTATCTCCTGAAACACAACAACATAGCAATATCATTGTATCCAGAAAAACTTGAAATGCATATGGAGCAAGCAAAATATGATCAAGCAAAAATGGACTTAAGCAATAAAGCAATAAATCATGGCTTGACCAAAACATGCAATCACTATACAATAGTGATCACAATGCTCATTCACATAAGGAATGAACATTCGGACATGCAAGCTAATAAGCTTATATGCAAAGTATCATTTGCATGTCCAACACTCAACCAATGCATACAAATATAAATGCATCTAGGAACAATCCTACAAGGGCACAAGAGTGATGTACTGAAGAAAAATGCATGGCATTTAACATCAAGTACTTAAGTCACAAGGCAAGGCTACAAAGCAAAAAGGCTGCATAAGCATGGTACAAACCATAAAAGCCTACAAATGCATGGAAATAAACCCTTAAAAGCTTACAGAAGTAACATGGGTACAGAATAACCATACAGAAACAACTAACTGAATAACATCATCAATATATAAATAAATATTACCAAAGTTTCAAAACCATCTGAGAGTTATGAGTTTAATCCAAACAAAGACTAAAACCACAGTGTATTAAACCTATAATAACAGCAGTTATCCAAAACATAGTATCAAAAACTATAAACAAAACAGCATATGATTATGAAAGATTATGAATGCTCGCCCTCAAATAAGCACTCCCCCTCAAGTGCTGCCCAAAAGTTCTCCCCCTTTTTGACCGGAATGGCCAAAGGGTCACTGCTCTTTGTTGGTGTAGATGCTGTCAAACTTTGTTGAGAGTACATTAAGCTGATCTTGCATTGCTGTCATCCTTTCAGTATGCTGATTTTAAACTTCTCTGAGTCCATCAAGCCTTTCCAGGATGATCTGAAAAGAATCAGAAGGTACAGTTGAGGAAGTAGAAACCCTGCTCCTCTTGGCTCTGCTTCTTGGTGTAGAAGTCTGTCCTGCAGCCTCAGCTTCAGTCTCCATTGGATCACCTTCTTCTTGATCGGCCCCTTCCTCATCTACATCGCCCAGAAGACGTACTTGAATCCTTGTGATGGTTTACTTGTTAATAACTAAAGGTGTAGGCATTAGACTGATATCTTGAGGAATTGGAACCCTTTTTGCTTTAAAAATCCGCATGATAAGACTAGGAAAAACTAGCTTTGCACGTGAAGTTATTCTGGTCTCATCCATTATTGTGTCAAATATATGAGAGCTAATGTCAATGAAGGTTTTCTCCTTGAGCTCCATGAGGAAGATAGCTCTGGCATTAGTAAGAGTAGTCATCTTTCTTATAGGATACAAATTGAATATCATTATGGTGGTCAGACACCTCATGTCAACAGGAAAGGCATTAGTGTTGAGACATCTCCCTTCTTTAACTCCACCAATCCGAGCCTGGACAGTATCTAAAAACAACATCCTGTCTTTGTAATTGATGAACTCATACTCTTCTAAACCTTCAAGACCAAGTACCTCATCAATGTCATGTGCATTTAAGGTGAACTCATGTCCTCTTACCCAATAATCTAGCTCATCTTCTCTAATCTTAACATGATGGAATTAAATGAGTGCGCAGCGGAAAAGTAAGTTTTGAGCGGATCTACTTCATTCTATATTGTTAACATGCATAAAGTAAATTTCAGAATTTGAGAACAAGAGATCGTACCTTGAAGCGGTGAATTCCAAAACCGAAGATTGAAGCACTTGGGAATACTCTTAATCTTCACTCCAATTCCACTAATCGCCCAAGATGTGTGGTCTCTCAAATTGGTAACAAAGGGATGACTAGTGAGTACCAAAAACTCACTTCCACACCATTACTATGATGTTTTTCTTACCAATATATTTCTGTACGTTTTTCCCTTTGTATCTAACCAATATATCTAATTGGGCTGGCCTTTTGGGCCTTACCAATTGGGCTTAGATATGTGGCTTGGAATGGGACCAAAAGGGACCAATAAAACACTAGCTCCAATGGGCCTTGGGCTTTTCTGTCAACTCTTGACAAGTCCAAAATTACCATTAACTATATTTAATACCACTATATAAATATAGTTGCACTCTAGGTCTTATCTATATATATTATATCCCAAGACTTTATTATACATGCAACCCCTTCATAAAATATTCGTAGTAATACAAAGTTATTAATATAGACTGCCACTTTGTAAATTACTACATCTTGATCCTTGAGTACCCGGTTTAATCCTTTAATGTTATTCATTATATATTCATGAAATCTAATTCCATAAATATATACTTTAGTAACTACTTACTAAAGTGGTTAGGCCTAACTCTCTGAATAACAAACCCATTAAACTTATCTTAAGAGAATATTTTATATCTCCGTTAAGAGATTATGAATTCCATCTTGAGAATATATGTTCCATCAACATTTAATGTGGCTGCCCAACATACTGAGGTTTTGACCATTAATATAGATCTCACTCCTGATATATCAAAGCAACCTACACCTCATGATCAGGTTCATTATTCTCTCAGGATTAAGAGTTCATGCAAATACAAGTCATGAAATTTATTATTCATTTGACAATCCTTAGGCAAATAATAAATCTCATGGCGGTCCAGTTCAATATGTCTTAACTCTTAAAACATATTAACACATCAACTAGAAGTCACCACTTCCATGATCAAGACAAATCATCGTAGTTGATATGTTATAGTCTTCGCAGATGAAATGCCCAATTTCATCACCGACTACGAACTATAATTCTGAGTTTACAAAGAACTTGTGATTTATATCTTCTGTGACTCTTCACATAAATCACATACTATGCATCTCATGGACTATATGATAATGTTCGAATATTCATGTTACAATTATTTCAGATAATAATAAAACAAATTTATTAAACATAATATTAAGTCATACATAATGTCAAACACAATGTCACACTTAATATCATACATAGCATCTTACAATAGGATTTAAGGGCACCAATCCTAACAATCTCCCACTTGCCCTAAAGACTATTGTGCACTAATCTAACTCCCATTCCCTCCAAATGTGACTCGAAAGTCCTTTGAGGCAAGGCTTTGGTAAATGGATCTGCTAGATTGTTTGCACTTTCAATCTTTGCTACCACCACATCTCCACGAGCAACAATATCTCGAATGATATGGTACTTCCTCTCAATGTGCTTTCCTTTCTTGGGATTCCTTGGATCTTTAGATTGTGCAACTGCTCCACTGTTATCACAAAACAATGTGATTGGAACTTGCTCCATTCTTATTACACCAAGGTCAGAAAGGAATTTCTTGAGCCATACAGCTTCCTTTGCTGCTTCACAAGCAGCAACATATTCGGCTTCCATGGTGGAGTCTGCAATACAAGATTGCTTAATACTCCGCCAACTAATGGCTCCACCTCCCAAGGTGAAAACACATTCTGAAGTGGATTTTCTGAAATCTAGATCCGATTGAAAATCTGAATCTGTATAGCCAATGGGAATCAAATCCTCACAACGGTAAACAAGCATATAATCTCTCGTTCTCCGTAGATACTTGAGAATATGCTTTACAGCTTGCCAATGTTTTGGTCCTGGATTTGATTGATATCGGCTGACCATGCCAACTGAATAGCAGATATCTGGTCTAGTACAAAGCATGGCATACATGAGACTTCCTACTGCAGAAGCATAAGGAACTTGTCTCATCATATCTACTTCCTCTTGAGTCTTAGGCCTTTGGTCATCAGACAGAGGAACTCCATGTCTAACAGGAAGCAATCCTTTCTTGGAGTTTTGCATGCTAAACCGTTCTAGAACCTTATCTATATATCCAGCTTGTGATAAGCCTAACATCTTATTCTTGCGATCTCGCCAAAGCTTGATCCCTAGAATAAAGTTAGCCTCACCCAAGTCCTTCATATCAAATTGGCTTGACAACCAAACCTTTACAGATGACATTACCCCTACATCATTTCCAATGAGTAGAATATCATCAACATAAAGCACTAGGAACATTACTACTTTATTTTGATGTCTTTTGTACACACACGGTTCATCAGAATTTTGTTCAAAACCAAATGTTTTGATTGCTTGATCAAATCTGATGTTCCATGACCTAGATGCTTGCTTAAGTCCATAAATGGACCTTTGCAACTTGCATACCAAATGCTCTTGGTTCTTTGCTATGAAACCTTCCGGTTACATCATATAGATTTCCTCTTCAAGATTGCCATTAAGAAATGCAGTCTTGACATCCATTTGCCAAATCTCATAATCAAAATGAGCAGCAATGGATAAGAGAATTCTGATAGATTTAAGCATTGCTACTGGAGAAAAGGTTTCATCATAATCAATACCTTTTTTTTGAGTATACCCTTTCGCCACTAGCCTTGCTTTAAAGGTTTCAACCTTCCCATCTATCCCTCTCTTTCTCTTGTAAACCCATTTGCAACCAACAGGTTTAATGCCGTTAGGCGCCTCTACAAGATTCCAAACTTGATTAGAATACATGGAATCTAATTCAGATTTCATAGCTTGGACCCAATGATGTGCATCTATATCATTCATTGCTTCATCATATGTGTAGGGATCCGATTCAACCTCTTCTGAGATAGCTTCATAAGTTTCTCCCAAACCTATGAATCTTATAGGAGGCCGAACAATTCTCCTACTACGACGAGGCACCTGTGTACTAGATATCTCATTAGTAGTATTTTGTGGTGTATCTAATACAACCACAACATCCCTAGTTTCATCTATAGGTTGTTCATTCACAGGTTCATTCATTTCAGCTAACACAACTCTACTTCTAGGAGTAAAATTATTCATATAGTCATTTTCTAAGAATTTAGCATTTGTACTAACAAAAACTTTGTTATCTTTATGACTATAGAATAAATAACCCCTAGTTTCTTTTGGATAACCTACAAGCAAACACACTTCTGATTTTGGTTCCAACTTATCAGGCTTCCTTTTTAACACATGTGTAGGACAACCCCAAATGTGGAGATATTTCATGCTAGGCTTACGCCCACTCCATAATTCCATGTTCGAACCCCTCAAATCTCAAATCAACAACACAACTCACAGATTTAAGAAAATAACACTTATAACATGTAATATGAAGTGAGTAAATGGAGGTTTTTCAAATAGTGTCACGGTGAGTTTTAAAGAGTGAAATGGGGAAGACAATGAACAGTCACAAAAGTACGAGGGAAAAACTGAAAAGTTTTTGAAAATTGACTTTAAAATGCAAAACACGCGTTTTTCGCGACTGGGTTAAGCCACATGTAAGTTGACAGGTCCAGCCGCCAAAACACTCAAAAGAGAAAAGTTTGAAAATTTTTCTAAGTGTTTTTCGCGACTCGAAGTTCTACCCGCGAGGGAGTAGCGAGCTGAGCCGCGAAAATCTCTGTGTACCCCTCGCGACTGGACCTTCCACCCGCGAACGAGTTGCCAAAACTGACCCGCGAGCATGCTACTGGGGCATGCGACTGGATTGACTCGAGACTGAGTCACCAAAACAGGGAAAAATTGTTTTTGAAATTTTGACATTTTTGTAAAAATAAAATACTTTCCAAAAACATTTAAAACACTCAAAAATCTTTTTGTGTTTGATCAAACAAAGATTGAGCATGTAAAAAACACATTTAATCAAGTACAATCACACAAATGAATATGGCATTCATTAAACATAGACTTGTGTGTTGTGTGTGGATATCAAAAATGAGATAGTCCTTAGTCCAATGTGAAGCTTCAATGATCAATTCAATCAAGGCATACACAACTAGCATTAGATAATATGACCTATCTCAATTATAGAAACATACATATATGACCTCCCACATAAACTTGATTACAATTCTTTGAAGCTTTTCATTTGGCTCCATATACATCATATCATTTCCACTTTTTGAATAAACATCTCATTGCGAGATTGATGCCAGAAATTTTTTATATTTCAATTGATGAGTTAGCCTTTGGCTTATTGGGCATCATATATTTATTTTTGGTCGCTTTCCCCTTTTTTCTAATCAAATACTAGTATGTGCGACATGTTTTTGCAGCTCAATATCTCTTTTTAATTGGAGATTTACATTTGGTGAGCTCTTTTAAGCAAAAAAATAAATATTGGAGATATATAGGCATGAGTCTATGCATGTCTTAAGATCAACAAAACCATTCACTACTCATTCATGACAAGGTTGAAGATCTATTTACAACAATCACATAGATTTCAAAATTTCTCACACAATGATATGCGTGCATAGAAAACAAGCTAAGCTTGTAGATGCACAAAGTCATTAGTACAAAGGTACAAGGCAAAACATGCTTTGAGACAAAACTCAACTAAGTCGATCAAACTTTTTGGATTTTCTACATTTTATGTGTTTTTGGATTTTTGACACAAAAACAGTAAAGGTTGATCAAAACAAAACAGCAATGTAAAAGATATTTTAAACAAACACTCACAAACAAAATTTTCAACTCGAACTCGCAAGAATCAAACAACCAAGCATATACACAAAATATGGGAAGTATTAATGCATGGACATGTTGTAATGCTTATGCATGAGTACCTTTCATCACCCACACATCACGTGCATTTGGGGTGATATCCTTGACGGATTGGGTATGAAAGTTAGGACTTTCAAACCTTTGTGTGAAGCTTTCCAGGCAATTGGTGAAGACACCAATTATCTTCAATACGTCCATCATTCCGGGATTACCGTTTTGACTTCTCGGTTGCTCACCACCCCAAGACCTCTTGTCATTTCTTCTTCCTCGTGATCGAGGTGCGCTTGCATTGTTCAATGCTTTCAGCTTTTAGCAGTTGGGTCTGGTATGTCTTTGCAATCCGCAATAGTGACAAACATAGTTCATTCCATGACCTCGTTGTGATCTTGGGAGAGATCTTCCTCTAGCTTCAAATCTAGCTTCTGATTGATTACGGGACTTATTAACCACTCGTTGATCAGCCACATTCTTTTTCTTCTCAATCTTAACTTTCTCAGGAATAGGCTCTTCTACCCCCCGTTTCTTTGGCCTTTACAAATTTCACTTCTTTGATGACATTGGCCGATAAGCTACTCCTTCCGGTATAACCCAAACCGGACTTATTTGAGAAATGTTTTTGAGATGAAATAACATCTTCCAGCTTCTTAGATGAGACCCTTTCTATCTTGGCTTGTGCTTGCACTACCTCTTGCTCAAGAAATCTTACTTTGGTATAAGTTTCAAATAGCTCACCATTTAGTGTCTCAATCTCACACTTTGCCTCCTTATATCTACCCAAGAGACTCCGGTAATCCTCCTCAGCTTTCTTCGTCTTCTTCACAGCCGCCTTTGCCACCTTTGTATACTTTCTTGATCTCTCAAGAAGTAAGGTGTAATTCTCTTGAAGACTAGCTGTATTCTTATCCTCTTCAGCATCTGATTCCTCAACAATCCCTAAGGATTCATCATCGCTATGTTCTCCAAGTTCTTGTACAAGTTGATTCAGGTCCTCCGAGGACTCAACATGCTCAATAGCCATAAATGTGGAATAATTTCCTTCTCTATCACAGCTATCCTTAAAGTCAGAGTTTGATGAGTTTGAATCACTTAAAGTAGTGGCATAGACCTTGCCTTTCGACTTCAAATAGTTGGGACATTCCTTTTTGAAGTGTTTGTGTCCATTACACTCGAAGTATGTAATTCCTTGTAAAGATTGGGAATCTCTACCATCTTTTCTTCAGAATTCTTTCTTCTCCTTCCCGGAACTCTGAAATTTTCTTTTGTCACTGGATTTCCCACCGTTCTTGAGTTTCAAGAATTTCCGGAAGTTCTTTACAAGGTACGCCACATTTTTATCTACTGCATCCTCATCCGAAGAGTCATGAGACACTACTCTCTCATTAATTGTTTTAAGAGCAAGGGATTTGCTCTTCTTTTGTGTGGGTAGGGACAACTCATACATCTGCAGTGAACCAACCAGCTCTTGAACCTTAATGTCGTCAAGATCCTTGCTCTCTTCAATGGCTGTTACTTTGGCACGGAAACTTTCTGGTAGTGACCGAAGGATCTTCCTTACTATTCTCGAGTCCTCCGTCTTTTCCCCCAAATTGAATTTGCCAACAACCGCTTCGTTCAACTTACTATAAAATGAATCAAAAGATTTGTCCTCACTCATCTTTAGCTCCTCAAAGTGAGTGGTCAACATCTGAAGTTTGGTGTCCTTCACTTTCTTAGTCCCTTCATAAGTTGTCTCCAAAATCTCCCATGCCTCCTTAGCAATGGTGATATGGGAAATCCTGTGAAATTCTTCTGGAGAGACACCTCCTTAGCCGCCGCGAGAGTAGCCTTATCCCAAGTGGATTTGGCAGCCTTCGGTCTTGTCCAACCTACTTCAACCGCATCCCACACTGCATCATCAATAGAACACAAAAACACCCTCATACAGACTTTCCAAAATGCATAATTATTACCATAAAAAAATGGTGGTACATTAAGAGATTGAGACTTATCCATCTCAACGGGGGGTCAGAGATCACACTTAGGTATTTAAACCACAACAAGTGTACTCGCTCTGATACCAATTGAATGTTCAAAATGAGTATGAAACACCCTTGAAAGTTTAGACCCCAAATTATAAATTATTAATTCAAGCTTATTATCAAACAATTAATGTGCGAAACATGAACATAAGCCAAACACAAAATTGATAAATAATCTAAGCCAAATATAAACACATCCACAGCAGTAAATAAATGGCAAAGATAAAGGGAAGGAAGATGCAAACACACAGATAACACACGATGTGTTATCGAAGAGGAAATCGAAACCCTTGGCGTAAAACCTCTCCGCCGCCCTCTAAGCAGTAAAGAATCCACTAAAGAATGTAGTTGGGATACATGAATAGCAGAAGACCCTCCAAGTCTAATCTACCCAGTGTACCTAAGCCCTCCAAGCTTCTTGCTCCAATGAGGTTGCGCCGAACCTATTTCTTCTTTAGCTTACCGGATTCCGCTATCAACAATAACATCAACCAATAGACATTGGTTCCTTCCTAACTACTTCCCAAAAGCACCAAATAAATCTTCTCATGGATATGGGTATGGTGAGAAAATGATTTGGCTAAGGACCTCTCAAGGATGTAACAATTGAGAGGAAGAGAGTAGAGGAATTTGAGGAGTCTCTAAGGTAAAGATTGTGGATGAATCAATCTTGTTTTTCTCTAGGGTTTCTCTTACAAAATTCTCTCTGGAAGCCCTCTACATTTGGTGGATATAAGGGTCTATATATAGTGGTGAGTGTTTGGAATACGAAGAGACAGTTTTTTCCAAACAGGGCTAGTTGGCGGCTTGGCCTCGTGACTGGTCTGAGTCGCGAGTTCTAGCTGCAAGTTAAAAATTGTTCATAAAAATGGCAGCCAAACACAAATAATGTAAAAAATAATTTGAAAACTAGTTTCAATTTCAATTTTTTTTAAAATTATTTTCACACTATTTTGAAAATAAAAACAAAAATCATTTTACCAAACATGCCCTTAGAATAGTCATTATTTTTTCTTTTCTACCTTTTGAGTTTTGACAAGTAAATGGGTCTGAGTTCATTTTATACATGCCTACACATCGCCCTATTTGTTATTATTTTATAACCCCCCCCCCCCCCCCCCCCCCCACACACACACACACACACACACACACACACTTGAATCTAGAGGGGAAAGTAACAAGAATGAGGACAATGGGTTTTGTCCATGGAAAAAAATTGTTTAATATTTAGGGATGTAAATAAGTCCTAGTAAAATCTATATAAAAAAAAAAAAAAGTTTTGAATACAGTTGTGATTTTAGGATTTTTTTTTTAGGGTAGTCATTAAAAGACTTAAATTATATAAAATCAAATAAAAAGAAAACTTTATATATAGACCAAAAAACACACACACACACAAAAACATAAAGTCTTATAGCTTCCTTCTACAAATTTCTCTTATTTTGAAATCATTGCATGATAGTCTCGTTATCAAAATGCTACAAGCTAACATATCTTTCAAAATTTTAGTTAAATAAAATTTTCTTGGACTTTTTCTTTTTGTTTGTAAGGACCTAATATATTGTTAAAGGGACCAAAGTTTAAGGACTAAGTTTGGCTACATCTCTTACTAAACAAATTAACATGGTTACATATTTGAAAATCTAACCATTGAATTGTATGTTCTTTATGTTCTTAAAACACATGTCAAATTTCATACCAATCGGACGTTATTTACTATTCAATCTATAAACTTATTTTTTATGTATTATTTTAGACTACAAAAACTCAATATTTAAAATTTTGATTGATGACATAGCTATTGATTTTTGATTTTATTAAGATTTTGCAACTATGGAAGATATAAGAAGAAACTGTAATCCAATGTTGGATTTGTCAAAATTCACATCCAGTAAAAAAAATATTGAGTGGAGTTGTTATTGTACGAGATCAGAAAACTAGGGTGCTTTCAGAAAAGGGGTGAGGCATCGGCACCTTCCCTTTTCTGGATTATGTGTGGAGTTGCCACTTATTTTTTGTTACAAAAAATATATATAAAAAAAGCAAAAAAAAAAAAAAAAAAAATACACAAAGTACATGCTTGAATAATACAACCTCTCATTAATTTGAATGAATTACAATTTAATAAAATGAAATATACATGGCCTTATTTCCTAGATTACAATCTAGTAAAAAAATTACAAAGTTTTGTTTCCTAGATTACAATCTAAAAAATGGAAAATTACAAGGCTTTGTTTCCTAGATTACAATCTAAAAAACAGAAAAGATAACGCACTATTCTACAAACCAAAATCTAGATTCGAGGGATAGGTTACAGAATGCGAAGGTGTTAGGCACCCATTCTGCCCAGACGGAGTCTGATCTTCTAAACTATAAATGACCATTTATATACCCATTAAATGATGCATGACATTACAATGACGTATTGAAATCCCAAAATTTAAGATTAATTCATTCTTTAAGGATTCAAAATCTGCAATTTTTATTTTAGAAGAAACACAAAAGTGGTGATATTTTACATTGAAGAAAACATCTTTTCAATATAAAAAGGGTTTAGATATGTATTTAATGAAAATACAAATCAGTATTTATATGCAGGAAAATTTCAGATCTGTATTTAATGAAATTACAGATCAGTTTCGAATGCTCGAATTTGTGTGAAACACAAGAGCTTGTTTAGACCCCCAATTAAAAATTATGGCTAGATTGCTTTTACTCTAACTTATCTAAGTGTGGAACAAGAACAAATGAAGCACAATAAACCGATAACTACTCTAGTGCATAAACATGAATAACTAATAAAAAAAGTAAATTACAAGAGTAAGGGAAGAAAGATGCAAACACAAGATAACACTCCGATATGTTATCGAAGAGGAAACCAAAGAACTCGGCGAAAAACCTCTCCATGACCCTTTAAGCGGTAAATCGATCCACTAGAGAATAAAGTTGGAGTATATGAATAACAAAAGACCCTCCAAGCCTAGTTTACCCAATGTACTTGAGCCCTCCAAACTCCTGCTACCAACTGACTTAACAAAGCCTTGTCTTCTCTAGCTCTCCGAATCATGCAATATGCCCGATTGCATCTGCCAAGCCTCACCGGCTTCTTTTGACAAATACCCAAAACTTTCCAAGCTCTAAAACACTCTCTACACTTTGAATAACTGTGGGTTATGTTTGGGTACAAATCTCCTCTCAAAGTATAACAATGGGAGAGGGAAGGAGAAAAGGCTAGAATGATTTCTCACTAAGGATGAGTAGCTCTCTCTCTAAAAGATGGGTGCGTGTTGTTGAAAACCTATCTATGGTTTTTCTCTCTGAATGGCCTCCTTTCTATTTTTGTGAGTAATGAGGGTATATATAGTATAGGTGAAGGGTAAGAAAGTCACACTAAAAAATCCTCCAAGCAGAATGTTTCGCGAGTACCTTGCGGGAATGCCTTACCCACGAGACACTCACGAAACTAACAACCTAGCATGACTCTTCAGCTTCTAGTCATGTGCTTCTCACGAGGCTCTTTTGCGGGGTAGCTTCTCGTGAGCTTCTCGCAAAATCCACTTGATCTTCAATTAAGCTTGAGTCTTCACCAACTTAATACTAAACCCAATACAATAAAATCCCACAAAAATACAATGAAGCAAATTTATGCAATTACTACACTTTTTGTCATGGAATAAGCCAACACTAATGTTATGAGAAAAATCATAACTTAACAATCTCCCCCTTTGGCTATTCCATGACAAAATACCCTAAAACAGACTCTAGACTTAAACGTGAGTTTATGAACAATGGCGAAACTCACTCACAGCGAAATCTAGAAGCTGTGATGAACTAGGAACATATATACATGTAACTTGAAACACTTGCACAAAATACATTAGACCCTCAAGGTAAAGCAAGTAATAAAAGGAAAAGTATAATGTAACAAATAAATTGCGATCAAGTAAACTTGATGTGAAACATGTGAGCAACTTGATCATACATTAAAATAGTCATATAGAAATGACTACAATGATCACATAGCAAAGCAAATGATCATCCGAACATGCAATCAATAAAGCATATTGGCATAAGGATGTATACATGTCCAACACATAAACATGATGCAATGATAGCAACAAAGCATAGATACTAAATGAAACTCAAAGCACCATAAAACAACGAGAAAACAAGCATAACGTAAAGCAAACAAAACAAGGTTTTCTCATAAAAGAATGTCTTCTCCCCCTTGGTATATGCATCTCCCCTATGGCTTTCTCCCCCCCTACGAATGTGCACGAGGTGGAATTTCTCCCCCTAAGAATGTACACATGAGTCATATAGAAATGACGATACACTCTGGTATACTCTCTAGTATACTCTCCCTATTTTTGTCACGAATAGACAAATGAATCAAGAGGAAGGAGGGAAAGAAAAGAAAACATGAATTAGGGTAAAAGATGATGCATGAGGGGTGCAAGATGAATGAGAAAATGAAGCTCAAACAGAAGAAAAAAACATCTAAAAAAATGCTACAAAGTATAAAGTAAACATGACATGCTAAGGATGATGGAACATGATATAGACCTAAACATGACAAAGACACAAGAACATGTTATACATGCTAAAAAGGTCTAAAAAGACTTAACTAGCATGAGGGAATGCAAAACATATCAAGTGTCAGAGTGTGTGCAGCAAAGGTGCATCTAATGTGCATGTGAGGTGCATGACCAATGCATAAGCCATCACTAACGAGGCAAAGTGTGTAAAACACATAACCAATGATCAAAACATGATATACATGCATAATCATGGTAAACTCCAAAAATTGGTACTCATTGGAGTCCAAAACAACGAGAAAATGCCATTTGGGCATTTTATCAAACACTTAGAGTGCACACACTACACATGTATGTTAAACAATGCATGAACATATGAAAATCTTTCCTAAATACATGTTATTATTGCCACAAGGGGCCAACATCCAAAGCAAATGATCATTTAAAACATAATCCAATCAAAAAGTTTGACAAAAAATAAGTTTTCCAACTCCCATTTGAGAAAATTCCAACTATGAACATAAAACTCCCAAAAACATAATCTAAGGATCAAAATCAATGAAAAGTTGTAAGGTTGAATTTATTCAATCATGTGTTGGCTTTATTCCGTTCCAAATTTGCTTGTAATTTAGCAATTAGATACCCTGTATTTAAGTGGGAATTATGTAAGGGTAGTGTGTGAGAGAGTATGAAGAAATCTCAAGAAGTGTACAATTCAAGGGAGTCTCGTGACTGGATCTTGCGATTGGCAAGTCACTAGAATGACACATGTGTGAAGCATGCAGGGGGAGCTGAAGGGTTACGACAGTTGGAGCACTACAGGACAAAACTTCAAGTTTGGCCAGGCAGTTAGCTCACGACTTAAACTCGTGACTCGTTCCAATTACACTCACAACTCGTTCCAGTTACAAGCCCGAGTCGCCAAAATGCCCTGTTTGTTGAAAACAGACTTTTCGCATTCCTCAGACACCCTACTATAAATACCCTTATACCCATGAAATGTAGAGAGCTTCTAGAGAGAATTTTGAGAGAGAACCTAGAGAAAAACAAGATTGACTTATCCACAATCTTTATCTTTTGATTCTCCAAATTCCTCTACTCTCACCCTCTCCATTGACGTATCCTTGAAAGGTACATTTAGCCAAATCCTTATCTCACCATACTCATATCAGTGAAGAGGTATTTTGGTGCTTGGGAAGCAGTTCAGAAGGGACCAATTCATTTTAGTTGATGCAATGGGCGATTGTGGGATTCGGTAAGCTAGAGAAGACAAGGTTCGACGTAACCCTGTGGGAGTAAGAAGCTTGGAGGGCTTAGGTGCATTGGGTAGATTAGGCTTGGAGGGTCTTCTGCTATTCGTGTATTCCAACTTGATTCTCTAGTGGATTATTGACCGCTTGGAGGGCGGTGGAGAGGTTTTACACCGAGTACTTCGGTTTCCTCCTTGATAACACTTCACCGTGTTATCCTTGTGTTTGCATCTCTCTTCCTTTACTGCTTACCTTTTAATTACTGCTATGATTGTATTTAAATATGGTTTAGAGAGTTTTACTAATTTGGGTTCAGCTTATATTCATCATTCCGCACATATATTGTTTGTGAATAAACTTGTGTAGGTAATTTTATATTTGGGGGTCTAAATGTTCATAGGTGTTTCACACCCTATTTGAACTTTCAATTGGTATCAAAGTAGGTGCACTTGCTGTGGTTTAATTACCTAAGTGCGATCTTTGACCCCTTTTGAGATGGATCGATCTCAATCTCTTAATACTCCTCCATATTTTGATGGAAGCAACTATGCATTTTGGAAAGTCCGTATGAAGGCATTCCTATGTTCAATCGATGAGAGTGTTTGGGATGCTGTAGATATAGGATGGACTAGGCCGGAGGCTGCCAAATCCACATGGGATAAGGCAGCCCTTAGGCAGCTAATGCTAATAGCAAGGCACTAAATACTATTTTCTATGGTGTTTTTCTAGATGAGTTTCACAGGATTTCTCACGTTACAATTGCCAAGGAAGCATGACAAATCTTAAAGACGACTTATAAAGGCACCAAGAAGGTGAAGGACACTAAGTTGCAAATGCTCACCACACACTTCGAAGAGCTGAAAATGAGTGAAGACAAGTCATTCGACTTATTTTATGGGAAGTTGAATGAGGTGGTAATTGGGAAGTTTAACTTGGGGGAAAAGACAGATGACTCGAAGATTGTGAGAAAAATTCTACGATCACTACCGGAGAGCTTCCGTGCAAAGATTATTGCCATTGAAGAGAGCAAGGACCTTAATGACATCAAAGTTCATGAACTTATTGGCTCACTTCAAACCTATGAGCTATCTCTACCATCACAAAAGAAGAGCAAATCTCTTACTTTAAAGACAATCAATGAGAAAATGGAAGCTCAAGACTCACTGGATGAAGATGAGGTCGAAAAGGATGTGGCGTATCTTGTGAAGAACTTTCGAAAGTTCTTGAAGTTTAAAAAGAATGGAAAGTTTGCTGAGAAGAGAAAATTTCCAAATTCCTGGAATGAGAAAAAGGAATTTAAAAGGAAAGATGGGGAGGATTCTCAATCTTCTCAAGGAATCACGTGCTATGAATGCAACGGTCAAGGACACCTCAAGAAGGAGTGTCTCAATTATTTGAGAGGGAAGGGTAAAGTGTATGCCATTACTCTTAGTGACATAGACTCCTCTAATTCAAACTCGGAAGAAAGCTGTGATGGAGAGGGAAACTACTCTGCATTTATAACCATTGCTCCCATACAATCTTCGGATGATTTGAGTGTGTTAGTGGAAGAGCTTGGTGAGCACACTGAATTGGAGTTAATCGGGATAGTAGAGGAATCCGATGACTAGGAAGATGAAAGAACAGTGGGACTGCAAGAAACCTACAATTCCCTCCTTCAGAAGACCGGTGAATATGCAAAAGTGGCGAAAGCATCCATTAAGAAAATGAAGAGAGCAGAGCAAGACTACAAGAGTCTTTTAGTCTGATACAAGGAGACTAAGTGTGAAGTCGAGACGCTGAATGGAGAGCTGACCGAAGCCTACTCAAAGATAAAATTTCTTGAGTTTGAGGTGATTCAAGCTAATGCTAAAGTAGAGCGGGTTTCCTCCAAGAAGTTTGATGAAGTTCTTGCTCATCAAAAACCTTTCTCCGACAAAAGCGGATTGGGATACACCAGAGAGAGCAGTTCGAGTGCCAATATGTCCAAGGATATGAAGTTTGTGAAAGTTAAGGAACCAATGGTGGCAATCACTATTGTTGAGAAAGTGAAGGCAGAGAAGAAGCGGAATGTGACTGACCAACGGTTTTTGACTAAGCCTCCTAACCAATCAGTAGTCAAACCTAAGGGTAAAGGGAAATCACTCCCAAAGTCACAAAGAGGTCTGAGAACTCAACATTTATGCTATCACTGTGGAATTCAAGGACACACCAGACCGAATTGTCGTGAACTTCAAGCATTAAAGAATTCAAGTGATCAGAGGTCGAGAGGACCAAAACATGGCAAAGGGAATTGGACTGCTGAGCAATCAAAAGGTCAAGAAGGTAATCCTGGAGTGAGGGATGTGATAAAGATGATTGATGCATTCACCACTTGTTTGACAAGCTTCACTAGAAAGTTTGAAAATTAGAACAATAGTACCTAATCCTCTAGGGATATCACCCCAAACGCAAGTGCTGTGTGGGTGAAGAAGGGTATACATGCATAAGCATGACAACATATCCATGCATTAATACTTCCTATGTTTTGTGACTTTGATTGGTTGTGTGCTTTTTGTTATCATCCTAACATGTGTTGAAAATTTTTTTGTTTGCTATTTGCTTTGAATGTTTTTATTTTTATTTTTTGTTTTTGATCAATCTTTACTTGCTTTTATGTCAAAATCCAAAAACACATAAAAAGTAGAAAAATCCAAAAAGTTTGATCGACATTATTATGTATTGTCACAAGCATGTTTTGACTTGTACCTTCGTACAAATGGCTTTGTGCATTTATGAGCGTAACTTGTTCTTTATGCACTCATATCATTGTGGGAAAAATCTTGACATCTGTGTGACTATTATAAATAGATCTTCAAACTTGTCATGAATGATTAGTCAATGGTCTTGTTGATCTTGAGACTTGCACAGGCTTGTGCCTATATATCTTCCCACTCTTTTATTTTATTTTATTTTTTTTGCTTAAAGAGCTCAACAAATGTAAATCTCAAAATGAAAAGAGATAATGAGCTGCAAAAGCCGTCGCACATAATTGTACCTAATCCTCTAGGGATATCACCCCAAACGCAAGTGCTGTGTGGGTGAAGAAGGGTATACATGCATAAGCATGACAACATATCCATGCATTAATACTTCCTATGTTTTGTGACTTTGATTGGTTGTGTGCTTTTTGTTATCATCCTAACATGTGTTGAAAATTTTTTTGTTTGCTATTTGCTTTGAATGTTTTTATTTTTATTTTTTGTTTTTGATCAATCTTTACTTGCTTTTATGTCAAAATCCAAAAACACATAAAAAGTAGAAAAATCCAAAAAGTTTGATCGACATTATTATGTATTGTCACAAGCATGTTTTGACTTGTACCTTCGTACAAATGGCTTTGTGCATTTATGAGCGTAACTTGTTCTTTATGCACTCATATCATTGTGGGAAAAATCTTGACATCTGTGTGACTATTATAAATAGATCTTCAAACTTGTCATGAATGATTAGTCAATGGTCTTGTTGATCTTGAGACTTGCACAGGCTTGTGCCTATATATCTTCCCACTCTTTTATTTTATTTTATTTTTTTTGCTTAAAGAGCTCAACAAATGTAAATCTCAAAATGAAAAGAGATAATGAGCTGCAAAAGCCGTCGCACATAATTGTATTTGATTAGGAAAAAGGGAAAGCGACGTTTATGAAATGTATGATGCCCCAAAAAGCCAAAGGCTTGTTCATCAAATTGAAATATAAAAAATTTCAGGCATCGATCTCAAAATGAGATGTATTGATTCAAAAAATCAAATGATATGATGTGTATGAAGCCAAATGAAAAACTTCAAAATTATGTAATCAAGTTTTTTGGGAGGTCATATATGCATATTTCTATAATTGAGATAGGTCACTTTTCCACATGCTAATTGTGTATGTCTTGGTTGAATTGATCATTGATGCTTCACATTAGACTAAGGACTATCTCATCTTTTGTACCCACACACATCACACATGTCTATGTTCAATGAATGCCTTATTCATTTGTGTGATTGTACTTGTTTAAATGTGCTACACATGCTCAATTATATGTTGATCAAACACAAAACGATTTTTGCATGTTTTAGTTGTTTTTGGTAAGTGTTTTTAGTTTGAAAATTTTCAAAAATTGTGCAACCCTGTTTTGGCGACTCTGCCTCGTGGGTCAAGCAAGTTGCAAGCCCCAATTGCGAGCTTACTCAGAAGCTCCTAGCGACTCTCTGGCAGGTCAAAGCCCCTGTCGCGAAAAACACTAAGAAAATTTCAAAAATCTAGGTTTTTAGGATTTTCGCGACTCATGTTGGTGAATGGTTCGCAAGTGGAAGCTCTAGTCGTGAGTTTTACTCAGAATGTTTGGCGACTCCCGTCGTGACTTACTCGCGAATGGAACTTCTAGTCATGGAAAACACTTAGACTTATTTTTCAAATTTTGTCACACGGGTTTTTGGCGACTTGCACTGGTGACTTGTTCGCGACTCATTCCAGTCGCGAAAATCACGTGTTTTGCGCATTGAGGGTTATTTTCAGGATAGTTTCAAAAACTTTTCAGTTTTCTCTCGCATATTGTGACTGTTCATTGTCTTGTCCATTCATCTCCTTTCCAAACTCACCGTGTTCATTCTCAAAAACTCCATTTTCTTCATCATCTCTTCACCAATCTTCAAGAAAAGGTATGGGTTCTCTATTTTTCTCAATGTATTTCATGTTTCCAACCTTTGATTTCTTGGATTTTGTTTTTTTTTGTTGAGTTTCGAAAATATGACGTTGAATACGGTTTGGGTATATTTTGTTGAGTTTGTTGAATGGGTTTTGTTGATTTTGATAGTATGATGCTTATTATACATGTTTTCATGTTTGCTTCTCAACTTTGAGTAGTATACCTTGTTTGTGTTGTGTTGTGCATATCATACCCATGGGTAAATGCCTCATTGACATCTTCGTGTATTTTTGAGGTTTTCATGGAAGACAATGTTGGGAGCTTATGGAATACAATAATTGTAAAATGGATCTCTGGTTATGTGTTTTGCAACATGCCCTAGGTTATACATGGTGTTCTTTGCAAACACACACACACACACACACACACACACACACACACACACACACACTCTTTGATATGTTTGAGGAATTAATGGCTAAACTCTGTTGTGCCTTGATACTATGTGTTCTCTCATGTCTTGCTGCTATTTGAACTATGCATTAGTTTAATCTTTGGCCTTATCCTTAGTCCATTTTATTGCTACTAACTTGTTACTAATCTTTGGTGTTTCCATAAGTTGTGCTTTGTGTTGTGTTCTTTGTTGCTATGTTTTTGCAGATGACTCTAAAGAAGAAGACTACGGCACAACGTGCTGACAAAAGGAAGAAAACAGATAATACTCAGTTCCGCTCTATCCAACACTTTGAAAGATACAATCAGTTCTACACGAAGGCTCCAATCATCCCAGAGCGATTTATGGACTTGACAGATTTGAAGGATTACTTTATCCCAGGTGTTTTCAAGATAGAGGTTGGGACAAACTTTTTGGTGATCTCCCTGCGGTGTGTGAACCCTTGATTCGAAAGTTCTATGCCAATGCCATTTTATGAAAGGATGAAATCAATTGTTGGATTAGGGGCCATGAGTTCACCATTGATGTTGATGATATTGATGATGTTCTTGGCTTTGAGGATCTAAAGCATGATTTCATGCACTTCAGAGACAGAATGCTCTCCATTAAAATGGTTTAATCCCATATCGGTGGTGTTCGAGAAGGCAAATGTCTCAACACAACAGCTTTTCCACCGGATCTTCGATGTCTTACACATATTATGATGTTTAACCTTTACCTGGTGAAGAAGATGACCACCATCAATAATGCTAGAGCCATTTTTCTCATGGAGCCTTAAGAGAATACCTACATCAATATTAGTGCTCATGCCTACTCCATAATTGCTGATGAAACAAGGACAACTTCAAGGGTAAAGCTGATTCTCCCTAGTCTTCTCATGCGACTCTTTCGAGTAAAAGGTGTGGAAATTCCCCAAGATATCAGTCTTATGCCCACTTCTCCAATTATAAATGCTCTAACAATTGCATGAATCAAAGTTCATCTTTCGGGTGATGAAAAGGAGGGTGATCCAATACAAGGAGAACCTATGGACACTAAGACAGAAGCAGAAGCACAACCCTCAAGTTTACGAAGCCGTGGTAAAAGGAGTCGAGCTTCATCATCTTCTGCAGTACCTCCAGATGCATTTCAGATCATCCTTGAGAGGATTGACGGGCTGCGAGATGTCCAAAACGAGTAATCTGACGGGCTGCAAGATGTCCAAAATGAGCCAAGAACAGCTAAATTTGCTTTTAGCAAAGTTTGATAGCTTCACTACACAACAGTAGCCCTTTGGCCATTCTGGTCAAAAAGGGGGAGATATGGAATAAGAGTAGCTCTTAAGGGGGAGCATCATTGTAAGGTTGAATTTATTCAATCATGAGTTGGCTTTATTCCATGCCAAATTTACTTGTAATTTAGCAATTAGATACCCTGTATTTAGGTGGGAATTATGTAAGGGTTGTGTGTAAGAGAGTGTGAAGAAATCTCAAGAAGTGTGCAATTCAAGGAAGTCTCACGACTGGCTCGCAACTGGCAAGTCGCCAGAATGGCACATGTGTGAAGCATGTAGGAGGAGCTGAAGGGTCACAACAGCTGGAGCACTACAGGACAAAACTTCTAGTCTGGCCAAGCAGTTAGCTAGTGACTCAAACTCGCGACTCATTCCATTCGCGAGCCCGAGTCGCTAGAATGCCCTGTTTGTTGACAACTGACTTTTTGCATTCCTCATACACCCTACTATAAATACCCTTATACCTATGGAATGTAGAGAGCTTTCAGAGAGAATTTTGAGAGACAAACCCTAGAGAAGAATGAGATTGACTTACCTCCAATCTTCATCCTTTGATTCTCCAAATTCTTCTGCTCTTACCCTTTCCATTGACATGTCCTTGAGAGGTACATTTAGCCAAGTCCTTATCTCACCATACCCATATCAGTGAGGAGGTATTTTGGTGCTTGGGAAGCAGTTCAGAAGGGACTAATTCATTTTGATTGATGCAATGGGAAATTGCGGGATCCGGTAAACTAGAGAAGACAAGGTTTAGCGTAACCCTATTGGAGCAAGAAGCTTGGAAGGCTTAGGTGCACTGGGTAGATTAGACTTGGAGGGTTTTCTGCTATTCGTGTATCCCAGCTTGATTCTTTAGTGGATTATTGACCACTTGGAGGGCGGTGGAGAGGTTTACACCGAGTACTTTGGTTTCCTCTTCGATAACACATCGCTGTGTTATCCTTGTGTTTTCATCTCTCTTTCTTTACTCTTTACCTTTTAATTACTGCTGTCATTGTATTTAAATATGGTTTAAAGTGTTTTACCAATTTGGGTTTAGCTTATATTCATCATTCCGCACATATATTGTTTGTGTATAAGCTTGTGTTGGTAATTTTATATTTGGGAGTTAAAGATTACCTTAGAGATGTTTATGGAATGTAAAACACTTGAAATTAGTTGGGTTTTGATGTTGAAGCATTAAAATAGAGGTTTGGGAAAAGATGAGAGAAGTTTAAAACAAATGTCTCACGAAATGCCCTTTAAAAAGCTGACCTGGTATTTTCGCAAGAAGTTGGGAATTTTTGCGAGTAAGCCTTACTCGCGAAATTTTTTTGCGAGTAAGTCTTACTCGTGAAACAGTTGCGAAATTCTCTGTCCAAAGTTGAAAAACTTGAGAATTGTACCATTTAACTCCCAGCTAAGCTTACACATGAAATAAGTCATGAAAAACACCTAGAAAACATGTTTTTTCACACAAAAACAACTTGAAAAACTTTGAAAAACATAGGTGATACAAATCACTTCCAAAAACAAACAAAAAGAACAAAAATCTTTTTGATTTGATCCATTTATGGTTGAGCACACACACATCACATTTGAACACATATAATCACATAAATGAAATAAGCATTCATTGAACAAAAGTCTTGTGTGTTGTGTGTGAATATTAAATGTGGAAAAGTCCTTAGTCCAGAGTGAAGCTTCAATGATCAATTCAATCACGTCATACACAACTGGTACTAAGTCAAGTGGTCCATCACAATTATAGAAATGAACATATATGACCTCCCACAAGAAGATGATTACATATCTTTAAAGATTTTCATTTGGCTTATTTACAATTCATAACATTTGATCATTTTTGAACAATACATCTTATTTTGAGATCGGTGCCTGAAATTTTTGATATTTGAATATTGAGAATAAACCTTTGGTTTTTTGAGCACCATACATTTTAATACAAGTCGCTTTCCCTTTTTCCTAGTCAAATACTAGTATGTGCGACGGCTTTTACAGCTCATTATCTCTTTTCGAGATTTGACATTTGTTAAGCCATAAAGCAAAAACATAAAAAGATGTGGGAAGATATATAGGCACAAGTCTATGCATGTATCAAAACCATCAAGACTATTGACCAATCATTCATGACAAGCTTGAAGATCGATTTACAACAGTCACACATAGATTTCAAGATTTTTTCCATAAAGATAGATGTGCATACATAACAAGCTAAGCTCATAAATGTACTACATCATTAGTACGAAGGTACTAGGCCAAACTCACATATGAAATTTGCTTAAACATATACAATCAAACTTTTTGAATTTTTCACTTTTTATGTGGTTTTGGATTTTTTACTAACACAAAACTAAAACATTAAAGTAAGATCAAAAACAAAAACAAAAAAAAAAATGCATATAAAGAGATGCAAGATGCACAAATGCATGATAATGAAGCATCTAATGCATGAAGGGTCGTACAATGGTTAAAAGAATTAGAACAAGGACCAAAAGAGCAAAAACTCAACCATAGGAACCCTTCCTCATCCAAACGAAACGATTATTTGTGAGAAGTGAGACGAGGGTTAGAAGAATGAGAACCGAAGATGCACATAGACAAGGAGGTAAGAATATCAAAAACTTACCATTTTCCCTCAAAACTAGTTTAGCTTTCATAGCATAACTTCCAAGAAGCTCAAGTTTCTCTTTTCTTTTTATTCTTTTAAAAGCTTAAAATTTAGAGCAATGAGGTCTTAGATGACCAAATGCACCACAATGGTGACAAACAATGGGTTTAGGTCCACTAGGCATTTTGGAAAGGGATCTAGCAACATGGTTTTGTTCTGTCTTCAACTTTGGACATTGAGGTCTTATATGGCCAATCACACCACAATGGTGACAAGTTAGAAAAAACTTAGATCCATCCAATAGGTTGAGGCCTAAACAGAGGCTTTGGCTTAAGAGCCTTTCTCTCCACCTTTTGATTTCTTTTGTGTGAAGGAATGTACACCGATTTGTCCTTTGAGGTAGAACACATAATAGGCACACAATCGGGTACCACAACATGATTGCAACAAAAAATTTCATCCTTTTTAGCAATAGGTTCAGCAATCAAACACTTGGCATGCATCTTAATAGATTCATTTTCACATTTTAGCTCATTAACTAGTTTGTTAGACAAAACAAGTTTTGCATCCGAGTCCATATTCAAACATTCAAACTCTTTCAACTTTTCAAGAGAATTTTCAGCAAGCTTCTTATACTTTTCAACCAATTTATTGGATTCATTAAGCTTAGCTATCAAATCATCCTTTTCACAAAGAAACTTGCTCAAATTCTTATGAAACTTCTTAGTTTCTTTCTTCAAGATTTTGATGTTTGGAATATCAACAACACCCAAAGATTCATGTAACATAGCATTATAATGGAATTTTCACAAACACGTGAAATGCTACAATCATCAACAACCAAAGAAGCATACAAATCACTATCCATGGCAATAAACACAAGGGGTCAAGGATCACACTTAGGTAATGAAACCAAAACAAGTGTACCCACTCTTATACCAATTGAAAGCTCGAATTTGTGTGAAACACAAGAGCTTGTTTAGACCCCCAATTAAAAATTACGGCTAGATTGATTTTACTCTAACTTATCTAAGTGTGGAACAAGAACTGAAAGTTTAAATAATGTGTAAAACACCAATGAACGTTTAGACCCCCAATTTACAAATTACCAACACAAGCTTATAATTAAACAATATATGTGCGGAATATAAATATAAGCTTAACCTAAACAGGTAACACACTCTAAACCATAATTAATCACAATCACAGCAATAATTAAAAGGTAAAGAGAAAGGGAAGAAAGATACAAACACAATGATAACACGACGATGTGTTATCGAAGAGGAAACTGAAGTACTCGGCGTAAAACCTCTCTACTGCCCTCTAAGCGGTTAATAATCCACCAGAGAATGTAGTTGGGATACATGAAAAGCAGAAGACCCTCCAAGCCTAATCTACCCAGTGCACCTAAGCCCTCCAAGCTTCTTGCTCCAACAAGGTTACGTCGAACCTTGTCTGCTCTAGCTTACCAAATCCCGCAATAGTCCATTGCATCAATCAAAATGAATTGTTCCCTTTTGAACTGCTTTCCAAGCACCAAAAAACCTTCTCACAGATATGGGTATGGTGCAATAAGGATTGGCTAATTTACCTTTCAGGGATATATCAATGGAGAGGGTGAGAGTAGAAGAATTTGGAGAATCAAAGGATGAAGATTGTGGATGAGTCAATCTTGTTTTTCTCTAGGGTTTCTCTCTCAAAATTCTCTCTAGAAGCTCTCTACATTTTGTGGGTATAAGGGTATTTATAGTAGGGTGTATGAGGAATGCGATGAGTCAATTACAACCAAACAGGGCATTCTGGTAACTCGAGCTCGCGATTGGAACAAGTTGCGAGTTAACTGCTTGGCCAGACTGGAAGTTTTGTCCTATAGTACAATAGCTAGTGTGACCCTTCAGCTCCTCTTGCATGCTTCACACGTGTGCCATTCTGGCGACTTGCCAGTCGCGAGACTCCCTTGAATTGCACACTTTTGAGATTTCTTCACACTCTTTCACACACTACCTTTACATGAATCCCACCTAAATACAGGGTATCTAATTACTAAATTACAACCAAATTTGGCATGGAATAAAGCCAACAAATGATTGAATACATTTAACCTTACAATCTTCCCCTTTGGCTATTTTGTGACAAAACCCTAAAACAATCTTTAGACTTAACATATGAGTTGGGAACAATTGTCAAAACTTACTCACACCTAACTCTAGAAACTGTGAAGCTCTTGAATCACAAGAACAAGTTTTTCCTGAAAACAACAACACGAGATGATCATTGTAAGAAGAAATCTTGAAATGCATATGGAGCAAGCACAATGAGATCAAGCAATAAAGAATTAAAGCAGTAAATCATGGCTTGACCTAACAGGAACAATCACTATAAATAGTGATCACAATGAACATTCACACAAGGAATGAACGTCCAGACATACAAGCTAATAAGCTCAATGCAAAGTATCATTTGCATGTCCAACACTCAACCGATACAAAAACACAAGGTAATTGCATCAAGGATAAAAAATCTAACAAGGGCACAAGAGTGATGTACTAAAAGAAATGAATAACATTAACTAAAAGTACTGAGCTACAAAGCTAAGGTATAAAGCAAGTACTGAATAACAACTGAAATATATAAACCAAAGTACCAAAAGTGTTAACAAAAACACTGTAAATACCAAGAGTTATAAAAACTATAAACACATAAACTAAAAAAAATAGACAAGCCAAAAGTATGTGTGTATGTATCAATGTTCTCTTTCTGAGCTCGCACAACTCCCCCTTTCAATATGCACACTTCCTATTCTTGTGTTGCTCTCCCCCTTACTATATGATATTATCCAAACTATACAATTAGTTTGGTCTCCCCCTTTTAGGCACGAATAGCTAAAGGCTATCCTCTAGTTTTTGTTGAATAGCGTTTAACTTTGTCTCAATGGTTGTGAGATGCATTTGAAGTTGGTTGTTGGTGGAGTAGAGAACCTTTTTAAATCCTTAAATACGTTGATACAAACCCTCAATCAAAGTGCTTAACCTATCAGCTTGAGAGCTAGGTTGTATAGGCTGAGTACTAGTCGTCTACAACTCAGGAGTTTGAGGAGATGCAATCTCAGCATGCATAGGCGTAGTGCGATTGGCTGAGCCATGACTGGAAGAAGTAGCATGAGGGAAAGATTCACTCTTAGGTGCTTTGGAAGAGTGACTTTTGCTAGCTTGAAGAGAAACCATGGATAGTGGGCAAAGATGAACCAGTGTCTTTCCATCTTTTGGCAGACAAACCCTTTCAAGTACCATAATTTTCATGATCAGACTACAAAAAGGAAGGCATGTTCTTGCTACTGTTCGTGCTGCTGTTCTCCCTATTAACTTGAAAATGTGAGCAGAAATGTTAATTTGGACTCTGGTGATGAGATCACATAGAAACTGCGTTCTTCCAAGGTTGATGAATTCAGTGTTCGACAATGGATAAAGGTTGAAGAACATGATCAAAGTGAGAGTTTTCAGTTCAGGTGAAACTTTGTAGTTCCAATAGATGTGCCTTTGGTTGAAACCTCATGGTCTGGCCTAAGAATTTTAAGAATATCTTTTTAGCTTATCATCATATGGAGTGAGGTCTGCCTTTACCGGTCGATTAATTCGAAGGACCTTTGCAATATAGTTTGGAGTAATGATGAACTCCTTTCCTCGGACCCAACACTTTAGTTCAACTCCGGTAAATCTGGTGTTGGAGTAGAACTCCTTGACTAGTTCATCAATTAGATCCTCAAAGTACCCAAATAAGTCAGCCCAATCTTTTTCTTCAAAAATCCTAGGAATAAAATTCGTTCCCAGGGTATCAAATCTCACTATTCGTTCCACAATGGTGGGAGCATCTTTAAAAATGCTGGAGAAAGTCTGAGAGTCAAGTGGAGTCCTGAATCTCTCAATGTTTGAGTCATGAGACGAACGTCAGGTCTGTTTTGAAACAGGGGATGATGGAACATCAGTCACGGGTTCTTTTCCACGAGAAGAACGGCGAGACATCTAAAAAAATAACAGACACACAGCAGAGATCCAAATGCAAAACACCAATGCACAAACATGATTAGATCCAAGTTAGCCCATGAAATAAGCACATAATGATAGTTAGGAAGAAAGATCACTTAAGCATGTTAAATGAGCCAATTAAGTTGAAATGTGTAGCTCTCCTGAAAGAAATGCAAAAACATGGCATTTATGTAAGTATGAGCAACACTGGTGCATATGGTGTGTAAACGTGTTGCATTCTAATCCATGAAGTTCTCAAGAACATAAAAAAATGTCTATAAGACATTTTGCTATGAGCATGAAATGCACAACACGACACAAATAGGATAAACTATTTGAAAATGAGAAACAAACATGAAAACATGTATTGAAGGCATAATATGTCGAAAACCAACAAACCCCCAATCATCACATTCAACAAAAATATCCAAACCATATTCGAACATCATATTTTTCAAAACTCATCAAAAACTCAAAATCCAAGAAATAAAAAGCAAGAAACAGAAAATACATAGTGAAAATGATAAAACCCATACCTTTTCTTGGAGATTGGTGAAGAGAAAATGGAGTTTTTGAGAGTGAACACGGTGAGTTTGGAGGAGTGAGACAATGAACAGTCACAATGTGCGAGGGAAAACTGAAAATTTTTTGAAAACTACCTTGAAAATAACCCTCAAAGCAAAAAACACGTGATTTTTGTGACTAGAGTGAGTTGCGAACAAGTCGCCAGTGCAAGTCACCAAAAGCCCATATGACAAAGTTTGAAAAATTTGTCTAAGTGTTTTTCGCGACTGGAAGGTCCACTCGTGAGTAAGTCGTGACGGGAGTTGCCAAACTTTCTGAGTAAACCTCGCGACTGGGGCTTCCACTTGCGAACCAGTCACCAACATGAGTCGCGAAAATCTCAAAAACCCACAATTTCAAAATTTTTCTAAGTATTTTTCGCGATTGGGACTGTGACCCTCCAGAGAGTCGCCAGGAGCTTCTGAGTAAGCTCGCGACTAGGGCATGCGACTTGCTTGACCTACGAGGCAGAGTCGCCAAAACAGGGTTGCATAGTTTTTTGAAATTTTTGAAAATTTTCAAGCTAAAACACATTCCAAAAACAACTAAAACACTCAAAAATATTTTTGTATTTGATCAACATATAATTGAGCATGTGCAATATATTTAATAAAGTACAATTACACAAATGAATAAGGCATTCATTGAACCTAGACATGCGTGATGTGTGTGGGTACCAAAAATGAGATAGTCCTTAGTTTAATGTGAAGCTTCAATGATCAATTCAACCAAGACATACACAATTAGCACTAGGAAAAGAGACCTATCTCAATTATAGAAATACGCATATATGACCTTCCACAAAACTTGACAACATTATTTTGAAGCTTTTTCGTTTGGCTCCATGTACATCATAACATTTGATTATTTTGAATCAAAACATCTCATTTTGAGATCGATGCTTGAAACTTTTTATATTTCAATTTGATGAACAAGCCTTTTGGCTTTTTGGGCATCATACATTTTTCATAAAAGTTGCTTTCCCTTTTTCCTAGTCAAATACTAGTACGTGTGAAGGCTTTTGTAGCTTATTATCTCTTTTCATTTTGAGATTTACATTTGTTGAGCTCTTTAAAAAAAAAAAAAAAAAAGGACAGAAGATATATAGGCACAAATCTATGCAAGTTTCAAGATCAACAAAACCATTGACTAATCATTCATGACAAGTTTGAAGATCTATTTACAATAGTCACATAGATGTCAAGATTTTTCCCACAATGATAAGAGTGCACAAAGAACAATCTATGCTCGTAAATGCACAAAGCCATTAGTACAAAGGTACAAGGCAAAACATGCTTGTGACAATACACAATAATGCCGATCAAACTTTTTGAATTTTCTACTTTTTATGTGTTTTTGGATTTTTGACACAAAAGCAAGTAAAGATTAATAAAAAAAAATGAAAAAATATTCAAAGCAAATAACAAACAAGCAAACAAAAATTTTCAACACTTACCGGAGAGATAACACAAATCACACAACCAATCAATGTCACAAAACATAGGAAGTATTAATGCATGGACATGTTGTAATGCTTATGCATGTGTACTCTTCTTCACCCACACGACACTTGCGTTTGGGGTGATATCCCTAGAGGATTGGGTAAGATCGTTGTGACTGTCAAACCTTCTGGTGAAGCTTTCCAAACAGGTAGTGAAGGCATCAATCATCTTCATCACATCCCTCACTCCGGGATCACCTTCTTGACCTTTTGATTGCTTAGTAGTCCAATTTCTTTTGCCATGTCTTGGTCCTCTTGACCTTTGAGCACCTAAATTCTTCAATGCTTGAAGCTTATGACAATTGGGTCTGGTGTGTCCTTGAATTCCACAATGATGGTAAAAATGTTGAGCTCTCGGACCTCTTTGTGACTTTGGGAGAGATTTCCCCTTACCTTTAGGTTTGACCATTGATTGGTTAGGAGGCTTAGTCAATAACCTTTGGTCAATCACATTCCACTTTTTCTCCGCTTTCACTTTCTCAACAGTAGTGATTTCCACCATTGGTTCCTTAGCTTTCACAAACTTCATATCCTTGGACCCTTTGACACTCGAACTGCTTTTTCTAGTGTATCCCAATCCGCTTTTGTCAGAGAAAGGTTTTTTATGAGCAAGCACCTCATCAAGCTTCTTGGAGGAGACCTGCTCTACTTTAGCATTAGCTTGAATCACCTCAAGCTCAAGAAATTTTATTTTTGAGTAGGCTTCGGTCAGCTCTCCATTCAGCGTCTCGACTTCACACTTAGTCTCCTTGTATTGGACTAAAAGACTCTTGTAGTCTTGCTCTGCTCTCTTCATTTTCTTAATGGTTGCTTTAGCTACTTTTGCATATTTACTAGTCTTCTCAAGAAGGGAATTGTAGGTCTCTTGTAGTCCCATTGTTCTTTCATCTTCCTCATTATCAGATTCCTTTACTATCCCCATTGACTCCAATTTAGTGTGCTCACCAAGCTCATCCACTCGCACACTCAAATCATCCGAAGATTCCACGGGAGCAATGGTCATGAATGCAGAGAAGTTTCCCTCTCTATCATAGCTTTCATCTGAATCTGGATTAAAGGAGTCGGTGTCACTAAGAGTAGTGGCATACACTTTACCCTTCCCTCCCAAATAGTTGGGACACTCTTTCTGGAGATGTCCAAAACCGTTGCACTTATAGCACGTAACTCCTTGAGAGGACTGAGAATCCTTCCCATCTTTCCTCTTGAAATCCTTTTCTCCTTTCTGAAGTTTGGAAATTTTCCCTTCTCAATAAACTTTCCATTCTTCTTGTACTTCAAGAACTTTCGAAAATTCTTCTCAAGATATGCCACATCTTTCTTGACCTCATCTTCATCCGATGAGTCGTGAGCTTCCACCCTCTCATTGATCGTCTTTAGAGCAAAGGATTTGCTCTTCGTTTGTGAAGGTAGAGACAGCTCATATATTTGAAGTGAGCCAATTAGCTCTTAAACTTTGATATCATTAAGGTCCTTGCTCTCTTCAATTGTAGTAACCTTTGCACGGAAGCTCTCTAGCAATGATCGAAGGATCTTCTTCACTATCTTTAAGTCCTCCGTCTTTTCACCCAAGTTGAACTTCCCAATAATCACCTCATTCAGCTTGCCATAAAATGAGTCAAATGACTCATCATCACTCATCTTCGGCTCCTCGAATTGAGTGGTTAGCATATGCAACTTGGTGTCTTTGACCTTTTTAGTGCCTTCATAGGTTGTCTCCAATATTTGCCTTGCCTCCTTGGCAATTGTAACATGAGAAATCCTATGAAACTCATCTGGAAAAACACCACAGAAAATAGCATTTAGTGCCTAGCTATTTGCATTAGCTGTCGCGAGGGCTGCCTTATCCCATGTGGATTTGGCAGCTTTCGGCCTAGTCCACCCTATATCTACAGCATCCCAAACAGTCTCATTGATTGAACATAGGAATGCCTTCATGCGGACTTCCCAAAATGCATAGTTGCTTCCATCAAAATATGTAGGAGCATTTAAAGATTGAGATCGATCCATCTCAAATGGGGTTAAAGATGGCACTCAGGTAATTAAACCACAACACGTGCACCCGCTCTAATACCAATTAAAAGTTCAAATAGTGTGTAAAATACTAATGAACGTTTAGACTCTCAATTTACAAATTACCAACACAAGCTTATAATAAAACAATATATGTGCTGAATATGAATATAAGCTAAACCTAAACAAGTAACACACTCTACACCATAATTAATCACAATTACAGTAGTAATTAAAAGGTAAAGAGAAAGGAAAGAAAGATGTAAACACAACAATAACACGGCAATGTGTTATCAAAGAGGAAACTGAAGTACATGGCGTAAAATATCTTCGCCGCCCTCCCAGTGGTTAATAATCCACTATAGAATGTAGTTGGGATAAATGAATAGTAGAAGACCCTCCAAGCCAAATCTACCCAGTGCACCTAAGCCCTCCAAACTTCTTTCTCCAACAGGATTACGCCGAACCTTGTCTTCTCTAGCTTACTGGATCTCGTAATAGCCCATTGCATCAACCAAAATGAATTGGTTCCTTCTGAATTGCTTCCTAAGCACCAAAAAATCTTCTCACAGATATGGGCTGATGGAAAAATGCATGTGCGCAGCGAAAAATTAACAGATTTACTGTATTCGCAATTGATAAAATGCACTATGTAAATTTTAGAATACAAGAACAAGAGAGTGTACCTTGCTGTGTTGAATTTCAAAACAAAGATTGTAAACACTTGGGAATACTTTTAATCTTTACTCTAATTCGACTAAAACCCAAGATGTGTGGTCTCTCAATCAGTTATATGAATTTGTTCAAGAGAGAATTAAAGAGTGTCCAACACTCACATACACCATTTCATGTATTTTATTCATTCTTAAAAATCTGTATGTTTCTCTCCTAATAACTAATTATCTAATTGGGTTAGCCTTTTGGGCCTTTCCAATTGGGCTCTAGTATGTGGCTTGGAGTGGGACCAAAAGGGACCAATAAGACATTAGCTCCAATGGGCCTTAGGCTTTTCTGTCAACTCTTGACAAGTCCAAAATTACCATTAACTATATTTAATACCACTATATAAATATAGTTGCACTTTAGGCCTTATCTATAAATTATATCCTAAGACTTTATTGTACATGCAACCCTTTCATAAAATATTCGTAGTAACACAAAGTTGTAAATATAGACTGCTACTTTGTAGATTATTACATCTTAATCCTTGAGTACCTGGTTTAATCCTTTTAAGTTATTCATCATATATTTATGAAATCCAATTTCATAAATATATACTTTAGTAATTTCTTACCAAAGTGGTTAGGCCTAACTCTCTGAATAACAAACTCATTAAACTTATCTCAAGTGAATATTTTGTATCTCTGTTAAGAGACTATGAATTCCATCTTGAGAATATATGTTCCATCAACACTAAATATGGCTGCCCAACATACTGAGGTTTTGACCGTTACTTTAGATCTCACTCCTGATATATCAAAGCAACCTATACTTCATAATCAAATCCATTATTCTCTCAGGATTAAGAGTTCATGCAAATATAGGTCGTGAGATTTATTATTCATTTGACAGTCTTTAGGAGAATAATAAATCTCACAGCGGTCCAATTCAATATGTCTTAACTCTTAAAACATATCAACATATCAACTAGAAGTCTCTACTTCCATGATCAAGACAAATCATCGCAGTTGATATGTTATAGTCTTCGCAGATGAAATGCCCAATTTCATCACCAACTACAAACTATAATTCTGAGTTTATAAAGTACTTGTGATTTATATCTTTTATGACTTTTCACATAAATCACATACTAAGCATCTCATGGACTACATGATAATGTCCAAATATTCATGTTACCATTATTTTAGATAATAATAAAAACAACTTTATCAATCATAATATTAAGTCATATATAATGTCATACACAATGTCACACTTAATATCATACACAGCATTATACAATAGGATTTAAGGGCACTAATCCTAACAATCTCCCACTTGCCCTAAAGACTATTGTGCCCTAATCTAACTCCTATTCCCTCTAAATGTGACTCAAAAGTCCTTTGAGGCAAGGCTTTAGTTAATGGATCTGCTAGATTATTTGCACTTTCAAGCTTTGCTACCACCACATCTCCACGAGGAACAATATCTCGAATGATATGGTACTATCTCGAATGATATGGTACTTCCTCTCAATGTGCTTTCCTTTCTTGTGATTCCTTGGATCTTTAGATTGTGCAACTGCTCCACTATTGTCACAAAACAATGTGATTGGAACTTGCTCCATTCTTATTACACCAAGGTCAAAAAAGAATTTCTTGAGCCATACAGCTTCCTTTGCTGCTTCACAAGCAGCAACGTATTTTGCCTCCATGGTGGAGTCAACAATACAAGATTGCTTAATACTCCGCCAACATATGGCTACACCTCTCAATGTGAAAACACATCCTGAACTGGATTTTCTGAAATCTAGATCCGATTGAAAGTTTGAATATGTATAAAGAATAGGTATCAAATCCTCACTTCGGTAAACAAGCATATAATCTCTCGTTCTCCATAGATACTTGAGAATATGATTTATAGCTTGCCAATGTTTTGGTCCTGGATTTGATTGATATCGGCTGACCATGCTAACTGAATAGCAGATATCTGGTCTAGTACAAAGCATGGCATACATGAGACTTCCTACTGTAGAAGCATAAGGAACTTGTATCATCATATCTTCTTCCTCTTGAGTGTTAGGCCTTTGGTCATCAGACAGAGGAACTTCATGTCTGAAAGGAAGTAATCCTTTCTTGGAGTTTTGCATGCTAAACCGTTCTAGAACCTTATCTATATATCCAACTTGTGATAAACCTAACATCTTATTCTTGCGATCTCGCCAAAGCTTGATCCCTAGAATAAAGTTAGCCTCACCCAAGTCCTTCATATCAAATTGGCTTGACAACCAAACCTTTATTGATGATATTACCCCTACATCATTTCCAATGAGTAGAATATCATCAACATAAAGCACTAGGAACATTACTACTTTATCTCGATGTCTTTTGTACACACATGGTTCATCAAGATTTGCTCAAAACCAAATGACTTAATCACTTGATCAAATTTGATGTTCCATGACCTAGATGCTTGCTTAAGTCCATAAATGGACCTTTTCAACTTGCATACCATATGCTTTTGGTTTTTTGCTATGAAACCTTCTAGTTGCATCAAACAGATTTCCTCTTCAAGATTGCCATTAAGAAATGCAGTCTTGATATTTATTTGCCAAATCTCATAATCAAAATAAGCAGCAATGGATAAAAGAATGCCTACACATGAAAATAATACCCAAGAGAATGACTGTCAATTGAATAATAAATCTCACGACTTTTATTTACATCAACTCTAAATCCTGAGAGAATAATGGACCTGATCATGAGATGTAGGTTGCTTTGATATATCAGGAGTGAGATCTACAAGTAACGGTCAAAACCACAGTATGTTGGGCAACCACATTTAGTGTTGATGGAACATATATTCTCAAGATGGAATTCATAATCTCTTAACAGATATATAAAATATTCCCTTGAGATAAGCTTAATGGGTTTGGTTATTCAGAGTGTTGGGCCCAACCACTTTAGTAAGGAGTTACTAAAGTATATATTTATGAAATTGGATTTCATAAATATATGAAGAATAACATAAAGGATTAAACCGAGTACTCAAGGATTAGGAAGTAGTAATCTTCAAAGTGGCAGTCAATATTCATGACTTTGTATTACTACGAATATTTTAATGAAGGGGTTGAATGTATAATTAAGTCTTGGGATATAATTTATAGATAAGGCCTAGAGTGCAATTATATTCTTATAGTGGTATTAAATATAATTAATGGTAACTTTAGACTTGTCAAGAGTTGACGGAAAAGCCCAAGGCTCATTGGAGCTAGTGTCTTATTGGTCCCTTTTGGTCCCACTCCAAGCCACACACTAGATCCCAATTGAAATGGCCAAAAAGGCTAGCCCAATTAGATAATCAGTTGTATAAAAGGAAAGAAACATACAAAATTTATATAAGTTTTTCAAGTGGTTTTTTATTAAGATCATAGAAAGAATGAAATGATGTATGTGAGTATTGGACACTCTTTTATCCTCTCCTTGGAAATGGATTGAGAGACCACACTTCTTGGGCATCAAGTGGAATTGGAGTGAAGATTAAAAGTCTTCCCAAGTAATTCTCAAGTTTTGTTTTGAATTTCACTGCACCAAGATACGCTTTCTATTCTTTGTTCTAGAATTCATGGTTACATGTTATCTTTCATGATTGAAGTAGATCCGTGTTTGTTGCTTCCGCTGTGTGTTTTGTATGAGATACAAAACCAGATTTTCCAACAAATGGTATCAGAGCAGTCTTCAATATCATGCTTGTATAACATGTGATTGAGTTTTAGAATTAAAGAAAAATCGTTTTCTTGGTGTTTTATTTTTCTGCAGTAATATTTTCTGCATAATTGTGTCCTTGAGCGTGTTCTTTTGTGTAGACTTGTTTTGATAATCATGGTTTTATGAATTTTTGTATTTCTTTCATCAAGATTCGTGAAACTCAAGATACCGTGCAAGATAATTAGACAGTGTCTTTAAGTTTCATGGAGTGAATCTACTGAGCAAACGCTATAATAGATTGCACAGTTTGCTTTCTATGTTATTAGCGTTGGAATTCATTTGCCATGATTTATATATGTGATACATAGATTGAAGTTTATCTTTGTCCATAAACTTCTAGATGATTTGTTGTTTGGATATAGTTATTGAAATAACTGTCATGTGCATGCTTTTAGTTATTGCACCGGTTGGATATAGATGTATATCTTGGTATGATTTGTTGTTTATTATAAAGCTTTTTGATTTTGCATGGTTTTGTGGACCCATGTGACATTTTCAATCTGCCATTAACATGCTTTTGTTCATAAGTTTTAATTAAAGCTTGATTATTTTATTACAAGTAGCATTTGTTTTTGGTCTGAACGTACATGTATGATTGTATGCTTTTCATTCTTCAATGGTAAATGTGTACTGTTGGTAATCTTGCTTTATATATATTTTCATGATCAAATAGTTTATTAATGCTAGGATTATGAAATTTATTCCTAATGAGATTAGGACTGTGTTTTCAAGGTTTCTAGCATATTATGGTTCTTAATCTTGATATTGAAAAACCTTATGTTTGATCTGTAAAATCTTCGTTGATAAAATCAAAAAGTGTTTTTGATAGAAAAGAATGAAGATGTCAAAAATGGTTCCTGAAAAATTCTGAAAAATTCAGTTATTCGAGTTTCGATCGATCGAGAATTCCTTTCGATTGATCGAATGTTCTTTTCGATTGATCAAAGAGGAATCGAGGACCGATCGATTCAAGCAGAAACTCCATGATGAATTTTTTCATTTTTCGATCGATCAAGTAAAAGGTTCGATCGATCGAAGGCATTGAATTTTGAATTTTCACTTGTTTTTGACTAAGTGTTAAAACTTTGATAAAAAGCAAAGCTATGTGATTAATTTTATATTCTTTAAAAGTTAAGGACATTTATTAATCATTATCTAACTAAAAGACCTAATGAGATCAAAGATGTTAGTTAAATAGAACTCTTGGTACTAAATCATTTTATGATTAATAGTCCTTAATTTATTTTAATTAGAGGTTTTTAATGACATTAAAATTCTAATTAAAGTTATATATAGTTTCTAATAAGATTAGAATACTTTATCTAGTAAATTAAGGATAGAGTTCTATATAACTAATTTTTGATTCATTAGTGTTTAAGGAATCCTAAATAGTTTAGGACTTCCATTTTAGTTAGTGATTCTAATGAAATTAGAGTCTTCAACAAGTGCAAGGTTATTAATTGTGATGGGATCACAATTATTTAAGAAAAACGCAAATAATGAGTGAGAGTTCTTGAACTAACCCTTTTGTTAAGTTTATTGTAATGTGAGTAGATACCTCGTCTTGACTTCGAGTCTTGCATTCCATGCAGAGGGTATTTACTTCACAGATTACAAGGTTAAACTTCTTTGTGATTGCATGAATGTTCATTACGCTATTGTGACGTGACTTAGTTATATCACATTGAATTTAAACAATTAAACACATTTAATGTGTAGGGTTAAAATTGTGATTAGATCACGATGATTTTAAGACAATCCACTTGTTTTAAAATTTCTAGTGGGAAAGAGATACAAAGGTTGGATCTCACGGTCTCCATTGTTGGTTCATAGTGGTGTGGGGTAAACATCTCGTCTTGGCCACGAGCCTTGCGTTCCATGCGGAGGATGTTTATTTCATGGTACTACAAGATTGAATTTCCTAGTTTATAGTGGTTTGATCAAACACATTGTCTTAGCTTCGAGTTTTGCATTCCATGTGGAGGGTGTTTTTATCGTGGCACTACAATATAAGCCTGTTAAAGGGATGAAATGTGGCTACATATGATTCTAGACAATGGTGTACACTAGACTAAGTTTAATAGTATCCTCTATGCTGAGTTTTTGCTATTATTACTTAGAGGCTAAAGGAAAAGCGGCAAATTATTTTTGTTTGGTAAGAGTTACCATGATAGCATTAATAATGAGAATAATTCTTACCTGATCATAGTGGTTGATATTCACTCTATGCTAAGGAATATTAATTGCGAAAATAGGTTGTCGTTGCACCTAATATAGTATTTTTTTTTTTTTGGGTTTCATACTATATGGTTATGGATGCAAAATGATAATGTCCTGGTATTTAAGTTCACGGTCTCAATATAAAGTTGTCATAAATTTTGTCTTCTAGCTACTATTTTAGTTGAATCACATTAACTAAGAAATAATTTTGGACATGATGCTTAAAGGAGCTGAAGTACATTTTCATGTTTCGATTCAGCATTATCATAATTTCCTATACATGATGCATTTATGGAAAATAGCTTATGATATGATCATAGTCTCCATTAAAATGCTATAATGTTATATTGGCTTCTATCTCAATTGTGCTATAGCATGAGATGCAAGAGTTAGTATTAAACTTAGACTTTATATCAAGTCTAAATGAGATGTTTGGTATGAATCATATTGAGTGCCAAGAAAAGCATAAGAAGTTCCAATTCTATGTCTTTTTATGAAAATATTTTATTTTTAAAATGAATTGAAATTCTTGAATGTAGAGATTAAATGTTAATCTCATGTGGATATGATCCACAAGTCCTTGTTAGAATCATTTGATCAATTCAGATTGTTTTGAAAATAAATATTTTTTTATTATTATCTGAATTGATGAGTGAGTTCTACATAACGGAAGATATCCTAAAAGCTAAGGCTAGGATCAATATGATTTAATTCAAATTCTTAGCCTAAACCGAAAGGTAAGGGTGATAAGAAGAGGAATTATAATACCAAACAATTGGACAAGTTAGTTGCCCTAGTAATTGCCAAAAGGAAATTAGTCTCAAAAGCATGACCAAAAAGAAATTGTTTATGTTTTGGTAAAGCTAAGCATTGTCCACAATTGTTTTCTAGATGGAAATTTACATGTTTTACTTTTTAAAGAGAAAGTTTCCATTCTTTTGTATTGTCTGTTTTGGCACTTATGTCTAGATTTTATTAATTTAAGTGTTATTCAAGATAGGTGAAAGATGGCTTTTGGAACTATTATTTTATTATATTCTCAGTCTATGAATTCTATTTAGAGGATAATAAGATCTAGGGTTCCTTTTTGTAAAGGAATAAAATTCTAATAACTTCTTTAAGTTAGTACATACATAAAGGAAGAATAGGGCTCCCTTAAAGGTAGATTGTTCTAGAAGAAAAATGTCAGAATTTGTTGTAGGACAACTATAAAATACATTTGGAAATGAGATGGTTGTATTAGATACACCACAAGACGTTATTCTGTAGATAACTATTACACCGGTATAATATCGTAGTGGGAGGATATAAATTTGATCATCGATCCTACGTAAAGGCAATAGATGATATGAATATGAATTACTGGATCAAGTTTATGTGAATAGAATTAGATTCTATTTAAAGTCTAGAACTTGTAGAGGCGCCTAATGGCATTAAACCCATTGTTTTCAAATAGGTCTACAAGTAAATGAGATTGATAGATTTGAAGGTGCAAACCTTCAAAGTCAAGACTAGTAGAGAAAAGATTTATTCAGAAAGAAATGGTTCGATTATGAAAAGATTTTTTCACCATCAGTCAAGTTTGACTCTATCTAGATTCTCTTATCCATTATATTTCATTTGGATGAAATATGGCAATGGATATCAAGAAAGCTTCTTTTAGTAGCAATCTTGAGGAAGACATCTATATGATGTAACTAGACTTGTTCATAGCAAAGAACCAGTGGTAATTAGCATGCAAGTTGCTTAAAGTCCATTTATGGACTAATGCAAGTATCTAGGACATAAATATCATATTTGATCAAGCAATCAAATTATTTGATTTTGATCAAGTATTAAAAGGCTTTAAGTGTGTAAAAGTTATATAGAATAATAAATTTCTTAATGTATGTTGATGACATTCTAATCATTTAGAATGATGTAGAGTTGTTTACATCAATGGAGTTTTTAGTTGTCTAGTCCAGTTTGATATAAAGTACTTGGAAAAGACTAGTCACATTCTAAGAATTATAACTTTGTTAAAATTCAGAAATTAGGATGTTGGGTCTATCTCAATCTGCTTAAGTAGATTAGATTCTAGCCGAGTATAGCATGTAATACTTTAAGAAATGATTCTTTCCTTTCAATTTTGAAGTTTCTTTATAAAGGACTATAGTCCTAAGACATATAAAAGGAAGAGCATATTAAGACGGTTCCTTATACCATATCAAAAGGAAGTCTTTATGCTATGCTATATACTAAGTTAAATATCTATTTTGCGGTGGGCATAATAAGCAAATATCAATTGAATCAAAGATCACTTATTTTAATGGGAGTAAAGCATATACTCAAATATCTTAGGAGAATGAGGGATTATATGCTTGTCCACCAAAGTGAGGTTTTGATGGTTATTGGATATACAAATACTGACTTGTAGTTTGATTGTGATTCATGAAATTGGACTTCAAGATATGTGTTCATTCTAGGTGGTGAAGATACACATTAAGTGTGAATACGTGAGATGTAGTAATATTAGAAAATATAATTTATACAATAAATCTGGTTGAAACTTGTGTCCAAGCCTTGCCTTAGAGTGATTATAAAATTACTCTAAAGGGAGATAAGTGTCGGATATGTGGTAAATTGTCTTTGAGGGCAAGTGGGAGATTGTTAGGATTTATGCCCTAAAATCCAATTTATTGGCATGTCATAAATAATTAAATAGTTTAATTATATGAGACTATCTATTTATGAACTAATGAGATATTATCTTAGTCCATGAGATGTACAGTATGTGATTTATGTGAAAAGTCACAGAAGATATAAATCACAAGTTCTTTGTAAACTCAGAATTTTTAATTCGTAGTTGGTGATGAAATTGGGTGTTTCATCTGCAAAAACTATAACATATCAACTAAGATGATTTGTCTTGATCATGGAAATGGAGACTTCTAGTTGGTATGTTGATATGTTTTAAGAGTTAAGACATATTGAACTGGACCGCTGTGAGATTTATTATTCTCCTAACGTCTGTCAATTGAATAATAAATCTTACGACTTCTATTTACATAAACTCTAAATCTTGAGAGAATAATGGACCTGGTCATAAGATGTAGGTTGCTTTGATATATCAGGAGTGAGATCTATAAGTAACGGTCAAAACCTCAGTATATTAGGCAACCATATTTAGTGTTGATGGAACATATATTCTCAAGATGAAATTCATAATCTATTAACGGAGATATAAAATATTTACTTGAGATAAGTTTAATGGGTTTGGTTATTCAGGGTATTGGGCACAACCACTTTAGTAAAGAGTTACTAAAGTATATATTTATAAAATTGGATTTCATAAATATATGATAAATAACATAAAGGATTAAACCGGGTACTCAAGGATTAAGTTGTAGTAATCTTCAAAGTGGCAGTCAATATTCATGACTTTGTATTACTACGAATATTTTAATGAAGGGGATGAATGTATAATTAAGTCTTGGGATATAATTTATAGATAAGGTCTAGAGTGCAATTATATTCTTATAATGGTATTGAATATAATTAATGGTAACTTTGAACTTGTTAAGGGTTGACGGAAAAGCCAAAGGCCCATTGGAGCTAATGTCTTATTGGTCCCCTTTGGACCCACTCCAAGCCATACACTAGAGCCCAATTTGAAAGGCCCAAAAAGCTAGCCCAATTAGATAATCAGTTGTATAAAAGGAGAGAAACATACAGAATTTATAAAAGTCTTTCAAGTGGTTTTTCATTAAGATCATAGAAAGAATGAAATGATGTATGTGAGTGTTGGACACTCTTTTATTCTCTCCTTGGAAATTGATTGAGACCACACTTCTTGGGCATCAAGTGGAATTGGAGTGAAGATTAGAAGTCTTCCGAAGTAATTCTCAAGTTTTGTTTTGAATTTCATTGCACCAAGGTACGCTTTCTATTCTTTGTTCTAGAATTCATGGTTACATGTTATCTTTCATGATTGAAGTAGATCTGTGTTTGTTGCTTCTGCTGTGTGTTTTGTATGAGATACAAAACCAGATTTTCCAACAAAAATCATAAGGTCAACACTTCCTCATCTTGAGATTTAAGCATGCATACTTCATTTTCCCACTCAAGGTTTAAGTTTTTAGTGGGTTCATTGAAAAACAAGCTAACTGTTTGAAGGCTCAAGTTGGCAAGCAATGGATAATTATTGTAATGGGTGTCAAGGAATAATGTAGCTTACCAAAGGTGGCCTCCTATCCCTAGTGATGCTTTCTTGTAAGAACAGTGACTTAAACTCCTTTAATAAATTATTCTTGGAATAAAAACTCAAATGCTCCAATGATATGACAAAATTTTGATAGACAGGGATTGAGTGTATGTGGCTTAAGAATTTTGAATGAATTGATGAATTTCCTTTTTTGCCTTTTAGGACCCTTTCTTATCATATTTTGAATGTTTAGCAAAAGTCCTTACATGTATTGAATGAAGTCAAATCCCTCATTGGCACAAATTGATTCGTAGAGCAATTAATCATCATGATTTGGAAGAAGCTTTATCAAATGGATCTTCTTGTATTCTCTTGAAAAGAAGGCTTTTGAAAAAAATTCAGAGTCTTCAAAAGGAAGGCCTTGGAAAAATCTTAGTCTTTAAAAGAACAAAAAGGTTTTTAGAAAAAGGTTACTAATAAGGCCCAATGCCTCTTGTCAATTTTTTTTTTCTTTTTTATTTTTTGAATTTTTTTTATTTTATTTATTTATTTATTTATGTATATATGAACAACATGATGAATCAAATGCATCAAACACCACATGAATTTTATTAAGTAAAAGACCCACTAGAAAGCAAATCCAAAATAAACAATAAAACCAAATAGCCTATCTAAAATCTTATAAAATGAAATTCAAGCAAAGTCTAGATGGCTGGCTGATGATGGCGGAGTAATGACTTGCTGCTCAATGAGATCTTGAATGTCTTGCCTCAAGTTATGACATTTATTAGTGGTATGGCCTCTCCCTTGATGATATCTATAATAAGCATTAGGGTTGTAGCTTCTATGCATGAGATGTGGTATTGGCTTAGGATCCAATGGCTTTAGTAATCCCTTAGCTTGTAATTTTTCCAAAACTTCACTCAAAGTCATGTGTAAATCTGAAAAATACCTTCTGCGCCTAAAATTGTTAGTAGATGATTTGATTGCACCATTATTGATGTGGTAAGGCACTACCTCCATGGGGATTGAGTCCATTGACATGTTCTTGTTGATTGGGGAGGATAGTTGGACAGACAACTCATTGAAATCCCTAGCTCTTTTCTTTAGGAATTGAAAGTGTGGGATCTCTTCGAGATCTGGAGAATCTTCCTCGAGCTTGATAGGCTTGACTTTGATGAACTTGTGATCTAAGTGGTTGAAGTCTTGATGGACTTTGAAAGATTGGGCTTAAACTGCATGAATGCATGTCATATATTTCCAAAAAAAATAAAATCATGTTCATACAACACACAACATTCAAAACAATTACGATGGGCCCAAGTATTGAACTTAGGCTCACCACGACTCAAACAATTGTCAAACACACAATATGCAATGCAATTTTAACATGAACTGGCCTAAGGACAGGTTCTAAGTCATTACATTGTAGGGTGGGTTTGTTGTTTTATTGTTTCCTATGGTTACAAAAAATATAAAAAGAAGGAAAAAAAATACACAAAGTACATGCTTGAATAATAAAGCCTCTCCTTAATTTGAATGAATTACAATTTAATAAAATGAAATATACATGGCCTTATTTCCTAGATTACAATCTAGTAAAAAAATTACAAAACTTTGTTTCCTAGATTACAATCTAAAAAATGGAAAATTACAAGGCTTTGTTTCCTAGATTATAATCTAAAAAACAGAAAAGATAACGCACTATCCTACGAACCAAAATCTAGATTCGGGGGCTAGGTTACAGAATGGGAAGGTGTTAGGCACCCATTCTACCCAGACGAAGAATGGTCTTCTAGACTCTAAATGACCATTTATATATCCATTTAAAGGATGCCTGACATTACAATGACGTATTGAAATCCCCAAATTTAAGATTAATTCATTCTTTAAGGATTCAAAATCTGCAATTTTTATTTAAGAAGAAACACAAAGTGGGGATATTTTAATGAAAATACAGACCAATTTTTATATAAAAAATATTTTAGATCTGTATTTAATGAAAATACAGACCAGTTTTTAATGTAGAAAAATTTTAGATCTATATTTAATGAAAATATAGATTAGTTTTTATTGTTGAAAAATTTCAGATCTTTATTTAATGAAAATATAGATTAGTTTTGTTGTTATTCTTTTAAAAAAAATTTTTTTAGTAATTTATTGCAGATCTTGAAATTTAAAGGAGAACTAAATCTTAAACATGTTACTCAATTATTAAACAACAAATTAAATTTCTGAACATAACAAAAAAAATATGAACAAGATTGTAACAACAATGAATAAAATCAAACATACATTCTTGAAAATCATGCAATGAATAAAACACATATATCAGATAAGAGAGAAAAGAATAAACAAAGAGTGAGAGTAAAGACCTACTTGCATGAATTTACACTTCAATGAAAGAAATACTTTAGAAATCAAAGAAGTTTAACCTCTTTGAGATCTAAAATATGTTCACTTACAGAAAAGAAATTCTTAAAGCCAAGGCTTCCAGAACATCTTTAATGTAAGTGGAGCAAAGAAGTCAGAAAAAGAGGGGCCCTGATTATTATTATTTTTTTCCTATTTATAGAGGTTGGATGCCTGAAAAATAAGCTAAATTGGATCAGATATGAATTGAGTTACATCCTTATCCCTAAAAATTCGAAATGGGTACGTATTATCTTAATCAGAACGTTTCTGGGCCAGGCCTCGAAGTTGTGCCAATTGGCACTTCAAGAGTGCCAATTGGCCCTCTAAGTGCCAAGCCCAATTTCCAGTTTTGGTTCGATTTAGACTCTTTTTTAGGGATTTTCTGAGTCGGGAATTGCACCTGGATGTATTTTTAACTCTTATTCTAAAATTAATCCCTTTTATTTTGATAATCAGGTCTTTAAAATAATAATTATCTGATAGATATATATTCTAAAAAGACTTAATTATAAAAAAATTCCCTTGTTATCTAATTATCCATTTTATTCCCATGCAAACAGGCTTATTTCTGATAAGAACCAACAACCAATCACAAAATTATTTAATTACTTTTAATTTTTTAACCAATCATAATTAATTTCAATTAATCACATTTGATCAGTTTCACCCCTATCCAATGCATGTAGACCATGAACATTTGATCTTATGATATCTTTTAATCCGACGGTCTGATTTAGGAATCAAACATACCGTCGAGACCATTAGAATCTCAAGATCAGTTTTATGATATGCAATGAATGATTTAATGTATGTAATGCATCTATGATTTTTTGGGTATATGAAATAGTCATTTTAGTCATCTTCCAAAATTAAATTATAGGTGCAAAATTGAGTGTCTATAGTTACCTTAGCCTGCAACCAAGTTTGCTACCAAACCTTGCCCAAAGCATAATTATGTTGGGCCTAAAAAACTTTAGGGTGATCACAAATATTTTTAAGAATAAAAAAATCATTAATTTTTTTTACTACATAGTACCCGAGCTCAGTAAACTCAAGTCCGGCTCGAGTACCATGTTATTTTACTACATTGTACTCAAGTTCTATGAACTCGAGTACTATGTAAGTAAATAACCAAGATTTAACTCTCGAGTACCATGTTTTATTCTATCACATTTGCCACTCTCGATCTCACTCTCAATCTCCCTCTCACTCTCACTTTTATTTAAGATCTCCTCTTCCCTCTCACTCTCAATCTCGCTCTCACATTTCCTCTTGCTCCCACCTAATTTCCTCTCGCTCTAAATCTCACTTGCATTCTCAAACTTAGTCTCACTCAATCTTACTCTCACTCTCGCTCTCGTTCTCGCTTTCTGGTTCACTCTGCCTCTCAATCTTGATGTTGATGATATCAAGTTTTCAGTTGGTGATCTACATCTTCAATTCCAAATTAGAAGGTACATACTCAATATCACTCTCAATCTTTGTTTGACCATTTGGTTAGGACATATATTATAGTTTGGGGTTAGGGTTATTTGTGCTGTTTGGATGTTGGATGAGTCACTATGATCAAAGAGGGAGGAATTTGGGGGTTAGGGTTATTGGGTCACTATTATAACCTAGGCTTCTTGGAGCATTCATTTTTCCTACTTAAGTGTTTTTTATTCTTTTCTGCTGAGTGTGGTGCACTGTTGTTTAATGGATGTTGACATAGAGTTCTGCCTTGTTAGGGAGCTAATCATGCTTGTAGCTGAAAGAAAAAATGGGAAAATATGTAGTGAAACTTAGTGGTAAAAACTAAAAAGAGGTGGTTGACTCTGTTTGGTCAATTTGGTATTTCTAATGATCTTGTGGTCTTGTAACATGAAAAATTGGTCTATTATATGCACGCTAATATGTAGATGCCTAACATATATATTCTTGTTGAAGTTATTATGCAGTTTTTATTTTTATAGATTCAACAGGATTTGAAAACTATGGTATTTGCTCCATAATCTTTACTTTTTACCATTAGGCTAAGACACTAATTAGTTTCTCTTTTGTGTAGGAGGTGTTTCATAGTGTGCATAATAGCCCTTATAATCATATTTCTTTAACATTAAATTAGAATATAACTGCTCTAATAAAGTGGAAGTTAACTATGGGAAGAAAATATAAGAACATTACAGATTCTGCAGGACCAATACTAAGTAAGTCAGTTATTAGAATTAATTATGGTTTAAATTAATTAGTTCTATCCTAAAATTTGATATAGAATAGAATAGAACTAATTTTACATTACATTGAGAAGGTCAAGTGTTGAAGAAGGACTTTTCTATATTTGAAATTATGCCATTTTTTTTTAAAAGGTTAGGTTAATAGTTTTGTATTACTGCCACAAAGTGAAAGGGTGAATTATGCTACTTTTGACTTAAATTGTACTTTTCTGCATTTTGTTAGGACATAAATGGAACATGTTATGAATATATGTCATATAAAATTTACTAATCCTTTTACAAAAACACACTTTACTTGTAATTGGGTAGATCTAGGATGTGTTTAATACTTCAAGAAACAAGAGTTCAAGTCCAAGTATTGAAGCCATGCAAATCTGTCCAAGAATTGAGTGAAGAAGTGCTGTTCATTAAAGCTCAACAGATAGCTTAACAGATGTATCTATCGAGGTTTAATTATTCAAAGCTCAACAGATAGCTCGACAGTCGAGAATTACGAAATTCAGATTTCCAGATTTGTTTTTTCACGCATATCCAAGCTATGTGTTTAGGTTCTCTTTTTTCACAACCCTAGACATATATAAAGATTATTTTAAAGGCTGTCATGAGGTTTTTGCACTTATTGTTACATGCATATTGTGACCGGAGACAATCTGCCCTAGTTCATCTTTCTCTTGAAGAAGCTGCTGCATTTGTACGCCATAAGGTTTTGTGACCAAAGAGCTTTTTGATCTTCATCTTGTGGATGAATTGAAGAACTTTGTAGCTAACATCTTTCACAAGTTGGTGTGTTAGTCATGTATTAGGATCTGTGCATCGATTGGTTAGTCACGCACTTGGAGCTGTGCATTGAAAGGAGAAATTGTCACTACAATACAAGTCCAATTGGGTATTGGGGTAAGGGTTCAACTGTAGGTTGGTATAAGGTACTGGGATTCTTTTACTTGTAACCGCTTGTTTTGATAATAGTGCATTCTCGGGAATGGTGACCTTAAATTCACCCAATGGGGTTTTGCGCAGCTTGTTTTCCCCATTTGTAAACAAATCACCCGTGTCTAATTCAATTTCCGCTGCATTTAGTTATTTTGTGATTTTTTTTGTGCTACCACGCATATTGCATGTTAAACTGACTTAATTAATTCACTTGGCTAATTAATTGGTTAATTTACCCAAGGGGTCAATACATTCTTGGCCTATCAAGTGGTATTAGAGCGGGCACACTCTAATTAGGGTTAATCTTTACTGTGTGATCCATTGATCCCTGTTTGTCATGAATAGAAGACAATCTTTAATTATACCTCATTTATTTAATGGCACTAACTATGCATATAGGAAAGTACGCCTGAGAACTTTTTTGCAGTCTTTAGAAGAAAAGGTGTGGCAAGCTATGGAAATAGGTTGCAAGCCAAAGGAAGCGCCGGCTAATTGGGATGATGCTAAGATCAAAGCGACAAACTTCAACAACAGAGCATTGAATGCTTTATTCAGTGCAGTCTCTAATGAGGAGTTCAAGAAGATATTCTCAACTAAAACTACTAAGGAAGCATGGATTATCCTCCAGACAACCAATGAAGGGACTAAGGCTGTCAAGGATTCAAAGCTTCAAAAGCTTACTATGAGCTTTGTAGAGATTAAGATGGAGGAGGATGAGTCATTTGAGGAGTTCTATGCCAAGCTCAAGGACATAGTGAACTTTGCATTTAATCTTGGAGAAACCATTCCCGAACCTAAGATTTTGAGAAAGGTGCTCAGATCTCTTCCAGAGAGATTCCATGCCAAGATCACTGCTAATGAGGAATCAAAGGACATTGATCAAATTCCTTTGATAGACCTGGTTGGCAACTTGCAAACCTATGAATTAGGTTTGTCTAGTATTGGGAAATCAAGCAAGAGTAAAAGCATGGCACTGAAGGCCAAAAAATAGTGACACCAATGAGTCTTCGGATGATGAAGATTCTAAGATGAAATCCTATATCACAAGACAATTCAAAAAGTTCATGAAGAATGCCAATGCGAAAGGATTTGACAAAGACCATAAGCAAACCAGTTCTTCATAGTTTAAAAGCTAAGATGAAGGGAAGAAGGATGCTAGGAATGGCGGTTAGTACATTGTTCCCTCCGGACCAAAATGTTTCGGGTGTCAAGGCTTTGGACATATGAAACAAGAATGTCCAACTTATCTCAAGACCATTGGGAAAAGCAAAGCCCTTGCTGCTACCTTGAGTGACACCGAGCCTGAGGATGATTCGAATAATGATGACGAGGGAATCTTGAATGGCTTCATTGCCACTGTAAATCCTACTGAGGGGATTGTTGAAGAGGTAGATGAAGAAGAGGACTTGGTGGAGTCTAAATTTAAGAAAATGCATAAACAGGGTGACATCCATATTGCCTAAGCAAAGTTGTACAAGGTCTCGAAAAAGCATGAGAAATTGTATAGGCTGGCCACCAAGAAGTTGAGTGATGTGGAGCTTGACCAAGAAGAGCTCTCCATAAAGGTTGATGTAGCTAATCAGACCATCGGAGCTTTGCGGTTTGAAAACAATTTCTTGGCTGAGAAGACCAAGAAGCTTAAAGCGGAGCTGTTCCAAGTCAGAGCTCAAATGGAAAGGACTTCCAGTGCAAAACTTGATGAGATGCTTAGCTTTTAGAAATCTGCTTCTGATCGAATCGGTTTAAGGTATGATTTCTCTTCTCCTAATATTGCTTCTACTAGTACTACTGTGTGTGTTTCACCTGGTAATAGTGTTGAATCTGAGAATAATGATGTGAAAATTGTTTTAGCTAGTGAGAACATAGACAAGGGCAAATCTATCTTAGGAGCACCCCATAATATTGAAAAGGTAGTGACTAAAAACCCTAGGGCTAAGAAGAGTAACAATCAGAAGTCTAAACAAAAGAAGCAACATCTCTGTCATTAATGTGGAGCATCAGGGCATACTTGTCCAAATTGCTACAAGTGGTTAGCCACTCAACAGAGCTAGCTAGCCACTCAACAGAGCAACAGTATGATTTCATCTAGAAACTAGAATCAGTTTCCATCCTCTTTTGCTTCTCTTGGAGACTTCTTAAAGCCCTTATGTTCCTTTCAAACTTGAATGGTTTCAATTCTTCCCCCTCACTGCCAGATCAAAGGTTCGCTCAACGGAAAGGTTCTTCCAAGGTGTGGAAGGAAAAAGGCTCAAAGTGATTCAGTCACTTTCTCTCTCTCTCTCTCTCTCTCTCTCTCTCTCTCTCTCTCTCTCTCTCTCTCTCTCTTTTTGTTTATGAATTACTTGTGTGTTTTGCTTTCTTGTTTTGAGTCAGTCTAGTTTTATGCTATGTTTTGTTTAACATGTTTTTGTTTGTTTGTTTTCAATTTTTGCTTTATTTTGTTTTTCATAAAAAAAAAAAAAAATCATAAAAATACAAAAACAGTGTATGTTATGTGTACATTGATACTTACGTACCTTGGATGGCCATTGAAACAAAATTTTCTAAACTCTGTATCTTTTGTAGCTTAGATGAGTATCTCTATGCACAACTAAGAAAGTGAGCTTTGTGACTCATGTTTGTGATGAGTAAGATTAAGTAATCTCTTGTACTTAACACTCATATCACTCTTTTTAACAAGAAGGACTAGAAAATCCTAAGAGAAATGCATTAATAACCATCTCACCACTGTTGCCCACCAATCATGATATGACATCTGTATGCTCCGTCATAGCAAAATTGCAATGTCAAAGCTTAACATAATTGGGCATTTCTTCTTTCTCTTATATACCCATGCATGATATGCTTAAAAGAAAAAAAAAATATATAATGAAAATCAAAAGTAAAAAGAATAAAATGCTTTTAAATATAGTTGCAAGCATGTTTCTAGGAGATGTGGGAGTTATATGATGTACCTCGAAAGTGATAGTCCTCATCAAGCAGTTATGATTGTGTGTGAGTTAAATTTATTTTCTCATATCTTAAATCATCATAACATGTAGACACTTATGCACTCAAGCAGTTATGATTGTGTGTGATAGTCCGCATTAAGCAGTTATGATTGTGTGTGAGTTAAATTTATTTTCTCATATCTTAAATCGTCATAACATGTAGACACTCATGCATTCTTGCGATATTTTTCACACATAACATGCAAAATTTTTTGCTACTTTTGATACATGTGTAGGTACAATGTGATTTGGCTATCATAAGGAATACATGTGTTAATGTTTGCTCACTAAACTGTCTTGACTTGTTTTTGAAATATAAAATTGGTTAGACTTGTTTAGTGTGTGTGTGTGTGTGTTTTGGATCTAAATGCTTCACATTTTTCTTGTTGAGAGATTTTTTGAGAGCTTAAAATGTTGTTTGGATCTTTAGTTGAGTAACTTGCTTGATTGCATTCATTTCTATGTTTTTCTCTTCTTTGAAAAACAGTTTTTTTCAAGCTCGACAACTTCTCGACAGATCTCAATAGATAGCCATCTATCGAGACCCTTGGACTAATTTTCTTAACAAATCTTATCACATCTTCGATCCATTGAAGCTTTCTGGAATTTGTCTCGATAGCTTCTCGACAGATTCTCGATCCATTGAGAAAGTTTCTGTCTATCCGATAAATTCTTGATAGCTTATCGATCCATCAAGGTATTTTTCCATCGAAAGATTCTCGACAACACCTCGATAGATTCATCTGTCAAGAATTAGTGCTCGACAGATTCTCGATAGCTCTCGATCCATCAAGACGTGCATTCTATAAATAGATCCAACGTGATTTCAGACTTCATTTTTTTCGATCTCTCTCGACAGTTTTGTGTCTTTTCACCTCCCAGACCATTTTCTCTCTCTCTAAACCTCAAACCCATTTGATTTTCAGCCTAGAGAGATCCTTCCTTCACTAGTATGATCTTGTTTTCTCTCTTTCTTCATGCATTTCATACATTTAGACCTAGTTTTGGGGTTTTTAATTGATGAGTATTTTGTGAAATTTTTGGGTTGGGTTTTGCTTATATGATCCAATATGCTCATGCATTGCATTTCATTTGCATTTTTAACAATATTTCATGCATTATAGATGTGTGTTTTCTATGTTATAACCTTGTGTGCATACATGATCATGCATACATACCATTTTTTTTTCTCTCTTTTTGGTATATTTGTTGATTTATGCTTTTCTGCTTCTCTCTCTCTCTCTCTCTCTCTCTCTCTCTCTCTCTCTCATAGTTTGCGCATGGCACCCAAGCGCAAATCCACTCCATCCCAGAACCCTCTTCATTTCGGGGCATCATCTTCTTCCAACTCTACTCCACTTCATGTCCTGTTCAGTGATGAGAAGGCTCATCAGGACTTCTCGAAGAACTTCTCCAAACGTGGCATTCATTCGAAATGCCATGTTATCTTATCGGACTTCTCCAATACTGATTTACTAACAGTCATTCACAGGCGGGGATGGGAATCTCTGTGTGAGATACCTGTGAGTTTTCCCATCGTGATCATATAGGAGTTCTACTCCAATATGCATGGTTTCAATACTTCTGTTCGAGGTATTCATATCGTAGTCACACTGGAGCTTATCTCTGATGTACTACATGTTCTGAGGGTGGAGTTTCGTGACTACCCCAGATGTCCTCGTCTATGGATTGTGTCCAAAAATGAACTCTTGTCTCTCTTTTGTGAGAGACCTTCATCATAGGGTAACCGTCAAAACACCGCACTCTCGAGCTTTGCAAAAGGTCTGAGGTTTGTGAATATGGTGATGACAATTTTTCTACATCCCTTGTCTCACTATAATTCTATTACTAAGCCTCGTGCTCGCCTTTTGTTGTACATCATTGAGGACTTCACCATAGACTTCCCTTCTCACTTCATTCTCTCTCTCATCAATGTCTATAGAGACACGGCGACCCGTGATAAGCTTAACTTCCCTTCTGCTATCACGAGGATCATTTGCCACTCCTCTGTTCCTTATCCCGAGTCTCATCATTTCTCCATCATGGGTTCCATTAGCACGGTGTACATTAGACGAAGCGAGGCCCAGCTTCGACCGAGACGGTAACTCCTCCAACCCATTCCACTTCATCCACCTCCGCTCCTTTTTTCGCGGGTGGTGTGACTCTAAAGGCCATCATGGCACAGCTTGAGTGCATCGATGCTCACCTTGACACTCTCATGATGAGTTGTGTTAGGTGAACACCCGTGTTGATGCTAGCTCTAGTGTCTATTATTGGTGGTTTCACAGTGTCTCCATCTCCGTCTCCACAAGCTTCAGAGGACGAGGATGATGATGCTGGCTCTAGTGATGATGATGTTGATGAGGATGAGGATGCTAGCTCATCTAATAATGAGGAGATGATTGCTTCTCAGTGACTTGCCCGTTGTCATTCATGACAAAAAAGGGGAGTAGTTTTGGGTATGAGAGTAGTCATGTACTTAGGGGGAGAGTTAGCATAAGATATTTTTGTTAGGGGGAGAGTGTTTTTATTTTTTAGGGATGTAGTGGGAACTTTTGTTTGTTGTGGTTTTGTCACGGATTACCAAAAGGGGGGATTTTTAGGGCCTATGTGGAACATGTTATGAACATATGTCATATAGAATTAGCTAATTATTTGACAAACTTTACTTGTAATTGGGTAGATCTAGGATGTGTTTAATACTTCAAGGAACAAGAGTTCAAGTCCAAGTATTGAAGCCATGCAAATCTGTCCAAGAATCAAGTGAAGAAGTTTTGTTCATTAAAGCTCGACAAATAGCTTAATAGATGTATCTATCGACTTCTAATTATTCAAAACTCGACAGCTGTATCTATCGAGAATTAAGAAATTAGAATTTCTAGATCTGTTTTTTATGCATATCTAAGCTATATGTTTAGGTTCTCTTTTCTCCTTACCTTAGACATATCGATTATTTTAAAGGCCGTCATGAGGTTGTTGCACTTATTGTTACATGCATATTGTGACCGAAGACAATCTGCCCTTGTTCATCTCTCTCTTAAAGAAGCTGCTGCATTTGTACGCCATAGGGTTTTATGACCAAGGAGCTTCTTGATCTTCATCTTGTAGATGAACCGAAGAACTTTGTAGCCAATATATTTCACAAATTGGTGTGTTAGTCAGGTACTGGGATCCGTGCATCGATTGGTTAGTCACGTACTTGGAGTCGTGCATTGAAAGGAGAGATTGTCACTACATTACAAGTCCAATTAGGTATTAGGGTAAAGGTTCAACTGTAGGTTGGTATAAGGTACTAAGATTCGTTTACTTGTAAACGCTTGTTTTGATAATAGTGGATTCTTGAGAGTGGTGACCTTAAATACACCCGGTGGAGTTTTGCCTAGGTGGTTTTCCTTATTCATAAACAAATCACCCGTGTCAAATTTAATTTCCACTGCATTTAGTTATTTGGTGATTTGTTTGTGCTACTACGCGTATTGTATGTCAAATTGACTTAATTAATTCACTTGGCTAATTAATTAGTTAACTTACCCAAGGGGTCAATACATTCTTAGCCTATCACATTTGTTTACGTGCTTGATCATGAAAGACCAATAGTCACGAGGGCATCAAATTTTAAAGAAGAAATCTAACTAGCTAGTTCACTTTTCTTTTCTTTTAATGAATTATGATAGGCCAACAATGTATTGACCCCCTTTGGTAAATTAATCAATTAATTATCCAAGTGAATTAATTAAATTCAATTACATGCTATTAACGTGGTAGCACAAGCAAATCACCAACTAAGTTAAATTTAGCGGAAAATAAATTTGACACGGGTGATTTGTTTACGAATGGGGAAACCACCAAGGCAAAACCCCACTGGATGAATTTAAGGTCAACACTTTCGAGAATCCACTATTATCAAAACAAGCGGTTACAAGGAAAAGGAATCCCAGTACCTATTACCAACCTACAATTGAAACCTTACCCTAATACCTAATTGGACTTGTAGTGTAGCGGAACACTCTCTTTTCAATCCATGGCTCCCAGTACGTGACTAACCAATGATGCACGGATTCTAGTATGTGACTAACACACCAACTTAAGAAAGATGTTGGCTACAAAGTTCATCATTTCATCCAACAATGAAGATCAAGAAGGTCCATGGTTACAAAACCCTTGGTGCAAAGACGCAATAGCTTCTAGAGAGAATATGATGAACTAGGGCAAAATGTCTCCGGTCACAATTTGCATGCACAATTATTTTGCATAAAGTTGCATCACCTTGCATCACTCGAGACAGCCCTTAAAATAATCCTTATATATAACTAGGGCTATGAGAAAAGAAACCTTGCACAAATACTTATGGATATGCGTGAAATTAGATCTAGAAATTCTAATTTCGTAATTCTCAACAGATACAGCTTTTGTCGAGCTTCGACATTAAACCTCAATAGAAAGGATTCTGTTGAGATATCTGTCGAGCTTTAATGAACAACACTTCTTCATTTATATCTTGGTCAGACTTGCATGGTTTCAATACTAAACTTGAACACTTGTTTCTTGAAGTACTAAACCCATCCTAGATCTACCCAATTACTAGTAAAGTGCGTTTTGTCAAAGGAATGAGGGGCTCGATAGATATGAATCTGTCGAGAACCTGTCAAGCTTGAAGAAAAGAGTTTTTCAAAGAGAGGAAAAACACAAAGAGATGAATGCAACAAGCAAGCTACTCAAACATATATCCAATCAACATATTAAGCTCTCAAAAACATCTTTCAACCAAAAAAAAAAAAAAAAAAAAAAGCTTTCAAGAGCCAAAACACACACACACACACACACACACACACACACACACACACACATACACACACAAAAACAGTCTAACCAATTTTATAGTTCAAAAACAAGTTAAAATAGTTTAGTGAGCATATATTAACACATGTATTCCTTGTGATGGCCAAATCACATTGTACCTGCACATGTATCAAAAGTAGCAAAGAATTTGCGTGTTGTGTATGAAACATAGCAAGAGTGCATAAGTGTCTCATATTATGACGATTTGAGATATGAGAAAAATCAAATACACTCACACACAATCATAACTACTTGATAGGGACTATCACCTTCAAGGTACATCCTATAACTCCTACATCTCCTAGAAACATGCTTGTAACCATATTTAAAAACATTTTGATTCTTTTTGCTTTTGATTTTCTTTGCATATTTTTCTTTTTGAGCATATCATGCATGGGCATATAAGAGAGAGAGAGAGAGAGAAGAAATACCCAATTATGTAAGCTTAAACATCACAATTTTGCTATAGCGAAGCACACAAATGTTGTACATGATTGGCGGGTTTTAGTGGTGAGATTGTTATTTATGCCTTTTTCTTAGGATTTTTTAGTTCTTCCCGTAAAAAAGAGTGATATAAGTGTTAAGTATAAGAGATTACTTATTCATACTCATCACAAACACAAGCCACAAAGCTCACTTGCTTAGTTGTGCATTGAGATGCTCATCTAAGCTACATGAGATACAAGTTCTTCCCATCAAAAAGAGTGATATAAGTGTTAGGTATAAGAGATTACTTATTCATACTCATCACAAACATGTACCAATATACACAAAACACACAATGTTTTTGTATTTTTCTGATATTTCAATTTTTTTTTTTTTGTAATGAAAAACAAAATAAAACAAAATTGAAAACAAACAAACAAATTCATGTTAAACAAAGCAAAGCATAAAACTAGATGCAAATGCTTGAGAAAGGAGGAGAAAAAGAAGAGATCACTCCATACAGATTAAACCAATGTTTTGGCGTAGGAATTCAAACCGTTCTGATCATCAGTATGGATGAACTCAAGAATGTGTGCCATCTTCGACAAGCCCCCGAATGAAGTGATGAAGAATCTCTATATGTTTTGTTCGAGAATGTTGCACAAGATTTTTAGAGATGTTAATGGCATTGGTATTGTCACGGTAAAGGATAAGATGTTCTTGACGAATACCATATTCAACAAGGAGTTTTTGCATGCACAAAAGTTGGGTGCAATAGCTACTGATAGCGATGTATTCAGCCTCAGTAGTGAATAGTGAGATGGAATTCTGCTTCTTACTCATCCAAGAGACAAGATTATTAGCCACATAAAAACAACCCCCTAATGTGCTTCTTCTATCATCAGCATTCCCAGCCCAGTCTGCATCAGAATACCCAGCTAAGACATCATTTGTGTCTTTGCTGTACCACACTTTAAAATCGGCAGTGGTGTTTACATATTTTATGATTCTTTTTAAAGCAATCATATGAGACTCTTTGGGGTTTATTTGATATCTAGCACACACTCCTACACTGTAACTAATGTCAGGTCTACTAGTAGTAAGGTAAAGGAGACTATCTATCATGCTTCTATATAAAGATGAATCAACACTTTTCAAGCCGCAGTGCAAGGAAGTTGTTTTCAAGCCGCAGTGCTCCAATGGTTTGATTGGCTTCATCAACCTTGGTAGAGAGCTCCTCTGGATCAAGCTTAACATCAATTAGCTTTTTGGTGGCCAACCTATACAATTTCTCATGCTTCTTAAAAACCTTGTACAATTTTGCATAGGTTCAAGGGATGTCATCTTGATCGTCCATTTTCTCAAACTTAGAATCCACCAAGTTCTCTTTATCATCTACTGTTTCTATAACCCCTTCAATAGGATCAACTGTAGCAATGAAGGCATTTAAAATTCCCTCGTCATCATTATCATCTAATACAATCTCAAGCTCGGTGTCACTCAAGGTAGCACCGGGGTTGGGAGTCACTATGTGGCATCTCTGTCTCTTGTCCCATCGTGATCATACACGATTTCTACTCTAATATGCACGAATTCAAATATTCAGTACCTCATTTTATCACTCACGTTCAAGGTACACACATCGTAGTCACTCCAGATATTGTATCCAAGGTGCTACATGTTTCTAAGGTAGCGTATCCTGACTACCCTGGCTACAATCGTCTAAGGACTGTGTCCAAAGATGAACTCTCGTCTCTTTTCTGTGAGACACCTTCTTCTTAGGGTGACCGTTAAAACACCCCTTGCTCGGGCTTTGCAAAAGGTCCGAGGTTCCTTAACATGGTGATGACGTTCGTCCTTCATCCTTTGTCTCACTATAACTCTTGAAAGGCTTACCATAGATTTTCCCTCTCACTTCATACTCCCTTATAGATTTTTATAAGGATACGGCGAATCGTGATAAGCTTATTTTTCCTTCAGCTATCACAAGGCTTCTTCGCCATTTTTTTTTCTCCTATCCAGAGTCTCCTCATTTTAAGGTTATGTGTGCCATAGACACTACTACCGTTAGACGGAGCGAGGCCCAGCTTCGACCGAGGCGGCTACGGACCGAGACGGCGACTCCTCTAGCTTCTTCTGCTTCATCCACCTCTGTTCCTTCTTCTACTATGGGAAGAGTGACTCTTGAGGCCATCATGGCACAACTTGTGTACATGGATGCTCACCTTGACACTCTCAATGATGAGTTGTGTCAGGTGAATGCCGGTGTTGGTTGTATCGCACGACGACAGACTATCATGGGTGGTTTCACTGCTTCTTCTTCTCCATCTCCACCGGCTTCAGAAGATGAGAGTGATGATATAGCGTGAAATCATATTTGGAAATTCTAATTTCATAATTCTTGACAGATATAGCTTCTGTCAAGCTTTAACATTAATCCTCGATAGAAATGATTCTGTCGAGCTTTAATGAGCAGCACTTCTTCACTTATTTCTTGGTCAAACTTGTATGGCTTCAATACTAAACTTGAACACTTGTTTCTTGAAATACCAAACCCATCTTAGATCTACCAAATTACAAGTAAAGTGCGTTTTGTTAAAGGATTAGCCAATTTACATAACATATGTCTCTAACAATTCTCACATATGTCCTAATAGTAATCATTTTTCTTTCAATAGTTAGTGAATTAAGTTTGTGAGCATGATGAGTTTTTTAGTGGGATTGACTTTAGTACTTCAAATTAACTGTTTCATTCTATATTATGAAATTAATTTGGCATAACTGTTGTGTGTACTCGGCTAGTAGTCACTTAATGGGCTATTAATTATCTTTAATTTATGCCAAATATGGACCCACATCTAGTGGGACCCCATTTAAGTATTGTCTTGACGAGGCAGGCTGAGCATCGTTCAAGTTTGCTTTGGGATGGTCCTTCAAAAGGCGAGGTATGCACTTGTCCAAAGTCGTACTTAACATATGTACTACAAAGATTTTTCTTGTTATGCACTTGTCCCTAGCATTGGCATTTAAGTTTGAAGCATAATTATTATGTGCTTATTGAATGCTATATTAATACAACGTTGCTCCATTTGCAGGAATTGCCAAGTGTACTAACTTGTTGCTACCGATTTAGTGGTGTGCCCAAAGGTGGTTAGATCCACTAGTTGCCACCTATATCACAGATGTGAGGTTAGGTGGGCTACTTCGGGTCCCAAATATAGAGCTCGACCATGCATTGATCACGACGTTGGTGGAGAGATGGCAGTCGGAGACGCACTCATTCCACTTGCCCCACAGTGAGATGACCATCATGCTACAAGGCATAAAGGTTATAATGGGGGTAACTGTAGACAGCTTACCAGTGGTGGGATTTACCCATATGCGGGACTGGGGTGACTTATACGCTGATTTGCTAGGCCATAGGCCTTCAGGCAAAGATGTCGGTGCTAATAAGAACACGGTAGTGCTGTGTGGGGTGAGGTTAAAAGTGTCTTAGCTTGAGTCACAGTTTAGCGACCCTCTCTCGGCTGGCACCACTGACTTGCTTGTGCAACAGTATGCTCGATTTTTCATATTAGAGATGTTGGGTGATATGCTGTTTATGTACAAGTCTAGCGAACGGCTCTCAGTCATGTATCTACAATTTTTCAATCCAATTAGCAATGGAGAGAAGTATAGCTAGGGTAGTGTAGCACTAAGTTGGCTATATTAAGGCATCAAAGAAGAAAGCCAAGAAGATTGGCGGTGCACTGCTATTGGAGCAGTTTTGGGCGTATGCCAAGTTTCCACACATATGTCCTATAATGAGGCATCCACACCAGGCACTGCCCCCAAGTTCACTTGCTGTTAGGTATTTAGGATCTTAGATAGTTACTGTTTATATTTCCACATTAACTTTTCCGCATGGGGATTATGTAAGTAACTAATATGAATGTTATGTTTGTGTTGTTTACTAGATGGAAAGGGGCTAAGTGTACAATTAAACATGCAATGCACATCCTACATGCCTATCATATGTCACTTGCTTTACTACGACCAAATTAGGTATCGTACCTTTGTTGGGGACCGCTTTGGTATGTAGTTGTTCTACTTAGAATTCACTTGCAATCTAACCATGAATAAACATTTTTTATTTTGGAGTTAAACTTTTTAGAGCAGTGATACATCTTTGTATTATGTATTTTTCACATTCTTTACACCTTTTTTCTAATTATATTGTTAATACAGTTTTTTGCATTTATTGGATTATTGCAGATTGTGTGGGAGCCGAATGAGTCTGTGATAGGTTCCCGCTCGCATATTGTACGACAGGCCAACACATATAGAGGTCTATCATGCCACTCATACATTTTTGGGTGGTTAAAGGCAATCACCTCGAACGTGTTATCCAATAGTTTGGGATGAAGCAGGGCATACCAGTCGTCAATACTTCAACTGCTCTTCACAAAGTAACATACCAGGGCAAGCATGAAAGAGACTGGGTTGTAGAACAAGCCTTGCATATTGCTAAATGGGCTGCGCATGCCATAGTTACCGATGCACCACTCTTTGATTGGGAGATAAGGTACAATGGCGAGTATATAGAGTGGTTTCATCCCCGCAATCAATGCTTTATTACAAAAGATACCTCGTACTGGGACACTTTGGTAAGTTTACAAAGGCTCTTCTATTACAAATGTACATTGCTTCACATTATTTAGTTCAACCAACTAACACTGCTCTTATGTACTTGTGAAAGGTTAAATCACACTTGAAGATTCTGGCCAAATGCGAACTAGGTTCCAAGATCCACACCAACTGTGTGTCTACCTTGAAAGCTATTGAAGAGCTCAATCGGTTGACATTGGATGATGCACGCGCTGTGAGCAACAAGAGTGAACCGACTGCAGGGCGTGGTCAGCGAGTTGGCAAACATCGAGGGCGTGGAGGCCATCAGTCTGGTCGGTGTCACACACCTATGCATGACCACACCATGAAGGAGGCAAGTCAGTGATTAGATGAGATGTTTTTAGACACTATTATGACATGGGTTGCGTTGCGATGCGACTGGTCCACTGCCATCCATGTAACATGATGATGCGGGTCCATCCAATAGGTTTGCCCATGGGGACACATCTAAGCCCCTATCCATGGCCCGTGATGATACCTACCTACCCACATCCTCTACTACATCTCCCCTACCCACCACCCATACGTCTCCCCCACCGACCACTGGCACTACCCTCGCAAATGTACATAGTAGAGATGAGATGAGATTCATGCCTACTCTTGGGTGACCAACCCCTAGAACTACCCCCTCTGAGTTTTTGCATACCGAGTTCAGCCGGACAGAGATACTCCCCAGCCCCCCACCAAAGGCTTCAAACATTGAGGAGATACAAGGTGAATGAATTAAGCGGGTTAAGGATCGGCTGCATCCTCCTGACTGTAGGATTAGAGATGGTACTATACTTCAATTCATATCAATAGCAAATTCATCTCTTCATAGTTAAACGATTTGCATATTAGTATTTTCTTGTGTTCTTTTCAGGCAAGGTGAGACCAGTCAAGGAATCAGTGAGGAAAAGAAAACGAGGATGATTTTTGATATCAAATGGCATGTGTGGAACCAAAAATGGTGCTCTACAAGTGGTGTGTTTCTCTTAAGAATACTATTTTTAATTCAACTGTTTGCATTTCTTAAGAATACTATTTTAAGGATTCATTGTTATTGTTTTGAAATTATTGTACGGTGCCCAAAAACACCTAGTTGAGCTAATAGGTCTGATTAAATGTTTGCATTTCTTAAAAGGACTTTATTTTTTTTTTTTCCTTTTTTTTTTAAACAAAAAACTTCAATACATAGAGGTAATAGTTGAATGCGTAGTCAGATTGATTTAGATTGAGTTAGATTGATTACAAGAACTAAAATATTTAATTCCAATATGGGTTTTCAAATTCTTACTTTTAGTCAGCTGATACATACTGAATCATAATTTCTTATGGCCTTTGTTGCTGGGTATTAAATGCACCAGCATCTAATTTTTCTTTAAGAATCTTGATCCCTTGGTATCTTCCTAACATTAAGAAAGTGGCCATTGGATATGTACCAGGTGATTCCAAGAATGTTGAACCATCCATTACTCTCAATCCCTCAACCCCATACACCTTGTAATCCTTGTCCACCACTGATACAACTGTACAACCACCATGGAGTGATAAAAGGTCCTCACAATTTTCTTGCAAGATTTTCTCAGCTCATCTTCATTAGACATGAGCTTGCTTTTTGCAGCCTCCTATGACAGAACATCGTTACTACCTCTGTCATCTATGTAGTAACGTCAACACTAGATGGAACAATAAAACTTTAAAGAATCTAGTATGGAGGGAAGCAAGTGCTACCCAAGCACAAAAGTTCAATGCCACCTTCGGATTAATTGAAAATGTCAACAAATGACGAGTCGCCACCAAGTTTTTGCAATGGTCTAGGAACCATATATATAGTGTCCTCTCAAGGAAGGACCATTTTGATCTTACTACCAGAGATATGGGTTCAGAGTTAAGGTATGGTCTTAGGAAGGTGTTAGGCACCCAAAACTACCAAGCCGTAAGGTTGGCTTCCTCTCACTATTTCTTATCCCTTAACCCTATTAAAGGCACACTCAATATTGCATCTATACTCACACACACAAACTAGCATTCATCTAAGCACACAACATGGCATCAATCATCCTTAACCATACATCTATCATGCAAGTCATCCATCACAAACCCTAGCATACATCTTGCATCTCCTAACATTCATCTAGCATACATGTCATATCAACCTAGCATTCATCTAACATGACATCTCATGTCAACCTAACATCCATCTAATCATGCATATCATTACATCACCCAAGGCAACAACAAAATAAGGCAATAAGATAGGCATGGCAAACAAACATAGATCATCACATGTATACCAAGCTTTTAGTCATGGAACCAAACATCAAACAAACACATTACATCATCAAAATGCATGTTCAAACCAATGCATGACTTACCTCATTTACCTTGCAGCAACTCAGCACCTATGGCATTATGCATGAACATGTGAATGCGTGTTTCTAGCACTGAAGTAAGGAAAACATAAAATAAATCCTAATTCTAACATGTGAAAGGAAAACAAGCAATTAAACATGTGAAACAGAAGCTTAAAAGCATGAAAACATGAAAAAGGACCTAAAATAGAAGTATTACATGTGAAAATAGAAACAAAAATAGATAAAATAAAATTAGGGTTTCTGGGCAGGATCATGCCCACACATGAACAACCCTACATGCGCATAATCAAGCCTACATGCACAGGCAAGATTATGTGAACGTGGGTTTCAGCCCAGAAACCCTAGCAACATAGCAAACAATGTAAAACTTCAAAACACTAATTCTAATAACCTAACATGCTTTTAAAACACAAGACTACACAAACCTAAGCTATATTAACATATAAAAACATAAAATAACAAAAACAAAAACAAACAAAAGGATTAAAGCATAAAAAGAAAAAAAAGAAAGGTTTAGACTAATACCTCAAATTAAAAGCTTTCTAAGCTTGATTTTTTACCATTCCCCCTTAGTCAAATCTATTCACAATTCAATAAAAAGGTGATTAGTAATCTTAAACTCAAAGATCAAGGCCTGAAAAGGCCCTAATCAAAAGAAAATTGAATTGAGGATGTTTTGTAAAAAAATCCCACTTTGATTCACTATTTCTAGTGAATCATAGTGTTTTCCCATGGAATTTTTGTGTGTCTTTGAAAATATACCATGTAAGGCTACTTATATTGAGAAAATAGGGGTTTGGAACGACTCCTAGTCAAAGTGGGATTCGTTCCAAACCTCAGCATTAATGCAAAAAACTTACCTTATTTATGTTTCTAAAATCCGCTATGCATGTGCAAGATCGTGCTTGCGTGCGCATGATAATGGATATGCACATAAGCTAATTCATGCATGCGTATAGCAAGGATTCCATGGCTTTACTTTTCCAAAAATATATTTATTTGCTCATTAAAAGTTATATTTTCCATTTTAACGTTTCTTAAGTCAATCTAACACTTGATTGGGCTCTAAACCAATCTTGGGTTTTAGAATTTTAGCATCATTGGGGAATTGGGGCCCGAGTTGTAAGGGGTACAAAATGTGATGTCTACAACACCAATATCTCAGTGATGTGCCTAAAGACAAATGGGCTCCAAATTTTGACAAGGGTTACCATTATAGGGCGATGACCACGAACATCTTCAAGTGCTTCAATGGTCTTTTAAAAGGTGCTCGCAGCCTGCCCATTACAGCAATGGTGAAATACACATTTTTCAAACTGAGTGCTTACTTTGATGATCGTCGCAATAAAAGCATAGAGCAATTGAATTCAAGGAAAAAATGGAGTAAATATGCCTTAGATATCTTCATGAGAAATGAGGTGAAGGTGGAGTATCACAGGGTGATGAGATTGAGCGCACAACAACAATCCTATCAAGTAGATACACCGCATAATCTAGGGAGAGTTGGATGGAGGGGGGGGGGGGATCACACGCTTGGAGTTTATCTGCTGTAGAGAACTTGCACATGTGAGAAATGGAAACTGTAAAGATACTATGTTCACATGTCATTGCAATTTGTAGTAGGTATCAACACGATGCAGAGCAGTATATTGACCCATGCTATAGTGTGAACCCACTGTTTCGTAGCTATGCTCCTGTTTTCCTAGCGTTGAAAGATAAATTTGATGGAAATATAAGTGTACGTAACAGAAAATTCACAGATCTACTTCATTCACAATTGATAACATATGCTATGTAAGTTTCAGAATATAAGAACAAGAGAGTGTATCTTGAAGCGGTGAAATTCAAAACCGAAAATTAGAAGTTCTTGAGAAGATTTTCAATCTTCACTCCAATTCCACTTGATGCCCAAGAAGTGTGGTCTCTCATTTAGTTATATGTGTATGTTTTAGAGAGTATCAAAGAGTGTCCAACACTCACATACATACCAATTCATGTTGTTATGGTTGTTTCAAAATTTTGTATGTTTCTCTCATAATAACTGATTATCTAATTGGGCTAGCTTTTTGAGCATTTCAATTGAGCTTTAGTATGTGGCTTGGAGTGGGACCAAAAGGGAACAAATAAGACACTAGCTCTAATGGGCCTTGGGCTTTTCTGTCAACTCTTGACAAGTCCAAAATTACCATTAATAATATTTAATACCACTATATAAATATAATTGTACTCTAGGCCTTATTAATAAATTATATCTCAAGATTTTATTGTACATGCAACCCTTTTATAAAATATTCGTAGTAATACAAAGTCATGAATGTAGACTGCTACTTTGTAAATTACTACATCTTAATCCTTGAGTACCCGATTTAATCCTTTAAGTTATTCATTATATATTTATGAAATCCAATTTCATAAATAGTTCATAAATATATACTTGAGTAACTATTTACTAAAGTAGTTAGGCCTAACATTCTAAATAAGAAACACATTAAACTTATCTTAAGAGAATATTTTATATCTCCGTTAAGAGATTATGAATTCCATCTTGAGAATATATGTTCCATCAACACTAAATGTGGCTGCCTAACATACTAAGATTTTGACCGTGACTTTAGATCTCACTCCTGATATATCAAAGTAACATACACCTTATGATCAGGTCTATTATTCTCTCAGGATTAAAAGTTCATGCAAGTATAATTCGTGAGATTTATTATTCATTTGACAGTCGTTAAGAGAATAATAAATCTCACAGCGGTCCAGTTCAACATGTCTTAACTCTTAAAACATATCAACATATCAACTAGAAGTCTACATTTCCATGATCAAGACAAATCATCTTAGTTGATATATTACAATCTTCGCAGATGAAATGCCCAATTTCATCACTAACTACGAACTTAAATTCTGAGTTTACAAAGAACTTGTGATTTATATCTTCTGTGACTTTTCACATAAATCACATACTATGCATCTCATAGGACTATATGATAATGTCCGGATATTCATGTTACCATTATTTCAGATAATAATAAAACAAATTTATTAATCACAACATTAAGTCAAACATAATGTCATACATAGCATCACACAATAGGATTTAAGGGCACTAATCCTAACAATCTCCCACTTGCCTTAAAGACTATTGTGCACTAATCTAACTCCCATTCTCTCCAAATGTGACTCGAAAGTCCTTTGAGGCAAGGCTTTGGTAAAGGGATCTGCTAGATTATTTGTACTTTCAATCTTTTCCACCACCACATCTCCACGAGCAATGATGTCTCGAATGATGTGGTACTTTCTCTTAATGTGTTTTCCTTTCTTGTGATTCCTTGGATCTTTGGATTGTGCAACCGCTCCACTATTGTCACAAAATAATGTGATTGGAACTTGTTCCATTCTTACTACACCAAGGTCAGAAAAGAATTTCTTGAGCCATACAGCTTCCTTTACTACTTCACAACCAGCAACGTACTCAGCTTCCATGGTGGAGTCCGCAATGTAAGATTACTTAATACTCCTCCAAGTTATGGCTCCACCTCCCAGGTAAAAACACATCTTGAAGTGGATTTTCTGAAATCTAGATTCAATTGAAGGTCTGAATCCGTATAGCCAATGGGAATCAAATCCTCACTATAGCAAATAAGCATATAATCTCTCGTTCTCCGTAGATACTTGAGAATATGCTTTACTGCTTGCCAATGTTTTGGTCATGTATTTGATTGATATCGGCTGACCATGCCAACTGAATAACAGATATCTGGTCTAGTATAAAGCATGACATATATGAGACTTCCTACTGCAGAAGCATAAGGAACTTGTCTCATCATATTTTCTTCGTCTTGTGTCTTAGGCCTTTGGTTATCAGACAGAGGAACTCCATGTCTACAAGGAAGTAATCCTTTCTTGGAGTTTCGCATGCTAAACCGTTCTAGAACCTTATCTATATATCCAGCTTGTGATAAGCCTAACATCTTATTCTTGCGATCTCGCCAAAGTTTGATCCCTAGAATAAAGTTGGCCTCACCCAAGTCCTTTATATCAAATTGGCTTGACAACCAAACCTATACCAATGACATTACCCCTACATCATTCCCAATGAGCAGAATATCATCAACATAAAGCACTAGGAACATTACTACTTTATCTCAATGTCTTTTATACACTCATGGTTCATCAAAATTTTGTTCAAAACCAAATGACTTGATTGCTTGATCAAATTTGATGTTCCATGACTTAGATGCTCGCTTAAGCTCATAAATGGACCTTTTCAACTTGCATACCATATGCTCTTGGTTCTTTGCTATGAAACCTTCCGATTGCAACATATAGATTTCTTCTTCAAGATTGTCATTTAGAAATGTAGTCTTGACATCCATTTGCCATATCTCATAATCATAATGAGCGGCAATGGATAAGAGAATTCTGATAGATTTAAGCATTGCTACTATTGAAAAGGTTTCTTCATAATTAATTCATTCTTTTTGTGTATACCCTTTCGCCACTAGCCTTGCTTTAAAGGTTTCAGCCTTTCCATCTATCCCTCTCTTCCTCTTATAAACCCATTTGCAACCAACAGGTTTAATGCCATTAGGCGCCTTTACAAGATTCTACACTTGATTGGAATACATTGAATCTAGTTCAGATTTCATAGCTTAGACCCAATGATGTGCATATATATCATTCATTGCCTCTTTATAAGTGTAGGGATCCGATTCAGCTTCTTCTAAGATAGCTTCATAAGTTTCTCACAAATCTATAGATCTTATAAGAGGCCGAACAATTCTCCCACTACGACGAGGAAACTGTGTACTAGTCATCTCATAAGTAGTGTCTTATGGTGTATTCGATACAACCACATCATCCTTAGTTTGATCTATTGGTTGTTCATTTACAGGTTCATTCATTTCAGCCAACACAACTCTACTTCTAGGAGTATAATCATTCATATAATCATTTTCCAAGAATTTGGCATTTGTGCTAACAAACACTTTATTCTCTTTATGACTATAGAATAAATCTCCAACAGTTCCTTTTGGATACCCTACAAAGAATACTACTTCTGTTTTAGACTGTAACTTGTCAGACTTTCCTTTCAACACATGTGCTGGACAAACCCAAATATGGAGATGTCTCATACTAGGCTTACGCCCATTCCACAACTCTACAGGTGTTTTAGGAACAGACTTTGAAGGTACTAAATTCAGAAGATACACCATTTTTAAAAGAGTCCTATTCTTTTTTTCCGTTACACCATTTTTTGTGGAGTTCCAGGTGCAGTCAATTGGGATACAATCCCATTTTCAGTTAAGTAATCCATAAAATCCCCAAGAAGGTATTTGCCACCATGATCAGATCGAATGGCCTTTATGCATTTACCCAATTGATTCTCAACTTCAGTCTTAAACTCTTTGAACTTTTCAAAAGCTTCGGACTTCTGTTTCATTAGGTACACATAACCAAATCTAGAGTAATCATCAGTAAAAGTAATGAAATACTCATAGCCACCTCTTGCTTGAATTGACATAAGACCACATACATCTGAATGTACTAGTTCTAGCAAATGTTGTGCTCTTCTACCTTTTGCATTAAAAGGTCTTTTGGTCATTTTTCCTTCCAAACAAGATTCACAAACTGGAAAATCATCAAAATCTAATGGCTCTAAGAGACCATCTTTGATCAGTCTTTGAATTTTGTTTGAATTAATATGACCTAAACGCAAGTGCCAAAGATATTCATCACTAGTAGAAGGAAACTTATTCTTTAATGATTTCATATGAGAGTTATTATCTAATTTAGAATTATATAATTCATGCTTATCAGGAGTTAAAATATAAAGACCATCCACAATATTGCCAGAACAAATAAACACTTTACCCTTCTTTATTACAACATTGTCTTTAAGGATAACACAATATCCATGTTTATCTAAATAAGTTGCAGAAATTAAATTCCTATGAACATTAGGTACATATAGACAGTCTTCCAATATTAAAACCCTAGACTTAAAGTATAAATTAAACATTCCAACAGTTACAATCGGAATCCTGCTCCCATCAGCCAAAGTAAGAAACAATTCCCCTTCTTTAAGCTTTCTGGTCTCCTGGAACCCCTGCAAAAAATTGCAGATATGATTAGTACAACCTGAATCTACACATCAGGAATCCGTGGGATTTTGTACTAAACATATTTCAAGGAGGAATGAACTTTTCATACCCTTATTATTAGCAGCCTTGAATTTTGGATAATTCCTCTTCCAATTTCCTTTCTCACAACAATGGAAACACTGTCCTTTGATTTTCTTTCCTTTGTCAACAACCCCTAAGGCAATTTGTTTACCATCTTGCTTGGTGAAGTCCTTCTTTTTCTTCTTCTTCTTCTTATCCTTGCCTTTCGACTTAGGTTGAGAAGTAGAAGCTTCAGCCATATTAGCATCAACACTAGAAGTACCAAGAATGCCTTCCGCCGCTACCAATTCATTCATTAATTCAGACAAAAAATAAATCTTTTTGTTCATATTATAATTGAGTCTGAATTCTTTCAATGATTCTGGTAGTGACTGGAGTATCATATGCACTTGGGATTCTCCATCAATATCGGCACCTAAAACCTCCAATATATTCAAATTAGAGATCATTATAAGACAATGCTCCCTCACTAAACCACCTTCAGCCATTTTCGTATTATAAATTTGCCTCATGGTTTCTTGCCTTGTAGATCGACCTTGCTCACTAAACATCTCATTCAGATTGAACATTATGTCCGAAGCTAGTTCTACATCTTGCATTTGATGTTGTAGAACATTTGAGATAGATGCTAGGATGTAGCACTTGATCATCTCACTAGATTTCTGCCAATGATCATATCGCTGTTTTTCCACAAGAGGAGCATCTAATGAAGGAAAGCTAGGAAATGGTTGAGTAAGCACATACTTGTACTCTTCAGCGGTAAGAATAATGTCCAAATTTCTTTTCCAGTCAACATAGTTAGATCCAGTCAGTTTGTTTTGATTAAGAATAGTAACAAGTGGGCTAAAAGATGCCATGTTCAAATTTGAAAATAATAAACATGAATATTATAAGTAAATTGGACATTATCAATTTAGCATATAAACATATAACATGGAACCTTAATAAAACCATAATATAATATATGCAACGACAACCTAATCCCATTTTCAATATCTCTCAGCATAGAGTGAATATAAAATACTATGATTGATTAAGAACTATTCTCATTATTAATGTTATCTTGATAACTCTTTTCAAACACTAATAATATGCCGTTATACATTTGGCCCCTAAATAATTATAGTAAGAACTTAGCATAGAGGATACTATAATATTTAGTTTGGTGTATACTATTGTCTAGAATCATGTGTAGCCACATTTCATCCCCTTAATAGGCTTATTTTGTAGTACCATAATACAAAATACCCTCCACTGGAATGCAAAGCTCGAGGCTAAGACAAGGTGTTTGATCAAACTACTATAAACCAAGAAATTCAATCCTGTAGTACCATGAAATAAATATTCTCCGCACGGAATGCTAAGCTCGAAACAAAGACAAAGTACATATTTCACACTACTATGAATCGACAATGGAGACCGTGAGATCCAACCCTTGTATCTCTCTCCCACTGGCTGTTTTAAATTAAAGGTTTTTATTTTGTAAACATGTGTAAACCAATCACACACAGCCTTGCACTTTATACATTTGAAAACACTTAGAAAAAGTTCAAAATTCCCTTTAGTGGCATTTTCGCGAGAATCTTGCAATTAGGATCTTCCCGCAAAAATGAAATAGTGAAAACACAAAATTCAGACAGAAACTTTCGCTACTATCTCGCAACTAAGCTCTTCCTGTGAAATTGAGTTAAGGCAAAATAGTGAAAGATCAAAAATTCAGACAGAAACTTTCGCGACTGTTTCAGGAGTAAAGCTTACCCGCGAAAAGTTTTGTGCTTCAGAAGCATTTTTCATGAGTAATTTCGCGGGAAGCTAACCCACAAAAAACCCATGTTTTCGATTTTAAAGGGAAGATCTAAATAGTTTTCTACGGTTTTCCATGAACAAACAATCACCATATAAACATGACTGACATAATTTGATATCAAAACTAAATTCCATCGATGCTATAGCCTTAAAGTTCAATTTAACAAACTTAAATTCAAATTTAAACAACATCATAACATCAATATCAGTTTTCATCAAACCATAGTTTCAACAACAATGCAAAAAATTAAATACATATATAATCTTCTAACATCATGAAACTATTATCTCTAATTCCAAAACTCACAAAATATGTTATACAAATTGGAAATTGAAGACCGCTCTGATACCACTTGATGGAAATATGAGTGTACGTAGCGAAAATTAACGGATCTACTTCATTACAATTGATAATATATGCTATGTAAGATTCAGAATATAAGAACAAGAGAGTGTACCTTGAAGCGGTGAAATTCAAAACCGAAAATTAGAAGTTCTTGAGAAGACTTTCAATCTTCACTCCAATTCCACTTGATGCCCAAGAAGTGTGATCTCTTAATCAGTTATATGTGTATGTTCTAGAGAGTAACAAAGAGTGGTAAACACTCACATACATACCAATTCATGTTGTTATGGTTGTTTCAAAATTCTGTATGTTTCTCTCCTAATAACTGATTATCTAATTGGGCTAGCCTTTTGGGCCTTTTCAATTGGGCTTTAGCATATGGTTTGGAGTGGGACCAAAAGGGAACAAATAAGACACTAGCTCCAATGGGTCTTGGGCTTTTCTGTCAACTCTTGATAAGTCCAAAGTTACCATTAATTATATTTAATATCCCTATATAAATATAATTGCACTCTAGGCCTTATTAATAAAATATATCCCAAGACTTTATTGTATATGCAACCCCTTCATAAAATATTCGTAGTAATACAAAGTCATGAATGTAGACTACCACTTTGTAAATTACTACATCTTAATCCTTGAGTACTCGGTTTAATCCTCTAAGTTATTCATTATATATTTATGGATCATAAATTTATACTTTAGTAATTATTTACTAAAGTAGTTAGGCCTAACATTCTGAATAACAAACCCATTAAACTTATCTCAAGTGAATATTTTATATCTCATTTAAGAGACTATGAATTCTATATTGAGAATATATGTTCCATCAACACTAAATGTGGCTGCCCAACATACTGAGGTTTTGACTACGACTTTAGATCTCACTCCTGATGTATCAAAGCAACCTACACCTCATGATCAGGTCCATTATTCTCTCAGGATTAAGAGTTCATGCAAGTATAAGTCGTGAGAATTATTATTCATTTGACGGTCATTAAGAGAATAATAATTCTCATAGCAGTCTAGTTCAATATGACTTAACTCTTAAAATATATCAACATATCAACTAGAAGTCTCCACTTCCATAATCAAAACAAATCATCTTAGTTGATATGTTATAGTCTTCAAAGATGAAATGCCTAATTTCATCACCGACTACGAACTTAAATTCTGAGTTTACAAAGAACTTGTGATTTATATCTTCTATAACTTTTCACATAAATCACATACTATACATCTCATGGACTATATGATAATGTCTGAATATTCATGTTACCATTGTTTCAGATAATAATAAACTAAATTTATTAATCACAACATTAAGTCAAGCATAATGTCATACATAGCATCACACAATAGGATTTAAGAGAACTAATCATAACAAGATTAACCTAGTCGAATCTTGAAGAAACTAAAAAGGTCATCCCTAACCCCCGATTGATCCGAGAGAAAGATCACCCTATATCGACATGAATCAAGATTGAGATGGACGAGAGCAAGAGACAGCCGAGAACCACACCATGGAAGGACGGGGGGAAGAAGGTGAAATACGGGTTGTGTAGCCAAGAGGGGCATAACCGAAGAACATGCCCTAAGCGGAGTGAGGTACCGACAAGTGGTGGTCTCGCAGACCAGGTACACTAAGTTTGAACTGCGGCATCATTCTAAATGCAACTTCCAAGAATCACCTTGAGGCAAGTTATTTCATTAGACCAATTGCTGATTTTTTATAATCCTGCTAGTTTTCTCTGTTTGATGAGAGGGCATGTCAATTTTGTTATGCTTTTAAAGATCAAAATCTGCTGTCAGTCTATGTTTTATGCATTGCCTTCGAAATACTATTTTTGGGAATTTATTTGCAAAACCATATTATTACTAGGTTTGGGACATAGACGAGAAGCGGTTATCTCATGCACGTTTTTATGGGAGAATTACCTCTTTTACAGTTATGCAACATAGTCTCTTTATTTACGTGTTTATTGCTTTCAAATTGGGACTCTACACTATTTCAAACTAAGTTATGAGTCAACAACTAATCCTTTTTGGCAGATATATTAGATATTCTGATGGTAATATATCAATTTTGAAGCTTGATGAAAAACCATTTCAGTACAAATGAAGTACACCATACCTCTCTCAACTTCTCATGGTGAGATATGTTTTTGTCCAATCTTTGTGTTGATCTGTTCATCTATCCTTTTCAAATGAATTGATGTGTGTTAGATTACCATACACTGCTATGCATACTGTACCTGTTAATATGTAAATTTGGTATTGTTCAAGTAATTTGTCCGTGGGACTTTTAATGAAAAAAGAATCTGATCAATCAGAATAGTAACCTAACAGTTGTAAACTACAGGCTAATTTGTATTTGACATTGTCTGATAATTTTTTTAATTTATTTCTTTACATTTTTTGCAAAGCATTTTTTTATTGTAATATTAACCTGCTTAATCATCTTGTTTAGGGAAAGTAATTGAAGTTTCTAGTGATAATGTTGTGTTGCATATACTACCTCAACCAACAACTGAAAGTAAAAGGTAGTTGCACCAATCTTTCTAGCTTTTTCCTCATCTTGATTAATTTATGAAATCCTCATTTTTCTCTTATATTATCTGTTTCAATGCAGAGTTGTTATAATATTTAAAGATGGCTTAATTTCATTATGGGATATTAGAGAAGGAAATCCATTGTCACAACAGGAGGAAATATGTTGCAATTACAATATCATGAAGCAAAGAAAGTGACTTCTGCTTGCTAGGCATGCCCTTTTGGAAGTAAAGTTGTTGTTGGGTACAGCAATGGAGAGATTTTCATCTAGAGTATTCCCTCTATTGCAAATCCAAGTACAAAAGCATCAAATCGTGGTTCTCAAAATGTTTCTATATGCAAACTCAATCTTGGGTACAATATAGAGAAAAATCCAATAGCATCATTAAAATGGTCATATACAGATGGGAAAGCAAGTTGACTATATGTTATGGGTGCTATTAGTGTTAGGATTAGTGCCCTTAAATCCTATTGTATGCTGCTATGTATATTATTATTTATGACATTATGTATGACTTAATGTTGTGATTAATAAAGTTGTTTTATTATTATCTAAAATGATGGTAACATGAATATTTGGACATTATCATATAGTCCATGAGATGCATAGTATGTGATTTATGTGAAAAGTCACAGAAGATATAAATCACAAGCTCTTTGTAAACTCAGAATATTAGTTCGTAGTCAGTGATGAAATTGGGCATTTCATCTGCGAAGACTATAACATATCAACTACGATGATTTATCTTAATCATGGAAGTGGAGACTTCTAGTTGATGTGTTGATATGTTTTAAGGGTTAAGACATATTGAACTAGACCGCTGTGAGATTTATTATTCTCCTAATGACTGTCAATTGAATAATAAATCTCACGACTTCTATTTACATAAACTCTTAATCCTGAGAGAATAATGGACCTGATCATGAAGTGTAGGTTGCTTTGATATATCAGGAGTGAGATCTATGGTAACGATCAAAACCTCAGTATGTTGGGCAGCCACATTTAATGTTGATGGAACATATATTCTCAAGATGGAATTCATAGTCTCTTAACAAAGATACAAAATATTCCCTTCAAATAAGTTTAATGGGTTTGTTATTCAGAGAGTTAGGCCTAACCACTTTGGTAAGAAATTACTAAAGTTTGTATTTATGAAATTGGATTTCATAAATATATGATGAATAACTTAAAAAGATTAAACCGGGTACTCAAGGATTAAGATGTAGTAATTTACCAAGTGGCAGTTCACATTCATGACTTTGTATTACTATGAATATTTTATGAAGGGGTTGCATGTACAATAAAGCCTTGGGATACAATTTATTAATAAGGCTTAGAGTGCAATTATATTTATGTAGTGGTATTAAATATAATTAATGGTAACTTTGGACTTGTCAAGAGTTGACAGAAAAGCCTAAAGCCCATTGGAGCTAGTGTCTTATTTGTTCTTTTTTGGTCCCACTCCAAGCCATATACTAAAGCCCAATTGGAAAGACCCAAAAGGCTAGCCCAATTAGATAATCAGTTATATTGAAAGAAACGTACAGAATTATATAATAACATGAAATGGTATGTATGTGAGGGTTGGACACTCTTTCATTCTCTCTAGAACATACACATATAACTGATTGAGAGACCACACTTCTTAGGCATCAAATGGAATTGGAGTGAAGATTAAAAGTGTTTTCAAGAACTTCTGATCTTTAGTTTTGAATTTCACTGCACCAAGGTACAATCTCTTGTTCTTATATCTTGAACTTACATAGCACATTTTATCAATTATGAATGAAGTAGATCCGTTAAATTTTCTGCTGCGTACGTGCATATTTCCATCAGTTAGGGTCATATTTTATGTAATTGGCTAATCTTTTGACAAAATGCACTTTACTTGTAATTAGGTAGATCTAAGATGGGTTTAATACATCAAGAAATATGTTGTTCAAGCATATCAAGTGTTTGTATTAAAAGATATGAAGATTGGTCCAAGAAACAAGTGAAAAAAAGTTGTTCACTAAGATAGCTCAATAGATGCCTACTATTAAGACTTAATGTGAAGCTTGATAGATAGCTCAACAGAAGTTTAATCTATCGAGAATTATGATTTTCAGTTTTCCAGATCTAAAATTTGGCCCATACTTATGTATTTTTTTAGGGTTTCTTTTCTCACAATTCTAGACATATATAAGGCTTATTTTAAGAACCGTCACACATGAATAAAGACCAAGAGATTTATTTTCTCAATGAGAAGCTACTACGTTTCAACGCTATAGGGTTTTGTAAAGTGAAGAACTTTGCAGCCAACATCATCGTTCAAGTTGCTGGAGTTAGTCACGCACTAAGATCCGTGCAAAGAGTTAGTCACAAATTGGACATTTGTGCATCAAAGGAAAGAGGCTACTACAAGATCAAGTTCAATTGGGTATTGTAGCGAAGATTCAATTATAGGTTGTTATTTTGGGATAGGCCAAGGTAGTTGCTTGGATTTCTTATACTTGTAACCGCTTGGTTATTGATTAATAGATTCTTGGGAGTGGTGACCTTAAAATCACCCGGTAAGATTTTTGTCTTGCGAGAAGTTTTCTCCATTTGTCAACAAATCACCATATCAAATTTATTTTCTACTGCATTTAGTTTATTTGGTGATTTGTTAGTCCCTCTACGATTTGCATACAATTTAACCTAATTAATCAACTTCGGTAATTGAATTAATTAACCGGGGTCAAGCTATTTTAACCCAATAGGTGCCTCCAACTCTGTGTCAGTGAACTTGTTGCAGGTATTTGGCAATTACTCTTGCAATATCATTGTATGTCAATGAAGCAAGTATGCTTTTTTTTTTGACTTGGGAGTTTGTCTTTCTGAAAAACCTATTCATGAATTATATTCAAGAAGTATGCTGAATAATTTTTTAGAAGTTTCTTGATTTCGTAATAAATATTTTTAGTTGAATGAAGTAGTTTGAAACCTTCATTGCCTCCACAAGGTCTGATAGGATTAGTATTTTTCAGACCAATTCATCAACACGATTGTATCACAGTAAGCAGATCAACATTCTGTATGAATACGTCACCTTAACTTCCCCTTCTTGGGTTTGTTTGGATTAAGATTTTGATGCTAATTCTGCAAATATACATACAGCTTTTGGATTATAGTCAAAATTTGAGATTAAATTGTAAAAAATTTATTTTGATGAGGCAGGTGGTCTTGTTGAATGAGCATCCTGAATCTCGCACAATTAAGCTGCGACTTCATTTGCGTGAGGCTTGTATAGACATGGAGATCATTTCAAGCAATGAGCAAAGCAAGCATAAGCAAGATTGTCTCCTTTTGCTTGGAATATCATGACATGTTTATGCCTATGATGACTGTTTGATTGAAAAGTATCTTCTACATTGCCAATCTAGGTCCCCACCCTCACTCCCCGAAGGAGATGATGTTGAAGATGCCATTTGTGGATTCCAGCACAACTATAGAAAAATTTACCACAAACAATCAATGCATGATTAGTCCTGCAGATGAGGTAATGCAATTTCTAATTTTCCTTTACAGGCTCAAATCTGTTCTTATCCTTAACATTATGTAATTATTCTATTCTCTTTTTTTTTCAAGCATATATGTGACTATCAAATACTTGAGTTGTGTGGCCTTATATTTTCTCTTGTCATTTAGGATTACATTGTGATGGGAAGAAATATTCCACCACTTCTGCCCTCTGAGACAAACAGAAAGATGGAATCCAATTGAATTCGGCCCATTTCAATGGATTTTTGAAGATTAAAAACATGTACATAACTGGACATAGTGATAAAGCCATAAATTTTTGGGATTTATCATGTCCCTTTCCAGTAGTGGCACTGAGCAAAGTGTCTCATTAGATGACTATCTACATGGGAGATGGAGCCGCTCATCAAGCTTTGATTAAGTTTGTCTGCAGAAGAATGCAATCCTGCAAGCAAACATTTTTATTTTGTTTTTATTTTTGTATATCATCTTTCCTTTCTTTGTATATGCCTGTATTTTGTAAATACAATTTTTTGGTTCAGTCAGTTGGACTGGGTCTTGGAAGACAGGTTCTTTGCATGAGGTTTGTCCCCCACCTGGACTTGGTAGTTTTGTTGTTTCTCAATGCTGATTTTGAATTGAAAGCTGGGGTCTGTTTCTCAATGCTGATGTTTTTTCAGTAATATGAAAGATTAGCTCTCACCTATAAACATCCAAACATGAACTAAATACAAATACCTCAAATAACCTGAAATTTTTTTTTCACCAATACTGAATATTTGCATCAACATTAGCAACAAAATTTAAATTAAACCCAATGGCCACTTCAGAATTGTACATTTTTCTGTTAAATCGTAATGGATAGTTTCATAGATCCCCACATGTTTTGCAAAAAAAATTGATTTTTGCATCAACTACATTTTGGCATCAACTAAATTTGTTGTCGGGAGACAGATTAAGTCACTGATGTGGAATTCGTGTTTCAGGTGAGATCAAGGAAGAGACTGGGCTGCAGAAGTTTGGAGGATTCAAGTTACATTAAGAAGGTACTCGATTTCACAAAATTCGAGTACGGTGTAGTAAAATAATAGGATGCCTGAGCCGTATTCAAGTTCACAGAATTCGAGTACAGTGTAGCAAAAACATGGTACCCGAGCCATACTCGACTTCATAGATCTCAAGTATGGTGTAGTAAAATAACATGGTACCCGAGCCTTCTAAACTTGAGTTTGGTCAACACAGAACTCGAGGTTAGGGACATCAAGTTCAAGATGGCATTTTTAATGTGCAAAACTCTAGCTCAACCACTGCCACATTGGCAAACTCAAGAGGAACTCGAGTTCTTAGAACTTGAGTACTGTTAAAAACTTGATTTCATGAAGCTCGAGTACAAAAAAAGTGGTACATTACTAAATATTTTCGAAACAATGGTAGATTGCAATATAGTTTAGAAAAGAGTGATGTTTGGCAATAGCAAAGGAAAGTGGAAAATGCATTTATTGGAATTTCAATAGTCATTCGTCAGATATTAGTCCCTTATTAGTCATTTGTTAGACATAAGGTTGAGTGAATGACTAACAAGGGAGTAACCAAATAAGGGGAATGTTTTTGCATAGTGTTTCATTCTACACTCGCTCCGAGCAAGTTTTAGACAAGATTATGGAGATTGTGATTCTGTAGAATTTCATGCTAAGAGTTTGCATCACTTCATTTGTGACCTTTCACATTTCATATTGTTTAAACTCTCATTTTAAGTAACATTGACTTCTCTTGTGAAAATTTTTTTTTTTTCAATAAACACAATAAATCTTGTGGGTCTCTCTGAAATTGCTATTTGTATAATCTTATGATCCAATAGGCTTAGTTGTATCTTAGAGACAAATTTGTTGTAATCCTATAGTGATAAGGGCATTTTTGTTTGACCTTACACCTATGAAACTTCCCACCCGTAAGGATGTATGTTCCCCCCCGATGGGTTCCATGGGATTAGGATTTGTTGGGCTAAGTGGGACGGGTCCCAATGAGTTAACCATCCTTTCTTCTCCAGAGATACTACCAGGTGACTATTCATGTAACCGAAAAACAAGACTAGGCTCATACTGACAGTTGGAAGTAGGCCGATGCCAACGAATAGCAGGATACCCCATGTATGGGGTAGACGAGCTCGATAATTAAAGACATAAGCCCGACGGGCAGATGGTCCTGATCTCGACGGTTGGTCCATAGGTCCCACAAAACTTTGCGTGCACACCACTCATAAATCCCTATAGGCAATAACTTGCACACCACGTCCAAAGACCCTTCTATACGCTCGAATCCTCCCAATATCGGAAGTAAGGCCTCGAGATATTGGAACATTAACTTTGTATCCTTCATACAAGGAAAAATTCTATGTTCATGGATCTTGGTCAGCCCTACACCACTATATAAGCACCAAGCCTTCTTTTAACTAAGGTACGTGCAATTTCCTAGCTCTGATACTTTTGGAGTTATTAGAGATTCTTCTATCACTGACTTAACCTTCGGAGGATCTTTAGTCACCACCCCACCGGTGCACTCCGTTGGTTCTTTATTCTTTTATCTTCCAAGTACACTCCATTGGAGTGCATGTGGACGATTAACTCACTGATGATTTTTGTGCATCATCAGTTGGCAAATCTATGGGAATACGAGTGATTAGCCATATTACTGCTTCTAAGACAAAGAGTTGCATGGTCTAGATGCGATTAATGGCCACCATTAACCAGGAGATCGAAAACCCATCTAGCGCCCTGGAAAGACAGATGCAAACCCTCGCCGCAGCAGTCGAGCGGCAAACCTAGTGCAATCAAGAGTTGGAGCAGCAATTGAACTAGAGAAATGAACGATGTCCTAAGGACCAACGTGACAAATGGGACAACGAAGAGCGGAAAGACAGCCACCCCCATTAAAGTGCATGTGGACGATCAACTCCTTGACGATTTTTGTGCATCATCAGTTAGTGTCGTCTGTAGAAATACGAGTGATTAGCCATATTACTGCATCTAAGACAAAGAGTTGCATGGTCCAGACACGATCAATGGCCACCATCAACCAGGAGATCGGAAACCCATCCAACGCCCTGGAAAGATAGGTGCAAACCCTCACTATAGCAGTCGAGCGGCTCACCTAGCGCAATCAAGAGTTGGAGCAGCAATTGAACAAGAGGAATGAACGGCGTCCCAAAGACCAACGTGATGAATAGGACAATGAAGGGCAGAACGACAACCACCCCCCAATGGGAGATCGGCAGGAATGGGAAGACTAGGAAGAGAACAACGCCGCCATGAGAGGATGAGTGTTTACCAACCTAGATGAACTAGTCCAGCAGACTGACTCACCTTTCATAGTAAATGTCACCTCTTTCCCCCTTCTAGCTAAGTTCTGGATGCCGCAAGTAGAAGTGTACGATGGATCAAAGGATCCGCTCAACCATTTAGAAACATTTAAAACCCTAATGCATTTGCGAAGGGTTTCGGATGAAATCATGTGTAGTGTTCCACATCACACTCAAGGGACTCGCAAGAATGTGGTTTAGTAAGTTAACCCCCAACACTATCTCTACTTTCAAGGAACTAAGCAGACACTTCATCACCCATTTCAATGGAGGATAAAGGTACAAGAGGTCTTCGGCCAGCCTATTAAACATCAAGCAACGAGAGGACGAAAGCTTGGGGTCTTACATGACTCGGTTCAACAAATAGGCTCTACTAATTGATGAGGCCAATGACAAAGTTCTCATCAACGCTTTTACCAACAGACTCATGTCCAAAGAATTTCTTTTCCCCATTTACAAAAATGACCCGAAGAAAATGGCTGAGGACGCCATGATAGCACGGGGGGTTAGATTGAAGAAAAGGGAAAGGCAAGATGACCCCGTCAAGACAAGGGAAGAAAGTCCGCTCGGATGAATGAACGAAGTGACGAAAGAAGATCAAGGCCCCCACTTGGCAAGATGGCCAATTTCACCCCACTAAACACAACACTTAACTAGGTCTTCATGTAGATAAGGAATGACCAGGTCTTCATGAAGGATAACCCAAACAAAAGGCCCAGGAACAAGTATAGTCGTTTTCATCGAGACCATGGACACGACACTTCTGAATGCTATGACTTAAAACGGTAAATAGAGGCCCTTATCAAGTAAGGGAAGTTACAACGATTCATCGTGAGAGAAACAGATAGGAAGAACCTGCCAACAGATCCGGATCCCAACTAACAGGTTGAAGAACTACCGAGGGCTTTCCTTGGGGAGATATGAGTAATTGTAGGAGGAAGTACAATGGTTGGCTCGTCCAAGAAAACAAGAAAGACCTACTTGTGAATGGCGCAAAGTGTACAGATCACCAATCATTTGCCCAAGCTAACAACGATTGATGACCCAACTATAAGTTTTACCGAAGAAGATGCCCAACAACTCCACCACACTCATGACGATGCTTTAGTCATCAACCTGTCAATTGCTGACTTCAATACTCAACGAGTCCTAGTAGACAATGGAAGCTTAGCTAACATCTTCTACTACTCTACCTTCTATTAAATGAGGATTGATAAGGAGCGTCTTCTACCATCGAACACACCACTCGTAGGATTCGGTGTTACCAAATTTTTCCCCGTTGGGACCACCACCCTACCAGTGACCATTGGTACATATCCTTAGCAACTCACCAAGAAGATCAACTTCTTGGTTGTCAACTGTTCCTCCACCTACAATGCCATCATTAGGCGACCTAAACTCAACGCATGGTGAGCAGCCACATCTACCAACCACTTGCTAGTAAAATTCCCGATGGAGTATGGGATAAGAGAGGCACGGGGGGATCAGAAAGGTGGCTCGTGAATGCTACATCACGATGTTAGAAATGGAAAATCTTATACAAACTTTAAACATCGAAGAGCAATTAGTAACGGAAGAACCAACGGAAGCCTTGGAGTGTAACTCTTTAGATGACAACTGTTCGGACTGAGTCAATCGTATCAGCCCACAAGCCAACCCATTGGTCTGCAAAGAGCTCACCCTCTTCCTAAAGAGTAATCTAGACATCTTTTCTTGGAACAATGAGGACATGCCAGGAATTAATCCAAGTGCTATGTTAGGATTGGTGCCCTTAAATCCTATTGTAAGATGCTATGTATGATATTAAGTGTGACATTGTGTTTGACATTATATATGACTTAATATTATGTTTAATAAATTTGTTTTATTATTATCTGAAATAATTGTAACATGAATATTCGAACATTATCATATAGTCCATGAGATGCATAGTATGTGATTTATGTGAAGAGTCACAGAAGATATAAATCACAAGTTCTTTGTAAACTCAGAATTATAGTTCGTAGTCGGTGATGAAATTGGGCATTTCATCTGCGAAGACTATAACATATCAACTACGATGATTTGTCTTGATCATGGAAGTGGTGACTTCTAGTTGATGTGTTAATATGTTTTAAGAGTTAAGACATATTGAACTGGACCGCCATGAGATTTATTATTTGCCTAAGGACTGTCAAATGAATAATAAATCTCATGACTTGTATTTGCATGAACTCTTAATCCTGAGAGAATAATGAACCTGATCATGAGGTGTAGGTTGCTTTGATATATCAGGAGTGAGATCTATATTAATGGTCAAAACCTCAGTATGTTGGGCAGCCACATTAAATGTTGATGGAACATATATTCTCAAGATGGAATTCATAATCTCTTAACGGAGATATAAAATATTCCCTTGAGATAAGTTTAATGGGTTTGTTATTCAAAGAGTTAGGCCTAACCACTTTAGTAAGTAGTTACTAAAGTATATATTTATGGAATTGGATTTCATGAATATATAATGAATAACATTAAAGGATTAAACCGGGTACTCAAGGATCAAGATGTAGTAATTTACAAAGTGGCAGTCTATATTAATAACTTTGTATTACTACGAATATTTTATGAAGGGGTTGCATGTATAATAAAGTCTTGGGATATAATATATATAGATAAGACCTAGAGTGCAACTATATTTATATAGTGGTATTAAATATAGTTAATGGTAACTTTGGGCTTGTCAAGAGTTGACAGAAAAGCCCAAGGCCCATTGGAGCTAGTGTTTTATTGGTCCCTTTTGGTCCCACTCCAAGCCACATACCTAAGCCCAATTGGTAAGGCCCAAAAGGCCAGCCCAATTAGATATATTGGTTAGATACAAAGGGAAAAACGTACAGAAATATATTGGTAAGAAAAACATCATAGTAATGGTGTGGAAGTGAGTTTTTGGTACTCACTAGTCATCCCTTTGTTACCAATTTGAGAGACCACACATCTTGGGCGATTAGTGGAATTGGAGTGAAGATTAATAGTATTCCCAAGTGCTTCAATCTTCGGTTTTGGAATTCACCGCTTCAAGGTACGATCTCTTGTTCTCAAATTCTGAAATTTACTTTATGTATGTTAACAATATAGAATGAAGTAGATCTGCTCAAAACTTACTTTTCCACTGCGCACTCATTTAATTCCATCATGCTATGGTTCATCAACTCAACGTCTCTCCACCCTTCCCTCTCGTCTGGCAGAAGAAGAGAGTTTTCACCTACGAAATGGATAAGGTCATAGTTGAAGAGGTTCGTAAGCTACTAGAAGCAGACTTTATACAAGAAGTCTACTACCCGTAGTGGTTGGCCGACATGGTAATTTTCAAAAAAGCAAACAATAAATGGAGAATGAGTGTATAATTTACTGACCAGAACAAATCCTGCCTAAAGGATAGCTATCCACTCACAAGGAACGACCTCCTTGTAGACTTGACTACTGGGTACTAGTTATTGAGCTTCATGGATGCTTTCTCTGGCTACAATCAAATCTAGCTTGACAAATCCAACCAAGAGAAGACTTCATTTGTCACAAGCCAAGGGCTCTTTTACCACAAGATTATTTCGTTTGGACTGAAAAATGCAAGGGCGACGTATCAAAGACTTATGAACAAGATGTTTTTTTAGCAAATTGGACAAAATGTTGAAGTATACATGGACAACATGCTAGTGAAAAGTGTTGGAAAAATCTGGTTTTGTATCTCATACAAAACGCACGCAGCGGAAGCAACAAAAAAAAAAACGGATCTACTTCAATCATGAATGATAAACATGTAACCATGAATTCTAGAATAAAGAAAAAGATGCGTACCTTGGTGTGGTGAAATTCAAAACCTTGAAGATCAAACATTCTTGGGAAGACTTTTAATCTTCACTCCAATTCCACTTGATGCCCAAGATGTGTGGTCTCTCAATTGGTAACAAAAGGGATTTAGGAGAGTGACTTTCACTCTCTACCACACCATTACATTGATGGTTTTCTTACTTAAAATATTCTGAACGTTTTTCCCTTTTGTATCTAACCAATTATCTAATTGGGTGGGCCTTTTGGGCCTTTCCAATTGGGCTTAAGTATGTGGCTTGGAGTGGGACCAAAAGGGACCAATAAGACACTAGCTCCAATAGGCCCAAAAGGAGAGTGACTTTCACTCTCTACCACACCATTACATTGATGGTTTTCTTACTTAAAATATTCTGAACGTTTTTCCCTTTTGTATCTAACCAATTATCTAATTGGGTGGGCCTTTTGGGCCTTTCCAATTGGGCTTAAGTATGTGGCTTGGAGTGGGACCAAAAGGGACCAATAAGACACTAGCTCCAATGGGCCTTGGGCTTTTCCGTCAACTCTTGACAAGTCCAAAGTTACCATTAACTATATTTAATACCACTATATAAATATAGTTGCACTCTAGGCCTTATCAATAAATTATTTCCCAAGACTTTATTGTACATTCAACCCCTTCATTAAAATATTCGTAGTAATACAAAGTCATGAAATGTTGACTGCCACTTTGTAGATTACTACATCTTAATCCTTGAGTACCCAGTTTAATCCTTTATGTTATTCAATATATATTTATGAAATCCAATTTCACAAATACATATACTTTAGTAACTCTTTACTAAAGTGGTTGGGCCCAACACTCTGAATAACCAAACCCATTAAACTTATCTCAAGAGAATATTTTATATCTCCGTTAAGAGATTATGAATTCCATCTTGAGAATATATGTTCCATCAACATTAAATGCGGTTGCCCAACATACTGAAGTTTTGACCGTTCTAATAGATCTCACTCCTGATATATCAAGGCAACCTACATCTGATGATCAGGTCCATTATTCTCTCAGGATTTAGAGTTGATGTAAATAGAAGTCGTGAGATTTATTATTCATTTGACAGTCTTAGTAGAATAATAAATCTCACAGCGGTCCAGTTCAATATGTCTTAACTCTTAAAACATATCAACATACCAACTAGAAATCTCCATTTCCATGATCAAGACAAATCATCGTAGTTGATATGTTATAGTCTTCGCAGATGAAACGCCCAATTTCATCACCGATTACGAACTAAAATTCTGAGTTTACAAAGAACTTGTGATTTATATCTTTCTGTGACTTTTCACATAAATCACATGCTATGCATGTCATGGACTAAGATAATGTCCCATTAGTTCATAAATAGTCTCATATAAATAAACAACTTAATTATTTATGACATGCCAATAAATTGGATTTTAGGGCATAAATCCCAACAAAAAGTAAGAAGGAAGATCACTACCTGGACAATCTTCAGGAAACATTTGAGACCCTTCATCTCTACAACATGAAACCTAATCCCAACAAGTGTGTGTTCAGGGTATCGTCAATAAAGTTTCTTGGCTTCATGATGTCCCAACGGGGCGTTGAGGCTAACCCAGACAAAATTCAAGTCATATTAGAGATAACGCCTCCAAAGAATATTAAGGAGGTGCAAAGTTTGAATGGAAGGGTTGCGGCCCTCAATAGGTTCATCTCTAGGGTGATGGACAAATGTCTACCATTCTTCAAAACACTAAAGAAAGCCTTCAAATTGACTGATCAATACCAGAAAGCCTTCAAGCAGCTGAAGGCATACCTAGCGTCTCCGCCGCTACTCAGTCCATCTAAGCCCAATGAAGAACTCTCCTTCTACCTGGCTGTATCCCCAACGCCCATCAGCTCAGCTCCTATTCGAGAGGAAGACCACGTGCAGTTACCCATTTACTACACTAGTCAAGCACTTAGGGGGCCTAAAAAGAGATACCTGTAGATGCTACATTTTGTACCCCTTACAACTTGGGCCCCCCGTTCCCCAATGATACCAAAATTCTAAGGTCCAATGTTGGTTTAGGGCCCAATCAGATTACAAATTGACTTGAGAGGTGTTAAAATGGAAAATATAATTTTTTATGAGAAAATAAATCTATTTTTGGAAAATAAAAGGCCAAGAAAACCTTCAGCCTGTGTACGCAGGCCAGAACCTACATACGTAGGTCGGATGCATGCATACGCAGGCACAAACCTATGCACGTAGCTAAGGTATCAGAAACCTATGAAAGGCAAGTTTATTGCATTAATGTTGAGGTTTGGAACAAATCCCACATCATCTGGGAGCCGTTCCAAACCCCTTTCTCACTATATAAAGCCATACATGGCACCTTTTCAAGACACATAGAAAATCCTAAAGGAAAACCTAAGATTCACTAGAAATAGTGAATTAAATAGGGATTTTTTTCACAAAACATCCTCAAGTCAATTTTATTTTGGTTAGGATCTTTTCTAGTCTCGAACCTCAAGTTTTGAAGTTTAATAATCATTTTTGTTTGGTTGTGAATAGATTTGACTGAAAGGAACGGTCAAAATCAAGCTAAAGAGCATTTGAGGTATATGTTCTAACATCTTTTCTTTCATTTCTACTTTTAATCTTGCTTTTAATCCTGTTTCTTTATTTTGTTTGTGCATTAACATGTTTTTCTAAGTTTGGGTTTTAGTTGTTTTCTATTTTAAAGCATGCTAGGTTGTTAGATTTGTTGTTCTTTCTTTTTATGTTCTAGTTTTCTAGGTTAGGGTTCTTCTAGGAGTATCTGCGTGCGCATGCTTTTGCGAAGCATGCACACGCAGGCTTGAAGTATGCGTACACATACAACTGGCTTGCGTATGCAGGCCTATGTATGCACATGTATGCTCATGTCCAAAAATCCTAATTCGAGTTTTTCTGCTTTTGTTTCTTTGTTTCTTTTACATAATATGCCTCTGTTATGATCTTCTTGTATGTTTTTTGAGCCTCTGTTTCTTTGTTTGTATGCTTGTTTACTTTTTCATGCTAGATTAAGGTTTCTTTTATTTTCCTTACTTTGATACCATGAACATGCATTCACATGTCCACGCATTAATGCTATAGGTGTTGTAATGTAGTGAGGTAAGTAAGGTAAGACATGCGTTGGTATGAACATGCATTTTAGTGATGAATATGCTTGGTTGATGTTTGTTTTCATGTCTAAAAGTTTGGAATATATATTTGTTTCTTAACACTTTGTTGCCATACCTACCATTCTACCATGATTTGTTTGCTGCCTTGGATGAGATAACAAGATGATTGCCATGATAGATGTATGCTAGGGTTGGTTGATGACCATGATAGATGAATGCTAGATCTTGGGATGAAATGCCATGTTGTATGCTTAGATGTATGTTAGTGTGTGTGTGTGTGTGTTAAGATGCAATGTTGAATGTGCCTTTAATAGGATTAAGATATAAGACACAATGAGTGGAAGCCAACCCACGTGTCGGGCGGTTTTGGATGCCTAACACCTTCCAAAAATCATACTTGAACTCTAAACCTATACTCTGGTAGTAAGACTAGTCCTTCCATGTGAGGACGCTATATTAATTATTCCTAGACCCTAAAATTATGTGGCGACTGCTTGTATTTTCTCCGCTCCGGTCCACTCGGCCGAGGCATACTCCCCAAGCACCGCACGTTGCGCCCACAGTGGCAACTCCACTGGGGATAGAAAGTTTGATTCCAATGTGTCCTATTTCTTAATCTTAATAAAGGCTTGTTCAATACTTGTTTGCACACACTTCACTTGGTTCTTTTGTCCCTTTACCTCGATTGGTGATGAGTGGGAAGATGAGTATGCTCCATTTCGGCCAAAATCTTTCAGAGTTCATCCCACTAACACACAATGTGTGCCATTGCCTATGATGGGCTTTGAGTACGTTAACGGTTTGCCACTAATCCACAGAGATCCACTTAGACCCTCGGTTGGAATCATAGCCCACCTAGTTGTGAGTGACCTACTTATCTATCATTTTAGCTCTAGGGAGCCTACCCACACTTAAAGAGATCCTAGATCCCATCAAAAGAGGATACCCTTTATATATCTTGTTTGTTCAACCATATATCTTGTGTTCACCTAATTCGAAAGGACAAATAAAAGGTATAAAATTGAAGGATGACCTAAAAGTTATGGCATACCCTAAGACATTTTGGGATAAAAGAAAAGTGGTTCTCACATGTAAGAGGCTTTATCCCAAAGTCCAAAGGTATATCTTAACTTGAAAGGTTCATAAAACCACAGCCTAATGGCTAACGTAAGCCTAAACCAAAAGGCCCTTTGAAAAAGAGGACCTTAGACTTAAGGTAACAAGTATGCTATGAATTTAGCATCCAACATCCTACAAGTCAACATGAAATTCCCTAATCTTGGGCCTTCTTGTTGCATGCCTAGGCCCAAAATGATTAGAAATTCATGGACTTTGAGAGGAAGGCTACAATGTATTCTAGCTAGAAGGCTTCTTAAAAAAAAAAAAAAAAAAATGATGATAATGAAATCAAGAAAGAAGAGCCCAAAGGTAATGGATACATTGTAGGCCCATATTTGAGACAAAGGGTTGAAAATCTCTAAGTACATTCTAATGAAAGGCCACAAGAGTAAGATGAGAGAATTATTGTAAATGGACTAAAGCCCAAATGAAACAAGAGGCAAGGTCCATGAGAGGAAAGGGAGTGATTTTGTAATAAGGCCTTCATTAAAATGGACTTAAGGACTTTCCAAGAACATCTAAAAAAGAACTTTTTACTTAGGGCATATATTTACTAAAACTAGTTGGACCCTTTCAATTTTCCACAATGTTTGATATCTATCAAATGATGACTGAAGGAAAGATCCACCTTCTTCTACCAAAATTCTTACCGCAATTGAGGAGCATTCCCAAACCATGGACCCTCTGGAGGGCCCACATCAATGATTTTTTTGAATCGAGAAATGATGGATCATGGGAGGATCACAACTAGCCAAAATGGACCTCAATGGTAGGGACAACTCAGGTCGCCCTAGCTCGTTTTATGCTCGAATACGACATGGAAGCTCCTTCCAACGATGATTAATACCTTGTGCTGACCCAAGATGAGGGGAAGGAAGGAGATGATGGAGTGATTAGCTATTGGAGAGAAGACGATGGCGACTTGTTTCTTGATGAGGTAGGAAGAGATTTCCCCAATAAAGGTGAACTTCTATATGACATAGCAAAAGCTATACGCATGTGGGGACCTCTAAAAGATGAGGACTGGTCTGCTGACAACAATGACCAATACCTTGTGCTGACCCAAGATGAGGGGGAGGAAGGAGATCATGGAGTGATTAGTTGTTGGAGTGAAGATAATGGCGATGGTTTCTCGACGAGGCAAGAAGAGATATCCCCAATGAAGGTGAACTTCTATATGACATTATTGAAGCTATACGCATGTGGGGGCCTCTAAAAGATAAGGACTGGTTAGCTAAGTTTAGGACTTTGTTTGAAGAGGAAGACAAGAAGGAAAGTGACACGCCTTAAAGAAGAAGAAGGACATAATTCATCAAAAGCCACCTCAATAATTGGACTTGGGTTGGGTTTTCTAAGAATGAGGGAAAGAAATTTTGTAATACAAGTTCCAATGTTCTTTTCTATATTTTCAATAACATGAATTCTGATTTGGCTTATTTTGATGTGTCCTATAATATTGAAATTATTCACTTAAATTATTCTAATAAATCTGAAAATGAAATTAATAAAAATTTGGAAAATAAAATTGAACTCTGTGGAACTAGCTTTTGAAACTCTTAATTTGGGCAATGATAAGAATCCACGCTTAATTAAAATTGGCTCAACCCTAAATGAAAAAGAAATGAAAGATCTTAAAGAAATTCAAAATTTTAAGAAGTGTTTGCATGGTCCTATGAAGATATGCCTGGCATCGATCCCGAGATAGATCAACACCACATTGCTACTCATGCTCACATGGTACCCATTAAGCAAAAATTGAGGCATATGAGAACTGAATGGCTTCTAAAGATCAAAGAAGCGGTCGCTAAGCAATTGAAAGTAGGGTTCATCAAACCCGTACACCAAGTTGAATAGATAGCCAATGTTGTGCCCGTACCAAAGAAGGATGGAAAAGTGAGGATGTGTGTAGATTTCAGGGACTTGAATAAAGCTTGCCCTAAGGATAATTCCCCTTTTCCCCACATAGATGTCCTAGAGGATAACACAGCCGGAAGTGCCTTGATGTCTTTCATGAATGGTTTCTCAGGATATAACCAAATCAAGATGACTTCTAAGGATATGACTAAGACCACCTTCACCACAAAATGGGGAACTATTGCTATACGGTAATACCATTTGGGCTCAAGAATGCAGTAGCGACTTTCCAAAGGATGGCCACAGCTTTGTTACATGACATGATGCACAACGAAGTTGAGGTATATGTTGATGACATGATAGCGAAATCCAAAGATAGAGAGGTTCACATCTTTAACTTGAGAAAGTTGTTCGAGAGAATCAAGGAGTATAGGTTGAGGTTGAACCCCCAAAAGTTTACCTTTGGAGTAACAACTGGGAAATTGCTAGGCTTTTTAGTAAGTAATAGAGGGATAGAAGTTGACCCATCCAAGATCAAATCCACATTGGAGATGCCTCCACCCAAGAGTGAGAAAGAAATTAGGGGATTCCTAGCCTTTGAGCTCCTAAGGAAGAATGAACCCCATGCTTGGAATGATGAAAGCCAAATAGCCTTTGAGCTTATCAAGGAATACCTCCTTTATCCACCCATCCTAGTGCCTTCATAGCACGGGAAGCCATTACTACTATACCTCTCTATCATAGGAGATGCAGTTGGGAGCATGCTTGCACAAGAAGATGATGATAAGAATGCGAGAGTAGTGTACTATTTGTGCAAAAGATTCCATGATTATGAGACTAGAAAAACCCCATAGAAAAGTCATGTTTTGCACTCGTGTGGGCCATACAAAAGTTGAGACATATAATCCTACCATTATAGATATGGATAGTAGCCAGAATAAACCCATTGAAGTACTTATTTGAGAAACTCGCCTTGAGTAGGAGATTGTCAAGATGGTTGATCCTACTGGTAGAATTCGATTTGAAGAATGTGACAAGAAAAACGATCAAAGGAAGCGATGTGTCAAATTTTTGTGCCAAGAACCCCATAGAAGGAGATGGTGGAAAGGAAGATTTCTCAGATGAAGATATTTTGGATATTAAATTAGGGGCATGGAAGATGTACTTTGATGGAGCTATGAACCAATATGAGAATGGGATAGGATTACTTTTGATCACTCCTGATGGATCTCATATGCCTTTGGCTATCAAATTGAACTTTGAGGCGACTAATAACATGGTCAAATATAAAGCTTGTATCGCCAGAATGGAAACTCTCTAAGAATTGGGGGTAAAAGAAGCAGAGGTATTTGGAGATTTGACCTTAGTTATAGCTTAAGCACAAAAAATGTGGAAAGTAAAAGAAGAACATTTGAAGCCTTATTAACAATACTTTGAGGACATGACCAAAACCTTTGATAGGATTGAGTACACTATCATTCCTAGGGCTCAGAATTAGTTTATAGATGCCTTGGCTACCTTAGCCTCCATGGTTGAAATACCCGAAGAAGTATGGACGCGACCCCTAGAGATTAGGCAAAGCTATGAACTAGTAAACAAAGGGAAAACCAAGTCTTCAATCTTAGCCATAAAAGAAGAAGGGTTTCCTTGGTATTATAACATCATGAAATTCTTGGAAATGAGAGTATATCCTAACAGCGTCGATAGGAGAAACTGTCGTTTGATAAGAACGATGGCTATGCAATACATCCAATGTGGAGGACAGCTCTATAGGAGGTCTTATGATGGGATACATCTCCGTTATTTGAAGAAAAGAGGAAGCCGAAAGAGTTATGGAAGAAGTTCATCATGGGATTTGTGGTCCTCACATGAATGGGAGAATGTTAGCCAAAACGATCCTAAGGATGGAATACTATTGGAATACAATGGAGAATGACTGTGTAGACTTTGTGAAGAGTTGTCATGACTACCAAACACATGAAAAATTGAATCACGTGCCACCTAGCAAGCTATACAGCATGACCTCTCCTTGGCCTTTCTCGGTCTGGGGGATAGATGTGATTGGAAGAATGGCCCCAAAGGCTTCGAATGGACAAAAGTACATCCTACTGGCAATTGACTATTTCACCAAATGGGTGGAAGCAGCCTCCTACTCCATATTAAAAGCCAAACATGTGGCTTGGTTCATAGAGAACAACATCATTTACCAGTACAGGGTACCACAAGAGATCATCTCAGATAATGGCTCCCACTTTGAGGGAGAAGTTCAAAGGATCATGGAATCATAAAACATTGAGCATCACAAATCTTCACAATACTGTAGACACCGAATTTTGTACCCCTTATGACTTGAACCCCCATTCCCCAATGATGCCTAAACTCTAAGGCCCAATGCCAGTTTAGGGCCCAATTAGATATCAAATTGACTTGAGGAGTGTTGAAGTGGGAAATATAACCTTTTAAATGAGAAAAAATCTATTTTTGGAAATAAAATGACCAAAGTGTCCCTCGGCCAATGTACGTAGGCAACAACCTGTGTATGTGGGCCAAGGCATACGTACGCAAGCACACTCCTCCATATGCAGCTAGGGTTTCAGAGACATAAAAATGCAATTTTTCTGCAATAAAGGCTGAGGATTGGAATGAATCTCACATCGTCTAAAAGCCATTCCAAACCTTATTTTTTCCACTATAAAAAAGCCTTACATAGTATATTTTCAAAATATGCAGAAATCCCATCATCAAGTCAATTTTGTTTCATTGGGACTATTTCTGGCCCAATCCTTTTAGTTTAACATTACTAATCACTTTCTTATTGGTTTATGATAGATTTGACTAAGGGGAATAGTCAAAATAAAGCTTAAAGAGCTTTTCTTTGAGGTATTAGTTCAAACTTTGTTTTTTCCTTTTCTTTTCTTTTTATGCTTTTAATTCCTCTGTTTGTCCTGTTTTCTTGTTATAACATGTTTTGATATGCTTTTCTAGTCTAGGTTTATGTTTCTTTATTTTCAAAATGCATATTAGGGTGTTAGAGCATCTCCAGCAGATTCTCTAAATTTTTGTACTGTTTGAAGAATGAACAGTAACTTTTACATTTAACTACCCACTTTTTCAAATATACTTTCCAACAGATTCTCTATCACATTCTCTATCTCATTTAAATATTATTTTTTTTATTATTTTTTTAACAACTACACATCTTCCAACATTTTTTTTATTCAATACCTGATTATTATAATAGAAAAAAATATTTGAAGGATGAATAGTAAAAGCTACAATGTTCTCTACTTATAAAGAAGCACTGTAGCAACTATACTCTAAAAAATAGAGATAGAGAAGCTGTTGGAGTGAGTTTTGGAGGGGTTGATACTCTAAATTCGGCTTTAAAGAAGTCATTGGAGATGCTCTTAGATTTAGTATTTTAAGCATGGTCATGCTTTTAGGGTTTTTTTAGGCAAGAACTTGCATACGCATAATCTTACCTACGCACACAGGCTTGATTATGTGCATGCAGGCTTGTTCTTGCGTGCGCAAGCCACTGCTCAGAAATCCTAATTTTTATTTTGTTTATTTCATTTCGGCTTTCACTTGTTTGTTTGTTTAGCCTCTTTTCGCATGCCTTTATGCTTTCAATGTCTATGTTTCACATGTTTAATTGCTTGTTTTGTCTCACATGATAGAATTAGGGTTTATTTTGTATTTTCTTTGTTTCAATGCCATAACCATTCATTCACATTCTCATGCATGATGCCATAGGTGCTTTGGTTGTTCTCTTGGGGTTTGAAGTGTCTCCCCCCATTTGTGGATGTTTGGTTGTTTTCCTGTTCTAGTACTTCATTCCATATGTCATATCCTGTGACGGTAGCAGAGGTTCTATCCATTAATTCTTTCCACATCATCATGAAACACTCGGGTAGGTCATAGATCAAGTCAGATAGATCTTCCTTATTTTCCTCTTTGATCATTAAGCAATTAATCCTCTGCCCTTTTCCAAAATTGTGATCGGGCAAGGGATTATTAGTGATGCTAGGCCTTGTAGGCGGTGCAATCACTTTGTTGTCTATTAGGTCTTGAATTGCATGATGAATGGCAAAACAACGATCGGTGTCATGACTGGGGCCTTGGTGGTAAACACATCTTTTATTAAAATCAAACTTTGAGGGCAAGGGATTTGGAATTGGTCTTGGGTCTAAGGGTTTTATTAACCCTTTTGCCTTTAGCTTGTCATACACTTGGCTTATGGGCATGTATGACCCATGAAATTCCCTCTTGGGTCTAGGCACTTGGGGTATTTGCACAGGTGCAATGGGTGCAATCAATTGATAAGGATCATTTTTATGAATATTGGAAACCTTTGCAATCTTAGAATTAGACCTTACATTCTTTCTAAATCATGGAAAGTCATCAGTCTTTATAGTGCCATTGTTTATTGTATCTTCAATTTGAGTTCCGGCAGAAATCAAAGCTTTAAAATTGGGAAAATACTGTGCAAACAAATATTTATGGTATACAGGCAATAAGTTCTTTACAACCATGGCTAATTGTTCCTCTTCACTTGGGCTACTCATCATCTGTGCAACCTTGGCTCTCCATTTGGTGATGAAAGTAGAGAAGAATTCTTTTGGCTCTTGCTTGGTAGTATCAAGTTCTCTTCTTATGATGTTCACTTCCATATTGTACTTGTATTGCTTGTGAAACTCTTGGCAGATGTCCTCCCAACTTCTTGCTCTTGCATCATCTAGGTTGAGGAACAATCTAAGAGCAGCTCCGGTCAATGTGTTTTGGAACATCTAAGCAAGTACTTCCTCAGTCACACCTAAAGGCTGCATAGCTCTCATATACATCTTCAGATAAGACTTTGGGTAACCGATCCCATTAAACTTGTCTAGATTTGGCATCTTGAACTTGGGTGGCAACCTTGAATTAGGGAATGGGGAAAGAAAATCGTAATCCATAAGTTCCTCCATGTTGCGAGCTTTTCTAATCATCTCCTCCATTTTATTCATCCTTTCGTTAATCTTCTTCTCACTCTCTAGGGCTGGTGGATCATGATCAGTATTGTCCCCCTCTTGATTGTTCTTCAAATTCTAAAACTATTGCATCATACGATTTATATCTTCCCTCAGCTGAATCTGACTAGCTACCATAGTGTTGAGTAGCTCTTAGGTGTTCATAGGTTCCTCTATGTTTGGGTGTTCTCCCTCTTCTGCCATATTGCTAGGGGCTTCAAACTTCTTGTAGCTTGTGATGAAAATATGAGTATGCGCAGCGGAAAATTAATGGATCTACTTCATTCGAAATTGATAACATGTACTATGTAAATTTCAGAATACAAGAACAAGAGAGTGTACCTTGGTGTGGTGAATTTTAAAACAAAGATTGTAAGCACTTAGGAATACTTTTAATCTTCACTCCAATTCCACTAACGCCCAAGATGTGTGGTTTCTCAATCAGTTTCTATGAGTTTGTTCAAGGGAGAATGAGAGAGTGTCCTACACTCACACAAACCATTTTATGTTCTTACAAAATCTGTATGTTTCTCCCCTTACAACTGATTATTTAATCGGGCTGACATCTTTTGGGCCTTTCCAATTGGGCTTAAGTATGTGGCTTGGAGTGGGACCAAAAAGGACCAATAAGACACTAGCTCCAATGGGCCTTAGACTTTTCTCTCAACTCTTGACAAGTCCAAAGTTACCATTAACTATATTTAATATCACTATATAAATATAGTTGCACTCTAGGCCTTATCTATAAATTATATCCCAAGACTTTATTGTACATGCAACCCCTTCATAAAATATTCGTAGTAATACAAAGTCATAAAAGTAGACTGCCACTTTGTAGATTACTACATCTTAATCCTTGAGTACCTGGTTTAATCCTCTTAAGTTATTCATCATATATTTATGAAATCCAATTTCATAAATATATACTTTAGTAATTACTTACTAAAATGGTTAGACCTAACTCTCTGAATAACAAACCCATTAAACTTATCTCAAGGGAATATTTTGTATCTCCATTAAAAGACTATGAATTCCATCTTGAGAATATATGTTCCATCAACACTAAATGTGGCTGCCCAACATACTAAGATTTTGCCCGTAACTTTAGATCTCACTCCTAATATATCAGAGCAACCTACACTTCATGATTAGGTCCATTATTATTTTAGGGTTAAAAGTTCATGTAAATATAAGTCGTGAGATTTATTATTCAATTGACAATCTTTAGGAGAATAATAAATCTCACAGTCATTCAGTTCAATATGTCTTAACTCTTAAAACATATCAACATATCAACTAGAAGTCTCCACTTCAATGATCAAGACAAATCATCGTAGTTGATATGTTATAGTCTTCGCAGATGAAATGCCCAATTTCATCACCGACTACGAACTATAATTCTGAGTTTACAAAGAACTTGTGATTTATATCTTCTGTGACTTTTCACATAAATCACATACTATGCATCTCATGAACTACATGATAATGTCTGAATATTCATGTTACCATTATTTCAGATAATAATAATACAAATTTATTAAATATAAGATTAAGTCATACATAATGTCATACATAATGTCATACTTAATATTATACATAGCATTATACAATAGGATTTAAGGGCACTAATCCTAACAGCTTGAACTATCTTGGAGGTCAAAGATGGGGTTGTGATGTTGCAGCAGTGGAGTCTCTTCTATACTTGAAGGCTTCAGTATTATGATGGGAGTGACAGGCTTGGAGTTGGAGCTACTGGCTAGAGTTTCGGGCTTTAGTTCTCTTTGTAGCCTTCCTTCAAATCTTGACCAGATTCTCCACTAATGACAAGCTTGGTCGGGTTAATCAAAGCTAAGACCCCATCCACATCCATCAGTCAATCAAAACAAACACACACAACATGCAATGCCATTTTAACCGGGATAGACCTAAGGATAGGTTCTAAGTCATTATGTTGTAGGGTGGGTTTGTTGTTTCATTGTTTCCCATAGGTAGGACGTTATACCTCCCAACTTGTAATGTAATGAACATTGCGTTGGTCCAAGTGACATGGTTTGTCCATTATAGTCAACAGGAAATGATCTAGTGACTTTGGGCTAATAGTTGGTGAGTTCACCACTGAGTACCCGAATCTAATGAAGACCGGTGATCCATGGTTACTACCACCACAAAATTGTTGAAAGGGGTGCATACATTATTATTTGGATGGCACACACTATGGCAGTTAGGGAAAGATTTTAACAACCAAAACAAAAAAAACAAAATATCATACACCAAAATACAACATCCCATCAAACAATAATAAACAAACAAACAACTATATCATGCAAGACAATGCAAAACAAAAGTACATATTTGGTCACTTAAGTCTAATATGAAGCTTAGCCCTCGACATCCTCAGTGGAGTCGCCACTGTGAGAGACGTATCCCTAAAAAAGAAAAGATTCGGGTACCTTTTGGGGCACCTCTCTTTTTGGGTTGGTATGGAGTCGCCACTTATTTTTCTTTATACAAAAAAAAAAAAAAATACTAATTACAAAACACATGACTAAATAGTTCCATTCATTGATTGAATAAAAATTACATATCTAGAAAATTGAAAAGTTACATAGCTTTAGGTCCTAGTTACAATCTACCAATTATTTACATGGCTTGTTGTCCTAGTTACATTCTACCTAAAACAAATGAAGACAAGGCTAGATCTACTAAACCAAAAACCTAAATCTGGAGGCTAGGTTACAGAATGGGAACAAGGCACCCATTTCGCCCAGACAAAGTCTGGTCTTCTAGATTCTTGTGACCAATGTAATGTGCTATGTATGTCATGCGTGATATGTTGAACATGTGAATGAAAAATTAAATCACACAAATTTATGTATAAATGAAATCTCTTCTTTTGTTGAAAAAATCAGACCTGTTTTTATTGTTAAAAAAAAATGATTTTGATATGTCAAAATATCAAATCTGCTTTGTGGGATGTAAAAAAAAAGTTTTGTGATGACAAAAATTTAGATCTGTTTTGTTATATTAAAAAAAAAAAAGTGATTTTTAATGACAAAAATTCAGATCTGTTTTATTATATATATATATATATATATATATATTTTTTTTTTTTAAATTCTAAGAAGAAAACTTCACTCATAATCTAAAATTATGCAATCATGAATTAAAATAAACACAAACACAACAATACATAATCTCTTTCTTTATTTCAACAATTTGCATGTATTGAGAAAATCAGATTTGAGAAAAATTTAGATCTGCATCTCAAAAAGATGCAGATCTCTTTTGTTTTAAGAAAACTCAGATCTACATCTTAAGAAAGATGCAAATTAGTTTTTGTATTGAGAAAAAATTCAGATCTACATCTTAAAAAGAGGCAGATCTGTTTTGTTTTAAGAAAAATTTAGATCTACATCTTATAAAGATGCAGATTTGTTTTGTTTTAAGAAAAATTTAGATCTACATCTTATAAAGATGCAGATCTGTTTTGTTTTAAGAAAAATAATTGTTCACATGAAAATTTATTGACATTCAAGAAAAAGATTATAACAATCATATAGAAAATATCATGCTTTAAACAAAAGGACAATTAACAATTGATAGATATTTGAAAAAGAAAGATATATAATATGCATAATCACATCATAAGAGAAGGGTGAAGGAAACAACCTCTTTCATGAGCACACTTTGTTCTTGAGAGGATGTTTTAGGGTTCAAAGAAATTTGTTCAATTCTCTTTGAAACCTAAAAACCCTAATTTTGCAACAACACTCAGAGAGATCATTAGAAAATATGTGTGGTTTGAGAGTTAAAAACGTATGCCTCTTAGAGTGTGAAAAAAAGGTGCGAAATTATGAGGTTCAGTCTCTATTTATAGAGACCAGAAGACTCTAAAAAATAGGTACAGACGATTAGGGTTTGACTCCAACCGCATCCTTTTGCGAAAAGGTCGAAAAGGGTGTGCATTATCGTCACCCAAAGACTGTTGGGCCAAAGCCCACATGATGGAAATTCGGCACTTCTAGAGTGCCATTCCGCACTCCAAATGTGCTGAATTGGCTCTTGGAGGCCGAATACGCTTTCGTGTTCAGGTGCCATTTGGTCTCTCCTTCTAAGGTTTTTTGGCCAATCCTTGTACCTAAACGTGTTTTCAACCTCCGTTTATGATTTTTTTTTTTTTTTTTTGTCTCTTTTCTGGATAATTCAGGCTTTTTAAAGAGTAATTATCTTGAAGATAAATACCTTAAAATAAATCTCAATAAAGTTCAGATTATCCACAATTTTATTGTTATCCAATCATCCCTTTTATTTCCATGCATGCATCCCTATTTCAAACACTAATTATCAACCAATCACAAAATTATCTAATTAATTTTAATTGCTTAACCAATCAGAATTAATTTAAATTAATCGTGTGCGGTCGATTATACCTAGACATAATGCATGTTGACCATGCAAACTTGACCATGCGTTATCTTTCGATTCGATGGTCCGATTTGGAAACCAGAAACACCATTACAACCATTAGAATCTCAAGATTATTTTATGATCTGCAATGAATGAATTAATGCATGTGATGCAAGAATGACTTTTTTTTTTTTTTTTGGGTACATGGATGGCCACTCCAGTCATCTTTCTTAATTAAATTATGGGTGCAAAATCAAGTGTCAACATGGGGAGGTCGTCCAAGCGGCATGGAGCGAGGGTTTAGCTGCCAGGTCTGAGTTTGTGCTAAGCAAGTGCTTGGAAAGTTGTCTAAGCAAATTAGATTCTTGGATAGGATTAAGTTTGGTAATATGGCTAGAACTATTACAGACCCGTAGAAGCACTTAGAATGGTTAGAGCTTCAGCCAGCTTCTCCACAAATGATCAGGTCATTGAAAAATACCAGGATTGAGCTCAATTGCTGTTTGGAAAAAGAAAATTCAATGTGGTTACAATGATCTTGAATAAATTGGTTTCAATCTAGTGATAGAAATACGAGATTCTTTCATGATAAAGCTTCAGCAAGATACAATAAAAATCTTGTTTATGGCCTAATGGATTCGAATGATGTATGGCATGAAGAGGAAGATGAAGTTAAGGGTATAGAGTTGGATTACTATATGAACCTTTTTACTTCCAGCAACTTGCAAGATTTTGACGAGATTATTCAAGTTGTCTAGCCGAAAGTCACCCCAAGCATGAACCACGCTTTGTCTTAAGCTTTTACAGCAAATGAACCTAGAGTGGCTCTAAAGCAAATGTACCCATTGAAAGTGCTAGGCCCAAACGAAATGTCACCTTTATTTTTCAACATTTCTGGTCAACTACTAGTGAAGTGGTAACCAAAATAGTCCTTGACTTTCTGAACTCAAGTATATCTCCTCCTAATTTTAATGAGACATATTGTACTTATTCCAAAATGTAAAGAGCCTAAGAGAGTCCCTAATTATAGGCCTATAAGTTTATGTAATGTGGTGTATAAGATTTCATCAAAAACTATTGCTAACAAGTTAAACAAGTGTTTACCATCTATTATCAGTGATACCCAAAATGCATTTGTGCATGGAAGGTTAATTACTGATAACATTCTTGTAACTTTTGAGAATATGCACCACATCAGTAAGAAGAAAGAGGGTAAAGTAGGGGAGATGGCCCTAAAATTGGACTTGAGCAAGGCATATGATAGAGTGGAATGTGTTTTCTTAGAGAAAATTATGGAGAAATTAGGTTTTGAGGCAAAATGGAGGGAATTAATGATGAAGTGTGTCACCTCAATCACTTATTTAGTGAAGATAAATGGAAAGCCAAGAGATCATATTATTCATAGCAGAGGATTACGTCAAGGAGATCCTCTATCATCTTACCTTTTTCTACTATGTGTAGAAGGCCTATCAGCTTTGATAAAGTCTGCAGTTAATAATGGAAAATTTGGGGGGGGGGGGGGTATATCTGTTTACAAGGGGGCCAAAATTATCTTATCTTTTTTTTGTTGATGATAGTCTGATGCCTTAGGTCAGCAGCTTAATCGAGTTAAAACATTACTTTTCTTTAGTAGCAACACTTCAAGGGAGATCAATGAGGAGATTAGATCCAGATTTAGGGTTATCGTCTTTGGTAGATGTCAACGCCCAGCCTCGATCGGGGCAAAAAACCATCATTGGGCCTTCATTTAACCACCCGCTGTAGTGACGCTCCCGTGCATGCAGGGGGCCCGTTGGAGGCCCCTTTCTCTCGGAAATGGTATTGCATGGTGTACGTGTGTGTAGGGTGTGGCATGGTTTGTGCAGGACTTCGGGTGCTTTCTTTCTCGGTGGAGGAAGGTGGGTCTACCTTTGGCATTATGGCAGGAATCTAGGCCAAATTTTAAGGGATTACTAAAGGTAAGTGGAGTTGCCACCAATCATTGGGTTTTTCAAAAGTGTGATTGGTCACTTGTTTCTAGTTAATTTTATTACCAATCCTAGGTTAAGAAAAATGGCATTTTTCCTAATCAAATTTGGATGGAAAAAATCTTGATTCTTAGGTTCAGAAGTTTGGTTACGTGTGGGGAAAGTGTTAGGCACCCCACAATGCCTGTCCAAGGGCAGTCCTTTGTTTTGATAAAACCTTAATTTTCGGAGATTGGCAGTAAAAACATGATTTTGGCATTGGCTTTCGGGGCTTTGCATACGTGGGGGCTTTGAGGTTTGGCTTTTGAATGGGCGTGGTCTCAATCTATGCTTCCCTTAGGCATTCAAGCACAGTACTAGATTTCCACGGTGAAAATTCGATGACATGTCACCTTACTTTCACTGCGAAAATTAGGCACCACTTACCTTAGGTGACACGGACTGTGACAATCACACCGGTAAAGGCAAGCATGTATATATATATATATATATATACATGCATCATGCACAATGCAAGCACACAGAGCCAGAAAGTAAATGCCTACATCCCTAGAGCATGGCCCAAAGTATAAGTGCAGGAAAATAAACAGGGGTTGCCATACTCTAGAGACAAGGACAAATGGTACATGGCATGATATACCTAATACAACCCATCTAAGAGAGTGTTGAGGTCCAAAAAAAGATATTAAAACAGCCCACCAATAGGCCCACAGAGAAAGGAAAGGTATTGGGCCCATTTCACACAAAAATAAGGAGAGAAAGAAAAGACCAGAGGATTGGGATCCAAAAGAAAGAAGCCCAGTCAGCAAAACCAGACCAAAATGAAAAAAGGAGGAAGCTGGGCCGGAATCCCAGAGAGCCTCCCAGAAGTATCCTAGGGCGCGCAGGGGATCACAACAGAAAGAAATCAAAGAAAGGCAAAAAACAAAGGCCACGCAAAACTTGTGACCCAGACACGCAGAGGAGGTACAGAGCATGCAAAACGCAGAAAATCTGATTCAACCGTTTGAAGAAAAGACAAGGAAGAGTACAGCTGGGAAAGGCTGGGACCTCAAGCCAGCCAACACAGGACGTCCGGAAATGGAAAGGAGCCGAGGGACTTTTATGTGGTCGGAACAAAAAAGGAATTATGAAGAAAGAGGAAGAGACATGATCCTGAAGCAGCCAGGCACAGTACAGGCTTCAAAGGGGTAAAACAGGGGAATGGCTGGTTCACCGGGGAGGCCGAAGTTGTGCTATAAAAGGAGGAAGGGATCCATGCTACAGGGAATTCAATTTTCTGGGGCGGGGAAGACAATCAGATCGTCTTAAGCATTCACCTTTGTCTTCCTAAAATCCTAGAAAAGTGGTAGAAAATACTCTGTACCTTGAAGGAAAAACAAAGGAACTGTTCCGGTATCCCAGTACAGCCACTGTTGAACACGCTCGGATTCAACAAGTTCAAACTTTGCAAGTCTTTGAAGCTTGAATAGCTATCAAAGTCTGTAACTTATGAGCTCAGTTGAACCTTGCATCACGTTCTAGTGAGCATCATAATCACAGTTTAATAAAATTAATGAAACATACCTCACTTAATTAAAGGATCCCCAGCTTGTTCTTATGTTATATTCTTTTCATTTTTTGTCATTTGTATTAATCCTTTACTGCATGAATGTCGTTCAAATGCAAATATTCCAGCTTCTTTTTGCTAACCATTTGTATTGCGGAAAGTATGTTCTGTGCACCAATTGATTCTTAAAACAGCCCTTTTAGCTGCGGAGAATCAATCGCAGTCCACCAAGAACATCTCACAAGGCCCAGAATCCTTGGGCCATAGTGCTAAAGAAAAAAGCACTCTCACATTTTGCCGACTCCACTGGGGACTGGGTAAAGAAAAGGGAAGAAGCAATCCCTTCGTAGAACATGCCTCCGAGACAAAGGAACAGTAAAGGTGCAAACATGCCACCCACGGCCTCTGAGCCCGTGGGGGAAAATGAAGTAGCCTCCAGACAAAGAGGCGAGGTGCCCCTAACAGAGCACAAGGCCGTGTTAGAACAGAGGAATGCAAGGCAAGAGCTAGACCCTGTGGCTCAAATGACCGCGATGTTGAAAGAGTTGCAACAAGAAGTTCACCTACTCAAAGAAAGTAAGACGCAAGAAGTCAGAGACAATGCCCCCCACGTGGGTAACCAAGACAGAACCCAGCCAGAGGGAGGATCAGCAGTGGGAGGAGGAACTAACCCCCAATATCTGACAATGGCAGATGTCAATGCCCTCCTGGACCAAGAAAGGGAAAAACTTTCCAAGACCCCCAAGCAATTTTCTCAGGATCCCCCATTCCCACTGGAACTCCTCGGCAAGCCGTACCCCAAGGGATTTGAGCCGCCAAAGTATCATCCTTTTGATGGAAGGAATGGAAGTGCAGTAGAACACGTGAGTAGGTTCGTCCACACTATGGGCCCCTACGCAGGAGACCGGGAGCTGTGCCTAAGAGAATTTGCTAAGTCCCTGGTGGACAGAGCATACACTTGGTACACTACACTGAGGCCTGGGTCCATTAAAAGCTGGGACGAAATGACGGAAAGATTTTGTGCAAAATATTACCCCGGTGAGGACAAGGTCACTTTCCAAAGCCTTCAGATGGTGAGGCAGAGGCCTGGAGAGGATCCTGTCCAGTTCATCAAGAGATTTGAAGATGTGTCCCTAGACTGTTATGGGGACCATGAAGAAAAAGAGCTCGTGGAGACTTGCATCTCTAACATGCTTTTCGATTACAGGCTCAACCTCGAAAACTTATGTATCACACAGTTCGCTGACCTGTTGCAGAGAACAAGAAGGACAGCACAAACTATGAGGGCGAAGAGGGCACCAGCATCCCAAGCCATGACAGCATCAGTGGGAGAAAAAAGGAAGAGGCCTGATGGAAAAATGTTCGAGGAACCGCTAGTGATCCCATGTACCGTAGAAGAATTAAACCACGTCCTGGACAAATGGATCGGAGATGGAGTGATTAGGCCATTCACTGTGTCCAGGCCACCCACCGAAGAAGAAAGGAAAAATCCTTTGTTTTGCAGGATTCACAATTACGTTAAGCATTCCACCAAGGATTGCTGGACCCTCCGCAGGGTTTTCCACAGGAAGCTAAGGGAAGGAACCCTGGAACTCACCCAGAAGGAGCCAGAAGTACAAAGAAACCCCCTGCCTAACCATAAAGGAAAGGGGGTAGTAGCTGTGGTGATCCATGGGAACTCGACAGAAGCAGAAGAGTCAGGGGGATCCTTCCACCCAAACACAGTCAGGAGCCTCCAAAAGAATCCCAAGTTCCGGTCATTATTCAATCAGCTGGGATTTGGACCAGAAGCAAGAAGGGTGGCCACGGAATCCCTCATGACTATAGCAGCAGATTCAGGGATGGAATGTTTCACAGCAGAATCTCATGCCAGCCGAGCTTTCCTAGAGACAACAAATGCCATAACATTCACTGATGAAGACATGGAGGTTGAGCACCCAGACCACCGTAGACCTCTCTACCTAATGGCCACCATAAATGGTGTCCAAATCAGAAGAGCACTTGTAGACACAGGGGCATCACTCAACCTCATAGCCCTGAGCACCTTGGAAGCCGTGGGCCTAGCTGGAAGGAGGATCCTGGGGGCTCCCATGGAGATAACCGGATTTGGAGGATCAGCAGAATCAACCGAAGGCTATATACAGCTAGCCCTAAGGGTGGGGCCAATAGTGGCCTTAACCAGATTTCACGTAATCAATTCAGAAGTGTCCTACCACATACTCCTGGGACGGCCATGGCTCCATAAGCACCGCCTTATACCATCCACGTACCATCAGTGCGTTAAGGGGAGGTTGAATGGGAGGCCTGTAAGGATCCCTGCCAACCACAACCCTTTCAACCAAGGAGAAGTAAACTTTGTAGAAACAATGTTTTATGATGAGTTGGGACCAGATGATGAAAGTCCCATGCCAGGGACCCCAGGAACACCCATCTTGGAAAGAGAAGAGGGAGGAGATACCCACGACTTGAGGGACCTCCTAAAGAGAAAAAGGCAAAAGAGGGAGCCCAGCGCCTCAGGATCCCGGGAGTGTGTAGTAGTACGAGAGCCTGGGGGAAGATTAATATATCGTTTGTGAAGGTGCGCGGGACCTGAGTGCATCGTGCAGGAGGGTCCCGGACCACCAGAATGTATGATGGCCCAGGAGGAAGTCCAAGAGGAACCAGTCAAAGAGACACAAATCCAGCCTGAGGAAGAATTGCAGGAAGTAAACTTAGGAGCTGAACTGGGATCTCAGAAGCCTGTTTTCATCAGTAGTCGTTTGACAACACAAGAAAGGGGGCCACTGCTGGTTTTGCTCGAAGAATATGCAGATGTGTTTGCATGGACCTACGATGAGATGCCCGGTCTGGATCCTGGATTAGTGGTCCATGCCCTTAATGTGGACCCAGGAGTTAAACCAGTGATCCAACCAGCTCGGGTCTTCCACACTGATATAGAAGCCCAGATAACTCAAGAGGTCAAGAAGCTACTAGCAGCTGGCTTTATCAAGCCCATCCAGCACCCCAGATGGCTTTCTAACATAGTACCTGTGAAGAAAAAGAATGGCCAGATCCGTTGCTGTGTAGATTTCCGCAACTTGAATAAAGCATGTCCAAAAGATGAGTTCCCCTTGCCTAATATTGACCTCCTTGTGGACTCAGCTGCAGGAAGTTCCATGTTCTCATTCATGGACGGGTATAGTGGGTACAACCAGATTCGAATGGCTGCCAAGGATGCCGAGAAAACAGCATTCAGGACACCAATCGGAAATTTTTATTATACTGTGATGCCCTTTGGTCTTAAAAATGCAGGAGCCACATACCAGCGAACCATGACAACCATCTTCCATGACATGATGCATGAGGAAATGGAGGATTATGTGGATGATATTGTGGTCAAATCAAAAACTAGGACAGGGCATCTTCAGATACTTGAACGGGTTTTCAAAAGATGCAGAGAATACAAGCTACGCATGAACCCCATGAAATGCGCTTTTGGGGTATCTGCAGGAAAGTTCCTCGGGTTCCTGGTGCATCACAGAGGCATAAGTGTAGATCCAGTCAAAGCTGCAGCCATTGCCACTATGAGAAGACCAACGACAGTAAGGGAGCTCAAAAGCTTCCTGGGAAGGGTTTCCTACATCAGGAGATTCGTGCCAGGACTAGCTTCGGTCACAGGAGGCTTATCCAAGCTGTTAAAAAAGGGAATCGAGTTCACCTGGAGAGCAGAACAGCAGGAAGCCTTCCAAAGGGTCCAACAAATCATGAATCATCTGCCCACTCTCCAGGCACCAGTACGTGGGCGACCTTTGCTATTATACTTGGCATCAAACGCCCAAGAAATAGGAGCCCTGTTAGCCCAAGAGGATGACGGTGGGAACGAGCAGCCCGTTTACTATGTGAGCAGAACACTCAAGGATGCCGAAACCAGATATCCCAGGATAGAAAAGGCTTGCCTAGTGGTTATTTACGCATCTCAGAGGCTGAAGAGATATTTCTCAGCCCACCAGATCCTGCTGGTAACTAAATCACATCCCATAAAAGCACTCCTGCATCAGCCCCTCCTAACAAGGAGAATAGCACAATGGCTGGTCCTGCTTTCTCAATATGACATAGGCCTAAGGACCCCCAAGGCCGTCAAAAGTCAAGCCATAGCTGATCTCCTAGCACAATTCCCAGGGAAGGAGGAAAGCCCACTAAGCGAAGAGATCCCAGGTGAAGTGGCAGTAGCAGAAATCCCAGGGAAGAAATGGACAATGAGGTTTGATGGGTCAGCTACAGCAACTTCAAATGGGGTAGGAATTGTACTAAGTTGTGAAAACGGAGACACCATACCTCTATCCTTCAAGCTTGGTTTCTCCTGCTCCAATAATGCAGCTGAATACGAGGCGTACCTAACCGGGCTAACTATAGCACTAAGTATTGGGGTCAAACACATGAGAGTATTGGGAGATTCCAATCTTGTGGTATCCCAGGTGAAAGGCGATTTTGCATTAAGGGAACAAAGCTTGGCGGCCTACAGGACATGGGCACAAAGGCTGGAGTAGGAATTCCTGACCTTTAGCATAGAGTACACGCAGAGAAGTGAAAACAGATTTGCAGATGCGCTTGCCACCCTAGGATCCCAAGTACCATTCAAAGGAAAAGACACTCTAGTCAGAATAGGAAGGCAGGAGCATTCCGTCTTAAAAATCCTCCAACAAATATCCCCCGAAGAGTCCAAGCAATGGGACTAGAGGAGCGAAGTGAAAGAAAAAATGAGAGAAACAGGGTCTGGAGGGAATGTCAAGGAGCTGAGAGACTACACTCTAATAGAAGGAGAACTATACAGAAGACTGCCCGGAGGAATCCTATCCAGATGTATCAATGAGAAAGAGGGAAAGCTGAGGTTGGAAGAACTACATACCCAAGTCTGCGGGACCTCGGAAAGGATCAGTCTATACAGGAGGATGCAACGCATGGGGTACTACTGGCCAGACATGAGCAAAGAAGCATCAACTATACAGGAAAAATGCCAAGAATGCCAACCTTCGATAGACAGGGGAGAAAGCTATGCTGTATTTGTTACAGAAGACTGGAGGACCCCTTTTATGGAATACTTGGCTCAAGGGATCCTGCCAACTGACAGGACGCTGGCCCACCAGCTCAAGAAGCTCGCGGTCAGGTATTTCTTACAGGACAAGATCCTATTCAAAAGGAGATACAGTGGAGATCCCTTAAGATGCCTGGGACCAAGGGAAGCCAGGGAAGTGGTCAGGGAAGTCCATTCTGGTGATTGTGGAAGTCACCCAGGTAAAAGAAGGCTCTATAAACAGTTACTACTACTAGGATACTACTGGCCAACAATGAAAAAGGACTCCGAAGAGGTAGTCAAAACTTGCCACGCATGCCAAGTCCTTGGAGATGCAATCCATACTCACCCAAATACATTACAAGACATGACAACCCCATGGCCTTTCCACACTTGGGGGCTTGATCTCATAGGGCCTATAAATCCTCCATCCAGTGGTTACATATGGATCTTGGCAGCCACTGAATATTTTACAAAATGGGTAGAGGCCATCCCCTTGAAGAAAGCCACTGGAGCAGCCGTAGCAAACTTCATTCGAGGCCATATCATTACGAGGTTTGGGATCCCCAGGAGGTTGATAAGTGACAACGGGACCCCCTTTATAAATAAAGACATGAAGGGGTTAACAGAAGCTTACTACATCAAGCATGGAAGGTCTACACCATACTACCCACAAGGGAATGGCCAGGCAGAGGCCACTAATAGGGTAATCCCGAAGATCCTTAAAAAAATGAAGCAAGAATATGGAGGAAAATGGAGTGATCACCTGGCAGATGTACTTTGGGCATGCAGGAGCTCTGTGAAAACAGCTACGGGATTTTCACCGTTCTCCCTGGTCTATGGGACAGAAGCTGTCAGCTCAGTAGAGTTAGTTGTTCCCACACCAAGAGTAGTACTTGAGGAAAGTCAGGAGGACACCGAAGACACAAACAATGAAAGGAGGTTAACAGACCTGGAAGGGGTAGAGGAAGAAAGAGAGCTGGCCAAAAGAAGAAGCCAGAGGTACCAGCAAAGGATGACAAGAGCATATGCACAAGCAGTACGCCCGAGGACTTTCACTACAGGGCAGTTGGTGCTAAGGACAGCAGAACATGTGAGAAGAAACCTACCGGGACCCTCCAAGTTTGCCCCAAAGTGGGAAGGACCCTGCATCATCAGGGAGGCCCATGATAGTGGGTACTACTACCTCACGAAGGAAGATGGAACAATCCTGACAGAGCCCATAAATGGGAAGTGGCTGAAACAATACTACGCATGAGAGGGGAAAGGTCTCAGTACCCCGGGATCCTTTTTGGCAAAAAATTACTCCAACCTGCTAAGTGTTCCTCTTCTTTCTTTCTTTCATATATATGCTATTATTTGAGTAGTTCTATTCAAAAAAAAAACTAGAGGTAGAAGGACATCCTAGGATCCTTACTATCTTGGTTAGATTTGCTGTGTTCCTTGAATGACATTTATGTTTTTAAGATTCAATGAAATTTCTGCTTGCTTTTTTCAGTTATTAAATTCTAAGTAGCACAAAATTTCTAACATGGACAAAATCAGGGGAGGATACCTGAGGAAATCTTCTTACATAACCCAGGATCACCCCACAGATAACTACAAACAGTTGAAATTAAATACATGGTCTAGGACCTCAAGCATGAACTGAGAGTACCTAGCCCAATACTTGATGCAAAAAAAACTCGCCAAGATTCATGAGCTGGGACAAGTAAGAATACATTACCAAACGTACCCAGCTCAGTACTTGTGCAACAAAAGAAGGGGGATACCTGGGGAAATCTTTTGATACATAACCCAGGATCACCCCACAGATAGCTGCGAAGCAACCAAATCTCAAATACATGGTCTAGGATCTCAAGCATAAACTGAAGATACCTAGCCCAGTACTTGATGTAAAGGAAACCTGCCAAGTTCATGAGCTGGGACAAAAAAAAAGAGTACAATAATACGTTGTCAAATGTACCCAGTTCAGTACTTGCGCAACCAGGAAGGAAATGAATGAGTACCTAGTGGGAACCTGCAACAAAAATTTTTTATGGGGATCACAGGCTAGGACTCAGCAAAAAAAAAAAAAAAAAAAAAAAAAAAAAAAAAAAAGGAGAGAAGACAAGAAAAGAAGATCCACATGCCACTTGAAAAAGATTAGAAGCAAAGCTATACTAAAGCGCAAACACATAGAAGCAGTCTCAAAGCACAAGTGCAGATCTAAACAAAAAAAAAAACAGAAATATTGTTCAACCAAAATAGAAAATTATACAATCCCAAATTGTCCACGCATATCCAGACAGTTTAAAAAAAAAAGGGAAGGAAAAGCTAAGTAAGGAGGCCAGCCAACAAAGAGCCACTCGAAGTAAGAGCAAGTGCAGCTGAAGAAAGAACCCTCTACCTTTTGACTTTCAGATCTTGCAAAGTCTTGTGAGCACGGGCCAGAGCTTCCTCAGCAGCAGCAATCTCAGCATCAATACTCTCAGAAGCTTGTCTCTGGAAAAGCGCTTGGGCTAGTGATCGCAGGTACTCCAACAAAAAGGATAAGTTAAACTTGGCCTCCAAAAGATCCTGAACAACTCCCCTCCATTCCAAGAGCTTCTCCTCAGAAAGAGAGTCCAGTGAGGAATCTCTCATAGAAATCAACACAGCACACAGCAGCTCCAGCAGAATGTTCCCCAAGAATACTCCTCCTCTGAAACCAAGGGTAAAGTCCCCATGACTTTTATGCAGCCCTTCTAGCAATGGCAGACCTTCCATAGGCACGGAGAACCGCAAGAAGTTGCCATAAGAGGATCCAAAGCGGCAGAAATGACTGGCAGGAAGGCTGTTGAATTCCAGGAGATCAAAACGAGCCAAAAAGGTGGGGAGCCTTGAAGCAGGGTCTGAAGCAACCACCTCTGGAGCCTTCCCCTTTGCTGCATCATCGCCCGGGGTCCCAAAGAAACCTTCAACCTCCTGAACAGCATAAGGAGCAGCAGCTTGAGCAGGTGCAGCTTGAGCAGACCCTACACCTCCCTCAGGAGTCACGATTTCAGGATTTTTGATATCAACCCCTGCAAAAAAAAAAGGGGGGGTGGGGGGAATTTAGCCTAAAAAAAAAGGGGGAAAAGAGATGAAAGGAAGGAACAAAAAGTGATAAAAAAGAAAACCAGTGTCAGCCTCTTGAGGCGAAATTTCCTCCTCTTCCTCCTCTGATTTCTTGAAAGATTCTGGTAAAGAACACAGGGAAAGTTGAAGAAAAGGTGAGGAAGCCCCAGCAAAATGGCTAAAAGAAGGCAGGGACATAGGGGGCTTCGCCATAACAAAGAAAAGCAACAAAAAAAAAGGGGGGGGGGACATAAAAAAAAAAAAAAGAAGAAAGAAAGAATGCAGTAAGTACAGTCAACACCCCACCTTCAGAATCCTCCGATTCCGAAGAAGTAGCAGCGCCAGAAGCAGATCTTGCAGTAGCTTGGCCTGGAAAGAAGAAGAACTCAAAAAAAAAGGGAAAGAAGGGGTGCAAAAGATAAAGATAAAACGCTATATATATAAGAGAAAAGAAAGGCTCACCTGTTTGCCCAGATGATGATACGCCTCCCAAGGTCCTTGTACTTAACTCAATCTGAGGTAGCACGGTCCTGACAGGGCTAGGAATCTGTTCAAAGTGAGAACCTGGGGACGCGGGGAGCTTGGGGGCCTCAGGATCCTTGGCAGCCTGGACATCCTGCATTGGTTGCCCGGTTTCCTCAGCTATGCCGCCAATGGGAGCCTCTTCCTCTTTACTCTGAGACGCAGCTTCAGCCATCTCCTCCTCCAAAGTCTCACCAACCACAGGGGGAGGAACCTCAACCTAAAAAAAAAGAGGGAGGGGGATGAGCAAAAAGGACAGCACAAGTGAATGACACTTGTGAAATAAATATAAAGAAGCAGCGAAAGACACAGATAAGGAAAACATACCACATCTTCACCAGAAGATTGACTCTTACCCTTCCTGGGATCTAGCTTACGTTTGGACTGCACAAAAAAAAAATTACTCATTAGTTCAAAAAAAAAACAACAACGAAACCACGAAAGAGCAAAGGAGGAAAGAGGCCTTGCCCTTCTTTCTCTTTCAACAGGGTCTCCGAGTCTCTGTTGTCTACTACGGGTACATCCAGAGGGTCCCAAGGAACCATGAACGGAAGGACTCACAGGAGCTGGGGAAGAAGAAGACTCTACCTTGGTCTTCACACGGCCCTTTATGGCCAAAGGTTGCTCCACTTCCTTCTCCTCAGCAAGTACCAACTGTTTCCGAGATTTTCCAGCCTTCTTTTTCTTTGGCTTAGGACCAACCTCCTCTGCACTCTCTTCAGCCGCGGCTTCCTTCAACTTCTCCTGTTTGATTGCTTTTCCTTTACTTATGCCTATGGGGGCGCTGGGACTTATGGCTTCCACTGCTCCTTTCTTAATTGGTACCCCAGCAGAAGCACCAACAACAAGGTCACACCCCAACCAGTTCTCTGGGAAATCTTGCGCATAAGTCACCCAGCCTTCTCTGGAAGCATGCCATTATGCAAAGCCAGTTTTGCTGCTCACAACAGCAGAAACAATACCAGCAGTAGGCAGGGACAGGCGCCTGTTGGATGTTAGAGCAGAAGAGATGTCAGGATTAGGCACTCTCCCAATTGTCTCAGAACCAGCATAATCAGCAAAGGATTTCTGAACCCTCCTCCAATAACCAGCATAGCCATTAGAGGCAAAAACTCCTCTCTGAGAGTTAGGCACAACAAACTGAGGACTCCGACGAGACCAATAAGAAAAGGCCTGAAGTCTCATGAAGGGATCCAAGGAGGGAAGAGAAGGAACTATGTCATTGAATACTGGGGGAATATCCTGGTCAAAACCGAACTGCCGAAGTACTCGATGCGCCGAGTAATGGGTGTACCGTGGACCAGTCGAAGAAAGCACAGGAAGCCAGGAAGGACTAATGCAAGCCAAATAGGCTAAACTACCCTCATCACCACGACGTAAATCAAAAGTATTTCCTGTAGAAGTCAGAAAAGGAGATAACACAGAATCGCAAACAAAACCAGGGCCAAACTCCCGAGGGGAGCGCCAATTCAAATGGCCCGCTTGATCAAACAACTCAACCAAGTTAAGATTGCCACCTTTTAAACTCAGCCAACGAAAAATAATGGGGTGGCTGTCAGTAGAGCTGCCACAAAGCCCTTTTATCACATCAGGGGAACCCTGAAACTTGTCTTTCACAAATTTTAAATTTCTGCATTTTGCCAATGTAACTGAAGAACGATCCCACATAAATACCTGGAGAATAGCGCAGTGAAGCGAAGAAGTGATAACATAACAAGAATCACCCTCTGCCTCATCTCCATGGAGTTGATCCAACTGAGAGTAAACGTGGCCCAAAAACATGGGGGCTAAAGGATATTGAGCACCCTGAGCCAACTTAATCGCCAAAGGAAAAAGAGTGGACTTGATTCCGTACCCAGGGAACTCGCTGAACAGGAACTTGGTAAGCCAGAATGCAAGGAACCCAGCACGCCTGACTTCCTTATCCTTCTCGCGCGAAAGAGTCATAACCCACCTGCCCATCCTGGCCGGTTTCCCACCAGAAGAGGCAGTACGCCCACCAAAATGAGCAAATAACTTCTCTTCAACTTCGAGATCCTCGTCGGAAAGCTTGATATCAAAGGGGTTTTCATCCCCAAGCACAGGAAGGAGAAAATTGTTGACTACATCTTCCAAGGTAACAGTCAACTCACCAACAGAAAAAGAAAAGGTGTGCAGAGAAGGACACCAGCGGCGCACCAAATGCCTAAGCCCTTTGGCATCTCTGAAACCCTCGAGGTTTCTGGAAATAGCCACCGCCTTCAGGACGCCGGCATGCTCCAAGCGACCCACAAACTCTTTATCAGAAAGCTCATTATCTACCCAAATGGGCCAGCCCTAAATCTTTCCAGCAACGAAATCAAAGAAGATAGGAACCGCTTCTCGAAGTCCTCGCCTGATTTGGAGATCAAAAATCTCCCTAGGATCTGGGACTTGTGCAGAACCAACAAAACCTGCTTGACCAGAGAAAACCCAGGTGTGCGGAGATGGAGGAGTCTCGCCATGAGACACTCGAGGAAAAAATAAGCTAGGAGTGTACCAAGGGTCTCGCAAGGGGAAAGCAGGGCGCACAGTGACGGACTCATCCTGTGCAGAACTAGAAGAGACCTCACCTTCAAAAGGACTGGGAGTACGCTCCTTCCTTTTTCGAGAAGAAGAAGAGGCCATTGGAGTAATGGGTATCTGAAGAAAGAAAAAGAAAGAAGATGGCAACGATACTGATCGAAAAGAAGATGGTAACAGAGAACTCAGGAAGACAAGGAAGAAGAATAATGAGAAAACGCTAAAAGGGAAGGAATAAGAGCAGTTAAAGAAGGCAATATATGGAAAGACGCGCCAGTTGCCAGGAATTAAATTTAAAAAAGAAGGAGGTTATCAGCAGTTATTAATAAGTGTATGGGAAACGTAAAAGTAGGTGGTGGGAGTTTTATTTCAACCCAACTGCCACGTACCACAAAAAGGGGAAGAGTCACAAAAAAAAAAAAAGAGAGAAACAAAAGAGACAGGATACCAAAAAAAAAAAGAGAAGGAGAAAGTAGAAGATCAGGATCCCCGTGGCAAAAAATCAAAACAAGAAGAGATCCTGCAAAGAACTCACGCATGGGCTGCAGGCAACCCATGAGCTCGGGGGGCTAAATGTTGAGGTCCAAAAAAAGATATTAAAACAGCCCACCAATAGGCCCACAGAGAAAGGAAAGGTATTGGGCCCATTTCACACAAAAATAAGGAGAGAAAGAAAATACCAGAGGATTGGGATCCAAAAGAAAGAAGCCCAATCAGCAAAACCAGACCAAAATGAAAAAAGGAGGAAGCTGGGCCGGAATCCCAGAGAGCCTCCCAGAAGTATCCTAGGGCGCGCAGGGGATCACAACAGAAAGAAATCAAAGAAAGGCAAAAAACAAAGGCCACGCAAAACTTGTGACCCAGACACGCAGAGAAGGTACAGAGCATGCAAAACGCAGAAAATCTGATTCAACCGTTTGAAGAAAAGACAAGGAAGAGTACAGCTGGGAAAGGCTGGGACCTCAAGCCAGCCAACACAGGACATCCGGAAATGGAAAGGAGCCGAGGGACTTTTATGTGGTCGGAACAAAAAAGGAATTATGAAGAAAGAGGAAGAGACATGATCCTGAAGCAGCCAGGCACAGTACAGGCTTCAAAGGGGTAAAACAGGGGAATGGCTGGTTCACCGGGGAGGCCGAAGTTGTGCTATAAAAGGAGGAAGGGATCCATGCTACAGGGAATTCAATTTTCTGGGGCGGGGAAGACAATCAGATCGTCTTAAGCATTCACCTTTGTCTTCCTAAAATCCTAGAAAAGTGGTAGAAAATACTCTGTACCTTGAAGGAAAAACAGAGGAACTGTTCCGGTATCCCAGTACAGCCACTGTTGAACACGCTCGAATTCAACAAGTTCAAACTTTGCAAGTCTTTGAAGCTTGAATAGCTATCAAAGTCTGTAACTTATGAGCTCAGTTGAACCTTGCATCACGTTCTAGTGAGCATCATAATCACAGTTTAATAAAATTAATGAAACATACCTCACTTAATTAAAGGATCCCCAGCTTGTTCTTATGTTATATTCTTTTCATTTTTTGTCATTTGTATTAATCCTTTACTGCATGAATGTCGTTCAAATGCAAATATTCCAACTTCTTTTTGCTAACCATTTGTATTGCGAAAAGTATGTTCTGTGCACCAATTGATTCTTAAAACAGCCCTTTTAGTTGCGGAGAATCAATCCCAGTCCACCAAGAACATCTCACAAGGCCCAGAATCCTTGGGCCATAGTGCTAAAGAAAAAAGCACTCTCACAGAGAGAAAGGGAGAAAAAAGGAAGGGGTTTTAAAGGGTACAAAACCAAAACGGAAAAGCTAAACTCCTAAATCTACTAAACATTGCCGCTTGGCTTATATCCACCTGCTTGCACCCGAGCCCCTTTTGCTTGAGCCTGGGAGACTGTGCCCTAGCTCCAAGCGTCCTCGCTCCATGTATGTACATGCAAAGGCAAAGACAAGAAACCAGCAAACAAGCAATGGAAGGAATAGATGCAAAGAGCATATGAAAAGGCATAAAATGGATAAGCATGATAGGCATGGCAAGCAAAGAAGCAAGAAAGCAAGCAAACAAGCAAAAAGGCAAATAAGCAAAAAAGCAAACAAAGGGTGGCGTCCGCGAGGGACAAATGTAGGTTTGGATCGGATGTCCATAACTTCATTATGTTGAAGCATGGATGACACACTAGCAAGCAAGACTCATGCATGGACATGTGAGCAAGCGTGTGAAGATGCACAGAAAGCCAACAAGTGGCACAAACAAGCATGGCAAGCATATAATCGCACAGAGTGGAAAGAGGGAAAGGTGTGCACGAAGCAATCGGCATCATGGTGATGCATCACAAGTGGTTACATCCAAACAAGGCCTCATAGGCGTTGGATGTAACCACACAACCACCAACCCGCTAAGGGCATCAAGCGTGGCAAAGCCTAGAACAAGAGAGGCTATCACAAGCATAAAGCATAGAAGCAAGCAAGCATAGACATGCAAATAAGGATGATCCAAACCCTTTGATGTGGGCGTGCGAACAGTGACAAAGACCATAGGATCTAGATCGGGTCCAAACTAATAGGCCAAAACACAAGAAAGAAAGACAAAGCGACAAAAGGGCCACAATAGCACATGGCATGACAAACATAGCCTAGGTCTAGGTGCACAAACATGGCATGGAGCACACAAGCACATGGAAGATGGTGTAAAACATGTAGAGAACATAGATTCAAGCACACAAGCATGTGGAAACATAGATCTAAACATATAGGCATAGAAACACACATGTGAACATGTAGAAACTTAACACATAGACATGAAGAACATGGATCCAAGCATATAAGCATGTGATGACAAGGATCTAAGCATATAGCATGGAAATAAACACATGAAACACATAGATCCAAGCAAGGCATAGCCAACAATATCATACAAGCATATGAGCATGTGACCCTAACGTCAACCTAGAACAAAAAGAGGCACAAAACATAGGAAAATATGGCATAAAGCCTAAAGCATGTAGATCTAAACATATAAGCATGTAAGGATGTAGATCTAAGCATGAGACATGGTAAATAGCATAAAAGCAAAGAAATTTAAGCTGGAAACACAAATAAAGTAAGAAACATGCTAGGGAAAGCAATAAATCATGTTATTAAGGCATAAAAGAGCAAAATAAATGCTAGAAAAAGATTTAGAAGGTTAGAGGTGTGGTTGGTAGCTAAAAAGATACATCTACACCCTTAAACCCCAAATCCAAAGTGTAGAACCAAGGAAAAGAAGATTGGGTATAAGAACAATACCTTGTGTTTTTGGTGAAGAGAGAAGAATCAAGAAACTTTGATGTGTTTTTAGGTGTTTTTTGTGTGCTTTTCGTATTTGAAAAAGGGGAAAAACGAGTAGAAAACCTAGGTAGAGAGAAAAACCTAGCAAAAAAGGGTCTCCTCCCAATCTGAAAGGTGCCTGGGCTTTTTATAGCCCCGAAACAAATTTCGAGGCGGTAGCCCTTCAATGGCCACCACCTTCAAAAGGCCTCCAATTGGGTTGATCTTGATACCCCCGAAAATATCTTGACTTTATATTTCTGAAAATGTATGGATCTTGAAAATCCAACTGTCAGATCAAAAGTTAGGGGTGCATCGATTGGTGCGTTATCCCGGTTTTTGTGATATCTCGGCCGTCTTAACTCAGATTTCGATCAATGAATATTCGTTGAAATGAGAATTTGATAATCTTCGCAATGGCGTGGGTTTCAACCTGTTCTGATGGCCGAATCAAAATTAGGGTTTTTGGGCCCACCTAAAATCGACTTCAAATCAAACTTGGTCAAACTTGTTAAAAATCTCCAAGAAGCTTGGGTTTGATGTAAAACTATGAAAAATATTGTTTTGTGAGGGTTTTGACCTTGTTTGACCTTCGGTCAAACCCAGGGTTAACCAGGTGCATTTTTTGTCATTTTAGCTGAAAGAGGCACTATGGGTGCTCCGGTGCCTAGATGGGTTGTGCCATGTCATTTTGGATGTTCTTATGGCCTCATAGAGAGAAAATAATATTTTTGGACTTTTCAAGGTCCGGCAAATCGAGGGCGGACAAAGTATGGTATCAACAGTAGGTAGAAGGAAGCAAAGTACTTTCAATGACATTAAGGAGAAGTTAGGGAAGAAGTTGGCTGGCTGGAAGGAGAAGTTATTGTCTAAAGCTAGTAAAGACATTATTATTAAGGCAGTAGTTCAAGCAATACCTTCCTATACAATGAGTTGCTTCAAAATTCCTGATTCATTTTGTGAGGATTTGACAAGAATGATTAGGAATTTTTGGTGGGGCCAAAGACAAGAAGAGAAGAAGATGGCTTGGTTGATTTGGGAGAAACTATGTGAACCTAAAGCAAAGGGGGGTATGGGTTTCAAGCAGTTAAAACAATTGAACTTAGCTTTATTAGCTAATTAAGGCTGGCAACTTCAGATGGGGCATGATTCTTTGGTATTTCAGGTCCTTAAAGAAAAATATTTTCCAAAGTGTGAGTTCATTGATGCTCCTTTGGGAAATATTCCATCTTTCACATGGCGTAGCACAGGAACTAGTGAAGTATGGATCAAGGTGGAGAATTGGCAATGGACAAAAGGTGCGAATTTGAGAAGATAAGTGGCTGCCAACTCCATCCATGTATAGGGTTTCTTCACCCAAACTGTTCATGCATCCTGATATTAGAGTTGGGGAATTAATAAACAAAGATGAAGCTTGCTGGAAAACTGAAGTTCTCACCAAGTTATTCCTACCTCATGAAGCTGGTGTAATTAGAAGCATTCCCATTAGTTTCATCCTCTTGAAGACAAATTTATCTGGGCTCTCAATCCTAATGGCTCACTCAATGTTAAAAGTGCCTATTATGGGGCCTTAGAGTTGTCACAGACAAGTAATTATGGGAGTTGTTATGAGGGAGGCAAAGTGAAGTGGTTTTGGAAGATGATTTGGCATCTCCCAGTTCCTCCTAAACTTAGACATTTTGCATGGAGAGCAAGCCGTGACATTCTTCCTACCAAAGCAAATCTATTACGGCAATATTACAAGATGATATCTGTGAGGAGTGTAGATTGGAGGCAGAAATGATAGGTCATGTTTTCTGGTCATGTCCATGACTCGTGAGATGTGGGAGTCATCCAAGCTTTCTTTACATGTTCGTTTGGAGCAAAAGCAGCTTACATTTCAAGACCTGCTATGGAAGTTGTTCGTGGCAAACTAGAAGGAAGGGTCTAATTTAGCAGCTAGTTTGCTACAAGTGCTTGGGCTCTCAAGTTTAATAAGAATGAATTAAGAAATAGGGGACAAAGAAAGGAAGGGATGGTTTTATTGAACTGGGCTCTTCATTACTTGGAAGACTATAATGTTGGAGTGGATGATTCTCAGCCTTTGACAACCCAGGAAGCAGTTGGGGTCGCTTGGACTCCTCCTCTATCAGCTACTTTCAAGGTCAATGTCAACGGAGCAATATTCTCAGAACAAAGGGCTGTGGGAATTGGAGTGGTGGTTCGAGATGTTCAGGGACATGTTGCAACGGCTATAAGCAAGAGGATTAATGAACCTTTAGGGGCGGTGTAAGCTAAAGTGAAGGCCTTTGAAATAGGGTTGCAGTTTGCTAAGGATATAGGCCTTTAGGACTTTATTTTGGAAGGAGACTCACTCATCAATCACAGGGCACTATCTAGTCTATCCCCAGCTCTTGCTTCTGTGGACTCTGATTGTGGGTACGCAAGGCTTTTATGGAAAGTTTTGTCATGTTTCATTTTCCCTTGTACGCCGTCAAGGGAATAGGTCAGCTTATCTTCTAGCTAAACATGCCAAGGGCATAGTTTATTTTTTTTACTTGAATGGAAGAGAATTCTTGTTTCTTAGAACAAGCTCTTCTCCATGATGAAATTTCTTTTAATCGTACTTAATAATATTTTTTGTGTTTCCTATGAAAAAAAAGGAGGCGCCAATTGATTTACAAGACTTTTGGCATATGCATATATATTCATTTGTAGTAAAGAAATTGTATTTTTTCCAATACTTGGGCTTCTTTGATTTTTTTAACTTTGTTGGTCAACTGGATTTAAATAAAAGGCTTTTTAATATGAAGTGGTGAATGATAGAAACGACCAATCAATCAAGTAATTCATGTTTAACCAACTGTTGTTAATGCAATTAGGTTGCTAATTGTTGGGTTAAAAAGAATTGACCCCATGCAAATTAATTAATTACCCAAGTTAAATAATTAGGTTCAATTATATGCAATAACGTGATAGCACAAACAAATCACCAATTATATTAAATGCAGCGGAATATAAATTTGACACAGGTTATTTGTTTACAAATGGGGAAAACCACCAAGGCAAAACCCCACTGAGTGATTTTAAGGTCATCACTCCAAAGAATCTACTATTATCAATCACAAGCGGTTACAAGTATAAGAAATCTTATCAAACCCTTTGGCCTATCCCAAAATACCAACCTACAGTTGAACCCTTACCTCAATACCCAATTGGACTTGTATTGTAGCGGCAATCTTTCCCTTGATGCATGAATCCCAGTATATGACTAACCAATGTGCACAGATCCCAGTATATGACTAACTCCAGCAACTTGAAGAGGTTATTGGCTGTAAAGTTTTTCAGTTCATCAACAATGAAGATCAGGAAGCTCCTTGGTTACAAAACCCTTGGCGTAATGACGCAGTAGTTTCTTTAGAGAGAATAATGAACTAGGGCACTTACTGCATGCGATCTCCATCTATAATGGCCTTTAAAATAAGCCTTATATATATCTAGGGTTGTGAGAAAAGAAACCTTATACAAATATTTCAGATTGGGCCGAAAATCAAATCTAGAAGTTCTGATTTCATAAGTCTCAACAGAAATAGCTTGTGTCGAGCTTGTATCGAGCTTCGACTTTAAATCTTGATAGAAAGGATTCTGTCAAGTTTTAGTGAATAGCTCTTCTTCACTTGTTTCTTGGTCAGATCTTCATGGCTTTAACGCTTGACTTGAATAACATGTTTCTTGAAGTCTTAAACCCATCCTAAATCTATTCAATTACAAGTAAAGTGCATTTTATCAAAAGATTGGCCAATTACATAAAATATGTCCCTAATACTAATGAATTTGATATTCAAATTCAAAAGTATGTGATGTAAAAAAAAAAATCAATAGCTAATCAATGAGTCTTGAAATTAAATAATAAGATTTAAATAATATATTATTATGACCAATCAATGACATTTTGAAATCAATTTTTTTTTTTTTTAATGAAACTTCATTTTTATAAACCACTCCATCATCAATATATCTCATTAATTTTTTTTTTCTTCTTTTATTATAGATACGATAATTTTGAACATATAATATCCGTTTTATGATAATTTTTAGCACTTTTTATTATTAGGTTAAGACATAAATTAGTTGTTAGTGTAAACGAACATCAAATCTCTTATTCGACAACAAAAAATTTATAATTTTTTTATTAAAATAAAAATTTTGCCAATTAAATTAACCAAAATCCACAATATATGTCATCAACTTTTTTTTTTAAGAGTTTTAACCTATGGTATCCGCTCCTAATGAAAGCTATTTATTATCAGACCAAAACATCAATCAGTTTTTGGTTTAGGCGAAGGTTGAACTCCAGATCTCTTATACAACCATCAGAGTCATCAACTTTAAATATAGTATAAAGCAACTAATTATCTAATTTAGGGGGGGGGGAAAAAAGCAACTAATCATCTTTAATTTCAAAAATAAAAAAGTTGATACTAACTTTATTGCAAGACGTAAGCACCATATAATGGTAAAAAGAATATGCTTGAAAGTTTTTTGTTGGGGGGCGGGGGGGCCTATGACCCACTTTCCCTCCACTCCTGGTGAAACTCCTACAATAACAGAATTTATGTTGTTTTCTAGAAAAAGCAGAGTAGAGACAGCGAACTTTCACTTTATTTTCGGTGACGAAAGCAAGTGTCAATCGTTAAATTTTTAAATAAAATATTGTATATAAAAAAGATTAATTAAAATTAATAAAGATCAGTGGAAAATGGAAGACGGGAATAATGCTATTCCAATTCCCAAAGATCAGTGAAAGTTTGGCGCCTCGCAAGAACTTAATTAAGAATCCAAACAGACCTCCACCACCAAGTTCCCAAATTATATATATTCAAAATCAAAGGGGATTCTGTTGTGTAGCTCTGATTCTTCTTGTTTTAATAAAAATTTTGTCCAAAATCCTACTTCTGTTATTACATTTTAGTGTTAAAGTCAATTTGATCTCTACCTTTGGGTAATAGTTAATTTACCTCATTGTTTCATCTGCCTGCATAGTTTTATCTCTGCTTTATCTGGTGGGATTATAATTAGATAATGGGTTGGCAAATCAAATTTAGATTTGAAAGGTATAGTTTTTTTTTTTTTTTTTTTTTTTCTAATTTTAACTTCTTCTTTTTTTGTTCCCATAATTCTTATGCTGAGTATATGCTTGCAAATAGACGTGAGGACTCTTCCAAGAAGTCATGCTTAAGTAATAGAGCAGCGGATGCTCTTGCAAAAATGGGTTGTACTTGAAATCAAACAGAAGCTTTTGTTTATTATTCTAGTTCTAGCCCGCCTCTAGATTCAACTTCCATTTTGGATCTTGATTCCTCTAATATAATGATTAATATGAATCTTGTTCTAATAAAAAATAATAATAAAATGACATGACATAAGCACCACTCTTGTCATTTTTCTTTTCTACTTTTTATTTTTATTTTTATAATTGGATAGTTACATGTTACAACAATGGGATTGGGACTCTTAAAGCACTTTTTTTTTTGTCCATTCAAATAAATTCATTTTTTTTTTGTTCTAAATAAATATATATATATATATATATAGCTTTTCAGTAGAATACTGAATACCACGCAAATGTTTTTAATGCCTTTGTAGTAGGGGTAGCAAAGCAAACCCAACCTCATTTACCCACCCAAATCCACCCACTCTAATTAAACTCAAACCCACCAAATTATTAGTCGGGTTAAATGGGCATCAACCCAATTAGACCTAGTGATTATAGAGTTTTAACTAAAAACTCATTGAGCCCTATTTAACCCAAAAATAATATATCCAAATTCAACCAAGCCCTTTCCATTAAATAAAAATAAATAAAAAATAAAAAAAGCCAAGAAAGTGAGAGAAAATAGAAAAGCAAAGAAATGAGATTTCACTACTAATATTCGTTGTTTCAAAGAAAAGAAATGACTTTCTATCAAAATACACAAATTCTCAATAATTTTTTTTTCTGAATTAACTACAAAAACTGAAAATTAAAAAATTCTCAAATATCGTTTACTCTCTCCAATAGCTATATATTTTCCATGTAATCACATCACTAAATTTACAAACTAAAAGCAAAAAGCAAAAAGAAAAAAAAATCAAAAATCAAAATCAAAATTTACTATTTCTATCATAATAACACATAAAAATACACATTTTCTCAATAAATTTCGTCTCCATCATCTACATGTGAAACTCTGAACATATCATTTTCCCGAATTTTACTTCAAAATACAAAGTGAAACGAAAGCGTTATCATCAATTTGTATTTGAAAAACCAGAGCAAGTGAAACGCAAAATACATTCTAGGTTATTATCAAAGCAAAACGACATCGTTGAGAGAGAGAATGTGTGCATACGGACTTGGTGATAGATTGGGTGTCGAGGTGAGAAAATCCGAGAGCATATTGGCGATTGTGTTGGACGACCTGTAAGTCCTCGTCGGAGACTTCAACTTCGTCGTCAGGTATCTCCAGCGGAAGCTCCAGCGGCAGAATAATCTTCTCGCTCTTCTTCCTCCCCATCGCTGTTTCATTGGTCACTGCTACGTTCGTGGTTTTGTGGGAGAGAGGATTTACCGTGAAGTGCTTGAAATGACATTTCTTTGTATTTGTTGCACTGTTTGGTTGTCAAGAAAGTGAGAGAAAATAGAAAAGAAAAGAAAATATTTTTTTATTTGGATTTTTAATATAATTGCTGACGTGAATGTGCTTATGTGGAATTTTTTAATCCCAAGAATGGAGACTAGAGAGAGTGGAAAAGGTAATCCAAGAAAGTGTTGAGATTTTCACTTTAATGACATTTTGGTAATTTTGATAATTGGGTAATTGGGTGAGTTGGGGTTTACCCGTAATAATTGGGTTGGGTTGGATTTGGGTTAGAAGAAATTAGTTAAATAGGTTTTAATGGGTAAATGGGTTTTATATACCCAACTCAATTATACCCACCCCAAACCCACCCATTTGACACCCCTACTTTGTAGTAGAGGTTTTGTGAAATAGAACTTTAATTGAAAAGTAAGAAACAAAGTAAGAAACAACTCCCCTTCTTTAAGCTTTCTGGTCTCCTGAAACCCCTGCAAAGAATTGCAGATATGATTAGTACAACCTGAATCCACACACCAGGAATCCGTGGGATTCTGTACCAAACATACTTCAAGAAGGAATGTATCATTCATACCTTTATTCTTGGCAGCCTTGAAAACTGGACAATTCCTCTTCCAATGTCCTTTCTCACCACAATGGAAACACTTTCCTTTGATCTTCTTTCCTTTATCAGCAACCCCTAAGGCAATTTGTTTACCCTCTTGTTTGGTGAAGTCCTTCTTCTTCTTCTTCTTACCCTTGCCTTTCGACTTAGGTTGAGAAGTAGAAGCTTCACCAACATTGGCTTCAACATTGGAAGTACCAAGAATGCCTTCTGCCGCTACCAATTCATTCATTAATTCAGACAAAGTATAAATCTTTTTGTTCATGTTATAATTCAGTTTGAATTCCTTGAATGATTCTGGTAGCGACTGGAGTATCATATCCACTTGGGATTCTCCATCTATATCGGCACCTAAAACTTCCAATGTGTTCAGATTAGAGATCATTGTAAGACAATGTTCTCTCACTGAACTTCCTTCAGCCATTCTAGTATTATAAATTTGCCTCATGGTTTCTTGCCTTGCAGAACGGCCTTGCTCACCAAACATCTCCTTCAGACTTAACATGATGTCTGAAGCTAGTTCTACATCCTGCATTTGATGCTGTAGAACATTTGAGATAGATGCTAGGATGTAGCACTTGGCCATTCCATTAGATTTCTGCCAACGATCATATCGTTGTTTTTCCTCAAGAGGAGCATCTAATGAAGGAAAGTTAGGACATTGTTTAGTAAGAACATACTTATGTTCTTCAGCAGTGAGAACTATGTCCAAGTTTCTTTTCCAGTCAACATAGTTGGATCCAGTCAGTTTGTTTTGATTAAGAATAGCTACAAGTGGGCTAAAAGATGCCATGTTCTAAATCTGAAAACAATAAACATGAATGTAATCAATAAACTGGACATTATCAATTTAGCATACAAACATATAGTATGGAACCTTAATAAAACCATAATATAATATATGCAACGACAACCCAATCCATGTCTATAATTCCTTGGTAGCAAGTATATTATAAACATATTAATTGGTTGAGAACTTTTCTCATTATTAGCGCTATCATGATAACTCTTATCAAACACTAATAATATGCCGTATCATCTTTAGCCTCTAAGTAATAATGACATAGCTCCTTTGGGAGGTTAACATTACACTTAGTCTAGTGTAAACCATTATCTTGAATCATGTGTAACCACATTTCATCTCCCTTTGTAGTGTTTAAACTTGTAGTACCATGGATCAAAACACCCTCCTTTGGGATCGCGAGGCATATACGCCAAGACGAGGTGCTTGTCCACACTACTTTAAACGGGTAAGTTCAATCTTGTAGTACTATGAAGTAAACACCCTCCTTTGGGATCGCGAGGCATATACGCCAAGACGAAGTGCTTACCCCACACTACTATGAACCGATAATGAAGGCCATGAGATCCAACCCTTGTATCTCTCTCCCACTAGATATTTTAAAATAAAGGTTTTTAATTTTAAAACATGCATAATTTAATTATACATTGTCTTACTCTTTTATCATGTGAAAACACTTAGAAAAAATTTCTGTTTTTCTTTCTTTCGATCGATCGAAAGTGCCCCTCGATCGATCGAAAAAACTAAAAAATTCGAACTTGATCCTCTGACACTTTCGATTGATACTCGATTGCCTTTCGATCGATCGAAAAACAGATTCGATCGATCGACTAGCAATCGAAAAACTATCGTTCTAAAGCATCTAATCACTGTCTCTTTCGATCGATCGAAAGTGATTTTCGATCGATCGAAAATCGCGAAACTCAAATTCCCAGAAATTTTCTAAGGCAGTTTTCTACGGATTTTCATGAACAAACATCTTGAAAACGAACATGATAGATAGAGATCAATGTCAAAACTGAATTTTATTGATGTTATAGCCTTAAGATTGAATTTAACATACTTAAATTTAAAATTAAACAACATCAAAACACCAATTTCAGTTTTCATCAAATCATAGTTTCAACAACATGCAGAAAATTAAAAACTTAATCTTCTAACAATATGAAACTATCTTCTCCAATTCTAAAACTCACAAACATGTTAAACAATACGAAATTGAAGACCGCTCTGATACCATTTGATGGAATTAAATATGAGTGCAGCGGAAAATAAATTTTGAACGGATCTACTTCATTCAATATTGATAACATGTGTAAAGTAAATTTCAGAATTATGAGAACAAGAGATCGTACCTTGAAGCGATGAGTTTCAAAACCGAAGATTGAAGCACTTGGGAATACTCTTAATCTTCACTCCAATTCCACTAATCGCCCAAGATGTGTGGTCTCTCAAATTGGTAACAAAGGGATGATGTGTGAGTACCAAAAACTCACTACCACACCAATACAATGGTGATTTTCTTACCAAAAATTTTCTGTACGTTTTTCCCTTTGTTTCTAACCAATATATCTAATTGGGCTAGCCTTTTGGGCTTTACCAATTGGGCTTAAGTGTGTGGCTTGGAGTGGGACCAAAAGGGACCAATAAGACACTAGCTCTAATGGGCCTTGGGCTTTTCTGTCAACTCTTGACAAGTCCAAAGTTACCATTAACTATATTTAATACCACTATATAAATATAGTTGCACTCTAGGTCTTATCTATATATTATATCCCAAGACTTTATTATACATGCAACCCCTTCATAAAATATTCGTAGTAATACAAAGTTATTAATATAGACTGCCACTTTGTAAATTACTACATCTTGATCCTTGAGTACCCGGTTTAATCCTTAATGTTATTCATTATATATTTATGAAATCCCATTCCATAAATATATACTTTAGTAACTACTTACTAAAGTGGTTAGGCCTAACTCTCTGAATAACAAATCCATTAAACTTATCTCAAGGGAATATTTTATATCTCCGTTAAGAGACTATGAATTCCATCTTGAGAATACATGTTCCATCAACACTTAATGCGGCTGCCCAACATACTGAGGTTTTGACCATTAATATAGATCTCACTCCTGATATATCAAAGCAACCTACATCTTATGATCAGGTCCATTATTCTCTCAGGATTAAGAGTTCATGCAAATACAAGTCATGAGATTTATTATTCATTTGACAGTCCTTAGGCAAATAATAAATCTCATGGCGGTCCAGTTCAATATGTCTTAACTCTTAAAACATATTAACACATCAACTAGAAGTCACCACTTCCATGATCAAGACAAATCATCGTAGTTGATATGTTATAGTCTTCGCAGATGAAATGCCCAATTTCATCACTGACTACGAACTATACTTCTGAGTTTACAAAGAACTTGTGATTTATATCTTCTGTGACTATTCACATAAATCACATACTATGCATCTCATGGACTATATGATAATGTCCGAATATTCATGTTACCATTATTTCAGATATTAATAAAACAAATTTATTAAACATAATATTAAGTCATACATAATGTCAAACACAATGTCACACTTAATATCATACATAGCATCTTACAATAGGATTTAAGGGCACCAATCCTAACAACAAGTGCCCTTAAAGCACTGATTAATTATTCATTTAAAGAAAATTTTGATGAGAAATGAAAAAAAAACTTTTTTTTTTCATTTCCCATAAAATTTGTATAAAAACTTTCTTAAAATGGATTATTAACCAGTGCCCTAAGGATACTTATTAGCATTTTCCTTATATCATTTAGCATTTCATTCATTATCCATTTTATGTTCAATAATTATTGAATTATTTTTTTAAAAAGTAAGAAATGATTGCTAAATACATAATAATTGATTTTATTGTGTGACATTATGTTAACTTCTAGATTGGTGATTTTTTTTAATCCATAAAGATTGAAACTTGCAGCATTTGTTGTATGACGATTGCTCTTTACCATCAAAATACCAATAGATTTATTTTTGGAGTAGGCATAATCAAATTTAAGTACATTATATAAACCATAGAAGACTTAATCATTTTTTTTTCTTTGCTAATAATGGTATTCAAAATCCTTTGGATAATTATAGGAATAAATCCCTTAAAATAGATCGAATAGCTCTCATGCTAGTTAGGAAAAAAAATTATAAATTAAGTTAATTAAAATCCACCATAGTAAAATGTTAGATATCCATCCATTTTTGTTTTAGTTTTAATGGGGATATTCATCCATGTGAAATGTAAAAAGTAAAGGGAAATTATTGTTGGCTAAGAGAGTGAGAGTCTGACACGACAAAGTTGGCTCCACATGAGTAATGTGCGCGCACTAATATGATCATTAAACAGGCTTAAAAGAGTAAGAGCCGTTTCGTTCAAAACAACTTAATCAGTCACGCATGCACCAAGTGAAGTATAATAAGAAAATAAGATGTCCTAACCTTTTTTTTTTTTTTTTTTGAGGAACTAATAAAATGTCCTAACCTGACCACGTACTTGTGGCATCTACAGAATTTGCGTTAGGGGAGGTCCAACTCAACTAAAGGTTTTTTCTTTTTTTCCCTAAAGTTAATTATGACCACAATTTATTTATTTATTTTTAAATTAGAAAATTTCAATTTGTATTTTCACACACTTACACATGTATGTATATTTTTGCATGTTTATATTGACTTATCCATGGACCATGCCAAGCGTCAAAGAAACACACACACACACACACACACACATATATATATAAGCAAGGGTCAAAGAAACATATACATATATATATATATATATTTTTTTTGAAATGGCTCCAAAATGGTTATTTATATAAGCAATTCCAACCATAGACATATGACCCATTTTATTAATAATATCCTGTTCAGACAAACCATCAATATTCTATTCATAGAATTTATCAGCAGAAACAGAAAACTGGGTTTGAAAAGATCTCTCTTCAAATTGCATATCAGAAGGAGTAGGTTTTGAATACTAGAATTTTATAAAAGACATGGGATTGGATTTTCCAACAAATCTTTTAATTTCTGGTAAATCTTCATCAAAAATCTTTTTAGTAGAAACAAAAGATAATGATTTAGAATCTGATTCAAAAACAGGTTCTTTCTCATTTCTTGAAATAGTTCGAGTAGCACTTGTAGAAGTACCCTCAATTTTAACTTTTAAATCAGAAAGCATTTTCTCAACAATCTCAATGGTTTTAGCCTGAGAGGTTTTAAACTTCAATTTTTCATTTTGACTAGGTAAATCAATCAAAGGTTTCTCAAGTTTTGAAGCAGCAGTTTTTTCAACAATTTTTTCTTCAATATGGTCAAGCTGTTGACCAATAACCTGCAAGGATTTATTACTAAAATTGTTTTGTTCAATAATACTAAAAACAGGGGTATTAGCATCAGCAATTTTGACAGGGGAGGCCTTTACATCAGTCTCTATACATTTTATAAGAACTGTCTCAAGAGGCGGATGGCCAGACCCAACAATGGTTTTATCTTCTTTAACAAAATTTGATTTCTTTATTACATTCAAATGATGTTTTGAAATTTCATCTTTTGAAGCATAATGGTTTTCAAGAAAATCAAAAAACAAAATATGTTTTTTCAATTGATTCATTTTTTCTTTCCATTTCCTCTTAACACGGTCTTTTTCAGACTGAGCAAAAGTACTTTGGTAATATTTTTTTTTTACCTCTTTTTTTTGCATAAATAAATTCATTAAACAGGGAAACCATATCAATTTCAAAGTTTTCATTCAAAACATTTAAAACTCTTAATTGACTTTGGTAAATAGGGGTTTCAATAGGGGGAAAATCATAAATAGATGGACAAACATACTTAGTTGTTGGGATTAGTGCCCTTGAATCCCATTGTATGATGCTATGTATGATATTATGTATGACATTATGTATGACACGATGTATGACTTAATAATGTAATTAATAAAGTTGTTTTATTATTATCTAAAATAATGGTAACATGAATATTCGGATAATATCATATAGTCCATGAGATGCATAGTATGTGATTTATGTGAAAAGTCACAGAAGATATAAATCATAAGCTCTTTGTAAACTCAAAATATTAGTTTTTAGTCGGTGATGAAATTGGGCATTTCATATGCGAAGACTATAACATATCAACTAAGATGATTTGTCTTGATCATGGAAGTGGAGACTTCTAGTTGATGTGTTGATATGTTTTAAGAGTTAAGACATATTGAACTGGACCGCTGTGAGATTTATTATTCTCCAAACGACTGTCAATTGAATAATAAATCTCATTACTTATAATTACATGAACTCTTAATCCTAAGAAAATAATGGACCTGATCATGAAGTATAGGTTGCTTTAATATATCAGGAGTGAGATCTAAAGTAACGGTCAAAACCTCAGTATGTTGGGCAGCCATATTTAGTATTGATGGAACATATATTCTCAAGATGGAATTCATAGCCTCTTAATGGAGATACAAAATATTCCCTTGAGATAAGTTTAATGGGTTTGTTATTCAGAATGTTAGGCCTAACTACTTTATTAAATAGTTACTAAGGTATATATATTTATGAAATTGGATTTCATAAATATATAATGAATAACTTAAAGGATTAAACCGGGTACTCAAGGATTAAGATGTAGTAATTTACAAAGTGACAGTCTTCATTCACGACTTTGTATTACTACGAATATTTTATAAAGGGGTTGCATGCACAATAAAGTCTTGGGATATAATTTACTAATAAGGCCTAGAGTGCAATTATATTTATATAGTGGTATTAAATATAATTAATGGTAACTTTAGATTTATCAAGAGTTGATAGAAAAGCCCAAGACCTATTGGAGCTAGTGTCTTATTTGTTCCCTTTTGGTCCCACTCCAAGCCACATATTAAAACCCAATTGGAAAGGCCCAAAAGGCTGGCCCAATTAGATAATCAGTTATATTAAGAGAAACATACAGAATTAAAAAAGAGAAGAACAACAAGTTCATGAAAATGGTATGAATGTGAGTGTTGGACACTCTCACATTCTCTCTAGAACAAACTCATATAACTGATTAAGAGACCACACTTCTTGGGTGTTAAGTGCTTAGAGGGTTTTTTGAAAAAGTGTGTGGTGTTTTAAGGTAAAAGCAACATGGAGGTTATCAAGGATAAATTTAATGGAATTTGGTAGTTCACTATGAACTCTATTATGAAATTGCAAAGTTCTGGACAAAACTTCCTGCAAACCAACAACCATGTCACCACTGGAATATGTCACCTCTACTGGGACAAAATCCTGAAGGGATTTTGATCTATTGGGTTTTACCCCAAAAGATGCACCTTCATGCATTACAAAAGGTTGTCCAGCTGGGAGCCTTTTGTCATATTAGCCCACTTACTAGTGGTATAATTAACTTTAATCCACTTATTAGTGGTACTTATATCAGCAATACACTTCTTTTCTTGCCAAGAAACATTGAGAGTATTAGAACAAACGGTAATGGTAAACATCTTACTACTATGATCATTACCTATAAAAACATTTGTGAGATGTTTAGATTGCAACAATTTATCAAAAAACTATTTAGCAATTTCTTGTATCTAACTTCTTGCTTAAGGAAGTTAAGATGTTTGGTTTTAGCATGAATCAGATTTAAAGCATCATCAGTATCAATTTCAAACTTTGAAGCAAATTTAAATTTCACTTTCTATCCAAAAGGATCAGTAGTAATTCCATCATGTTCAACAAGAAAGGGATATAAAGCATTTATAAATGGAAGCCCAAAAATCACTTTATCAGTCATATTTTTAACAAGAACAAAAGGAATCTTGAAGCAGACATTATCATGGCAAACATGAGCATTGTTCAATTCATATTTAATTTTCATTTGAGTACCATTAGCAGAAATCAATCTTTCAGTTGACTTTTCAAAATATTTTGAAGGGATTAATCCTTCTTAGATACAGTTCATATCCGCACCAGAGTCAATCATAGCAATAACATTGAAATGATAATCATGAGAAACAACAATCTTAACTTTTGTAAATAATCATTGGAATTGCTTATATGAATAGCCATAATTTTGACCATCCTGAAATTGTTGACCTTCTTGTTACTGGGTTTTCTAGTACTCTTCGTGGATGGTAGAATTCATATCTCACAAAAGATTTCAGAGAATCTATTAAACATGTTGTTAAAAAGAATGATGAAGGTTTCCCTATTTTTTATGAAAGTATTGGTAAAAGTATTCCTGATGGTGTCAATACCTTAATCTATACTATCCTTAAACATTTTGTTGGTACTCCATCTAATATTTCATCTCGAATTTCTGATTATCTGAACAATTTGAGATGTCCTACTATGTCTGATTACAAATGGTACCAAGAAGTTTTCATTTTTAGAGTTATAATTCGGAAAGATTGTTACAAGCCTTATCGGAAAGAAAATTTTATTGACAGTCTGCCTCCTATCTTTGCTCATAAGGTAAAACAAGAGTTAATTGGTAAAAATGATTTCATTGATTATGATAATTTAAGTTATGGTGATATTTTAAGCACTATTAAAAAACTTGGTATTAATATGTGCAATGATGAAAAATTGTTAAAATACCAATTAAAGAATAAAATAAAAGCTAAATATAAAATGGGTAATTTCTGTGAACAATATGGTTTGCCCTCTATTGCTCCTTCTAGGCAAAAAGGGAAAAAAAACATGATAAAACTCACAAAAATTATAGCCATAAAAAATATAAAAAATACAGAACCAACTTTGTTATACCCAATGATTTTTATGCTAAAAAGAAAAATATTTCTAAAAAATATGATAAACAGAAATCAGATAAAGGTAAATGTTTTAACTGTGGTAAACCTGGACATTACAGTAAAGATTGCAAGCAAAAATCTGGTAAGTTAAAAAATAAATTTAACATGTTAAACATTGATGATAAAAATCAAGAAGAATTATTCTAAATCCTTGAATCAAACAATTCGTCTAATTCTTTGGAAGACGATTTTTCTTCCTCATCTGATTCTTGTTATCAATCAGCTAATGAATCTTCTAGTGCACCTAATGTTAAAATTTGTTGTAGAGATTCTTGTTGTAATGTCATTAAAACTGTTAATGTTCTTACCAAAAGTGAAGAAAATGAAAGTTTGTTAATTACTTTGATAAGCCAAATTAAGAATCCTGAATTAAGACAAGAATATCTCAATAAGCTTAAGAAGAATTTAATAAAAGATGAAACTGGTAAAAAACTAAAATCAACGATAAGCTTTGAAGAAACTTTGGAAAGAATTAATAAAAAGAAATCCAAAGATTTGACTGTTAATGATCTTTAACATGAAATTATTGTTGTTAAACAAGAAATAATTGAATTAAAAAATGAATTTAAAACCGTTAAAAGTGATAACAGTAATCTTAAACAAGAATTATTATTGTTAAAAATTGATAAAAATCTTGATAAACATCAATTTGATAATGAACAAGATGAGCACAAAGATGGAGATGAATCCAGTCAACAGGCTCTTCTTTCTAATAAAGGTATTGTTAATAATTCTCAATTAATCTTGTTAACAAAATACTTCCTCCAAAATGGTTTATATATATATATATATATATATATATAGGTAAAAAAAAAAAAAAAGGTGATAAGGGTGTTCTCGTTGAAGAGATTCAAAGTATGACACACAAGGAAGTCGACAGCTCCTCTGAGCTCATCGACTTCCCATAAGCGGACGGGACCCAAAACAACGACACCACAAAAAGACGACAGCCCTTAATACCCGATGGTCGTCTCTATGAAGCCGACGGGAAGTTTCAGACAAAGCAAGAGACTGACGAGGTGAGAAGGTCGATGGGTCCAACATGGCTTGTCTTGGTCTCCATGAATATCTATGCAAGGAAATACCTTGCATCACACGATTAACCCTAATCAAAGGAATCTCTACAAGGAAAGGATCCCGCAAAATGCGTGTATTAATAAGGATCTTCCCTACAAGGAAAGACCCTCTCTGCCAAGAAACGAATGTCAGCTCCACACTACTATAAAACTCCAAAGCCCTCACAAATCAAGGTATGCGTAATTCTCTCAGCTCTGACACTCTAAAGTTGTAGAAATTCTCTCTAACTTTCAAAAGGTATTTGGCCAGAACCATACCGATATTCTTTGCAAGGTCTTCTTTGTTTCTGTTTCACAGGTTTTATCTAGAGCACATGAGGACTGTGCAGCTCACTAACGAATTTTGGCATTATTTGTTGGTGCCGTCTGTGGGAAAGAAAACAATAGCAGCCATATTACCACTTCCTAGATAAAGAGTTGTATGGTACTCACTCGCACGATGGCAACCAACAACAATAATGGAGATGAACACGCACTACTGCCCTTGAAAGATAGGTACAAACCCTAGCCACGATTGTGGAATGCCTTACTGAGCAAAACCACAACCTAGAAGAATAGCTGTGCCAAAGGGATGATGGGCCCAATAGTCATGGAGAGGAGCAAGAGGGTCCTAGCGCCGAAAGGAGGGATCGAGAAAGTCCAGAAGGTAGGAATGCTCCAAGCAGACAAGAGCGACAAGATGCTAGCCACCCATCCGTCGCAGATATGGCACCACCGCATATGGTCATAGAGATGCAGATGATAAAGGAGATGATGGACTTCATAATGAACACCCTCAAAGGGTGGGCATCAAATGACCTTGACGAGCTGGTCCATTGGACGGACTCGCCATTTACAACACCCGTCACTTAGTGCCTCCTTCCTACAAAGTTCCGTATGCCACAGATAAAAGCCTATAATGGGTCAAAGGATCCCTTGGACCACTTAGAGTCATTCAAAACTCTCATGCACTTACAAGTTGTTTCGGAAAAGATAATATGCCGAGCCTTCCCAACTACATTGAAAGGTCCCGCTATGATATGGTTTAGCAAATTGACACCCAACTCCATCGGTGCCTTCAAAGAGCTAAGTGCGTAGTTTGCATTGCATTTTATAGGGGGGCACAGGTACAAGAAATCCACTGCGTGCCTGATGAGCATCAAGCAATGAGAAGACGAGACGCTAAGGTCCTACATAGCACATTTCAACAAAGAAGCTCTTTCAATAGACGAAGCTAATGACAAAATACATGTTGCTACATTCACCAACGTTCTGTGGAAGGGGAAGTTTTTGTTCACCTTATACAAGAACGACCCAAAGACCATGTCAAATATGCTTTATCGAGCTACTAAGTACATAAACGAAGAAGACGTGCTACTAGCTCGAAAGGAGAAACCCAAGAAGAAGGAAAGGCAAGAAGATACATAGTAGGAAAGGGGACGGAAGATGATTAGAACTGGGGACCGACGGGAGGATAGGTGCTCCAAACCCCTCACTGGAAGGTTCACCAACTTCACCATGTTGACTGCCCCAATTGATTAGGTATTGATGCATATCAAGGACGATATCACCTTGACGTGGCTTGGCAAGTTAAAGGGAGATCCTAGAAAGAGGTCCAAAGACAAGTATTGCCGTTTTCATCGGATCACGGTCACGACACGTGTGAATGCTATGACTTGAAGCAACAGATTGAAGCCCTAATCAGACAAGGGAAACTACAACGGTTCTTCAGTAAGGAAAGGGTAGACCCATCATATGAGCAAACTGCATGAAATGATAACGAGCGCCCCAGGCCACCTCTAGGAGATGATAGGCCACAAACGAATTGACCCCTTGTGATTAATTAACCAATTAATTTAACCAAGTTTATTAATTAGGTTAATTAACATGCAATTGTGTGGCAGCACAAAAAAATCACCAATAAACTAAATATGCAACGGAAAATAAATAACACAGTGATTTGTTCACGAATGGGAACAACCCTAACGGCAAAAATCCCACCGAGTGATTTTCAGGTCACCACTCCCGAAACTCCACTATTATCACAACAAGCGGTTACAAATAAAGGAATCCCAAGTACCTTACCAACCTACAGCTGAACCCTTACCCCAATACCCAATTGGACTTGTTCTGTAGTGACAATTCTCCCTTTTGATGCACGGCTCCCATGTACGTGACTAACTAGATGCGCGGATCCCAGTATGTGACTTCAATCACCAACTAGAAATAAGGGTTAGCTGCAAAGTTCTTCAGTTCATACACACAATGAAAATCAAAAAGATGCTTGGTCACAAAACCCAAAGGTGCACATACACAGCAACTTTTTCAGAAGAGATGAACTAGGTTAAGAACTTCGTCTTCGGTTACAATTTGCTTGAACAGAGTTTGCTCAATGCTTGTGCAACTTGTGAACTCTTTGACGGCTCTTAAACAATCCTTTTATATGTCTAGGGTTAGGAGAAAAGAAGGCCCAAAGACACATTCACGGATCCCAAGAAATCAAATCAGAATTATGATTTTTATAAACCTTGACAGATAGAAGCTGTCGAGTAGGTGTCGAGACACGGGGCTGAAACAGCTTATTGAAACTCGATAGATGCAGCTGTCGAGCTTTAATGAATCTGCACTTTCAGCTTGTTTTTCTTGAACAAACTTGAAGGCTTCAATACTTCATCTTGAAACACGGTTTCTTAAAATATTTCAACACATCCTAAATCTACCCAAATACAAGTAAAGTGCGTTTTGTCAAAAGATTAGCCAATTACATAAAAGTATGACATATGTTCTTAACATATGAACCACATATGTCCTAACAATCTCCCCCTTTGGCAATCCGTGACAAAACCACGACAAACAAATGAGCATATGAGAGAAGTCATAAATCACTCAACTCATATTCACTTGTTTAATACAATAAAATCTATTCTAACACAAACTCTTGAAAAACTTTGCAAGAAGAGAGTTTATGGCAAGTAGACTTTAACAACCTGTATTTCTGAAACACTTTAAACAAAACTCATCAAAGCATCTTTGTTGGAAATAGAAATAATAGATTGCATACAAGTAAAGAAACATGTGTATAAAGAGAGAAAAGAAACAACACATGTAAGAGGTAGGTGAAAGAAACAACATACATCCACATATAGAAAGAAATAAGTACAACATATGTCAGAATGATCACAAGATCAAATGTACAAGAACAATGTATCTATATAAGAAAGAAAAAAAAAGATACATCATATCCTCACTACATCCCTCAAGTATCAACACTCCCCCTATCAAAAATGTCCTATACTAACTCTCCCCCTAAGATGACTACTCTTATATCCCAAAATTACTCCCCCTTTTTGTCATGAGTGACAAAAGGTAGGGTGTCAAGCAGACATCTCATCAGAAGAGCTAGCATCCCCATCATCATCCGAAGCGTCATCATCATCACCCTCATCATCATCAGCCTCAGCATCAGAATCAGAAGCAACTGAAGGAGGTGGTGAAGGAGTAGCCTCAAGAGCAAAACCACCCATGGTCGCCTGACGTCGTGCAATACGACCAACACGAATGTTCACCTAATAAAACTCAGTAGAGAGCGTATCAAGGCGAGCATCCATGCGCTGCAGCTGCGCCATGATGTCTCCAAGAGATACATTGCCCATAGAAAAGGAGGGAGCAGATGTAGACGGAGCAGATCAAGAGGGTGTCGAACGAGATAGAGTCGAACCGGAGGGAGAAGCTGCTGACTCCTGTCGTGACCTAAACTGAGCCTCACTACATTTTACGGTAGCGGCATCTATGGCACACATGACAGAGAAGTGATCAGAGGAGGGAAAAGGAATAAAAAAAATGGCATAAGATCCTCATGATAGCAGAAGGAAAGATGAGCTTATCACAGGTAGCCGTATCCCTAAACACATCTATGATGGAAAAAATGAAATGTGAAGGAAAATCTATAGTGAGGTGCTCTAACAAAGAAAGCAAAAATCGAGCACGAGGCTCTGTGATAGAGTTATAGTGAAAGAGTGGGTGCAACACAAAAGTCATCACCATGTTCATGAATCTAGGACCTTTAGCAAAAGGCCGACATGGTGTAAATTGACGCTCACCCCAACCAGATGGGCGCTCACAGAAAGCAAATATCATCTCGTCTTTGGACACAGTCCTTAAATGCTTACAACCGAGGTAATCAGGATGCTCTACCCTCGGAACTCTAACCACATCCGCAACAAGCTGTGGTGTGACAACAAAGCGCATACCTCGAACGCGAGTGTGAAAGAGAGGTACAGAAGAATCAATCCCGTGCATGTTGGAGTAAAACTCCTAAATGAGCACGAGAGGACAAGTGACAGGGACGCCACACAGTGACTCCCATCCCCGACTGTGAATGACATCAGGAAGGTCAGTGTCGGCGAAGTCCGCCAAAATGACTCGGCGTTCCGAATGAACACCTCGTCGAGAGAAGTTCTCCAAGAATGCTTTACGGGCATCCTCATCACGGAACCGAATGTTAGAAGGAGTAGGATCAGAAGAAGATGATGCCCTGGAACGAAGAGGGTTTCGAGACGGAGCAGACTTACGTTTAGGTGCCATAGACACTACTAACGTAAACAGAATGAGAGAGAGGGAGAAAGAGACAATCAAAAAAGTCCCAAAACATTTCAAATATATCAAGATATATTGAAAAGGAAGTACGTATGCATGGGGAATGCATGAACATGTGACATGCAATCCAATCCTACCAGCACACAAACATATTGCACACATCTAAATGCATGAAAATACTATTATAATGCAAATGAGATGCAATGCTTGAGATTTTGAACATATTTAAATGAAAACCCATCCCAAAATTTCAAGAAAAACTCATCAATTTTGAAAAACCCCAAAATTTTTCAAAAACCCCTAAACCTAAGATTCAAAAACATGAAATGCATGAAATATGAGAAGAAAAGAGATCATACCACTTGATTTGAAGCAAGGAAGGGCCAAAAATCACGTGGGTTGAAGGTTTGGAGTGAGAAAATTGAGTTTAGAAGATGAATAGGCGCGGACAGATCAAGAGAGATCGAGGGAAATGAGAACCGAATTGCACGAGGAGTATATATAGCGCCTCAGTAAATCTCGACAGATACAAGTATTGAGAGGTGTCAAGACATCTATCGAGGAGATGTCGAGAAGAATGGTCGTCGACAGATAAAGGTGTCAAGGAGGTATCGAGGAATAAACACCAGAACCCAGAACAGAAGCTCGATCGATCGGCCAGGTGTCGAGAAGCTATCGAGGAGACAAGAGATTTCTCGATTGATCCACTAGGTGTTGAGGATGTGTCGAGATTGTGATAAGAAAAAGCTTAAGAAGCTCGACAGATAGCTAGGTATCGAGGAAGTGTCGAGCCAGCTTTTAAAAACAGTTTTTCGAGAAGTGAAAAATATAGACATGAATGAATGCAATCAAACATGCACCTCAACAATGATCCAATCAACATAATAGGCTCTTAAAATCATCTCTCAATGAAAAATTTTAAGCACATGGATCTCCAAAAACACACACACATACTAAACAAGTCTAACTGATTTTATATTTCAAAAAACAAGCCATGACAGTTTAGTGAGCATACAAAAGCATATGTAAACCTAGTGATGGCCAAATCACATTGTACCTACACATGTATTATGAGTAGCAAAGAATATTGCGTGTCGTGTGTAAAAAATATCACAAAATTGCATAAGTGTATACATGTTATGACGATTTGAGATATGAGAAAATCACTTTAACTCCCACACAATCATAACTGTTTAATGGGGACTATCACCTTCAAGGTACATCCTATAACTCTCACATCTCCTAGAATACACGCTTGCAATCATATTTAAAGTATTTTTGAACTTTTTGCTTTTTATTTTCTTTGCATATTTTCTTTTTAGGCATATCATGCATGGGCATATATGAGAGAGAAAAGAAATACCCATTGATATTTGACATTCCAATTTTGCTATGCCGAAGCACACAAATGTCATTGACATCACACTTTTACTATGCCGAAGCATACAGATGTTATTAATGATTGGCGGGCAATAGTGGTGAGATGGTTATTTATGCCTTTCTTTTAGGATTTTCTAGTCCTACCCGTCAAAAAGAGTGATATGAGTGTTAAGTACAAGAGATAACTTAATCTTACTTATCACAAACAAGAGTCACAAAGCTCACTTGTTTAGTTGTGCATAGAGATGCTCATCTAAGCTACAAATGATACAAAGTTTAGAAAACTTTGTTTCAATGGCCATCCAAGGTACACAAGTACCAATGTACACAAAACACACACCGTTTTTGTATTTTTTTAATTTTTCAATTTTTTTTATTTTTTTTATCAAAAACAAAATAAACAAAAACTGAAAATAAACAAACAAAAATATGTTATCAATGCAAAGCATAAACTCGACTAACTCAAAATAAAAGCAAAAGACACAAGTAATGCAACAAACAAAAGCAAGAAGATAGAAGAAAGTGATTTCATCACTTAGAGTCCTTTTTCTTCCACACCTGGAAGAACCTTTCCTTTGGTTGAAACCTTGAACCGGCAGTGAAAGGGAAGAATTGAACCCGTTCAAGTTCGAAAGGAACATGAAGGCTTTCAGAAGATCTCCAAAAGGAGCAAGAGAGGATTAAAGCTGATTTTTGCTTCCAGATGTTATCATGCTGTTGCTCTGTTGAGTGGCAAGCCACTTATAGCAATTTGGTCGAGTATGACCAGCAACACCACAATGATGACAGAGATGCTGCTTCTTCTGTTTGGGCTTTTAAGAGTTAGCCTTCTTAGCCCTAAGGTTTTTAGCATCTTTCTTTTCTAGCTTAGGGGGTGCTCCTAGGATAGATTTACCCTTGTCTAAGTTCTCACTAGCTAATTCAGTTTTGACATCAGTGTTCTCAATTTTAACAATATTAGCAAGAGGAACAAAAACAGTAGTACTAGTGGAAGCAATATTAGAGGAAGAAAGATCATACCCTAAACCTGTTTGATCTGAAGCATATTTCTGAATGCTGAGCATCTCATCAAGCTTTGCACTCGAGGTCCTCTCCAACTGAGCTCTAACCTGAAATAGCTCCACCTCAAGCTTCTTGGTCTTCTCAGCCAAGAAATTGTTTTCAAACCTTAGCGCTCTAATAGTTTGATTTGCCTCATCAAACTTAGTGGACAACTCTTCACGATCAAGTTCCACATCACTGAGCTTCTTGGTGGTCAGCCTATAGAGTTTCTCGTGTTTCTCAGACAGCTTGTATAGTTTCTCATAGGCTGAATGGATATCATCTTGATCATCCATCTTCTCACACTTGGTGTCCACCAATTCTTCTTCTTCTTCCACTTCATCAACAATCCCTTCAGTAGGATTGACTGTGGCAGTGAAGGCATTTAAGATTCCGTCATCCTCACTATCGGAATCATCTTCAGGCTCAGTGTCACTCAAGGTTGTAGCAAGTGCCTTGCTCTTCCCAATGCTCTTAAGATATGTAGGACACTCATTTTTCATGTGTCCAAACCCATGACACCCAAAACACTTAGGTCCTGCGGGAACAGTGTACTGACCACCTTCCTTTGCATCCTTCTTCCCTTTGTCTTGGCTCTTAAACTGAGAAGAACTGGATTGCCTGAGGTCCTTGTCGAAGTTCCTTCCATTGGCATTCTTCATAAGCTTCTTGAACTGCCTTGTAATGTAGGACTTCATCTTGGAATCTTCATCATCGGAAGACTCATCTGTCTCACTGCTCTTGGCCTTCAAGGCCATGCTCTTGCCTTTGCTTGACTTGCCAATCCTAGATAACCCTAGCTCGTAGGTCTGCAAGTTTCCAACTAGCTCAGTCAAAGGAATCTTGTCAATATCCTTTGATTCCTCAATCGTCGTAATCTTGGCATGGAATCTCTTGAGTAGAGATCTGAACACTTTCCTCATAATCTTGGGTTCAAGAATGGTTTCCCCAAGATTGAAGGCTGAGTTCACTATGTCCTTAAGCTTGGCATAGAACTCATCGAATAACTCATCCTCCTCCATCTTTATTTCTTCAAAGCTTGTAGTGAGCCTCTAAAGTTTTGAATCTTTGACAACCTTAGTTCCTTCATAGGTTGTATGGAGGATGGTCTAAGCCTTTTTAGCAGTTTCAGTTGAGGATATCTTCTTAAATTCCTCATTGGTGACTACACTGAACAATGCATTCAATGCCTTGCTGTTGGAGTTAACCGCCTTGATCTTTGTATCATCCCAATCGGCCGGCGCTTCCTTTGGCTTAGTCCAGCCAATCTCTATAGCTTGCCACACCTTCTCGTCTAAGGACTGCAAAAAAGCTCTCATGCGTACTTTCTAGTAGGCATAGTTAGTCCCATCAAATAAAGGAGGTATAATTAATGACTGTCCTCTATCCATGACAAACAGGGGTCAATGGATCAAACATAGCAAAGATTAAAACCTAATCAGAGTGTGCTTGCTCTGATACCACTTGATAGGCCACAAACGAATTGACCCCTTGTGATTAATTAACCAATTAATTTAACCAAGTTTATTAATTAGGTTAATTAACATGCAATTGCGTGGCAGCACAAACAAATCACCAATAAACTAAATATGCAACGGAAAATAAATAACACGGTGATTTGTTCACGAATGGGGAAAACCCTAACGGTAAAAACCCCACCGGGTGATTTTCGAGTCACCACTCCCGAAACTCCACTATTATCACAACAAGCAGTTACAAGCAAAAGAATCCCAAGTACCTTACCAACCTACAGTTGAACCCTTACCCCAATACCCAATTAGACTTGTTTTGTAGTGACAGTTCCCCCTTTTGATGCACGACTCCCAAGTACGTGACTAACTAGATGCGCAGATCCCAGTACGCGACTTCAATCACCAACTAGAAATAAGAGTTGGCTGCAAAGTTCTTCAGTTCATACATACAATGAAAATCAACAAGATGCTTGGTCACAAAACCCAAAGGTGCACATACACAGCAACTTCTTCAGAAGAGATGAATTAGGTTAATAACTTCGTCTTCGGTTACAATTTTCTTGAACAGAATTTGCTCAATGCTTGTGCAACTTGTGAACTCTTTGACGGCTCTTAAAACAATCCTTTTATATGTCTAGGGTTAGGAGAAAAGAAGGCCCAAAGACACATTCACGGATCCCAAGAAATCATATCAGAATTCTGATTTTTATAAACCTCCACAGATAGAAGCTGTCGAGTAGCTGTTGAGCAAGTTTCGAGACACGGGGCTAAAACAGCTTACTGAAGCTCGATAGATGCAGCTGTCGAGCTTTAATGAATCTGTACTTTCAGCTTGTTTTTCTTGAACAGACTTGAAGGCTTCAATACTTGATCTTGAAACACGGTTTCTTGAAGTATTTCAACACATCCTAAATCTACCAAAATACAAGTAAAGTGTGTTTTGTCAAAGGATTAGCTAATTACATAAAAGTATGACATATGTTCTTAACATGTGAACCACATATGTCCTAACAAGAGACATAAGGATGATTGTAGAGGGCACCACAACTTCCGGTTCGTTCAGAATGGCACGTAAGACTTACCTAAGGATGGTTCTGATGGAATTAAAGATGTATGCACAGCGGAAAAGTAAGTTTTGAACAGATCTACTTCATTCGATAATGATAACACGTACTAAGTAAATTTCAGAATTTTGAGAACAAGAGATCGTACCTTGAAGCGGTGAATTTCAAAACAAAGATTGAAGCACTCGGGAATACTTTCAATCTTCACTCCAATTCCACTAATCGCCCAAGATGTGTGGTCTCTCAAATTGGTAACAAAGGGATGACTAGTGAGTACCAAAAACTCACTTCCACACCATTACAATGATATTTTTCTTACCAATATATTTCTGCACGTTTTTCCCTTTGTGTCTAACTAATATATCTAATTGGGTTGGCCTTTTGGGCCTTACCAATTGGGCTTAAGTGTGTGGCTTGGAGTGGGACCAAAAAGGACCAATAAGACACTAGCTCTAATGGGCCTTGGGCTTTTCTGTCAACTCTTGACAAGTCCAAAGTTACCATTAACTATATTTAATACCACTATATAAATATAGTTGCACTCTAGGTCTTATCTATATATTATATCCCAAGACTTTATTATACATGCAACCCCTTTATAAAATATTCGTAGTAATACAAAGTCATTAATATAGACTGCCACTTTGTAAATTACTACATCTTTATCCTTGAGTACCCGGTTTAATTCTTTAATGTTATTCATTATATATTTATGAAATCCAATTCCATAAATATATACTTTAGTCTTACTAAAGTGGTTAGGCCTAACTCTCTGAATAACAAACTCATTAAACTTATCTCAAGGGAATACTTTATATCTCCATTAAGAGACTATGAATTCCATCTTAAGAATACATGTTCCATCAACACTTAATGTGGCTGCCTAACATACTGAGGTTTTGACCATTACTTTAGATCTTACTCCTAATATATCAAAGCAACCTACACCTCATGATCAGGTTCATTATTCTCTCAGGATTAAAAGTTCATGCAAATACAAGTCATGAGATTTATTATTCATTTGATAGTCCTTAGGCAAATAATAAATCTCATGGCGGTTCAATTCAATATGTCTTAACTCTTAAAACATATTAACACATCAACTAGAAGTCTCCACTTCCATGATCAAGACAAATCATCGTAGTTGATATGTTATAGTCTTCGCAAATGAAATGCCCAATTTCATCACCGACTACGAACTATAATTCTGAGTTTACAAAGAACTTGTGATTTATATCTTCTGTGACTCTTCACATAAATCACATACTATGCATCTCATGGACTATATGATAATGTCCGAATATTCATGTTACCATTATTTCAGATAATAATAAAACAAATTTATTAAACATAATATTAAGTCATACATAATGTCTAACATAATGTCACACTTAATTTCATACATAGCATCTTACAATAGGATTTAAGGGCACCAATCCTAACAGGTTCAAAGCGTCCAACTGATGAATTTCATTCCAAAGATGGCACGGGTCGTCAACCCTATAATTGGGTTTTCGGAGGAAGATGCTCAACGTCTCCACCACCCACACGACGATGCACTATTTGCTAGCATGCAGGTAGGGGATTACGACACCCACTGGGTCTTAGTTGATAATGGAAGCTCTGTTGATATCCTATATTCCATGGCATTCCAGCAGATGAGGATCGAGAGAGAATGGCTCGTACCAACCAATGCACCACTTGTCGAGTTCAAAGGAACGAGAGTATACCCCCTCAGTGCGGTCACATTGCCCATGATGGTTGGTGATTACTCTCAACAAATTACTAAGGATGTTACATTTCTAGTCGTCGACTGTTCATCTGCTTACAATGCCATACTAGGCCGTTTTACCCTTAATTTGTGAAAGGCCGTAACTTTGACCTATCACCTAATGATCAAGTTTCATTCCGAGTATGGAGTAGGAGACGTACGTAGAGACCAAGTGGCAGCACGCGAGTGCTACATAGTGATGTTAGAAATGGACGACCACTTGCAGACTATGAGCAAAGAAGACCAACGAATGGTTGCAGAGCTTGTTAAGAGGTTGGAAAAGATACTTCTCGATAACTCTAGACCTGAGCGAACAACCAGGATCAGCACCCTCGCCAATCCGTCAAGAACTCACAACATTCTTGAGAAAGAACCATGATGTCTTTGCCTGGAGCCACGAAGACATGCCTGGGATCGACCTTTCAATCATGGTTCATAGGTTGAATGTATCATCCTCTTTTCCCTCTATCCATTAGAAGAAGCGAGTGTTTACCCAAGAACGAGAAAGGACTATAGCGGAAGAAGTCCGCAAATTGAAGAATGCAGAATTCATCAAGGAGGTATACTATCCTAACTGGCTGGCCAATGTAGTGATGCTTAAGAAAGCCAACGAAAAGTGAAGAATGTGTGTAGACTTCATGGACTTAAATAAGGCGTGCCCCAAAGATAGCTACCCACTCTCGCGGATCAACTTCCTAGTAGACTCGACAGTAAGACACTAGTTGTTAAGTTCCATGGATGCATTTTCTAGTAACAACCAGATCAAGCTGGACGAGGCTAATCGGGAGAAGACTTCGTTTGTCACCAGCCAAGGCCTCTTTTGCTACAAAGTGATGCCATTCGGCCTCAAGAACTCAGGCGCAACGTACCAGAGGCTCATGAACAAAATTTTTGACATCAAATTGGGAGAAATATCCAAGTTTGTATGGATGACATGCTAGTGAAAAGCCGAAGGGAAGACGACCATTTGGACGACCTTAAGGAGACCTTTGATACACTCCGCTCTTTCAACATGAAGCTTAATCTGAGTACATGTGCATTTGGGGTGACAGTTGGAAAATTCCTAGGGATCATGGTGTCTTAAAGAGGTATTGAAGTCAACCCAGATAAAATTCGGGCCATAATGGAGATGGCGCCACCAAGGAAGATAAAAGAAGTACAAAGCCTTAACGGCAAGGTAGCTCCGTTAAACAGGTTTGTGTCAAGGGCAACGGACAAGTGCCTACCTTTCTTTGCACGTTGAAGAAGTCCTTCGAGTGGACAGTCGAATGTCAGCAAGCTTTAGAGGATCTAAAAGTATACCTTTCTTCCCCATCGTTACTAAATCCCTCCAAACCAGGGGAAGAGCTATTTCTCTATATAGTCATCTCCCAGGCTGCCGTCAGTGCAGCCTTAGTCAGAGAAAAAGACATGGTGCAGAAGCTCATATACTACACTAGTCGAGCACTCCGAGGCGCAGAGGAGAGGTACCCACCAATGGAGAAGCTCGCCTTCGCTTTAGTTACCACAGCCCGTAAGCTCAAGCCATACTTCTAGGCCCATATTATGGTCGTTCTGACAGACAAACCTCTACAGAGAGTAATGAGTAATCCTGAAGCTGCTGGACGGACGGCACTATGGACAATTGAGTTAAGCGAATTCGACGTGCAATACTGCCTGCGTACTACCATGAAGGGACAAGCGGTCGCTGACTTCATTGCGGAATTCACCAATATGGAAGGCTAGGGGGTAGAAAAGCAACCTTAATGGAGTATCCACATGGATGGATCGTCTAACAGGCAGGCTGGCGGAGCAAGTATAGTACTCCACTCTTTAGAAGGGGACGAGATCGAGTTCATGGTCCATCTCGGCTTCCCTATAACCAACAATGAAGCGGAGTACGTGGCTCTAGTGGAAGGACTGGATCTTGCCAAAGCAGCAGGGGCCACAAATGTGGTTGTGTATGCGACTCTCAAGTGGTCACAAGTTAGGTGAATGGTGACTATGAGTGCAAAGGTGAAAGGATGAAGAAATACCTGGAGCAATTAAGGAAGCGGATGGGTGACCTTCAGGTCAGGTTTGTTCAAATCCCAAGGGAAGAGAATGAGCAGGCCGACCGCCTTGCCAAAGCTGCATCAGCCAAACACATGCTCATCCCTAATAAGGTACTTTTTTTCGTTCAGCTTTTACCTTTGATAGATGGCATCGGTGTGCAGGAAATAGACTCAAGAAGCAACTAGACCACATCAATAGTTTCTTACATAAAAGACGGTACACTACCTGAATGTAAGGACGCCGCAAAGGAAGTTGAAGGTTTAGGTGGCATGATTTGTCTTGATAAAGGATGTCTTGTACAAAAAAGGCTTCTCCCGCCTATACCTAAGATGCTTAAGCCCCGAGGAAGTAGATTATGTCATGAGAGAAGTCCACGAAGGGATTTGCAGGAACCATTCAAGGTCACGATCACTAGTGCACAAGTTGACTCGGGCAGGATACTATTGGCTTACCATACAGAGGGATGCCTAAGCCTATGTCAAAGCATGCGACAAGTGTCAAAAGTTCAAAAACGTCATTAGACAGCCAACAGAAGAGCTCACTTCGATGACAACCCTGTGGCCTTTTGCTCAATGGAGTTTAGACATCATAGGCCATTTCCCAATAGCGATAAGATAACTAAAGTTCCTAGTGATCGGCATAGATTACTTTACCAAATGGGTGGAAGTTGAAGTCCTGGCCACCATCACGGAGAAAAATGTACGAAACTTCGTCTGGAGAAACATCATTTGCAGGTACGGGATCCCTAGAGTCTTGGTCTTAGATAACGGAAAGCAATTTGACAGCGACTCGTTCAGAGATTTTTGCTCACAGTTGGGGATCAAGAATCACTACTCCTCACCTGCCCACCCTTAGGCCAATGGACAGGTTAAGGTCATGAATTGATCCTTGCTCAAAATCATCAAGACTTGGCTCAAGGGAGTAAAAGGTATATGGCCAGAAGAGTTTCCAAGCGTACTATGAGCGTAGAGGACGACGGCCAGAACACCTACGGGAGCGAAGCAGTTATCCCAATTGAGGTCGGACTCACAAGCTACAGAGTGGAGAACCATGATGAGAGTAGGAATGACGAAGCCATGCGCCTACAGCTTGACCTAGTAGACGAGGTCAGAGCAATAGCTAAACAAAGGTTAGCACGATACCAGAACCTCATGGCCAAGCACTACAACACCAGAGTTAGACATAGAGATTTCTAAGTTGGAGACCTCGTCCTGAGGAAGGCGACGGGCGCCACAAAAGATCCCTCTGAGGGAAAGCTAGGGCCTAATTGGGAATAACCCTACAAAATCACTTCGTGGGAAAGGAAATGCACCTATCGTCTGGAGACACTCAACAGACAGAAGTTGCATCATCCGTGGAACACCGATCACCTAAAAAAATACTACCAGTAAACAACAACATGCAGACCATTTCTCATTTCCAGTTTATTTCATTCTAGTTATTATCAACAGTACTTTTTAGCCCAAGGGGTAGCTTTTTAATTTTTCAAGAACAATTTTTCTTATGCACGTGTTTATCATAATAAGATGAGTTATTTAGAAATATCATACGCATATAACATTTCTACAAAACCACGTCTACAACCAAATCCTTTGGTGAATGGATGCACCATAAGGATGCATTAAAATTTATACAAGTCCATGAATGGACGAGTGCATCCAACGGATGCCTTGCAACTTGTTTAAGTCCATTAATGGACAGATACATCCTAAGGGATGCCTTAAAATTTATACAAGTCCACGAATGGACGGGTGCATCCAACGGATGACTTGCAACTTGTTAAAGTGCATTAGTGGACAGATACATCCCAAAGGATGCCTTAAAATTTATACAAATCTGTAAATGGACGGGTTCATCTCAAGGGATGCTTTGAAATTACTAAGTCCCTAAATGGACAGGTTCATCCCAAGGGATGCCTTGAAATTACTAAGTCCTTTGGTGGATGGACTCATCCCAAGGATACCTAAATCCAAATGGACGGGTACATCCAAGTAGACAAGTTCATCCCGAGGATACCTTGAAATTCACTAAGTCCTCAAGGGGATGGGTACACCTAAGTGGACGGGTTCATCCCAAAAATTCACTAAGTCCTTATGAGGACGGGTTCATCCTAGCATGTATACTAGTCCCAAGGTGGACAGACAAACACATGTCTCATAATTAGGAACCAACACATGGCAAAAGCATATGTTAAGTTCTAAAGATTTAGGATTTTATGTATTTAGAACTCTAATGTGTAATGTTGGCAAACCATGATCAAAACAATATGTTTAGTCTTGTTTAGACTTGCTCAAAGTTGGGTCTTTTATGTAAAGTTGGAATCAAGTGGCTGCTGAAGTATTAGTGACTTTCGGCCTGATTCGATCGATCAGAAATTAGACTCAATCGATAGAAAGTCACTTATCAGCAAAATCAGCAAACGTAAAAAGGCCATAACTTATTCGTTTGAAGCCCAAATCGCGAGCCATTTTTTTCAGTATTTAAAGGACATCATAAGCTAACCCTAGGTAGGGTTTTGAGAGCTTTTTAGAGAGATTAGAGTGCCTCTTGTGCCTCTTTGGTATTTTAGGGTTTTGTACCCAAACCTCTCTAAGGTTGTTGCTCATATTGCTGTTTTGTGTAAATCTCTTGTGAGATCTTTGTGGAGCTTTCCTTTACACAAAGCTTAGGGTTTTCAAGGTGGAGATATTATCAAAACCTTGATAATCATTCAGTTGCAAATTCAAGAACTTAATGATACACAAGCGGGGGTGCTTGTAGCTGATTGAGGGATTCAAAGAAAGAAGTAGTCCGTGGATTCGGAGCCTGCGCGTGGTCGTGTCAGGAAGTTTTACTGGTGGGTAGCATTAGGAAGTCAAGCGGGGAGCTTGTAAGTCCTTTTGTAAGAACTTCAATTCTTTCTTAGTGGATTCCGTTTTGCCTTGAGGATTGGTGGGTAAAATCCTCCCCAGGTTTTTCCGTGTGATTTCCTGGGTGATCATATCTTGTGTTATTTATTATTCCGCTGCTTTATATGCTCGATATGATTATTTGATTATTTTAACCTAGAATTGCTTAATTTGACTAAGTAACAACTTGGCTAATTAATCTAGGCTTCGCAATCTAATTGTGGTTTAAGGGGTCCAAATTTCCTACAAGTGGTATCAGAGCGGGTAGCTCTTCTTGTTTTAGATCTTTTGATCTCTGAGCTGATCCTTGACCCCTGTTGTCATGGATAATTTGAAGTGTCTTTCTGCTCATGCTTCTGCTGATTTTATTGATGCCTGTGATGTTTTGAATCAAAAGGACACTATTGTTTCTGTTGATTTTTTTGATGCTTTTGAAACTCTTCGTAAGGAATTATCTAAATCTTTGAAAATTTCTAAGAAATTCAAGGAAGAGTTAAAATTGGCTAATCTTGAAAAAGAGGAATTGCTTGTTAGATTAGATGAATCTAATAAAAAGAATGAATTTTTGAGATATCAAATTTCCTCTCAAGATGAGAAGATGAAAAGCTTGGAACAAGAGTTAGCTGAGTCTAAAGCTAAACTTGAAATTTTGATTAATACCAAGCCTGCTGATGATAACAGAAATGTTTCTGTTTCTCTTAAACCTAAAACTGAGAAAGTTTATATCCCTCCTTTCAAGAGGAATAATAAAGAAAAGGCTTATTGTGCTAGGTTAGACAAAGGTAAAAGTTCTGATGTAGACGCTGAAGTTTCTAAACCTATGTCTAAACCTACTGTTAGAGAGCATAATAAATCTGTTTTTGTGCCTACTTGTCACCATTGTGGTGTTATTGGTCATATTAGACCAAATTGTTCTTTGTTGAGGCAAAAACAAAAATCTGAGACTAGATTTGCTGTTAGGAATATTGATGTTCCTAAATTTGTTCCTGTTTGTCACTTTTGTGGTGTCTCCGGTCACATTCGTCCTAATTGTCATAAGTTGAAATTTAAGCATTCTGTATGTCAATCTAGGATATGTGATGATATTTCTCCTGCCATAAGTCCATATAAATTGTTTCATATACTTTTGAAAAATTTGAGCTTGTTGGCTTGTGAAAGGAATTTGCAGGATTTTAATCTGTCTCAGAAGATTGGTGTAATTCCTCAAATACACTCTGCTTCTCATGGATTTTCACCTACAAAGCCGAAGAATCGTGCTATATGGGTGAGAAAAGATTCTCCAAGGTGAGTGTTGTTGACTTGTCCCTGTTTTAATTCTTTCTATTGTTTGTGGACATATCTTATTTCCGTTTTTGGTTGTTTTGTTTTTTCTAGGTCGTTTTTTTTTTTTTTTTTTTAAAATCCAAAAACATTGAAAATTTCTCAAAAAGACAAAAATATTTTATTTTGTGTCTTGTTTTATTTTTCTTGAGGATTACATGAGTTTTAATATCTCTCTTGATTTAGAGCATGCTTGACATTGTGGTGAAACTTGAATAGTTTGTGCTAAGCTATTTTTGATTTTGTGTGAGGATGTATTACTTTGTACATGTACTCAAGGGTTAATTAAGAAATTGATATTTCTTGTTTGTGTAACATCTATAGCTTAGTTAAGCACTGTCATGCATTGCATTTGCATTGATCATTTAGCACAATGTGTTTTTTGTTTTTGGTCATAAATTTTTTTCAAAATCTCAACAAGTGGTTATAACGTTTGTTAAAACCAAAAAGATTTTTGTGTTTTGTATTATAGATCTTGGATTTGAAATCAAGGAATGGCCATATTATTTTTACATAACATTTTTATGTACCTTGTTTAGCTTGGATGAGCTTACTTTATTGCACTTTACTAGTTGAAGCTTAGTAGTGCATGTTGTGTGGGAAAGATGTTTGTGGTTATTAATCACTTTGTCTTGATCTTGAAGTCATATGTTATTTGACTGTCGGACTTGATCCTTTTGAGAAAGGCATAAATAACCATTTCACCACTGTTCACTAGCTAATCATGAACACCTTAGTGCATATCATAAGATTTTGTGCTCGAGAAAGTGTAGCACATGCACAAAAAGAATATAAGGTGTAGCCTCAATTAATTCACTTAATTAAAACTGGTGTGTACTATTAGGCTTGATGCCAATTCACTTAATTCAAACTGGTGTGTACTATTAGGCTTGAATGCCAATTCATATAAATAAGAGGCAATAATTCAAGAAACTTACATGATTGCAAGCTTTTGTTTTAGGAGATGTGAGAGTTATATGATGTAACTCTTTAGGTGATAGTCTCTTTTAAATTCTATGTGATGAATTTTGTAGACTTTGTGATTGATTACTATTCACATATCACCTCACTTGTATCTCAAGCTTTTGCTAGTTGCACACACTACACAAGTTACTCTTTGCTAAACTTGGTACATTATATTGTGAGTGATTTTGTTGTGGTCATCCAAGATTAAAAGTTCCTTGATTTTAATGCAAAATTTGTTTCAAGTTTGAAAATTTTGAAAATATCTTAAGATTTGTGCACAGCATATTTGTTGCTTAAGAAAATTCAATGGGAAAATGATTGAAACTTGTTTTTGAGAAAATTGGGTTTAAAAATTTTGGGTTTTTGAAAAAGCATTCCATCTCATACTCATGCATTTTGCTTTCGTTGTTTAATGCTTTGAGGAATTGTTTTCAAAATTAGGTTTGTGTTTTTCAAAACTGTGTTTTTTCTTAAAAATTTTGTGAGCCTCTGCCCAGTTCGATCGATCCATTCTGATTTTCGATCGATCGAAAAAGTGCTTTAATTTGTTTAAAAATGACTGTTTCATTCGATCAATCAAATGTATTTTTCGATCAATCGAAAGTCGCGAATCAGGTTTTTAAAAAGGGTTTGTTCTTGATCCGAATTGGGGCTTTTGTGAAATTGAGTTGAATTTGATGAAATTGGCTTGTTGTTTAGATGTAATTAAGCATTATACTCTGTGTGTTGTGTTATGTGATGCTCAATTCATCAATTTGTTTAAAAATTCAACAAGTTGCTTTCAATTTTTGGGGTTTTTGTTAGAAATTCCCTGCTCAGGCCAATTTTGTCAAATTTGATCTCAATTGAACTTAGTTTTACTGCATTAGAGCATGCATCATGAAATATTTTGTCTTGCATCTTTTATGTTTAGGATTCACATGCATTGCATTGATTTCTGTATCCATCTTGCAGTTTTGCAGTCATATCTCTCATTGTTTTCACACATAACATGCATACACTTTGCTACATTGGATACTCAACTTGATCAAAAAAATTGATTGATTAATTTTTGAGCGATGTACTTTCTAGTATATGCCTTTTTTTATGTGTGAACTGTAGAAAATATTTTTCTTAAGAGATATGATGGATAATCAATGTGCAAATATTTTCTCTACTCATGCAATTGTTTATGGGTCACATAATGCCATGTTTGCATTTTATTGAAAGAGAGAATATTTTTTCTTCATGTGTATCCTCACCTTCGTTTTTAACTTTGGTTTGTGTGTTTTTAACTTTAGTCCTGTTGGTGAGGATGTTCCTGATCCTGCTGGTGTTGCTGCTGCTGCTATTCCCCACCCCTTTATTTTTCCCCAAAACTATTTTTCCCACAACTTGTTTTGTTTTTCCTATTTTTATAGGGGGAGAAAAGTTTTTTTTAACCTGTGTTGTTCATAGGGGGAGCTGCCTCTATTTTCTATAGAGTTGAATTGTTTTGTGTTCCCCTTGATTCTCTATTTTCTCTTATCCTTTATTGCGTATGTTGACTGTTTACTCTTTGTATGAGTTGTCTTTGTCAATACGTGACAAAAAGGGGGAGAAATTATTGATTTATGGGAATCATGTTTGTCTTGTTTAGGGGGAGTTGAAATTATTTTTGAAAGGGAAGAAAATAAAAACTTTTTGTTATATCTAACTTAGGGGGAGAGTTAGGTTACTTATGCTTTTATGTTTCTTGTTTCACTTCTTATTGATTTATACTTATGAGTTCTTCATTGGTATATGTCTTTATTTAGTGCTATGTGAAATCAAGAATTTATTTTTGTTGATTTACTGTTTTTCTGTCACACATGCGTTTATGCGTTTGTTGAGTGTTTCAGGATTATACAGGTTGATTCAATTGAGCTACTGTCTACATTTGCAATTGATGGATAGTAGTTAGGATTGAATTTGGTTTATGAGCATTTTTTTTGTAAAGGGCTGTTTACTTGTAAACTTTGAGTTTTTAATTTGTGTTTTGTCACGGATTGCCAAAGGGGGAGTTTGTTAGGTTCTAAAGATTTAGGATTTTATGTATTTAGAACTCTAATGTGTAATGTTGGCAAACCATGATCAAAACAATATGTTTAGTCTTGTTTAGGCTTGCTCAAAGTTGGGTCTTTTATGTAAAGTTGGAATCAAGTGGCTGCTGAAGTATTAGTGACTTTCGGCCTGATTCGATCGATCAGAAATTAGACTCGATTGATCGAAAGTCACTTATCAGCAAAATCAGCAAACGTAAAAAGGCCATAACTTATTCGTTTGAAGCCCAAATCGCGAGCCATTTTTTCCAGTATTTAAAGGACATCATAAGCTAACCCTAGGTAGGGTTTTGAGAGCTTTTTAGAGAGATTAGAGTGCCTCTTGTGCCTCTTTGGTATTTTAGGGTTTTATACCCAAACCTCTCTAAGGTTGTTGCTCATATTGCTGTTTTGTGTAAATCTCTTGTGAGATCTTTGTGGAGCTTTCCTTTACACAAAGCTTAGGGTTTTCAAGGTGGAGATATTATCAAAACTTTGATAATCATTCAGTTGCAAATTCAAGAACTTAAAGATACACAAGCGGGGGTGCTTGTAGCTGATTGAGGGATTCAAAGAAAGAAGTAGTCCGTGGATTCGGAGCCTGCGCGTGGTCGTGTCAGGAAGTTTTACTGGTGGGTAGCATTAGGAAGTCAAGCGGGGAGCTTGTAAGTCCTTTTGTAAGAACTTCAATTCTTTCTTAGTGGATTCCGTTTTGCCTTGAGGATCGGTGGGTAAAATCCTCCCCAGGTTTTTCCGTGTGGTTTCCTGGGTGATCATATCTTGTGTTATTTATTATTCCATTGCTTTATATGCTCGATATGATTATTTGATTGTTTTAACCTAGAATTGCTTAATTTGACTAAGTAACAACTTGGCTAATTAATCTAGGCTACGTAATCTAATTGTGGTTTAAGGGGTCCAAATTTCCTACAGCATACTCAAAACAGTAAAACTAAAAGCGACGGATGTAATAACAAATTATTAAATAAAAGAAAACATTTACAATAAAACCCAAAAACAAGAGGGCATTTTATATTGTTTGAAAATAAGCGGGGTTACATAAAAAATTAGAAATTAAAAAAAAAAATAAGTAGGAGGAGCATCCAAGGCAAACGGGTTCTCAACGTTCTGGGTAGAAGGGTCTTCAGCAGATGGGACCAAAGGACCAATGGGGCCATCAAGAACGGGTTGAGCAAGAACCACGCCGTCATCTTTCGAATTATCAGACTCTTCGTCGACGGTGTCACCACCCCCCGGAGTCATCGACACAGGGTCGTCAAGAGTGACCTTGGATAGGTCAAGGTCTAGGTAGATAAATCTGACTTGCTTTAAGCAGTCCTCGAAACCAACACCATAATAGATGCCATATGCTTCAATAAAGGTTTAGAAATCCCTGAACTCCTCCATGGCATCGGCCTTTACCTTATTCATCTATTCATGAAGAGAGGCCAATTTCGTCACCAAATTGGTCTTCGCCTTCTCCGCTTCCCCAAACCGACGGGTCTCTTCCACAAGTGCTTTAGTCTTAGCCGTCAGCTCCTGGTTAAGGGTACGGATGACCTCCGAGTATTGAGCTCGCTTCTAGTTTTTAATCTCTTGGTGCTTGCGAAACCGTCTGAAAACCCCCTCGCTAGCAACACACCCGTCTTAAAGCGCCTTCATACGCACCAATGCTTAAGATCAAAACAACCGTCAATAAAAGAATGGACAAATAACACAAGAACATAGTCTGAGAAAAGAAAACATACCCTAGACAGATCAAAGAGACCCGACACCCCTTAGTCCTCAGTTGTTTGTCCAGCACAAGGGTCTAGATCTGTCTCCTTAATGATTGATTCAACCATCTCGATGGCTTGCTCCTTATGTGTAAGTAGAAGACGGACGACTCCTTAAGCGATGGGACACTTCCTCATCATCAACCCTTTGCCAACTCCGTGGCTGGGTTCAAGAGGCAATGGTAGCTTTGGTTGCTTGTCAGCAACAGGGGTGCCAGGCCCTTTCTTATGCAGATGATCATCCTTCCCCTCGTTCTTCCTCTTCAATGTCCCCTTAACGACAACCATGAAGGCCAAACGTCGAGGCCCCCTCTTTTTGTTACTGCTGCTTGCGAGTTGTAGCTGACTGCCTCACCAAAGCCATCTTCCTCCCAGCTTCCATTTCTACCAAAGATAAAGGACAGACGTTAAAAGAGCAGACGTTAGTAAAAACAGACGGCAGGAAGTGGGCAAGAAAGTAAAAACTTTCACCAACAGGAGTAGGCGTTCAATTTGAGAGCTACTGGGGTTGGTTCAGGACCACCACAGTAGGCGTGGAGTGTATCTAGAGTGACGAGGTCCTTCCACTTCCTTTGGCCGAAGGGGATCTCTAGCACCCAACGGATGAAAGCCTCCTGCTCGTCGGTTATTTGGGACAAACGCAAGCTGAAAGAAGAAAGAAATAGACGACATTAAATACATAGCAAATAAATAAATAAAGGGTAAAAAGCAGATGGTACCAGACCTGAATCCTTTACAATACCCCAAGTATTTTCAAAACCATAGGGCATGCCATCCCACTCCTCCCGTCTGCACATCTAGTCCGTCCTTTGGACAAAGAAATACCTATTCTTCCAATTCCTATTTGAATCAGGCATGTCCAACACTAGCCTAAGCGACGTCTTCCTCACTAGAAAGTGGTAGATCCATTGGGACGAAGAGACGTGCTGGGGTCTATAGCAATAGAAGAACTCGTCGAGTGTAAGTCGATAATTCCCACTGCTGAGACGACCCCAAAATACTTCAGCTCCTATAAATATTCTCCAAGCATTAGGAGCTATTTGGCAAACAGATAAGCCCAGATAGTTGGCCAACTAATGATGTAATTCCATTAGTGGCAATCTCAATCCTGCTGCAAACATGGCGTCGTACATGCCAACTTCCGCAGTCTTCCCAAAATAGCACCGTTTAAACTTTCTGGGCAGACAGATTAAGATGTTCTTGGGGATTTGGTAACGGTCACGAAGCTTATTGAACACCTTGGAGGACATCGTCGGATAAAAATCATTAACAATCCATTTCGCAGGAAGCATGAAGGGATGGGTGCCACCGTTCTCTTGACTCCCTGGATCTCCTCCTTCAGAAGGTGTTCCCTCGTCATCCTTATCATACTCACCATCCTCCTTATCCTCTCTGTCCTCTTCATCCCTTTCTCCCTCGTCATATTCATCCCCCTCAACGTCTCCCTCGTCCTCTTCCTCATTTTCATCACTCAAAGACTGGGTGGATGGCTCCCTATCTGGGGACCGAGGAAAATCTTCCCCAGGCTCGCGCCCTGACGAAAAGACCTTATCGTAGCCCGCACCCTCATGGACTGACAATGATAATTCACTCATCACTCCCCTATCTAACATCTATCCACCTACAAGCGACAAAGGTATTTTTCTAAGAACCTATCTTGACGAGTCTCAAAACATAAAAAGGGGACGGATTGCAAAAATATAAATAAAAGTGAAGAGTAGAGAACTTACGAAAAAACGGACGGACTGAAAGCAACGGTCACTCTGAAGATGGACGGCGGCAAAGTGACGGGTAGCTTGGACGACGGAACAACAGCTATCTCTCTTAAGGCTTCCAAAGATGAAATAAGGAAAAATGGGAGGAGGTAAAGGACTATTTATAGGAAGAAGAAGCACGAGAAACGAAGCGACGCTTTTGATCAGAAATGAGGCCAACTAGCTAATGCCACGTGTCTCCTAGCATTTAATGAAGGTTGCTCAAAGGCAATTAATGACACCCTTTTTTCAAAAAATAATAATAATATAAGGAAATTGCAGTTAATAATTGCACTCTATGACCCATCGATTGAAACCGACGAAGCCATAGAGTAGGGGGCAACTGATAAGGGTGTTCTTGTTGAAGAGATTCAAAGTATGACACACAAGGAAGCCAACAGCTCCTTTGAGCTCGTCGGCTTCCCATAAGTGGATGAGACATAAAACAATGAAACCACAAAAAGATGACAGCTCGTAATACGCGACAGTCATCTCTATGAAGCCAACGGGATGTTTCAGACAAAGCAAGAGACTGACGAGGTGAGAAGGCCGACGAGTCCAGCGTGGCTTTTCTTGGTCATCACACGATTAACCCCTAATCAAAGGAATCTCTACAAGGAAAGGATCCCGCAAAATGCGTGTATTAATGAGGATCTTCCCTACAAGGAAAGACCTTCTCCGCCAAGAAATGAATGTCAGCTCCACACTACTATAAAACCCAAAAGCCCTCACAAATCAAGGTATGCGTAATTCTCCCAGTTTTGGCACTCTAGAGTTGTAGAAATTCTCTCTAACTTAACCTTCAAAGGGTATTTGGCCAGTACCACACCAGTACTCTCTGCAAGGTCTTCTTTGTTTTTGTTTTGCAGGTTTTGTCTAGAGCACGTGAGAACTATGTGGCTCACTGACGATTTTTGGCATCATCAAAAGGAAAATACTATCTCACACATATAATATTACACAAGGTATACACACTTACAAGTTACAAGAAATTGGCTTGGGTTTAGTGTTTTTATGCAATTGACCTATTAGAATTTGAACATGTGTAAAATAATTGTCGTGTGTCCACATCTCAACAGGTCTCAGTACTCTTGCGCATTGCACCCAAACTTTGTCTCACCTACAAAAGCTAAGGAAAACGTGACTTGATGGTGTGATATGTGAGTGAAATAAACAGTGGTTAATGAAAAATGACTAGTGGGATGATTGTTATGCTAATTGCATAGTCTCATTTTATTTTTTTAACTTCACGCAACAAGATGTATAAGCACATTGGTTTTGAAGAGTATTAGATATTAAGAGTTAGGGATTACTTGGTTCAAAATATTAGATTACTGAGATATTGGATATCAAGAATCACACTTCTATAAACATCGGATTCCCACGTTTGGTTCCTATTTTGCTTTATCGTCATATTCTGGAATACATACATGTGTTATGCGCGTGTATATATTTATAATATATAAGTGTGTAAGTATAAATTCGTTTGTGTATGCATCTTAATAATAATAATAATATATATATATATATATATATATATGTGTGTGTGTGTGTGTGTTTGTGTGAATATTGTTGGCAAATCCATTTGCATTACATACAAAACGTATACAACAAAAGACAAAAATGATCTAGTTTATCAAAATATTTAATCTTAAATCTTAGAATATTGTTGGTAGTATATATATACATTGATGCAGTCAATTACAAAACAAAAAAAAAATACTTGGTCTTTTGAGAACACTCTGATATTCATCTCTATTTCCCAAGAATCTAAGACATGGGCTACATTCTTGACAGTAACCCTTGAAGGAGAACTTTTCTTTTTCTAAAAATTATATGTAAAATCTGTAGTAGCATTTTTTCTTTTTAAATAAAATAACCATTACTAAAACATTACTGAGTGATAACTAATCTTTTTAATAAATGAATTATTCTTTTGGACTTTAGTTTGTGGCTTGAGTTTAGAGCAAAGTGATAAATAAAACTTTGACTCCAATGAGCTTTGCGCATCCTGTCAACTCTATTATATTAGCATTCAACCCCTACATTAAAAACACCCATACTAAAATAAAGTTATACAATTACTGTCACTTTGTAAATCTCTATTTTTAGCTCCTTGAGTTCCTAGTTTAATAATCTTTTAATTATTCTTATATTTATGAAATCTAATTTCATTAAATATAAATTTTAGTAACTTTTTGACAAAGAGGTCGACCCCAACACTTTGAATTTCCAATTCCTATTCAACTTATTTGAAGGGAATGTTTCATGTCTCTCTAGAAAGAGATTATGAATTATGTCTTAAGAATGTGTGTTCCCACAACATTACATGTCATTGCCCAACGTACTGAAGTTCTAACCTAGTAAGATCTCACTTATGTATAGTTGTATACACCAAAGCAACCAACATTTTATGTTTGGGTTCCCAATCCTTTTAGGATTGAGAGTATGAAAAATAGAAGCTGTGAAATTTATTATTCAGATAATAGTAGTTAGTAGAATAATAAATCTCACAGTATTCTAGTTCAATGTATCTTATACATACTTAAAACTTACATACTTGAGACACATCAACATATTAATTAGAAGTCTTCACTTCCATGATTAAGACAAATAATCTTAATTGATAAGTTATAGTCTTCATAAATAAAATGCCCAATTTCACCACTAGCTATAAACTAGGGTTTATAAATTTATAATGAACTTGTGATTTAGATATTCCATATGGAAATCTTATTCCCAACCTAAATCACATACAATACATCTCATAAAAAATAGTATAATGTCCAAATATTCATGCTAAAGTAATCTTAGAAAATAAAACAACCTTTATTATTTAATGGATAATGTCATACAATTGGGTTTTATGGCAATAGTATGTGTATACTCAGTTTATTATTTATATACTTTGTAATGTTGTAAAACTCTATCTCGCATACGCATCCGCTTATTTATTTCTCTTATCTCTTTCTTTTTCTTTTTCTTTTTCATTTTCACATTTCTCTTCCCTATTAAAACTCCCTATATGCACACGTCTAATTTTAGATTTTGAAAGGTTTTTCATTTTAAAGTGATAAAAAGTATAGACATTCTAATAAAATTTATGTAGTATTTGTAATTATTTTTAATTAAAATTGCAAATTTTTCCTTCTTTTTTTTTTTTTTAAGAAAAACTGTTAGGACATATGTGAATCATGTTAGGAACATATGTCATTTAGAATTGGCTAATCCTTTGACAAAACGCACTTTACTTGTAATTTGGTAGATCTAGGACGTGTTTAATACTTCAAGGAACAAGAGTTCAAGTCCAAGTGTTTAAAGCTATGCAAATTTGTCCAAGAAACAAGTGAAGAAATGCTGGATTTTAAAGCTCGACAGCTAGCTTGACAGATAGCATCTATCGAGGTTTAAAAGGCTTGTTTAGCCCAATGCCCGATAGCTGCTCAATAGATAACCTATCTATCAAGGTTTACGAAAATTAGTTTTTCAGATCTAATTTCATACAAATCCGTGTATATTTGTTTAGGCTTTCTTTTCTCACAACCCTAAAAATATATAAGGATTATTTTAAGGGTTGTCACAGCTAATGCAACTTAGTGCAAAAGTTTTTCACAAGCATATTGTGACCAGAGACATATGCCCTAGTTCATCTTTCTCTTGAAGAAACTGCTGCGTTTGTATGCCGTAGAGGGTTGTAACCAAGGAGTTTCGTGATCTTCATCGTGCTGATGAACTGAAGAAATTCGCAGCCAACATCCTTCTTAAGTTGGTGGTTAGTCACGTACTTAGATTCGTACATCGATTGGTTAGTCACGTACTAAGAGCCATGTATTGAAAATGAGAGATTGTCACTACAAAACAAGTCAAATTGGGTATTGGGGTAAGAGTTCAACTGTAGGTTGGTATAAGGTACTGGAATTTTTTTACTTGTAACCGCTTGTTTTGATAATAGTGGATTCTCGGGAGTGATGACCTTAAATTCACCCAGTGGGGTTTTGCCTCGGTGATTTTTCCCATTCATAAACAAATCACCGTCTCAACTTTATTTTTCGCTGCATATTAACTTAGTTGGTGATTTGTTTGTGGTACCATGCATATTGCATGTTAATTGAATTAATTAATTAACTTGGCTAATTAATTGGTTAATTTATCACAATTGGTCAATACATTTTTGGCCTATCAAAAAAAAAATTTTATTTGAGAGAGTAAACAATTATCCAATTTAACTAAAATAATTTCATCTAGTCAATTGAATTTGCCAACCCGGCGAGTTGAAACCGTTAAGATTTTCAACCGACCCGCCAAATTTGTAGATAGGCGGGTCGGTGACTGATTGGAATTTTCCAACCTTGCCATTGGCGTGTTTGTTAAAAATATTACCCTCTATTTGCCCAGTCCGACCCATTCACACCCCTATAAATGTGTGTGTATGTATTGTGAAAATGTATGTATGTACATATAAGGTTATATAAGGTTATTTGATTGATTTTAAAAAAATTCACGTTTTCATCTATCTAGTGGGTATCTTAGATTATTACTATTTAACCTGATAATTACTTTCCCATTAAGGGTCTGTTTGAAATCTGTTTATTTTGCTGAAATTGAAAATTTTTTGTTGAAAGTACTATAGATAAAAGTAAAAATTAGCTGAAATAGTATAAATTGACCTATGAATAGTACCAAAAAGTGCAGAATGACTTATGAATAGTAGCAAAAATAAGTTGAATAGTAAAATAAGTTGGCAAAAATATTTTTTGCCAAACACATAAATGTGATATTTCTGAAATGTGAGATTCCACTAAATGCAATATATAATTACATTGTTGGAAAAGTTATAGGAATCATATCAAGATTCCACGAATCAAACGCTACCCAGAAATGAAGTTACAATTATATAAGTGTATTGTATGTTTAATTATCGATTCAAATAGGAGAGAGAGAGAGAGAGAGAGAGAGAGAGAGAGAGAGAGAGAGAGAGATGGAATGGAGGAAATGTTATTTGGATGTGATCCTTGTACCATTAGGTTTTCTCTTAACTATTTCCTATCATCTTTATCTATGGCATATGGTTCGGACACAGCCTTTCACAACTACAATCGGAAGAAACGCACACGGAAGACGTTTCTGGGTCGGGGCCATGATGAAGGTATCACCTTAATTTCATGCTTTCATCTTTTTTATACAACAATCCTAACACGTCCAATTTGTTCTCTACAAAATCTTTTAACTCTGCTCATCAGCTTTCAAACTAAAGGCTAACTTATAACTAAAACATCTATTTTCAAATCTTCCATCGATTTCCAAACCCAGTACCATGTTCTCACATTGAACTTTCTTTGATTATTTCTGTCTGTTTTAGATAACTAATTGTGGCCTTGGAAAACCAAATCAACTGGAAGAATTGCTATCCTACTCTCAGTCTTTGATAACCTACTTATTATATCTTTAGGTGTTTTGCTCTGTTTGTTATTCATATTTGAATCCACATCATCTGCTAATTGAAACTTATCCGTAATAGTCTTTCCAAAATCCTGAAAAGTTTATCTCTTTTGTATCTATCTCATGAAATTTTTTGTTTTTAATTAAGAAGAATGACTTCATGAAATTGAGTAAAAATAAAGCATATATATCAACTAAGGATAACATGACCGTGCCCAACGATACCTAAATTATGCCAATTATCATATCAACTGAGGTCACAGATTTTAAAATAAATAAATTATTTTACTTTAAAGAAATGATACGGATTTTAATATTGAGTGGAATTAATAATAGTCGCATCGTACGCTACTTTGTGACCAAAGGTTGGCAATAAAGATTCCTTCTACCTATTATGCCAATTCTCAAATCACTAAGGGCATCTTTTTATCCTTAGTAATCTGCTTCTATCTGTCACTATAAACTTCAAATCATTATAGTTATTAGAATATTTAGGAATTTGACATCGCTTCTACCATGTGCATGTATGCAGATTAGATATATATATATATATATATATAATCCAAAGAGCTTACAAAAAAGTCCTTCTTTATTATGAACAAAATACCTGCCCGCCCGCAAGATATTTCATTTTTTCCCCTTGTTTTTAAAAGGCTATTTCTCATGCTTCTCTCTTTCTTTCTCTCATTCATCTTTATCTTTAGTTTGCTGCCTGTCATCGCTTTGGATTAATTATCAAACAGTTTGCTATCTCACAGTCCTGAATTATCATTGTTCAAAACAGATAAACTAGCCTCCATATATTTTTCACGTCTAAATTTTTCCAAATATCATTTACTTCACTTCCATATGTGGCTTTTGTTTAACTAGCGCCCAAAGGCACAAGTTAAGATGTATTTAACACTCTCTTAAATTATGTATTTTTATTGTTGTCATTAATAAAGCTCAATGAGGCACAAATGTCAAGATAAATACATATAATCACAATAAATTTGTGTTGGTAAACTAATAAATTATTGACAATTGTTTTTTTTAATACAAAAATATATGTTATAAGTTTCTCAAAAAAAAAATATTTATGGGTATGATTAATGGGTGTTCTTAGAGTATTTGTTAATAAACTATTTTATGAAAATTTTAATATCACTTTAAATGGAAATATATAAAAAATTTGTCAAAAAAATTAATTAATTTTTTCCAATAAAAAGTTTATAAAAATATTTTTTAAATCAAGACTATTAAGACATCTGTTAACTATTTTTCATTTTTTATTTTTGCTTAAGGCACTCGTTAATATAACCTTATTCCAAAATATATTGAGATTTAATATTTAGTTAATTGCAAAAAATTTCTTTTCTTTGAGCTCAAAATTACATATAGTGGATGTCAAATGAAAATGAATTATTGTAATGCCCATAGGTAACATGGCCCATAATTTTATGAAAGTGGCTCAATAATACCATCTATTTCTGTGGTGTGTGATGTTGATTGTAAACGTTTCTTTATTTGCGCAATCATCACCAACTGTTAAAAGTCGACCCTTTATCATTGTTTTATAATGAAAACAAATAGAGCCAACCCTTTATCACCTTTTTCCACAACTAGGATAAAATTTTTTCTCCACAATAAACTTGAAACACCATCATCACATCTAGGGTAATTAAAAAGGTTTCATTAATTATAGTTTCCAACATGGAACTCTCATGTTATCATTATGTGTTAATTCTAAATAGTTTCAGGATGCGGGAATGAATGTGATCGATGTTTCTTTGACAATATAATAAATAAATAAATTTTATGTGATTGATGACAAATCAATTTTTGAGATTTGTATAGTAAAATTTGTAGTAGAAAAATGCTATAAATTATTAAATTCTATTACATATGATTTTTAAACTCATATGACAAGAAGTGTAACGAGTAGATTTTAGTGACATAATAAGTGAATGTCAGAATTATTATTATGTTTTGTGATCGGTGACACCTTAACTAATTGTAAAAGTTAAATGCTAAAATTAATTTGTAGCAATCCTAACAGCATTAATTACTCATGGAAAAGTTTGCAATGGCTCACGTACGTACGTACTTAGCAATTTAAACCCTTAATTTGCAGGACATTGATAGGAAGAATATTGTGGCAGTTCAAACCCTCCGGAACTTGATCATGGGTTCAACCCTGATGGCTACTACATCAATCCTGGTCAGTGCTGGTCTAGGAGCAGTAATAAGCAGCACATACAGTGTGAAAAAACCTGTCAATGACACCATTTATGGGGCACATGGGGAATTTATGGTGGCACTAAAATATGTAGCACTCCTCACAGTTTTTCTTTTCTCATTCTTCTGCCACTCCCTATCGATTAGGTTCTTAAATCAAGTGTGCATCCTCATTTGTGTCCCACAAGACCCTATGTGCATGGTTACTGCAGAATATTTGACTGAGCTTTTAGAGAAGGGTTCTCTTTTAAACACTATTGGCAATAGGCTATTCCATGCAGCAATTCCTCTTCTACTTTGGATTTTTGGGCCTGTCCTAGTTTTCTTATGCTTTGCTGCAATGGTGCCTGTGTTCTACAACCTTGACTTTATTATGTGTAACTATGGGCAGGGAAAGGTGGAGGAGAATGGAAATAAGGAGTTTGTTTGATCGATTGATCAGTATATATATATATATATAAGAATATCAATTGTAGCCAAAGTTATAAATAATAAGAAAATAGTGAACGTACACTACACCTTGATAATGTACCTTCTCTTTTGCTTTTACACAATAAGTAATTTTACACGTGCTCGCTCGCTCGATCCCTGTAGCACTACTACCTTCTTATGCAAGAACAAGGCAGAAGTTGAGGTTGTCGGTCCATATGTATATGTCGTTTAGCAATATAAGGAACTCTAATTTGTCCATATATATGCACACAACTTGTCTGAATAGCTTTTGGGATCATAAATTGGATGGTAGCTTATTTGTCTACTTTAAAGCTGATTTATTTATTTTAAGTCACTTTCTTTTTAATCTCTGTTTTAACTAAGGGTCTAACAATAAATAACACCGTCAACAACTAACTACTCCTATAAAATGGTTCTGAAAAAATAAAAATGGACAATAATCTGCAAGAAGGGAAATTAAATTAAGCTTAGATTATGCAAAAATGAAAAAATTAAGAAAAATTTTTTATACGAAAATCTCTTATCTTAAATTTTTTTTGATAAGATTATCTCAATATTCTTAGTTTTATCAAATCGACATAGTTAATGTTATAGAATATGAGAAGTCCTCCCTTTATTAAAATCCTTCTGCTCCAATGACCTGCATCAGAGTTTTTCTCTTTCTTTCCTTTTTTTTGTTCAAACAAATATATATATATATATATATATATCTTTTTGGTTGTTGGTATGTATTACTTCAGAATTAACGTACACGATCAGATTTTCCAGAATCCTTAGGTCCAGATAAAGATTTTAACCAGGACTTGTCGTTATTTTCTTTGAAAAATATTTGATTTGCTAACTCAAAGCAAAGAGCTTTAAAATCGTTTTCCATTAAAAGTTGGATCCACTGGTTCGGTCCCTACTAAAAGTCATGCTAAAATCCCAGCTTGACAATATTTTTAAGATGTAACCAAAAAAGAGAAAAAGCATTCGGTTTGGCCTCCATTGAATCTTGTTTCATTTTTTTTTTTATAACAGAAACCAATAGCAATCGAATTTACGTTAGTGGAGACCCTTTCACAAATAATGCCAGCCATAAATTACAACATGGAAAAGTCAAAAGGCAAAGTAATAAGAGCATCTTCAGCAGCCTCTCTAAATTTTTGCCTAATTTTACCTATTTGAAGAATGAACAGTGACATTTAGCTTTTAACTACTCACTTTTTCAAATACACTTTCCAACAGACTCTCTATCTCATTCTCTATCTCATTTAAATATTATTTTTTTCATTCATTGTTTATTCTTTTTTTAATCATCATTTATTTTTTTTTAACAACTATATTTTTCAATGAAAAGTGCTATGTTCACAATATTTTACGCAATACTTTCACAACAAATTTTATGTGGAAAGTTATTACTAATTTTAATTTAAACCCATCACTGAAATTATATTTTTACTCACCAATATTAGCTAATAACAATATATTACATAAAATTTATTGTAAAAATATTGTGACAGTATTTTTAAATTGTATTTTTCCTTTCTTTCTTTCTATCTTACATACGTTTTTTTTTAATACACACCTATCCCACTACCATATCTCTCTACCCTTCTTTTTCTTTTTCTAGGACATTCCAGATCACACTTTTTTTTTTCTTTTTCTTTTCTCTTGATTTTTCTCTACCACACACCTATACCACTCCCATATCTCTCTACTCTTCTTTTTCTTTTTCTAGGACATTCCGGATCACACTTTCACTATCTCCAGCTCTCTCATTCTTTCTCTAGCTCACTTTTTTTTTTTTTTTTTTTTTACTTTTTCTATTTCTAGTTGATTCTAGCACACTCTCTACCGTGGGTCAGATGGCTACCGTGGGTCAGATGGATTCTAGAACACTCTCTAGTGTTGTCTCTTTTTTGCTCCACCGTGGGTCAGTCAAATGGCTTCTGTCTTTTTCTTTTTTTTTTTTGGTTATGATTTGATTAATTTTAAGATTGTGTTTTTGACTTTATATTTTGATTATGCTTGAGTTTAGAGATGTTTAAAAGAAATGAGTGTTGTGTTTGTAGCTGTTGTGAATGTTTGATTAAGGCTGAGTTTAGAGAAGTTTGAGAGAAAAGATCAAGAATATTTCTGTTGTTACCGTTGTGATTATTGAGTGAAAATTAAATATTTTAATCGGTTGTGATTATTGAGACTAAATTAATTCTTTTGCTCATGATCAGGTCTCTCTCTTCTCTTTTTTCTTTTTTTTTTTTCCTTTTATTTTTCTGATTTCATTTGGTTTATGAGAAAAATTATTTTCGTGTTTGGATTGTATTTTGCGGTTTGTAGCCGTTGAGATAAAGAAGAGAGACGGAGTGAAGAAGAATGAGAAAGGGAGGAAAGAGAAAAAATTATTTTTTTAATTCAACCGGTATTAGTTTAATCGGAAATAATATTTGCAGATCAACAGTGATTGCTACAGTGCCCTTCATTCCTGAAGAGCCACTGTAGCAACTCTAAAAAAAATTTAGAGATAGAGAGGCAGATGGAGAGGCTGTTGGAGGGGTTTTTTTGTGTGAACAGTGACTTTTTTGGAGAAAAAATAGAGATAGAGTGGCTGTTGGAGATGCTCTAAGACGTTGGACAAATTTTAAATCTTGGAAATCCTATCACCATCAATGAGACATCCACTAACTTGATTTTGAAAATGGCTAATCATCTTTTTAGATTCTTCAGGATTCATTTCCGTCTCGATTTTGAAGGCACTAAATCAGTTTTCGAGATTCCTTTATATATATATATATATATATATAATTTTTTTATTTTAATATAAAAATCTAAATTTTATATTTTACATAATTATTTTAAAAAAAAACACCCATATTAGTGTATCTATTTTCTCTTTTCTCTTTCTTTCAAACAGATAAATGACCACACTAATGATTCACACCATTGTTATTAAATTAGGAGAGCACATTAAAATAGTATAAGAGCCAGGTCTTTGGTTTAATTAATAAGTCACTGATAGAAAGTTTGAAAAATCATAAAATAAAAGTATAAATTGAAAAACAAAAGTACACCTAAATTACAGATTAAAATGAAGTCTAAAAAAAATAAGTGTTGGAGCATTTCAATATTATTTAATTAAAATGAATAAATATTATAACATAAATATAATATGAAGATTAGGAGTTACTAAAATGTTTAATTCCACATTAAAAAAAAAATGAGAGAGACTCTTTTATTATTTTTAATTGTGGTAATTAATGGGCTGATATGTATTGAATCAAATATTAAGCTAGATACATTTAGAATAATTTCCATATCCACTAGTTAGTAAATGACTTTTTTTATTATGAAAAATGAAGAGTCATTAACCCACTTAATAGACTAGCTGTTGGGCCTATCTATTTTTCAAAAACTCCATATTTGATCTATTAATTGTGTAACTCCTAGAAAGTATATAGTGTTTCCGAAACTCCAATTCAGAACACATGTGCTGTTTCTAAGACCAATGAAATATTGACAAATGGATTAAAAATTATAAGTTAGCAACTCAAGTTACATAAAACAAAAAGACACAAATACCCTCTGTTAGGGTACTTTTTTTTTTTTTACACCTAACTTTATTTGAGTACCACCTATTTATACCACTATAAGTCATTGGGTTTTCCCAAACATATTTTGCTCTATTATTATGTTAATCACAAATATTTTATATCTCATTATCTAAATTGGGTCATGATATAAACTATCATAAAAAGCCCAAAAAAACTCCTATTTTGTCCAATTTTATTATCATTATTTAGCTAAGCCCAAAACCGGCACTATGAGCCCAATATACACATCCTATTCTATTTAAAGCCCAAGAATACTTATACTTGGCAATATTTGAAAAACCCATGATTCAAATCCATGGCAAAACAATTTTATCAATGGAATTCAAACCCATAATCAAAGCCCATGGTTTAAACCCATGGCAATTTATTCATCCAAAACCCAATTCTCATTGGCAACATCAAAGCCCAATTCTCATTGGCAACATCAAAGCCCAAAGCCCAATTCTCATTGGCAACATTAAAGCCCAATTCTTATTGGCAATATCAAAAGCCCAACTTACATTGGCACTATTAAAAGCCCAAGCTAACTACTTGGCATTATTTATTGAAAGCCCAAGGTTATCAATACTTGACAAAATATTATATCATAATTATTTTACTTAAAAGTCCAATAATAAACAATACTTTAGATCCTTAAACCTATTACTATGATATTACAAAACTCATGGAATTTATGAATTATCTACTCTCAAAACCCATGGCGATCGTCTCATAAAAGCCCATGGAAAGACATGATTATTAGACCCATGACATTTATTTATTTCATATTATAAACTCATGTTCACTATCTATCTTACATCACAACATTCATAATATTTATTACCAAAACTCATGGTAATTATTCATCCTACATATTCATTATGATTATCTATAGAGAAACTCATGAGAACATCACATTATTCCATTATAGTGATTGTTACCATATTTAAAAACCCATGGTAAATATTATTCTCAAGAAAAATATTGGAGGTCATTATTTAAAAAGCCTCAAAGAAAATATCATTTACAAAGTAATCCATAGCAAAAATTATGAGAAACTATACAAGTTGTTATTTAAAGCCCATGGGAATTAATACCCAAAATCTATCATAAATATTTATTAAAGCTCATGGATTCATTTTATTTCTACTAACAACTAAAGCCCATGAGGAGTAAAAAACACATGGCAAAGCATGTCTTTAATGCTCATTTTGTAGGCCCAAGAATCTCATGGAATAGAGAACAAGCCCAAGCAAAGAAAGGGCCATGTGGCCCAACTAAAGATGCTGAAATGGAGCAAAGTTCCAGCCCAAAAAGGTCCCAACAAGGGGCTTGAAAGTGGGCAACCAGCCCTTGTTCATCCTTAACCAAAAAGCAACTAGAGACCCCTATAAGAGAACTAAGCCTTTGAGGATGAACTAGGGGCTGTCCCATCAGTTTTCTGCCACCCTCTACCTGATGTGAACAGTGCCCAAGGGCTGTCACATCAGCTGAAGTCTAAAGAATGATGGAACTCCATCATCTTCCCCAAGATTGCACGTCCAGCGGAAGGGGAGCTGAAACCAAATTATTCAAACTCCAACAAATTGATGCTAAAAATCTTAAAAACATTCAAGACGTGATTCATGTGCTGAGCCCATGAATCCTAAAGGGGAAAATTTGAGAACATGTGGTTTGGAGGGCATAAAGAGATCTCCAACGAAACCTTCTAAAGTGAGCTTAAACTTTGACACATGGGTTGGGGTGTTGAATCCTACTTCCTAGGGTCCAAATCTCAGTTGCAGCATTAGGATTCATTCTTGATACTTGCCTTAATCCTATTGGCTGAACACAATCTCAGCAATCTTAGCATTTAATGCAAGACTACCCCAAACACTCCAAAATCCCATCATTACCCAAAGAAGCAAGGCAGCCTCAAAAGCAAATCTCCCATTTTTAGGCCAAATCCAGGTCATTAATTCAGCTATCATGGCTCCCCTGAATCAGACCTACGTTTTTTGGATTCTTGTCAATTAATGCTTCTCTAAAGCCCCATTATAAAAACATACACACTTCAGCCCACAGGGGAGGAGGCCTCTCTAAAAACTTCTGTCATTGACTACATTCTGCAAAAATTCAGCCCCTGTTAAGCTTTCTTTAAGCTTCCCCAAGCTCTCTTGAGCTCACTCACAACCTTTCTCAGCCTATAGTCACCATAAAACCAACATTCACCACCTTGCTTACACCTTCCTACTCCATAAACGTCTCATAACTGATCAAAGGGAGACTCCTTCTAAAACCTCTAATCTATTTGCTATTTTACTTGTGGTTTAGCTTCCCTCAAGCTCACCACTCATCATCCTTAGCCCACACCCATCTAATCTCAGACGTTCTCTATCCCACTCACTCAAAACAGCCCACATTGCTTCATTCATGTCTTATGAACACACATACTCACCAAAATCTTAGTTTAATACTTGCTGCACTGAGCTGGGATCTCTCTCTCCCTTCATTCCATCCTATTCTTCCTCTTTTATTTGTAACTATAAAGCCTTTAATCCTTGTTTAGTATTATTATGATGAAGGCCATAATGTTTTGGAAACTATGGAAGTTCTCCCTTACGTTGACTTAATAATAATAATGAACAAACATGAATTTTACTTTTGTATATGTAACAATTGAACTTTTCCCTTACATTGATGTAATGATAGCTGAAAGTACAATGAACTCCCTTGATCGAGACGTGCAAGGACCCCCAGGAGTTAACACATTCCTAAACTTATTTAATCATTGACCATTGGACTGTTTAAATCCGTCTTTTCTGGACTAAGTGTAATTTTGCCCTTACCGCTGGAGATTTTATTACGCTTGAACTATCAGATCAGGACCATTAATGTACTAATTAAGTATTGTAACGTGTTTTTCATTGGGCTTTTGTTGCTGTTTTGTCATGTGCAACCTTTGTTTCTTACTTGGATAGGCTTTGTCATCACACCGAAAGCCTTTGGGTACCATCTCAAGAGCCCATAGTTGAGTTTCGGCTTGGCTTCCCAACATCTTAGATAGAGGCATCAATTTCCCCCTCGACACCTTCTAAATTTTCACTATCCTGCCACTCTTCCTTTTCCCCTTCTCTAAAATAAAAAATTTCATCTTTCTCACTCACTCACTCTCTCTCTCTCTCTCTCTCTCTCTCTCTCTCTCTCTCGCTCTGTGTTTCTCTCACACCACTGTACCACATCAGTAACCAGCACCTCCATCTTCCCTCTCTCAACTCCAAATCTTAACAGCCGCTGCCTAGCATCGCTGGTCATCATTAGTTCCAACAAGACCGACCTTTGTCTCATCGAAAAACGCTCTCTTTGTTTCTCTCGCACCACCGTAGCACACCAGTCACCGACACGTCCATCTTCCCTCTATCAACTCCAAACCTTGACAGCCGCTACCTAGCATCACCGATCATCATTGTTCTCGTTGGAAAAATGCTCGAAATTGTCTCTCTGTTGTTTCCATCCACGACACTGAAAGTTTTCTCGCCGCTTTCAACTATGACTTTGCAAGAAGGTTTCTCCTTACTCCTTTTCATTTTATTTTCTAAATTTTTCTGTTTACATGTGTCTTTTTTTAAAAAAATTGACATATACATTCTTATGTAAAAAGGGAACTTGTACTGTTTAATAAAATGCTTCAATGAGGATGGATGCACTAATAATACAGCAAAATTGTTTTTTTTTTTTTTTTTCCAAAAAATTGTTCTTTTGGATTAGATTAAAAGTGGTTAGTATGATGTAGTTTTATAAGTAGAGAAATAAAGCTTCTTTCTTTGTTTATTAGTTGATTTAATGTATTTGATGGTTGTGCTTGATTTTCAGGTATTATTTATTTGTTAGATTTTTTCTTTCTTTTTCAGCTATTCATGTTAAAGATGGTTTCTTTTATATGCATTTAAGTTTGCAATATGTGCTGGCTTACTTGGAATTTTCACAATTTGTTTCATTCCTTGTAATAATATTTTTTCATGGTGCAGGGATGGATGTGATACTTTTATTCTGTTGTTTTTGCTTAAGGAATTGATTTTAATAAATAGTTTCTTCCTAAGAGTCTCCTCTGAGGCATTCAATCTATCTTTTTGTCATTTTCTTAGTTTAAGTCTTTGGTTGATTTATTATGGAAAATTATGATATTTTGATAATTGGTATAAAGCCCACTTGAGTGTGTATGTGTTTATGGCTGAGGACTAGCGGGTGGCTGGCAGCAATTCTTTTTTATGACTTTATGGTGATTTATGTTATATATATATATATATATATATCTATATATATAGTCATCTTTTCATGATTTCCATTCAATATATCTTTTTTTCCATGATTAGGTTCAACTAGTCATGGATTTTTCAAAAAATGCTTTTGTTGTTGTTGGGGACAATGATAAAAAGGAAAAGTTTGAAAATGTAACTTGGGTAAATGTGATGAAATTAAAATTGGAATGCAAGTGAGGTTTGAAGAAGAAGCATATAACCTTTATAATGAGTATGCTTTAAAAAGGGGATTTAGCATTTGAAAAGCAGTTAAACGAGAGTATAATGGTGTTATTAGGAAACGAGAATTTGTGTGTTCAAAACAAGGTTTTAAAAAGTTTAAAGACCCTTCTAATGCTAAAAAGTACCATAATTTAGATGTAAAAACGGGTTGTCGTGCTAGGATCCAGTTTGATGTAAAAAATGATATTTGGAGTGTTTCACACTTTAATGACACACACAATCATGAATTTGCAACTCGAGAAGAAAGATGTAACTTAAGATCAGGAAGGAAGGTGCTACCTACACATGGGAATATAATTAGCACAATGTATAGTTTGGGTATAAAAGTGACAAAGTCTTACTCATTTTTATCAAAAGAACTTCTTTTTTTTTTTCTTTTTTTTGAGGAATATTATCAAAAGAACTTGGTGGTGCAAATAATGTTGGGTTCTCTAGGCTAGATTGTCATAATTTTGTGCAAACAAAAAGAAAAGAAATTATGGAAGCTGGTGATGGGTAAAGTATTATTAATCATTTTAAAGAAAAACAAAGTGAAGATCCAATGTTTTTTTATCTGGTGCAAGTAGACCAAGATAATAGAATTGCAAATTTCTTTTAGAGAGATGGTAGATCAAAATTAGATTATAACTCTTTTGGGGATGTTGTTATATTTGACACTACTTATTGAACCAATAAGTACAACTTAATTTGTGCACCATTTGTGGGAATCAATCATCATTGGAACAATATTTTATTTGGTTGTGCTTTTTTAATAGATGAGACAACTTAGTTATTTACTTGGTTGTTTGAGACTTTTTTTACTGTAATGGGAGGTCGACAACCAAAATCTATTTTTACAGATCAAGACCAAGCAACGGTAAATACTATTAATATGGTTTTCATTGAGTCTCTTCATCGACTTTGTTTATGGCATATTAATAAAAATGCTCAAAAAAAATCTTGTTGGAATCTATTGTATTCCAAATTTCAATCAAAGATTTAATCATTGCTTATTTGGTGGGTGTTCAAATGAAATGGAGTTTGAGTCAACTTGGAGCACAATGATTGAGATGCATAATTTAAAGGACAATACATGGCTGGACAGGTTATACCGAATTCGAGAAAAGTGGTGCCCAACTTTCAATCTCGATTTCTTTTCTGCAAAGATGAAGTCTAATCAAAGAAGTAAGAGTACAAGTAACGTTTTTCATCAAATTATGAAAACATCCATGCGTTTTATTGAAGTTATTAAATTTTATGAAGAAAAGGAAAAACAAATGCGACAAGATGAAATAAATGAATATTTTCGTTGTAAGAATGGTGCACCTTGGAAAGTTCATAAGCATGGGGGCATTTTAAGTCATGCTGCTAAAGTTTATACCCTTGCTTCCACTTTTTTTCTTTTCTTTTTTTTTAAGAAAATGTTCAATCATCATTTCTTCCCCCGAAGATGTCTATTGCTAATCCTATGGTTAGCTCTACAACAATGCTTCAAGAAAATCATTTGAAAAAAAGGAACATAAGAAAAGTAAAAGATGCAACCACTTCAAAAGCTCCAAAAACTATTTCTATGGTACATGGTAAGTACAAAATTAGTACTCAAGCTTTCTTTTCTTATTTTTTGCTTGTTGAGTTTAATTGTATGTTCTTACTTCCTCTCTCTCTCTCCTTTTTTTTTTTTAAAGAAAATGTTCAATCATCATTTCTTCCCCTGGAGATGTCTATTGCTAATCCTATGGTTAGCTCTACAACAATGCTTCAAGAAAATCATTTGAAAAAAAGGAACATAAGAAAAGTAAAAGATGCAACTACTTCACAAGCTTTAGAAGCTATTTCTATGGTATGGTAAGTAAAAAACTAATATTTCAATTTTTATTTTTCTCATTTTTGCTTGTTGAGCTTAATCATTTGTAACTGTTTTTATTATTATTATTATTATTATTATTATTATTATTATTATTATTGAAGATGTTCAAACATCATTCTTTCCCCCGGAAATGTTTATCGCATGTCCCATGTTTAACTCTACAAGAATGTTTGAAGAAAGTACCTTAATGTCACACTTGATTCAAGAACATTCTATAACCTTAAACTTTTTATGTTAGAGGGGGAGAAGCTTTAATATGTGCTTCTTTTTTTTTTTTTTTTACCCTAACATTGTTCTCTTTTCTTTTTTTTAGGGCCCTACTAAAAATTTCTGAAGTATGAAGAAAAACTCTTTTGGATAGTATTTTGGACAATATACTTCACAGCTCTTGGACAGTTTTTTGGACAGCATTTTGGTCATTAATGCATAGTGGAGGAACCTCTTAGATAGTACATTTTGACTTGAAAATTTTATAGATAGCATAGCTGAAAATTTGGACAATTAATTGCATAGCCAAACACTAATTATAGCTGTCATTTTGTAAAGCTTTTGTAACTAATGAAATTACTCAAACATGATAGATTTTGTATATGTTTGAGTAACTTCTAGTTAAAGACTAATTATATGCAAATGATAAAAGTTTTTAATGCAAGAGTACTTTTTATTCTTATATATTAGTTTCTATATGTGCATGGTTGTGGAATTGTAGTGCTAGATTGTTGCAGGTGTTATATTGTTCCAATTAAGGGAATGATATAGTGAATGGCAATATTTTGGTGCTAGACTTTTTTTCTTTTTTTTTTTGGTTATTTTGATAATATAGTGAACGGCAGGTGCTGGACTTTTTTTTGTTTTTTTTTTTCTTATAGGTGGGGGGGGAAGGGGATTTGGTTTTTTTTTTTTTTTTTTTTTTTTTTTTTTGGTGTTTACAAGAAATGTATTGATGGTGAAAAATGAGGATAATTTAGATGGTGGAGAGATATGGGCATGTTGAACATTTTTGTGGTGAAAACTTAAATGTTCATTATTTATTTGATATTGTTTTGTATATAAAAATGAGAGTTTGGCATTATGTAATGTTCAAAAACAGGAAAATAGTTTTGATTTGAATAAGGCGTGGACAATATTTTTACTTTGTTTTAAGAATTGTAGATTTCAATAGATGTATTGTTAGTAAAATTTTGTACTCTATAAACAAATAGAACTTTGTTAAAATAAAACCATATGAATAAGAACTCTATTCTTAGAGCATTCCCATCAAGGGAGTTAAAATTTTTAGCATATACCATCTCAAAACACTACTTTTTAGCTTTTAAAATCTCACTTTATAATACATCAAAGATTCTATTTTTTTTATCACTTCATTTAAATATTGTTTTTTTTTATTCTTTGTATCTTTTTTTCTCTCTTCTTTCTCTCTCTTCTTATCTGTGTCTCTCCCCTTCTCTGAAAACCCACCACTTTCTTTTGCAAACCCAAACCCACGGCTAGCCGCTGTAGGCCTCCACCATCAAAAAATAAATAAATAAATAAAACCACCCGTCGGCACCACCACAGCTACAACAACTGCCACTGTCACCACCACCCACAACCATGACTACCAACCACCAAAATCATAACCAAATCACAAACCCAAACCCACAACCTCATCACCATTCACCACCAACAACCGGAAAAAGAACCACCGAGAGAGAACAAACCGGAAAAACAACCACAGAGAGAGAACAAAAGCACATCAACTTGATGACCCATGCCAATCAAAGACCCACGCCAATCAGAGACCCCAAAGATCCCAATCACGCAACGCCTTTCCAGGATCCTCTCTATAAGGATTCGAAAACACCACCAGCTTTAAATTGCTCACAATCCTTGACAAATCCTGCTTCACCGTGTCCTACACGGGCTTGGTGAGAGTGTTCGGGGTAGGTTCGAACCCAGTGGGAGCAATACCCGAGGAGGAAGAGGGAGGGGGAGGCAGAGGGGACAAATGGCACCTTGTGATTGATCAAGGGAAGAGGGGGGAGGTTGGAGGAGGTGAAGGAGGAGGAAGAAGGTGAGGATGAGATTGGGAAGATTGGTGGAGAGGTAACAGAAGCTATAGGAAAGTGAGAAAGGAGAGAGAAGAAAGAAGAGAAAAATAAAAAAATAAAAATAAAAAGAAAGGGAAAAGTAACCGTTGAATAAAAAATAATATTTTTGTTTAAGATTTATGCTACAGTGAGATGTTATTGATAACATCTCACTGTAGCTATGTGTCAAAAATTTTGCCATTTGAAATCTTTGATGCAATGGCTTTTTTTGTGGGTTGATGGTAAAATTTAGCATATACCATTTTTAGCATCCTTAATGGGATTGCTCTAGTAAGTATCTCTCATTTTTACCTTTTTGGGGTTTTCATAAAAGGAATGACCAACACTTGTTGTTACCCTCTTAAAGTATGAAATGACCAATACATTTTGGCTTGTTCTTCTTTTGCAAAGGTGTAGCCCATTTTTGTAAAGTTGCTGAACAAATAATTTATTGATAAATTTCATTGAGTATATACTTTACAAGGAAATTTGGAAGGTCCTCTATCTATATTTTTAAACCATCCCAACTTTATATCTTTTGTAAAACATAAGTATTTGTATTATATATCACACTTGTCTTACATTTCTTTGGTACAAGTTTTAAACTCAACACAACAAAAAGATTGTCTTTTCTTAAGATGACCAAAGTTGGAACTACTAAAGTTGGTTGAGATTCAGATCTCATTGACCAAGTTTCTTCAAAAAGTCCAGAGTCTGTTCACTGCAATGGCCTCATGTCATGGAGAATAAAACCAAAGTTTAATGAGCATCCCAAACAGCGCTGCTATGCATTACCCTTGAAGCTTCCCAAACCAAAGTTTGATGAGCTTATCAAACTAATGAAATTCTAGTACTGCTCACAAGCAACTAGACCACCACCTAAAAAAGTTTTGAAAAAAAAAAGTCTAATTCAATTGCATATAATGAAACAGTGATTCTGTCAAAATGCATAACAAGCACATTTAATATGATTAATTCTAGCAAATGCAAATCTAACAAAATCTCCAAGTCGCATAGTTAGCAAGAATATATCCCAATGGAAATATTTCAAAGTGAGCATAGTATAATTAAAGTAGGAATCCATCCTTCAAATTCACTCAATGTAATCTACCATTACCTATTACCATCAAAACCAAGTACAAAGCACATCTTAGCAATTCCACAAGCTGGAGTAATCCTCCACAGAGCTTTTTTTGGAAACTCAAGCAAAGAATTTAAAACACAGTCCCCTTATTTTCTCAAACTTTCTTAACAATCAATTCCAAACTCATACACAATTTGATTTAGTAACAGAAATAAGCAATATACCAAAAATAATTAGCAAGGTTCCATAACAACAACTAGCGCCACATAGTGCCATGATGCAAAACAAAAAAAGCAGGGTATATAAAGCCAATAATAAACATGACTGATGCTGATATAATCCAAAGGTATCTAACAAAATGTACCAAATTCCTCTTTATTTAAATCTAAGGCAATATAGACTTAGACTATATGCAAGTAACAAAGTACATTGCAAGCAATATATGAACTGGCTTCATCTTGGTGACCAGCATGAAGTTAGATTACAGTAGCATCATACATTACCTGCAAGGAACCATCGATGTTAATCTAGGTAGCCCAATCTTATTTTATCCCTTTCTTTATTACTATAATATAAAGATAAGAAATATGTATAACCCCAAAACAGCATAGTACATGTAGCTTCAATATTGGAAGAAGAAAAAATAACAATTTTAATCTAATCTAAAAGAACAATTTTTTGAAAAGAAAAAAAAAAAAAAAAAAAAAAAAAAAAACCCTTTTATTGTATATTAGTGCATCTATACTTATTGAAGTATTTTATCAAACAGTACAAGTTTCATTTCTACATAAGACTACATAAGAATGTATATGTCAATTTTTTTGGATAAAAAACACACATATGTAAACACAAAATTCATAAAATAAAATGAAAAAAAGTGAGGAGAAAACCTTCTTGCAAAGTCAAGAGTTGAAAGTAGCAAAAAAAAAACCTTTCGGCGTCGTGGTTGGAGACAATGGAGAGACAATTTTGGGCGTTTTTCGACAAGACAAAGGTCGGTCTCGACAAAACTGGTGATGATCAGCGATACTAGGCAGCGGCTATCAAGGTTTGGAGTTGAGAGAGGAAAGATGGAGGTGCTGGTGTGGTATGGTGGTGCGAGAGAAACAGAGAGAGAGAGAGAGAGAGATGAGATTTGCTATTTTGGAGAATGGGAAATGGAAGAGTGGTGGGATAGTGAAATTTGGTATTTTTGGAACTGGTTATGTCCGGCAACGTAGCTTCGACAATGATGCTAGGCAATGGGTGTAGACACTCCATTTTACAACTAGCATTTAACCAATATTAAGGGCAAAGTAGTAATTTTGCACCAAGGGCATAATCGTAATTTCAACAATTAGATCTTCAGGTTTGTGATACAAAACAAATCTTGATGCTCTAACGATCACAATGGTATGTCATGTGCTTTGATCAGACCACCTGATCAAAAGTTATCATACAAACAATTTTCAATGATCGTGACTCACCTACACAATGGACCTGATCATATCCTATTTTAAACACTAAATTTTGATTGATTCCAATAAGAATTAATTTAAAATTAATTAAGTATGAATTTTGATGGGATTTCATTTTATTTTGTTATTTTTTTTAAGAAATAATAAATAAATAAAGTTTTCCTTTGTGGCATCTTATTTGCTCTTTTGAAAAATTTGGATGGATGAAAAGATACATTTTATGAAAAATTAAAAAAAAAAAAAAACAAAACAAAAAAATGCTCAAAAAACGTTACTATTTTCAACAGCAAATTGAATCCCATTTTTGGCCTAGAAAGCCTTGAAATTTGGTTTTCTCTATTTCTGGAAAAGTTGTAGAGAATTGAATTTCCTTTTAGAAAGACACTAATTCTGAATAAATTAGAATTTTGAGCAGAAAGTTAGAGTCAAAATACGAAACAAGTGCAGAAGATAACATAAGTTCAACATCATCTTTCAAAATTCAAACGGGCATCAACACCAAATCCATTCCAGCTTATCTAAATAGGTTTATCTCCTCCCTTAGCTTCAGAAAAAAGCTAATAACTTAGCTTTAAAGCTAAGCCATCCCTTCCCTTATAAATAGAGAAGACCTCTTCCATTTTTTGCACCCCATTCCCTCTAGAGAGCTAGTGAGAAAGCAGAAATGAAAAGTTGTTGGCAACCATTGTTCTTACTTTGGTTGTAGTTTAGTATTTCCTTACTTTCTCCTTAGCCCTTTAAGTGAACACTTCCCTCTTTATTTTATGCTCTATGCTAGTAAGTAGTTAATTATGTTCTTTAAGTTTCTGCACATGCTTGAATAAATGCTTCCAAGTCATTATTTATTTCTTTCATGATATGCTTGGATGACCATGCCTATATATTTCATTAATATTCCTTTTACATGCTTAGATGAACACTTCTAGGCTAATGCGCAACTTTCTCTTGAATGCTTAGATGAACATGTCCAGGTAGTTGTTTTACTTTTAAATGCTTAAATGAACATGTCTAAGTATTTGATTTTCTCTAGATAAACATGTCTAAAGGATTTTTCTTTACTTTTTTTTCATAATTGCTTGGATGATCAAATATGCTTAAATGTTTTGTTTTTCTCTTTGCAATTGTGTGGATGACAAATAGCATGACAATTCTCTGTTTTCCTTCACATGCTTGGATGAACACTTCTAACTTATTATTTGCTTTTCATAACATGCTTAGATGAACATGTCTAGGTAGTTGTTTCTCTCTTTTTTTGAATGCTTAGATGAACAAGTCTAATTAACATTATGGTTTTCGCTTAAATACTTGGATGAACATGTCTGGGTGATTTTCTTTGTTCTTCTCATGATTGCTTGGATGATTGGTAGGCCTAAAAAAAATTTCCTTTGCAATTATGTTGATGACAAATAACATGAGGATTTTGTTTTCCTTCACATGCTTAGATGAACATGTCTAAGCTAGGAATTCCTTGTTTACATTAATTTCTTGGATGAACATGCCATTACTTTCATGCTTTCTTTAAATTTACACTGTTATCTAACAAATTTCACTTTTTGTTTCTCTTTATGTTAAATTCCCCAACACATATTTGTTTACAATTCTTGCAAATTAACATGTTTATATGATATTTTGTTTGCATTTGTTTGACATGACATGATATTGGCCACCTTAACCTAGGAGACCGGTTTTAATAGGCAAGATGGGTGCTTAATCCCTTCCCATCTTGTTAATTAGCCTCCAAACCAAGATCAAGGGTTCTAGACTAGGCTCTTGTATACGCAATTTTACATTTTTTATAATGTAACTAGGAAACAAAGCAATGTAATTTACTTTCTTAGATTGTATATAGGACCAAAAAGTATTGTAAATTTTTGTTACAAAATTGATGTAAATCGTCATTTATAATAATACAACAAAAGCATTTTTTTTCATAGAGAAGATTTTCTTATTTTTCCATTTAAATTAAATAAGTAGCGACTCCATGTAAAACCCTCGATCTAGGGGGAGTGCATTTTACAGTGAACTCGACATTTTGAGCATCACAATCCCACCCGTTCGCGCGAGTTAGGCCCACCTTGAGAAAAAATTGGTGAGCTGGGGTCGCAGTCGCTCATAGTGGGTAGTGGCTATGGAGGTTTAGAGGAGAGAGAGAGAGCAGAGATAGAGATAAAATTTTGATTTTCAAAAAAAGGAAAACGCATGTCGTTTTGATGGCAGGGCTTTGAAAATTTAGTGGGTATTTGTGTTTTTTTATTTTAAGTAACTTGAGTTGCTGACTTGTAATTTTTAATGCATGTGTCAATTTTTCATTGGTCTTAGAAACACCACATGTGTGCTAATTGGAGTTTCAAAAACACTATATACTTTCTCATGTAACTCTAGCCCATCAGCATTATATCCAGCAATAAATCTTATAACACCCACTATATCATAATTATGAACCTAATTAATCAAATTAATTTGGGTAATAATTTCGTGAGGCCCATTGAGCTTTTAGATAGACTCACTCAAACCTATTACAAGTCACACAATATACTACAACAATTACAAGCATTCTATACACACAAAAAAAGAAAGAAGAGATTATTGGTAATAAGGAAGAGTGTTCTTTTTGGTGGAGTTTTGAGCTTAAACACTTTGTGCAAAGATTTTCTAACCATATGACATTTGTTGGGCTGTTATATCCTAAGGGAGACAAGTTAAAAAAAGTCTGCATTAGTTACAAAATTTAGCTAACCAAGGGCTTGAATCTCCTTAAAGAGAGAGAGTGTTGTGCCTCAGTCCAAATAATTTTGTGTATTTTTATCTTCAAATTAATAATATTTAAAAGTATTATTCAATAATACTTAGAAGTATTTTTATCTTTAAAGCATGTCTTAATTATAAGTAACAACACAAAAAACATAAAATACGACAACACTAGAAAACATATAAAAATAATGATGTCAAAAACTGCAGCTAAATTTTTGCTAAATAAAATTTTATTACATTCCTTTAAATTCTAGGAACAAAATCGAATCTCAAACTCTTTGCGAGTAAAAGATAATTGCACTCTAGGTTTTTTTTTACACAACCAGCAAGCGTCCTGATTTGTAGTTGCATTTTCCCTAAATAATGAAGTTGCAAGTGCATTAGGAGGCCCAAGCACACTCTTAAGCTCATCATTAGAATAAACAATATTCTCCGACCTAATCATTAGAATATAAAATATTCTCCAAAGTATATATAAAATAATTTGAACTTTTGCACACATTGACACTATTTGACAACACAATCTCACACTTTTCCTATTTCACTATATACACTTTTCCTATTTCACTATATACTCTACAGACAAAAACTTGACACGTGTCCACCTACTAAATTAAATTCTGATTTTCTACATTTTCTTATTTCACATCCTAAAATAAATACTGTAAAACCCTAACACATTCCCATCAATTTTCTTATGAGAACACTTCATGATTTAAGTTTTGAAGATTTTATTTAAATAAAAAAAAACACTTGTAATATATGTTATGGACTTCAAAAAACATCATACAAAAAACATCGTAACCCTAATTAATTCAAATTTACACATTCATAAAGTCCAAATCCACTCATATATTTCAACAATATGAAAAAATGAAATAAATAAATAAAAATTGTAATTTCATACTCGATTCAACTCATCTATATATACATATAAAACCGAAACTTTTCAAGCTCCCACAATTTTTCACGTCAGCACAGTATTTAAAAAATAAATAATAAAATTAAAAACTATTTTACCGGATACTTATCTTAAAAAAAAAAAAAAAAAAAAAAAAAAAAAAAAAAAAAAGAGACAAAACCTAGCTTAACCCCACTCCTCTCTTCCAAACCTTACGCATTCAAAGTTCAGATGCTCTCTCTTCCCTTCCTATTCTACTTTTCCTTCTCCTTCAAAGTTCAGCTGTTCCCTCTTTATTATTTCAATTTTAATACCCTACCGTCCCTACCTAATATGATTCATTCTCTTAACTATTCCACAATCAAGAAAAAAGAAAAGGCGAGCAAGAGAGAGAAGATGGCGAATACATCAATGGCTTCCCTAAGGTCATTCTCTGCGAGGTTCGTGGTTGCTCCACTGAGTTACGTTACGATCTTTGCTGTTTTCTCTATAAATCTTTCACCCTAATTGTTTATTACTGTTAAATCTATCAATGTGTTATGACTCTTCGTTTATTCAATGATCTTCAATGAATTTTCGCCTAAATTTTGCAAATTGTGAACTGAAATTTGGTTGATTAATGCAATGGTCCACAATTCACATAGATGAGAAAACTTGGCTAATCCTAAAGCAAAGTTTGATATGAAAAGGATTTTTTTTTTTTTTTTTTTTTTTTTTACGGTTTTCTCTCTGTGTTCTGCAAGAATACGAAGAGGTTAGGATGTAATTAATGTTATCTTGGTTCTTGGATTATATTTTGACTAATTGAAACCAAAATCCTAAACCTTTATCTTTTAGAACTTTGTTTTGTGTGTGTAATGCTGCCAAATCTTTCTTTGTTTTGTGTGTGTAACGTTTTTATGTACATATATAGTTTCCTTGCCACCGTGAAATTCAAAGAATCTGCAACTGAAGCCAACCTTCTCTAAAGAGCAAAATCCGAACCCCGGGTAAGAATGGATCATGGGTGAATTATAATTGAATTCATAGATTGATGGGTTTAGGTGTAGAGGGTTTAGATAATTCAAATTATTGGACGCATTGAATTTTTATGTTCCTATATGTGTCGTGATTTGTTATTTAAAAATATTGTATAGTTTATATCATCAGTTGCCCTTTTTAGTTGGTAGATTTTGGATCAAGCTGAATTGCATGGTGTCCTTTCTTCAAAATTCTAGACCTTTACATAAGAGTCAATGAGACAAAAGACTTTTGAAGATAGGCCAACCCTATCATAGCATCACCCGATGTGCTTTACAATTGTCTGAGTGAAGTCAAAATAAAATATTGTTCAATATCCCAACCAAAGCACCTAGGTTGTCCACCTATTTCAGACCTTTGTACAGCCCCTTTCAATTTTCAGTTCAAGCCATTGATATCTACACTACCTGCAAGGTCCCTGTCTTTCTCCATGTATATGTGTATGCGTGTAAAGTTTGTCTTTTTTCTCTATTTGTATGTGTAAAGTTTGACTCTTTTATGGCTTTTCAATGGGTGATATTTTCATTTTGGTTGGGATTGCTTAGGTGTTTCAAGTTAGAGTGAGTTTTGTAAAGGATGTGCAAAAGCAAGAGGCATGATGGGAAAGACAACATGAACTTGTGGCTGAGAATTTTGGGGTAAGAATTTCTTCTAATATTTCTTATTCTTCATCTTCTTCTTTCAATTTTTATTCCTTTAAGTTTTAATTTTGTTTATATAGAACTATCAGTGTTCACATGTATTTTCGTGTGGTTGTCTTTAGAATAAATAGATTATGACTTTGGGAATTTACTTTCTGACTTAAGTGAATTATATATATCGGGTTTCTTTGGGAGCTCTAAGGGGCTGCGCCAAAGAGATCCTCTCTCCCCCCTCTTATTTGCTATTGTTATGGAGGCATTAAGCCGTTTGTTGGATGGTGCGGTTCTAGCTAGACACATTTCGGGTTTCACTGTTGGTACCAGGTCTAATACCCCCCTCATGGTGACCCATCTACTCTTTGCGGATGACACTTTAATTTTCTGTGATGCTACAGCAAGTCAGATTGAATATTTGCGGGAGATTTTAGCCTCTTTTGAGGCGGTGTCAAGGTTGCATATTAACCTGGCAAAGTCAAAATGAGTTCCAGTTTGAGAGGTGACTAATATGGGGGAGCTTGTGGCATTGCTGGGTTGTAGACAGTCATCTTTGCCAATGACTTACTTGGGATTGCCATTAGGTGCTAAATTCAAGGATAGGGCGATTTGGAACTCTATCCTAGAAAGAATGGAGCGAAGATTAACGAGTTGGAAGAGATTATACTTATCAAAAGGTGGAAAGATTACCTTAATCAAAAGCACTCTCTCAAGTTTGCCAACTTATTTCCTATCTCTCTTCCCTATTCCTGCGGATATTGCTATTTGTATTGAGAGGCTTCAAAGAAATTTTCTTTAGGGTGGGATAGATGAGTCTCCTAAATTCCGATTAGTAAATTGGGCCCAAGTTTGTTCTCCATTGCAATATGGAGATTTGGGTATTAAAAATTTGAGAACCTTCAATCAAGCTTTGTTGGGGAAATGGTTGTGGAGATATGGAAGAGAGACAACCCATCTCTGGAGGCAGGTTATTGATGCTAAATATGGGAATGATTAGGGAGGTTGGTGTACAAAAGAAGTCTCTAATCCTTATGGTGTTAGTCTTTGGAGAACCATAAGACAAGGCTGGCCAGCATTTTCAAAATCCATTCAGTTTGAGGTTGGTGTTGGTGACAAAATTAAATTTTGGCATCATGTGTGGTGTGTGAGCTGTACTCTCCGGGAGGCTTTTCCAAAATTCTATAATATTAGTCGTAATAAGGAGTCTTCTATTGCAGATGTTATGCACTTTCCTAACCAGAGGCTTCACTGGGATCTTCTTTTTTCTAGAGCTCCCCAAGATTGGGAAATAGAGCTTTTTTACACTTTTCTAGACCTTATCAATTCAATGCCCCTTAATGGAGAAGGTCAGGACAAACTATGCTGGAAACCAACCGGGAATAAGAATTTTAAGGTGAGTGAGTACTATCTCTCTCTTTCCTCTACTCTCGACATTTCTTTCCCTTGGAAGCCTGTGTGGCGTTCAAAGGTCCTTACCAAGGTTGCTTTCTTCTCTTGGACTGCCTCATTAGGTAAGATTTTGACTACTGAATATTTATGGTATAAGGGTGTCACCGTTGTAGATTGGTGCTATATGTGCAAAAAGAGTGGAGAATCGATGAATCATCTTCTTCTTCATTGTCCTATTGCTTATGAATTATGGTCTATGGTGTGGGCTCTATTTGGTCTTCAATGGGTTATGCCACATGGTGTCTTTGATTTATTTTCGAGTTGGCAAGGTTCATTTGGTGGGCATCGGAGCATTGATTTATGGAGGGCTGTCCCACATTGTGTCCTATGGTGTATTTGGCAAGAACGGAACTCAAGATGTTTCGAAGGGAAGGAACGGTCTATTCCAGAAATTAAATCTATTCTTCTTCACACCTTGCTAGAGTGGAGTTCTTCCTTTAATCTTTTTCCTTGTTCTAATTTTTTAGAAATGCTTGATCTTTGTAATTTTTGTGTTTGATGTACTGTTTTCCATGTACACCCCTGGTGTACTTGGACTTTTGATTAATACAATTCCGTTATTTATCAAAAAAAAAAAAATATCGGGGCCTTGAAGCTTATTTCATCATAATTTACCACAAATCAATTGATACTGTATGACCTATTATCTATATATCTTTAAAAGATAAGGTTTGTAAAAGGATTTTTTTTTTTTTTTTTTTTTTTTTTTTTGCCATGTTTGAAGCTTCTCAATGGGTATCACTAACACTTAGTAAGAAAACCGCAAATATGATAAACCATATGTAAATTTACTTTAAAATTTGATTCACGTTTCACACTATTGTTTTCATTACATTCCTATGTGTTATTCTATAGACTCTTACATTTATCATTTTCATTATGTTATGATGTTTAGAAATCATTTATTTTTAGGAGTGACCTTCTTACATCAATTTATAGTGGTAGATGATGAATTTTGATAAATGTCAGGTTTTGCTGAAGGAGCTTACGAGTATTGATATAAATTTCATGTAAAATTTTGAGTGGTGTTAATGCATTCACTTAAAAGTGATTGTCTATTCAGTACTATTAGAAATTATTCTTACTGCTAGCTGGGTCATGTAATTAATTGGACGTAGACATTAAAGAAATCCATTTATGAATGAGGAGGAGGAGGAGGAATACATGTTGTGTACACACCTTTTTTAAGGGTTTAATTCATTCAACTGACTACCTACTATTGTAGTTTACTTTTAATTCTTTTTCTTCAATCCTTTTATGATGGTTGTTGTTGAAAGGCAGAGATAGAGTTTTTTTTTTTGGTTATTTGTTGGCTTATAAATTCTGTTCAGTTCTTTTATGTGTTTCTATACAATTTTATAGGTTCTATTAAGTACTGTTAGTGGAAGCAATTGGACTTGCTTGGTGATTTTGTTGAAGGAGCTTACAGGTATTGATATAAATTATTATTATTTAAAAATTTTAATATACAATGAATAATTGGATGCTATTAAAAGAGAATTGGATGTCAAATTGTAGAATAAATTTCATGGGTTTGTTTGTCTTCATTGGGATAAGTATTTTTTTCTCTTTTGAAAATTGAGACTGCTAAGTTTTTTATATTGAAAGCGCTAATTAGCTTAATGCCTAAGATAGTAATCAATATATAGTGTATGTTGTCTCATTTTAGTGATTTTAAGCATTCTTTGTTAGAAATGTTGTTTTAGATGGAGGCAAATAAACCTGAGTTTGAAAGAATTCAAACTGGAAGTCTTTTCCAGATTTGTTATTGGCTTCTCACAAGAGTTTGATAAAATTCCTAAACAGTGTTCATATGGCATGATCTGTTTCCCACATAAATTGGTTCCTAAATCCATACTAGAGCTTTCTACCTCCAGCTCCCTAAACTTTTAAATTCTAAGTTTGGAAAGATTCTCCCCCTTGCTAATTTTTTCAGGTTATTTTTTCAAGTCTTCTGGTATTGAAATTTATAATATAATTAAGCCTTTTAATCTCATCTCTTGAGACTATGTACCAAGATATACTTTTTAGGCAGTTATAAGCCATAATGAATTTATTTATCTTTTGAGACCGTATAAGCCATCATGAATACTATTTCTTTTCAACCATGCTTTGGTAATCCAAAGAAGTAAATAAGTTCATTACGCAAGACCTGTATAACATTTTTCCTTTAGGTAATGGTGTGACTTTAAATTTTAAGATGTTTCATACTTAATTCCATCTGCCTTGATACTATAAATAAATTAGCACTTATCTAAAAATCGTAAATTGTTAGAAACTAATAAATTTAATCATTCAATCAAAATTCTTAATTGCTCTTTCTGAAATCCTATTGCAAGGAGGGGGGAGAATATTGTCCAAAGAATGATGGAAAACTAGCAATTTATTCATGTGATTTCAAATCAATATCTAATCTAATACTATATATGTTAAAGCAGAAGATAAGAGAAAGTAAGGCCCTACAATTAAGGATGTTGGGAAAGGTAGAGATAGAGTTATTTTCTGTTTTTTGCTCCCATGCCTTGCTACTTGCTTTGTTGTATATGTTCTTGCTGTTGGTTATGCAGGGTGAATGGGAAAAGGAGCTGCCTTTGCTAGGTTTCTTGGTTCAATAAGAAAAAGGAGGAAGCTTTATATGTTTTTGGTCGTGCTTTCCTTGGGTTTCTTTGAGAGGTTGGTATGACTGCTGTGGAGAGTTGTTGGTTGTCTCGGCCCTTTTAGGTTTGTGGGAAGGGAGGGAACTTTTTGTATTTTTAGGCTAGGAAACGGTTCTGTCTATGGAGTTATGGGGGGCTGGAACAATGGTACTTTTTGTATTTGTTATGTTACTTTTTTCTTTTCTATCTCATTTGTCTATATTGAATTGTGCTTAAGAACAGCCAATGCTATTGACCATTGTACCTAGATAAATAAATCACTTTGTTGTATACTGTAGAATATGAGCAGCAAGATAGAGTTACAAAAAATTGCCCCATTTTGTAAAATATGTTACTATTTAATTTTATAAAGAACATTTTTCTACCGTTGAGTTGGCTTATCAGACTTGGAATATATGTAGTTTGTTTTAAATCTAACCTACATATGTAAAGGGTTTGTGATGTTCATTCCTTAGAGGTATAGAGTATAGGTATATACACTTTACATGAAACTATAATTTATCTTTACACAATTTTTACTATTAATAGAAAATTTTCTGTTACAATTGTTTAAATATGAGCTATGAAAACAAGTTTGAGTAAAAAGTGAAGAATAGGGTTAATTTTTTTTAATAATTTGATAATTCAAGAAGAGGGTGTTTGAACCTAACAAATGTAACTATAATGTTATATAGATTTTGTAGATATTCTTTGTGCTTTCCCGTGCATCGCACGGGTTAGCGACTAATTTAATCTAAAAATTAAATTCAAATTCTTCTATTGTATAGCACTTCTTTTAAAATGAACCATAGGCATATGCCAATCCCATAAGAGTGGAAACAAACATAAGTCTCCCTATCTCTACAAGTTTCCTTTCTCCCAACTAGAAACCTTCCTCCCCTTAATTTAGCCAAATCATAGCTCCTTGGACCTCAACAATGATGGGTCATGCTTGTATGTCTAGGATACAGAAAAATGAACTCCTCACTTACCTCAGTTTACGAGTTTGAGTTCTTCCTTATTTTCTCTTCCCCTCTTATACCCAAAAAAATAAATAAATAAATAATAATAATAATAATAATAATAATAATAATAATAATAATAATAAAACACAAAACACAAAACAGGGCCAATCCTCCATTTACCCTTATTCCAAGGGGCATATATAGGCCAGGCCATTCAAAGGCTACATTCTTAGTCTCTTTCCTCCATTCAAGAGTATTCGGGTCATCCTCACTCTCCCCATTTACTGCCTCCTTTTGCGGAAGACCCTTCCTTCTTCCTTATTCTTTTCCTTCGAATGAACTGGCCCACGCCTGCCTAAGCATCCTTTTACATTTTCCACTTCCTCTAGGCTCAAGTTCACTAGATCTTGGGTTTTGCTTATGGGCCCAAGCCTTTGTGAAAAATTGGCCTATTCATTATATTGACTTGTTATCATGCTGTTGCTGTTGAAAATTTATATAATTATATATAATGATTTGCAAATATGTTGTTACAAATGTGGACAACTTGACAATGAATTTTATACATACATACATACATGCATATATATATATATATATATATATACAATATTTACAAAACTTCTCTTTCTGGAATCCTTCTATCCATTTTACCAAGTCGCCATGAAATATATGTTTCTCACACACATTGTATATCAAAGAAATTGAGCTAAAAGTTAGACACATATAAATATTTGAGTACTCATCCATGCACTCATATATTTTTTAAATAACATATAAATATCTTTATATTTTCAATCATGAGAAAATTTTGTAACTTTAATAAATATAGTTATTATTATACTTATATTGGGTTATAAAAAAGACAAAGTTTAGTTACAAAATTAGTTGTAGCTTAAACCTACAAACTTACTCAATAAAATAAATATCACAGCATATTTTGAAAATCTAATCGTTGAATTGCATGTTCTTTACGCTTTTAATACACATGTTAAATTTTGTGTCAATCGGATATTATTTACTATATGATCTATAAGCTTATATTTTGTGTATAATTTTAAATTATAAAACTTGCAATTTAAAAAATTTAATGATGACATAGCTATTAATCTTTAATTTTCTTGAAATTTTGCAAGCATAGAGAATATAAAAAGAATATGTAATCCAATGGTAGATTTGTCAAAATTAACTCCTAATAAAAAGATATTAAGTAAGTTTGTAGGCTAAAATTACAAATAATTTTGTAACTAAATTTTGACCTTAAAAAAATGTCATTTGCATCTTGAATTGTATTTGGATTATTATTTTTTTTCAATTCTACAATATATAGTAGGAAGGTGATATAGAAAAGGAAAAAATAATAATAATCTATCACATCTTCTATTTGGAACCCCACCCACAAATTCTTGGATTTGCCACTAGATTAGTTTGACTAGCTACACCATTTTTTCACACTCTCTCTCCTTAGATCCTTAAATTTGTTCGTTATTGTGCCTAGTAGTGGTGGACTAGGGTAATTTTGGCTATGCCGCTATGCGATGCTCAAATCGCCTAAGTTCAATTGGTCTGTATGATTTTTTTTTTCCTATTTTGGTTATAAAAGTTACATAAAAAATTTATGTAGATTATTTTAATATGATTTAAGCAAAATAAAGAATGGAATGTAAGATACGTACATCGTAAAACTCATTATGTAAAGTAGATAAAGTTGTTTTATTATGAGTTAAAATGATTTATTTTTCTTACAAATGTATAAAAAATGGGAAGACAGTTTTGGTTAGTAATTATAAGTTTGAGCACTAATGATTCATAATTTAGCCTGAGTACTTATGATTTCAAAGAGCACTGTAAAAATTTCTTTAACTTACTATAAATAAGTAATTTTAATATTATATAAAAAGTTATAATTTTTGCCACAATTATTTTGCACGGTAAACTTTGGATTGTTTGTCACTTTGACACTTGAACTCATAATTTGACATGTGAACTGTTATGAAAAAAAGTTGAAATGATCTTAATTTGCTAAAAAAAATGATAAGTTTGTGGTTGGTGTAATATCATTTTGAATTAATGTTATTGTTAATGTCAACTCAAAAATGTGAAAAATATAAAATGAGTTATTTTAAAATATATAAATTTAAAGATATCGAATAGATCAATAGAAAATGACAAGCACGTGAGTAACATGACATATACTTACTTTATTGTTTTTTTATGTTTTTTCTCTTCCGATCCGATCCGATCCGGGGGCTGCATCCAAAAGACATATTGTGTTTGGTCGAGAATGCAACAACGTGGTGGGTTGAGTTGATAATGATATACTCTCATATATATTCATATACCTTGACTTGAATCATGATGCTCCAACTTCCTTCCTTAACTATTATTATTATTCAGCCGTAGCAGGCCTCAAATCAGAAGAAAAGAGCCCAGCGTAGCCAAGAACAACTTGCCGGGTTTCATATCAGAAATAATATTAGCACCGGCAAGTCATCCTTGGCTGCTCCCAGCTCTCTTCCTCTTTATGCAAGGCACTTTCGACGATTACCTTTAACACTAACAGCCTAAACTACATATATATTATTTTGAGAGAGAAGAGAGCCTAAAAATAATGACCAAAAACAACTTGCCAAATCAGGCATATATATATATATATAATATAATTTTGCATTGCTAGCCTAGCCTAAGTCATCCTTGTATTGGATGCACAAACTTCCCACCTCCTCAGGCTCAAGGAAAGCCCTAATGTCATCCAATTCACTTATATATATTCGTAGCTAAGATATATATAGGCATGATTATTAAGCTGAAAGAGTTACAGTTATTATGATACATGAGCGCTCATTTCTTTTGTAGCATGATAAAATTTTTGTGGGCATTAATTAATTAACAAAAAGTAGCAAGTGATGACCGTGATGACAGCCAAAAAGGGCAAACTACAAAAGCCACCGTCCAAGCGTGACTTATTATTCCCGCATATCCATCCAAGCCTTTGTCATTAGTAACAAATTGAGATGCCCTAATTGAATATATTCAGGTCCCACTTACCCTTTAATGTCGTGAAAAGCCAACTGATCAGCAGGGAAATGTTTTTTTTTTTTTTTTTTTTATCTTCAGAAATATTTTGATTTTTCAATTCTGTCATGTTTAGGGTTTTTGTGATATCTCGAATTTGGGAGCTCTCTCTTGTGGCTAGCATCCAACTATCAATCTACTTAATTCATTTCTTGTCTTAATTTCTTGGGACAACATAACAGTTGGTTTTGCATGCATGAACAAATAACGTTTTAGGTTTTTTTTATATAAAATATATATATATATATATATATGTAAGTAAATTTGTGTGTGTAGTTCTACGCCTAACCAATACAAACTTTTAGCATTATATCAAACAATGTAACATTTAAGTTACTAACTTACAATTTTTTTATTATAAATATTAAAAAATTAATTCAACCTATAACAATTTAAGATGGTTGATTTTTATTATCAAGTCAAAAAATAAATTGATTTCTGGTACAAATTAAATAAATAGATTCAAGCCTCAAATTTCTTATTAAAAAATAATGGAATAGAGGAAAGGATGTTTAAGTAGGAAAGAGTCTGATGGCTTCATCCGGTAAAGGGGAGGATATTCCAAATCCAAAACAAGCTAGAGTAACGACACACAATCAATTACGAGGGATTCTGGTCGACTTAAGAAATAGATTTTGTCGTCATAATTAGGTTGACTGGATTCTTTGCTCAGCTTCGGTTATTATAATTTATAATAGGAAAACACTTTTTGATTTCGGCCTGATTGATTCTTTAGTTTCTTCACAGTCGCTGTTGTTCATCTTTTGGTGGATTTTAGTAAGTGAAGTAGACTATTGATGTCGGTGTTTCTGTTCCTATACGTAGCTTCTGTACCTGTCTCTCTCTTTCCTAATAAAACGTCTCATCCTACACACACACACACACAAAAGGACATAAAAATTTATGAATAGAAATTTTATTGTTGTTTTAATTTATTTATTTTGGCATACAGAAAAAGAGATTTTTATATTTGTAGCGTATAACATTTAAAGATATGATTACCCTTAAAAAAAAAAGTTACCCATCACTCCCAATAAGTAATAACTTATATGGGTGTCAATTTGTGTTGGCGTGTTATATTCATGTTATGTCAAGGTATGGATATTCGACTAAATGGCTAAAACCGAGTAAGATTCATTTAATAATTGTGTCTTGACCTTTCAACTATAACATGACCCGTTCATAAAAGTTGATATGATAAAAACCCATTTGACAAACTTAATAAACAGATCATGTTGGTTGACATGAATGTGACACAAATACAACCCATCTAACCCGCTTCAAAAAAGTAATATTTCAATATGTTTGACCTAATTAACGTTGTTATAAATTTAATACAAATTCATAGTATCAAAAGGGAATGGTTTTGTATGCAGCAATTGCTACATACAAGGACGAACCCAGGTGGGTGGCCCAATGCCCGGTCCAATTTTTTCTTTTTCTTTTTTTACTTATTTTATATATCTTTTTTGTAGTTAGGCCCCTTCCAAAACTTTAGGCCTCTTCCAACTAGCAACTATTTAACCCAAAAACTATAAAAACATTCACAATGGTGATTGTATTTTAGCAAAAAAAGTTATTTTACCATTAAAGAACCAAAAAAATCATATGTTATTAAAGAAGCTAAAGCTTTTTTTTTTTTTTTTTTTTTTGCAACTATAGTAAACTGGTACAAATACCAGTTCATTGTAGCAAATTGTTAAAAATAAAAAACAATATTTTATTAAGATTATCTCTCTACCTTCAATTAAAAAACTCAAATTCTCTCTCTTCATATATTATTTTAATGAGTTGTTTATATTATTTTAAATAAAAAGGTTAAAAAAAAAAATAGAACATTTGATGTTGGGCATATTGTAAAGTGAGGTTGTAAAATAGATAAAATAACTTTTTGATGTGCTAAAAGCTAATTTTTTTTTTAGGACCACTACTATGAATGCTCTAACTTAAAAAAAAAAAAAAAAAAAAAAAAAAAAATCCTAGCTAGCCTAGTATTAAAAAAAAAAACATTTTGTTGTTGTTGTTGTTTTTTTTTTTTTTTTTTGGTAGATGATTACATCTTAATGTGTTAAGAAATAATAATTTTGTGTATTTATAATTTGTTAATGCTATATGGATGTCTATTTGGAGTTTTTGACAGTTTTTTATCGTGTCGCTTTCAGGTTGACTCAATTATGACCCGAACCTGCTAAGGTTCATCTCTAACTCATAAAAATTTGTACCGTGTTCGCAGGTCATATCAAACATTGACACACCTATAACAATAGCCAATTACTAGTGTGCTTGCAAAATTAAAATTTTCTTAAACTAAAACCTCTAAGTCTAACTTAATTAATTATAAAATAAAATAATGGAAAAACTTAAATTCGATATACCTTTGGTTACGATATACATTTGGTTTAGGTGTAGTACATTAGATTGTCCAATTAAATTTATACGCATAATTATATTGACTAATAAAATACAAATAGTATTATCTTTTTAAAGGAAAATTATTTTTAATACAGCTATATATTTAAATTTAATTGAGAAATCTAATATACTGCATCTAAGGTGGGATCTTAAATTTTACCATGAAATAAACTACTCTCAAGTAGTGGAAATGGATAGTTGATCATATTTAGTCTTCTGTAATAATATATTTTCACAATATATATTTCACAGTTGTCGAAATAGTAACTTATTAATTGTAAATATAAGAGTATAAAAATTCCCTTCCTTGCACTTAGTTTTCTATTTTATGTTACATCAATTATAATCAGCGTCCCTTTTTTTTTCCCCATATAAAGTAAAGAAACTTAAAAAAAAAAAGTAGAAGAAGAAGTTAGACACATAGTATGCATATTGTAACTGGCAGTGCGTAAAGTGAAATCTTAGAAGCAAGTGATCGAATTTTTATCAACATTAAAATAGTATCAATAGTGGATACATAAAAAAAAATTCGTAATTTAACCATTATAATATATATGTGTGTGTATATATATATATATATACATATATTCATAAAAATGATATCTAATTTTCAAGTAAAAATGTACAACCATGAAAGAGAAATAAACAGAAGGGTACAATGGGGCCATGCATGATGGAGGATAGCTGTCATTGGCATGTTATTAGGGACCAAAAAGTTGGTCATGATCCCTTTGAATAGATGGCATCAAATCAAATGATGTGAAGGCGTGGGCCGCTGTTTCTATGTTGCTCTTTCTGATGGCATTCTCTACTATTTTTTGATGCCCTTTTTCTGGCCACACGAGGGAAACACACCATGCAAGAAAGCAACAGTTACAAAATGGGAGGTTTTGGCCTTTAGGGTTAAAGGCATCGCGTGCTTGTCCGTAAATCCCACCCCCCAGACCCCGGGTTTATGGCTTTTGACTTATTAATTACGCCTAACAAAGTGCACTAAATTTTGATATACAGTATTTTTATCATAATTATTGACCTGCTGGATTTGGATTTGGATTTGATATATTTTTTTTTTTTTTGAGAGATTTCAACTTATAGCATCCGTTTTTTATGATAGCTCTTAATTATCAGACCAAGAAACCAATTAGTTTTTTATGTAGTTAGGGATTGAATCTCAGATCTCTTATATAACCATCACAGACTTTACCAGTTGAGCTAACGAAAACCCACGGATTTGATAATTGAAATAGAGCAAAAGTTTTTTTTTTATAATTATTATAAGTTGACAGAGAAAAAATGATATTAATATTAGTCTCTTCAAAAAAAATAAATAAATAAGTGATATTAATAATAATCACATGTGGAAGCAATCTTACACATCTATTTCGGATATTGTGAAATTTACCATGTATGTAATAATGTTGAAAAAGATAACTATGAATTGAGTATAAAATTTCCATCCTAAGAAATAGCCTTCTTCCCCACCCACTACTTTGTATTTAGGGAATAGTTATTAAACTCAAACCGGATGTTAACTTGGTCTAAGAACAAGTTCAATAGGTTTCTGGTTTCAACTTTCAACCAATGGGTTACCAATTGAACCACATGTTTAATTTTTTTTTTTTTTTTTGAGATATCATAAAATAAATAAGTTTAAAAAAAAAAAAAAAAACAAATGCCTAAATTAGTATTAAGAAATAAAAATTTTTTTGTTCAATTGATTGTAAGTCAAAAATACCCCCTAAAATCATACGAATATTACTATAATGCAATATGCTTGCACTACCTAACATATCTATTCCCATGTAAACATCCTAGGAATAATGCTAGAGATACAAAAAATTTTACAAACTGCTAATGTGGTGAGTAATTATTGAAAAATGAAAATGTGATATTAATGGTGGGTTTAAATAAAAGAATAATACTACAGTTACAAACTATTTTACAATGCTTTTACAAACTATTGATGTGGCAAATTCTTATTAGCTCTAATATGGGTCCATCACTTACATCACATTTATGTTTGTTAATGATTATTTGAAAATTACTAAAGCCATATCAGCAGTTTGTAAAAATGTTGTAAAATAATTTGTATCTATAGCATTACTCTAAATAAAAACCAATAAGAGGTTGGCCACATCAACATTTTGTAAAAATGTTGTAAAATAATTTGTGATTGTAGCATTATTCAACATTCTAGTAACAAAAGTTCCAACAAGTAGATCCTGCTCTAATAGCTCCAAATAAATTAAATACATGCATTAAGATATGAAAGATTCTTATTCCATCCTTATACTTCTATTATGAGAGAGAGAGAGAGAGAGAGAGAGAGAGAGAGGGATTGTATATTGAATTTTGCTAGATAGGGACTTTGGTACATTGGTTCTAACTTTTAATACTCTTGATTAATTTTGTTTTGGGTTTTCGCTGCATGTAAGATAAAATTGAATGGATTAGTTAAATTTGAATATGATTTTGTTTATATAATTTTTAATTAAGTTTTCTGTATTTGATTGTATTGATTTGTTGTCTCCTTTTTTATTGAGAAAGTTCTAGATTAGAAGTTTAGAATTTTTTAGTTGAGTTCATTTTGGGAGAAAAGAAATTGAAGAAAGGCGAGGGACAAAAGAGTGAAGTTTTCATACGTTTGAATTGTAGTTATAACTTATAATGAGGGAGAGTATATTTGAACGTTGACTGTTCATGTTAGAAACACCATTAAATGTTAATTGAGTTAAAAAACTCTTCTTCAAACCAACACATTTTAATGTACCCCAAAATAAGAAGAAAACAAAAAGGAAAATGAGAGTTACCATTTTGCCTGGTAGCAAATACAGATTACTCACCAATGTTAAAGCAATCAAAGAGCTTATCCAATGCTATTGCAAAATCTGAGTAGCTGTTATGCATACTCAAATGAACTTTACCAAGATCTGAGAGACCCCAGAAATGAAAACAATACTTTTTCCTGTATAAACGCACGGGTGGTCAGCTCACAACTTGTTTCTTTGCTTTGAGTTTTTCACTAAGTACAGTTCTATTCCCATCACTATAAATTTCTGTGAACACCCATGAATCAAGAACATGAATACTGTGGTAAAAATTTTGGTACGTTTTGGCAGTTCTGTCATCGAAGTTGAAGTTTTTGAGGATAGTATTCTTTGTGCCAAAACTAAATAATAACGAAAAGAATGGTCAATAAGTGCAAAGAGGCCGATCTATATATTGCGCTTAATTACAATTTACAAAAAGAAAAGATGATGGTTGAGCAACGCCGCTCATGCTAGTTCTGTTACTTTTGTAAACCATTTCCATTCTGCTTAGTTTGTAGCTTAATGAAAAGAGATGGTGATTGATTACGCCCAGTTTTTTGGCTTAATGAAATTGATTGCTAGTTGTTAAAAAATAGTTAATTTCCGTTTAGGAGGTGAGGTTCACCGAATCTCTCAACTTTTGCAAATTGCAGAATTTTTTTTTTTTGACTCGCTGTTAAATGTTAATGGTTAGACATTAATAATTTAGAATGAAAATGAACGTTTGAACCTTGAAATTTCCACCAAACAAATGGGGTTCGGCTAATGAATGGAGTGTTAAGATCGGTGAAAAAAAAGAAAAAGAGATTTTTGTAGTTTTCATGCAAATATAAAAAGATTTGGAGAGAGAGAGAGAGAGAGAGATAATTAACTTCAATAATTCCAGACAGAAAAGTGTCAAAAAACATATATTTATCCCATAAAAATGTCAAAAATCATAATAGACTCAGCTGGATAAGTGTAAAAAAAACATCAAACGATTTGAAAAAACTAGAGCCAAAGTGTCACGTTTGACCTAACCACAATGTGCCGATCTAGCCACTCTATATGCAAATCAACACTCAAAAAGGGCTCATGATCAGTTCTATGTTTTCCTAATTTTGGCTGTGTTTGTTTCGGGTGAAATGGAGATTTGGAAAATATTTTACACCGAGGCATGTGTTTGGGTGCACATGAAAATACAGTCAAACAGAAAATCATTTTCAGTTGACCATAAAATAACCCCAATTGACCCGTAAATGGATTTACACTTCCATTTTACTTTCATTCAATTTTCGGACTCACACACCTGAAGAGAGAGAGTGAGAGAGAGCTCAAAGGGACACGAGTAGAAAACAACCCAAGCAAGGTTCATTGGTCAGATCGCGCCGTCCTCTTCCCCTCCACGCGACGGTGAGTACTATTTTCCTTTTCTTCCTCTCTTTTCTCATTTCTTCCTCGGCTTTTCTTCTCTCCCTGTCCATCCTCATCCCCTCCATCTTTCTCTAACCCAACTCCGATGAAGCAAGCCCAGATCAAGCAATGCATGTACCCGATCTACCCACTACAGCTAAACCCACACCGATTTTAGCATCCTAACACTCAATCTGTCCCACTCTAGTCACTATCTCCTCAAACCCACCACTCAAACCCATCCATGTACTAGATCCGCTATATATATATATATATATATGTGTGTGTATATAAATAAATTTATAGTTATTTATATATTTATTTGTATATAAAATATATGTGCATAATGTTATTTGCAATAAGTGTTTGTGAAGGTATATGGCAGCTTGTGAATATTTTGCTAAACTAAATTCAGCATTGTTCTTGAATTGGGCTTGTTACAATATTTATATGAATTTGGATGGTTTAACAACAATTATTATGGAGACTAAGATGATGGTTGAATGGGTCTACACTGTCTTGTATTACAGGATGTTTTTTGGAAAATATCATCTTCTTGCTTACACATTTGATTGAATGGTATGTCAAATAATTTCCTATGCTAAATATGTATGTCATAAGGCCAATTTTGGTTTTTAAACTGTTTATCCTATTGACCACCTAAAGGGTAAGACATACGTTGTTTTTGTTGGCCGTGTGCCTGGTGTGTACGACACATGTGAAGAAGCCTGTGCCCAAGTTCATCAATATTCTGGAGTTGATCACAAAGCGTTTAAGCATAAAATGGAAGCAGAAGTTGCTTTTACGAAGTTTTGGCAAATTGATGGCGGTAATGTGCAACAAGGTTCTTAATCCAGTACATATTCTACTCATTCCAGTTCAAGTTCCAAAACTCCTTCAACTAAAAAGAGCTCTTACTATACATGAGATATTAAATATGATTTATTGAAATATCAATTAGATATTACAATTGAGCAGCAGAACCATGCAATGAAGATTGCAAAGTTGAATGCAAGAATGCTAAACGCAGTGGCATCTCAAGTCCTGCCCAATGATGAGCTCAATAAAATGGCACATCTAAACTTGGGTGAATGACCATGAAAGAACCGTTGATTTTCTGATTTGTGTATATGGATACCTCTATAATTGTTATGTAAAACTTGGGTGTGTATATGTTAATTTTTTTGTGATTGGAATTAATGGATGTGCATATATGATGTGTATAGGTATGTTGAGATGCTCAATTGTATTATAGGTATATTTTTTGACTAATTTCCCGTAAAATGTTTTACATTGAGTGTAGTCACGAATGAGGAATTCAAGAAGATATCCTCTACTAAAACTGCTAAGGAAGCGTGGACCATTCTCTAAACAACTTATGAAGGAAGGATTCAAAGCTTCAGAGGCTTACTACAGGCTTTGAAGAGATCAAGATGGAGGAGGATGTCTCGTTTGATGAGTTCTATGCCAAGTTCAAGGACATAGTGAACTTAGGTTTTAATCTTGGGGAAACCATTCCTGGACCCAAGATTGTAAGAAAAGTGCTCAGATCTCTACCCGAGAGATTCTATGCCAAGATCACTGCCATTGAGGAATCAAAGGACATTGACAAAATTCCTTTGACAAAGTTGGTTGGCAAGGATAGGGAAATCAAGTAAGAGTAAGAGCGTGGCATTGAAGGCCAAGAGTAGTGATATCGATGAGTCTTTTAATGATGAAGATTCTAAGATGAAGTCCTACATCATTAAGAAATTCAAGAAGTTTATGAAAATGCCAATGCAAAGGGCTTCAACAAGGACCGTAGACAGTCGAGTTCTTCTCAGTCTAAGAGCAAAGACAAAGGGAAGAAGGATTGCTAGGGGAGTGTTCCCTTAAGACCAAAGTGCTTTGGGTGTTAAGGTTTTGGTCTATGAAACAAGAGTGCCCTACATATCTCAAAACCATTGGGAAGAGAGCAAGGCACTTGCTGCTACGTTAAGTGACACTGAGCTTGAGGATGATTCTAATAATGAGGATGATGGAATCCTAAATGCCTTCACTGCCATCGTAAATCCTACTAAAGGGATTATTGAAGATGTGGATGAAGAAGAGGAATTGGTGGAATCTAAGTTTGAAAAGATGGATGAGCAAGATGATATCCACACAGCCTATGCAAAGTTATATAAGGTCTCAGAAAAATATGAAAAGTTGTATAGGTTGGCCACCAAGAAGCTTAGTGATGTGGAGCTTGAACAAAAAGAAATCTCCACAAAGTTTGATGAAGCCAATCAGACTATTGGAGCACTGAGATTTGAGAATAATTTCTTGACTGAGAAGACCAAGAAGCTTAAGACTAAACTGTTCCAAGTCAGAGCTCAACTGAAAAGGACTTCAAGCGCTAAGCTCGATAAGATGCTCAGTCTTCAGAAATATGCTTCTAATCGAACCGGTTTAGGGTATGATTTCTCTTCTCCTAGTATTACTTCTACTAGTACTACTGTTGTTATTCCTCCTACTAATAATATTGAAACTAAGAAAAATAATGTTAAGGATAAATTAGCTAGTGAGAACATAGACAAGGGTAAATCTATCTTAGGAGCACCCCCTAGCAGGATAAGAAAGAAGTTAAAAGGAAACTCTCAAAAGCCAAAACAAAAAAAAACAGCATTTCTGTCATCACTGTGGCGCAGCTGGACATACTCGACCAAATTGCTATAAGTGGTTAGCCACTCAACAGAGCAATAGCATGTTGGGGTTTATGCCCTCAAAATCCAATTTCATGGCATGTCATAAATAATTAAACAATTTAATTATATGAAACTATCTATAAATGAACTAATGGGGCATTATCTTAGTCCATGAGATGTATAGTATGTGATTTATGTAAAAAGTCATAGAAGATATAAATCATAAGTTCTTTGTAAACTCAGAATTTTAGTTCGTAGTCGGTGATGAAATTAGGTATTTCATCTGCGAAGACTATAACATATCAACTAAGATAATTTGTCTTGATCATGGAAGTAGAGACTTCTAGTTGATATGTTGATATGTTTTAAGAGTTAAAACATATTGAACTGGACCACTGTGAGATTTATTATTCTCCTAACGACTGTCAAATGAATAATAAATCTCACGACTTTTATTTACATCAACTCTAAATCCTGAAAGAATAATGGACCTGATCATGAGGTGTAAGTTACTTTGATATATCAGGAGTGAGATCTATAAATTACGGTCAAAACCTCAGTATGTTGGGCAACCATATTTAGTGTTGATGGAACATATATTCTTAAGATGGAATTCATAATTTCTTAACGGAGATATAAAATATTCCTTGAGATAAATTTAATGGGTTTGGTTATTCAGAGTGTTGGGCCCAACCACTTTAGTAAGGAGTTACTAAAGTATATATTTAACATAAAGGATTAAACCGGGTACTCAAAAATTAAGATGTAGTAATCTTTAAAGTGGCAATCAATATTAATGACTTTGTATTATTACGAATATTTTAATGAAGGGGTTGTATGTATAATAAAGTCTTGGGATATAAATTATTAATAAGGCCTAAAGTGCAATTATATTCTTATAGTGGTATTGAATATAATTAATGGTAACTTTGGACTTGTCAAGAGTTGACAGAAAAGCCCAGGCGCATTGGAGCTAAAGTCTTACTTGTTCCCTTTGGACCCATCTCAAACTACAAACTAAAACCCAATTGGGTAGGCCCAAAAGGCTAACCCAATTAGATAATTAGTTTTTATTTAATAAGAGTTATTAAATAAAAAAACTACTAAGGTAGTAAAAAAAGGTACGTATGATGAAAAGAAAAGAAATCAATTTTTCTCCACAATGAGAAGAAGAAGAATTTTCTTTAAGAATCAACGTACAAAAGACTGATTAAGAGACCACACATCTTGGGCATCATGTAGAATTGAGATAAAGATTAAAGGTATTCTCAAGTTTTGGTTTTGAATTTCACCGCACCAAGGTACGCTTTCTATTCTTTGTTCTAAAATTCAAGGCTACATGTTATCTTTCATGATTGAAGTAGATCCATGTTTGTTGCTTCCGCTATGTGTTTTGTATGAAATACAAAACTAGATTTTCCAACATAGCATGATCGCATCGGAAAACTAGAATCAGCTTCCATCCTCTTTTGCTCCTCTTAGAGATCTTCTCAAAACCCTCATGTTCCTTTCAAACTTAAATGGTTTTATCTCTTCCCCCTCACCACCGGATCAAGGGTTTGCTAAACGGAAAGGTTCTTCTGAGGTGTGTAAGAAAAAAGGCTCTAAGTGATTCTGTCACTTTTTCTCTCTCTCCCCTTCTTGTTTTTGGTTTTGCATTACTTATGTGTTTGGCTTTCTTGTTTTGAATTAGTCTAGTTTTATGCATTGCTTTGTCTTTGTTTAACATGTTTTTGTTTGGTTATTTTTTTTTTTCAGTTTTGCTTCATTTTGTTTTTCATAAAATAAAATTAAAAAAAATTTGCAAAATTGCAAAATACAAAAACAGTGTGCGTTTGTGTACATTGGTACTTGTGTACCTTGGATGGCCATTGAAACAAAGTTTTCTAAACTTTGTATCTTTTGTAACTTAGATGAGCATCTCTATGCACAACTAATCAAGTGAGCTTTGTGGCTCATGTTTGTGATGAGTAAGGTTAAGTGATCTCTTGTACTTAACACTCGTATAACTCTTTTTGACGGGAAGGACTAGAAAATCCTAAGAGAAAGGCTTAAATAACCATCTCACCACTGTTACCCGCCAATCATGAAATGACATTTGTATGCTTCGGCATAGTAAAAGTGGAATGTCAAATGCTTAATACCATTGGGTATTTCTTTTCTAACTCTTATATGCCCATGCATGGTTTGCTTAAAAGAAAAATATGCAAAGAGAAATAAAAGCAAAAAGATCAAAATGCTTTATATATGATTGCAAGTGTGTATTCAAGGAGATGTGGGAATTATAGGATGTACCTCAAAGGTGATAGTCCCCATCAAACAGTTATGATTGTGTGTGAGTTAAAGTGATTTTTTCATATCTCAAATCGTCATAACACGTAGACACTTATGCAATCTTGCGATGTTTTCACACACAATACGCAATAATCTTTGCTACTCTTGATACATGTGCAAGTACAATGTGATTTGGTCATCACAAGGAATACGTGTTAATGTATACTTACTAAACTGTCTTAACTTATTTTTGAAATATAAAATTGGTTAGACGTGTTTAGTGTGTGTGTGTGTGTGTGTGTGTGTGTGTGTGTGTTTTGGGATCTATGTACTTAACATTTTCTTTGTTGGGAGATGTTTTTGAGAGATTAAAATGTTGTTTGGATCCTTGGTTGAGTTGCATGTTTGATTGCATTCATGTTAGTGTTTTTCTCTTCTTGAAAAACTATTTTTAAGCAATCTCGACAGCTCCTCGACACCTCTCGACAGTTAGGCTATCTATCAAGCCTTTCAGTTTTTCTTTTATTGCAATCTCAATAACTTCTCAATCCATCGAGAAAGTTTTTGTCTCCTCGGTGGATGCTCGATAGCTCCTCGATCCATAAAGCCTCTTTTTGCTGTGGACACTTTGGACACCTGCTCGATAGCTGCATCTATCGAATTTTAAACCTCGACACCTCTGAACACCTCTTGATCTATCGAGATTTAAAAGGTTCTATATATTAGGATCCGTGCGATTCAGATCTCATTTCTCTCGATCTCTCTCGACTCCTGCAAACTCTTCACCTCCCAAAACCTCTCTTTCTCACTTCAAACTCCTTTCCCAAAGGTTTTTTGGCCTAGATTGATCTTTCTTCTTCTGGTAAGATCTTGTTTTCCTCATCTATCATGCATTTCATGCTTTCTAACCTAACTTTTGGGATTTTTGATAAACTTTGGGGTTTTTCTAAATTAATGGAGTTTTTTTGTGAAATTTTTGGGATGGGCTTTGTGAAAATGGTTTTAAATCATCATGCATTGCATCTCATTTGCATTATAACAATGTTTCATGCATTTTAGATGTATGTTTACTTTGTTGAACTGATTGTGTGCTGGTAGGATTGGATTGGGCTAAGCCCATGATGTTTTTACTATTGCATATCACATGCTCATGCATTTTCATGCATACGTACCTTACATTCTCTATATTCTTATATATTGATTGTGATTGGTGCTTTTCTGTGTGTGTCTCTCTCTCCCTCTCTCTCTCTCTTGTTTACGTTAGTTGCATCATGGCACCTAAACGTAAATCTATTCAGTCCCGAAACCCTCTTCGTTCTGGGGCATCCACTTCTTCTGATCCTACTCCCTCACATGTTCGGTTCCGTGATGATAAAGTCCGATAGGACTTTTCGGAGAACTTTTCTAGACAAAGTATTCATTCGGAACGCCAAGTCATTTTGTCGGACTTCTCCGACATTGACCAACCCACTGTCATTCACAGTAAGGGTTGGGAGTCACTGTGTGACGTCCCAGTCACTTGTCCATCTGTGCTTATCCAAGAGTTTTACTCCAACATGCATGGATTTGATTATTCAGTACCTCTCTTTTTCCCTCGCATTCGAGGTACGCGCATCATGGTCACTCCGGATATTGTATCTGACGTGCTCCATGTCCCCAGGGTAGCGCATCCTAACTACCCTAGTTGTGAGCATCTTAAGATTGTGTCTAAAGACGAGCTTATATCTGCTTTTTGTGAGCGTCCCTCTGATTGGTGTAATCGTCAGTTCACTCCTTGTACGGCCTTTGCTAAAGGTCCTGAGTTCATTAACATGGTTATGACTTTTGTTTTGCATCATTTATCTCATTATAACTCTATTACAAAGCCCCGTGCTCGATTTTTGCTTTCTCTATTTGAGCATCTTACTATAGATTTTCTCTCTCATTTTATTCTTTCACTCATAGATGTATATAGAGATACAGCGACCCGTGATAAGCTCATTTTTCCTTCGGCTATCATGAGGATTTTACGCTATTTTTCTATCCCCTTTCCTGTTTCCGACCACTTCCATGTCATGTGTGCCATAGACGCCGCTACCGTTAAACATTGCGAGGCGCAGCTACATTCAAGGTGGTCTGGGACGGCGATTCCTCCAACTCCTATAGCTCCATCCACATCCGCTCCCTCTTCTTCTAGGAGCGGTGTGACTCTCGAGGACATCATGACACATCTTGTGATCATGGATGCTCGCCTCAACACTCTCAGTGATAAGTTATGTCAGGTAAACACCCGTGTTAGTCATATTGCACAACAACAGGCAGTCATGGATGGCTTCGTTGCTTCTCCTCCTCCTAATCCAGAGGCTTCTGAGGATAAGGATGAGGATGATGATGCTGATGCTGATGCTACTAATGCTGAGGATGATGGTGCTAGCTCCTCCAGTGCTAATGAGATGTCTACTTGATGTACTTACCCTTTATCACTCATGACAAAAAGGGAGAGTAGTTTTGGATATGAAAGTAGTCATACTCATAGGGGGAGGGTTAGTATAGGAGATTTTTGTTAGGGGGAATGTTTATATTTTGAGGGATGTAGTGAGGACTTTATGTATCTTTTTCTTTTCTCTCTATTTTAGATACATTGTTCATGTACCTTCGATCTTGTGATCATATTGTGATAGCAAACCTTATACTTGTTGATATATATACATTTGAGGTTGTTATTACAGTTCTTTCACCTATCTTTACATGTGTTGTTTCTTTTCTCTTTTTATACACATGTTTCTTATATATTGTATGCAATCTTTTATTTCTGTTTCACACTAAGATGTCTTGATGAGTTTTGTTTAAAGTGTTTCAGAAATACAGGTTGTCAAAGTCTTCTTGCCATAAACTCTCTTCTTGCAAAGTTTTTCAAAAGTTTGTGTTAGGATAGATTTTATTGTATTCAACAAGTGAATATGAGTTAAGTGATTTATAACTTCTCTCATATGTTCATTTGTTTGTTGTGGTTTTGTCATGGGTTGCCAAAGGGAAAGATTGTTAGGACATATGTGATTCAATGTTAGAAACATATGTCACTATTTTATGTAATTAGCTAATCTTTTGACAAAACGTACTTTACTAGTAATTGGGTAAATCTATGATGTGTTTAATGTTTCAAGAAACAAGGTTTCAAGTTCAAGTGTTAAAGCCATGCAAGTCTGTTCAAGAATCAAGTGAAGAAGTGTTGTTCATTAAAGCTCGACAGCTAATATCTATCAAGGTTTAAAAGAGCTGTTTCAGCCCGAGGCTCAACAGCTGCTCAACAGATAGGGTATCTGTCTAGATTTATGAAGTTTAGATTTTCAGATCTGATTTTCATCTAATCCATGAATGTATGTTTGGGCTTTCTTTTCTCACAACCCTAAACATATATAAGGATTATTTTGAGGGCCATAAAAGGTTACGCAAAGTTGCACAAGAGAACAATTCCACAAGTTTGAAGAAAAGCGTGACCAGAAACCTAGTTTACCCTAATTCTTCTTTTTCTTTGAAGAAGCTACTGCGTTTGTACACCATAAAGTTTTGTGACCAAGCAACTTCATGATCTTCATCGTGTGATGAACAGAAGAACTTTGCAACCAACATTCTTCTCTAGTTGGTGATCAAGTCACGTACTGGGATCCGCGCGATTGGTTAGTCACGTATTGGAAGTCGTACATTAAAAAGGAGAGATTGTCACTACAGAACAAGTTCAATTAGGTATTAGGGTAAAAGGTTACGCACAGTTGCACAAGAGCACAATTCCACAAGTTTGAAGAAAAGCGTGACCGAAAACCTAATTTACCCTAGTTCTTCTTTTTCTTTGAAGAAGCTACTGTGTTTGTACACCATAGGGTTTTGTGACCAAGCAACTTCATGATCTTCATCATGTGATGAACAAAAAAACTTTGTAATCAACATTCTTCTCTAGTTGGTGATTAAGTCGCGTACTGGGATCCGCACGATTGGTTAGTCACATACTGGAAGTCATGCATTGAAAATGAGAGATTGTCATTACAGAACAAGTTCAATTAGGTATTGGGGTAAGGGGGTTCAACTGTAGGTTGGTATAAGGTACTGGGATTCCTTTACTTGTAACCGCTTGTTTTAATAATAATGAATTCTCAGGAGTGGTAACCTTAAAATCACCCGGTGGGGTTTTTGTTGTACAGGTTTTTCCTCATTCGTAAACAAATCACCGTATCAATTTATTTTCCGCTGCATATTTAGTTTAATTGGTGATTTGTTTGTGCTACCACGCATCTTGCATGTTAATTTGATTAATTAATAAACTTGGCTAATTAATCAATTAATATATCATAATGGGTCAATATATTCTTGGCCTATCACCATCAATATTCCACTCATAGAATTTATCAGCAGAAACAGAAAATTGGGTTTGAAAAAATCTTTCACATTGCATATTAGGAGTAGGTTTTGAATACCAATTTTTTGTAAAGGTCATGGGATTAGGTTTACCAACAAACATTTTTACTTCAGGCATGTCAAGAACAAGTTAACTAACACTTTTAGATTTTTCAAAATCAACGAGATATATATATATATCCCATTGAAGTATTGCATTTATTACGTTCCTGTTGAGCCACGTTAGTGGCCACATCATCCGCTTATTTTCTACCTCTTCTTTTCTCATATTTTTTTCTTCCTATTCTAAAAATTAAAAATAAATAAAAACTCTTCTTCTCCCTATCCGTCCACATTTATTGTTACACTTCCTCCAACGTTTTCCCTTCCTTACTCCTTCATCATTTTCTCTTTCTTATATGATTCTTCTTCTCCCCATTTTATTTTCTATAAATTCGATATCATTTCTCCCATTTAATCTATATTTTTCCAACAAAAAAATGTGAGTGCTCTCTCTCTCTCTCTCTCTCTCTCTCTCTCTCTTGGTATATTTTTGTTTTTTCTTATAACTCTAATTAAGGGTGATGGTTTTTTTTTTAAATAATATTTGTTTGGTATTGTGTTTTTTAAATTTCCCATCATAGAGTCTTCTCTTTCCCTTTTATTGCTTTGGATGAATTTTGGTTTGAATTAATACTTAGTTTTTTTTTTTTAAATAGGAATTTGAGTTTATATCAAAACACGATCTACATGGCTTTGAATTTGAATATGCTTACCAATTGTTTGTTTAATAAATTATTATAAAGTCTATATTTTATTCCTTTGGTTTTATTTTAATTTTGGTTAAGATGACATTGTAATTTTGTAATGATTTTTTATTATTACGATAATCTCCTTTTTCCTTAAGAGGTGAGAAATTTGAATAATAAATTTGAAACTTACAAAGTTTGGTTGTATATTAGACAAATATAACACGTTACAACAAAAGTTAGAAGAATATGGTTCACCTTAAAAAAATATTAATCAAATAATATGATATATTTGTAGAGATAAAAAGATAAAAAAATATTTATAAAAATCTTTTTTTAAAAATAGATAATAGTTGCAGTAATTGTTACTTTTTATATACTACACCCCATTACATAATATTTATATATTTCCACGCATCGCGTGAGTTTGCGGCTAGTAGCTTATAATTATTGGTTACTAAAAACAAAAAAATCCAAAAGCTAAATTATCCATTATTGCCCAACCGCTATTTTTCTCATAATTGCTCAATGGCTATTTTATCCATTATTGCCCAACATAAATTCCCAAGGTTAGAAAATAAAGATAATAAAAGTATTTGAACATTAACACACACCCACAACAACAGAGAGAGAACTTGAAGAAAAAGGCTTTGAGGCTTCTTTTTGTTGTTAAAATGCCGTTTTTTACTTCTACTGCAACCATGCAGACTTCCCAAAATTGTAATAAAGAATCTAAGGGGCTGTTTGGTTTACTAGTTTTCATGACTCAATTCTCTGTTTCCATAACTCAATTCTCAAAAATGGTGGGACCCATAGCAAAAAGGTTGTTTGGCAAACGATAACTCTGTTTCCATAACTCTGTTTCCATTACTCAATTCTCTACTTTTTGAGTTATGAGTTATAGAAACTGAAAACAACTTTTGGCTGTTTTCAGTTTCCATAACTCATATCTCAATGGCATTTTTGTAATTAAACACACATGAGGAACCCACTAATCATAAATCAACCGCATCTTTTGACCAAAACAACTATTCCTTTTTTTTCTTTTTCATTTTTCCTTTCTTCTCTGGGTTCCGTGTTCTTCCTCTTTTTTTCTTTTTTTGTTCTTCCTCTTTTTTTTTTTTTCCTTTCTTCTCTGGGTTCGATCTCCGTGTTCTTCCTCTCTGTTTTTTTTTTTTTTTCCCTTTCTTCTCTGGGTTCGGTCTCCGTGTTCTTCCTCTATTTTTTTTTTTTTCACTGGGTTCGTTGGGTACTGAAAAAAAAAAAAAAAAAAAAAAAAAAAAAAAAAAAAGCTTCACCAGTGACAGGTATGGGGCCCACAAATAGTGTGAAAAATATTGAGTAATGGAAATTGAGTGATGGTGCCAAACAACCTAGTATTTTAGAGTGATGAGTGATGGAAATTGAGTGATGAAATTTTTGAAGCTAAACAGCCCCTAAGTGTTTAAATTTTTTAAAAATGCAAGTATAGAATCGTGGAAGATTGCAAAAGAAAAGAAAGTGCAAAAGTCTCCATAAGAGTTATCACAAAAATCATTGTTGGCATATCTTAGCTTAAACCGAAATATTGTAATCAAATTACATGTTCCATTAGTTCCAAAACTTAGAAATTAACCTTGTAGCAAAGGTAAAACTACCACTCTCTTGACGGGATAGGAGGGAGTCCTAGAACACTCCTAGAAACAAATAATCCACATTACGAAACAAATAAACAAATGAATAATTCAAAGAACAATTAGAATCCAAAAAATAAAAAGAAAATCATAAACAAAACCCCATTCAACCAAGAAACTAAGATAGTAGAAGACCTTTGGCATGATTTTTCAACTGGCAGTATATGCTTGATTGGGAAAAAAAAATTTACAAACATATTACTTGACATATATGTAATGTATTTCATGATATTGCAATTTGCATTCATCAGTTATCATTCTGATACAATTGCAATATACGTATTATGCTAATTATCCACATCTTAAATTCTTAACCAAACGTACATCTTTAAAAAGCATAGGCATGTCCTTACTAGTAGGAGAGAAGCGAATGATATTTACAGCAAAACCTTGGTAAGAAAGGCTATTTTGATGGAAGCTGCCGGGCCTTCCTTCTGTGAGTGGGCGAAACCGAGGAGGAAGGCGTAGGGAGTTGGAACAATTTGCAAGACTGGTAAATGGTAACCACCATTTGAGATTGTAATTCAAATTGCGATACTAATGTTTAGCAACTTCCTCTAATATCTACATACAAGTTAGACAGTAATTTGAGTTCAAGTAGAACACAGTCTTATTTGAATTTTAAACAAAATAAAAAGAAATGTGAGCAAGTTTTTTTTTTTTTTTAATTAAAATAAAATGATAGAAACTTGGGGTTGTTTTGAAGACGTGGGTTAGTGGGAGACTTATCTTTTTTTTTTTCTTTTTTTTTTCTTTTTTTTTTAAATAACCGAGAGATTGATCTTATTTTGTAGGCAATATTTTACTGGGAACTAGAAATGCATTTTTACTAGGTTGTCCTGTTTTGAGTTTTTTTTTTGAACTACCATAATGTCCATCACAAATAGAGGAAGCATCTTAAATAGTAATTTAGATATAGATATATAAATATAAATATAGATAGATAAATTATCTTTTTCAATAACAATTAGATTCAATAGAATTTTATTTGAATTTATTTCAAGAACCTAATGTATTGTACCATAAAATTGCACCTAATTTTGACCCGTTCCACAAATGAGTTCTACCTGTATGAATTTTGTCCGACACAAATGTTCACCTCACTACAAAAACACAAATTGGCATACTTCAAAAGCGATTTTCGCAAGATCTGCATTGTGAGTATCAAGTTGCCCTTTGCTTGGCTATTTGGGAGCTCAACTCTATAAAATGGAGTGAAATTTTGCATGTGACTGTATACTGTTTATTCCTTGTGTATACACTATCTTCTAGAAAACAAAGTGTTAATTCATCTAGCAATTTTGCGATTGTACTGCCTTTGTTTCTTGAATCTTCCCTCCCCTTGTGCTCTTAGGTCAAAGATGTAGCTAACAAGGGGCCAAGGAGATCGAATCCCAATCTTTCTAAGAAGAGGTATGAGGTCCTATGATCCTTTGAAATGTGGCCTTTGGTCAACGGAGGGGCAGAGTTGCTATGGTTGTTCTTGCCCTGGAAGTGGAGCTGGGAACTTTTATTTACATCCCTAGCAGTAGCAGAGTAAGGAGTAGGACAATAATGCTCATTCTTCTTACTTGGTAGAAAGAGAGATGTTCATCGTATTACTCCTTAAAGATCAGGGGCACCCAGTCCAAGACAGATTTCATATTTTTATGGTATACACAGACGGTCAGACCACACAATGATTAGGAGACTTTTAAACCTTTGGCTCCCTTAAATGTCCTAAGGGTACTGCCTATCTCAACCTTCAGAGATTCCTGAGGATTGAGATATCATGGTGGCTATAGCATTCATCCTTTCCCTTTTGGGCACCACTCTCTTCGTTACTACACTCAGATGATGTATGTTATTTGGCTAGCATTTCTTGAGGATTGGGCTGAGCTGCATTGGAGGTGCCATACGAGAACAAGGATGCGTTTGTATTGTAACATGTAGCATTCCACATACTACTGACAACTTCTCGCTTGGTTTGTAAGACAATATGGCAAAAACAATACCAAAACACAAACATTACATAAGAGTTACTTTTATCATCATCTTAATACAACTTTATTGGTTCTAGTCTTTCTATTTTACCCTCCCCTACGGGCCTCCAGAGAGGCCCGAGAGGGTATTCTCTTGATACACCCATTCTCATAGCATGAGAGACCCACACATGTGAGACCTACATTTGTTATTAGAGAAAGATCTCATGAGACCAATCTCATAAGATTCATTTTCCTGCTCATAGACTTCTATGGCCCCATTTTAAGGAGAGGTCGCACTTGCTACCCAACAAGACATACCCAGAAATATGTACCTAGCCAACTAGCAAATTCCAATAATATATGTTTTTTATTAAAAATAAAATAAAAATCAGCCGTTACAACTTACAAGTAGCGGAGAGAGATTCAAATTCTGGTTCTCCTCATAAAGGAGATCAAGTAATGCTATTGAGACACAAGGCACTTGGCAAATTCCAATAATATATGTAAATGGTTGGTATTAATGGACAAGCTCATGAGCAAAATTCAGACAATTTCTCTTCCGTTTAACAATTGTGAAAGATAAAACCAACTGCCACAAAGCAACAGAATCAGATGCCTGTTGTTGGATGATTACATGCACTTTTTCAAGTGCAATTGATCTAGTACTATCCAACACAAGCAGCTAGAATTACCATGTTACATCAACTTAAAGGTGGCTGAGAAATACCGACCATAAATGGCTTGTCGTTTGCTGATAATAGATGAACATTTATGCGCATCCTGATTATTTCCTGTACTCGGCTATTTTTCTTGATCAGTGTCTATTAAATGGAAGCTTAATGAAGTTCCCATTTATTATTTAAAAAGATATTAAAAGAAAGTGAATGAAAAGAAAAGAAGGAAAAAAAATTAATTAGATTATTACAAAATAGTGAATTTATTTGTTTATTTGGTAAAAGATAAGACAAAAAGTGAATTTAAGCAAAAAGCTAGAGACAAAAAGAGACTGCCAAATGGACCTAAAATGGTTATGCAACAATACAAGAAACTTTGTTTTGGTATATAGTGCAGGTCTCAATGATCTATAAGATTGAAGATCATTTTTTGAGAGGAATAACTCTGAACGTATATTCATATTTCACGTCAAAGATCTATTCCTTATAAAGTAAAGCCATATAGGCTTATGTAATATTTCTCTACTATATTCCTAATTTATTCTGCATTACAATAGGACCTAATCAGTAGTTGAAACATCTGCAGGATCCATATACAATAATCCTAGTCCTGCAAGCAAGAATCATAGATGGAACTTCTATATTCAAGGGATGTTAGAAACTAATTTCCATCAAAGCAACAAATACCTGATACCTGACATTCATCCATTGAACAATGGTATTTGCTGCCAATTCCATATGTTACAAGGAGCAGTCTCTCCTTGATCTGGCTATTTCATGGTCCTCGCATCTTCTCAACAATGTGCCTGCCCTTTTCTTCAATGTGACGCCTCTTTTCCTCAAATTTCTCACCCACCTTCTTCCCTAAATCAAACATCCTTGCTCTTCTACCCATTCTCTTTGGCTTCAAATCATCATCATCAGTAGTACTGTCCTGTTTCTCAAATAAAATCATTGAGCCAGATGGTGATTCCTCTGCCTGCTTGCAACTTTCTTGTGGTTCATCATTCCCCAGCAAAGGGGTGCTCAATTCTTGCAGGGTTCTGCTATGTGATAACAAATTAGTGGAACTTGTCGAAATTGCTAATCCATCAGAGGATTCACTGGTGGATGTAGGACTCTTGGGTTTTTGATGCTTACTTTCAGGATCACTACAGGTTCCCTTGCTAGCTTCAGTCTTGGTTTTTCCTTCACTGGGGTGGGTGGTGATTGATTCACGCACAGTGGTGGGGCCATTATTCACTTCTTGGTTAAGCCATAAGAATGGAGCAACCTTCCTTGGTACCCAGTCGTCCTTTTCTGATATCATCCAGGGCATGCATACACTTTCACTGTTTGGAAGCACTAGGCTTTCCTTAATTGCTGCCTGCATGAGAAGCAAATTAGCATTATTCGTTCATTCTGCCTGATTTTGTTATTTCAGCAAAACTAAACTTTAATCAAAAGTGAAGGGGCTTTATGCATTTCCTAATTGCTTTTTGGCTTCCGCCCTAAACTCTTTGAACTTTCAAAGCCTTCAGATTTCCAATGCATTAGGCATACATAATCAAATATATCATATGTGAAGGTGATGAAATACTCATAACCTCCTCTTACTTGGACGATCACAGGACCACATACATTTGTGTACTAGTTCTAGCAAATTTTATCAAGTCTAAGTTAGTCCTTTTTTAGATTTTTAGTTTACTAGTCAAACTAGCAGTCCTAATTCTACTAGTACAAGAAATAGTCTTTATATATACTAGCCAATGTCCCCCATGATGTGCAGTAGTACAATTTGAAATACTTTCTAAAAATTTACTTTTTAAGGATTTAATTCCAAGTGTCAGAAGATCTGGAAAGGCATGATTGTCACATGGCATAAAGATCATTCTTTCATTAATCTAGTTAGCGCCAAGGGGCCTCTGTTACTGTGTAAGTTGCCATTAAGGTCCATACACAGTTATGGTTTCCCCTGTGAACTCATCCATTTTTTCCATAATAACTCCAAGCCACTATCCTCATGTCATTCCCTTTGTAAGCCAAACCTAACCATAGGGAAGAGGTGTCTTGATTCTTGTTCAAGGTCAGGCTAGCATGCATATCTTTGCTAGGATCTCGTCCCCTGCCATCCAGTGTGCAGGAAATGGGACTCAGTGATCATCATAAGCTCATTCATAGAAGAACCAAGCATGTTCTTGATGATGTTGGACTCTGCATTCCGTCATATACCGCTCAGGGTCATTCATTTGGATGTGGCCATTATACTTTATGCTGAATGTATGCCCATTATAATTTATGCTGAATGTACCCAACGTTGCTAGTCTCCAAATAATGACATGTTAGTAGGTTACGCCAGACAATCTCAAACATTTAGCCCTTTGCACATGGACATCTAGTTCAGCGGTTTGTGTGCATTCACACAATACCTCAAAAAGTGTGACTAGACACTTGGTGGGACACAGGCCACCATAATGGCTGGAGGTTCATTTTCCTAAAACTATCATCAATAAGGTAATGATGACCTTCATTAAATGCGAGTCTCTTCGTGTTCCGGTTCCCTCCACCAAAAAAGAAAAAAAAACTTATAATTTCATTCAAACTTCAAAATGTCGTAACTCCATTCAATTGCAACCTAATTCTCCCACCATTCACTCCCATTTCCCATTATCTCTCCCAATTCTCAAACTCTTGTCAATGGCTCCTATGCCAGCAAGTTTTGTCTTAATTACTCAAACCTTTATATCGTTTTGGCTACCTAAATTGTTTTTAATCCAATCTGCATAAATCAATAGAAAAGGTAAGTTGGCTACAAAATACGCTTTTTACACAATAAAGAAGAGTGAGCAAAGTGCCTTTGGGTAATCATCCAAAAAGACCAGCTAAACATCAGTGGCTTGGTCAGGCATTGAAATCATTGTACTGTCGTCATTCGAAAAAGGTAGCATCATGATATCTTCTTTGACGATGTGAGTAGACTACCTTCACTTTTCATTGAGCAAAGAGAGTTTGGTAGTCGGACCAGTAACTAACTGTTAAAAAGGAAGTCGTAACAAGGTATTAGTAGGGGAACTTGTGGCTGAATTGAATCCTTCGTGATGGAAATGTCCTCTCATCTGGTCAATGATACACACTTCTATTTTCATAAGTTATGTATTCCATTCCCGGTGATCAATACTTCATACATATTAAAATAGAAAGGTTAAATTAATTGGTTGAAAAACTCAAAGTACATAAAAGGCCCCTTACGTTTAGATAGGCTAAGGCACCTTACTATGATTAAAATATTAAGGTGCTTCTTGCTTTAGAAAGATTGCAAGGGTGTGTTAGCACCCTTCCTTCAGCTGGCTTCTCCCTATCTAAGTACTTCCCCCTAACTATAGATCAGATCCACCAGATGAGAAACTCAATTCTGCACTGCTGCTGAGTCCTCGGACTTATCCACCACCTAAGATGCTAAGAATCAAAGACTTTTAGAACTCATTCATCCAATTACTACAGGGATGAACCCAATCCGGAATATGAACCATAAAAGAAAATACCAATTAAACCAATCACAAAAATACCAGTTACAGTGCAAGCAAGTGAATGTGATCCCACCCTCCATTAGCTGGTGTGTATGGGTTTCACTCCTTATAGCTCTACACCTCCACCGAACACTATTGCTCATCTACCATATTTGTTGAATGATTGATTGATTTGGATACAATGGAATTTTGTCAAATTACTCCAAAAAAAGTCATCCCATTCCCACAACCGCTTTGGTACTTTGCTTATATAGCGTTTTTAGGATCTTTGGCAAGGGTAATTTGAAAGGGGTATATCTTTTTTGCAATGCCTTTCATTCCACAGCATAGCATAAATATATATATATATATATATATTTGTACTTATTTATTTATTTATAAACCAGGTCAACTAACACCAGCACCACCACTATGAAAACTCAATTTCCTTAGTCCTTTTTCTGTGAAACAAAGCCAAGCCCCTTTCCGCCTTCGATGGCAACTTATGCAAGCATAATTGAGTTCATTCACTCAAAAGGTGAGCAGAGAAAGTTCAAAATGTGAGCAGTGGTCTTCCTGCATATTATTGCCCCACCAGGTTAGATATGCTTTCATAGAATTAGAGGAACTCTTACTCTTGGACGAAATGGAATCAATTGTAATGGAATGATGAATCTGTTTCTTCGTCTCTTTGACAATAAATAATCATCTTCTTAGAGAATAGCAGGAATGGTTGCTACAGATGACGCAACATTCTTACTTACACCAACGAACATCTGGAACCTGGATTTATAAAATGTTAAGAGTCCATCCTTTGCCATAACAACCTCAGGGGAACTACCATCCTCCCCCATCTAATTCATATCTTGAATGCGGCCGAGCAACAGCTGGTGCCCTGATGTAGATATATTTTCTCAATTTCAGACTATTCCCAAATCTTGATTGCCACTAGCTGCCCGGCATTGATGTAGCTATCAATTCTTCTTCCAATACCATGCCCAAAAGTGATATCAATGGCCTCTCCTTTCTAGTTGGCTATTGTAACCCAAAAACCCTTTTTTTTTTACACGGCAGGGCAAAATACAACATCCTCTTGGAAGGTGTCAATGAGTTAACCCAATTTCCTGTCTTTGGATCCCTAAACATGCTGAATATAGAGATAACGCAAGACAAGAAAGATGCAGTGAACTTCCTTCGTGAGGCTACAAGTAGCACAAGGGAGGGAAGGGAATTCATGGATGCGGTGGGGGTTTTCCGTGTCCAACCTACACAATACAGATTAAATATTTCTTTTGAGAGTCATCTAAGAATCAGCCTAAAAGGCCATGTTTCAATTCCCCCACCACTTGTTTGCCTTAATAGCCACTTTGCTATCACTCTCTGCATTTCCCAGTCATCCAAAGAATTGCAAATGCTCTCCCACCTCTTCTAATGCAGGAGCATAACCAAAAGTTATTTCAATATTTTATTTTAGGTTTTCAGTGGATAATTTCAGATTGTAACGTAGTTATTTGTTTAGTTTGGATTGGTATTTGAGTTTGGTTAGAATTAATAGTTTATCATTATCATTTGTTTAGGATTATTGGATTAGTATTTGAGATTTTTTAGGATTATCAGATAATATTTGAAATTGTTTAGGATTTGTTTAGGAGAGTTTATCCTTATCTTTGTGATTCCTGGAAGCTGCATATAAAGCTCCAGATGATTTCTTTTGTAGGAGATTATTATTATTATTGAGATTATTTTCATTGATTTGCTTGGTGGTGATTCCAAACACCTTAGGTGGGAAGCCTAAGGTTCTTCAGTAGGACTAATCTAGGTGGGAAGCCTAGGTTGTCCTGCATCATCTTCCCTTTGGAAGTTAAGTTGGCAACGTGAGAGGGTTCCCTTGGCACCCTTATATTTGGCTTCTCTCTATACCAACATCTATAGACCAGCTCCATTCCAACGTATTGCAATCTGTAGGTCTCTATTTGACAGCTTTTTATGGTGACTCAGATTTCCTACAGATGTTCTTTTAGGAACATTGTCCTCGCTATGCTCCAGCCAAAGGCCTGCATAGTTCTAACAGTGAGAGAGAAGGTGAGTTCCTCTATGTTCTACTAAGAGCATGAGGCTAGAGTAAAGGGAAGCAACAAGGTCATTTATACGACGTCATTGACAAAATTGAAGAGTTTGACCCAAGCCCCTAATCCAAAGCCATTGGAGGCTACATCGTCTCCCCTATTCACAGTCTAGCGAAAAGGATAATAGAAGTGGCAACAGAGATGGATGAGCTTTCTGTTTAATGGTTTTCAAAACCAAAGTCACTTGTGAGCGTGATAGAGAGGAAGCAGGGAACACAGGTATCTATTTACATTTCAAGTTGTACCTCACTCATAGAGTAGCCTAGCAATTGAGGCATGACCCTACTATGTCAATACCTCTTCGGGTTAGGAACTGTGGGAGTACCATGGAGTGTCTCATTTTTCACCACAAGGCATTCGTGTGAGATTCTTCCCAACTTTACGTTCCCAACCTAGACCTAGAGCTCAAACTTACACCGGGTTAGGCTTAAACCTGGGTTATATGCTAGGAAACGGCCCATTACTTTTGCCTTTATGATGTTGCTACTCCACCAATCTTGGAAGTATACCAAGGAGATCTTTCCTTAAAATTACAAGGTAAGACCTTGGCTAAGAGATCTAGGAAACCGTGACTTCAACCTAGCGAAGGTACTTCTCAGATGGTGGTGGTTGTTGAAGTTAGTAATTAAGACAAGTTTGGTGGGTCAAAAAATATTGATTTGAGGGTAGGCAAGAATTTAGGTGGAGGTGCCAAATCCAATGCGAATAACGAGAACCCTTTTTCTTCAAGGGTAGGCAAGATTCCAAGCAACCATAAGTTTTGATTCCTAGGTTCTATCATTTTTTGTTTCCTCAAATACCAAGTCCCCTTTTGAGAGGTCATTATCCTACATCAATTTAAGTATACACAACAATATATCCTCCATGAGTCAACAAAAAATGTACAAGCAACAAGTAATATGGCCATTTGTTTATTTTTCTTTCTTTGTAAGATCAACCATACAAGTAATGGAAAGAAAATGATTTAAGATGCATATAAATTTTGTACCAAAAATGTGGATATTTATAAATGACAAGAGCAAACTCCATACCTTAAGCCGATTGACCAAGAATAAAGCAATATGGCCATTTGTTATCTTGTGTTCTCCTACAGAAGACTCCAGGTTAAAATCTATATCAGGCATACATGTAAAAGCATACCATAGCTGATCAGAAGGAGGTGGCTTTATATGTAACCGCAGCGTTCCTCGTAGGGATGTTACCCTTATGGCCAAAGAGAGAGGCACCTTCAATGATAAATAATAAGTTAAGACTAATTAAAACAAAATCTTCTTGAGTGTTTGCTTGTACATGTGCCTGTGAAGTGTGGTGTTTAGGAAGAGAATGGAATGCAAGTCAAGAAAACACATAAGATAACCCTCAGAAAAACTTATAGTCAGTACTTTATTTAGGCCAACCTATTTTTAATAATCAAAACCAATGAGAAAATGGTAACTCACCCAAATTTACAAAATCTTGATATAATTTTTAGCATGTTTGAGTTCTTCATAAATACTAAATGATGTTGAGATAATGTCCCAGTACCAATAAAGAGAGACCAATTGATGGAGTCATGGAAGATTAATAAGCTATCACTTTGCAAATTCGCCCATTCAAGAATTATTTTATTGGGTCCTCGTGTGAAGTTCAATTGAAGTGAAAGTCATGCCCTATTAATGGTCTAAGTATGAGTCTTTTAGGGTTAAAACAGTTTTTAATTCGGCTTTTTATTTTATAAGTTATGGTCAGTTTTATATTGGCAAATCTGTAATTTTGGTAATTTAGTTGATGGTAATTTAGTTGAGTCTAGAATCTTCTAGGGTTTTAAGTATCTTAGGGTTTATTTACTATGGGTCCAAGTTAGTATTTATTAGGTATTATTAGTAGTCCTAATACTAGTAGGAACCCTATTACTACTAGTACAAGTAAGAGTCTTTTATATATATACGGTGCTCAATGTATTCAAGGAGTAGAATGAGTTGATTAATAAAATTGAGTGTTTTGAGCAATAGGCATGTTGGCCTTTGTTGTTTCTCTCTCCTTCTCTCTTTTTCTTCTTTCTTTCTAAGGTTACTGTTCACACAGCCCCTAAACAGCCTAACGTCTCTCTAATTCTTCTTCTTTCCTAACCCTAAACCCACCACAACTAAACGAAAAATCCCTAATTTTTCCTGCATCACCTATATTGAGAAGGGAAAAAGATATACTAATTATTGAAATTTAAAACCTGGATGATTAACTCCATGATAAGATGTCTAACAAACCTGTGAAACCTGTCTAGCAACAGCATTCAGAATAGACTTCCACCTGGAACCTTGAGTTGATGCTGGTACAGTGCTCTTGCCACTTTTTAATCCATCTGCCAAAAAATAAAAACATAAAATTTGAATTAGCATTGTTTATCATAAGGATGTCTTGAACCAGTTTACTGTTAAATGATTGCTACTCGTCTCTCAATTTATGATGAGAACTGCATATTATCATTTTTTTTTTTCAAGTGTAAGTTGTCGCACAAGCACTGCATAAAACTATGGATGAAAGCATGAACTTATCTCATGGTTAAAAATGATGCTGAGTATAAGTATCAAATACAAGACAAGATAGGATAGATGTGACTCAAAGGGAGGAGATATTACGTTTTTCATGAAAGCCCAAATAAACATAACAGCATACTCTTCTTTTTCTCAAGTCCTTTATCAGCAACCAACTTAAAATGTTGAAAATAATGCTACAGCCTACAAACCTTGAGAACTTACATTTAAAAGAAACAGGCAAAATTCTCACTTATAAGCTTTGCTACAACAATACAATACACTAACATAATGATGCAACTAAGATAGACAAGTTTACATCAATAAAACCACATTCTACCCAAGAGGTGCAACTCATGGATACAACTAATTACTTCATAAATAATGTATTATAAAACTTATATTGCTAGAACTATTCAATCTCTCCAAATTTCAAACTTAAGGCAACATTATGTGCATTGAAATTCCAAAAAGAATAGGATAATAGAAAATACTAATAGTCCAATATTTAACCAGAACTAGGATCACCTTCCTCCTTTTGCTCATCTACTGTTCCTTCAGAAAGATTCAACTGCTTTCCAAAATACTCAAAACCTTCAAGAAGATCTGATGACACATCCCCAACAGAGCCTGATCCTGTATCTGAATCCACTATGCCCTTCTGTAAATCTAATTCATGAACTTCAAGTCTTGTTTCGATGTCTAATACTGCGCCACCAGAGTATTCAATGTCAACTTCAAACATCCATACCTCATTCATGTCCATTGGAAGAATCCTCATGCCATGAATATAAGGTGGGAGATTCCCAAGATCAATGTCAGTGCAGATGACGTCACCTATGTAACTGGGGGTTCTCATATTGGAAAGTGTTCTCTATCATATCAAATAGCAAAAAACCATTCAGCAAAAAAAAAAAAAAAATTATAGCAAAAAACCACAACACACACTAGTAAAATGCACCCTTTTTTTCCTTTTTAAAGATTAAATCATATGATATGGAAAGCAAATAAATTTCCACAATTACATGTATACAATAATATTATCAACTCTTTAGCCTTATTATTTTCTCTCTTTCATCACACTTCCAAAATCAGGAGGAATAGATGTGGTTCAATCTGGTGAGTCTAGTTAAATCCAACTGAGAGCCCGGGTCCATGAAACTAAGAGTAATTTGTAGTTCAATCTTTAAAGAAAATTAAAATATATCACAGGTCACAACGAAGCCTCAAATCATTTTTTTCCTTTTCTGATTCCTGAAATTTTAGGTATGTTTATCCCTTATTAAAAAAAAAAAAAAAATTCTTAGAGAACTAATTTACAAAAGTTTCTGCAGATTGAGGATAAGAAGGGCAATGAAACAAAACCATGTCTACCTACCCCAATGCACAGTATATGTTCTTCATGATGACCACAAACAAATAAAATGAAAAAATACATAGTAAAGGAATAGAATAGACCTGAACCCGTGATTGTATGGATCTTTTCATCTCTGTATTGCTTTTCAAATCAAAAAAGAACCGTGAAATTAACAAATTCCAACAGAGTGTGCCCTCATCATTACAAAACTTGTCATCAGAATCTATGTCAGAGATGACAGAAATATGACTTTGGCTTCCAGAATGTGAAGTTGTTGATAATGATGATGATTCAACCATATTTTCTTCACTCTTAGATCTCTTTACTGATGGAGCAGCATTCACCAAGCCAGTGGCTGATACTGTCTCTTGGAACGGACGAATTTTCTCACTTTCCCTTCTCTCTACATGGCCTGATAATGAAGACAAAGTTGACTTATTTTCTTGACCAACCCGAGCAGTCTTCTTCGCAATTTTCTTCAAAAATAGCCTAACCTTTGAGGAAGTTCCATCAGGCCTATTTGTCCGATCTACTGTCTCAGAAGAGAACCCTATCGAGGGTTTCATAAATGAAGGATATTCTGTATTTATGTTTGTTAAGTAATTATGAAACTCCTTCTGCAACTTGGAAAACCAATCAAGTCTTTCTTTCTTGTCACATGAAGCTAGACGGAGGGCCTTACACCATGATTCCTTCTCCCAAGAAGTCTCAAGATAAAAATACAAAGTTTTACTTCCATTGTAAATTGCTGAGCTCTTGCTTTCCAATTTTATGGGAAACCTTTTGGCCCTGTAATACCCATAAGAAAATGATAAGAAAAGGAGGATTTCTCTTTTTCCATACCATAAACAAGATCCATGACAATTTATGTTTACACAACTATTTTGTATTGCAATGCCATAATAAGTAAAATGACAAGTCACAACTTTTTATGTTCTAAATATACAAAGGAAAATTAATTTCCAAAATGACATCCCTGAAACCAGAGAGTTCCTACAGACCAAACAAGGGTCCTGTAAATCAGCAGGGCACAACCATCTTTCATGTCTCATGCATACAGACATTATACATTCCAAAACAATTACAATGAGCCTCTCTAGTATGACCTAAAAAAAGTTGACTCAAGGCATAAGGGCACCAACAATTAATTTATTAAATTTGTCTTGAGTGATCTAATATCCATTATTAATCTGAAAAGGGTAGAATTATGAAACATGATCATAAGCATTTCCAAAGAAAAATTCATATTCAAATAGGCACAAAAACAACTCCGTTTATCCAACCTTGATGATGAAATCAAGAAATTGTATTCTTAGTTGTCATATAAATACATCTGCAGCACAAATCAAAAGATTTGTACAAAAAAATTAAATAGGGAAAAGGTACTGGTTTCAAGATTATAAAACGTTCTCATTTAATCATGGGTTCCAATTAGTTCCACTGGTAAAGTCTCTTATTGTTGTACAAGGGACTTGAGATCAAATCCCTACTACACTAAAAAGAAACTCATTGGTGTCTTAGCTTAATGGTATCAATCAGCAATCATCGTGGAATGAACGCTAGGTTCAAATCCTATCATATTTATCAAAAGAATGTTCTCATTTAATCCTTGACCATGTAGCATAACTAGAAATTTTAAGGGTTTTAAAATAGATGATCTCTGCCTATATCCTAAAAACTAAGTAGTGCTTCTTGAAATCACAAAGAAAAATATGGGTTTCATGCAATAGAGTGATGAGATAGTTGTTAACAACTAGAGATATATTTCTTTAATCAGTACAAGCAAAAGTAACTGCAAAGAACCAGAATATAAGAAATATTTAACAAGCTGGATCAATGATGCTTGAAAGCAATAGGTTATAGATATCAATTAATTACAGAACATTAAAACTTGATGAGAAAACTTCAAACAAAAAAGAAAAATAATTATTTCTATAAATTTTATTTTCAACAGCATTAATCTAATTAATTTTTTGAATCAGTGTCAAAATTTCCATCAAATAATATTAATATCCCTACTCGGCTACTCCATTGGATCATCTTTTACAAGGAAGAAAAATCCGCATACTTAGAACCAGGAACGCTCTAACGTTCGCATAATTCTTAGACAAATCGTGGCAAGTCACATCTCTGGAAAAACAGGTATATGTTACTATGGCTGGTAGAAAAACGGTTTACAAGGAGAGGGTGCCCAAGAGCTTATATAAACATAGTTAAGCTTGAACTTAAGCCATGTGGGACACTTGGATCATAACAGTAGCCTATTAATAGATATCAATTGTGCATAGGAGGTGAAACTTACTATCCAATCACATCTTGGATAAAGAGGCATGTTATGCAATAATCCTATGCCAACCTTCCAAAAAACAATGATTGAAAAAGCATGTTGTGCATGATATTGCAATTTAGCAGCTGGCATGGATTCTCATTTTACTTTTAGAACTTTGAAAAAGCAAGGATCTTTTCATTGCCATGGAAATGAAAAGTGAGAGTGTGACCTATTAAGAAGATGGTTTAAAATGTGACAAGAAAGATAAGAATCTCTTGTCTAGCATAAACCATGAATAATTAGCAGAAATCACAGAAATCAAAATCAAAATCAAACTTAATGAGGGAACAAGCGAGGAGTACTTGCCACCCCATCCTCTTTTGAAAGCAACAGAAGGTTCAAACTTCTTCTTTTTTATGCGTGGAACCTTACCCAGGCCCTTTGGATGCACCCCTAGGGAGCATACCATGGATACACAACCCAACCCGCCAGAACCGTGTATCAGGTAAACAGAAGGTTGAACTTCACCCAAAGAATTGAAAGCATTTCCCATCAACAGATACTAACAAATGTTAACCTATGCCAAGAAAATCATGTAATATCACCCAAAAGAGGAGGTCTGGAAAAGGCCATATTACCATTTTCTTGAAGATAAGCTTGTTGCTGAAACAGCTTCAACTATGCATCCCTTAAGCTCAATAGCAACTTGGGAACCATCCAATTCAACCAGAATAAGTTTTCGGTCCTTGATTTTTGCATGCTTTTTAACAGGGGAAACCTCCAAGAAATCTTTCTTTCTCTTTTGCTCCTTGGGTCCTTTGTCCAGAAAATTTTTTGAAACCTTTTCTGATTCCAGAACCCATACTGCTCCCTACAGACAAACACCAGCTTCAAAAATATAAATAACACACGAACGAAGGGTACAAAGAATCATACTTGATAAACAATTGCACTTTCAAAACCACAGTCAGATTTTCTTTTTCTGTTTTTGATAATTCGATAGAGTACAATTAGGGGGGAATTTGAACTCTGGTTGGAGAGCAGGCTGTGCCGCCGAAGCTACAAGGCTGTTGGCGAACCACAGTCAGTTATATCAGCATATTAGTATTCAATGGTACCACATGATAGTACTATCAACCTGTTGTAATGGTTTCGTTAAAAGCGAAGCCTTAACCACTACTTTTAGTTAAAACTAATAAATAAAAAAAACATTAGGCAGAAAATAGTTCCCAAATTATAGTATAGTTTAGAGTAAAGGGTTTCTTTATTTCGTACTAATTTTTTCATATATGTTCTTTACTTGACATCAAAGCATAGATAGCATAACAAAAGAAATGAAAGGGTCACCAATTCTGACCAGAAAATACATTTATATATATATATAAAGAAAGAAAGATGTACCGACCTGTTTGTTAGAAGCGAAATCGAGAGATTCGTGGAGATCAAGGTCGCGGGATGAGTGTTGTGATATCTGAGCTTGTTTTTTAAGGTTCTTCTCATTCAAACGGTTTATGAAGACATACACTCCAACTGCTTCTGCGCCCAAAATGGTCAGCGCCCCAACTGAAAACCCAACAACGAACACCATAAACCACAGAAACAGCACCATCATTTTCAACAAATTTGGTTGCCCACTGCCACTGCCACTGCCACTTTTAGATCAACAATTTTTTTAGAAAAAGGAGAATTTATTCTGGATGAGAAGAGAATTGAGAGGATAAGATAAAAAGGTGAAATCAATAAATAATAATAATAATAATTAATCAATGATTTCATTTAATGGGGTATTAAATTTATTTTTCCAATTAGGAATCAGGTGCTGATGCTTCTGCAAACTGCAATAGATTTTTGTTCTGTTCTATTCTATTCTATTCTATTCTTCTTCTTCTTCTTCTTCTTCTTCCTCTGTGGAGAGAGAGAGAGAGAGAGAGAGAGAAGGAGAGAGAGAAAGAAAACGCGTCTTGACTGTTGGGAGTTCAAAAGATTCCTCTAAGACCAACCATCGTTTATTGTCAGTATTGGATCAAGTACCGGCGGTCCTCCAAAATTATACATTAAGGACAAGCTACAGCCTAGATGTTTGTTTGCTTCATCTAAACTATACAATTACAATATAAACTTACATTTTCGTTTATTTTTATATATTGCATTATTAATATTAAGTTACTAACCGATTCTAAATTTATTTCGCCAAAATTTGACCTATAGCCCAAAAAATAATAATATTCAAACTTTGTTATAATTGAGTTTTCGTGAATAACAATAACAGCAAGTTAAGCGGCATGTATTGTGTTGGATACATGTACTTCAACTATGAGAGGGATTCAAACTTTAGCTCTCCTCATACGACTAATTAATGTTATTGAGTTACAAAATTTTTCACAATTGCATGTATTATTTTGTCAAAATAAAAACTCAAAAATAATAATCAATTTTTTTTTTAATAAAGAAAGCATGACAGATAAGCACATTTTTAACTATGATTTCACTCTTTTGCAAATTTTTACATTACAACATGACTTACTTGAGTCTGTGTGACTTTTTTTTTTTTTTTTTTGTAAAAACTAAAAAGAGTCTAGAGAGAACCACCATGATTGTCAAGATTGGGACTTGAATCGCATGATCATATAATCTTATGATCCTACTAGGCCAAAACAACTCAGATCATAATAGGATTGTCTATTTTTCAGGATTCTATGTAAAATTGGTTGGATCATGTGGGGTCAGTAGGATTGGACCGATCCTGAACAATCCTACTAAAAACCTAAATTGCTTTGAGTTGGCTTTTAAAAAAAAAAAAATCCAATCAACCCAATGGATAGAAACAACCCAATATGTCCTACACTATAAAATAAATTAAAATTTTTATTAAAAAAAAAACCCCCTCATTTTAAATTAAAAACTTATTACCCAAGCCACTAAAATCAACTTAATGGCACTCTCACTCTCTCCCTCCTCTCCAACCAAATTTTGCTTTTGGATTTTATATTATAGTTAGGTCCTTAGTATTTTTTTTTTTTTTTAAACAGTTAGCTACTTAGTTAGTTGTCATTTGCAAACTTATTTTGGATTTTGAACTTAGAACTTAGAACATAGAAAATATTTTCCAAATGTGTTGATGATAGTTTTGACAATTGGTGGCTAATTAAACATTTGGCAATTTTTTTGGATACATTTTGTTAACTTTGCTATTTTTTTCCCAAAACTTACTGATGGGATAACTAAAAAATCCCCTGCGGTTCGTCCAAGGAAGTCGTCCGTGAGTTCAGTGAATCAACTAAGCTTGAAATAATCAGATTAAAATAGTCGTCCATATGCTAAGCTCATGGACGACTAGACAATGTCAGTCGTCCATGGGCAAAGCTCATGGACGACCACACGGTATAAATATGTACAAAGAGTCGTCCATGCGCAAAACACATGGACGACCATACAACGCAACAAATTTTGGATTGGTTAATTAATCCGTGTTCACCGCCAGCAATTTCTCCTAAGTATACAACTTCCATCAACAGTTACTATTTCTATAGTCGTTAGGGAAGTTATCTCCGAAATCTTAGAGTTCCATGATTCTTGGGGAGGTTACCAAACCTAGTAACCGCCCCAAAGTTCCCTATATAAGGACCGGTCCGACTCAGACAAAGGTAAGAAAAACCTAAGATTTTTACTCCTAATACTGTTAGAACTCCATTAAAGAGAATATACTAACTTAGTCATCGGAGGGTCTTAGGCCGGTTCATCCCGGTCTCCTTTGATATTCTGTTTACCTTTCAGGCCTTCGCTACCACTTTCAGCCCCATCGAAGCCGAGTTGTGCAACCTACTGATTCTACACTTCATCACTTACAATTCACAATCCCACCAACCTTCCACAATCTTACGTAGAATCCTGATTTTGACAAACTTAGAACTAACCTACCTCCATCCGTTCTTTGAGGATGACCCACCAGAAGAAGGCTCATATGTCCCACATTGCGGCTCACGCTTTCCCAAGGGAAGGGGCCCATAAAATTAATTTTAGGCCCAACCCTCCAAAAGGCAAGGACATGTAAGAGCATCTCTAGCAGATTCAGCAAATTTTTGTACTGTTTGGAGAATGAACAGTGACATTTAGCTTTTACCTACCCACTTTTTCAAATACACTTCCAACAGATTCTCTATCCCATTCTCTATCTCATTTAAATATTATTTCTTCATTCATTCTTTATTCGTTTTTTATTATCATTTATTCTTCTTATATTTATTCCCAACAATTATATTTTTTAATGAAAAGTGTTATATTTACAACATTTTTCGCAATACTTTCACAACAAAATTTATGTGAAAAGTTGTTACTAGTTCTAATTTGAACTCACCACTGAAATTTTTTTTTTCTCGCCAATATTAACTAATAACAATTTGTTACTTAAAATTTACTGTGAAAATATTGTGATAAAATTTCTTAATTAGGATTTTTTATTTTTTATTCTCTCATTTCATTCTCCTCCACACACGTGTTCTTTATTCCCCTTCTTTTATTTCTTTTTCTCCCCCAGAACCTTCCAGCAATATCATTTGCTCTTCCCATCAGAGAAAAGAGAGAGAGAGACAGAGAGATTGAGAAAGAGGAGAAAGACTAGGAAATTGGCGCTCACATCAAAGAAGAGAGAGAAAGAGAGAGAGAGAGAGCGGAGAGATCACAAACACAAACCCACCGCCGACGACAGCCCGATCCTAACCACTAACACAAACACGGCCCAATCCCAACCATAAACACAAACGCCGTCGTCAATCTGGACCACAAACATAAACACCTTCACCAATCCCAACCACAAACACAAACACACCCCGATCTTAACCCAAACCCACGATTTGATCTCAACCCAAACCCACAATCGGAAACCCCAACGACCCACCACCACCAGTAGCAACAAAACGAACCACTCCACCACATCACCACCAAAATACCCAACAAGGATCGGAATTGATTTTGAGGAAGGAACTGTGTGGTGGATGTGTGAGTACCATGGAGGCAGTGGTGAGAGCTTCGGCCACCACCATTAAGTCACTGCCAGTGGAGGCCGGTTGAGCTTGGGCCTCCATCGCATCTCCAGCATCTCCACCACCGCTCCAGCATCTCCACCGCCGCTCGTCGTCCTTCCCACCACCAGGTTGGGTCAAATCGGCTTTTTCTTCTTCTTTCTTTTTTTTCTTTCTTTTTTTTTCATATTTGGTTGTTCTGATTCAACTTTATTTTAAGAATTGGATTTTGTTTTGTGTTTTGTGTTTGGATTATGTGAGAAACGGAGAAAATGAGAGAAAAAAAAAAAAAAAAAGAAATCCAGAGGATTGAGAAAGAATTTATATAATAAGTAGCTAGTATAATTTTTTAATTTAAGAAATTCGATTGCTAATGTACAATAGCCCATCAGACCTAATGGGCTACTGTTCATGAGCCAAAAAAAAAATCCAGGTTTACCAAATCTGCTGGAGCATGAATAGTGCACAAATTCTCCAAATTTTAGCTAATATACCCAGATACATACACTGCTGGAGATGCTCTAATATGTTTGATCAGAACATTTACCCGTCCTTCACAAGTAGAATTCAACCGAATTATGGGTCTTCACGCCGAGCGACTTTCATAACAAGTCATCGAAACAACTTTTTAATTGAACCAGCAAAAGAAGTTCTCATACCGAAAAAAATTTCTCTTCGGCCAAACCATTAAGAGCACTAGTACCTAGGTTTGTTAAGAAGCATCTATTTTACTCCCTCAAAACTTATATTTCAATTTATAACTCATACATCGCCTCAGTTTTTATTTTTATGTACAACTCATTAAAATAATATAGATTACAACTATCAAATAATATTAATAATTATGTTTCTCTCTCCTCTTTTTCATCAATCTTTCCTCTCTTCCTCTTTCTCTCTCTCCAGAAAACCCACAAGGGCCACAACCACCTTCCGCCAAAACTTAGCCACAAACCTCAATTTGTCACCACCAAAAAAAAATTGCCACCACCAACCACCACCACTGAAAAACCAAACCACAACAATCAAAACCAAGTAACCAACCATCCCAAAATCAAACCCATAGCAAAAAAACAAAAGAAAAAAAAAATCAACCACAACAGCCACCAACGCCACAACCCACCACCACCACCTGGAATCCATCACCACCACCATCAACAACCACCAAAATCACAGCCATACCCATAAACCCCAAAAAAAAAAAAAATCAAAACCCAGATCAGACCGCTACCCACCACCATCCACCTCAAACATCAAAACCCAAAAAAAACCCTCCACCGCCCACCACCACCACTCACCAAACCCAGAAAAAACCCACACCCAAACCGGCAAGCAACGCACCATCGCCGAGCATCCCACGCACACCACTCACCACCAAATTGCCGATTCAAAGTTACAAACTAAAACTCAAACCCAAAACCCATACAACCCACCACCATACTCAAACCCAAACCCTAAGCAATTAGCCGCTGCTGCGAACAAAACCCAAAATCCCCCCCCCCCAGCAACTTGAAGCTCACAACACTGAATCAACATCGTTTCAAACCCTCAAAGCATGATTTTGGTCCAATCAGAGAGAAAAGAAGCAACAGAGAGAGATGAGAGAGATAGATCGGCAAAAGGGAGAAGAGAGAGCACTGATTTGAGAGAGGGAACCTCTGATTTTGTTGAGAGAGATAATTGATGAGAGATGCTCAGATGGAGATGGAGACATGAGAGATGAGAGTGAGCGTATTTTATTTTTAATTGGGAAAGGTCAAAATAAAATACGAGTAATATTAAAACCTATACATCTTGAGCTACCGTGGGTTGTATATATAAAAATCCACTGTTCATGGTGGCTAAATTTTTTTAGCAATAGCAACCCAGTTGGAACCAAGTTTTGACCCTGTTAGGATGTAAAATAACAACTGTGGGGAGGGGTGGGGGGAGGGGGTGTTTACAGTACACCCCTAATGCTAATGCTCTAAGTGAGTTTACTTGAACATCTTGCTCATGATGCTTCCCAAGACCTCAGCTAGCTTCCTTGAGAAGTTAACCATTACCTTCACATCTTTTTTTGAAGAAAAAGGTAAGTAAAATATTACTATTAGTGAATGTTGAGGGTCATTTTTTTCGAAATTGACAAAGGCAGCCCAACCCAGCAATGCGGGTAGCAGAGAAGCGGCAGACCAAGCAAAAAAAAAAAACCATTAGGCCCAAGCGGCAGGAACAATGGATCACAGGCCCCTCAAAACGAATGAATGGGTCTTGAGGAAGTAAGCGGGCTTAAAGGGCCCGGAAAGAGAGAAAGTAGCACCCATGGGCAGTATGTGTTGTGAAAAAGAGAGAATGGGCCGCGGCATGCCCAAAGGAAAATAAGTAAAGAAAGTAGGGGATAATGGTGAGCTCATGAACCCCAAGGATGAGAATGAGGAAATTGGGCCGGGGAAGCCCAATTAAGTTAGTAAGAGCCCATGGGATGCGGAGTTAGTAAATGGACCAAGGACGTCCAAAGAAATGGGCCAAAGAGGCCCAAGGGAAAAGAAGGGGACATTGGAGCCCATAAGCGAGAACACCAGCGGCCACAATAAGTCACTGGGGGAAAATGGAACGGCGGGCCTGAGAAAAGGCCCAGCAGGAAAGAAAATGCGGCAGGAAATGCTAAGTAATGCCATAGGAAACAAAGGCAATTAGAAAATTGGGTTGAAAAGAACGCGAAGCCCAATGCTGAACAAAAGCCCAGCGGGGAGTCTGAGTAATAGCTCGTGAAAAAGCCAGAAACGGACGGCAGGCAGGCAAAGTCTCCAGTCCACGGCAAATGTATGAACAGCAGGCAGATTTCAGACAAATGCATGCGCAAAGCCCAGGCACCACCAGCCTGTACCCAGCCAATACATTACATGGTGGGGTCATGGGGTCAGAAGTAAGAGGGCGTGGTTTGGTGGTGGGGAGAGGGGAAGGCCTGTTTCAAGGTTCCTGCTCAAAGCTCTTTTAGGGGATACGTCCTGCTGGGATGACATACCACCCAAAAGAGGCAAGGCTGAGCTGGAACCAATGGGTGCATGCCATGAGTGAGTAGAGAGAGAGAAACACCACCGCGGCAGGTAGAGATGCCACGGTAGACTAACAGACAAAGTGGTTGTCTTTGTCTTTAGCAAGATACTCGCAGACGGAACAGTAATGGTCGGCGAGTACGCCCGGGCCAGACAAAGGTGGTTGGAGGGTAGAATAGTAAAACCCGTCCATGGTAAGCACTATAAAGGGAGCCTCTGTCGTGAACGAGAAAAAAAAAGGAGGAGAAGGAAAAAAAAAACTAAAAAGGAAAATACTCTGTAACACACCTAGGAAAACAGGGGAAGCACAACACTAAAAAAAACCAAAAAGGGGAAATCACTAAGGAAAAGAAAAGATAGAAAGAAAGAGTGTGAGAGTTAGTGGCATGCACCAACAGGACTCTTCCCTTCTCTCCCTCTCAAATCCCTACTCTCTTCTAGAATCGTCCCGGGCATTGTCCATTCAGGTCCGCCTCCCTCAAACCCATTAATTTCCACAGCAGGAATTTCCTTTTTCCTCGGAGGTTAATCGTTTTTAAGAAGAGGTGTTCTCCCTCCCTGACCTTGCCCCCGCGGACCAAACTGAGTTTATCCCCTTTGTTCGTTGATTAATCTTTATTTCCATTTTGCTCTTACTACTTTACGTGTCAAAATTATTCATATTATTGTGATTATGGAACATTCAGTCATTCATTGTTAAAAGAATTATCTGGTCATTCGAGAATACATTTGCTCTGTTTTTTTATCAATTATGTCTGTTTGCCGCAAGCTTTTCTAAAACAGCACTGCCTGCAGCAAGCACTCGCCTGGCAGACGAGGCATAATTTGCGCACAAGCCGGCCAAGTTGAGTTCCAATTGGCCCGGTCTCAACTCTCGCAATCCAGAACACTTGGGCCTACGATCACAAAGGGGCAGCCCAGCCCAACATAACAAAAAAAGGCCCCACAACAGTGAATAAAGTCTTTTTGAAAGATATCTACCACCTTTACATTTAATGTAGAACCTACCGACAGCCTTCTTGCATTGAATGCCAAATAATTGCCCCTAAGTAGTTATGGCATCAAGGTTAACCCTAACCAATCACTTCAATTTGACAGATGAAATGGGGATTTGATTGGAGCCTCCCTTCTTTCTATTTGGGGAAAATGACCTAATGATCAAAGACCACGGAAAATCAAATGAGGTTTATTTGCAATCAAAGAAATGGAAGAAGGAGAAAGGTTGTGTGCCTATTTTCTATTGGGGTCATTGGACTCACCAAGCACCCTCAACTTTTAATTTGACTACAAGTTCATGAGAAGTACCAACAGTATACCTCTATGTGTGAAGATACAACAATTATTTTGGCCTACCTTTTGTAAAATGTTTTTTGGACCATTCTATGGACCTTGTTAACAATCTCTTAGGCCTTGTTTGGATTTTTTTTTTTTTCATCACTCATCACTCCTCACTCAATTTTCGTCACTCATCACTTATCACTTAAAATACCCCACCCCGTTTGGCACCATCACGCACTTGTCATCACTCAATATTTTTGAACTGTTTGTGGGCCCCATACCTATCACTTGGTCAGAGCAAAGCTATTTTGTGGGCCCCACCATTTTCTTTTTTTCTCATTTCCCCTCCTTCACCCCTGTTACTCTCCCAAAACACAAACCCGAACACAGCTTCAACCACAATAACAAAAACAACAACAACAACAACAAACCCGAACCCAACTTGAACCACAATAACAAAAATAGTAACAACAACAACAACAAACCCGAACCCAGCTTCAACCACAATAGCAAAAATAGCAACAACAACAACAACAAAATGCGGCCAATCAAATGGCTAATTCCACCTCCACCTCAGCCGGCGACGACGAGCCGATACAGAACCGATATGGCAACGACAAGCAAATAAGCACCATGATGTGGCGGATCGGATCTGAAAGGTGGCGAATAAGGACCTGGCCCACTGCAAGATCTTCGTCCACGGTCTCGGCTGGGACACCATGCCGAAACCCCAACCGTCGTGTTCAAGGAATGGATATTTTGAAACCCATTCATATGGGTATTTTGAAACCCCAAATCCAAATCCAATCCCATCCTTACATGGTCATGGAGTGCAGCTTCAGACCAAAAATATTCTGTGATGAAGAGCAAAAAAAAAAAAGAAAGCTTACAACGAAGGAAAAAAAATTTTGTGGTGAGATAGAGGAAAAAAGTTGGTCTGAAGGATGGGCTGTGTTAATGGCAGATGGGTATGGAGAGAAGAGAGTGGCTTGGGAAGAGAAGAGGAAGAGGAAAAAAAAAAAGGATGATCTAAAGGATGAGACAGGACACAGTAAATGGGGCCACCTTGTCAATATATTTACGGAAAAGTCGTTGAAAACAGAGTTATGGAAATTGAAAATAGCTAAAATGTGTTTTCAGTTTTCATAACTCATCACTCAAAAATCAGAGAATTGAGTGATGGAAACAAAAACTGAAATCAAAATCCAAACAAACTTTGAGTCATGGGTCCCACCATTTTTGAGTTATGAGTTATAGAAATCAAAAATCCAAACACCCCCTTAGTATCTAAATCAAGTAAAAATCAAGATTTAATTTGAAACTAAGGTAAAACTCAAAACTTAAATATAGGGAAAATGGCATTTACCTCCTTGGAGGTTTTTCATTATTACAATCACCTCTCCTTTTTTTTTTTTCTTTTTTTTTACAAGATAGAAATTCTACTTTAGCCTAGTTTAAATATATGTGTGTGCGAAGCTCCCTCTTAGAGACTCGAACCCTAACCCTTTCCCCCTCCTCCTTCCACTCCACAAGTATAAGTACTTGTAGAGTGACCATCGCACCAAGGATGTGTGGTGGTCACCTCTCCTTTGGTTTGGAATAAGACACTCACTTCACCTAAAATTCAAACTATTTACACTGACTTCCCACGAATGATTGAAAAAGGACTACTAAGTCTCATCAGAAAAAAAAAAAAAAAAAAAAAAAAAAAAGCTATAAAAAACCACAAATTTCCCTTGGGTTTAAGTTACATTTGGCGTGCGTTTGCCCAACAATTAAGTTGCGTTTTGCCTTTTTTTTTAGGTCCCATGGCAAAGTTCATGGACCACCAAACCCATGAAAACCGCAGCAATCACTCACTACTACAATGTTTTGTGTTTTAAAAATTATTTTGTTACAGTGTTTTCAGTAATAAGTTTTCAATTTTTAGCAAAATAAGCGGTATTCAAACAAACTTTTGGTCTAACTTTAAACAATGTTACATTATTCAATATTTTTTAATTGGATGTAAATTTTGATAAATCTAGCATTGGATTATATTATCTTCGTATATTTTCCATACTTGCAAAATTACAAGATGATTAAAACTCAATAACTACGTCATTAATCAATTGTTTAAATTCAAGTTTTTGTAATTTAAAATTATGGATAAAAGATGGGTCAATAGATCAAATAGTAAATAATATCCGATTGACATGAAAATTGGCATGCATGTTAAGAATATATAGAAAATATAATCCGACAGTTTGGAATAAGACACTCACGGTTTGGAATAAGAAAATTGGCATCGGATTGACAATTACCTCTCCTTTGGTTTGGAATAAGACACCCACTTCACCTAAAATTTAAACTATTTACACTGACTTCCCATGAATGATTGAAAAAAGACTATAAAGTCTCGGGAAAAAATGCTATAAAAAAACTACAAATTTTTCTTGGGTTTAAGTTACACTTGGTGTAACTTTAAGCAATGTTATACTATTTAATATTTTTTAATTTGATGTAAATTTTGATAAATCCACTATTGGATTACATTATCTTCATATATTTTCCATACTTGCAAAATTGCAAGAAGATCAAAACTCAATAATTACATCAATAATCAATTGTTTAAATTCAAGTTTTAGTAATTTAAAATGATGGATAAAAGATAAGTTGATGGATCAAATAGTAAATAACATCCGATTGACATGAAAATTGGCATGCATGTTAAGAACATATAAAACATATGATCTAACGATGAGATTTTTAAAATATGAATTTAATAACAAGTTATTGGGAAATATAACATTGCTTGGAGTTACATCATATATAACTTGAATCCTATATATATCTAAAAAGGAAAAAACCAAAATGACAATAAGTTGTGAAAGAAATACTACCTAATTTTGATGTTAAACAATCATTTTCCAAGACAATAGTGAGGGAAGGACAATTATTAAGAAAAAAAACAAAGAGTGAACGCTCCTTGAAAAGAAACGAAGGAAGCAACAATAATGGACCATTGCCTTTTAACAGTAAGAAAGAAACATCATCCATCTATACTTTCCTTGTTTTATTTTTGTTTCTTTCCCCCCCTTTTTTAAGCAATAGAGGAAAATATATGATTTAATATGAAACTAATTCAAATTCAAAATTTACTCCATCATAAGAGTCTTTACCCATTAAAGAACTAATTTTGAAAAGTTCTAAATAGACCATTCACGTTAGCTTAGGCAAAAATGTATTTCTATTTTAGTTTAAGAACTTACTTTTTCTATTTTAATGAATGACCCAAAACTAATTGGAATTGGACCCGAGGTGGAACGGATGATATTACTGTTCTGGATTGCATTCCAATACGAGATATTCCTGCCATTCTGGCTGGAACTAAACGGATTTAATAACATTAATTTTAAGTACTCATTTTTCAAAACATCGCATATTAGATTATCTATTTTGCGCTACATTTCATTAAAATATCAATTTTTCTTAATATTTTTAATTGTTTCTCTTTCTTTACATACAACAATCATCATCCACTCTCTTACTTCATTCTCAAAATACATAAAGAAATAATAAAAAATTAAACGTAAAATGAATAATATTAGTGTAAATTTATACAGTTACTGTAGCAACAATATATTTTTACACAATTTTACATAGCATGATGTGGGTGAATTTTGGGCTTAGTTGACTAAAATGTGATATTTTTCTATCATACAAGTATTGCTACGAGTGCTCTAAGGGCAACAAACACTCCTCCTATGTAATTATTCATTTTACTTATCAATATATTTTACAAAAATCATATAGAATTAGATTAGAAAATGATGTTGATTGGGGATGGTCTATTAGGATAGAGTGCCACTCTTGGAGAAACTAGGCATATTGAATGACTTAAAGTTCATTTGGTTGGATTGAAAACAAAAGGGATGGAAAATGAGGGAGAGAAAATGTTGAGTGACTTATTGTGCGTTTCGATTGCGTTTCGTTTGCTACGTTTGCATTTTCCTTCTTCTTTTTTTTATTTATTTTTTTTTTATGCACGCGTTTTAGCCTTTCAGGAGACAATATGTACTGTTCAGTGGGTCCCGTGCATTATTCACAGGACCCATAAAACCTCTTTTTTAACAAAACTTTCATTAAAAATGAGTCCCACAGCACTATTCATACATTTAAAATTATTTTGTTACAGTATTTTCAGTTTTCAGCAAAATAAGCGTTATCCAAACACACCCTAGTGTTTGTTTGGCAATATTATTTTTGCCAACTTATTTTACTATTCAGCTTATTTTTTGTACTATTCATAGGTCCTACTGTACTATTTCAGCTAACTTTTACCTTTATCTACAGTACTTTCAACAAAAAAATTTTAGTTTCAGCAAAATAAGTGAATTCTAAACAAACCCTTAGTGTGTGTTTTTGGTTGCAAGGATGGAAGATGGGGGAGAAAACAATTTTCTCCCCGGGCCCACATTTTGTGAAGAGTGAGTTTTCTCCCCAAATTAGGGAGAAAATAAGAGAGAAAGGGGGCTTAAGATGGCAAATTACCATTGTTGAGGGTCATTTTTGTAAAACAGACCCAACTCAGCAAAACAGGCAGCAAATAGAAGTGGCAAGCATAGAATAAAACTATTAAGCTCAAGCGGCAGGAATAATAGATCACAGGCCCATAACATTAACAAATGGGTCTTGAGGAAGTAAATTGGTCCAAAGGGCCCAGAAAGAGAGAAATGGCACCTATGGGCAGTATATGGTATGAAAAAGTGAGAATGGGCCGCGGCAGGCTCAAGACAATGTAAATAAAGAAAGCAGGGGTTGATGGCAAGCCCATGAACCCCAAGGATGAGAATAAGGAGATTGGGTCGAGGAAGCCCAATCAAATTAGTAAAAGCCCATGGCAATGCAGAGTTAGTAAATGGGCTGAGGAAGCTCAAAAGAAGTAAATGGGCCGTAGGCCCAAGGGAAAAAGAAAGGGACACTGGAGCCCATAAGTAAGAATACCAGTGGCCATATTAAGCCACTGGAGGAAGGAATGAAACAACAGGCTTGAAAAGAGGCCTAGCAGGAGCAAATCGCCACTGCAGGAAATGCCAAGTAATGTGGCAGGACATGAGGGCAACCAAGAAATGGGCTAAGAGAAATGTAAAACTCAGTATTAAAAGAAGCCCATCCCCAAAGGGAAACAGTGAATTATACAAAACGGCCCACGTAAAAGAACAAAGAAGTACGGCAGACTGTGCAAACAAAGCTCTAGATCGCGGCAAACGCATGAGCCGCAGGCAGATTTTGAACGTACATAACAGGAAAGCACGCGCAAGGCCCAGGCACCACCAGCCTGTACCCAGCCAATATGGGACGTGGTAGGGCCATGGGTCAGAGGTAAAAGGTAAGGGGGGGTGTGGTTTGGTGGTGGGGAGAGGGGAAAAGATCTATTTTGCGGTTCCTGTCTAAGCCCTTTTGGGAGGTACATCCTGTTGAGATGACAAACTGCCCAAAAGAGGTAAGGTTGGGGGGGGAAACGTTGGGTGCATGCCATGGAGAGAGAGAAAGAGCATTTACGCCATGGCAGGGGAAAGTGCCACGACGGACTAACAAACAACATAAACCTACCTTTGTCTGGCGAGGGTAAGTGGTACATAGACGAGCTCCTGGGTGGTCGGCAAGTACGCCCAGACCAGACAAAGGCGGTTAAAGGGTAAAATGGTAAAATCCGGTCACGGCAGGCCTTATAAAAGGACCCTTGCCGTGCCCTGTGAAAAGGATCAGAAAACAGAGGTACCGAGAAGTAAAAGGAAAAACAAAAGAAAAAGAAAAGAAATAAGAAAAGATAAGAGAGCAAACAGGAAACAGAGAGAAAGAGTGTAATGGGCATGCACCAGTAAATCGGTTCCCTTCTCTCCCCCTCAAAATCCCATTCTCTGGGAGACGATTAAGCAATAGGAATTCCTTTAGGCACTTATCATTTAGGTCTGATTCCCTCAAAGTCATTAATCCCCATGGTAGAATATTTTCCTGGGAGATTAGTTTCATTGAGAGGAAGCGTTCTTCCTCTTTGTTTTTTTTTACCACTGTGGACCCAAACTTGACTTGATATTTATTTTTGATTAACTTCTATTATCGCTTAATCAATTACTCATTTTTTGTAAAAGCCGTTATTATCATTACTATTGCTATTACTATGATTGTCATAGAAATAGAAATCACTCGGTCATTTTTCCATTAAGAAAAGACCACTATACTCTATTTTCTTTGTTATTATTATATCTGCCTGCCGTAAACTATTTGTAATAGTTTTGCTTGCTGTGAGAACATTCCTGACAGACAAGGCTTAATTTGCGAACAAGCCGGTCCAAAGTGAGTTACAATTGGGTCGGTCTCAACTCTCCTACTCAGAAATACTCGGGCCCATCACCGTAGGAGGCAGCCCAGCCTAACCCAAAACACAAAAAAGGCCCCTACAACCATTTGCCCCGTCTTCCCTTCAATGTTGGTTTTCTTTATTCTTTTTTTCCTTTTTAACATCTAGTTTTTTAATTTATTTTGTAAATGTTAAGGGTCATTTTTGTGAAGTCAGCCCAACCCAGCAAAACAGACAATAAGAGTGGCAGGCACAGAATAAAACTATTAGGCCCAAGCGGCAGGAATAAAAGAACACAGGCCCATAACATAAATAAATGGGTCTTGAGGAAGCAAATGGGCCCAAAGGGCCCGGAAAGAGAGAAATGACACCCATGGGCAATGTATGGTATGAAAAAGTGAGAATGGGCCGCGGCAGGCCCAAGGCAATGTAAACAAAGAAAGTAGGGGTTGATGGCAAGCCCATGAACCCCAAGGATGAGAATGAGGAGATTGGGCCGGGGAAGCCCAATCAAGTTAGTAAAAGCCCATGGGAACACAAAGTCAGTAAATGGGCCGAGGAAGCTCGAGGAAAGTAAAAGGGCCGCAGGCTCAAAGGGAAAAAAGAAAGGGACAATGGATGTCACGCCCCAAACCCGATACCCGGATTTGTGACCCTGACCGGCATGCTAATATCAAGCCTAAACCTAATATTAACAAGAACCAACTTAACTTTTACAAAACTTTTACCAAAAGCTTCTCTCTTTCTTTTCTTTCTCATTTCTTTACTTTTGGTTTTAACTTTTCACTTGACATTCAGAGCATCTACATGGTACTCAAAATATAACATAATCCACCAATCATTCAATTTCCACATTTCACATAAATACATCTCTTAATACTATAACATACACAACTTTCTTTAGATCCTCAAATACACCATACTACAAAGCTAAACATCGAATTGCTAATTTGGGATCTATACTTTTAAAACTAAAACTAGCTCCTTCCAAAACTCGACTAAGGCTCCCTCTGCTCCAAAATAAACCTGTTAACTGAAAGAGTGGAAGGGGTGAGCTACACAGCTCAGTAAAGGTAAGATATATGAGAATTCAATAAGGATGCATGTAAATCCATTCATTTCATTTTATAATTATTCAGATAGGAGAACATCTTTTCATGCATAGTATTTTATACTATATATAATAATAACTTATACGCTTTTCATAGGAAAATAATTGTTCTCCTTTTTCTTATCAGAATAATATTATCGAACCCTTCGGATTGAATTTCTTTCATTTCTTACAAAGTCACCACATATATATATATATATATATATATGTATATATTTTCATTACAAAATAATCATTTTAACTTAAAATCAGATAATCGGTAACTTTGTCTTTAACTAGAAACATCTTGAAGAATAATAAAACTTTTCTTCATAAACTTCTTCTTGCAAAATATTATAACTTTCATAATCATAAAACTTAACGTTTCATAAAGAAAAATAGATATCTGATAACTTTTAATATCAACTTGTACTTTCATTAGAAACTTTATCCTTATAGCGCAACAGAATTTCAGAAACTTTTACCTTTAATGAACAGCTTTCTTTTCATTAGAAACTTATTCTTTTCATGAGAGTTTTTAATTTTTCATAATGCATTTAAATAAAATAATTCTCTCATGCTTAATAACGTAATATAGCTGTTCATACATAACTTATTGGTTAGTCCATATCTGATAAGTCTGTACTTATTTGGGAGGCTTCTAGCACCACAGTGCTAGGCATCCAGCATTCCCCACAATGCCAGGTATTTCTGGGATTACATCATAATACATATCTTCCAACCATGGGGGTAGGTTGGCTTCCCCCAAGTTGGCCGTAACCAACAAGGGCGGGTACAGCAGAGCCAGTCCCACTTAATGGCCAATCATATAACGTTTTCCATGGAAAGCCAGTAATTAACCCCTACTGGCAGAGTTCAGATCACCAGAGAACGTAACCCAAAAACGTTTCATACTTATACATCATACTGAATTTTCTTATTTTGCATAACGTTTCGTAATAAAAGCATTTCCATTGTTTTCTTCATCATGTTCGTGAAATTAATAATAGCATCAATATGCTTAAATCATATACATAAGTTTTCGAACAAAACTCACGAACATATCTTTCTCTGATAATGCTTACATGCCATATCTCTAATCAAAAACATTTTAATGCATAATATACTTTAAAATAACCTCATGACTTACCAAATGCCCATATAACTTATCCCTTACCTGAAAGCAGAGGAACCGAGAGCCTAAAGTCGAAGGAGCTTAGACCTGGCGGCTGGTAACACCTAAACCGAAATCAAAACTTATTACTATCCATAATTTTCTTATCATAAACTTACGCATTCATCTCAAAGCCTATCTCTTAAAATTAAGGAAATCCTATCCCACCTCAATGAGGTTCCCACAAACACAATACATTCATCAAACGTCATTATGTACCAATCATAGAGAAACCAACATTCTCACATTAATAGCATATCTCTAAAAGGGACAACTTCATTTCAAAAGATACTTTGAGCTTAAGGCAATAATGCATGCATAAAACATGAACTCTTTTAAGCATGGTCATATAATCATAAACACTCGCATGGCAACATACAATACGTTGAACAAAACAGCAACATAAATACAACCATCAAATGGTTTAAAACCCCTCTTTTAGAGTACTAAACCTTGAACCAAGTTATAAAAATTAATATATGATCCAGACATATCAAATGATGAGCATATTAAATTATAGCTCAAATCATTCACCCCAACTTTAAAATTAAATTCTCAAAGTTAGGCATGTCCCTCACTGCTAACTGTTTCATTCCAGCAGCTTATACTTCAATTATAAAATACAAACAGACCATCAAATCACATCCAAAATGCATACAATTTTACAGAGCAACTCCTCTGTATGTCCAGTATATACCATAAAAATTTCATAGTCAAAGCATTAAAGCATAATTTACTAAAAATCATACAATACAGCATACTCAAATCTGTCCTGACAGAATTTCATGCAATTTAGAAATTAAACTATTATTTGTATATTGATCCAACTGCTGTGAGACCAATTCCATAACAACCGTATATGTCTTAGCTTTCGTAGAAAATAATCCTAGCATCCAAATTCACTATATACAATTTAATACATAATTTTCTTGTTGTGAACACCAAATCTGTCACAGTGACAGCTTCAGCACATGTTCTTTCTAAAATCATCAACAAATAGAAATTGGCCTTCATATCACTTAGGTATTTTTATTACTATAATAAACATATTAAAATACCTAAATAAGCATCCAATAGACCAAATATCATCAAACTTTCAAGTCACTAAAACAGAATCATAAGTTCATCTTCTAAAATCAGAACAGAGAACAAAGAAGGAAAATAAACAAAACAATTATACTATCAAAACACCCAAAAACATATGAGGTTTAATTTACTTACCCACACACTTTGAAGATGAAACCCTAGTGTTTAGGCTCTTAATTTCTTCTTAGAGAGACCAGAATTTTCAGTGAGAAAGTAAGGGAGAGATATTGCCGTGTGAGAGCAAAGGAAGAAGATAGAAAGAAGAAAAGAGCTGGACTTCTGGTTCAGCAAAAGAAAAGATAAGGAGAAGACTTTTGGGCAGCCAAGAAGATAAAGAGGCTGGACTTGGGTGGCATGCGTATCATGCTAAGGAAGAACATATCCAACTCACTTTTTTTTTTCCAACTTTTCTTGCATTCACACTTAGATTTTTCTGATTTGTGTGTGTGTGTGTACCCGTGGAGATAGGAGGCTTCTTTGATGTTCTATTTACATTGAAAAGTCAAGGAAACAATGAGGTGGAACTTGGTGATTGCATGGCCACCAAGTCTTGGTCTTAAGGCTTTGTCAAGATGCATGAAACTTTGGCTTTACTTGTGTTGAATTCTCATTGGTTGCATGTGGTGAAATTTCTACTATGCTATCCCATGCATCATGTTTAATTAAAACACCTACAACTATATATATATATATATATATATCACAACTTAGTCACTTAATATAGTCCAACAACTATATATATATATATATATATCTCATAACTTAATGATTTAATATAGTTTTGTCCATACTTAGTACATATATACATAATAAAATTAACCATTCAATTATTTATGATCTTTACAATTCTTATCCAAAAGCATTATAAAATAATATATTTATTTAAATACTCTTAGATTAATTTTAGTAAGCAAGTGGCTTAACATATTAATTAACTATTTAAACACATAGTTTAACTATAATTTGGGGTCGGGGTGTTACAATGGAGCCCATAAGTAAGAACACCAGCAGACTCTCTTAAGTCACTGGGGGAAGAAATGAAACGACAGGTTTGAAAGAGGCCTAGCAGGAACATGTTATCATGCAGGACAAGCCAAGTAACAAAACAAAACATAAGCATAAACCAAGAAATGGGCCAAGAGAGATGTATTAAGAAAAGCCCAATCCCAAAGGGAAGCAGTGAAAGTACAAAACGGCCCACATGAAAGAATGAAGAAGTATGGCAGACGAATGCAAACAAAGCTCCATGAGCTGCAGGCAGGCTTTGAACGTACATAGCAGGGGAGCATGCGCAAAGCCCAGGTGCCACCAGCCTGTGCCCAGCCAATATGGGTCGTGGTGGGGCCATGGGTCAGTAGTAAGAGGTAAGGGGGGGTGTGGTTTGGTGGTGGGGAGGGGGGAAAGGATTTATTTTACGTTCCCTGTCCAAACTCTTTTGGGAGGTACGTCCTGCTGGGATGACAGACCGCCCAAAAGAGGTAAGATTGGGGAGGGAACGTTGGGTGCATGCCACAGGAAGAGAGAGAGAGCATTTAAGCCACAGTAGAGGACAGTGCCACGGCAGACAAAAACAACACAAACCTGTCTTGTCTAGCGAGGGTAAGCAAGGTACAGACAGTGGTCGGCAAGTATGCCCAGACCAGACAAAGGCCGTTAGGGGGGTGAAATGGTAAAAGAACAATCACGGTAGGCCCTATAAAAGGAGCCTCACCGTGCCCTGTAAAAGGGATCGAAAAACAGAGGAAGAAAATACATAGAAAGAAAACTAAAAAGAAAAAGAAAAGAAAGGAAGAAAAGATAAGAAAACAAGTAGTGAGGATAATGGACATGCACCAATAGATCTTTTCTCTTCTCTCCCCTTCAAAATCTCACTCTCTAAGGAACAATTAAGTAGTGAGAACTTTCTTCGGGCATTTATCACTTAGGTCCGATTCCCTCAAAGTCATTAATCCCCACGGCAGGATAGTCTCCGGGGAGGTTAGTTTCATTGAGAGGAAGCGTTCTTCCTCTTTGATTTTTGCCATTACGGACCCGGTTTTGGTTTTGACGTTTATTTTGATTAACTCATCGTTCAATCAATTGTTCTTTCTTATAAAAGCCATTATTATCACTGTCATTATTACTACTGTGTTATTCGGTCCTTGTTATTAACAAAAGCTATCGCACTCTGTTTTTTCTTTTATTATCATTATATCTGCCTGCCGTAATTTTATTGTAATAGCTCTGCTTGCCGTAAGGGTATTTCTGGCGGACAAGGCTAAGTTTGTGCACAAGCCGGCCCAAAGTGAGTTGCAATTGGGCCGGTCTTAACTTCCCTACTCAAAATCACATTAGGGCCCATCACCACAGGAGGCAGCCCAGCCCAAACACAAAAAAAGGCCCCTATAGTAAACATATTTTTTTTCTTATAAATTATTAAAATTTTTAATATAATAGGGGTATGAGAATAAATTTATAAAAACACCATTTTCTACCGTCTCATTTTTTTTCTCAACTAAATAAAAGAGTTTTTCATTCTTACATTTTCCCACTCCCCAAACACACATGAGAAAAAATTAAAATTTTTTCTGTCTACTCACTTTTCCATCTCCACAATTTTCTATTCTCCTATCTTTTCATCATCCAACCAAACAAACCCTTATTTGACACCTTGGCCCTGAACTAATGATGTGTTTCGTTAGGGGTGAAAAAGTGGATGGATAGCAAAAGGGAAGAGAAAAAGTGGAGAGAAGATACTAGATTTTATTGTTTGGTAACAAGAAAAAAGGGAGGGGAAAATTGGTGGTCTCAGGCTACTTTTCCACTTGTGCCAACAAAAAATAAATCACCCCAAATCAATAAAAAAGCGAAAACGGGTGCATTTTCTCTCAGTTGTAAAAAGTCAATTTTGCCCAATTATTTCATTCTGACGTAAATCGCGTTAACCATCAAGGCATTAACCAAAGCATCTTTCTTTAAAAAAAATTTCTTTTCTTTTTTCTTTCTGTCTTGAAAATGGTCAGTACCATGAAGGCAAAAACCATCTTTTTCTTTTTCTTTTTCTTTTTTTTTTTTTCTTTTTCTTTTTTTTTTTTAATTTTTTTATTTTTTTTGTCTTAAACGTTTAGTACCAGAACCACCAAAAAATAGCCACCAACGGCTTATTGTGTGTGGGTTTTTTTTTTTTTTTTTAAATAATTTGAATTATTAAAAAATTAGTGATTAATATAATATGAAAAATTATAATGACATTTTAAAAATTATAATGTTTTATATATCAAGGGTAAAAGAGTTTTTTTTGGGGAGAAATAAACACACACACATAAGAGAGAGGAAAAGAGACTAACACAAAAGCACACAATAAACTCCACTCAAAAGTTATAATAACTTTTAAGGGAGAGTGACAAATTATATTATACACAACATACCCTCTTAAGTAATGTAAAACAATTAGTCATTCTTTTTTTTGAGAAACAAACACATACACACACAAGGGAGAAGAAAATGAGTTCCACAAAGGTCTACCATAAACTCGACTCAAAAATCATGGTAACTTTTAAGAAAGAGAGAGGCAAGTTATACTACATATAACACACTCTCTAAATTTATATAAATATATAAACTACTTCTTTCATTTTCTCACTTTTTTCCTCAACCAAATAAAGAAGTTTTCTATCCCTCCACTTTTTTATCTATCTAACCAAACACACATGAAGGAAAACTAAAATATTTTCTATCCCCTACTTTCCATCCCTCCAACCAAAAAAAACCTAAAAGTTCAAAACCTAAACAACGCTTTGTTCCTAATTTTCATATTCTTGTGATTTTCCATCCTCCCCCCCTCCCCCCTCCCGCATAAAATTTTCTACCTTTCTGGAAAATGATATCAAGTTTTTTTTTTTTTTTTTTTTAATATCAAAATGAACTCTATTTTTATGAGCTTGATAAAAAAAAAAATGAGATTAGATAGTTCAAATTATCAACTTAATTATTTATTTCTAAAAATCAAATTAAAAATTTTACAATTACCTTATAAAATTATCATGTCTACGCAGGGAGGATAAGTTTTTTAGTTGAACCAAAGAAGCTGAACCCTTTTAGTCCTTGAACCGCTACTACATAGTCCCGCTCAGTCTCTCACCCATTTTTATTTTTAGATCTTTCTTTCTTTCAAAAACCTTAATAATAAATGGTCATTGATGATTTGTGGTTGAAGATCTAATAAAATTAAAGGTAGGTTGATTGATTTATTTTGGTTGTATTACGTATTGGTTGCCAAGAAAATGAAAGAAAAATTGCAAAGTATTTTTTTTTCTTTAAAATTGAGATATTAATTTTTTTTTTAATTTAAATGCTAGCATGACATTTTTAAATATCAATTAAATTTTTTTATTATATTCTATTAACAACATAAGCTTTAAGTCTACCAACAATGCCATTCCGTTAACCACATAGACAAAACCAAGTGGGGGGCTAGGCCGCCCTAACCTTAAGAAAAAAAATTTAGAAAAAAGGTAATTAGGTATATTCTATTATTCTCAACCCAAAAAATAAAAATTTATATTTGTGGCTCTTCCAAAAATTTTGGCCCCCCTCCCCTCCAAGATTATCAACCCAAACCTAACTCAGCCCAAAAACCTAACAAATATTATTAAAATAAAAAAAAAATTAGAGAGAGAAAGAGAGAGAGAGTCGCAAGTTGAGAGAGATTGATAGATGATTTTATTGTAATGTATTAAAAAAAAATGGTGTTTTTGTTGGGGGAAAAAACTTAAACCTACATCTTGTTAATGTCTTTGTGAGAATTAAAATAAATTACTACCAAGCAATAGCAGTATATATATATATATATATATATATATATATATATATATATATATATATATATATATGAAAGAAACTTTTAGCAAACGCAAACACAAACACACAAGAACACCAAATTTTACATGGAAAGTCCTTTTGTGTAAAGGGAAAATTTACGTGGCAACTCTGAAAAATCCACTATGATTGAGTGAAAAAGTCATTGATCTGGACTCTCAATTTGATTGAGCTTCTATCAAGGAACTTTCCAATGGAGACTTTCAATCGATCAAGCAACTGTCGAAATGCATCTCTTGATCGAGGACCTGTTGAGGATACATAGATTACACCACTTGAGTTGCTTCAGACAATAGATTTGATTTTCTTTTGAACCAGGAATTACAACCCTTATAATCTAAATACATCATCAAGCCTATTAGCCAACTAAAATCCTAACACACTAACACAGTTATACATTATGAGTAATGCTATAACCACAAACTATTTTACAATATTTTTACAAAATGCTGATGTGGTCAACCTCTTATTGGTTTTCATCTAGGTCCACCATTAATATCGCTTTTTCATTTTCTAATAATCACTCACCACATTAGCAGTTTGTAAAAAAATTGTAAAATAGTTTGTATCTCTAGCATTATTCATACATTATTTAAGCGGCTAGGAATACCCAACTACCACTTGTATATTTCTTATTTCTTATGCTAGTCCAAAGTATATAATTAAGTAAAATTAGGTGTAAAAACAATCAATACTTTTCCCTAAAAAAAAAAAAAGAACAATCTATGAGAGACCAGGAAATTGGGGGTGCTCTCAAAAAAGAGATTTGTAGGGGTGTGCAAAAAACCGAAGAACCGAAAAAACCACTTCAAATCGACCAAACTGGTGCAAAAATTTCGGTTCGGTTTTCGGTTGCAGATTTGAATGAATCGAACCGACTGAACTAAACCGAAATATATTATTATATTATATTTTATATTAAATATATAATATAAAGTTTATAAATATTTGAGTTTTAGGCCTCTGACTTATTATATATGGGCCTCCCTTAGTCCTTGGTTTATATATACTTTGGGCTTCCATTATTTTAAAACAATTGGGCCTTTTTGTTTATATGATCAAACATATCATTGATCTGTTCACATAAATTAAAAAAAAAAATCACTGATCTCATGATCTGTTTAATCCGGCCCAAGCTTAATGGCTTTTCTCATTTTCTGCCGTTTCAGTTTATCTTTTTAAACATAGCATTTTAAAACCCATTAGATTAATTAACTATAATTAAACTAAGTAAATATCTAATTAAACTAATTAAACTAAAACTAATTAGACTATAAAAACAAAAGCTTAGAAACCCTACCTACATAACCCACACTTTTCACTCTCAGTCTCTCAGACTTTCCAGTTTCCACTCTCACATTCAAACAGCCACAGCCTCCACTCCACACTCCCTCTCACGCCAAATCGGCCTCCGCCGCCTCCACACGCCGCCCTTCCCATGCCACCCTCTCTTCTCGTTGTGACTGCGCGACGAAAATGGCATCAGCAGCAGGGTCTCCACCATCGCCGCCACTCCAAGACAACGTCGACGCCGAGCACCGTTTCCGGGAAGCTAAGGACTGTCTCCGTGAAGCCATAGAGGAGCTCCAAATCTGCTTGATCATCGGCTTCTCATCTCAAGACTCACGGTGAGTCTCTTTTGAAAATCTCGATACCCTCTGTTTTGTGTTTTGGGTTTTGGGTTTTGTTTAATACTGAATCTGAATCAATTATGGCTTTGAAAATAGTGAATCAAGATCTAGATGTTTATTGTTTTCAAGTTTTATTTGCAAATAAAGTTAGGGATTTGAAAAAATGATAACCCATGTGCTTGGCTGAATCTCTGCTTTTTAGTAACAACTGAATACTACATTTTTTTTTTTTTTAAAAGCCCGAACAGAAAATTTTTGGAAAAAAAAAAAACCAAAGGCCAAACCGAAACCGACCAAAAAATCAACCGAAACCAAAACAAACTGAAATCGATGGTTTTTCAACTATTTCGGTCGGTTTCGGTTGAGACTTTTATAAACCGAAAATTTCGGTTTCGGTTGGCCGGATAAAAAAAACCCGATCGAACCGAACCGATTACAGCCCTAGAGATTTAGGTGTTTTGGATATCTCTCTTTTTGGGTAAGTGGTGTGGAGTCGTTACTTATTTTTTTATACGAAAAAAAAAAAGAAAAAAATATTTACAATTACATATTCAAAATACTTCAAATGTCATTGATTGAATAAAAAAAGTACAATTTGGCAGATTAACCTTACAAAACTTTGGTCCTAGTTACAATCTATGCAAAAAAATACAAATCTCTGGTCCTAGTTATATTCTACCAAAATTAAAGACAAAACACTAGTCCACCTATCCAAAATCCTAAGTTTAGGGGCTAGGTTACAAAATGGGAAGGTGTTAGGCACTCATTCTGCCCAGACAGAGTCTAGTTTTCTAGACTCTAAGGACCATTATATACCCTTTTTGTATGATGTTGAATGATATGTTATAATACACATGACAAATGTTAGGACATATGTGAATCAATGTTAGGAATATATGTAAATATGAAATTGGCTAATCCTTTGACAAAACGCACTTTATTTGTAATTGAGTAGATTTAGGATGTGTTTAATGCTTCAAGGAACAAGGTTTCAAGTTCAAATGTTAAAACCATGCAAGTCTGTCCAAGAAACAAGTGAAAAAATGCCAGATTTTAAAACTCTACAACTAGCTTGACAGCTAGTATCTATCGAGGTTTAAAAGACTGTTGAAACCCGATGCTCGACAGCTTCTTGACAGATAAGCTATCTATCGAGGTTTGTGAAATTCAGTTTTTCAGAGCTGATTTCACTCCAATCCGTGAATAGATGTTTATGCTTTCTTTTCTCACAACCCTAAACATATATATGGATTGTTTTAAAGGCCGTCACAGTTGATGCAACTCAATGCAAAAGTTTTTCACAAGCATATTGTGATCCAGAGACATATGTCCTAGTTCATCTTTCTCTTCAAGAAGCTGTTGTGTTTGTACACCGTAGGGTTTTGTAACCAAGGAGTTTTGTGATCTTCATCGTGTTGATGAACTGAAGAACTTTGCAGCGAACATCTTTCTCAAGTTGGTGAGTAAGCCGCCAACTGGGATCCGCGCATCGAATTGGTTAGTCACGTACTGGGAGCCGTGCATTAAAAAGAGAGATTGTCACTACAGAATAAGTCCAATTGGGTATTAGGGTAAGGGTTCAACTGTAGGTTGGTATAAGGTATTGGGATTCCTTTACTTGTAATTGCTTGTTGTGGTAATAGTGAATTCTTGGGAGTGGTAACCTTAAAATCACCCGATGAATTCAAGAAGTTGCTGTATTTGTATACCGTAGGGTTTTGTAACCAAAGAGTTTCGTGATCTTCATCGTGTTGATGAACTGAAGAATTTTGCAGTGAACATCTTTCTCAAGTTGGTGAGTAAGCCGCCAATTGGGATTCGCGCATCGAATTGGTTAGTCATGTACTGGGAGCCGTGCATTAAAAAGAGAGATTGTCAGGTATTAGGGTAAGGGTTCAACTGTAGGTTGGTATAAGGTACTGAGATTCCTTTACTTGTAATTGCTTGTTGTGATAATAATGAATTCTTGGGAGTGGTAACCTTAAAATCGCCTGGTAGGATTTTTGCCTTATAGGTTTTCCCCATTCTTAAACAAATCATCGTGTCAATTTAATTTCTGCTGCATTTAGTTATTTGGTGATTTGTTTGTGCTACCACACTTATTGCATGCAAATTGAATTAATTAATTAACTTGGCTAATTAATTAGTTAATTCATCACAATGGGTCAATACATTCTTAGCCTATTAACAAACACTTGACAAGAACTAATTTAAACAAACTTGCCTTATGAATAATGTCCTCTTTTAAAAGAAAATTCAAATCTGTTTTGAAAAAAAAAAAAATGAGGTTTGATTTGTAAAAATCAGATTTGTTTTTGAAAGTAAAAAAAAAAAATAATAAAAAAAAATAAAAAAAATAAAATAAAAAAATAAAAAAAGAGATTTGATTAAGAAAAATCAGATCTTTTTTTTTTTGTAAAGTTAAAAAAAATTGAGATTTGATTTGTTTTCTTGTAAAGTAAAAAAAAAAAAAGAGATTCGATTTGTAAAAATCAAATCTGTTTTCTTTAAAAAAAAAAAAAAGAGAGAGAGAGAGAGAAAGAGAGAGAGATTTTGTTGAAAAGAATCAGATCTATTTTGAAAAGTTAAAAAAAATGAGATTTGATTTGTAAAAATCAGATATGTTTTTGAAAGTAAATAAAAAATAAATAAATAAACTTTTAAAAGAGGATTCACATTCATGAGACAAACTTACTATACATGCATCTCATATTAAAAAGAAAGACTTAACTCTTAATTCCTTCTTTGAAATTTCAATATCTGCAATTTTATAAAAAAAAAAAACTTTTTAAGAAAAATTTTCAGATCTGTATGATCTGTATTTAATGAAAATACAGATCAGTTTTATGACCAGAAAAATACAAATCTGTATTTAATGAAAATACAAATAAGTTTTGTGACAAAAAAAATCAGATTTGTATTTAATGAAAATACAGATCAGTTTTGTGACTAAAAAAAAAATAAAGTTGATACGGTGATTTGTTTTCGAATAGAAAAAACCTACATGGCAAAAATCTCACTAGGTGATTTTAAGGTTACCACTCCCGAGAATTCACTATTATCATAACAAAATGTTACAAGTAAAGAAATCTCAGTACCTTATATCAACCTACAGTTGAACCCTTCTCCAATACCCAATTAGACTTGTTTTATAGTGACAATCTCTCCTTTCAATGCATGGCTCCTTGTACGTGATTAATAAATTCGATGTGCGGATTCTAGTACGTAGCTTACACACCAACTTGAGAATGATGTTAGCTGCAAAGTTTTTCAGTTCATCAACATGATGAAGATCACAAAACTTCTTGGTTACAAAACCCTACGGCGTACAAATGCAACAGTTTCTTCAAGAGAAAGATGAATTAGGGCATATGTCTCTGGTTCACAATATGCTTATAAAAAACTTTTGCATTTAGGTGCATCATCTGTGACAGCCCTTAAAACAATCCTTATATATGTTTAGGGTTGTGATAAAAGAAAGTCCAAACATGTATACACGGATTGGAGTGAAATCAGTTCTGAAAATCTGATTTTCTTAAATCTCAATAGATAAGGTATCTATTGAGTAGCTGTCGAGTTTTAAAATCCAACACTTCTTCCCTTGTTTCTTGGAGAAACTTGCATGGCTTTAACACTTGAATTTGAAACCTTGTTCCTTGAAGCATTAAACACATCTTAGATCTACTCAATTACAAGTAAAGTGCGTTTTGTCAAAAGATTAGCCAATTCTATATGTTCCTAACATGATTTACATATGTCTTAACATTTTTATATCTTTTCAATAAATATAAATTCAAACTGTAAGTATATATCTTGTGGCTATTTTTTGTTTCTAGGTGAGCTACTAGTGTTTTTCTTGAGTAATTATTCAGTATCCTAGAGCTAGAAGTAAACTCTCTCTCACTCTCTCTCTCACACATATAAACTGTACACATAATATATATTTTTAAATAATTAGGATCCCATTAATTAATTCACGGTAAAACAATCATTCACATGAAACATGGGAGCATTGCTCATAGTCTCTAATCTATAGATCATAGCCTCATAGGTGAATAGCATTTCTTCGTTTTCATAAAATTAAAAAATTTATACATCAAGATGATCTCCCACCCCCAAAAAATAAAATAAAAAATAACAATCAAGAAACAACCAACAAGCGATCAATAGATGCCTCAATTTACCGCCAAAGAGACGAACTTAATTATATTCTTCCTTCGGCTAAATCAGTTAATATATATATTTAACATCATGCAAAAAGAAAAACATGTCCCAATGCTGAAAGAAAGTTTAATGAGTTGATCCACGTTATACACATTTTATCTGCAAAGCTCCGCCTCCACTAAAGAGAGAAATAGAATGACAGAAAGAGCAAATTAAAAAAGAAAGGAAAAAGAAAAAAAAAAAAAAAAAGGGCACCTTGCCTCAAAACTCAACTCTGCTCTGATCTATAAGTCCCTCATAAACATAACTAAAAAACAACAGAGTCCAACAACCCCCCTCTCTGACAGAACTTCCTAGGGCATTTCCTTGCTTTAAAAGGTACTACTTGCAGTCTGCAAATATTTTCAGTACTGCAGCAGGGGGAACATTTTGAAGGGCGGTTGCTAGAGCACTTAATATAAACCAAGCAAAAACAAAGAGACCTAGAAAGATTCGGCCCTCAAAACCAATTTACATGGTCGAGTGGAAAGTAAAGAAGTTGAAGTCATGGTGGTGGACGCCAAGCTGCTTCAACCAGGATTCTGAAGCACTGTAAAGATGGATCATCCTTTCATAATCAGATGTATGTGGCTTTATCCAAACATCTCCTTGCAACTTGTAAGTAGCAAGCCCAAAGGGAGGAAGGGAAATTCCATCTTTGCTTTCTTCCTTGCATACCTCTTCTACAATTCTCAAGGATTCAGGATGGCACGTACCATTTCCAATGTTGCTGTTTGTATTCTCCACTGCGTTGTCTGCAAGAGAATGCCAGAAACAAAGAAGAAACTCTTCTGAACAGTGAAATCTTGCAAAAACAAACACTTCAGGACTTATCTATGAGTTCATTACTACTATGGGCTCATATATGTCAACTCATGATTAAAAAGAGCATTTATAGCCCCAGGGCCTCATGAGGTGGAGGTCACTAGTTTGAATCTCCCTCACTCCCTCCTCTTGACAGTTGGGACTAGCTCTTTAGAGAGAGAGAGAGAGATAGCATGTACAAAACAACAGCCGTCAAGTTCTCAGTTGGGCCCCTCAAAATAATTTGTTAAACCAAAACAGTAAGATCAAACTTGGTTCAATACAAGTTAAACTCTTGGCAAACTCACAGTCCTTTTCAAGTTGAGCTCATCTACGAAACTGAAAAAAGTTGGAAAATACAATATGCTACAACTAAGTCCAAGAAGAAAATGATTTAGCATCATATACAAGAAGAAAATACCAGAACTTTTAATATGAAAATGATACACGATCAAATAAGCTACATGGTGAACCCAACCAATGTTTCGTTATAAAATGATGTCTATTGTTGGCAAGAAAAAAAAGAGAGGAAAATTTAAGAGTAGAATCAAAAGTTCTGTTAAATTGGACAGAAATTTTAGAAACTAAACATCAATTGCCTTCATCCTAGAAACAGAATATATTGCAGTTGAATTTGTTGCTTCAGTTGAGAGAACTACCCCTCTTCCCAATTCTTTTCTCCTTTCAGAAAATGTAAAATACATATTCTCACAAAAGGTCCTGAATTAACCAAAATGATGCTGTATAAGCACAATAAAATAAAATGATAATACTCAATAAAATATGCAGCCGAATAGCAAATGGCATTTCAAGTCAACCACTCATCACTCAAATGTGTCGACTTCAGCATACTTAGAAAAGTGAGACAGATATAAAACTGTCTAATGATAGATGTATGGTACTCATCTAATATTGGTGGTATTAGTTGCATCCATCACAGTTCAAACTGAAAATAATGTGAAGTTGTAAAATACAAGTTATACTAGGATGTAGAGTACAGGAAGCTAGAGATTGATTTCCAATAAACTACCTAAAAAATGCCATATCAGCAGTTTGGCCAGCTGCACAGGTGGTTTTTGCAAAATTTTTATCATCAAACAAGAACATCCCCCCACCCCCCCAAAAAAAAAAAAGATTATCTAAATGATTTTCATGTGTATCCATTTCTCAGTAAAAAGCTACAAATTATTCCTAAATTGAAAAATGGTAGAAAACAGTCACATACCTTGGAAACTTGAGGATAACGTATGGTATGTGAGGAAACATGCCGACAAGTCCTTTATATTTTCCCGACTTGGAATGTGATAAATAGGATACCTGATCAATAATAAAATATTATACAAAGAAGTTATTCTATTCAAGAAAAGAAAGTAAAGTTGATGCAGGACAAAATCAAAATGGATGCAACAATGAAATTGAAGCATGTGGGGAAAAAAATGAAAAAGAGAGCATAGGAATCAGCATCTAAGCTTGCTTGGAATTGGCGCCAAGCAAGGAAACAAGACCTAGGGTTGGCTGAAATCAACACCATAACATTGAGAAAATTTCAATGGCAAATTTATTAATCAAGCAAGCTATAAACTGTCTCCACTGGAGTTGGACTACTAGGCTAAACCCTAATTCTAATTGACTTGAGAAAAACCAATTATGGAAAACAAAATTGTTTTTATGCTGAGCACACCAACTATAGCAATAAAACTAAATGGATGCATGAACAAGACGGAGCTTCTATTGCTATCCTGGTCAAGGAAATTGAAGTAAATTGTGTAATTCATTTACACCAGCCACAAAATTGACTAATCCTGATAGACGTGTTAAAAGGACAACTAATCAAACTTACCAAGCAACAGCCATCCAACTCGCTGGGGAAAGATCCACACTCTTGAGTGTCATTAGTGCTGTATAATTCTGAGCCAATTCAGTTATCTGAAAGAAATACTAAATCATAAATGCATTTTCTCAGCACTATAAAGGAAGATATACTAACACAGATGTCATTCTTAGTCAGAAGCAAAGACACAGATTAACAGTGCTGAATACATAAAGTAAATACCAAAAGAGAAGTACCTTGTCCATGAGTGGCACCCTCCAGTACGGAGAAGCCATCTCAAAATACTGTAAGTAAAGGCAGCCAAGCCTATCCCTCATTGGCCATGAACCCTCCTGGTCGAAGCTTGAATCCTCCGAAATAGCATCCCAAGTCCTGCTAGAATTGTTGCTTAGTGACCTTGATAGGTTATCACTCCCGCTATCATCACTCCAAGAATCGCTTTCAAATTCTGCCACATCACTATCCTCTTTACGAGTCCTATAGGAGGAAAAGATGGCTAGCTCAGTATTATTGCCATGTATCATAACAACTGATAAAATAGATTTGGTTGACAAAGCATGAAGTGAAATTGTTCCAATACCTGGAAGTGCCAGTTGATTTGTTAGTGTATATCTGAATGGCAGATAGATAAGGAACATAGTATTGCATAACACTTTCACCGCCATTCAACAGTACTGGGGTGCCAGCACCATATGCACTCCATTCATCATAGCAGTCCCAGAGATCTCCTAATGTGAAATATTCAATTCTCTCTTTGCCAGGTGGTTGCCAGAGGCTATTTAGATCATTAAAGCAGCTCTGGAAAAAATATGACAAGACATAAAAATCAGTGAATACAATAACAACCAAGCCTTAGTTACAAAATTTTGGGGTAGACTATAGATCCTCAACAAACTAATGATAGTTGATCACAGTTATTAGGAGATGCCCCATCATATATTTGTAATCGATTCATTCATAACTAAATTTTATTCTGGCAATCCTCTTCGTTTTACTGGGATTAAGAACGGCTATGTACAAAACACATAATAACACTAAACACAGACACAATCAAGGAATACATTCAATATTCTTAAACTCATAAAATGAGATTGTATGGTAAATAAAAGTAAAATGTATAAACAGATCAATTTTTTTTTTTTGGAAACTAGATCAATCCTTTTCTAATACTAATTATAATCTTCAAATTGAATTCAAAAGCTATTAGCGGTTACTGTCTTTATTGTTTTTTGCACTAGGTAAGTAGGGGAAGGGAGGCTGGTCAGGTTTGAACTCCAGTGCCCACACACCACAAGAGGTGTTGGAACCATCCCTCGATCCCCTGTTAGAGGTAGTTTACTCTTATGATGCATGTGCCACCAAAGGTATATCTTCCTCAATTTGACCTCGAAATTGGAATGAACATGTAACTTCTTCATTTTATTTTTTCCAAGAATATCAATAAGTTACACAAGCACCCAATGGATCTTGAACTCAAAACCCATACTCCATCACACTTCAACAAGGAGAGAATGTGCCATTCGAGCTAGAACTCATTACTCCTACCTTTTCTTTTTATAGGGTACATGAAATCTTGATCCGTACCATCATTAAGATTTTTATCCATTGGAACGTACAACTTTCAAATGGTCTCACTCTTATAATCTGATCGCCAAGGAAATGAATTGAGATGATTGCAAAACTAACTCCTGAAACTCTCTACGCAGTAACAGTCTCACTATTTAAAATTTTCAGTCTTTAAAAGCAAAAAGTTTTGATAATTCAATAGTTACCATAGGGGAGGGGAGATTTGAACCCTATATATCTCTATTGGAAATATCAGGAAATGCTAGTTGAGATACATGACTCTTCTCAAAAAGTTATAAGATAGAAATCAATGTGAACTTGCACATTTTCATTTTGAGGATCACTCTTAGCTTTAAATACACAAAGAAGATCTTCAATAAGAGTTCAGCAGGCAACATTGATCAACACGATCAATGGATAATGAAGCCTGTCATTAATTTCTTAAATTGGAACCATAATTAGTCTCTTGTACAAATATTTGGTTGAATTATCAACCTTATAAATGTAAGTACAGTTAGTAGACTGACAAGAGTTTATGCTTCTTACCTATTTGTTGAAAAAACTAACAGATCTTTATAAATATCTAATTAATTATACACAATAAATAAATAAAGATTTGACATTTTTGCATCCCAAACCTACATGGTGATGGCTATCTCCTTTCATTGCAGATGTTAAACAAGTGTGGACCATTTTTAGATATTGATATTATATGCTATTGACACATACCCACTGTTTTAAAAACCGGACCGGACCGGCCGGTCCGACCGGTTGAACCGGGAACCGGGAGCATGTCCGGTCCGGTTAAAACCCCTAAAACCGGTCAACAACCGGTCAAAAACCGGAAAACCGGCCAAAAACCGGGTAAAAACCGGGGTTGAACCGGAAATTTTCAAAAAAGCGGTTTGATGTCCGGTTCGGTTTTTAAAACCATGCACATACCTTTGATAGAGCTCACATTAAAAATTGTCCGCATATTTTAGAAAAGGTCAATATACACTATTAGCCCTTAAACTTTAGTCCATGATTTATTTTAGCCCCTAAAACTTAAGTGGTTACTTTTAATTCCTAACAAACTTAAAATGATTGTTTTTATATACTTAAAATGATTGGTTTTATATAATCCCTAACAAACTTAAAATGATTGTTTTTATATAAAATCCCTAATGTATTTAATGGAGTAATAACGTATTAGATTTTAGTCATTTAAGAGACTAAAAACAATGGACTTATTTATTTTTATATAAGAAAAACCATGGACTTGTTAAGCTTGACTAAAACCCCTCATGGGTTAAAATTTGGGGACCAAATAATATATAATTTACGGAAAAACAAATGTGAGTGAGTAATACTACAAGGAGCATGGTCCATTGTTCCGTATGACTGATCCAATATTATTGACGCTTTGCTATAAAAATAGAATGAGATTGAAAAACACCTAGAAGAATATTCGAAGGAATAATACCAAAGAAAGGGGCTGCTGCCCTTTGTCTCTTGTCGCAAGACTATCAACAGACTCGTCACCATACTTGGCACTTGGATTAGATATTTGAAGAGGAAAAACAAACAAAAGCACACACTAACCCACACCCAAAAATTAAGAAGATGATAATGATAATAATAATAATAATAATAATAATAAATTACATTTCTTTTTCTTTTTATTATGAAAAACTAAAAAAGTATTAATATAAAATTCCTAAATAAATGCATTTCATTTTTTTTTTAATATATAAAAAAAAAAAAAAAAAATCGCCTCTCTGAATTCCCTTTCGCGCCGAAATGATAAAATAATAATTCACGTATATCACATGTTTTTTTTTTAAGTTTCCCACCGTATATTTTCAAAGCTTTCAACCAAAAAAAATTCACGTATATCACCATATATTTTCACGTGTTAGTATTATTTTACTAATTTTACATTAAAAAAAAATGATACAAAAGAAAAGAAACGAAAAGATTGTCAGTCAGAAAACAGAGCCAAAACTATTAATAAATTGCACTTCTCGTTAACAACCATATATATATATATATATATATATATTATATGAAAGAACCAATATATACACACACACATAGAGAGATAAACAAAACAAATAAATAAAATTATAAAAGCCATTCTATATAGCCAATCATATTCATAGGGAAGAAAAGGAAAAATACTCAGAAAAAGAAAAGTACCTGAGGAAGGAGTCGAGAAGAAACAGTGGGAGTCACACATTGAAGAAAACGCTCCAGATTTGAAGACATTGATATCGAATATCGATGGGTTCTTTCAAATTTGAAAATACTCTCTCAAAAGGCAACAATAGATAATTAAAAAAAAAAGAAGGGTGAATGAAATCAAATCCAAAACCTTGAATTATGGGAAATACCCTTTTAAGCTAGCTCTCTCTCAATCTTGTTTGTTGGCATTCCTTGTTTGCCACTTAACCCAAAAGTAGTAACCAAAATCTAAACATGGAACCCACGCATGAACAAGATATTCACTTTCCTTTTATGACTAAAACCACGTACACCACATTGTGCTCATCCAAAACCAGGCCTCGAAAAACAAACAGACTCTCTCTCTCTCTCTCTGTTTATTAATTGAAGAAGAAGTTGGGGAAGTGAAACGCTTGCTCTAATATATTAATAATTCGTACTTAAAAAGTAACTCAAAGCAGTGTGAACTGTGAGACTTTAACACTATCATTTAAAAAAACCTTTCATTCATTAATTAAACCCATTATGAAACTGATAAGTGAGAGTGACTTTTTGAATGAGAGAGAGATAAGTGAGAGTGACTTTTTGGATGTGAGAGATCAGAGAAGTAGAAGGTGTCGACGATGTGAACTTTCGCTTCGCCGCGTGTTTTCTGTCACTTTTTCATGTTTTTGGCTTTTTCCCATATTTTTTGGTTTGTGCCTGTGGATGTTTGTGGGTTTCATTTCCTTGCTAACAACTCATAAGTCTTGTGTCCTTTTCTGTGAAAAAAAAATTTTGGATTGATTTTCACTCCCCCTTTTTTTTTTTTCATTTTTTATTATTATCTTATATATGAGCTTTTCTTTTCTGTTTGAGAAAGCCTTTGGTCGCAAATTTTGGCCATATGATGATATTCAATTAATATTCTGAAGTTCTGACTTCCGGTCAAACATTTTAACAAGGCCAATTTGCCACACCTTATAGCTAAGTTGGCAACTTATCCGCGTACACAATATTTACCCTTCGATAAGAGCATCACCATCAGCATGAATGTTCTAAAAAATTCTTACATCAGCATACCAATAATAATTTATCTATTTTTGACGTAATATTTAACATTACACATTTACACTTTATATTTTATCTTTTATTTTTCCATACAACATATTAAAATAATATTAACTCAAAAAACAATCCAAAAAAAAAAAAACAACAACAACAACAACAACAACACAGCGGCCCATCAACAAAGTAAGATCAACCTAGCTGCCTCTAACCCCCTACCACGACATCCTCCATAACCCAAAACAAACCCCACAAATCCAGCCATATACCCATAAGGCATAACAAGCCCACCAAACCATAGCCACCAACGAGATTAACTGCCACCAATCACAACCATAGGTCCACAATTGCTGATATCCACTAACAAATTTCAAATAAATAAAATCCTAAATCTTCCAAGCACCAACAATTTTCAACCCCACTGCCACAAACAGCACCGATCCCAACCACAAAATTAAAAAAAAAAAAAAAAAAAAAAAAAAAAAAAAAAAAACAACAACAACAACAACAACAACAAGAAGAAGAAGAAGGGACGAGAAGAGATGGACAGGCAACGGTGGCATTGTGGCTGAGGCAAATATTGTTGGGTTAATTATTGAGTACTTTCAAAATACGTCCACAATTGCTGATATCCACTAACAAATTTCAAATCAATAAAATCCTAAATCTTCCAAGCACCAACAATTTTCAACCCCACTGCCACAAACAGCACCGATCCCAACCACAAAATTAAAAAAAAAAAAAAAAAAAAAAAACAACAACAACAACAACAACAACAAGAAGGGACGAGAAGAGATGGACAGGCAACGGTGGCATTGTGGCTGAGGCAAATATTGTTGGGTTAATTATTGAGTACTCTCAAAATACTATAAATGCGTACTTCTCTCTCTCACATAACTGTGGATCTTACTAATTAAATCTATGGTGAAACCTAAAATTTATGTAAGAAAGAAAATACGCATTTATAGTACTTCCGAAATAACCATTAAACAATAAATGATAAAATAGACTTTAGACAATTATTAGAAGAATAGCTGTTGAGCAATAATGGGTAAACTAGCCGTTGGAGCTTTATGGGTTATTAGTAACCAATAGCTATAGACCATTGACATTATGGTCACTCCATAAGTATAGGTGTTTGTGGGAGTGTGAGAGATAATGGCCAGGGTTCAAGTCTCTAGGAGGGATTTTCACACATATATACACTTAGATTAAGTTAGAATAGAATTTTTATCTTGTATAAAAAAATAATAATAAAAAAATTTTAAAAAAACTATAAACTATTATTATCATGAATAGTATAATATCATGACAACACCTTTTCCTATAACTTGTAATTTTACTCTATATTTCAAAATATACAATTCTATTATCTTTCTCTTCAACATATTTTTTTATATAATTTTATTTGTTTCAAGGAAATGCAATATTAGAAGGTTGTTCTTAAATATCCGTGAGTGGAAGTGCACTTATTACGAAGGTTGACGCTATAGTCTAATCCTAGGGGGTTGTTTGGCCAAGAGAATCAGTCGCATGAGTTTTACTCCAGGTGGCACGAACAATCTTGAAGGACAACGCTTTCTCAACGTGATTCTATAGCATTGTAAAATCATTCTAAACTTCTTTTTATTTTATTTTTTTGCAAATTATTCGAATTATTATTTGTTGTATAAAAACTTGTTTATTCACTAAAAAATTTCCAAAAAAAGAGAAGATAGAATGATGGGAGGCAAAGAGAAGAGAGAGTGCGAGGGGTGGATATGAAGATAGAGGGGAGAGATTGATTTTTTTTTTTATTATAAATTATTCAAAGAGGAGAGAGAGTTTAATTAAAAGTGACTTTTTAGTTGGTGACATTGCTACAGTTCCCTCTACCGGAAAGGCATTGTTGCAATGTCTTTAACTAATAAACCTTAGAATAAAGTTTAGCTATAAAATTGGTTGTAACCTAAGGTTACAACATTACTTAATAAAATAAACAACACGACATATTTTGAAAATCTAATCGTTGAATTGCATATTCTTTACGCTCTTAATACATATGTCAAATTTTGTGTCAATCGGATATTATTTACTATATAATCTATAAGTTTATATTATATGCATAATTTTAAACTACAAAAATTTGCAATTTAAAAAAAAATTATTGAAGACATAGCTATTGATCTTTAATTTTCTAGAAATTTTGCAAGCATGGAGAATATAAGAAGAAGATGTAATCTAATGAGAGATTTGTCAAAAAACCTCTAATAAAAAAGATATTGAGTAAAATTGTAGTCTAGTGCTACAACTAATTTTGTAACTAAATTTTGTCCTAAACCTTATACTAGTAGATGGGCACCGCAACTAATGACAAATTTTTTGGTATTTGAGACATCCAATGGAGTTGATTTTTTGCATTTGATATGCTAAATACTAGAAATTTAGCATTTAGCACATCAAATGCTAGTGCTCTAAGTGCATTAGCATCCAACTTTCTAAAAGTTTTTATCATTTTTCACTTTAAAAAGTTACTTTATTTATTTTAGCACTATTTTACAACTCACCCAACATCTCATTTCTTATTCTTCATATCAAAACCAATATTATTCATTTGTTTATTCATTTTTCTCTCTCTTCCTCTCCATCTCTCTTACTTTTCATGAAGCAACCCAACAACTCAAAGAACCTAGAATAGTGAAGACCCAAAGTAGCAACCCATCACATAACACAACCAAAAAAACCTCAAAGAACCAATATGTGTATATGTGTGTTAAAAAAACCCACCACCAAATATCCACCATTAAGTAAGACCCACAACTACCAATTACCCACCACCAAACACTCATAAAAACAGTAAATACACATCGTAAGACCCATCACCACCAAGTCAAGCTTTGGGTTTTGGTTTGTAACGACCCCGCCCCAACTGTGTAGATATTGTCCGCTTTGGGCCTCATACCCCTCACGGTTTTGTTCTTCCCCAGGTTGCGCTGGGGAAAAGGCCTCTACACATTGAAGGGAGATCATTCCTTATAAACACATTCTCATGTGCTTCCCTAGGCGATATGGGATTCCATGGAATGCAAGACCCCCCTTTTTGGGTCACTACAATCCACCCCCCTTACGAGCACACGCGTCCTCGCATGTGGGACCCACACTTCCGGCTAGGGTCTAGCTCTGATACCATCTGTAACGACCCGCCCCAACTGTGTAGATATTGTCCGCTTTGGGCCTCATACCCCTCACGGTTTTGTTCTTCCCCAGGTTGTGCTGGGGAAAAGGCCTCTGCACATTGAAGGGATGTCATTCCTTATAAACACATTCTCATATGCTTCCCTAGGCAATGTGGGATTCCATGGAATGCAAGACCCCCCTTTTGGGTCACTACAATCCACCCCCCTTACGGGCACACGCGTCCTCGCGAGTGAGGCCCACACTTCCGGCTAGGGTATGGCTCTGATACCATCTGTAACGACCCCGCCCCAACTGTGTAGATATTGTCCGCTTTGGGCCTCATACCCCTCACGGTTTTGTTCTTCCCCAGGTTGCGCTGGGGAAAAGGCCTCTACACATTGAAGGGAGATCATTCCTTATAAACACATTCTCATGTGCTTCCCTAGGCGATGTGGGATTCCATGGAATGCAAGACCCCCCTTTTTGGGTCACTACATGGTTTCTCTCTCTTTCTCACAGACACACAAAAACTAAAAGCTCAATTAGTGTCAAAACACTAATATTTGTTTAAACCCCCAATTTTAAATTACAGCTTAATTGCTTTTATTCTAACTTATCTAAGTGCATAACAAAAGTAAAGCACGCGCAATAAACTAGAACACTACTCTAAGCCATAAGCAAGTACAATAAGCAATAAATGTAAAGGTTAAAGAGTAGGGAAGAGAGATGCAAATACAAGATAACACCTAGGCGTGTTATCGAAGAGAAAACCAAAGTACTCAGCGAAAAACCTCTCCGCGGCCCTCCAAGCCGAAATCGATCCACTAATGTATAAGTTGGAGTACAAGAATATCAAAAAGTCCCTCCAAGTCTAATTTACCGAATGTACTTGAGCCCTCCAAGCTCCTGCTACCAACAGACTTCTCAGAGTCTTATCTTCACTAGTTATCAGGATCCCACAATTTCACTCGATTGCATCCGCCACTCAGTGGCTTCTTTCAATGCTTCCTAAGGGCACTAAAACTTCTTTCAACACTCAGAATGAGAGAGGTAAGTGTTTGGGCTAAGAACCTTTCAAAGATGTGTAGATGGAGAGGTGGGAGTAGATGGAAACTTTAGAGAAATGATGTAGAGGATTGTGGGTAAAATAATCTCTAACTCTCAAGTGTTCCACTAGGGTTTCTCTCTCAAAAGTTTCTTCAGAAAAAAAATCCTTCTTCTTCTTACATTTCATGGGTAATGAGGGTTTATATAGTGTTGGTAAAGAATGGGAAAAGTCATACTCCAAAAAGCAACAGGCAATGAGTTTCGTGGGTTACTCGTAACTTGGCTTGAGTCGCGAGTCACTCACGAAATTCAGCCTGTCAATGACTCTTCAAATTCCAGCATGTGCTTCTCACGTGGCTTGTTTCGCGAGTCAGCAGTCGTGAGTCAGTTGTGAGTAAAACAATGATGCAGAGGATTGTGGGTAAAACAATGTCTAACTCTCAAGTGTTCGGCTAGGGTTTCTCTCTCAAAAGTTTCTTAAAAAAAAACTCATTTTTCTTCTTACATTTCATGGGTAATGAGGGTTTATATAGTGTTGGTAAAGAATGGGAAAAGTCACACTCCAAAAAGCAACAGGCAGTGCGTTTCGTGGGTCACTCGTAACTTGGCTTGAGTCGCGAGTCACTCACGAAATCCAGCCTGTCAATGACTCTTCAAATTCCAGCATGTGCTTCTCACGTGGCTTGTTTCACGGGTCAGCAGTCGTAAGTCAGTTGTGAGTCAAGTCACGAAAACCATTTCTTCATAAATTCTTCACCAAACTCTCACACACAGCCTTTACATTAAATCCCACAAAAATATAGGGAAATGATTGAACAAAATTACTATTAAATTTTACACGGAATTAAAGCCAACAAAAAACATAGTTGTAAATCACAACTTTTGCAATCTCCCACAACTTTACAATCTCCCCCAATGGCTATTCCGTGACAAAACCCTTAAACAGACTCTAGACTTAAAACGTGAGCATAGGAATAGAGGCAAAACTCACTCACACCTAAATCTAAAATTTGTGAAGCACTTGAACCATATACACCTATATCCAAAAACACTAGCACATAATAAATAACTTTATTAAGCACGAGACAAGTAGAATACAAGGCATGTATAAAGAACAAGTAGAATGCAATCAAGATAAACAAGAGATATAAGAACATATAGCATAACTTGATCAAACATGAACAGTCATTAAGAAATGATCACAATGAAAATTTAGCAAGTAAATGATCATCTGGACACACAAGCAATTAAGATCAGTGCAAAAATTAATTTCATGTCCAACAAGCACATGATGCATTAAAGAAACTAAGGCAAAAAGTAATAGATAACTAAAAGCATCAAGAAATGGCTATAAAAACCAAGGTACACATAGTACTAAAGAAAACTAGAGTACAATAAGCTTTAAAGTAAAGCACTATAAATAAAAACATATTAGGCAAAACATATGTTAGAACTTCTAAGTTGTGTGGTTGTAGGTTAGCTTTCTTCTTTTGAACCCACTGTGCTCCCCCTCTCTATATGCACTCCCCCTTGCTCTGTGATGCTCTGCCCCTTACTCTATGATATATTCAAAATATTCACAATAAGCTTTCTCCCCCTTTTTGGCAAGAATAGCTAAAGGCCTGCCTCAAGCTTGACTTGAATCTCATCCAACTATGTCTCAATGGTGGTCAAGCGAAGCTGAACATGATTATTGTGAGAATACATGATATTTGCAAGTCCAAAAATGCGTTCATGTAACCCTCCATCAAAGTCATCATCCTATCCACATAAGGGATAGATGATCCAAGCTAAGAGTGAGTGCTGGAAGGTTGAGGCTTTAGAGTGTGAGGAGGAGATGTCTCAGGAAGTTTGGAGACACCAAGAGCAGCTGAGCTTTTCTCAATGGGAGAGGCATGAGAGGAGGATCCACTCTTCGGAGGCTTGGAGGGGCTCTTCTTTGCCCTTTCAACAGAGGAGTGAACCTTGCTACTTTGGAGTGAATACAAGGAAATCAGACCTTAACAAGGCAAGACCATTCCATCTTTAGGAGGATGAATGCCTTTGAGAGTCATGATCATCATGATGAGGCTGCAGAAAGGTAGACATGTCCTTATAGCTAATCGCCCTACAGTTCTTCCCAAAATCTGAAAGATGTGAGCACAAATGTCAATTTGAACTCCATTAATGAGATCACATAGGAATTTGGCTCTTCCAAGGTTAATAAAACCTGTGTTGGTCAAAGGGTACAAGTTTATGCATAATCAATAGAATAGAATTACCTAAGGATAGAATTTAAATAAAAAAGAGAGATAAAAAAATGTAAAAGAAAAAAAAAGATCGAATTTGCATTTTTTTTCCTACGTTTCTTTATAAAATGTAAAAGGAAAAAAAGATAGAACTTGCATTTTTTTTTCCTAGGTTTGTTTCTTTTTTTTTTTTTTTTTTGGTGGATAAATTTACATCTTATGTCATCTTTTTCCTAATAATAAAGTAAAAAAAAAAAAAAAGTATTTGAGTTTCACCTAAACTACTTCTTTGTTCATATCATTTTCTTCACAACCTAAAATTCTCACTATACACATAGTTTTTTGGAGTTTCATTATTTCTACTACGTACTTTACAATTATTTGTTATATTCTTCCTTTCTCCTCTCTGCCCTACCTACAACCTTGTAGGTAATTTTTTTTCCTTTCATCAAATTAAATAGATTTTGTGTATTTGTTGCTTTTTTATTATATATAATATGATTTTTATCAACAAGTTTTATAGATAGGCTGAAATTCTATGTTTGATCACACCTTTTAGTATTTTTTTTAGAAGTCAATGTAGCAAGTGTGGGTGTAAAAGTCCAACGTCATGTGGTGAGCCTAGGACCACATTCGAATATCACTATGTGTCCGAAGAGAAAAGGAGTTAGGAAGGAATCCTGGTGAAAAAATGTAACTGGAAGTGAACGGTAGGAGCAGTCCGAAGAGAACCCCATTTATCCGAAGACGTCATTTTCCTTGGACTCCAAAGGGACTCAATCAAACAAATATCCTAAAGGTCCAAATGATCTCCCCAACTACCTCCACGACAAGGACAAGCTTCGGGCATGCCTAGATATGACAAGAGCAGAAAAATATCTAAAAGGAAAAACTGTTACCACCGCATTTAATACACTGCAGCAGCTTTCTTGGCTGCATTTATGTGGAGAAGACCCCTGAACAGTGCAATCTCAGCTACCACCACTCTCGGAGAACTGTAGCAGCTATTTGATATGACATGTACTCAAGTGAAAGCTAAGATGAAGAACAGGTGGACGGTTATGATGAAGTGGAAAGGGATTATATAAATGTAATAGGCCTTTGAAAATGGGATGAGGGAGAAAAATAGAGAGAGAAACTCTAAGAATTAGATCCATCTTTTAATCAAGAACAATCCTTTTCGGACTTGGGTGGATTTTTACTTTTAAACGTGTTCTTATGTCAATCATCCGTTGCTAAATTCACAACGAGCCTAGCTTTTTTACCCACTCTCTATAAATTTATTGTTCTGGGTTTGTTGGGCTCACAATCCCAACATTTTGGGCTTGGGCCATGAAATTCGGACCCTACAATTGGTGCCGTCTGTGGGAAAAGCTTGAGCAAAAGTGGAGGCAGCGTCCCATAATGGTTGAACCAGGGCAACAACCAGCGGAGTCCAGGGCATCTCAACATGTTGATCCTTTCCTCAACTTGGAACTGAGACAGGATCGTGAGGGTAGTGTACACACCACACACAATGATCGAAGTCAGTCACATAGAGGAAGTCATATGTCCCATGCAGAGAAAAACCGGAGCATGCAACTAGAAATTGAAAGGCTGAAGAGAGAACTGCGCCATGCAAAAAGGAAGCGAGTTTCTTCATATTCTGATGAAGATTCTGACGAAGAACGGGACATTACTTACAAACAGAAATCTCGGACACCAATCAGTGAGTCTTTCTCCCATGAGGAAGCGCACCGTCGTGAGAGGCAGCCTCGAAGCCCACCACATGGAGGCGTAGGGAACGATGCTATGAGTAAGGCCTTGAGTCAAATTTTCAGGTCCCCATTTACACGTAACATCGAGGATGCAGGACTCCCTCGACGTTTTCACCAGCCAACATTTACCACTTATAACGGCCAGACAGACCCGGTGGAGCATGTGAGCTATTTCAACCAGAGGATGGCCGTTCATTCCAGAGATGAGGCCCTAATGTGCAAAGTTTTCCCATCTAGTTTGGGACTGATCGCCATGAGATGGTTTGATAGCCTGAAAGCGGACTCAATAAGCTCTTTTCAAAAGCTCACTCAGGCATTTAGCTCACGTTTTGTAACGTGCCGCAGAGTTCCGAAGTCCTTAGCCTCTCTATTATCTGTAAGTATGCGAGAAGGCGAGACGTTGAAGTGGTATTCCGACAAGTTCTGGGAAATGTACAACGAGATGGAAGAAGATTGCGACCTGGTGGCCATCAGCTCCTTTAAACTCGGCCTCCCCACTGAACACGGCTTGAGGACGTCTCTAACACGCAAGCCTGTTACCAGTGTACGCCAGTTGATAGACAGGATTGATAAGTACAAAAGGGTCGAGGAAGACCAGCAGCAGGGCAAGGAAAAGGATAAGGTTATCCCTTAGGACAAAAGGGATTTCAGGTCGGATCGGCAAGGTCATAACAGGTCGCGGAGAGACTAGGTCAGACAGCAAAACTCGGCGAACCTTCAAACAATCAATGCCATATTTCGAGAACCAGTGCACCAAGTCCTGAAGAAGATCAAGAATGAACCTTTCTTCAAAAGGCCGAACAAGATAGTGGGAAACCCTGAAAGGCGCAACCACAACCTCTACTGCCAATACCACCAAGACCATGGACATACTACGGAGGACTGTAGGAGTCTGTGGGACCATCTAAACCAGCTCATCAGCGAAGGCAGGTTAAAACATCTCTTACATCATACCTCTGGTCAGGGTAACCAGGCAAGCGCAGGATCTCGGAGGGAGGACTGCTCTAAACCCCCCCTCGGTACAATAAATGTTATCTTTGCTACGCCAGGGAAGACAGGATCCTGACCATCAAGAGTACTATCAGTCACTCGGCTGCCCTCGGAAAGTGTCAACAAGGAGCCGAAGAGGGCTAAGTTGGAGATTCATCCGGTGTTGGGATTCTCGGACGCAGACAAGATCAGAACCATCCAACCTCATGATGATACTTTGGTGATCACTCTTAAGATAGGGGGTACGACGTGAAGAGAGTGATGGTGGATCAGGGCAACAGCGCAGAAATAATGTACCCAGACCTTTATAAGGGGCTGAACTTGATGCCCAAAAACCTAACGCCCTATTGTTCCCCCTTGGTAAGTTTCGATGGGAAAGTAGTCATACCAAGAGGCCAAATCAGGTTACTTGTGCAGACTGGCTCTGAAATCGTGGAGGTTGATTTTATAGTGGTAGACGCTTATTCACCTTACATTGCGATTGTAGCCAGGCCTTGGCTCCATACACTGAGAGCTGTATCCTTCACTTTTCATCAGAAAATTAAATATCCATCCGAGGGACAGGTCAGGGAGATCTTAGGAGATCAATCTACGGCCAGACAATGTCTAATAGCAGCAATCCAGCATAGGCCTGAAGCTAAGCCTTCGGCCCCTAGCGAAGCGGACTTATAGCAGTTAAAATCCTTGGTGCTAGACGCCGAAGACTCAGCCGAAGGGGCGGAGTGTGAAAGCCTGACGAATGTAGTCATCGATGATGATCCAAGGAAGTTCTTTCAAGTCGGATCCATGCTATCTCCTTAGGAGAAGGACGAACTGATAGGGTTTCTCAGGACCAATATTGACATATTTGCATGGGACTCCACAGAGGCCCCAAAAGTAGACCCAGAGTTCATTTGCCATCATCTGAATGTCAACCCAGCCATCATCCCTAAAAAACAATCGCTCCGACGTCCATCAAGGGAACATGCAGATGCTGTCAGGGAAGAGGTAGTAAAACTCAAACGGGCTGGAGCGATTAAGGAAATATTTTATCCTAAATGGTTGGCTAACACAGTGGTGGTGAAAAAGAAAAGCGGAAAATGGCGAGTATGTGTGGATTTCACAGACTTGAATCGAGCTTGCCCAAAGGATCCGTTTCCCATGCCAAAGATTGATCAACTTGTTGATGCTACTATTGGTCATCCTCGGATGAGTTTCCTGGACGCTTTTCAAGGGTATCATCAAATACCATTGGCTGTGGATGATCAGAAAAAGACGGCTTTTGTCACCCCTACTGGGAACTACCATTGCAAGGTAATGCCATTCGGCCTGAAGAATGCGGGGGCCACCTACCAAAGGATGATAACTAGAATGTTTGAACCGCAGTTGGGCAAAAATATGGAAGTTTATATTGACGACATGGTGGTGAAAAGTAAGATCATAGCTGGGCACATTGGGGATCTCGGGGAAATTTTCGGAATCCTCAGGGAACACAAATTGCGTTTAAACGCATCCAAGTGTTCATTTGGTGTGAGGTCAGGCAAGTTTTTGGGGTACATGGTAACTCACAGGGGAATCGAAATTAACCCCGATCAGATAAAAGCTATCAGCAACCTACGGGCTCCTTAAAACCCCAAGGAGGTTCAGAAACTGACTGGGATGACTACTGCCATGAACAGATTCATTTCTCGATCAGCAGATAGGTGCCGACCTTTCTTCTCATTGATCAACAAATGGAAGGGATTTGAGTGGACTGAGGAATGTGCTGTGGCCTTCCAACAACTCAAGGACTACCTAACTCGGCCTCCAATCATGTCAAGCCCTAAGCCAGATGAAGTCTTGTTCGCTTACATTGCCGTAAGTTTGGTGTTAATACAAGCAGAATATGGCGTGCAAAGGCCAGTTTATTATGTAAGTAAATCACTGCATGAGGTCGAGATCCGCTATCTACCATTGGAGAAGGCTATTCTGGCTATGGTGCTTGGTACACGGAAGCTGCCCCACTACTTCCAAGCCCATACAATCATTGTTCTCACTCAGCTCCCACTCAAAACTATACTCCGAAGCGCCGACTATACTGGAAGAATTGCTAAATGAGAGACGATCTTGGGGGCTTTTGATATCAAATACATGCCTCGCACGTCAGTTAAAGGCCAGGTCCTTGCAGATTTGGTGGCCGAGTTCACGGAGCCCCAGTTAGAAGAGGTAACGCCAACATCCGACATGAATGAGAAATTAGTTGGTATGATTTCCCAGCAGGGCTCTTCACCCTGGGAAGTGTACGTGGATGGCGCATCGAATCAGAGAGGTTCCGGAGTGGGGCTAGTGCTAATATCCCTGCAGAAAATCATTATTGAAAAGGCGTTAAAGGTTGGACTTCTCGGCAATGAATAATGAAGCGGAGTATGAAGCTCTACTGATGGGAATGACTATGGTTCGAAGAATGGGAGGAAGGTCAGTTGAGGTGTTCTCGGACTCAAGATTAGTCGTTGGTCAAGTGCAAGGTGAGTTTGAGGCGAAGGACGAAAGGATGCGAGGGTATTTGAATCAAATTAAATCCCTACAGTCAGAGTTTGAGTCTTTCAATCTGCTGCACATCCTCAGAAGTGGCAATACTTATGCTGATTCCTTAGCCATGCTCGCTACCTCCTCGGCGCAAGAGTTGCTGAGGGTTATCTTCATTGAGGATTTGCATAGGCCTACGGAGGCAAGAGAGATAGTCCAAGTTCATCAAACTAGGACCGAACTCAGCTAGATGGATCCTATAATTAAATTCTTGAAGGACGACGTCTTGCCTGAAGAAAAAGTGGAAGCTAACAAAGTTCGGAGGAAGGCAACTAGATTCTGGTTATCCGGGGACCAGAAACTGTATAAACGCTCCTACTCAGGTCCGTACTTGTTGTGCATGCGCCCTGAGGCCGCTGAATTGTTACTGGAAGAATTGCATGAAAAGATTTATGGAAGCCATACTGGGGGTAGATCCTTAGCTCACCGAGCGATTACTCAAGGTTATTGGTGGCAGAATATGCAAAAAGAGGCCCATGAATATGTTAAAAAGTGCGACCAATGCCAACGGTTTGCGCCGAACATACACCAACCGGGTGGAACCCTTAATCCACTATCGAGCCCGTGGCCTTTCGCTCAATGGGGGTTGGATATCGTGGGTCCATTCCCTAAAGCCGCAGGAAATAAGAAGTACCTCCTGGTCGGCACAGAATACTTCACCAAATGGGTCGAGGCCGAACCTCTAGCAAACATCAGGGACGTAGATGTAAAGAAATTTATTTGGAAGAGTATTGTCATTCGGTTTGGGATCCCTCATACCCTCGTTTCGGACAATGGCCTTCAATTTGATAGCAAAGCATTCAGGAGTTTTTGTAGCGAACTGGGAATCATAAACAGATACTCCACCCCTGCTTATCCCTAGGGAAATGGGCAGGCAGAAGCTGTTAACAAAGTCATACTTAATGGGCTAAAGAAAAGGCTAGACGACGCGAAGGGTAGATGGGTGGAAGAGTTACCACATGTACTTTGAGCATACAAAACTACGCCTCGTAGGTCTACAGGAGAAACCCCCTTCTCAATGGCCTATGAGGCTGAAGCTGTCATACCTTTAGAGACTGGGTTCCCAACATTGAGAACTAGTTCGTTCAGTTTGACTGGTAACAATGAGCAATTAGAGAAGAGTTTAGACTTGATCGAGGAAAGGAGGGAAAGTGCAATGATCCAACTAGCATATTATCAACAAAAGTTCAAGCAAGGCTACGATGCCAATGTAAAGCTAAGACCCCTAGAACTTGGTGATTTGGTACTGAGGAAAGTGGTGGGCACTGCAAAGAACTCAGCTTGGGGAAAGCTAGGACCAAACTGGGAAGGACCATATCGTATCACTTCTAGGGCTGGTATTGGGGCGTATTTCTTAGAAGATCTGGATAATCATGTAATACCACGACCTTAGAATGTAAATAATCTCAAAATGTACTATTATTAAATGAGCTTTTCTTCAATCAATATGCCATTTTGTTATGTTACAGTTCTCTTAAAATGTTTAAACTTAAATTCAATCATGCCTGTAGTCCTCGGACCAGATGATTTGGGTTAGTTAACACTCGTTTACAGTTCTCTTAAAGTGTTTAAACTTAAATTCAATCATGCCTGTAGTCCTCGAACCAGATGATTTGGGTTAGTTAACACTCGTTTACAGTTCTCTTAAAGTGTTTAAACTTAAATTCAATCATGCCTGTAGTCCTCGGACTAGATGATTTGGGTTAGTTAACACTCGTTTACAGTTCTCTTAAAGTATTCAAATTTAAATTCAACCATGCTTAAAGTCCTCGGACCAGTTTGCTGAGCTAGTTAACACTCCGATGCAGTTGTTATTATCACTAGGCCACCCTAGTCTTATCTAAATCAAAAGCTCTGGATGGCAACATTCTCTAGGCACGATTGATAAGATCTCCAAAATTTCCATGTCATTCGTTGTTTCCATAGTTTGTTAGCAATTCTCATACAAACAGCCCTCTCAAGTGTTAATTTAAATTATCTACATCATCGGCGTAACATGGTGATTAAGTCTACAAGTTATTGTTATTTGTAATAATGATGCATCATAATATGTACTGTGAAGGCATTGAAGGTAAAAGAAAAATGACTTCATTGATAAAAAAAGGAAATAGCTTACAGTCCCTCAAAGGGCTAGCTGATACAATTAAAAAAAAAAAAAAACAACAACAACAACAAAACAACAAAATATATAATAATAACAATATAAGTAAATAGCAATGACAGTCAAACCCCTAAAACACCTAATCCTTCATTTGAGGAGCCGAGGAGTCAACAGCCTGATCAGACTTAGCAGCAGCAGCACCTGATTCTTGAACATTCTCAAATGGCTTGCCTGCACCACCAGCCTAATCAGGCGCCTGGATTACATCAGTAGGAGCTAGAAGGGTCTGGCTAACGGTGGGCTGATCCAAGGCTTCTGGGAGTTCGCAGATGTCTGGATGATAATAGACACTCCTAGGCTGCCTCAAGGCAGATTCCGGAGGGACTCCAGCCGCATCAAGGCCTTTGTCCCATGTGACGTCGCAGTACTCTCTGCAGGCCTTGGCGAACTCCTCAGTCAGCCTGGCTTGGGTCTCAGTCACCCCTAGCGTGTAAGCCGCCCGTTTTTCAGCCTCAAGTGCCTCCTTGGCCAATTGTGCGTCATTTTTGGCCAACTTGGCGGACTCTCTGGCTTTATCAAGCTCAGTCCGAAGACCCTTCACCAGCACCCTCTTTGTAGCCAAATTGATCTCGATCGTGTACAACTTCTGACGTTGGTCTTCAACCTGCTTCTCGGCACTTTTTAAGCCCGCATCCAGGCTGTTCCTCTCTTTGGTCATCTCCTTTAAATTCTCGGACAGCCGAGCACACTCCTCCTTCAACTTGCCCAGAGATTTTTCCACCTCACCCCGAGAGGTGATCGCCGCCTGGGCTTCAGTATAAGTCTTCTTGTTCCATTCCTCGGTTACGAATACTTGCTGAGTAATCTGCATAACAAAACGAAGAATTCTAATATAAAGCAGGGAAGAAAGGCGAAAAGAAAAGACTTGCTCCAGTGCCTCGGCAATGAGACCTGCCCTCCCCCCAGCAAAGCTTCTGAAGGAGGCCTTCCAACGGATTGGGGCACCATCTAGCTCCAATTTCGGTGACCAAACGCGGACTCCTCGGTGCACGTCAGCTGCAGGAGCCTCTTCTCGGCTCTCTGTAGACGCAACCCTCTTACTTCGAGGATCCTTGACCACCTTTTGTTGCTTAGGCCCCTTCGGACGCGCCTCCTCTTTTTCCTCTCTGTCAGTTAGGGGCCTTTTCTTCTTCAGATCTAGCAATGCCTTTAAGCCAAGATCCGAAGGAACCTGAAGTGGTGGTGAAGGAGGAGCAACTGGTGGTTGAGACGTGCCAGTCTCCTTGGGCCCAGTTTTTCTGCCCCTATTCTTCATCGGTCTTTTAGGCTCTCCATATCTTCTTCAGAAGAGTCGTCTAATACGTCTATTCTCTCTGGGAAAATACTGGATTGCCTATCGATTCCCTCTTCGGCGTTTAAAGCCTGGACCCCTTCTGAAACTTCTCCTTCGAACTTGAACCTGTCAATCTGCTCGTCAAGTGAAGGGGTCGAAGAAGCAATTCTTTCGCTTGCTGCTGTTGGTTCTAGGGGAGCTTGTTGGATGGGCTGAACGAGCAAGGGTATACCTTGCGGATTCAGATGCGGCACAGGGGCGAGATCAAACGGCACTAGAAAGTCTTTCTGAGCGACGTCAATACGGTTGATGCGATGATCTCCCTGTGTTATAGCATTGCCGATCAGCTGAAAATCGGTTGACCTCGGCGTATATCCGATAATAAGGTGCACGGCTCGGAGTTGCCTATCTGCACTTACGAAAATTTGTGATCGGAGGAGGTAATTTAGCGCTTCGGCGTTTGTAAGGCTGAGCCGAGGAGCAACGTGTCTTTTATCTGTTGACATCACAATAGAACTTGGTCAGAAAACTTGAAAATCATGATACATAGAAGAGACCAAATTAACAAAAAGCAAAAATCCTGAATCTACTGTTAGGAAACCTAAATCTAGGATGTCCCACCTGGCTCTCCTGGTTGGGTTGGGCAATGAAGTCCGCCATACCACGCGCCTGAGACGATCAGATAGTCGTCTTTCATCCCTTTGTTAGATTTGGGAAGACAGGAGATAAGTCTAACAATGTCAGATCGGGATTTAAGATAGTACCCTAATCCTTTTTTGGAACGACACTCGTACATATGTACCACATCAAGCCAGGTGAGTCCCAGTCCTAGATGACGATTCAAATCATCAACTGCTCCTAAAATCCTAAACATGTTAGGCGTACACTGATCAGGGCTAAGCCTATGGTTTCGGAGATAGTCTTTGGTAACGTGGCCCATAGGGATGGTCATCCCTCCTTCTAGGAAGGCGATGATGGGGATTATAACTTTGCCCACTTCTCGGCTTGTTATTAACTTTTCCGGAGAACAATATCTCAAACCCACATCAGGTGGTATGCGATATATCGCCCTAAATTCCTCTATCTGGGTAGGACTATCCACTAAACATCGAAATCTACCCATTTCAACTAAAACGAAGAAGGGGGAGCGACTATTTGAAGGCCGAAGAGAAGATGGAACACTCGAGTGAAGGAAAACTTACGCGAAACTGAATCGAAGAATGATCTTCAAACTTGTTGAGAGATTATCACCGATTCTGGGAAGAGTAGGAGTTGATAATTGGAAAAGCTTGGTGGGCGTGAGCGCTTGAGTTCGTCGAAAATCTGAAAGCTTGTGAAGTAAAGGAAAAATAGCCCCTTCTAAGGCTTTATATAGGGACAGGCGAAATGGTGGGAGTTATCCCGCCCAAATTTGGAGGATAAACCATGTTCGTTGGATCAGAAGCCCACCGTTGAATGCCAGAGACAAGACGCCGCCTGGAGTAATTAATAGCGCCTTGGAAACGCTGAAATGACAGCGGCAATGATGAAGCGCCTAAATCTATGCACGCACGTGTGAACTCATATATTTAGGGATTTCTGAAACTTCTGTTTCGCAGCAAATCAAAATCCCACTTTTCCCCTTGGATACAAGGGAAAAATTGAAATTTTTAGGGGCTATTGTGGGTGTAAAAGCCCAACATCATGTGGTGGGTCTAGGACCCCATTCGAATATCACTATGTGTCCGAAGAGAAAAGGAGTTAGAAAGGAATCCTAGTGAAAAAATGTAACTGGAAATGAACGGTAGGAGCAGTCCGAAGAGAACCCCATCTGTCCGAAGACGTCATTTTCCTTGGACTCCAAAGGGACTCGATCAAACAAATATCCTGAAGGTCCAAATGATCTCCCCAACTACCTCCACGACAAGGACAAGCTTCGGGCATGCCTAGATATGACAAGAGCAGAAAAATATCTAAAAGGAAAAGCTGCTACCACCGCATTTAATACACTACAGCAGCTTTCCTGGCCGCATTTATGTGGAGAAGACCCCTGAACAATACAATTTCAGCTACCACCACTCACTGAAGCAGCTATTTGATATGACATGTACTCAAGTGAAGGCTAAGATAAAGAACAGGTGGACGATGATGATGAATTGGAAGGGGATTATATAAACGTAATAGGCCTCTTAAAAGGGGAGGAGGGAGAAAAATAGAGAGAGAAACTCTAAGAATTAGATTCATCTTTTAATCAAGAACAATCCTCTTCGGACTTGGGTGGATTTTTACTTTTAAACATGTTTTTATGTCAATCATCCGTTGCTAAATTCACAACGAGCCTAACTTTTTCACCCATTCTCTATAAATTTATTGTTCTGGGTTTGTTGGGCTCACAATCCCAACATTTTGGGCTTGGGCCACGAAATTCGGACTCTACAGCAAGCAATATATTTGTATTTTTTAATTTCTTATTACATGATTATTTGTTGTTGACATCAATATTTTATAATGGATTTAATTTGTTATGGCTTTTGTTTGGTGCTTTTTTTCCATGTAATCTATATTCTTTAATTAAAAGCAAAATTTGCTATCAAACATGAAATTGGATACGAGAGAATCCATCCGTCCAAATTCCTATGCAAGTCTATATTTACTTAACTCCGTCTTTTTTTTTTTTTTAGTTCAAAATTTTGGATATTTTTTCATTAATGAATTGAGGTTTTGGCTTAATTTTGTTTTCAACTGTTTCAATTATTGAATTCATTATTTTTTCATGTGTAATATTAATATATTTTTTTTTAGTGATAAAAAAAAATATATGTGTTCTTAAAGGCTAAAACACAATACAAATAACAAACATTACTTTAAGTTAAGGTGTTATATTTATTTATTAGTATAACCATTTGAATGAAATCAACGCTAAAACAAATGATTTAAATATCAAAATAAGAAATAAAATTTAAATTTCTTTTAAGTATATAAGTACAATTTATTTTTTAATCTTAAATTTTGAATTAATTCTTTTTTCATTTTATTTGTTATTAAATTTAATTATATTATCAAAATATTTTTTATTAAGCGGTTTGCACGGGCATAATACTAGTAGTAATAATAAAAAATTATAAAGCAAGAGAACCCTAAGCTTATTTTTCTATTTTTGAATAATTGAATTCAACCCACGTGATCGGATTAAAGGTACCTTTTGTTTTGTTTTTGGTACTAAGCATAAAGATAGAATTAGGGTGATATGATGCGGGAGTCGCCTCGCTCGATGTAGAACCGTAGAAGTATACTGGATACCAGGTGTTACTACTTACTTAGCAATCTGGATCCTTATAAACAAGTATCAAGATTTTTTACTATTGGGTTGCTCTTGCTGCATGCTTTGCCTCAATCTATAATAAACTTATTAATTATTGTTGTTGTATGTATGTATGTCTGTTTTTTGTCGGTGTTCCTTAAAGTCTTTCTCCAATAGCTCGTTTTAATTAATTAATGGCTTAATGGATGTCGGCAGGTTTATCCTCAAAACAATGCTAGATACTCTAATTAAAGTATGCGTGGGTTAATCTTTTCGATCTCTTCTCTTGCAATGCTGCAGAGCGTTAATCTTCCAATCTGCTTTAACAAGTTTGATTCTTTATAATTAAGTCCGGTCTACACTCTCTTTTCTCTAAAATGCTAAACTAGCTCAAGATTTTTTTTTTTTTTTTTTTTTAATACAAGTCTATGCCAATTTTGTGATTTTGAGTTTTGCTATTTGGGGTTTTTACCCTATATTTGGATGGGAGAAGAAGATGGAAGGAGAAAAGAGTGCCTTTCCCTCTGTCTCCTCTCCTCTCTCGACTTTTGTTCCAAGCGTATGGTTGGTTTAATTTGTAGTTTTCTATCTAAAGTTTTGGGTTGTATCTCTAGCATTTTCCATTCTTGTTTTAGTATTTGAGGTTCAGAGGTTCTACTTTTTTGGGTTTTGCGTTTAGATTGATTTTAGGGCTTGAGGTGTCAAGTTTTAGAGTTATGGGTTTTGAAAATTTTGTGGGTCTCATGTGTTTTTTCATTTGGGTTTTAAGCCTTAAGTGTTTTGGATTGGAGAGTGGGGGTAAGAGGAGGATGAATTATAAACATTATGTCTTGCATCTTCACTAATAAGATAATTAAACTGGGAAAGACAAAATGAGAGGTACCATGATTTCACATAGAAATTATAAGTGTCCGAATTTCAGAACATAAAATATTGTATTTAATGCACAAAATTCTTATTTTGTAGAATCTAGTAGAGGTACAACCTTACCCCATTTTAATTTTTTAAGAGGCAAATTTGCAACCTGTGAATTTTTGTGGTGATCACTTGTCATTACACCAAGGCCTGACCTCTAACATAAAAAAAAAATAAAATAATAGCAACAAAATGAAACCCTCATTTTTCTTAGATACTGATAATTTTAGTTATTTACAATTGAATAAATGTGATCTAATTAAACTAAAAACAACAATTGGACATTATAAGATAAGATGATGAAATTAAAAATTAATTAGAATTACAAGTTACAACATGGGTGCCGAATCAGAAACATGGTGAGTCACAAACGGATTTCCAGAAGCATCCAAATCAATGAGTGCAGTGTCACCAGGGCTGTAATCTCCATAAAGGATTGCTTCACTCAAGACATCCTCAATTATTAGACTTATTGCTCTCCTCAGAGCTCGGGCACCAGAAATCTTGTCATACCCTCGTTGACACACCAGATTCTTCACTGATTCAGATACCTCTAAACAAATCCCATGAGATATGAGCCTGTGCTTCACCTCTTCCAACATTACATTATAAATCTCCAGAATCTGGAATAATTGACGACGTGAACTTTAACACTTCAGTATATCAATCAGTACTGCTACTTCAACAGAGTTATGTAAAATATCGAGTCCTAGATGAGCACAAATTCGTGCAAATCAAGCTTCTAGTTTCGTTAGAATCAAGTTGACTAATAATATTTGAGTTTCTCTCCCCCAGTAGAGAAACTCAAATATTGGTTCGGGTTGAGTTATAAAATACGAAACATTAGGATTAAGGGGAAGAGGAATATATATATATATATATATGTACGGAGAGAGAGAGAGAGAGAGACATATAGACTATAGAGAGTAGAATGAAAAAAAAAAAAAAAAAGATTTAGGATTAAATCAATCAGTCACTCACCTTGGCACATATTTATAGTATAGTGATAACAACATTACGAGAGTAAATTTAACACTCCCCTCAAGCTTGAGTCAGCATGTGGTAGGAGGATTACAGCGAGATAAAAACGCCTATTTGTTAAGCATTCCATTCTTTACATACAAAGCACTAGGGACAAGAGAGAAAAAAGAGGAAGAAAAAGAAGAGAGGAAGAGTAAAAAAAAAGGCTTTAACCTTCCGTTTGTTTTGAAGTAAAATTTTTTTTTGAAAATTTTTTTTTTTTCCATTTTCAGGTATTTGTTTATAGGTAAAATGTGGTCAAATTTGTAAAATACTTTCCATTGACCATAAAACCCTTTATAAAAGTTGTAAAATGTCATGATGATCTATTTTCTGTCGATGAAAGCAAAATTCAAAACTACTTAAATCCCTACATTCTTGTGTGTTTTTCAATTTTTGATGTCAGGATGATCTATTCTATAAGACTATAATGGAAGTTATTTTCTTACTTAGACGTCGAATGGAAAAATATAAAAAGGTTTGTATAGATCTTAATATAATTTTTATTGACCTAGAGAAAGCATATGATAAGATCCCTAGAGGGGTTACGTGGGATCTTGGAAAAGAAAAGAGTTCCTCTAAAGTATATTAAGTTAATTAATGATACATATGACACAACTATAATTAGTGTGCAAATATATGAAGGCATCACAGCTAAGTTTCCTATCACTATAGGTTTACATCAAGAATCAACATTAATTCCATATCTCTTTGCGCAAGCAATGGATGAACTCATTAAATCGATTCAAGCGAAAGTCCCTCGGTATATGTTTTTGGCAAATGATATAGTTTAAGTTGATGAAACTTGAAGTGTAGTTAATACCAAGTTACAAATTTGGAAAATCACTAAAATTAATGTCTTTTAATTATATATGACTAAAACAGAGTACATGGAATGTAAGTTTAGTAAAAGTAGATACAAAGACTAAGGGGTAACAATACTTGATGGTCAAAAGATACCAAAGAGCGAGGTCTTTTGATATCTTGGATCAATAATTCATAATGATAGCGAGATTTTGATCAGGGTGTGGATTATAGGATAAGAATATGGTAGATGGAGTGAAAAAGTGGACCAAAAGTATTGTTTGATTGTAGAGTACCTATTAAGTTAAATAAAAATATCATAAGAGTACTAGCATCCAGGGATGTAAAAACATCATAAGTGCACTACCACTTAATCTATTTTACCAACCCATTTCACAACTCACCTAACATCCCAGTTCTTATTTTTACATACAACCTAATAAAATGATATAAACTACCTAATAAAATAATAAAAAGTACTATTTTCTCTCTCTCTTTCCTCCACTCTCTTTTTCTTTTCACCCACAACCAAGGTTGTCAAAATCAAGATTCTACGTAGGATCGTGAGAGGTAGGTCGGATCGTGGATCGTAGGATCGGATCGTAGATCGTAGGATCGGATCGTAGATCGTAAGATCCTACTTATTTTCAAATTTTAAGCAAAAAAACTATTAATAGTGAATTTGTATGTTATATAATCACTTAAAATATGGATCCATCCATTAAAAAAAAAATTGCATCATAAAATGTAATTTGCACATACTACATTGTTCTTATGTCATTCTAACGAAACAAAATATATTTAACTTTTGACATAATGTATCTAAAAAGTTCAGTACATGTTTAATTAGCAACTAAGTACCAAAATATTATCTACACATATGGAAATTTTTTTCCAAATTCTAAGTTCCAAATCCAAAATAAGTTAGGCTAATTAGCATATAAAAACTAGCTAACTACAAATTTACAATATGTAATCTAAAAGAGAATTCTTAATATAAAGTAAACTAACTAATTACAAATATGAAATCCAAAAGAGAATTCTTATTCTAAGGTTCTTCTAATCTAATCACTGTCATTGTCATATCCCATTTCATCATCTAAATATTTTAGATTTTTTTTTTTTTTAAAACGTTAAACTTAAGTACTATAGTTTTTTTTGAGATTTTATGTTGACATAGAGGTAAATTTGGGATTTCAATTCATTATTAGGCTTCTGATAACCGATTGGACTTGTGGGTTTAGGTGGATTATCTTACCCAAATGAATCCCACTTTAAAAAAAAAAAAAAAAATCAAGCAAAATGGTAGGATCGGTAGAATCTCATACAATCCTACGATCCTATGCGATCCTACACGATCCTACATACGATCCTACCATTTTTGCGATCCTACTACGATTTTAAACTTTTTGGTGAGGTGAGATCGTAAAATTGTGCGATTTTACGATCTGGATTGCGATTTTGACAACTATGCCACAACCACAAGATTAAAAAATTATTTTTTCTTTACAACCCATGAACAATTTTTTTTAAGAATACAAACCAGTATGAGGTGGGTTTTGGGTGTCTTGGGTTGTAAATAGTAATTGGAGGCACCTCCCAAATGCTAGTGCTCTAAGATTGCTATAAGATCAACTATGCTCTGATAATAAACATTGGACTATTAACAAGCAACATATACATAAAATAAATGTAGCTAAAATGAAAAGTTAAAATGAATAAGTAGAAAATCACTTAAAGATAGGATTAGCCCCTAGTGATCAAAAGATGAGGAAGAATCGCTTGAGATGGTTTGGTCGTGTTGTGATAAGTGCACTAGTAAGAAAAAGTGAGTTGATTTAAGTTGAGGGAAAAAAAAAAGGTAGAAGAAGACCAAAAATAACATTAATAGAAGTAGTAAAAAGGGACATATCAATTAAACAAGTAGTCCAGAGAATGACTTCAAATAGAATAGAATGGCGGTAAAGTTGAAAAAAATACATGGCCAATCCCAGTTATTTGTTGAGAATTTATAATTGACCCCAAAATTTTGGTATTAAGGCTAGGTAGTTGTTATTATTTTATTGAATTATTTTCAAAAAACCTAGAAACATAATGGAGTAATGACAACCTTTCAAGAACTAACTTCACTGGAGCTAACAAGTCAATGAAAGGTGACAAACCTGAGCCTTTTCAAGGGGACGAAACACAACTACTTCATCTATCCTGTTGAGCAACTCTGGACGAAAATATGTCTTGAGTTCTTTCATTACTATTTCTTTCATCCCAGCATATGAAGTTGACTTATCATCAGCAGTGAAGAAAGCCATAGAGCTCTTTCTACCCATAGAGATGGCAGTAGAACCTACATTTGAAGTCATCACCACTATTGCATTCTTAAAAGATACTCTTCTTCCCTGTTAAACCAAGTTCTAAGAAACCTTAGAGACTGAATGGTCCAAGACTATCTAACAAGGCTAAAATTACACTATTTCATTAGCAGAAAGATTCCATTATACTATTTTTTATTTTATAATTAATTTCTGTGCAGTGTTAATCATATTTTTTTCCATTTATCAAGCAGAGCTCAATTGTCCACTATTTGATCTCTACCATTTTCTGGCAGCATTTACTGGTGCAAACTAGCAGGAACAAACCTGGGAATCAGTAAGGTGGCCATCTTCAAATAATTGGAGGAGGATGTTGAATATCGCTGGATGGGCTTTCTCTATTTCATCAAGCAATATTACTGTGAATGGCCGTCTTCTAATAGCTTCAGTTAGAGTGCCACCCTCTCCAAAGCCAACATAACCTGGGGGTGATCCTATTAATTTGCTCAATGAATGCCGCTCCATATATTCACTCATGTCCAATCTTATCATGGCCTGCTCCTGCAAAAAGAATATCAGGGATCATACAAATTAGGTTAAATATTTCAATGCAAAGGGGATAATGTCAGGGATCATACAAATTGGATTAAACATTTCAATGAAAAGATGATTGGAATGCAAAACCATTATTGCATCATCTGAAATGCCCTGGATACATGGTTAAATTTCTCAATCAAATTTAATGGTTCATGCCGACACCTTGTAGATTGAGATCGTGGTACTGCATTAAGTTGATTGACACAAAATTTTACATGTTCTTTAAGAATATAAAAAACATGCAATCCAATGGTTAGATTTTCAAAATATGTTACTATGTTAATTTTTAAAGTGAGAGTTGTAACTTTAGGTTACAACTAAGTTTGTAGCCAAATTTTGTCCCCTCACAAATGAACACATGAGCTGATGGCCTAGTAAATCTCTGAAAATTTCCTTCTAAACTTGAAATGGAAGCAATTAAAAGCTCACACAAATCCGTAGGATGTTTCATTACATAATAAGTTCATCAAAATTTTGCATCAATATACTCTTAAGGTTTAACACAAGGTGTAATGGTTAGGGAAAACTAGGTGTGATATATACATTATCGTCCAAATCATCCAACCTTCAAACCTATAATCTGACCTGAAATCCTAAACAACCTACGTTTGATTGGCTTCCAAATCAATCAAAACCTGAACTGCTATAGCCTACAGTCCTCTGTCTACTGTTCACAGTTCTGAATCAGATCTGATATTCTTACTTGTCTTACCAGTTTGAGCCCTAAAATATACCCATCTTTTTACACAGAATATGAGTCTAAAAAAACCCTGCATGTTTCCTAGCCCTTTTCCACATTAAAATCTAGACCCCAACCAGCCTTAATGCCCAAAATTCCCATTGCCAGTAAAAATCATACAACTTGCTTCACATATCCAGCACCTGAAAGGCTATTATGGATCATCATCTAACTCAACTTGCACCTCCTACCCTATAAGTCATAGGTAAAGGGTGAAGTTTTGGGTTCAAGATGCATCGGGTGCATAACTTATCAATCAAAAATATGTACATCATATTAACAATTCAATTTAGAAAGAAAAAAATAATAATAATTGCAGTTTAAGGAAGCATTTGGGATTTCACATGTAAATGTGAAGTCCAACATCAAAAAAGTGGTAACAAAACAGCAGATTAAAATACACGGTTGCCCAGAACCAAATAGCTTATATATACAGGTTGAAATGGTGTCCAACAGTAAAAGACATCTAATTAATATGAATTTGACATATGTGTAAGTAGAAAGAGAATGCGTAATCCAAGAGTGGGAGTGTCAAAAAATTAATTTGATTGATAGTCATTGAGTAATGTAATATTAGCTAAGAGATATACTATGCGATACTTCACCTAACTCACATATATAGTTAGTTTGATGCCTTACCGATCCAAAATAGGATGCTGCAAAAGCTTTTGTTAATTCAGTTTTGCCAACCCCAGTTGGGCCACAAAAGAGAATTACAGCAATTGGTCTTTTGGGGTCTTTCAAGCCAGCCCAGAACCTCTTAACAGCTCGGGAAAGAGCGGAAACAGCCTCATCTTGACCAACAACTCGTCTCCTAAGTTGCTCATCAAGACACAGTAAAAGCATTCTTTCATTATCAGTAAGCTGCTGAACCTGAATCCCTGACCAAAGTGAAGCAACTGCTGCTATATCATCCGGTCCTACTATTGAAGGTCTGGGAAAAAAAATCAAAACAAGAAATTTAGTTAAGTATCAAACTGATTCCAAGGTGAATGCTGGCCTAGTGTTTTCATCCTTCATACAATTTGGGGCCAAATGTCATACTCATTGGCATCTGATGTGGAAGGCAAAGAGAATTTTGAAACAAGATCAATGGTATCATCCAAGCTATAATCACCTTCATATTGCTTACTTGCCAGGACCTGGTTATATTTAGACACAAATCTTGTGTTATCTGCAAATCATGAATATTTTAAGTAAACATTAATTTTGGACATTGTCATTACCAGTTCATGCATAGCCTGAACGGTTCTAATTTCTTGCCAATACTCATCTGGTGACTTTGAAAGTATACATGTTTGCTCTTTTCTCTTCCTCTTGAAGGCTTCAATACGAGCTCTACTCCCAGCCTCATCAATGAGATCAACAGCTTTATCAGGAAGATACCTATCAGATATATATTTGGCTGACAGATACACAGCTGCATTTATGGCTTCTAGTGTAAATCTGCAGTTGTGATGCGCCTCATATTTCTCACGTAGACCCAACAATATTCTAACTGCATCATCCTAAAAATATTTACATATTTAATAATGAAAAAATTAAAAACCAACCTAACATAAATATTGTAAGATGAAAACAAATATTGAAAACAACCTGGCTAGGCTCATTAATCCAAACAGGCTGGAATCTTCTTGCTAATGCTTTATCCTTCTCAAAATGCATCCTGTATTCATCTATAGTTGTAGATGCAATGCACTGCAAACAATGGGAGGTTAGTGCACCTTAATCACGATATAAGACAACTTATTATGTGGAAAAAAAAGTTAAATATCTTTATAAAGATGGATATACTACTCTAATATGATATTTTTACATAAATCTCCAAATCTACATAATAATAATAATAATAATAATATTATTATTATTATTATTATTATGATATTTTTACATAAATCTCCAAATCTACATAATAATAATAATTATTATTATTATTATTATTATTATTAAAATGGAAGCATTTGAATTTTGGTCGACTTCATAAATTTGCCACATCAGCATTATCCTATCAATTTTCCCAATATCTGTTTTGTTAGACAATTTGATAAACATATATTGCTTGTGAAGAGAGGGTTTTATCTTCATTTGATGCTTCAGTAAAGGCTGCAGAGAAATACAGACAAGACATATCTGTGAAAGAAGGAATCATAGGGATAGAAGTTAAGAAACCCATGCCACACGCCTATGTATATATATGTAGCACTTCCAGAGAATATGGCTCTACCCAAAGTTAACAAAATTATGACAGAGGGAGTGGAAGACTCCTCCAAGAAAATAGGTTGAAGGGGGAAAAGTTAGTGAGTTCTCTAATAGAATAGAAGTGAAGAGAAATGAACAATGCATGCAAAAGAATGACAGAATAATGGGGTGGGTACGTGCTATATGAAAAGCTGGTACAGCTTAAGTGTTTAAAAATCATTGAGAGACATCACATAAGACCTTCATGAGAATGCCACTTGAAAAGTGGGTTTTTAGGATTCAAAATTTTTGGATTCACAATCCCTTGTGTGGTAGTGATGCAAAGACGCTTCATTTCCTATATATTGCACACTTTTTTCTTTTCAGTTTAGGAATTAGTTATCCGGAATTTCCTAATGTGGTTCATTTTCATTGAAGTTAATTAGTTCCAATCTGAATTTCATCTCTATAAATTTGCATGTACATGTATTGGCATCTTGAAGTTCTTATTGTATATTTAACAGGTTGCCCACCATATGTTTGATTCGAGTAATCAATGAGACTCATACTACTTCGACTTAAAAGAACAAAGTATGGCAGGAGAAAGCACTTTCTTGTTGTTTTAAAAGCAGAAGAAACCATGTGCTTGAAAGCAACTAAACATCAAAACTGGAAAGCTTTTGCTGCCAAAGGTACTAATTTATTGTTCTATCTCATGTTGTTTTCTTCCATCTAAAATTATGCTTATTGTTTTTTTTGCTGTTGCCCTTCCATATAATTTGGTTTGTTTTAATTTAAAGTATACAAGGAGGTTTAATTTGTTATGAACTATTAAAAGGCTTCTTTGTTTTTTCTAATGGCTGCAAGCTATTTCTTTTATTTTTTGTGTTTCTTTGCAACTATCAAAGCTCTCGAGCCATGACTTTTGGTTGAATACTTTGGATTACAATCGTTGTTGTGCTTCTTTCTGCAATACTTTGGCTGTTTTTTTTTTAATTCTTTTTCTTTCGTATGGCATGTGTAAAGTTATTATTTACAACTACGAATTTTGTTGGCTTTTATTCCATGCCAAATTTGATTGTAATTTTATTCAATCTTATTTACCCTGTATTTATTATGGGATTTGATTGTAAGGGTTGTATGTTAGAGAGAGAGAGAGAGTGAAGACTCAAGCAATTGAAGAATGAAGTGTTCTCGCGGGTAGCTCGCGATTTAGCATCCCTTAAAGTAACTCATGTGTCCTGTACATGCTAGAATGCGAAGAGTCAGGCCAGATGGAGACAGCTGTGTCTCGCGAGTATCTCGCGGGTAAGGCCTTCCCATGAGACACCCGCGAAGCATTCTGTTCTGCTAGCCTGTCCATTCTGTACACACTTTCTATGCCTACACCATATATACCCACATTACCCACAAATGTTGAGGAGTGCTTCTGAGAGAAAACCCTAGCCAAACACATTGAGAATTAGAGATTGTCATACCCACAATTCTCTACACACTTGCTTGTGGTATTTCCTCAACTCCTACCTCTCCATTTCTATACAATTGAGAGGTTGATAGCCCAAACACTTACCACATCCTTTGAGAGTGTCAAGTGACATTTTGGTACTGCTAGGAAGTATTGGAAGAAGCCAAGGATGGTAGATGCAACATGGAGCTTGTTGCAGGATCCGAAGAACTAGACAAGACACGGTTCCGAGAAGTCTTGTTGGAGTAGGAGCTTGAAGGGTTTAGGTACATCGGGTAGATTAGGCTTGGAGGGTCTCTTGCTAACCCATGTATCCCAACTGATTGTCTAGTGGATCGATTTCCACTTGGAAGGCGGCGGAGAAGTTTTTCGCCGAATTCTTCGGTTTCCTCTTCGATAACACATCGGCGTGTTATCTTGTGTTTGCATTCTTCTTCCCTACTCTTTTACATTCCATTATACTGCTGTGTTGCCTAATTTATGGATTAGAGTAGCTTGTTTATTTATCTGCTCGCATTTACACTATTCCGCACTTAATATTAAGTTAGTGTAAAATCAAGTGAGCCGTAATTTTTAATTTGGAAGTCTAAACAGCTCTTATGTTTTTAACACATTTTTGAGCTTTCAGCATGAATCTTAGCAACAACAATTATGCTCACATAAAAATATAATTAGTAAGGGCTATACTTGAGTGAAAATGCAAGAGCCAGGCACCATGAATTTGCTCTTGCAAGGTTAAATGTCACTGAAGGAAAACAACAAATACTTTTGAAATTCAGTGAAGTCTTCTCTAACTACCCTTCTTAAATTCAATAAAAAGTTTCCTACAAGGGGCTGTAACTTTCCCACGCTTTGCACAGACTTGTGCCAAGTGATAAAAAAAACCATATAGAAAGTGCTAAAACTGATTCATACAAGAATTTTAAAATTGCTATATACCCTTCAGAGACTTGCAGTTATTAGGGGAAAAAATAAAACAATTGCTTTTGGAACATAAAAATGCATGAACGAACATTGCTGTCATAACTCATAATTCTATTAAATTTTTCAAAAAGGACAAAAATGATCCGAGGATGTTATAAAGTTTTTCCACTGATCACCTCATGACACCTTCAGAGCAAAAAGTAAAGATTTCTTCCTGACGACAAATACATTTCAATCCCAAGAGGAGAAAGAACTTGAGTTTAAGTTTACTATGTAATCTTGTAACAATGAGTATTGTTAGAGAACTAAGGTTTGATAGTGGACATTTCACATTTTCACTAGAGTCAACTTAAAAAAGCCCAAAAGCCAGCAACTAGGGGTCAGCTACATTGATCCTTTTATGTTATCTGGCTTTGCTACTTAATCCAGGGCAATCATGTCTTTGATAACTGATTCTGGCTGCATCACTTTGACCATGATACCAATATTCAAGTGCATTTAAATCGCTCCTTCATATTGGTACACTCAACATTCATATACCTTTGTTGTACTTAAATTGTTATGATAGTCTGTTTAGGTTGCACTTGCACCTAAACCGACCATGATACTGTTTTAAGCATCATCTAGGACAAATTCCAGCTACACACTTTTAAGCAAACTTTCTTCAAACAGATTCATGAGTGATGTATCTGTTATATTCATTTGAAATCTAAGGTCACACTGGTTAGATGATTAGTAAAAGGCATAATATTGATATTTCTTTGATTTGGCCCTCTGTTTGAAGGATTCCATTGATCAAGCTGTGAGCCTAATCCCATAAGCCAAGGATAAAATGGCATCCCAGTTGTTCATGAGTGCCACATGGTGACTGATTCCATACATGGAGTTTGGTTGCCTAATAGTATTGATCCTAACTTCACTATCTATTCCTAGTACTTCCAATAAGTTTCAGTTTTATATAAATTAGATTTTAATAATCATGCTTTAATAATCAGTTTAGATGGGATGCCAATATATTAGGTCTTCAAGTCTCACTAACATGACAAGATGTGAGACGAGCATGATTATATCATTATACAAGAAACAATCACCTGTAATTGACCCCTCCCAAGTGAAGGTTTCAGTAGATCAGCAATGTCAAGACCAGAACCCCTATTTCCTCGTCCAACAAGTATATGAACTTCATCAATAAAAAGAATGACATCACCTGCAAATGAAAGCATATCAAAACTGAGCAACAGTAAAAGCAGTTCTGTTCTTAAATGGAACTTCAAAAATGTATTCACCTGCTGTCAGTACTTCCTCAACTAATTTAGTAACACGTGCCTCTAATTCTCCCCTCTCCTTTGCCCCAGCCATTAATAGTGCTATGTCCAAGGACATTATACGTTTTTTCTAAGGAAACAACAATAAACTAATCACTTATATTTTTTGTAAAAAAAATGAAACTATAAGCAGATGCATCTGAATAAGAGTAAAGAAACAGAAGAATTATAGCATACCAAGAGAAAAATAGGAACATTTGCCTCTGCAATGTTTAATGCCAATCCTTCAGCAATGGCTGTTTTTCCGACGCCACTTTCACCAAGAAGAATGGGGTTATTTTTGGTTCTGCGGCAAAGTATCTGAATGATTCTTTGAAGTTCGTTTTCTCGGCCAATAACAGGATCTATGAGCCCTCCACTTGCACGGGCAGTAAGATCCACACAAAACTGTGCTAATGCAGTTTTTTCTGACAGACAGTTAAATTACAAAACATTGCTTTCCGTTTTTGTAGAAACAAAATATTTCACAACTGGTTGAAGTGACAAATTATGATTAATGCAATATCACTTTTACATGAAACTCAACTGACATAACTTTCATTGTACCAAATCACAACCTACCACCTCAGCAATTATGAAAAATGTTGTAAAGTTTGCTGTGTCATTAAATTTAGACTTTTTGATCGGGAAACTAAAGAAATTGAGGATATTGACTTGTTTTGTTACCTCTTGGCTTTTCAGGGGATCTCATAATTGCTGCTTTTCTTAAAAAGGATTTTCCACGCATCCACTGAGATTCCACAGATGGATTTCTACCATGTTTGGCAAGTTCCTCCTGAAGTCTGAAGATTGCCACAGCCGCCAACTGATTGACATTTGCCCCTAATCTGAATACCATACTTATATAAGATGGCAAGTTTGTAGCATATCTATTCCAACTCTAGACCTTTGTGCACATTAAAATTCATGAATCATTATAATGCAATAAATGAACAATAAATTAAGAAGGTTGCCATCGTATAATAACCTGTCAGCCACATTGCACAGAGTACTAAAAAATTTCATTAGGGAGAAAAATTAGACCAAAGGAGAGTACAGAAGAGATAAAAAATTTTTAAGGATTTAATATTGGAGTGTAGTTTGGCCTAATCATGATGCTGCTGCTGCATATTAATACAATTCACTCTGAAATATTTTGTTAAAGAAAAAAAGAAAGAAGGGGATGGGTGTACCTGTAGAGGAGTCGAGTGGCACTGCCATCATCAACAGTAAAGAGGGCAATGGAGATGTGCTCAGGGGCGATGAAATGATGAGCCATGGTTCGGGAATAATGAAGCGCAGCCTCAAACACGCGCTTTGTACTAATGGAAAAGGGGAGAGCCGCACTAGAACTATTAGAAGCAGTAGGATTAGGAGGATGAGGATGAGGATGATGCCAAATGTTACGAACAGCATCGCGTGCCATGTGGAGGGTGATGTTCGATCCAAGAAAGCCTTGTTGTTCATAATGATAATGATAATGATGGCGGAGGTGGTGCTCCTCATCCTCAGCAATTAAACCCAGCAAGAGATGCTGTGGAAATACCATCTCTCTCCCAAGTGCTTTTGCTTCTCTTTGGGAATACATAATGGCCTTAATTGCTCGTTCTGTGAATGGCTCCAAGCCCCCATTACTACTACTAGCACTGGCAGAGACCACACCAATACCATACTTTCTTCTCCTCCTCCTCCGAATAGTAGTAGTTCTAGGATTGTAGACAGGAAGGAGCTGGTTGAGGCAGCCATGAGCATGAGGCTCAGCAATTATACTAACACTTGCATTAGGAGAAGAATGAAGTGTGAATTGAAGTGGGTAAGCAAAATGATGAGGGGTATAGTTGAAGGATATAAAGGGTGAGCAAAAAGAAGACACCTGCATTCTTCTTCTTCTTCTTCTTCTTCTGCTACAGAAATAAGAGTAACTAGAAGACAAGGAATAGTAGTAATGAAAGAGAGAGGGAGAAGACATATCTAATTAACCTGAATTCTTTGTATGCGGTATGGGAGTTGGAGTTGGAGTTGAGAGAAAGGAAGAAGAGGTGAACAAGAAAGGTATGGAAATTGGAATGGAGTGTGGTAGGACGACACGTTAACCAAAAGAGAACACTCAAACTCGAAAGCAAACTTCACTGTCTCTCTCCTTGTCAATTTTATAACGAGTAACAGAGACCAAATATTCGGTCGCTTTCCGTTCCTTTCCTCAACCCTGCACACGAACGCAAAAAGGTATTTTTGTCCCTTTACTATTTTAGAAGATTTTTTTTTAATTTCGACTTATAATATCCGTTAATGATAATAACTTTTTATTATCATATCAAAACACTAATTAGTTTTTAGTATAGGTAGATATTTTACTTTTTTTTAATAACTCTAAATTAGATTTTAGAGTATACTTTACGAGCATATTTGCAATTGCCTTTTTTCTTGTTTAGTAATTCCTTTTTTTTTTTTTCTTTTTTCTTTCCCTTTTTTTTTTTTTTTTTAAGAATGGATCATTCTAATTTCTTTTACTAACTTAATAACTAGCGCAATTAGTGGATATAAACCAAACCCTATTAACAATTATCATAAAAGTGCCTATTAACAAAAAATAGTCCTAAATCCAATTAATGAATTGGAGAGCCGGGTTAAAAGGGTGGAGTTTACGGCTAAATTAGTGGGTTTTCTCTACTTTTCTTGGCTGTAGTATAAGGTTTCCTTTCTCTTTTGGGGAAGAAGATCTGTTTTTCTTTGCGTTGATAAGTTTGCTTGAATATTTAGGTTCTATTTTCTGTTGTGTTGGGAAATAGTGGGTGTAGATTGATGGATGATCTTGCGAATAGTAGGAAAAAACTCTCTCTCTCTAATAAGGAAGGCGAAAAGGTTGTGCTCTCTAAAGGCAAGCAAATACAGGAATTCGTTTTGGCTGCCAAATTCTTTACCAAGAGGACAGTAAATATCGATGCAGTAGCCAAGACGTTCAGACCTTTGTGGAGAGCGAGACAAAATTTTAATATTAGGGATGCAGGTAATAACAATCTTGTGTTCGCATTTGAACTTGAAGTAGATGTTGAGAAGGTGCTTTTGGGTGAACCTTGGTCTTTTGATAAACACCTTGTTATCTTTCAGAGGTATGATGGTAAGTCACCCTTGGAGGAATTGGACTTTAGATAAACACCTTGTTATCTTTCAGAGGTATGATGGTAAGTCACCCTTGGAGGAATTGGACTTTAATTTCTCGAAGTTTTGGGTCCAAATTCATTATCTCCCTTTTCGTCTATTGACTTCTGAGGTTGCTTTAGTTATTGGTGAAACTTTTGGAATTGTTATATTATCTGAGGATACTTCAGAGATGGTTGGTGGAAATTTCATGCGCGTTAGGGTGGCTATTGACATTACTCAACCGTTATGTAGGGGACGGAAAGTTGCTTTTGATGATGGTTCAGAGGGTTGGATTGCTTTTAAGTATGAGAGGCTTCCAAATACTTGTTATTGGTGTGGCCAAGTTTCTCATAATGATAAATATAGACACTCGACTTTGCACCCATAAATTAATCTAGGAAGATGGCTAGAATGACCATTTATATATCCAAAAAAATCATAGTTGCATTACATGCATTAATTCATTTATTGCATATCATAAAAATGATCTTAAGATTCTAACGGTTGCAATGGTATGCCCGATTTCCAAATTGGACCATCGAATTGAAAGATATCGCATGATCAAGTTTGCACAGTCTATGTGCATTTTGTTTGTGTGGAACCAATCACACATAATTAATTAAAATTAATTTTGATTGGTTAGACAATTAAAATTAATTAAATAATTTCGTGATTGGTTGTTAGTTGGTATCAAAAATAGATTTGCATACATGGGAATAAAGTAGATAATCAGATAACAATGAAATTGTAGATAATCAAGACTTTTTGGGATATTTATCTACAAGATAATCATTACTGTAAAGACCTGAATCATCAAGAAAAGGGGTTTAATTTTTAGAATACGGCTTAAAAGCGCTTCTAAGTGCAAGTTTCGACTCAAAAAAAAGAGTCCAAAGTGGACCAAAACTCAAATGCGGGTTAGGCACCCAAGAGGGCCATTCGACACTCTTGGAGTGCCAATCAGCACTTTTCAAGTGCCGATTGGCACAAGTTCGAGGCTGGCCCAAGGACTTCTGGATTGAGATAAACCTTACCTTTTTCGATTTTTTAGAGATAAGGACGCGTCTCAGTTCGTATTCTGATCATTCAGCTAATTTTTCGAAGCATCCCAGCCTCTATAAATAGAGGATGCCTCTCAAAATTCAGGAGACTTTTTCTCGCTTTCTGAACCCCCTCTTTCTGGCTCTTCTCTTCTTTTCCTTTCCCCCTTACGTTAAAGACATTCTGGAGGCTCTTGCCTTAGGGATTTCCTTTTTGTAAGCGAAGTATTTTAGGATTCAAAGAGTTGAATAATTTGAATCCTAAAATATTCATTCATTAAGAAGAGCACGCTCATGCAAGAGGTAGTCTATTTCTTTTCTTCTTCTAGTCTTCTCTATTAATTTTGTTGATGATGCATGTTTGATTATTTCTGATTCTTGATATAATTGCCATGTGTTATTTAAATTTTTCTTTAAACATGTTCTTAGATGATTTTTTTGTGATTTCTCTCTTGAATCTCAAAATCTGCTAATTGTCAAAGATCTCTTTAAACTAAAAACTGATCTAAATTTTTCAAATCTGATTTTTTTTAACACATAAAAACTTATCTGTATTTTCATTAAATACATATCTGATTTTTTTTAAACACACAAAACTGATATGTATTTTCGTTAAATACAGATCTGATTTTTTTAACACACAAAACTGATCTGTATTTTCATTAAATACATATTTGATTTTTTTAACACATAAAAACTGATCTGTATTTTCATTAAATACAGATCTAATTTTTTTAATACATAAAAACTGATATATATTTTCATTAAATACAGATCTGATTTTTTTTTAGAAAAAGTTTCCTTTGTTACAAAATTGCAGATTTTGAAATTTAAAAGAAGAAATTAAAAATTAGGTTGAAGTCTTTTCTTTTTTCCTAGTATGTGATGCATGTAAAATAAATTTATCTTATGAGTGGGAATCCTCTTTCAAAAAGTTTTTATTTTTTTTTTATTTTTATGTTATGTCCAACAACATATCTGATTTTTTTTTAAACCAAAATTTTTTTTTAACTATTCAAAAAAAAAAAAAAAAAACAATATGATTTTTCTTGATAAAATCACTTTTTTGAAAATTGCACAAAAACAGATCTGGTTTTTCTTTAAAAATCTAATTTTTAAAATTACACAAAAACATATCTAATTTTTCTTTACAAATCTAATTTTTTTATCTATATAAAAACATATCTGATTTTTCTTTACAAATATTTTTTTTTTAATCTACATAAAAACAGGTTTAATTTTTCTTTACAAATCTTAATTCTTTTATTCACAAAACAGATCTGAATTTTTCTAAAAAAAGGGGATACATTCATAAGATAAATTTACTTGAGTTAGTTCTGGTCAAGCATTTGTCATGTATGTTCAACATATCATTCATATCATGCAAAAAAGATATATCAGTCATTAGAGTCTAGAAGACCAGACTCTATATGGGTAGAATAGGAGCCTAACACCTTCCCATTCCGTAACCTAGCCTCCGGACTAAGGTTTTTGGATAGGTAGATTAGTGTCTTTTTTTTTTTTAATTTTTGGTAGATTGTAACTAGGAACAAAAGCTTTGTATTCTTTGACATAGATTGTAACTAGGACTCAAATCATCGTAAGGTCTTTATTCAATCAATGACAATGGAGTGTTTTGATCATGCATTTTGTATTTAGTTTTTTCTTATTTTTTGCATAAAAAATAAGTGGTGACTCCACACCACTTACCCAAAAAAAGAGATGCCCTTAAAAGCACTCAAATCTCTTTTTTAAGAGCACGCTCCTCATTTGGAAGTTTGCGGTCTCTCACAATAAGGACTGCATACTATGGCTCCAAAGTAAAGGAACTTTGAAGACTGAGAATTAACAATACAATCAATGGCTTTGCGCCCTACGGTTTAATCCGTCGTGGATAGCGGTAGTTGAAGTGAAGGGTTATGGTGAGAGATGGACAAGGAGGCCACAATCATTGAAATTGGGGGATCGGACAATGGAAATTATTTCTAGTTTAGAAAGGAAAATCTAAAGGAGGAAACAAAAAAGCTAAGTGTGCTCTTGGCTAAACATTTGGGATCGACGGAGATTGTTAAGCAATCCCGCCAAGTCCAATAAATCTCATAAGTTAGAACTGTTGGGGGCTTGGAAACCCTTGCACAATTAATGCATTGAAGGAGGTGATTAGGATAAAGAAACCCAAAATTGTCTTTCTCATGGTGACGAAGTTAGATAGAGAGTGGACGATGAAGATTCGTGATCAGTGTGGTTTTAAGCAAGGTTTAATTATTCCGAGCAGAAATAGTAATGGCGGATTAGCATTATTATGGAAAGATGATGTGAGAGTTAATATTTTGAAATATTCATTATCAAATATTGATGCTGAGGTTTATGGAGGAGAGGATATGGGTTGGTGGCATTTTACTGGTTTTTATGGAAATCCTGATACTGCTAAGAGGGTTGAGTCTTGGAGCTTACTTAAACAACTTAGTGGCTTATCACAGTTACCATGGTTGGTGATTGGAGATTTTAATGAAATAAAATGTTTGTTAGAGAAGGAGGGTGGAGCGACAAGACTTGCACTACAAATGCAGAGGTTTGCTAATACTATTAATCGGTGTGGTCTAAGAGATTTGTGGTTTGTTGGGCCTAAATTCACTTGGCTATATCAACAAAGGAATGGGATACAATTCAGGGAAAGGCTTGATAGAGGGTTTGCTACAGTGGATTGGTTAGACGGGTTTCCTTTGTCAAAACTTTATCATCAAACTTCATTAGCATCAGATCACTAGCCCTTGACCTTACAATTGAAAGAGAAAAATAAGTTCAACAAATTAGGCAAAATCTTCCACTTTGAAGCTATGTGGCTGAAGGATTCTCGTTGTGAGGACATGGTTAGTTTGGCTTGGCTAATTGTACGGATAATTGTCGCAACAAATTAGAGGTGTGGAATAAAAACGTCATTGGGCACGTGGGGAAGAATATTGCTAGACTTCAAAGACATCTTGAATGGTTAGAATTGCAAAGTGCTATGCCTGATATGATTGCTTCTATGAGAGAAACAAGGGTCAAACTAAATTGTTGGAGAGATTAGGAGGATGCTATGTGGCATCAAAGGTCTAGATAAAATTGGATTCAATCTGGAGATAAATACAAGCTTTTTCACTCCAAAACCTCATCACGTTTCCAAAAGAATTTTATTGAAGGCATATTTGATTCTAATGATGTGTGGGTGGATGACCAAAGGGACGTGGAGAATGTTGTGCTTCATTACTACTCTAATCTTTTCAAGTCAACTAACCCCACGGCATTCACAGAGCTGCTGTCTGTTGTCCAACCGAAGGTGTCCTCAACAATGAATCAATTTCTTAGAAAAGAATTTCAGGCGGGGGAGGTAAGTAAAGCTCTGAAATAGATGTATCCTCTCAAAGCACCAGGTCCAAATGGTATGCCTCCATTATTTTTTCAACATTTTTGGCCTATTGTTGGTGGGGTTGTGACTAAAACAGTTTTGGATTTCTTAAATTTTGGGAATATTCCACCAAAGTTTAACGAAACCCATATTGTTTTAATCCCCAAAATAAATGATCCTATGTGTGTAACAGATTATCGCTCGATAAACCTTTGTAATGTTGTTTATAAGCTAGCTTCCAAAACTCTGGCAAACAGACTTAAAAGGATTTTACCATCAATTATTGGTGAAACACAAAGTGCTTTTGTGCATGACAGGTTGATCACTGATAACCTTTTGGTAGTTTTTGAAACTATACATCATATTAGTCAAAGAAGGAGTGGTAAGGTAGGAGAGATAGCTTTGAAATTAGATATATGAGTAAGGCTTACAACAGGGTGGAATGGGTTTGCCTGGATAAAATTATGGAGAAATTGGGTTTTAGTCTAAGATGGAGAGGTCTTATGATGCAATGTATTTCTTCTATTACATATTTTGTGCGTATTAATGGGATGCCTAGAGGTTGTATCACCCCTTCTAGGGGTTTACGCCAAGGGGACCCTTTAACCCCTTACTTATTTCTAATGTGTGCATAGGGTTTATCAACTTTAATTAAACAATCAGTGCAAAGTGGAGCTATGGAGTGTGTTGCTGCTTGTCGTAGAGGTCCCAGCCTTTCTCACTTATTTTTTGCAGATGATAGTCTTATTTTTTGTAAAACTAATTTGGAAGAATGTGACTCTTTGCAGCGTGTTTTTAGAGTTTATGAAGAGGCTTCGGGAAAACAATTCAATCGAGCAAAAACATCGCTCTTTTTTAGCAAAAATACAAAGGGTGACATCCAATAGGAGAATAAAAGGAGGTTTGGTGCTCAGATCATTCGTCAACATGAAAAATATCTTGGTCGTCCTTATTTAGTTGGTAAAAATAAAAGGAATACTTTTAATGATATTAAGGAAAAATTGGCAAAGAAACTGACAGGTTAGAAAGAGAAGTTATTATCAAAGGCTAGCAAGGAAGTTTTGATCAAAGCGATTGCACAGGCAATTCCAACATATTCCATGAGTTGTTTTAAATTACCTGATTCCCTATGTGATGAATTGACAAGCATGATTCGGAATTTTTGGTGGGGACAAAAATAGGATGAAAGAAAAATTGCCTGATTAAGTTGGGATAAACTGTGTGTTCCAAAATCATGTGGAGGGATGGGTTTTAAACAACTCAAAACCTTTAATTTAGCATTTCTTGCCAAGCAGGGTTGGTGGCTTCAAGTGGGACAGAACTCTTTGGTGTATCAGGTTTTCAAGGCAAAGTATTTTCTTGATTGTGATTTTGTGCATTCCTTTGGGAGTAAACCATTATTATGTGCGGAGGAGTATTTTTGCTGCTCAAGAAATTGTTAAAAAAGGGCTATGTTGGCGTGTGGGGAATGGCAGAAGTATACAGTTTTGGGGAGAAAATGGGTTCCTAATTCTTCTACGCACAAAGTTATCTCTCCCAGAGGTTTGTTTCCAATGGACTTTATGGTTAGTGATTTCATTGACCTGGATAAGAGTTGCTGGAATTTGGATCTCTTTAAACAAGCATTTCTACCTTTTGAAGCTAAGGAAATAACTGGCATACCTTTGAGTATTCAACTACCTCATGATAAACAAGTTTGGAGGGATACTTCAAGTGGGTTGTTTACTGTTAGAAGAGCTTATAAATTGGCCTTGGATGTAGAGTCAAACAAAGAGATGAGCTCTATTTCTAATGGTAGCAGCATGCATTTATTTTAGAGAAGATTATAGAAAATCCAAATCCCTCATAAGATTAGGCATTTTGCTTAGAGAGCAGCTCGTGACATTTTACCAACAAAATATAATTTGGTTGAGAGAAAAGTTTTGGTTGATAGTTCTTGTGAGGAATTTGGGAGTACATCTAAATCTTTGTTCCACCTTTTTTGGGAATGCTCTAAGGCTCGTGGGACTTGGAATTCTTCATCTCTTTTCTCTGTTGTCAGGGGCCCATTTCCAAAGCTTCTTTGAATTCCTCTGATATATTTTAATGGAAGCTCAATGGGGGACGGAAGACGGGTTTGATTGTTACAATTGTTTAGGCGTTATGAAATAATGGAAATAATGTCCGTCATGGGAAACAAAGGAAAGCTGGTCCATCTCTAGTTCAATGGTGTGAGCATTACTTAGAAGAATACTGGGCTATGAATATTTCTCCTCCAAAGCTGTCTACATAGTTGGATGTTAAATGATGTCCACCGGTTGAACCTTTTTACAAGATCAATGTAGATGGTGCGGTTTTCCCGATGCAGAAAGCAGCTAGTGTGGGAGTAATATTTCAGGATTATTGGGGAAGATTTATGGCTAGTTTAAGCAGGAAAATTCTTGCACCACTTGGTGCTATTGAAGCCGAAGCTAAAGCTTTTAAGGCTTGTGTCACTTTTGCGAAAGAGGTGGGTATTAGAGAATTTGTTTTGGAAGGTGATTCTGGCACCATTGTCCAGGCACTGAATGGCTCTTCCCATGCTCCATCGTTGGTGGCTCCTTTGATTTATGGTATACTTGTTGAATGTAATGATTTACGTAATGTCACATTCTCTCATGTACGTTGACAATGCAATAGGCCTTCACATCTGTTAGCAAAACATGCTCTAGGCGTGGTTGATTATTCTGCTTGGATTGAAGAATGTCTTTATTTCTTGGAACAAGTTCTTATCCATGATATACCTCTATCTTTAAATTCTGAATGAAGTTGTTGTCTTTCCATCAAAAATAATAAATAAATAACTAGCACAATCAAAACTAGGATTATTTAATTAATTTTTTACCAAAATACATCATTGTTTTTTGTTTTTTTAATTAGATAGTTACAATGAGGAATGGATTTAAACCCTATATATCTCTATTGGAAACATCATAAGGTACATCCAATTGAGTTACAAGACTCTTAACAAACACATTATGGATCTTGAGCACATACTTAATTAAGCACTTTTTTTAGTATGTGCTCAATTGGTGCAGTGGGTTAGGGACAAAAAGAGGTGCTTAATTAAGTATGTGCTCAAGACCAATAATGTATTTGTTAAGAGTCTTGTCCCTTCTCTTTATGTTTATTCCTCCCCCCCCCCCCCCCCCCCCCCCCCTTTGAATTGGTAAGTTATAGATACATCAGCTACCATCTCACCCTCTACATTACTCATACAAGGAAAGGGGTTGTTGCTTAAGCAAGAGCCTATTGCCATCTGAGGACACATCACACATCTCTCATCTTTAAAGAATGAAAAACAAGAGTAATACACTTACGCTACAACTAAATAAAAAAATATTTTTAAAAAATAAACACCTAAACAATTAGTTGATCAAGAGAGAGAGATCAATGAAGCCACCAACCCACTACACCCCATCCGCCATCATCAAATTGCTTGGTATGATCTAGTCAATTCTTAATAAAGAAAATCCAAGTATACATCTTCTTTTCTTGTTCTTTTTGTTTTGTTTTTTTTTTTTTTTCCCCCTCTTTTGAATTGATAAGTGAAAGTTCAAATAGGGTGTAAAACACCTATGAACGTTTAGACCCTCAAATATAAAATTACCAACACAAGCTTATACACAAACAATATATGTGCGGAATGATGAATATAAGTTAAACCCAAATTGGTAACACACTCTAAACCATAATTAATAACAAACATAGCAGTAATTAAACAGTAAAGAGAAAGGGAAGAAAGATGCAAACACAAAGATAACATGGCGATGTGTTATTGAAGAGGAAACCGAAGTACTCGGCATAAAACCTCACTGTCGCCCTCCAAGCGGTCAATAATCCACTAGAGAATGAAGTTGGGATACATGAATAGCAGAAGACCCTCCAAGCCTAATCTACCCAGTGCACGTAAGCCCTCTAAGCTTCTTGCTCCAACAGGGTTACGCCGAACCTTGTCTTCTCTAGCTCACTAGATCCCACAATAGCCCATTGCATCAACCAAAATGAATTGGTCCCTTCTGAACTGTTTCCCAAGCACCAAAATACCTCCTCACTGATATGGGTATGGTGAGATAAGGATTTGGCTAAATGTACCTCTCAAGGATATGTCAATGGAAATGGTGAGAGTAGAGGAATTTTGAGAATCAAAGGATGAAGATTATAAATGAGTCAATCTTGTTTTTCTCTAGAGTTTCTCTGTCAAAATTCCCTCTGGAAGCTCTCTACATTTCTTGGGTATAAGGGTATTTATAGTAGGGTGTATAAGGAATGCGAAAGGTTAGTTTTCAACAAACAAGGCATTCTGGCAACTCGACCTCGCGACTGGAATGAGTCGCGAGTTTAAGTCGTGAGCTAACTGTCTGGCCAGGCTGGAAGTTTTATCCTGTAGTGCTCTAGCTGTCGTGACCCTTCAGCTCCCCCTATGTGCTTCTCACGTGTGCCATTCTAGCGACTTGCCAGTCGCGAGCCAGTCGTGAGATCTAGTCGCGAGACTCCCTTAAATTACACACTTCTTAAGATTTCTTCACCTCTCTCACACGCTACCCTTACATAATTCCCACCTAAATACAGGATATCTAATTACTAAAATACAAGCAAATTTGACACGGAATAAAACCAACTCATGATTAAATAAATTCAATCTTACAATAAGTTACAGACACATTCAATAGGTTTAAACTTTAAACCCACCATCTCACCCTCTACCTTGCTCATACAAGGAAAGGGGTTGTTGAAAGGAAAGTAATTCTAGAGAGAAAACTGTGAGAACTTAATATGAAAATGATTAGCTTCAGTGGTGTAATTTCTTGAACTATCTTTCAGAAAAGGATGTGGAGCTCCAATGGTATCTTCAATGAAATTGATCATAGAATAGGCTTCCAAGATAACCTCGATCTAGTGCCTCCAAACTAAGTAATTATTGTAATCCAATTTCACTACCATCATGCTTGCCATGTTAGACAAAAGCAAGTGTGAAGGATTAACTCCATGAGTAATAGCAATGGTGTTCTTGTTAGTGTTTGTTGTAGAAGAAGTTGAATTTGTAGAGGAACCCATTGATAAAGGCTCTGATACCATGAAAGGAAAGTAATTCTAGAGAGAAAACTATGAGAATTCAATACAAAAAGGATCTGTATATATATCGTCCATGTCATTATCTTATTTCTTTCCAATTTTCTATAATTATTTTTTAACATTTACTCATTTTTTTAATATTTGCACTTTGTTCAACATTTTCTCCCTCTATTACCTTTTCATCTCCCCACTATCCCCTACTTTAATATCACTCTTCATCTTTCTCTTCATCTTATCTAATTTTGTCTCTTCTTTTTCACACCATTTTACTATAAATTTGTCATTCTCTCTTCCATTTTTTGCATAGTTTTCCCTCTTAAAAAAAAAAAAAAAAAAAGTTATCTCTCTCTCAAATTTTTTGGTTGATTTTTTTATTTTTCTTGCATGTCTACTTTAGGTTGATATATTTTTATATTATTTAGAACTCTACTTTTAGTTGATGCAGTTTAATTTTGTATTTTAAGTTTTTTTTTTTTTTTTTTTTTTGTTCTCTTTGATTATTGATTTACTCTAATCGATTATTTTTTTTAAATAATCCTAATATATTAATTTAGTACAATAGCAAATTTGAAAACAACCTATGAATCAGAAAAGTATTAGAAGATTAATTGTAATTGTGTTGTTGTTCCTAGGTTGCATTTTTTTAAGTGGGTTAGTTTAAATGGGCAATGTGACAGCAAGTGTGGGAGCGAAGTCGCTATCAATATTATGAGGTTTGCTATTTTTGGTTTTTGCTGGTTGTTTTCTTGATCAAAGGACTTTTTAATTAATTTGGTTGGCAGATTGGAATAAGTTTTGGGAGTAGTGGTTGAAAAATTAGTAAATTGTTGTTTCTCTGATTTTTTTTTTCCCTCCCAAATTTGGTGGACTTTGCATATTTGGGAAACTGATTAGTTATGCGTGAGTTTTACAGATGGAAAGGGGTTTATTGGGCAAGAACATCCAAGACTATCTCCCGTAAGTCCATTGAAAAAAATCAAAGCAAACACTAAAAAGAAAAAGTGATTGCAGTGGGACCTAGAGCACAGGGTAGACCTAGGAATTTTATTTGATACATGTAGAGAGCTTTAAATTCTACGCAAAAATGCAAAACTGACCCTCTAACTTTCACTTTTTTTAATTTCAATCCTTTAACTTTCAGTTTTGTCAATTCAGTTCTCTAACTTTCAATTTTTTTCAATTCAAGGCTCCATTATAAATCTGTTAGTGCTGTCGTTACCCACACCAAAACAAAGCTGTTTTGCATGTGTTTTTTTTTTTTTAATGCAAAAAAAAAAAAAAAAAAAAAAAAAAAAAAAAAACCTCGTTGAATCAAAATGACGTCCCCTAAATCAAAACAAAACAAAATAAGCCCCGCCTTCCTCTTCTCCTAATCTTCATTTGCCGGCGCTACCTCGAAACTCACCGAATCCGCCACATTCTTCAACGATCTCCGGTACTTTGGGGTCCTCGAATCCGCAGCGATTCCTTCTTCCACGTGCTCTTTCTTCCTCTTCGAAACGCAATTCTTCGACGCCGTTTCCTCCTTCACCTTGATCATCTGATCAACAACGATCACATTTCGAGACCGCGGCCCGTTCCCCGATCCTTGCGACGAAATCGACCCGCCACCGCCGCTCTCTGACCCGCCTGATTCAGGAGACGGGAAATTCAAAACCCTAGTGGGAGCATCGCCAGAATTGGACTCGGCTGATCCCGAATCCAAGAAGTTCAGGAATTTCGAAACATCAGAACCCACATGATCGGTCACCGGTGAATTCAGTCTCTCTCTCTCTCTCTCTCTCAAACCGGCTCACTTTCTATCTCTCTCTCTCAAAGTTAGGGATTGGAATCCTTTTGTTTTTGTTTTGATTCAGGGGACATCGTTTTGATTTAACGAGGTGTTTTTTTTTTTTTTTCGAATTAAAAAAAAAAAAAAAAAAACAGATGCAAAACAGCGTCGTTTTGGTGTGGGTAATGGCAGCACTAACAGATTTGTAACAGAGCCTTGAATTGACAAAAATTGAAAGTTAGAGGACTGAATTGATAAAACTGAAAGTTAGAGGACTGAAATGAAAAAATGTGAAAGTTAAAAGGTCAGTTTTGCATTTTTGCCTAAATTCTATTATTTTGCAAACGAGCCAGCTCCTCTCATGGATTTATGCCATTTGAGACTTTAACCAAAAAGTGACAGGAATTATTTAGAACCTTAAAAAAATGAAAGGTTGAGGAAACAGCAAAAATGGAAGATATTAGATCTATACGTTTGAGTTGCAGAGAAAAAGGGAATGGATAGAGACTATGAGAAATTGAGAGGAGCATTTATTGAAGTTAATGGGAAATAAGAGATAAAACATTAATTTTAGAAAATTGATGATGTGGCCTATAGTGTGTTTTTAGACTTTGTATCTATTTTGAATTAAGGGTGTAAAAATGGTGTAACTTGAGCTCATCTCATATATATATATATATATATGTGTGTGTGTGTGTATGTATATATATATATATAATTAATTTATTCTTTCTTGCAATTTTACTTTAGGTTGATAAATCATTATATTTTTTTATAATACTAGTTTGGGTTAATACAATTTGGTAGTGTGTTTTTTTTTCCATCACAAGTCTTCTCTCTCCCTCTTATAGCTTTTGTTTGATTTTTTTTTTTTTTTTTGACATATTACTTAGTTATTTTGAAAGTGAGATTTTGAACATATATCAAAATAAAATCTTGGCTATGTATTTGAATGTGATTACCAATGTAGGGGTGATAGGCTCATGAGCCATATTTATGTATATATTAGGCCAATGGTCCAATCCGAGGACATTAAACAATCCAAGGAAGGGTAAACATTTTCATAAGGATCCATGTTAGTAAGTGAAGAAGTGAAATCCGGTTAAGGTCATCCAGAAGAGTGGTCCAAGGAAGAATCCCTCCTCGGCTGAGCAAGGCCGAAGTCAGAGGGTATGGTTTGCCATCAAGAGTAACGTTCTGGATCATTCCATGAATGAGGATAAGTATCAGGAAGGAACAGGGCAGAGGAAAGTCATGAAATATCTCATGGGAAAACTGCTACCATAGCATTAAATGCTCTGCAGCTAACTCTCTAGCCGCATTAATGAAGAAGTGATACCTGAACAGTAACTTTTAGCCTTACAGCTACTATCTAGAAACTTTAGGAAGGTGTTGATAGGATAAGGATCAACACCAACAATCTGATCTGCACGTGGAAGGTGGAGATGGAAGGGGAAATAATATAAAATGGAGGAAATGCTCTAAGAGTGGAGAAGTGAGAAACTAAGAGAAAAACACTGTAGCCATCAAGAACTGAATTTGTAATCAAACTTGAGAGAAATATATATGAACTAATTTCCTCGGACTGTGCCAAGGACGATTTCCTTTAGTTTAAATCAGTTTATCTTCCTTTTTTTGTCATCTGAATCCACTTTACTTGTTGTCCAACTCATTAAAGCCCAGTTTTCCAACCCACTCTCTACAAACTCATTGTATTGGGTTTTTTGGGCCTAAGTTCATCCATCACTTGGGCTAGGGATTCATATTGCGTCCTTACAACCAACTATTAAAACAATCCAAGATAAATATAAATAGACAATATTTCTGTTTTAATTTTTCATTGATTTATTATTTAATTATAACATCAAAATCAAAGTAAATGAATATTTAAAATTAAAATTGCCTGAGATGAATTTGTAAAGTCAATATATTTATATATTTAATATTGTTAAAAAAATAAAAGTAAAAAATAAATAATAAAAAGAATAATGATGTGGCGGATGATAAAGCTCAATAGGAGCATAGTAAGAATAAATGCAATATGAATGTCTAGTTAAAGGCAATTAATCTTAATAAATGAAAGTGTGTGTAGTCAATTTTTATTGTTTGATCACATTCTCTTTATATTGTTATACAAATTATTTTCTTTCATTTCAATAGGTGAAGTGTTCAATTTTTTTTTTTTTAACTAAAGTGTTCAATTTTAGACATAAAGTCTACTTTTTTTTTTCTACATATTATTTTAAATATTTTTAGGAATGTCTAAGAAATATGCAGTTTCAATCTCATGTATCTATATTATTAAACAAAACCCAATTAATGGTTCGAAGCTACTCCTAGGATAAGAAAAATTATAAATATAATAATATCTTTTAAGAGATTGAGAAATTTGAATAATATATTTGAAACTTAAACGGTTTAATTGTACAAGGAAAAAATTAGGAAAATGTAATGTACAATAACATAATTTAGAAAAATATGGACCGCCTAAAAAATGAATAATATCAATTAAAAAATCCAAATAATAAAATGATTATATATTGTTTTAGATAGATAAATGAAATATAATTTTAGAAATTGTTTAATTTTTAGGGAGAAAAAATTATATATTATACTCTAACTATGAAATAATTATCTATTCCCACGCATCGCATAAGTCTGTGACTAGTTTCTATAATAATGATTACAAGAGTGATTAAGATATTTATACAACAAATACAATGTAACAAACTCTAAAAAACTTAGCGCTAATTACTCTTCTCTAACAAATTTTCTAATGCGCCAATAGATACAATACACATGGCATTTCACTCTAACAGAATCTTCACCATAGTTGTCAAAATCTCAATCTAGATCGTACGATTTTACGATCTTACCTGCCCAAAACGATCCAAATCTTTCAAGGATCTTTGTGATTGTTTAGGATTGGTAGGATTGTATGATTCTGACGATCCCAAATAGTCCTGATTTCTTGTAATCTTCTTTAAATTGACAAAGACTCAGTTGAACCCAAATGAAAAATAATATCCCAATAGACTAGGTTTTGCTATTCTAATGTAGAGAGATAGAATGTCAGTTGGACCCAAATGAAAAATAACATCCCAATAGAGTGTCAAGTTTTTAGGGTTTTGGCCTTTTTAAATGATGCTTACAAATGGATGTAATGATGTATGCTAATTACATCAAATGGATGCAAATTTTTGGTTTTTTTATGAATGAATGTATAATTTATGTGATTATTTAACATACCAATGTGTTTTTTTCTCAAATAATATAGGATCTTACTACGATTCATGATCTGATCCTACAATCTACGATCTCACCTACCTCCCACAATCCTATGTAGGATCCCGATTTTGACAACCTTAATCTTCACTAACATAGTTCTCTTATGCTACACACAGTTTTGGGCTTTAATACAAGACTGCATGTCATAGCTGCACTGGCTTGAGATTAAGATGCATCTGTGTTAGATAACTTTACAACTGTCACTTAAGGTAGAGCCTATTGGCATCTAAGGACACATCTCTCCTCTTTAAAAAGTGAAGAAAAATAGTATAACACTTACTATACAACTTGATAAGGGCATTTTTGTCCAGAGAAAAGTTTTCCTTATCCGTCTGAACAAATGAACCTCACTTGAGGTTCGTCAAGATAAAATCCTCAAGTGCCTGTCTACTTTTGGAAGACCCGTAGGGGACCCCTTGGATTAGCCTGACAGGTGACTCACACACCCCACGTGTAAGGGCATACAAACTCGACTACGAAGACATCGGCCTTGCAGGTGACTACATAAGCCCGACGAGTAGATACTCTTGAGCTAGATGGTTGAGCTGTGAGTCCCATAAACCTTTGTGTGCACACCACTCATAAATCCCTACATGGAAATAACTTGCACACCACGTCCACAAATCCTTCTACATGCTTGTAACCTTCCAGTATTGGAATTAAGGCCCTGAGATCTCAGAACACTAACTCCATATCCTCCATACAAGGAAAGATCCTATGTTCATGGGATCTTGGTTAGCCCTATACCACTATATAAGCACCAAGTCTTTTCTTACCCAAGATACGCAAAAAATCCTTTGCTCTCACACTACTAAGTTCTTGGGGATTCTTCTATCACTAACTTAACTTTCGAAGGGTATTTGGTCGGCACTCCACTAGTGCTCTCTATTGGTTCTTTGTTTCTTTCTTCTTTAGGTACTCTCATTGGCACGCGTGTGGACAATCAGCTCACTGACGAGTTTTATGCATCATTACAACTAAATTTGGAAATTCTAGGTATTGAATAAACAATCTTTTATCATGGCCATAATTCCATCATCTCTCAGTATTATGGCATGCAATTGTGATGGGCGGATGGCAAGGAATCTCAAAATATGACGAAAACCTATCATGAAACCTTGCTTAGACTTCAAAACAAGAAACATTAAAGTAGTTGAAAAAAACCTTACTAACAACCTAGTGCATTATTTAGAACCCAAAATCATTTATATAATTTTTTTTTAAAAAGCCTAGCACAATGTTTAGACCCCAAAATCAAATTTTACGAAATCACCTTTAGTCCTAAACTAGTTGTTAGCCAAATATCACTGATTAGCAAAATTTCATTTTGCATTCATATTCAAGAATAGACTAAAGCATATATATAATGACCAATATAAAAATGCAAAAAATAAATCAAACCATTCATAAAACACCAAGACTTGTTTATAAAAAGGAAAACCCGAGCAATGAGGTGGAAGAAAAGGCAAGAAATAGGACACACACTAATTATAAAAAGCTCACCACCAAGGGAAAAACCAATGGGATACAAAAATTCACCACCTAAAGAAAATTACCAAGGATATAGGGCTGAACACACTCACCACTCAATGGACTGCCAAAAGAGAAACAGAGTAGAACCAAATAATTCTGAATAATAACTTTCATAATCTGCTCTTAATCTAGCCAACTAACTATATATAGTTCTTAGAAAATCCCTCTAAGCATGGGGGAACTAAATGACTATAAGATTTCCAAGACACAGAAAATAAGAACATAAATAAATGATCCAATATTTCCCACAAAAGCTTATTTCAATATTGACTAATTATATGCATTAAGACCAACAAGATTGACTAAATAAATGTTGTAGGACAAGTTTGATGGACTTTGACTAGCGGCACAAATTATGGATAATAAGGTTGGTGTAAGTTTCGTGAACTGTACCCCTTTTATGACATGTCGTCATGTCGGTTCCTTCTCAGAAGGTGGAATACGCGGTACTCAATCTTCCTAAAAACGATTTTAGACTCAAAGCCAGCCTAGGAGTACACGAAGCCTCTTAAAAAGAGACTAAGGAGTCACAATTTGGTTATAAGTCCAGGAATCAAAACATGACTCCATAAGGACCTATCTACCAAACTAGGTCCATCGTTGGAGTATAGGATGGGAAGAGGTAAGGCACCCCAAGCTTGCCTAATCATAGCTAGCCTTCATATATCTTTGCTTAAACTAGATTGAGTGAAAGCTATCCTAAAGGCTTAAGCAGATGTGCATTTGTATCTATAGCCTAAAGAGCAGTCTACATGTCTTGTGAGGCAACCAAGGAAAAGAGGGTAAAGCATGTGATCATACAAGCATATAGAAAGACAAGCATGTAAAGAGACAAACATATCATGGCGTCAAACTAAAACCTTAAACATGTGAGCATTGAGAACGTCACTTCGACAACATCCAAGTGTGCTCATGTGTATATCCAATCATGCATGACTGTGGCACATGCATGTGGATACCAACCAATATTGAGAGCTTTTGTTCAGGATAAGTGATTAAGTCTTATGAGAATAAAGCATTAGTTGAAGTGAAAGCTTCATTAACTCTTGAGCATCTTCCTTTTATTAGAATTTGATTATCTTGGTTCATTATTAATTGTCTTACATATTCCAGGGGATGAATGGATTTGATTAATTAAGAATGAATTAACTTGACTTTTATAGTACCATTTTAGTTTAAATCAATTACCTTAATTATCTTGAAGCTTTTTGAGACACCTTCCTTTAATTAGGTTTTAATTTAATTATTAATTTGGAATGAGTTAAGAACCCAAATCAAACTTTGATTAAATGATCAATTAAATCTTGAAAGATTCCTATTAAAAGTGGACTTTCCTTATTTTGATTCATCAATTAGTTTCAAAAGAGATTGAATTCCAATTGACAACTTTTTTTTTTTTTTGAAGCCAATTCTAATTGACAACTGAATTGAGGTTTTTAGAAAGTATTATCATTTATGAGTTGAAAGTCTTCCTTATTTATCTTTGATTCTTTTAATTGTCTTGTATAGTTGAGATCAAAATTAAAGAGTGGATGAGAGAGAAGAGAGAATATGCATTAGGGTTTATGTTCAAAGAAGGAAAGAAAGAAAAAGTCTTAGAGTATCTTAGGTTTTATTACAAGTGTATATCTAAAGAAGGAAAAAAGAAACAAAGAAGGTAGAGGACATATAAAAGCATACAAAAACAGATAAGGAAAGAAAATAAAAAATAGCATTTAAAGAAAATCAAACAAAAAAAAACGCAAGAAATTTGGGTTCTACCCAAATTGGCATATTCCATAAGAAAGATGCGTACGCATCCTTCTACCGACGTTCGCACCTAGGCGTCAAACAAATTTCCAACAAATAAAACCAAAACAAGAACCCTAGCCATCTAAAGAATGGGTACACAGAGATAATGATGTGTACGCCTATTATTCCATGCGTACACATCCTCAAGAAGATTTTAGGATTCTAAACTGATTTACAAAAAATAAAGGAAATGAAACTTATAGTTATCACAAAACATGTTATTATCTCCTCCTCGTGACACTTATAGTAATGTTGATGACTAGCCCCTTGGCTAAAATAAACTACCACAGCTTTGTGTGTGAAGCAATGAATATGAGTGTGACACCAACTAGAAGTTTGAATCCTAGTGAGTATGGGACTATCTTCTAACCAAATGGTCTTTAAAGATTAGTCTAATTCACTGTTTCTGCCCTTTTGGCCTATAACACTTAGGTTTAAGATTTCCCATGGTATTTTGGCAAAGTTTTAGTGGGTAAAAAGTTTCCAACCCTTTGGATGGTGAAATTGAGGATTTTTTTTTTTAGGGTAACTGGTATTCTATGGTTAGGTTAGACATTTGGGCAACCAATTGATCAAGATAGTTGCCCTAACATCACACCAAAATGGAAATAGAGTAATTTGAGGCTTCTATCCAGAAGGTGTGTACGCTATAGATTAGGTGTGTACACATCATTTTTTTGGCCAGTGTATGCACCTTTAGTAAACCTCAAACAAATTACGTTAGAAATGGGCTTTTAGGCTTGAATACTTTGGGCCACTTTTGGGTTCATCTACTCATTGGGCTGCACACACGATGTTAATTATTTTGATAGTGAATTAATTTCTCATCATTGGGACCGAAAACCTTGGGTATAGGTCGAAACAAAATGAGGTGCCTACAACTGGTATAGGCCTCCATGTCTATACCAGCCTTATTATCCACCCCGCTTTTTTCCAATATCAAATTGGTATTAGAGCAAGTCTTTCCTGTCAATTTATCCAAGTTATCTTTGTTGTTCCAAAATACACTATTCATCTTCTATTGTGAGGTAGACGAATTGTTGTATTTTAGAACAACAAAGATAACTTGGATAAATCCATAGGAAAGACTTGCTTTGATACCAATTTGATATCAGAGCCAACAATAGAGATAAAGAGACAACATGCCTAACAACCCTTGTTGTCTTAAAAGCCCAAATAGAGGAATCTTATGATTTGGACATGAAGATCCCTACCAGCCTTATCATCCATAGTTTGTGATGCTAGTCAAAGCCCACTAAGATTGGTCCTACAACATTTATTTATTCAATCTTACAAGTCTTGATGCATTTAATTAGTCAATCTTGATTTATGCTTTTGTGGGAAATACTAGATCATTTATTTGCATTCTTATTTTTTATGTCTTGGAAATCTTGTAGTCATTTAGTTCCTCCGTGCTTAAAGGGGTGTTCTAAACACTATACATGCATACATACATACATACATACATACATATATATATATATAGTTGGCTAGACTAAGAGCAAATTATGAGAGTATTTATTATTCAGAATTATTTGTGTTATACTTTGTATCTCTTTGGGTAGTCCATTGAGTGGTGAATTTGTTCAATCGTGTATCCTTGGTAATTTCCTTTCAGTGATGAATTTTTTGTATCCCATTGGTTTTTCCCTTGGTGGTGAGCTTAGTATATTGTGTAAGTCCTATTTCTTGTCTCTTCTTTGAATCCCCTCCCCCCCCCCCCCCCTCTTTTGGGTACCACTTTCAAAATTGGTGAAGCATTTTTTTTTTTTTTTTGATAATTCATTAGTTACAACAAGAAGTAATTATTTAAATTATGGATGTCTCTATTACAAACATTGCTTGCTCACTCCTAAGTGCAGGAGATCGTAGTAATATAATTCTCGGATTATCAAGATCGAACCACAAGGTATAGGGTAAATTCAAAGACAATATAATTAAACAACAATTTGAGTGAAAAAGAAAAGTACTTTTGCTTGGTGATTGTTAACAAGAATAATAGTAAAAACTAATTTAAATCAATAATGTAAATACCAAGGCATTGGGATGTTTCCCTATATCAATATGAAATTCTTTATGATCTAAGAAAATATATATTTCATAATTGATTGTTAATTCGATTGAACTAAGACAATTCAAGAACGCATGAAAACCTAGATTAATGATGCGGTTATAATAGTTTTCAAAAAAAAACTTATTCACTTTAAAACCTTATTTCTATTTGAAACTATTAGGAATTCATCTAAACAATAAGAAAAACATGATTGAACTTATTGAAAGCATGGAAGAACTAATACATCAAAAGAAATCTTATTGAACAATTAAATATGTTGTTGTCTAAAATTTTAGAAAGAATCACATTGAATATTAATATCATATAGAAAAAACATAACCCCTAGCCCTAGCAAAGAGTTTAGGCTGCCATTAAAGAAAGGAAAATATAATATTTTTTTCTCCCCCAAATTCGTTCTGCACAGCCTCCCCTCCAAGCCCTAATGTAAAAGTGTCCAAAGAAAAATAAAAAATTTTACTATTTAATTTTCGTCCAGATTTACATCAGCAACTTGTGTGTTAATTTCGGCCTTCAAAAATTGTGAATTTCAAAAAACTCAAAACTAGAAAGTTGTAGATAATTAAGTCACAGTTCCAGCCCAGCCAGTCTTTAGTCAATTTGATTTTTGAGGAGAGAGATACACCCAAAATACTGATCAGTACTCAAATCTGATTTTTCTTTTTCAAATTCTACCTCTTTGATTTCTTTCCTCATTTGAAACTTCCAAACATGGCAAACGATCCAGGCACTCCAGCTGCACCTCCTTAGACATTTAAGCATGGTCCTTGAGCTCCTCTTTAATTCGAGTTTGGCCTCCATTATCTCACAAACTCTTGTAAACTCATTTTTTCCACATGATTTCCTAAAAGTAGAAAATTACACACAATGAATAACATCTTATTCAAGAAATTATGTAAAGATAAATAATAGGGACTAATGCAAATCATGGCTAAATTATACGAATTAAGCATAGTAATAAGGAGATAATACCCACATAAATATATAATAAGTATACATTTTAAGGTGTTATCAAACACCAAGAGGTGCCAGTTGAGCTACTACACTCTTGAGTCTTGACATGTGATTTTTTCTTTTGTATTCTCTTTTTGTGAAAAAAATAAAACAATTAATGGATATTAAAATTAATTAAAAAGATAACATGTGTCATTGTTATGCATTGAGAAAGGAACATGGCTTATTCTTTTGTGCATCCACTAATCTTAGTATCTAACTTTTAATAAATTAAATTAGATTTAAGCCCAACTTTAGCTCTTTAATTCTTTCCTTACAACAAGCGAGGGAGGCGGAATAATTAAAATCCACATTTTTCTTACTCTTCGAATATAGTTGTATTTTCTCCGTAATTCTTTTTTTTTTTTTTTTTCCCTACACCAGTAGCTAAATGCACATTTACTGTTATCAGCTGTGTAAGTTTACTTCATCAAAAAAAAAAAAAAAAAAAAGCTGTGTAAGTTTACATATGTTTTGAAAATAAAAGATTTGATCATAACCACCACGCATGATGTCATGCTGGTTTTTTATACCACAAGTCAATGATATATGTTTAGATTTATTATACGTACATGCAACTTTGTGAATGGGGTTCTGCAGGGTTTCTTTGTTAATTAGTAATTAGTTGACACAACTAAAACAATGTAATTAATTATATGATAAAACCAAAATAAACAATATACACCTATAATTTTCCTTACCAATCCTTTCCAGAGAATGATATTTAAAAAGGCATTGAACTTAATTGGCCCTCCCTTTCCTTTTCTTTTTTTTTAAAAATAAAAAATAAACTATATAAGAATTTGGTATCATAAATGTAATATACGTGATGATTGAGAAGGTGACAGTGATGGTGATATTTTGCAGAAATCTAGTCGAGGAAGTCAGGCTAAGGATTATTATAAGAATAAGATACACCAATATATCTGCCTGCCACATGAGAGACGATTGTAGTAGTAGACTTTTACTTGATTATATATATATTTATAGTATGGATTTGTTAGGGGCTACCTAGTACGTACCTACCCTTAATTTCTAATCTGGTGAAGGTTTCCTTCGTTTTCTCTGGTATTAAGAAGTTCGTGCATGCGAATATAATAATCATTTGTCATTAATACCTTGGTATTTCTTATTTGGTGTAGGCAATCATGAATTTCTGGTTATATACACTAATGAATAGCACATTTCAATTACATACCTAGCTATAAAATAAAATAAAAATAGCAGATCACATCATTTCATCCTTCAATTACAGCAAGTTTTGAGTTGTTAAAATATATATATATATATATCTCTCACTCTCACTCTCACATATGCATGTTCACGATTCCTCCCACTAGAAGCAATTATTGAAATCTCTTTGTACATAAATACTGTGTTTGCACTTCAGCAGCTAATAAGACTAAAGATATTGTTTTAAAGGATGGGTTCCCAATATCTTCTCACTTGTGTGCGTTTCTGGCTGCCCTTAGTCAGTTTCACCATCTCCGTGGCTTCACAGAAGAGTACTACAGGGCCTGGAAATGTCATTGAAGGCAACGTTTTTATAAATGGAACAACTTCAATTGGAAGGATAGATGATGATTTTGTCTGTGCCACTCTAGATTGGTGGCCTCCTGAGAAATGTGACTACGGAACATGTAGCTGGGGCAGAGATTCTCTGCTTAATCTAGTAAGTTGATCTTCTTTAAAATGGTTTTTTTCTCTCTTTTTTTGCCTCACTATGCGTGTTATCAATCAAATCAGAATCCATCTTTACTGATTTTTTTTCTTTTTCAATGCGACTATACTATTGGCCAAATATATTTTGTTAGTTAGTTAATCTTCTAACATCATAGGAAGATCTTCTAAGAACTTTTAGGGACTGCCACCTTTGAGTAAATTTTCATTGACACCTGCATATCATTCTTTGTAATCATGACAAAATTAAAACACCAGTTGTTTGTGATGGCCAAAAGCAATAATACCACCTTGACAAATAATTTATATTAGTCTTTTCCCAAACACCTCCCCTAGGAGAACCAAAATCATGGTCAATGATGTAAAGAGTGTGATTGTGTTCCATAATTTTAACGCATTTAGAGTGCCGCATTATTTAAACTTTTAAATTAGTATATCCATGACAAATTGTACACTTATTAGATTCAAAAACTGAAAATCCATTTCACTTTGTTACTCATTTTACCTTATTCTAATTTATACTCTGTGTCTTTCTGTTTTGGTAGGACCTTAACAACATAAAATTCTTGAATGCCATCAAAGGTAAGTAGTACTCGATCACTTGGCACAATTTTAATCCACCAACACACACAATAATAATAATAATAATAATAATAATAAAACTTGTTTAACAACCCTTTTTTTATAAAATCCAAGATGGCTTTTTTTTTAATGGACCCCAAGTTGACTTTAGAACTCAGAACTTTGATTGTATATATTGCAGCTTTTTCTCCCCTCAAAATTAGATTAGGTGGGACCTTACAAGACAAGGTAATGTACGAGAGAACAGGCAATGGACAACCGTGTAGCCCATTTGTAAAAAATAATTCGGAGTTTTTAGGTTTCTCTCAAGGCTGCTTACCTATGTCACGCTGGGACGAACTCAGCGTTTTCTTCAAGAAAGCCGGGTAATAATTTTGTTATTAGAAATCAACTAGTAGTAATAATATGAACACTTTTTTTTCTCAAAGATATATCTATATATATATATTTCCTTTAGCTATACTGTTTTTAACATCATCGCCTTCCCTTTTGAAATCCAGGGCTGCTGTTGTTTTTGGTCTCAATGAACTAAGCGGCAAGACTATAGATTCCCAAGGTTCTGCTGTAGGAGCTTGGAATTCCAGTAATGCTGAATCTCTTATACGATATACTGTAAACAAGGGCTATAATATCATTCATGGCTGGGAGCTAGGTAAGAAATTCTATGCTCATGTTTGAATTTTGGAAGGTATATCTGGAAGCAATTTGCTTAAGCTTAATAGTCTTTCTAGAGAAATGGTGAAAGTGTAACATACAAAGAGAATATAGTGAGTAATATTTATTTTTTTAACATAACGACAATTCTTACCTTTGTCTATCATTTACTCAATTAGATACATGCAATGATGCAAGTACTGACTAAAGAGGACATAAATATAACATACATGGCAAACTACTACATTCATAGAAAATACAAACAGCATTTAGATAGATGCAAGTAATGACTAAAGATACGTGGGAAACTACTTTGGGCATAGGAAATACAAAAGGCATTATCGTTTGACATCATTGTTTTTCCATTAGCCAAGGTTGTTATTGACCGAGGATTCCATCTTGAAAACCTCAAATCAGTATTTTTATTACCATAAATTTTGTTCCATAACTTTTGTCATGGCTATGAGCAGTTGTTTTATCACTTTTCATATGAACTAACCATTGTTTTTTCCCCGCATATAACTACATCAAAATTATAACAAAAATTGTGGTATTAAAATTGTGTACACTAACTTTTTCATTTCAAAGTAATAAAAAAGAACAGGACATTAATGTTATAAGAATTAGATTTTTTGTGCAAAGAATATTACAATTTTAATAAATGAAAAATGCTAACGGATGCCCTTAGGGCAATAATTAACAATCCATTTAAAGAAAGTTTTTATGGAAAAAAAAAATTAATGTTTTGATAACTTTTTTCATTTCCAATAAAAGTAGTGTCAAAACTTTCTTAAAATAAATTGTTAACCATGACTACGGGCACTCGTTAACATGACCCTTAATAAATAATAAGTGACCATGTTAACAGGCCAGTTCCTTTAAGACAATTGTTAATAAACTATTTTATAAAATTTTTGACACTACTTTAATGAAAAATATAAAAAACAGTCAAAAAAATTAATTGTTTTTCTCTTTTTCCATAAAAAGTTTATAAAAATATTTCTTAAACCAATACCTTTAAAGTATCTTTTAACTTTTCTTAATAATAAGTATCAAACTTTAATTTTGTTTTCCCTTTTCTCTTAGAGATAACAACACTCAATATTATAGTAAAAGGAACAAGTCTCTTATATAAAATTTAGTGTAAGTTTATTATTTCTAATTCTACTTTGAAAGAGTAATTTAAAGTCAGTTACATTGAGACCACTACTCACATTGGGCGGAGTGATTCTTCTCCAAGCCTTAAAGGTTTGTGGAGTTTGAGGACCCAAGTTCGAGTGGTCGTGGGTGGGGAGGGGTGAGGGTGGGGAGGGGTGAGGGTAGTATATTAGGTTCATTAGATTAACATTTCTAACTAAGCTAAAATAAAAAAAATAAAAAATAAAAATAAAAAAGGTCAGTTACATTGTGGGGTTAGTATATGTAAAATTATTTCATATTTTTCTATAGGCGTTTAAGCTTTTAAATTCATCATCGATCAATGGTTGCATAATTGATGATTCTATGTAAAATTATTGGTCCTTTTCAGGAAATGAACTGAGTGGGAATGGAATTGGGGCAAGAGTTTCAGCAGACCAATACGCATCCGACATCAATTCTCTCCAAAACGTAGTGCAAAATATTTATGCTGGTTTTAAAGTTAAACCACAAATCGTGGCACCAGGAGGATTCTTTGATGCAACTTGGTTTACAGATTTCATAAAGAAAACACCTAAATCTCTTCAAGTGGTCTCCCACCACATTTATAACCTTGGCCCAGGTACATTAATTAGTTTGTACTGTTTTACTTAAGCATCTATATGTTTATTAATTTTCTGTCTAACTTATTTGTTTAAAAGTGAAGTGAGATAAAAAGTGGTTTATTTAAAATTAATTAAATAATTAATTTACTTGGTATTTGTTAAAGTCACTTTTTATCTCACTACATTTGAATAAAATAAGCAGCTTTTAGACAAGCATTATTATTTATAATGATATTGTTTTATCAAATACAATAAATATAGGAGTTGATGATCACCTTATTGAGAAAATCCTAGACCCCTCTAGTCTGGACAGCACATCGCAGACCTTTAGTAGCCTTCAAAGCATTCTGAAGAATAGTGGGACACAAGCCGTTGCATGGGTTGGTGAAGCAGGCGGGGCTTATAATAGCGGCCATAATCTTGTCACTAATGCTTTTGTTTTTAGTTTCTGGTAATATCCTTTAAATTCACTTTCTCTCCTGCTATTATATATTTTCCATTACAGTCTCAATTGGTTGTTGGATAATGATTTTTATTTTTCTATTGAATTTAAAAATTAAAAAAAAAATTTTAAAAAAAAAGCAGGTATTTGGACCAACTCGGGATGGCGTCATCTTTTGATACCAAAACATACTGTAGACAAACATTGGTTGGTGGAAACTATGGCCTACTCAACACTTCCACCTTTGCTCCAAATCCTGATTACTACAGGTCATTTTTTAAATTTTAAGAAAAGCATTTAATTTAATTTAATTAATGGCAATCAAACAAAGGTTTATTATTTAAGTGACAAAGGAAATGAGTGGCTAAAATTTGGTCTCAAACCCCCCCCCCACCCCCCATGGCTTTATATGTAATGGGCACATGAGACATGTGGGCCCCACCCCATGTGAGAAGCATGGCTTCAAACGAAGCTATTTTGGCTAAGTGACAAATAGATATAAACTAGATAAGACTTAGGGCCCGTTTGGTTTAAAGATGTCTCAGTTTTCAATTTTTATATCTCAAACTCAAAACCTATAACTCATAACTCGAACTCCACTACCACTCAAAAAATCCAATACTTTTGTTTGGTCACAAAACTCAGTCATGTAACTCAATTTTTATCTTCACTTTTTGTCAAAATAATGGACCAAACCACTGACACTACACAGAAGAATATGGTTGCTACCCGCGTTCCTTTTTTTTTTTTTTTTTTTTTTCTGCTCTTCAAACCCAGCTACACCGAAACCCAATTCCACCACCACCTACAGCAAACCCAGAAATCCACAACCACAACCACCACCACCACCAATAGCACTCAACACAACCACAACCTCCACCAAAAAATCCGAATGAATCAAAAATCAGAACCCACCAACAGCCCTCAACCAAATGTGTTTGATTGAAGAAGAAAAAAAAAAAGAAAAAAAAAAAAAAAAGAAGAAGAAGCATCAGGTCTCACCGCGTGAAGGAAAAAAAAAAAAGAGAGAAGGAGAGCTCTGGGTCCGATTGGCCGGCAAAGCTTGATCTTTGGCTTGGGCTCAGTCCGATTGGCAAGCAAAGCTTGATCTCTGGTCTTGGCTCAGTCCGATTTGCCAGCGAAGCTTGATCTCTAGGTTCGAGAGAGGCGTTACTTGATAGGACAAAATCAAAACCCAGCACCGGTGATCATGGTCTTGGTGTTTCGAGGCTCTTGCTTTGATGGTGGCGGCAGAACTAGGCTAAACCAGAGAAAGGAAGAAAGAAAGAAAAAACAGAGAGAGAGAGAGAGAAGCCGAAGAAAGAAAGAAAAAGAAACAAGTGGGAGAAGAAAGAGAGAGGATAAAGGAAGAGAGAGGTTACGCCATCAACTCATATGGGCCCCACAGAGGTCAGAAATTTACAATACTGCCACTGAGATACATAACTCAGAAACTGAAAACACCAATTTGGTGTTTCCAGTTTTCATCATTCTCACTCAACTCAAACTGAGTTTGAGTGATGAAAACAGGAAGAGGAAATCAAGCCAAACACTCAGTTCTCAGTGGGTCCCACGCAATTCTCAGTTTGAGTGATGAGAACTTAGTCATATGACTCAAAACAGGGCTAATCCAAACGGGCCCTTAATCTCAAACTCAAGATGATATTAGGTGTAGGAAAAAACTTAGATACAGTACCTTAAATACAATTCCTTAAGTTCCCCTTTTATAATTCAACCTCCTATCTAATACTTAATAGAGCAAACGGTGTTAAATATCCTTAGTTCTTCTTCTATTTTTTCCTGGGAAGCATGAAAACAGTCTCTTTCTTTCTTCTTTTTCTCATCCTTTTTCTCTTGGAAGAAATTCTCCTTAACCCACACATGGTTGTGGTAATTCTTTAGAATCCACGACTCCAATATGAAACCACATCTAAAGTTCTCATCTTTAAGATCAAAAGCCACCATGAAATCTCCATCAGGTTAAACAAAACTCCTTTCCCATCATTACCAATAGAATCAAAAGGCATCACAAGGTAAGAGTTTGAGAGTGTGAGTGTTAGATCTAGAAAGAGAATTACAAAAAGAAAAAAAATCAGAAAAGAGAGGGATAGAGAGTGAAGCGGAGACCAGGAATTTAACAAACTATTTGACTGACAATGCGATACGCACAAGCCAAACCCTCCATCCATCTGAAATCTTGATTTCTTCAAAAATTTAGAAGTTTGAGAGAGTGTGAGATGCAAGGGAGGTTGTGGTTTTGGGTTTTCTTGCTGGTTTTTTATGGTTTTCAGTTTTAACCTTTAAGTAAAGCATCAAAGAGAAAGAGGAGGAAAAAAAAACACCCAAAGAAAGAGACGGACATTTACTCTATTAAGTATTAGACAAGTGGTTGAATTATAAAAGGAGTACCTAACGAACTGTATCTAAGTTTTGTCCTTGGTATAATAGGGATAGGTGTAACACCTCTCACATGACTAATATGATAGGTATGACACACTTAATTACACCTATCCCCCTTACACATAAAATTCCTTACTCCCATATGAGAAGCATTACACCTATCTCCCTTACCATAAAATTTTCTTCCCAAACCCATTAGTCTCAAGCTCTTTACTCACTCCTTGGCAATGTGTGACTAAGTTCATGGGATCCTAAAGTTGTAGGAGTATTTCTTTTGCTATGTATATGAGATTTATAGGTATTTGTCCTAAACCCACCTAAAAGATCATACTCCTAAACATACCTACTACAAGATAACATATCATCTTCTTAAATTAGCCCCAAAAAGAGGTAGATTTAGGACACTATAAATTTTTTCACGTAAAATACCTAAAATTACACACTTTGAGTGCTATTGTCGTACTTTTTTTGAACTTCCATAAGATCAAAGTAAAAATAATTTGCTACATAGGCTAATTTTAGGTAAAGACAAGTGCAAAAGGATGTATATGAAAACTTACTAACATTGTTGTTTTATTTGACAGTGCCCTTCTTTGGCACCGTTTGATGGGAAACAAGGTTCTGTTCACAAGATTCTCCGGGACAAATAAAATACGTGCTTATGCTCACTGCTCAAAGAAAACGGTAAGTATTTGCATCCAAAAAATTATAATACCCTTCTATCTCATAAAGTTTAGGACTATTTTGGTCGTGTATATTTATTTATGTTTTCATATTAATTTGCAATTTAAGTATTCATGAAATACTAGCTCTAAAATACTGTAGAATGCAGAAATTTCGTTACTGTTGGAAGAAAATTAAACATATTATGGTGGTTAAATTACTAATGAAAATGGACTATAGGACTAATATGAAAACATAATCAAACCTAAAGGGTTAAAGTGAAAATTTTGAAATGTAAACTGTCAAAATAAAAACAACTCAATTTTTTTTTTTTATACAAGATAGAAATTCTATTTTAGTCTAATGTGGTATATATGTGTATGAAACTTCTTCTTAGAGACTTGAATTTTCAGCCCTTACTCACATACCTTACAAGCACTTTAATTAAAAAAAAATTATAATTATAAGCTAACAAAGAAAGTTGGCTAACGTGTTGAGTTTTCACTATTGCAGAAAGGAATCACATTGCTCTTGATCAACCTAGACGGTAACACTACAGTTCAAGTGCGTGTTTCGACTGAAAATAATTCTGGCGGAACCAAGAATTCGAGTATGCACGAAATTCAAATTCCAAGAACAAGATTTGCTACAATGCATCGAGTTAGAGGGTCTAAACGTGTTAACGATACAAGAAAAGAATATCACTTAACAGCAAAAGATGGGGATTTACACAGCCAAACAATTCTTTTAAATGGGAAAATTCCAAACATCGATTCATCTGGGCTTATTCCACCGCTAATACCAATAGATGTGAACGAATTAGATCCAATAATTGTCGCCCCTTTCTCCATTGTATTTGCTCAAATACCGTATATCAAATTTTCCGCATGTAATTAGCTGCTGTGCCAATAATTTATTAATCCGATTTTCACGTGTATGAATAAAACTGTTGGTTAAAAATAAAAATAAAAAATTCATTCTTGGTTCTTATCAATATATGGTGATTTCATTTTGACCCTTATAAATTCAATTGCGTTAGTCTATACATTTAAAAAAAAATATATATATATATATATATATTTTATGGGTTAGTCCTACATTTTGATGAACAAGCAAGGTTGTCAAAATCAGGATCTTACGTAGGATGGGAGGTAGGTGAAATCGTAGATCGTAGGATCAGATCGTGGATCGTAAGATCCTATATGATTTGAGAAAAAAACAAAAAATACGCATTGGTGTGTTAAATAATCATATAAATTATACATTCATTGATATAACTATCATATATTACTACATCCATTTATAAGCATCATTTAAAGATGCTAAAAACCTCAAAATGTGACACTCTATTGGGATATTTTTTTATTTGGGTCTAACTAACACTCTTTCTATATTGGAGTGAAAAAACTTGGTCTATTGGGATTTTGTTTTTCATTTAAGTCCAACTGAACCTTCTGTCAAGTTAAAGAAGATTACTAGAAACCAAGGTTATTAGGAATCGTCGGAATTGTATGATCCTACTGATCTTGAACAATTGCAAAGATCCTTGAAAGATCCAAATTGTTTTGGGCAGGTAGGATCATAAAATCGTAGGATCATAGAATTCAGATCAGGATTTTGACAGTCATGTGAACAAAATTCTCCCTCTTTCACTTAAACTAGAGAGGGTCCATTCAAAGCTAAAATTTTATTCATAAAACTTAAAAGTGTATGGAGTGTCACTCGACTCACTTCATTTGAAAATTTTAAATAATATAATAATTTACATACTTTTAAAGTTGTAAAATATAATTAAAAATATCAAATAGATTCTTTTCAAATATAAAGGATTTTAATTCTTCAAGGTTACCTTCCTGTCATCTTAATAACAAAAATGTTGATGTGTCTACTGTCTAATGGATTTTTTAATAGTCATATTATTAAAATAAATAATAATAGCTGGCATAAGATGGTCATCCCTATGCCATGTCAACAATCACATTGCAATCCTTTTTTTTCTTTTTGAAAAAAAGTTAAGCTACAAACTTAGTTATAATCTAATGCTATTTCTTCTACTAAAACAATTAACTTAACTACGTATTTTAAAAATCTAAATGTTAGATTACATACTCTTTATATTTTTAAAACATATGTTAAATTTCATGCCAATACAATATACTAATTTACTATTCGATTCATAAACTTATTTTTTATGCATAATTTTAGACTACAAAACACTTTAAATTTAAATATTTGATTGATAACATAATTATAAATCTTTGATTTTTTGAAAATTTTGCAAGCATATAGAATATAAAAATAAAATGTTATCTAATAGTGATATGTCAAAATCCACACCTAATAAAAAAATATTTAGTGAATTTATAGCCTTAAGCTACTATCAAGTTTATAGTCAAATTTTATCCTTCCTTTTTTCAAAATTTTCAATTACCAAAACACAAAAATAAATGGTGAAGTTTTTTTTATTAAACATTAGAGCTTTTGATAGGTTTCATTTAAATCTTAAGGTTTCAAAATGTTCCATTTAAACTTCATAGGTCTTCAAAAGGTTTCATTAAAGCCTTGTCACAAAATTTGTTAACCTGGTTAAAGGCTTAAAGCTCATGTGACCAAAAAAAAATGGTTTAAGTGAGAAACAAAATGACGTGATTCTAATCTAGTAAAACGAAACGACCCCCTTTTGGCTCAAAAAAATAGTATCATTTTAACCTCCAGTTGATCTTTACTTCTCCCATTTCCCAATTTTTTTTCTTATGCTCGCTCCCCCTTTGCTCTCATAATCTCACAGGCTCACACCATAGGAATCACTCGACATCGATCAATGTTGTTTCATGCCCTCTTTTGATTATTCTAATGGTATTTTACTATATACAAATAATGGGATTAGCTATTTGGGACTTATATACTGTCTTTGTTTGGACAACATCATATTGATAACAAGTCAATATGTTTGGGCCATTTGGCACAACCCTAATTCAGCTAGGCTCAAGGCTTTGGTGAGCATGAATCTCCTTTTATATTGATGGATTCTATTTGAGATTTGTGGGTGGGACACTCCAACTTTGGGTTATGCGCCCAATGGTAATCTCTCTTGAGAATTCCCCAATGTCAATGGGATTGGGAGGAACTTTGTTGGATTCTTAGAAAGTGAAAAATTTCATTCATAATCCTTTGATGGCTAGACAACTTTGTTTAGGAAGTATTTGAGTGTTTTGCTAGCTTTTATGGAAGTTCTTAAAAATTTTGTTTTATTTATTTATTTATTTGCTTCATATGAGGAATAATGAAGGGCTATGTATATTCTGCTGGGACCTTGTTGGCCTTGTATACATTTTTTTTTTTTTTTTTTTATATATAAGATAAAAATTTTACTATAACTTAATCTAAGTGTATATGTTTGTGAAATTTCTTTCTGGAAACTTGAACCCCAATCCTTACTCCCTCACACCCACAAATACTTATACTTATGAAATGACCATAGCATCAAAAATGCGTGATGGTAGGCCTTGTACACATGACTTACCATCCATGGTTTTTGTCTAGTTGACCTAAATTTTTAATATTTGCTCTTTAATCCATTTTTCCAGGTTTTATTTATTTATTATATATATATATATATATATATATATATATATATATATAAAGTATGCTGACAAGCTTCCAAATTTCTTTTCCCAATCATGCATTAAATGAAAGTAATTGAGACTTGGGTAATGACTAATGATGATGGCTTTTTAAGCTTGATTTTGGCGGATGAGCACCCATTTCAAAGGGGATTTAAAATGGAGGGTTGGATTTTCTTTACAAACCCTATCAACCCTAGTTATATATGGTCAAACATGATCCTTAGCTAAATAATCGTGTAATTTTATATGGTTTGACCAATCTCATATCGAATTGTAAATATAGTATTAAGTCTCCAAATCAATAATAGTGCCCCACATATGGTATTTGTTTTTTTTGGTAGTTCCACGTATGCTATTTCTAACCTTAGGCACTCATTAGTAATCAATTTTAGGAAAATTTTGATACCATTTTTATGGGAAATGAAAAAAACTGTCAAAATATTAATTACTTTTTTTTCATTTCTCATAAAAACTTTCTATAAATGGATTATTAACCAATACCCTAAGAGCACTCGTTAGCATTTCTCTTTTAAAAATACATATTTTTAAGGGTCAAAATGGGATGTAAATAATTAATCTTATCAAACGGGCCAGGTTGCGTAAATTTGAGTTTGACCCAGTTGGGTACAAGTCGAAAAAGAGCTATAAAAAACCAAAGAAAAAAAAAGTTGCAAAACCAATGACTTTTAATACATTATGTTAAGAGCACTAACATCCGATGATGCAAAAAAATTATATTTTACACACTAAGAATCAATTTTATTTATTTTACCATCTCATTTTACAACTCACTCTACATCTCAATTTTTATTTTTACATATAACTCAATAAAATAATATAAACTACAAAACAAATACTAAAAAAAAAAAAAAACTATTGATTTCTTTCTCGTCTCTGTCTCTATCCTCAGCAACCAAACTCACACTGAATCACCAGCACCACCGAACCAACCACCCAAAAACACCAAACCCACCAAACACCACCACCACCACCTCTGAAACACAATTGAAACACCAAACCAAACCTCAAACCCACCTTTGGAACACCAAACAGAAATCCTAAATCCAAAACCAGCCAAATCCGAACCCACAGAACTCATCACAGCCAAAATACCCATCACCTGCAACCAATTTGGAATACCCACCGCCACCATAGCCTTGCCTGCAACCAATTCAACCCAATCGATTCAACCCCAGCCTCAATCTGATCTCCACGACTCCACCACTCTCCACACCAACCACCACCAGAACTGAAACCCAAACGACCAAAGAGGAAGAGACAGAATTGAAATCTAAACCTGATCTCCACCGTGACCCATACTCAAACCTGAACTCCACCGTGAAACCCAGCCAACACCCAAACGAGCACCACCGAAACCCAACACAGCAACCACCGAATCGCCACCCCAAAAATCAACCCACCAATGAAACCCTGTTGGAAATATGAATATACGTAATGGAAAATTAACTGATCTACTTCATTCGCAATTGATAACATGTGCTATGTAAGTTTCAAAATTTAAGAACAAGAGAATGTACCTTGATAGGGTGAAATTAAAAACCAAAGATCAGAAGTTTTTTAGAACACTTTCAATCTTCACTCCAATTCCACTTGATGCCCAAGAAGTGTGGTCTCTCAATCAGTTATATGTGTATATGCTAGAGAGAATGAAAGAGTGTCCAACCCTTACATACATACAATTTCATGTTCTTACAAAAAATTCTATATGTTTCTCTCTACGTAACTGATTATCTAATTGGGCTAGCATTTTGGGCATTTCCAATTAGGCTTTAGTGTGTGGCTTTAAGTGGGACCAAAAGGGAACAAATAAGACACTAGCTCCAATGAGTTTTGGGCTTTTCTGTCAACTCTTAACAAGTCCAAAGTTACCATTAATTATATTTATTACCATTATATAAATATAATTGCACTCTAGGCCTTATTAATAAATTATATCTCAAGATTTTATTGTACATGCAACCCTTCATAAAATATTCGTAGTAATACAAAATCATGAATGTGGACTGCCACTTTGTAAATTGCTACATCTTAATTCTTGAGTATCCGATTTAATCCTTTTAAGTTATTCATCATATATTTATGAAATCCAATTTCATAAATATATACTTTAGTAATTTCTTACCAAAGTGGTTAGGCCTAACTCTCTGAATATCAAACTCATTAAACTTATCTCAAGGGAATATTTTGTATCTCCGTTAAGAGACTATGAATTACATCTTGAGAATATATGTTCCATTAACACTAAATGTGGCTGCCCAACATACTGAGGTTTTAACCGTTACTTTAAATCTCACTCCTGATACATCAAAGTAACCTACACTTCATGATCAGGTCCATTATTCTCTCAAGATTAAGAATTCATGTAAATAGAAGTCATGAGATTTATTATTCATTTGACAATCATTAGGAGAATAATAAATCTCACAACGGTCCAATTAAATATGTCTTAACTCTTAAAACATATCAACACATTAACTAGAAGTCTCCACTTCCATGATCAAGACAAATCATCTTAGTTGATATGTTATAGTCTTCGCAAATGAAATGCTTAATTTCATCACTGACTACGAACTAAAATTCTGAGTTTACAAAAAACTTGTGACTTATATCTTCTGTGACTAAATCACATAAATCACATACTATGCAGCTCATGGACTATATAATAATGTCCGAATATTTATGTTACCATCATTTTTTATAATAATAAAACAAGTTTATTAATCACAACATTAAGTCATACATAATATTATACATAGCATCATACAATAGGATTTAAGGGTACTAATCCTAACAAACCCACCATCACAGAGACCCACCACCAAAACCCAGTCATCGATTCAACTCCACCACCAAAACACACCATTGAAACCCAACCCAGCAACCACCGAATCGCCACCCCTGAAATCCAACCACCACTGAAACCCACAATCTCTGAAACCCACATCACCAAAATCCACCATCAACGAAACCCACTATCACTAAGACCCACAACCAAAACCTAGCCATCGATTCAGACGAGAAGAAATAGATGAGAGTAAAACAAAGAGAATAGAGAGAAGAATGAAAGAGGGAGAAAAGAGATATAGAGAGAAGAAAGAGAGACTGTGAAGACAAAGAATAGAGAGAAGAGGGTGAGTTAGAGGAGAGAAAGAAGTTTCTTTGTTAATAAAATATTAAATTTTAAGTTTACATCTTAGAGCATCCACAACAGTGGAGCTAAAAATTTAGCTATTTGGCATCACAAAAAGTTATTTTATCTATTTTACCTACTCATATACTACAGTAATGGATCTATTTTAACTTTCAATACAATAAAATAATATAAATATCATAATAAAATAATATATCTACTACAATAAAATAATATATCCACTATAATAAACAACAATCACAACCACCCGCAACCGCTACCACTGCCACTACCACTGCCGCCACCAACTCTTCCACCGCCTCCGCAATCGCTACCGCTACTGCCGCCGCCGCCTCCACTAACTCTTCCACCGCCAATGCTACCGCCGCCGTCACCAACTCTTCCACCACCGCCACATGATAGCAAATAATCGTTTAATATTAACAAGTGATTTTTTTAACCCCAAATTATACTTATACATTTTTTTTTTTTTACTAAAACAGTTTCTCAATCATCATGATAGCAAATAAGAAACTAGAGTAATAATAATATTTTGTTTTAACCCCAAATTATATATATACAAATTTATCTTTTGACTAAAAAAAATTTCTCAATCGTCATGATAGCCTATTATCGTCTCAATTGTCCAGAAGCAATCTTCATTTTTTATAACGAAAACAACATTTTCATTTTTGAGCATCTCAAAACCAAATTAACAGTTTCTAATTAAAATGACCACAAGAAATCCTTTTTGTGTGCTTCTGTTTCTGGTTTTGTGCAACAGAACATAAAACTAAGACAAGAACTTCTATTACAAGAAAACCACACAACAAATTCCTACAAACAGAAAATTCCCAATATATTCCAATACAAATACATTCTGTCCATTCATGGATGCTCTGAATCAAAACGAATCAAAACGAATGGATGCTTTGAGATCAAATGACAGAACTTTTCATTGAGCAAGAATAGCAAAAAAATTATTGCATCTAAAATAATAAACTGAAAGAACAAGAAAAAGAAATCATTGACCACATTCTTTGATGTTATACCCAAATCAAAAATCTCACATTCTTTGATGTTATACCCAAATAAAAAATCCCAAGCATCCATATGAAGAAGACAGAGACAACTAACCTGAAGTGGATTGGTGAAAGAGAAGTGGGTCTAAGGCGAATTGGTGGTGTGGGTCTGAGGCTGATCGACGGCATGGGACAGCTGGTGGGTCGATGACGTTTGAGAGAGTGAGCTTGAGAGGGTTTTGAGAGATGAGAGCTTGAGCTTGAGCTTCAAATGAGATGAGAGTGACACTGAGTGAGAGCGCGGTGAGAATAAAAGAAAGTAAAAAAATGAACCAAGGTATATTATTTTAATCCGAGCTAGAATAAATTTATTTATATTTTTTTTTTAGCTATGGATGTGCACTGTAGCAATGAAGCTAAAAAAAAAATACCTTTTGTTCCATTGCTGTAGGATTGATTTTTGTGTTTTGGTGGAGCTAAAATAGCTATATAGCTATTTAGCTCCAATGTTGCAAGTGCTCTAAGAACAGTAAGGTTTCAAAAGTAAGTACTTACTATAGCTGATGGGTATAATTTTTTGCATCTAGCAACCCGGTTGTGGCATGCTTTTAATGGTTTGAGTTGTAAAATAGCAACTTGGGGGTTTCACACCCCCCAATGCTAGTGCTCTAACCTATTAACTTTGTTTCTACCCCAAAAAAAAAAAAAAAAAAAAAAAAAAAAAAAAAAAAAAAAAACCCAAGAACTCTATTTTTTTCACGCACAAAAAAAATAAATAATAAGTTTTTATAAAAAATAATAATAAACTTCGATATATTCTTTTTGTCTTCCTTTTAATACAAATAAGATAACAAAGAAATGAAAACACTCAAAAAGAGAAGTGAAATAATACATACATTCTTAATTTTGCAATGTAAAGTACACTAGTCTAATAATTTCTCAAAATATTAAAAGAAAAATGGAATGCCCTATACTAAGTATTAACCTTAAGCACATCTATCACACTATGTAAAACATGAAAGAAATTTTTTTTAAAAATAAAGCCTAAAATTCAAATTTTATCCGAAAATATATAATCATAGTAAGATAATGCATGAATTGCGTAGAACAATGTTTATTTAGCCCAAATAATTCAAATAAAATTTATTTTAAAAAAAATTATTTGAATTATTACAATATCTCATAGAAAATAATTAATACTACAAACATATTATACACATTTCACAAACAGCAACAAACAAAATGTCATATTTAATATTTTTGTAAATAATGAATTTTCATAATAAGAAATAAATATTTGAGAGTTTGAAACTTTAAAATAAACAAAGGCAAACTCATGCTTCTCCCTAAAAAGAGGTTCAGAGTTCATACGCTTAACCTACTAGTTAACTAGTAATTATTAGATACACCAAGGTATGGTGATGTACTACTTCTACAATTACAAACTCTATTGGATGTAGATTACAAACTTATCTTCAAATTTAAATTCTATAGTAGCCAAGGCTCATCCAAATTCAATCTTAATCTGTAAATCAAATTTTAATACAAAGTATTGATAAATTCAAGGGCCATAATGGGAATGTTAATAAAATAATAAGGTTTGACTTTTCAAAGATAACTTAATTTTGGAACATCTCAAAATGGAATAGAGGTCAAACAATTTAGGATAGAGTAAATATTTATTTACATAAAGTTTAATATCATAGTGTAAATTGATTAGGGCTATACTCATTAACAAATACTAGATTGTTCTTTCTCAAAAAAAAAAAATACTAGATTGTTACATGTGCTTACACACGATTATTAAAAAAAAAAAAAAAAAAAAAACATGTGCTTACACACAAATGCATTCAACAACAGTGATGAACTGATGAAGAGGTGGTCTTACCTATGTGAATGAAGTGATCATCTGGACTTTCACAGTAAGTATTATAACTAGATCACTTGGCCCATGTTGGAAAACCCCTTTAGACCATTTTGTTGATTCCTCCTAAAAGACATTACCTGCAAGTATACATAAAACTCAAGTTATGATTTTGATTAAAAATAATTAACTTTAACATGAAAAGTGTATGAATATCATCAACACCACAAAATTTACTTCCAACTTGACGAGGGAAAATGAACTTTAAGTTGAAAAGTATTTCAATATCATTAACAACACAAAACCCACTTACAATTTAATGGAGAGAAAAAAAAAATGTTAAACTTGAAAAGTGTTTAAATATTATCAACTACACAAAACTCAGTTACAATTTGATGAAAGAAATTAAATTCAACATGAAAAATGTTTCAATATCATCAACAACACAAAACCCACTTCAAAATTTCAATGAAAACAATCATAAACTTTAAGTTGAAAAGTGTTTCTATTATCAACTAAAATAAATGAATCCACTTATAATTTGATAAAAAGAAATAAATTTGTAAATTGAAAAGTGTTTAAATATCATCAACTACACAAAACTCACTTAAAATAGCTGGCCGTGGACTCCTTAGTTCCGGCATCAAAATTAAGAAAATTAATTTAACCCAAAATAGAAAACCTCTACAAATAAGCATGGAGAGAGAAAAAAAAGCAAAAAAAAAGATATCAATTGGTTTGAGAGAGAGAAGCCGGAGGGTTTTTACTGTAGCTTTGGAACATGAACAGTGCCAAGGCAAATTTACTTGGTTACTGTAATTAATGTAAATTCTCTTAAACAATCAAAATTTTTTTTTTTTAAATTTATATTATTTAAAATAATAAGTATTCTAAGATTCCGAGAATATGAAAATGGAACCAAACAAGTTAAATGGTATTTTATTCCAACTCTATTGCCACGCACCAAACGTGACCTTACAATAATTTACGATGTCAGTAAAACAAAAATCCAAAAGGATAAAGAAAATGGAATCCGTAACGTAAATTCTTTGGGGTTTTGGTTTGGCTTTAAGGGATTGCTTTGCTTTCTGCTACTGTGTATGTGTCTGTGTCTCTGAGAGAAAAAGTTTGTTCAGACTCAGACCAATTTCTTCACAATCCCAAAAATACCTTCTCGTCTTCTTCAGGTATCTCTCTCTCTCTCTACTTTTCTTTCAATTTTTTAAGGTATTATAACATTGAATTTGTTTGTCCATATATGTCTATATAACTATTGATATATGTTGTTTTTATTTCCTCGGATTGGAGATTGTGGGAGTTACATAAAAATGTTGCTTAGAATAATATTATAGAACACAATAGAATTTGAGTGTTTTTTTTTTAATAATTTTTGTACACATGCAGCTGTATTTTGAACTCTCAATTAAAGTACTTACTTTTTTTTTTTTTTTATGGATTTTCATTGAGGCTGTCATTTTGCTTTGCCAGTTTGAGTTTCCCTAAATGACTTACTTTTTGCCATATTGGTGTATTTTGATTTTACAAAGTCAAATTCACTACCCAGTTTGATTTCTTTTCTTTTTTGACTGCAGAAATTGCCTCTCTGTTTTCTTTGGTTGTGAGTTGGGTATATTAGAGGATAATGAAGGATGTTATCAACACTGCATATGTTTAGTTGAAGAACTATATAACAGCATTCCAATACCAAGAGACTAAAAGTCGTGTATGTGTGTGTGCGTTTGATAAAATGGATAAAAGACTGGAACCTTCACCATTTGAATGGTTAGAGGAATATAATGGGCAGCTATATTCTCCCGTGAGAACAAAACGGAAGGTAAGATCAAGGAAAAAGGAATTTATTGGTTGGGGATCAAGACAGCTCATCGAATTTCTTGATTCGATTGGGAAAGATACCAGCCAGCAAATCTCTCAATATGATGTTACTGCCATTATAAATGACTATGTTAATAGGAACAACCTTCTTCACCCCTCAAAAAAGAAGAGGATTGTTTGTGATGAGAGGCTCCATTTCATTTTTGGAAGGAAAGCAATTAACCGAAACAAAATTTATGAATTGCTAGGAGCACACTTTGCTGAGAATCAATACGAATCTGACGATGCTTTGTCGTGCAGCTCTGATGAAAGGGAGAATGTTTTTGAGAGCAATGAACGGGAGAATGTTTTGAGATTTGAGAGGAAAACCCATCAAAAGAAAAAAGTTTATGAAACTCCAAAAATCGATTTAACTCCAAAAAGCAATTTTGCAGCCATAAATTTTCCCAATATTAAGCTCGTCTACCTGAAAAAGACTCTAGTTGAGGATCTTCTCAAGGACCCTGAAACCTCTGAAAGTAAGCTAGTAGGAAGTTATGTGAGGATCAAATCTGACCCTTACGATTACCTTCAGAAGAACTCTCACCAGCTTGTGCAAGTTACAGGTGATCTGCTAATTTTTATTCTCTTATAATTGACAGTAATTTTTATTTACAAAAAATAGTTGTTTTGTATTTTCCTTAAATGATCACGTTTCTTGTCAACAGCACTACAGTCCCTGAATAAAATTCCTTTTTGTGCATTGATATACCATTGATATATAATCAAACATTCCAACTGCTGTTAGTGTGTGGTCAATTATATTTATGTTACTATATACAGAGTGTAATGGGTTTATGTTTTGGTTAGTCCATAATCCATATATGCTACTTTATTTTGTTAATATATGGTGGTGTTATTATATATTTTCTAGGTCTAAAGAAGGCATCTGGAACTGGCGATACAAATACAGAAGTCCTCCTCCAACTTTCCAATGTGGTAAAAGACACCCGTGTTGTCATGCTTTCGGATGATAATTTTTCTGAGGTAAGAGTTTCGCAGATTGATTTAAAGCTATGAGCTTTAAGCTTAATCTTGATAAGCCTAGTTTATCAAGTTACGTGCTGGTCAGTCAGCATTTGCATGCTTTTTTCTTTATGATATTGAGCCCTTGATAGGCTCCTGGCCTGTGTCAGCACTTTTTGCACATTAGGGAAAGGATTTGCTGCAACCTTGTATGCTGCAATTGCTGCATAAAGGGTAAGCTGGCAGTCAAAGAGAAGTGACAAGTGTCCCATTGCCGCATAACCGAATTTTTTTTCCTTCTTTCTTTCTTTCGGTTTCAGCCCACGCCAATCCATGGACCCCTTTTTTTCTAAATATTTTGTGATTTTACTAATACACTGCTGTAGATGTAAATTGTGTGATTTTGTGATACACAACTATTCTGTGATTTATGGTGAGTAATTGTTTTAGCCTAAGTTCAGAGGCAATAGTCTTCTCGGAGCCCCAACTCTTATAGGAACTTTTTATCCTATTCATTCCTTTGCTTTTTGGGTTAATTTGTTTTCTTTCTCTTAGCTGCTAAATTCGAATAAAATAGTTTTTTTTGTTTTAAAAAAAAATGTTATAAAAAACCCATAAAAGTAAAGGTGGTTCTTTAGAGATGAATAGTTAGAAGTGCTAAGATAAATCATTAATAGGCTTTGTAGACTGAGTTTTGGACCTTTTGGTCATCAATAAACAGCATCTTTATAGGTGAGCTGTAATTGTTTCTGAAATTGGGAGACTGTTTAGTTTTGCAGTTTGAAGTTATTATTGAAACTGCACTTTTTAATTACTTTTACTGAACTCTCTCAATTTTTTCAAAAAGCCCAATTTCAAAAAGCCTTACCAAACCCACCCTAAGTTGTGGATTTGCGGCATGCCTACGCGTTGCCAACTTTGGGTGGGATCCATGCTCCCCCAAGTTTTAAAATGTTGGAAGTCTTTGGGAGGCTGCCTTTTCAACACCAATCAAATTTCTGCTTTAAAGATAGTCCACTTGGTCTTAAGCCTTAGTAAATCTTTCATTGCACATTTCAGTGAAGGCTGTTACTTTGCCATGGTAATTTGCATTATTTACCTATCAAAAACAACAACAAAAAAACATTTGTGCTATTGTGCTTGCATGTGTGGTCTACCTTAGCTTTTTAAAGTTAATTGCAGGAAGAATGCAAGGATTTGCAGCGGAGAATAAAAGATGGCTTGCTCAAGAGGCCAACTGTTGTAAGTATTCTTATTGAATTTTAATTTTGATTTTAATTATATATTATTACATTTTGGCTTGGCTAGAGACATGTATGAGAACTTTGTGCATATTTGTGTGCTTATTGTTGCACCCTAAATTCTTGGAGGTAATAGAATAATTCATGGACAGAGAAGAGAAAAATTCTTATAATATGCATAACAAAAGCCTATAGCATGTTGGTTTCTTTTGGCATGATTTGTGACCCATTTTTGGAGCTTCTGATTTTCTGAAAATATTTGTGTAGGCATTAGAAAAAGCTTGAACCCTGGTAAGACATCTTAAAGTCAAAGCAAATACTTAAGTCTTGCCCTTTGAGGTTTAAAAAAGAAAATATGTAAGGTTCCGATGGGTAATCATCTTTCTAGTGCCCCAAAAGCAGTTATTTTATAAATTCCTTGCCTAGGCTTTGAGCTGTGTGTCTTACTTGTGCGTAAAGCGACCACTAGTGATATTAAGAAATATCATTTTTTTTTAGCTTTGTGCACGCACTTGCAATATGAAGGGCCCCCTTGTTTTTATTAATAGTGCCACCCCTTCTGTGATATCATACTTCTACCATCATCTCCCATCACCACTTTTTGGGGAAATTATAATTTTCGTCACTTAGCTTTTGTGTAGGTTCGATTTTGGTCCCTCAAATTTGACAACTTTGGATTTGGTCTGTAAAATTACAAAAAGGGAAAATTGTGGCCCCTCCATATATATTTTTTGTTTATATGGCTAATGGGATGCTGAGGTACCTCATTTTTTAGGGACCAAATTTGAACTAACAAAATCAAACTGACCCCATAGACGGAGATGAAATTGTTCCATTTTTTAAATTTTAGAAACCAAATTTGAACTTTTATAAATTTGAAGGACCAAAATTGAACTTACCCCAATTTTCAGGGACCAAAATTATAATTTACTTGTACTTTTTTTTCTTAGTTCTTATAAGCAAAGATAATTTTTTTTATTGGAATTTTCTTGCAAAAGTTATGGCAATAGTAAGAAATGTTTTTCAACGTAAGAAAGCTTCAATGGCTGACCATATGCATTATGCTAATGGCAACTTTCATATGTTCTGGACATTTTATACTCCATCAAATTGGGGCAGGATGGAAAAGAAATATAGTATCAGATTCCTTCCATAGGGTAAGCATTTGAGGTTAGAACTTTCTATAAAAGCTTTGTGCTTTAGTGAAGGTTCCCCTTTCCCTTGGAAGTGTACCCAGAAAACATAGGCCCCAACTAGAGAAAGTGCCAAATGATTGTTGTAGATTAGGTGCTGTATTTGTAAGAAGGGTGGGTAAACCACAAATCATTTACTTCTCCAATGTGAAGTAGGCAAAAAACTGGGGGACATGATTCTGTTTTTGTTTGAGATGCTGTGGGCTATGACTAGACAAGTTTTGGATATGTTGGCTTGTTGACAAGGTCAGTTGGATAGACACCTCAATGTCGGCATATGGAACACTTTTCCATTGTGTTTTAAGTGGTGTATTTGGATAGAGAAATGCTCAAAGTTTTGGAGATTATGAGAAATCATTCTTAGACTTGAAGCCTGTGCTGATGAAGACCTAATATGATCGGATGGCTGTCAATGCATGTTTTTGTTTCTCTTAACTTATTTGAATTATTTGGCCAAGAGCTTTGTAGCCCAAATGGTTGGCACCTCTTAGTGTTTCCAACGGAGACATCCAGGGTTCAAATCGTCCCTCTCCTGTTGTAACTATTGAATATAAAAAATAAAATTAAAAACTTATTTGAATTTTTTGATCTTTTTACTTTTCTTTTGAGTTTTTTGATTGGCAAGTTTCACAACACAATGGGTCTTTTATGTTGAATGGCACCTCCACTAACCATGAAAATAAGGGGTGGTATGTGAGTCACAAGTTCAATCCCCATTAGGTATGTAAGTTATAAACCAATAAATAAAAAATAAATAAATAAATAAATAAAAAAAAACAAAAACAAAAACAAAAACAAACAAACAAAAAAACAAAAAACAATAGCTTTATGCCAACAGCAAAAGGATACGTTGCATTTGTAGATTCTTTATCAGCTTCTTTTTGGCTAAACATTAGAAAGTTTCCTTTTTGATTGTCTCTAGTCTTTTGTTCATTTCTCCTTTTTGGTTATATTTGGTGTTTCAGTTTTTTGCTCATATTCAATATATTAATGTGGTTCTTAAACCTTTTCTATAGGTGGAGCTTCAACAAAAGGTTCAAATATTGCATGAGGATATTACAAAACATGTAGGTACTAAGTATTTGAAAAATTAACTATTAGCCATCAGATTTGCTTGCACTTTTCTTTGCTTATGTTCTCATTGTTTTTATTTGTTTGATGTGGGGTCCAAGTTTGTCAATTAAGTGAACAGGGAAAGATATTATCCAGATGGGTAAATAGATTAAACTTCAAACAATAACAATTAATTACTATTGCTATGAAGCAAGCTCATATTTTATCTTTGTTACCTTTTCTTAATAATGAGAAACAATTTGAAAGAGGTGAGTCAATCGCTAGAACTACAGGTCTTAGAATGAAAAGGAAATAAGCTTACTTTTCACTTGAAATGTTGATGTGGCAGGAACCCAGAATACTGATATGAGTTATAACAAGCCTATGTGAATGCTAAGTTCTAAAAAATATGAACATTTGTGCCAAATATTGCTGACAACAATTGATTTTTGTGAAATTATATATAATAGAACTGAATAGAATAGCTCCTTGCTGTTGCAATAGAAATTTATAACAAAACAAGTATATCATGTTTGAATGGCAACTCTTTTCATTTGCAAGCATTTACTATGTTCGAAATTCCCTTCATATGTTGCGTCTTATGCACATGTTGGTCTATTTTGAACCTACATGGTGTAAACAAGAACATCTGCTGTCATAATTATTACAAGAGAAAAAGAAGACATTTCACAGAAAAAAAAAAGGAACTTCACATTGTTCATGAACAAATTTTCTTATATCGAAAAATTTATAATGGATATTGGTTCTATTAGCTTCTCCCTAATGTGGGTGTTGTGCTTAGAGTCCAGGAATATTTTAATTTTTAAACTATGCACGATTCTTCATTGTTGGGTGCTTTAATATCAGACTGCACATATTACAAGCTTTGTCAGTATATTACAGTTCTGCGTAATACTTTCTTATCTTTAATTAATATCATGTCGAACTGCAGTTTTTTTTTTTGGGCAAACTTTAAGACATTAATTGTGGTATCTTCCATGTAAGGCTACATGCTCATCAATTCAACTGTGAATTTTATCTCATACTCTTGGGGCAATTTTGATTGAATTCATCATCAAACTGACACTTTCTCGATCCTGTTGTGGTTTTGTTCCAGTGGCTTGCAAGAGAAATTCCTATGTTACAAAACCTCATTGATCGAGCCAATGAAAAAGGATGGCGCAGAGAATATCCTTTTAATGATATTTTAGATTACACACCGTGGTTGAATGTTTTGGCCTATCTTGGTATTATTTCTGAATCTGATTCAACTGATGAATCAAGGGATGTGGTTCAGATATATAATTGAGTCATTTGTTACACTATTGAACCAAAACCATTTAGGTGGAATGTGCATTATGTGGGTGGTACATAAAAATGGTTAATAAAAGGATTTCATGACTAGGAAATGAAATATTAGTTTGTTCAATGTATATTATTTTGTCCTCTTTTGAAGCTTTTTTATTGAATGATGGTAACATGTTCATAAAACAAGGAGTTTGTATTTTTTTTAAGGTTAAAATCAAATCCAAGTCTTACACCTATACAGGCCAAACCCATGACCTTTCCCCATCCCTCCCCCAATCAGTTTATGGGAGAAGGATATGCCATTTGGTCCAAAGACTGTTGGCTCCAATATTAAATATCTGAGACTGTCTTTCCATATTGATTTAATTTTTCTTATGATTTGATTGATAATACATGAAAGTAACTCTTTCCATGTATCTTAGAACTTTTTATCCGTATTTAGGTTGTAATTGAAACCTAAACTGAAACCTGAGATTGCTGGTTCAACTAGGATATAATTCAACCCCGTTTTATGGTTTCAACTTATTGTTTAATGCTGTGCTTGGATGTGGGATTTTGAGGTGAGATTTACTCAAAAGTTGTAATTTGAGAATTCCCTTTGTTGATTTCCCTTGTTTGGCTTAGCAGGAAAGTTATTTTAAAAATTCTGTTGAATTTTGAATTTGGCATTTTATTTTTGCATTTTTAAGCATTTGAATCTTAATTTAAAATTCCAGGGGGGGATGAGTAATTTACAAATTCTACCAACATTCTCGGACCACCCACCATTACAGAATTTTGAATTTGAGATATTAAGCATCAAATTGCAAGTTCAAATTCTGAGGGGGAAGGGATCATTTTTAAATTCTACTGACATTATTATTCTCAAACCATTTACCTATTTACACCATAACTACCATTGTCGCGAGTCGTCACCAACACACAACACACCTCCACCACCACTAACACCAACAGAATGTTACCACACACCTTTATTACCAATTCATTACCATCATTATTGTAGCTACTGTAATATTCTAATTTTTAAATATGATAATCCAATCAATGGAAACTTAAATTGATGGGATTGAAATTCCCGTCAATTTAAAACCTGTCATTTTTTAAATTCTAAAAATTTTGCCAATTCTTCATCCAAACGCAGCCTAGGAGTTTCCCAAATTAGATAAGGAAGTGGTGGTTACTGAAAAAATAGTTGGGGGGATGCACCCAACATTTGAATTTTGGCTATTGAATTTCTTGTGTTAGAGCAGGCATTGTGTTCCTGCAACTTGATGGTCTACTACTTCCATCATTTTGAAGTATGCATCTGTTCCCAGAAAGATTATGTTCATGGTTCATAAATAAGAGAAAGGATGCAGCTAGGCTTGATGGTATGACCCACTTATTGAGAAACTTTTTATGATACATCGTATGCTGGAAATGATGCCTACTTTTTGGCCATTACATTGGTATCACTCATCTTTGGAAGCTGACAATGATGAGAATTGGGTGGAAGCAATGATGACAATATTGGTTGTGATTGATCTCTGCCCGTGTTTACTTTTGCATCATTCCTATAAATGATCAATAACATGGACAAACAAGGCATGATTGAACCAATACTAGTAATACATGGTTACATGGAATGTGATATATTGCCCCAGCAGATCCATACCATACACTTTACTGACAATGGTCAGAACACATAATTTTATGACTAGATCCATGGTGAGTTTTATATTATTTCTCATCAACGATAAGGGTTTTTTATTTTTATTTTTATTTTTATTATTTTTGCATAAGATTCGCATTTTGAATATCTTGGGCTCAACCTAATATTTTTCTATTTACCCAAATCAGTTATGAGCCACAACACAAAGGCTTAAGTACTATGCTTGTTCATGTTATTTGATAAGCGGTCCAATAATTGCCACCCTGGGCTCCTAAATTTGTTCTCTGTTAAAGCAATTAGAAATGGTGAGTTATAATTTAGTTAGAAGAAGTAATGCTTTGCAAGATTCCAATTAGAGTTAGGTCTCTAGGAACTTTTCTCATGAGAGTTCAGGGACTGGAGTAGGGTATATGATCTATAAGAGGTGCAATAGTTGGAGGAAAAAGTGATCCTTTAAGGCTAGTATGGGATTCTCTGGCCCCTTGGGTAGAGGCGGCAGCCCCTTGGGTGAGAGAGATGCTGCACGTAACAGAAACATAATATACTTTTTTCCCTTGGGAGTTTGCATTATTTGGGTTCTAACATTATCACATTAGAAAATACAATATCTAATAGGATAATTTTCTGCTGCATCTAAAATTTATCTTCTCACCCATTATTACATTTCTTGATTCCTTTAGCATTGCTAACCACCAGAGCGTCCTATTTTGAACACTTAATTCACTATTTTGACTCTCTTAAAATGGAAGGAAATTTTGTGTCAGACTTTTGTTTAAGTGTCTTAATTGAATCTGCATGGATGGATCCTCTTTTTTCTCCTAATACTACTACATTTTTAAGACCATCTTCTCACAGCAATGTCATGAAAATTATCTGGTTTTGCATGCCTGCTGTATGTATGTGGTTTTATGTTGTTGATACCGATGCTTTGTTTAATACTTCATTGCAAAAAGCAATGTACCATAGGAATGTCATGTCCTGTATCTTGCAGAGAGAACTTGTGATGGAATTTCAACGAACATAACGAAAAATTGTAAGTAAACTTTCCCACAAAGCATCTTTGATATCCTTAATTGATTTACGCTTGATCAGTACCTGGAGAAAAAGCAGCTGCTCCAGAATCCAGATGAACAGTCACGGCTGTTGCATGAGGTCCCAAAAGTAATTGCTGATGAAATAGAGCCAGAAGCTACACCACAGGATACTCCAGAAAATATAAAACAAGAAAACAGTAATTCACCTAGGTCTATCCTTAGTGGAGCTTCTAAAATTCCTAATCATGTTATAGCAACAAATGGAACTGCGTCAGCTTGGATGTCACATAGCACTGATTATGCAGGTGCATCATTTAGATTATTCATTTCTTTCCTTGAAGGTCTTTTAATCTTGTGTGTGTGTGACAGTGATCACCACATTTCTGCAATGTTCATGACTGCATTTGGGTTTTTTTTTTTAGTTGGGGGTGGGGTGTTGTTATTTAATATGGATCTTCAGAATTGACTGACCTATTGTGTAAGAAATGGAATTGGTGAAATATAATACTTTATTCTTAAACTATCTTTGGTTATACTACAATTCATTCAGATGGAATTTGGAAGTTACTCTTCCAGAATCCGTGAAATACTTCACTTTTTTGGTTTTCCCATGTTAATAAAAATGGCTTGTTTTCCAAAGGCATGACATCAAGTAATGAGAGAATCCACTTTTATGTCAAAGATTGTGGTGATGCAATGGAAATCTTCATTGATTCATTCCATCTGATGTAATTCCCAAACTGCATCATGAAAAATGCCTGGCACTTCCTGTTGCATGAGTTCAGTTTTGAATGATTCCAGTAACGTAGGATTAAATGAGTAAACCAAACACATTGAGGTTGATTGCAGTTTTGCATAAGATATGGCTTGTTTGTGTGGTTTGTTGGAGAAAAAAGGAGGGGATGAAGAGAGAGAGAGACTATCTTGGTGTTTGGTGAATAAAGAGAATGGAAAATTTGGGAAACCGTTATGTGACTAAAATTGCTTTCCATAAAACCACCAATTTGATGCTTTACCAAAATAGCTTTTGCAGAGCAATTTTAGTTTGTTTGGGAAGTTGTAACAATTTTTTGTTACAGGCTGACCATGATGGGCATTCATGTTCCAGTTTTGAGGGCAAGTGTCAAGACCCAAGATAGTGATGTTATGTTATATCTTTTAATTGCAAGTGATGACATATATAGAGGAGTCAGTCAGTCTCTATTCTAGTTCTAGACTATCATTCTGTCTTACTCATATTTCAATTCCATAAAAGGGGAAATAAATGTATATCTTCAGGGAATGCCACAAGCCCCTTTTATCACCCACTTTGGTGATCTATAATTATATTGTTTCCCATTATCCCTTGTTATGGTGCACTTTAAATTTGCAAGGGGCAGACTGTAAAACAAACGGTTCCTCTTCCCCCCCCCCCCCCCCCCCCCCTGATTATCCTTTAAATTCTGATATCTCAATTATCCTTTAGTCTAATCATTTACTTAATTAATCATGCTTTGTTGCAGAGTTTCATCACAATGTTATTGAAGAACAGTCAGTTCAACCATCACATTTCATAAACAAGAGTAATGGTGAGACACAGCTTGCAAATACAGAGGAGAATAAGTGTGTTGATGAAATGGTGGCAAAGCAGGTAATGACATCTCAAGTGATTGATTTGAGTGATGACGAGGAGGTCGAAGAATTAAGTGTTGCAAAGAAATTTCCTGATGACATGCTGGGAAGCTTGTTATGGCATTACTTAGATCCCCAAGGAGACATACAGGGGCCCTTTTCTTTAACATCCCTAAAACGTTGGTATGATGCTGATTACTTTCCTCCAGATTTTCAGGTCTGGAGGGCAGATCGGATCCAAGATGGAGCTGTATTATTGAAAGACATACTTGACCAGAATTTTCCCAGTTGAATGTACTAGAGACTAGACTAGATTTGGTGCTCATTAAATCAGGGCATAATCTGTAAATTCAGTTTAGATTTGAAGGCAAATAGTTGATCTCCCAAGATATTGGGAAATTAAAACAAAGTCTATTTCTTTTTCTTTTTTTGTAAGGATTTTTGTTATTTCTTGTCCATGAGAATTTGTATCATCAAATAAAAATGATCCTTTGAAACAATGTATATCATCTATTGAGTCTTTATGAGATAGATGTTCACTTATTTAGCTTGAATTTACATAAGAAAGGGTAACTGATTGTTTATATTAGTAATCCAATATCAGCCTAATTGATTTTTGTTTTGGATAACCAGTCGGAATAATTTCTCTCACCTAAACTTAGGGCCCTATTATTATCAATATCTTATTTTCTGGCTGAATTTCAATAAATCTCATATTTTGTTTTGTTGAAATTACTTGCTTAACTGGTACCATTAGAAGAGGCACCGGTGAGTTGTAGCCCAACAGGCATTCCATCCTAGCCTAGGTGATGGTGTGAGTGAGTGAGACTGTCTGAGTCTCAGAGCATGATTGAATTTACCTAAACAAAAGAAGAAGAAAAAAAATAAAAATCCTAGTATATCATTGCTCCGTATGCTTGAGTTTTCCAATGTTAGGTTGAATTTTGATTATCCCACCCACCGGCCACCACTATAAATAAAAGGAAAGACAGTAATGGATAAAAGTATAGTAGCTGAATTTGAATTGAATTATTTGATCCATAGTCCTTACCTGTATCCGTGTCCGTGTTCATGTGATATTATTTGTTCCAAGGTAAAGGTAGTGTGCCTTGAAGAAGAGATAGCCAACCTATACTATACATTTTCTAACCAACTTTTAGGATCCGTTTGGTTAAAGGAGTGGAAAAGTGAGAGAATAGAAAAGATTTTATTTTCTCTCATTTTTGTTTGGGTGGGAGAGGAAAAAGTGGAGGGAAGGAAAAAATGAATTTGAATAAATTTACTCATATACCCTTATTAAAGAATGATGCCCAATTAAAACAAAAAAAATAGTGACAAATAATCACAAAAAAGAGCAATCACCCAAATTTATTAAAAAAAAATCACGCCTACTTAATAAATTTAAAAAAAAAAAAAGATGCAACATTGCTGCCCAAAAATAAATGGGGCACGCCCAGGCCTAGAAAATCAAAAGAAAGAATAAAATATAAAATATAAAAAGCAATGTTATCGTTATGGCCCAGGAGAAGAAGAAAAGAAAAAAGGCAACATTGCCCAACAAAAAAAAAAAAAAGGGCAACATTACTGCCCAGGGACAAGAAAAAAGAAAATAAAGGCAGCTTAAAGAAGCCCAAGTGCATATGGACATTTTTGTCAATCAAGAAAAATTCTTCTGTACTCAGTTTTCTCTCCATTTTGAGGAGAAAATATTTTGGTGGGCCAGGAGAGAAAACACTTGGGCTCCACAATTTATTTTCCTTCCTCCCAACTAACCAAACACACTCCAAAAAAGTTTTTCTTCCACTTTTTCTCCAAAATTTTCCATTCATCCTGTTTCACCTCCAAACAAACACACCATTAGCGTTCCTCCCTATCTCCATCATAGGTGAAGTGGGCTTTCTTGGACTTGTATTTTTGAGGAGTTTTGTTGGGTTTCTAGGCCCATGTCATGTAGTGAGAAAGTATAGTCAATGGGCTTTTGGGTTTAGTATGTTGTGATGGACTTTGAGCCCATGTGGGCTAGTACTGCAGGCCCAAGGTTTGTTGAGTTATTTTTTGAGTTTTGTTAAGCAAAACCCAACCCGTGTGGTGTAACTGTAGAGTGGTTTCACATGCCTTTGGCCTCTTTTTATTGCTGATTAGCCAAGTACCACCCAATGATAGTTTTTTCACGCGGTGCTTGTATTAAAAAATATATTTTTTCTTAGGCATGTAAAAAATTAAATAAAAGAGATTATGAACAATTTTACCAGTTGAGTTAACTGAAATCACATAATACTTCTACTTTAAATAATTACTAGTCGCTAACCTGTGTGATGCACGAAAAACTTTTAGATCAAATGTTAAAATGTTCTAGTTTAAATATTTTTCTAATCTCAACTATTTGAAAGCTGAATCAGCTCTAATATGAAAAATGTAATTTAAACATTTCTTATGAAAAATTGTCAAAATCCTATCACATAAGATCGTTAAATATAAGAAACATACAAATATTATGGAGTAAAATATTACAATAATTATAACATGCTCTTACGTTTGGTTTAATAAGTAAACAAAATAATATATAATTATGCTTGTATCTTCAAGCTTTATTCAGTGTCTTTTTGGGTTTTGCTTTTTGTGAAAATTTCTATTTCTCTTTTGTTCATTGTTTAGAGATTAGATCCATACAAATATTCTAAAAGATTAAACATACTAAAAACAAAAGATATTTGACCAAATATGATTGTTCCCTTAACTCTTCCAATTAGCAAGTAACATAGGACATTAATTGCAACTAATCAAATAATTTAGCAAATTTAGACCTTACAAAGCATGACAGCAACTATGTTACCAAAAAGCCAAAAGCTTAGGACATTGCATAATTCAGCAATACTATGCAAATCTTATATAATTAGTCCATCAACCTTTTTCTCAACTAAGAATAGTAATCAAATAGCACTAAGAAAAAAATTGCACAAGAAAAATAAGATAAAACCAGTATGAGTATAAAGCTAGAAGCTGTATTCTAAATTATTGCAATCTTTTTATTAAAAAAATCCATAATAAAAAACAAACATAGAGTTAATATAATTAATTAAGAAATCAAACAAATAAAATTCTAGCAATATTTTATACAAAAAAATCTAAAAATTCAAACAAAATCCTGCTATATCACAGCCAAAAAGTACCCATAACCATAAGCCTAGAACGAAACCAAAAAAAAAAAAAATGGTACTGAGATTTGAGCAATATGGAGATTGAAGCATAATATATAGAGATTCAAAGAGAATGGGTACCATATTGATGCTGAGAGAGTACGGTGGCTAGGTTTTTGGTTAAATTTGATTTTAATATATATATAAAATTCATACTTGTGTAGTTATGCCAAACACACAAAAGACAATTTAACGCAATGGCCCCTCTTTATTTAGAAGGTGGCTCTTTCGTCAGTCTTGGAATTCACATTGCACAAAAATTTCAACGGAGAACAAAGGAAAAAAAAAAAAAAAAACCAAAGACAAAGGAAGTCAAATTCATAGAGAAGAGGAAAAGAAGCGCTACGTTTTTTTTTTTTCTTGACAAGTTTATAGCTTCTTTGGATGAAGAGAGTTTTCAGTGATATCACTCATTTTTCTATTTTCATCATCCAAAATGTGTGGATCCCACCTGTTTTCAAAACTTAGCACTTGTTTGGATTAATTTTAAGTCACTGTTTTCATCACTCTGTCACTCAGGAAAACGGATGTGAGTGACCAAAACAGAAAACAGGTTTCACCTGCTTTGAGTTATTACCGTTGAAGCTCTGTTTCATTTCAGCTCTCCCCAAATTTTTTGTTGAAAATTTGTTGCACATTGAATCAATTATAACTACACATAATCACATAATTCTCAAAAACCCTCCCAACAAAACAGCAAACAAATGTATACAACAGCAATGAAATTTATCAAGAACCTGCAGCTCCTCACTCAATCACTCACCGAAGAACATTCTTTGCTAGCAAGTTGCAATCCCACATATAGTGAAACTTGAAATCTCTTTTACCATTCACAAGTACAGATTTCAATGCTTAAGAGTTCAGTAAAGTGAAGGTTTTTGTGTGGGGCTCAAGAGTGTTGAGGACTGTAACAAGTCAACAATCATGATATATAAATGAAATGTTGCTCAATCTAGCTCAATTTGGCGACTCGAATAAAAGAAAATCTGCTAAGAGGAAGATCCTTTAGGATGACTAAAAATTTCTCAAAAACAATTTGGGGATAAAGGAAACTCCTTAAGCTTAGAGAGTGAACAAGACATTTAATAAGATCTATGGGGGATGGAAAAAATTATTTTGTAGCTGGATTGGTGGCATGCGGATGATATTCTTTACACCAGGTACGGTTACAGAGTAGTACATGAGCGTGCAAGTGTCTTAAGGCAAAGTTTTGAGGTGGCTCACCACTAAAATGGTTGAATCACTCTAATATTTGACAAGAATTATATAATAATCAAAGTCTGTAAAACAGAAGCAAGTAATCCAATGTGAGGGAGAGAGATTGATAGTAAAACAGACAATAAAAAGAAAAAAAAATCCAAACCTTTTAAAACTGTCATTCCTTTTTCTTTTCCTACGTTTTCTCAACAACCAAACAAAATCCAGATTCCAAAACAAATGGAAGCCCCAAAATCTTCCACATTTAGAAGGATTTCACACAAAATGGTATAGTTAATAGGAACCCAAAACCACATTAAAAAAAAAAAAACAACAACAAAATATCAAGAAAATAAGACATACCTAGTTAAGCATTCAGTTCAAAAACCCATAAAATGGAAAAGATCTAAGAAAAGAAATAAGACACTCACACACTCAAAAAGTGAAGCAATTAAGAGAGAAAACAGAGTAAGGTGCAGGGGCAAAATGGGGGAAAAAAGGGAACTTTAGTGGCAACAGAGCATAAGAAAAGAAAAAGTCACAAACCTGATGGAGAAGAAGGAGAAACAGACTTCAGTAGCTTCTGAAATGGTGACGAAACTGACGAGGCAAGGGAGCTTCTAAAAATTTTAATGGGTTTGGGTTTGGGTTTTGGGAGAGGCATTCTGTTGAAGGGGTGAAGGGAAAATGAGAAGGGAAGGAAATGGGGAATGGGTTCCGTGGGTACACTAACAGAAGTGTCTGATTGTTGATCAGGAATGGCTCCCACAAAAAAGTTGAAATATTTGAGTTATGTGAAATGAAAACATTGTCCAAACAGTGGGTAGTGAAAATTGGGATATTTTGAGTGATGAGTATTGAGTGACAAAAATTGAGTGACGAAAATTGAGTGACCATTTTTTTTAACCAAACAAGCTCTTAAGGATCTTGATAACGCATTTCTCATTGTTGGTAACATCTATACCCTCAAAAAGCGTTACGTTTACAATGGACCAAAACAATCGGGTTTTTTGGGTAAATAAGAGATTTGGATTGGAGTGAGAGAGAAGGAAGGCGGCAATTAAAGCTTAGGTGGCGTTTGGTACGAGGAAATCCACATTACTCCTAGCATCCAGATTCTTAGGAATGTGATTCCTTGCAATATGAATGCCTAGAAATGTAGCTATTCCTATGTTTGGTTTTATTGGGAATCTCTTAAGATTCCTAAGAATGTGAGATAATAATGTTTGGTTTATTCCTAGGAATCTTAAATGAATTATTTATTTTTCCCATTCTATACTTAGATTTGAATGTGAACTACCAATTCCTTAAAAAAAATCTTCCTCTAAATAAATAATGAAAAACAAAATATAAACTATTAATTATGAAAATTCATTAAAACTATAGTCTAAAATTCATTAAAAAATCTTTCTCTTTCGCTAGCGAAATGTGGGGCTCCATCTTCTCGTAGGGTGTAGAATAGTAGTCCCTTCTCTGAAGGAGTTTTCTGTACTTCTCAGTAATAAGTTCACTTAGAGGCTTGTGGGGTTTTTTTCTTGGGTCACTGGGAAACAGAACCTTCTCTCCCTTTTTTCCTTCAATTCTTATTCCTTCCTTGTTATTTCTATACCTCGTCTCTTTCTCATTTTCTGTTTTTTTAGCTTCGTTACAGATAGAGGACCTAACAGAATCATGGAGCAAACTTAAGTCTTTCGGATTGTGAAGGTTCTAATGTTAGATTGATGGAAAAGCAAGTTGAAACCAAGTGTGTGTTGGTTGCTAAATTTTTGACTCGCCGTGCTCTTAATTTAGGTGCGATTGCAAAAACCTTTTCCCCCTTATGGAGTGCAACGAAGGGATTCAAAGCCAGGAAGGAGGGGGAACATGTAGTGCTCTTTACTTTCAAGGACTGAAATGATGAAAGTCCTAGCAACGGAACCATGGAATTTTGATAAGCACTTGGTAGTGTTCCAAAGGTACGATGGTATCATGGATGTGAGAGAAATGAATTTCAATCAGTCTACCTTTTGGGTTCAAGTGCATGATCTTCCACTTAGATTCAAGAACCGAAAGGTGGCAGAACAATTATGTGAAGCCATTGGAACAGTGAACCGTGGAGTGGATGATTTAGTCACGGAAGGAGATCGGTTCGTATGAATTAGGGTTACTTTGAATATCTCTAAACCTTTATGGAGGGGAAGAGTGATCACACTGGACGACGGGAAGGACTTGTGGATTCCTTTCAAGTATGAACGACTTCCAAACCTTTGTTATTGGTGTGGGTGCCTAACATATGATGATTGGAACTATGATATATGGACTGAAAGCGAAGGAAATTTATCAACAGAAAACCAGCAGTATGGTCCTTGGATCAAAGCTGCACCCTTTGTGCCTTCAAAGATTAAGGTGTTCACGGTGCTGGGTTACTATGCAATGAAGAAGAAAGAAAATCCACCATCAAATCCAGTACAGGGCAGCAAGCCACCCGTGGTGGTGGTCCGATCTGAAAAACCCTTGCCTAAGGTGATTAAGCTTGAAAAGGAAGGTATTTTTTCGAATCAGTCTGACCCAATGGATCCGAATTTTCAGTAGACAAATATGGCTCATTCAAATTTGAATCAGGTTAACCTTAATGAAGATGGAAACATTTCCTTAAATGCAGTGGATTTGGAGGAGAAAATCGGGGCTGGGAAAAACTTTAAGGAGACGCTGGAGATTCTAGATAAGGAAATAGCAATGTTTGAGGTTGTAACCACAACAACTATTGAGACTTTAAACCCCTCAGGCCTTCTTAATACTGGACCAATAAACCCTATACCACTACCTAACCCAAAAAGCCCACTTACCAACATAACCAACCTAAGCCCAACTTAGAAAAAACCAACACCAAAAGCCTCTCCAAAATGGACTATAATTAAAAGACAAGTGGGGATTAATGATGAAGCCGTGGCTCTTAATGCTACACTGGGTAAAAGAATTGCTCATCTTCCTCACAGTGACTCAACCCCTCAAAACACAAAATCCTTAATGCTTCTTCACAGAAAGAAAACCTTATCTCAGCGGCAGAGGCTGGTACCCAGCCCCGCCAAGTACAATGAGTTGTCTATGTTGGAATGTGCAGGGGCTTGGGAACCACCTTATGACTCGAGAGCTTGCAAACTTGGTGCAAGCACAAGATCCCTTTGTCCTATTCCTATCCGAAACATGACAGACAAAGCAAGGCTAGAAAAATTGTGTGACGAACCAAATTTTGATGAGAAGTGGGTGGTGGATAGGATAACTAGAGCTGGTGGTTTGGCTCTTCTTTGGAAAAATTCAATAAGCATCAAAGTGGTTGGTTCTTCTGTTAATTTTATTAATGCTATTGTTAATGATGGGCAGGAATATTCTCGGAGGTTCACATGTATTTATGGATTTCCAGAAGCAAGGAAGAAGGTGGAAACTTGGCAGCTACTACAGGAACTCAAAAATAAGTATAACCTCCATTAGGTTTGCGCAAGGGACTTTAACGAGATCCTTAGAGGACACGGGAAACTTGGTGGCTTGCCGAGGAGGGAAGTGGAGTTGGAAGCATTCAGGGATGTGGTGGATGAGCTTGGCTTTGTTGATCTTGGATACTCGAGGAGGAAATACACATGGAGAGGTAAAAAGGGTGATACAATGATCCTAGAAAGGTTGGACCGTGCCTTTGCTACTTTTACATGGTTGGAACTTTTCCCAGCTACACAAGTTCAGCATTTGCACTCCAATGCATCAGACCACAACCCCATAATCATCAAACCCAAAGGAATTGTGCAATGCAAAAATAAACCATTTTGCTTCGGGAGCATGTGGATGAAAGAAGATGGTTGTAGGGCGACGATAGTTGACGCATGGGGTTACCCGTCATATGATAGCAACATGATTTTGGCTGCTTCAAAAATTAAACATTGTTGGGAGAAACTGGTGGAGTGGAGTCAGACATCATTTGAGAGCATAAAAAGTCAACTAGCAGAGGCAACAAAAAAACTAATTCTAGCTGAGAAGGCAGCAGTACGGGGGTCTTCATATGAGCAGTTCGAAATTGGAAATTAATGATTTACTCGACAAGGAGAGCATGATGTGGATTCAGAGAGCCTGAGCATTATACTTGCAATCGGGTGACAGCAACACCTGATATTTTCACAGTAGAGCTTCACAAAGATATAAGAGAAACTGGATTCATGAGCTGCGGAATAATCAGAATATTTGGTGCACATCAGAGCATCAACTTCAAGAGATAGCAACATGCTTTTATCAAGAACTCTTCACCACTAGTTGTCCCGATGAGAGCCACCCAATTTATGAGTCGACACAGCCAATGGTTTCGGTGGATATGAACAAAGAACTACTACGTAGCTTCACAAAAGATGAGATGGAAGTAGCTCTCAAAACCATGAAGCCATTCTCGACCCCCGGACCGGATGGTATGCCTCCTACTTTCTTCCAAACCTACTGGTCTGTTGTTGGTGATGATGTTTCCTCTGCTATTTTAAATTGTCTTACTAATTGCTCTATGTCTGTTGAGATCAATCATACTTTTATAACCCTCATTCCTAAGGATAAAAGTCCAGAAATTTTTTTTTAAGTTTAGACTAATTAGCCTGTGTAATGTTATTTACAAATTGGTGTTTAAGGTGCTAGCAAATAGACTCCAAGGGCTACTTCCTGATATAATTTCAGAGAATCAAAGTGCTTTCCAAGCAGAGAGACTTATAACTGATAATATTTTGATGGCTTTCGAAACTTTCCATTATATGAAGCACCAAACAGGAAAAGCAGGGTTTATGGACCTTAAACTAGACATGAACAAAGCATATGACAGGATTGAGTAGTCTTTTCTAAAGCTGCTGCTGTTGAGATTGGACTTCCATGAAAAATGGGTTGATTTGATGATAATATGCATTACAACGGTCTCCTATTCCCTTTTAATCAATGGGGAGGCAACTGAAAAAATATTTCCTTCAAAGGGCATCAGACAAGAGGATCCGCTCTCACCCTATTTATTCCTTCTTTGTTCTGAAGGGTTACATGCCTTGATTGATAAAGCAGCTCTAGAGGGACATATCAGAGGCATTTCCTTATGTAGAAATGACTCTGGACTAACTCATTTGTTTTTTGCAGATGATAGTCTTCTCTTTTACAGGGTTTCAATTCAGGAATGCAACCACATCCAGGACATTCTTTCGGAATATGAAGCAGCTTCAAGCAAAAACTCAATAGGGACAAAACAACCCTATTTTTCAACGAAGTAACCTCTCCAAATACTCAGGAAAGCATCATTAATTTACTAGGAGTATCGGAGATAAAGCAATACAAGAAGTACTTGGGTCTTCCCTCTCTTGTAGGGAGGGGAAAAAAGGCGTGTTTTGCTTTCATCAAAGAGAGGGTTTGGTCCAAATTAAAGGGATGGAAGGAAAAGCTCATTTCCCAAGCAGGTGGAGAAGTCCTCATCAAAGCAATAATCCAAGCGCTTCCAACCTTTGCAATGAGCTACTTCAAACTACCTTCATCTCTTTGCGGTGAAATAGAGATAATGATTCGTAAATTCTGGTCAAAGAGGTAACCGGAGGAATATGCATTGGGTGAAGTGGAACACACTGTGTCAGTCTAAGCAGGAAGAAGGTATGGGATTTAAAGAGTTACAAAAGTTCAATGATGCATTATTGGTGAAGCAAGTATGGAGGTTAGCCACTAATTAAGACTCTCTGTTTTTTCGGTTCTTCAAAGCCAAATTTTTTCCAAATGGATCAATTTTTTAAGCAAAAAATTACATGGGGTCTTTTGCCTGGAAGAGCATTCTAAAAGGTAGAGACATCATCCTTAGGGGTATGAAGTGGAGGGTAGTTAATGGGCGATCTATAAAAATTTGCAGGGACCAATAGCTTCCTAGTGTGGGCTCAGGTAAAGTATTATCCTCCCCCCCCCCCCCCCACAAGATCATGATCCGAAAATGAAGGTAGCTGACTTAATTGATCATGAGCAGCACTGCTAGAGAACATAAATCATAAATGGTATGTTCCTTCCTTTTGAGGCGAATGTGATTAAAGCAATCCTCTTGAGTCTGGTGGATACACCAGATTGGATTTACTGGTCAAAGAACTGTAATGGAGTCTACTCTGTTAAATTTGGGTACAAACTGATAATGGAGAATGAAGAAATAGATGCACCAGGTGGTTCAGACCCAATAGTGAGAAAAGAAGTTTGGAAAAAAATCTGGAATCTCCATGTTCCAAATCGCATTCGCACCCTTCTCTGGCATGCAAGCAATGATTCCCTCCCCACGAGGGTGAACTTGGTTCGCCAAAAGCTTCTACAAGATGATACATGACCCAATTGCAATCTGAAATCAGAAACTACAACTCATGCCCTGTAGTCTTGCCCGAAGCTAGATACTGTGTGGCTCCCTCAATTTGCTAAGCTCAAGGAGGCAACCTCATCTCTCTCGACCTTCAGTGAGATTGTCCATTTAGCCCAACATGACCCCAACTACATCGAGGTGTTTGCCAACATCATTTCCTTGCTTTGGTGAGAAAAAACAGAGCGACACTCGGTGAAGAGAATTCTAGCTTTGAAAAAATCCTAGAGCAGGCTCGTAACTTGGTGCAAGAGTTCCATCATATCTGCCCAATCCACACAAAAATTCCAAGAACAGCCCGAGCAGATCGTTGGAGACCTCTCCTCTAGGTATGGTGAAGGTCAACTTCGACGGTGCTATTTTCTCAACCCAAAATTCAGCAGGTTTCGACATGATTATTCGGGATCAAGCTGGATTGGTTTTGGCTGCCCTTTCACAAAAGATTCCCCCGCCTACTTCTGTAGAGACAGTGGAAGTGATGGCAGCACGAAGGGCTCTCTTGTTTGCCAGAGAGTTAGGATTTTAGAGAGTAATGGTAGAAGGAGACTTTGAAGTTATCATTAAAGCCATCAAGGAGAAAGCACTACTTTCCTCAGACTTGGGTCACATTTTGAAGGATATCCATGCTTTATCGTGTTCTTTTAGAAGCATTTCTTTTCATCATACTAAGTGTATGGGCAATTATGTAGGTCATCGGTTAGCTAGAAGGTCTTCTTGTAATCCTCTGTTAGTATGGATGAAGGAAGTTCCCCTTAACATTTTGGATGTTTACAACCATGATCTTGAATTTATTCATGAATAAAATCCACACTTAATTGTGGGCCGGCTTCTCCAAGAAAAAAAAAAATTTAAATGACAAGTACAATACACGAATAGCTATTTAAATTCTCAAATGCTTTATTCTTAATAATAATTTAAAAAAAAACTTAATCCATAACAAAACAACCTGACAACGTTTAGGTCTATAAGACAAGAGAAAAGATATTGATGATTTGTTTTATATTTTATCTTAATTGCTTAAATGATAAGGAAAAATGGTTGAAATTTTCAATTTATAAAAAAATACAATTTCCTTTAAGCTTGGGAATCTAGATACCCACCAGTTTTAAAGGGAATCCACATTCCTACTAAGAGGGGTTTAGAAGGGGAATCCAGATTCCTCTGGCACTTGATTCTCTAGCGTAATTTGCAACCAAACATGAGAATCTTTAAACATTCATAAGAATCCTAAAATATTACCTTGTACCAAACACCACATTAAGGTTTTCACTGTGTGTTGAGTTTTCAAAAATTTGGACTCGGGTTCTTCAAAATAAATAATAAAGATGGTTTTACCGACCTTGGCAAGGGTTTATATTTGTTGAAATTTTTGTTATAGAATGTTAGTTGAAGTAGAATTTTCAAGCTCTTGAAACATATATCTAATAGAGTTTTACTTAAACTAAACTATTGTAAAAATAATTACACGTTGAAGAGAAATAATAAATATATAAGATATAAAACCTAAAATAAAAAGAAAAAGAAAATAGTGGTGGCGTGGAAAATTGTGGGAGTTTCAGAGGTTTCAATTTTATATATATGTACTAGTATTATACTCGTGCAATGCACGACTATCATGTGTAAATTAATGAAAAAAAATTATTTTAATTTAAAATTAAATAGATAATAAAAATAAAGTAATCTTTTACTTTATTTTTTTTAAACAATTAACCTTTAACTTTTTTTTTAGAATACTAAGTATTTTTTACACACACACACAGGAAGAGGGGAGAAGACTTTTTAAAAGAAAAGTAACCGTTAACTTTAAGTTATATAATGAATGCATATTGTGTAAGATTAAGTTTTTATAAAAAAAAAAAATCATATATAAGTCCAAAATTAATTGAATAGAATATGGTAGATAACTATGCAACTAATATAAAAGGAGATTCCTAAAAAAGTATAAAGGGAGTTTGCATATGTAAAACGCATATTTAAATGAAAAACCTTGAATTCAACTTCAATGTAATAGTTAAGAATTATGAACAACCCAAATTACTAAACATTAAAAAATAAAAGTAGATAAACTTACGTAAGAATTGAATTTTTGTCTTTGAAAGTGAGGGAGGATGCACTGAATTTTACCCTATCAAAACCAAATGTGTAAATATAAACTTCAAGAATTTTTTTTGAGAAAAACTCGATACCAAGAGTATTGTTTTATAGAGTGCTTCGAATCCTCAAGGAAACTCTCTAAAAAAAGACATGAATAATAAAAAAATAAAAAAACAAAATCAGAATATATTTTTTTAATTTGAGAGAAAAACAAAAAACAAATAAGAAATAGCCCTAAAAAATGTAAATACTTGGACATTCAAAATATTAATTAAAAAAAATCATGAACCTTGCCTTATTATTTATAGTGACCTGAAAATCTAAAGATGAGAGTCATGGTATAATAAAACTATTATCCATAATCATTCTTATATTTATCCAACCACAGTAAACTTAAAAGAAATTTTTTTTTTTTTGATAAGAAGTAGGTTCCATTTAAGTTGTGAAGAAGTTGATATAAGAAAAAAAAAAAGAATTTATTTAAATCAAATACCATAAAAAATCAATTTGTTAACGTTAATTACAAACTATTTTTTCCTGTTATACCGTAAAATCAAGTTGTTACGTATTAGTATTTGTTAACGTTATTAGCTTCTTTTTTTTTTTTTTTTGGTTATCCAAAAATTTGACATTTATCCAAAAAAAATAAAAACAAAATATATTTGAAAAAAAGTATATAACAAATCCTCCCCGTGTGTATATCCTCCCAATGAAATTGGTTTTTTGTTTTTTGTTTTTTTTTTTAAATTCATGGGATTAGCTATACTTCTAGCTCACAACTACACATTTTAATAGTTTATGCTTTAGATTATTTTTTCTTTCTATCCTATTATCTTTGGCTTTGTTGATAATATTTAGATAGACATACTTGTAGGATTTAGTTGTATGACACCAACAAACTAAATTCACCTCTCAAAGAAAAAAAACCAACTAAATACGTGTAGTGTAATAATAAAAAATAAGAAAGTTGCTTTTTTTTTTATTTTTTATTTTTTTTTATAATACACCATACGAAAAAAAAGGATTAGATAGATTAGATGAAGAATTTAGATTATAATACACTACACTTAAAAAATAAGGATTAGATGGATTAGATGAAGAATTTGGATTGTAATCAAATTAAGATTTTTATCAACTTAGAAATTATAGGAGTATATATATTTTTAAAATTTAAAAATCTAAAAAAAATTCTGCAATTTGGTGCAACTACTTGGCGCAACCGCGACTTCTAAACCCAACTTTTATTATATAGTATATGATTTTTTTACCTTTTTTTTAAGGAAGAATTGTTCTTTTATCTTGAATAGCTCTATGTTCTACAAAAAAACGACAATTTATCTTTAAGAATCGTTTTTTAGAAACAAACACACACACATCCACAAGGGAGAGGGAAATAGTTTATAACATAAAAGCAAACTATAAACTCCACTCAAAATTTATGATCTGTAACGATTTTTTATGTCATGGTAATCAATAAAAGCTAAGGGCAAAATCTAAACAGTGTTAAATTTTAGGCCTAAAATGTTGATAAAAAAACAATGCCAAATAGGAATAAGGGTACACTAAAAATATACAAAGATGTATTCAACAACATAGCAACTACTTTTTGATGTGTTTTTTCATTATTATAATTTTTATTTTATTTTGAGATAGAATTCTACTCTAACATATATCTAAGTATATGTGTATGAAGTTCTTTCCTAGATACTTAAACCTTGTCCCTTTCGTTTTTATTATTGCTAACAAAAACTCAAATTACTTATTACAAAAGAGATTAAATTCAATAAGGATGCGGTGTAAATCTTTGGTTTACCCCTCTAATAGCAACATGCCACATCAGCGTTTCACTAATCAATGAATAGGATAGATCACACATGATCATTCATGAATTCCTAACCCTTGGATGGAAAACCCAACAATTGCCATAGACCTTGACAAATGGAGAGGTCACTAGAAAAATTGTTGTAGTCTAAAAAAGCATCGGAGCCGCCATTTGGTGGTGATTATGGCCTTCAGGTTTGGGTTTTTCTTGATTTGTTACTTTTGCTAAAAAAAAAAAAAATATATATATATATATATATCTTCTTCACCATATTCTTATTTCTTAGGTATGATTAACAGTTACAGCTTCAATAAAACAATTGATAGTGCTCACCATGAGTGGTTTGATGCATTTGAGGGTTTAAGGTGAAAATAAAAATTGAGATTTTTTTATATATTTACATATGACTTTAAAAAATTAAATATCATTTAAAATCTATTTATTTATTTTAGATGCAAAATTATTGCTAATTAACATGAACAACGTAGAATTTTTTTTTTTAGAAAGTCTATAAACACAAAAAATTTGACAAAACTTTTCACACTTGTTGATATTGTAGAATGATAGTGGTAAGTAAAAGAGTGATATTAGTTGTGGACCTAGATGAAAGCTAATTAAAGTTTGCCAACTCAACTATTATAAAAAATGTTGTGAATTTTTTTTTAGAAGTGCTACATTCACAATGTTTTTCACAACAAAATCCTAAATGTTAAGTTGTTACTAATTATAATTTGAATTTATCTTTGAAATTATTTTTTTGTCATTAATAACAATTTGCTACTTAGGATTTATTGTAAAAATGTTGTGAACGTAGCATTTCAATCTCTCTCTCTCTCTCTCTTTTTTTTTTTTCTTTTTTTCATTTGCTAAAAATATATTATTTTATTTATTGGCTTATATTTTGGCTTAATTAATTAAAATTTGGGGCATTTTTTGTACTTGGGCCCTTAGGCGACTGCATCAATTGCTTATATTGTTAAGCCAACACTGGTGCTCACTCATTGCTAGCATAGCAATTGTTCAATGCAATTGGTCATTTGACATGGCTCTCTCAAGCATGGCGAAGGTGAAGCGGTGGAAAACCAGTTTATGAGTCTATGATTATTGTTGAGTATATTGACTAGACTACGAAACAACTTCAGTGTCCTTTTTGAGACTCCGGTAGAGTCTCCAGTGGCTTCTCCTCTTGTCAGCGTCTCTGGCAGTAGCTAGGTTTATCATTTGATGGGAATTTTTTGATTTTCTAAAATTGTGAAATAACTAGGAAAGATTGTGGGTAGCATGCAAAGTTGTCAAAATTAGGATCCTACAAAGGATCATCGATCGTAAGATTCTACATTATTTAAGAAAAAAACACATTGATATGTTAAATAATCACATAAATTATACATTCATTCATAAAAAAACCATAAATTTGCATCCATTTGATGTAATTATCATACATCACTACATCTATTTGTAAGCATCATTTAAAGAGGCCAAAAACTCAAAATGTGACATATTGGAATGTTATTTTTCATTTAGGTCCAACTGACACTCTAAGGCCTTGTTTGGTTTGTCACTCACTCATATCCCAATGCTCAAAACTCAAATCTCCTCACTTAAACTCATATCCCAATATCTCACAACTTTAACTCAATAAAACCCATAACTCATTCTCACGCTCGTTTGGTTAAAGATTTTCATAGCTATCTCAAATTCAAAAACCCCCCTTTCTGTCACTCATTGGATCCCACATAGCATTGATTGCACTGCAAAAGCACTACAACGGCAACAGACTACCCACGTGTAATACCTCTCTCTACTTCACGCCCTTCCCACAAAATCTCATCAGCTTCTCTCTCCATTCTTTCCACAACTCCTTTGTTATCTGCAACTTCTCCTCACCCAAATTATTGACCTTCACATCTTCGAGAAGCCCTCATTCCGCCTCTCATTTTCTGCCCCTCACCTATCCTCCTCCCCATCATCCATTTTTTCTCCATTAGAACCGGTTGCTGCTACCTCCGTCCCACCCTAAGAAGACCAAAGGTTCGTTCAAGGCTTCTGCTCTCTGTTCTGATCTTCAAATTGGGAAACCCACACGGAGAAATTCACGAGCCCAACTCCAATCACAACCCAAGTATCCCTATTTCCCCATCTGCAGTCATATTCAGCTTCTAAACCCTTGTCGGCACCATGGGTATGCCAAATGAAACTCATGCCATAATCGACGCACAACCTGCCTCTTATGGAAATCCTTCCCAGTCCAAGCGTTGAGAGTGTGTGTGATCACATCCCACAATGGCTCATGGGGAACACCTTCCGCAAAAGTACCCAGCAGGAATTGGCCAAAGACAATATCACATAATTCATCAACACAGTCATCATCCCACCTCCTCAAATCCCTAGCCATCTAATAACAACCTCTGATCATGTAACAATCACATATAAACAATAAACATTTCCATGTATTCAATGCCGTTCATGGTGTGGAGGTTTAACAACACTTACCAAAGCAACAACATACTATTGAAAGATTTCATTTAACTGATTGACAGTGAATATATAGGCAGTTTAAGAAATACTCTTTATGGTTAGCTACAATAATACCAACAACAACCACAAATATCAAATTCTAAAGATGAAACCCCATCATGGCACTTCATGAGATCCGTGTATGTGATCCAAGTTAGATTTAAAAGTGTGTTAGGTATCATCTTATTTTCATTAGTAACACTGCTTCATCTTCGTCAAATAAATCAATATAAAAAAATTATGATGGGGTACATGTTTCCTGATGTGTTGCAAACGTGCACTAAAAAGCTAACAATTTTTTTTTCCAATCAAGTCAGACAATAGAGCAAATAAGCAGGGGAACCTACAACATGGATTAAGCAAAGAAATAAATAAGAAAAAAAAAAGAAAAGAAATAGAGGCGTACAGGTGGAGTACTCTAACAAGGGTAGTTAAGTTTTTTTTTTTTTTTTTTTCCCAAGCCAAAAGCGAAGCAAAGCATTCACAATACATGGTTATAAATACTGAGACATTGTTCATAATACCATGCTTCTAACAAAGGAACAAGACAGATAAACTTATAAAATAAAAAAAAAACAAAAAAGAGGCATAAACATAAAGAGTAAACACAAAGGGTATTCAAGAGTAAACAAGCATTCATAGCCAACGTAGAGAGTAAACACAAAGCAAAAAATATACATGAGTAGCTATACTGAGACATTGTTCTTAACCAAGCATTCATAGTGAAGAAATGGAGGAACATGGAAAAAAAAAAAAAGGTAGAATCTAGCAGCTTTGAGCATGTAAACAGATGGAGGGGGAGCGTTTGGGTCTCACCTGAAAATGGGATCGGTGAATGGAGCTTCGTTGGAGCTGGACCTTCTACTGATCGGCGGAATTGGAGAAAAAGATTTTCGAATGGATTACAAGAATGCTTTTGGATCGGGTTGTGCTTATGCTGTGGGTTTGGGAGAAAGGAAAAGGGAAAGTGATGAAGAAGAGTATGGTATGGTGGTTGGAAAAGTAATGAGGAAAAATATCCATTGCTCACAAAAGCCTGCAGTGATGGGATGAGACACTGCTGTGGGACCCGTGTTTGCTGGAAATTTACAAGACTGCCACTGATAACTCAAAACTCTTAATTTGAAAACAGCCTCACCGTGTTTCCAAAATTGCTCACCCATCACTCAAAATTATGAGATATCATCACTGAGTTAATGGTTTTGGAAATTCATCCAAACAAGCATGCTACCCATGGGCCCCACCGATTTTGGGTTATGAGTTAACAAAACTGGGATTTGTTAACTTAGTTCAGGGAAATCCAAACAAGGCCTAAATATCTCTCTACCTTAGAATAGCAAAACTGGATGTATTAGGATGTTATTTTTCATTTGGGTCCAACTAAGCCTTTTATCAAGTTAAAGAAGATTACAAGAAATTAGAATCGTTTGGGATCATCAGAATTGTATGATCCTGAATGATCATAGCGATTCTGCCAAAGATCCTAAAAAGATTTGGATTGTTTTGGGTAGGTAACATTGTAAAGTCGTAGGATCCAAATCGGGATTTTGGTAACCATGGTAGCATGTCCTATTTATTTATTAGTAAAATGCTGAGGTGGGATAATAGTATTGGAGGGTGTAAATAAGGTCTTTTACACTTGTTCACCATGTGGATCTTATAATTTCTCATTTATTAGGTAGCGTGGAATAGTATTCAAAAGTGAGATAGAGATTTTTTTTTTTTTTTTTTTAAGTGAGATAGAGATAACATTCTAATTTTTAAGATCTTTCCATACATGAGAGTTGATAAAAGTTTGAAAATTTGAATTTAGAAATAAAAGTTGTAACTCAGATTGGAAAAGAGGAAAAAACCTAAAATTTAGGAACTTTTTAAAAAATAGTAAATTACTCTTTTAACTAGATTGTGTTTTTAAATTTAAAATTATTTAAGTAAAAGATTTATAGGGGTATTTTAGAGAGTTTAAGAATTTGTGTGAGAATATTTTAGTACGCAAAATGATAAAACCCAAATAGGGAATTCTATTATTAATAATATAGAATAGATATATATGATTTAGAATTTAATTGGTTTTAGTCTCTTTGATTTTTGCACCTAATTATTCACTTGCTACAAAAATTTTAAACTTAGGCAGACACGTGGTAGAAAATTAAACTCTAATTGAAATCCAATTTAGAATCTAATTGGATTTGGACTCTTCGATTTTTATACTCAGTAATTCACTTGGTACAAAATTAAAAATTAAATAGGACACGTAGCGTAAAATTGAAAATCCAATTAAAATATAATTAGATTTTTTTTAAAGTTTTGGCTATTAATATATATATATATATATATATATATATATAGATTATCAAAAATTAAAAAAAAAGTAATTGTTTTTCAATAAATTCATATGTTTCATTAGTTCATGACAAAAACAGTGCAAGACAGTACACACGGCTTTTTATTAACTAATAATCTTGATAAATACTATATTTTATTATAAGTCTCAAAATATATATATCTTTGAAACAACAAGTCTATAAAATTTTAGTTTAATCGGTTAGAGAAAAGCCTGATTCTGATCGGGGAGAAGAATTTAGGTAGAGAAATGTGTATGTATTATTATTTAATTTACTTTGACACCTGACAGTCTACGGTCGATTGTATGCATGTAGTAATTACTATGTATTACTATTATTATTATTTTCGGAGATATGTATGTATTTTTTTATTTATTTATAAAAGGTATGTATGTCTGTAATGTATTATTGTTTGTCGTTGTTGTTATAACCTAAACCCACGCGCACTCAATTCTCAATAGTCGATACTCAATAGACATCATATATATCTTTCTAAAAAAATAAAAAAAAAATAATAGACATCATATATAGGCTTAAAAAAAAAAAAAAAAAAAAATCATCATATGATATGACATATATAATTATAACATAAAAGAAGAAGAAGAAGAAGAATTACAAGTAATACTAAAATTTGTCGATTTATTTTTTCTCTTTTGTAAGTCAGTGAGTCAGTCATAGGCTGTTTTAAGAATTTCCAACTTCTTCCTCTTCCTCTTCCTCTTCCTCCCAGCTTTGAATCCCATTCCCAACCCCAAAACAAACATAATTGTTTCTGATTCTGAATCTGATTCTGATTCTGATTCTGATATTTGATATTTGATATTTGATATTTGATATTTGATATTTGGGTGGGTGGGTATATCTATCTTTGTCTGTCTCTATCTCATTTGCTCCATTTCCTTTCACACACACATATATATATATATATATATATACTAATATTCTTCTATTTAGGTCATCTTCATCAATTCACTCATTCATACATACTAGTAGTATGCCGACTAGTGTTACTTGTACTATTTTCACTTCCCAACATAGATTCAGGCAAATCGCTTTGGAACCCTAGCTCTAGCCCTAGACCTAGACCTAGACCTACCAACATCAACATCAACATCTCTTCGTGTTTGATTAGTCAATCGGACATGGAGAATGGCTACGATGACGTTAAATTGGCCGATAAATTCTCCGGCTTGGCCGTCACCGCCACCAACATCGTCGATAACGATAATGATAATGATCGCAACAACAACAACGACAGTTTGTATCAGGTAATAAAAGCCGTGGAAGCCGCCGAAGCTACCATCAAACAACAGGTTGAAGAGAACACTCGTTTGCGGAACGAGCTCCAAAACAAAATTCTTGAGCTCGACAGATATGTAAGTTTTTTTTTTTTTTAAGTTAAACAAAATTCTTTGAACTCTGAAAGATAACACTAAACTACGATTTGACGATTGCAGCAGAGGGTAGATGAAACAATGGCTCAAAGACATACATGGAATGGGCGGGGTCCCGACGATAGGTTTAGGAACACGAACATGAACATGAACATGAACATGAGCAATGCGTCGATTGCTCCATCTGGTCCAATTATTCTCCATCAAGATTTAAAGCCAAACGCTGAGGCTGAGGCTGAGGCTGAGGCTGAGGCTACTACTACTATGCAGAGTCATGCAGAAAGCAACACCCACACCAGCAGGCCTCCACCAGATACTGCCTTCTTCTCTTTGCCATCTACACTACCTTTCTCTCCGGGCAGGTATAATCTACATTACCATTCCCAATTTTCCTCCCAAAATATCAACTTTGATTCTGCTTTCATTCATCAATGCAACTTTGTGTTTATATTTTAGTCTTGGCTTAGATGATTATTCTGTTTTCACTCATTAATATATATATATATATCTCTTCCAAAGATGTCTTGTAAAACATCAAAACAAGAAAGAATTTGATGAAACAACTCTAGACTATAGTTCACTCTATTTTTTCTATAAAAATGTCACTCAGTAGAATTCGCCAATGTTGTGTGTTTGTCTTAGGCATCAAATGGAAGAACATGATGCACGGTTCAATTTAACTGGACAAGGGCTGATGCCGATAACTGAAGTTAATAATAGTAGCAGTCTCTGGAAGCAGGTATATAGTTCATATAGTTCTAGAAGAGAAGAATTGGTTTTCTTCTTTTAAGGTAAATATTTTATGGACCAGATGTTTTTGTGTAGGATCTTGCTGTCAAGATTCGGGAACAAGAAGAGGAGATTATGCAATTACGGAAGCATCTTGCAGATTATTCTGTTAAGGTAAAAACGGCAAGTGTATTCTTCTTTTCTTCCTCTCGTAGGATGAATGCATCTTTATTGTTTTCACTTATATGCTAATTGAAGTGACTAATATTAAATATGTTATGATAGGAAGCGCAAATACGCAATGAAAAATATGTTCTGGAAAAGCGCATTGCTTATATGCGTCTGGTAGGCAGTATTTTTTTTTACAAATCTTATTACCTTCCTTTCCCCTTATTTCAGTTTGGGGTTTGATGTAAAGTTTTTTGGTTGTCTTGATACTAGGCCTTTGATCAGCAGCAACAAGACCTTGTGGATGCTGCATCAAAAGCTCTCTCATACAGACAAGACATAATTGAGGAAAATATACGTCTCACTTATGCATTGCAGGTAGTTTTAAGATTCTCTTTTCTTATTTTCTCATGCCTGGTGGATGTTGATTTTGTGTTTGTAAATTCAACTATGTTGTCAACAAAACCTTCCGTTATTTTAATTATTCCACCACCCCCCCCCCCCCCAAAAAAAAAAAAAAAAAAAAACCTTCCATAGATAGTTTTCTCAAATAGTTATGTAAATTTGATGCTACAAATGGTGTTAGGAAAGCTGATTAGGTTGTTAGTCATATTTCCTGATTTTTTTTTTATAATAATTTAACCTAAGTATTATGGTTCTATTTTATATCTGTTAGGATGCACAGCAAGAAAGATCAACATTTGTTTCGTCTTTGCTGCCTCTTCTATCAGAGTACTCTCTGCAGCCACCAGTTCCTGATGCCCAGTCTATTGTTAGCAATGTCAAGGTCAAGTTTAAATAATTTTTATGTGTTGTCATTTCTGATATAGACATTGCTTCTGTCGTATTGTAAATATCTTTGAAGTAGACCATAGCATAAGTACTGAACATTCATAAGCTTCCACTACTCGTACCTTTAGCTGGCAAATGAATTATTATTATCCATTAATTTACTCCAGATATACAAATTGAAGATTTTTTATGTTCTTGTAATTGTGTACCATTTATAATCTTTCTTTGTACAACTCTTTAGGAGAGTTCTGTTTATACACCCTGTTTACATAAAATCTCCCCCTATTAAAAAAAAAGCATTATAGGTAAGGAGTTCCATTTATAATCTATCTTGTTAGCGAGATAATGAAAACCATTGTCAGTAGCAGGGTAATTTCTCATACAGCCTCTCTCTCTCTCTCTCTCTCTATTTCTCCAACCTCCTTAAGAAGGGAAGAAAGAAAAGAAAGGGAATTCTGAGATTAGTCTCTGTCCTTGCTTGAGAGAGATTATGGGTAGCATCCACATCTCATTTACTTAATATTGTCTCTCTTGTAAGTTCCACTTGTGTTAACTTCTATGCTGAGATTTCTTTTGAGTGACGGTATAAAACCTTGAGAATTTGTATGATATTGTAGATTGGCTTTTTCTTATTTTTCAAATTAAGTAGTCCAACATTGTTCTGGCATTGAAGGGAACAATGAAATCATGTGGAGCAAAAAGGTGGACAGTTATAGCTTGGGTCAATAGATTCGAAGGCCTTTTTATACTTTTTTATTTTTAATATCAATTCAAGGGGTAGCAAGTTTGAATTACTTGCTTCAAGCTCAGATTATACTGGCTTGGTGGCTGAGTGTTACTTGCTGAAAGGTAATATTTTAAGGAGGATGACTGAGGATTTTATGAGAAACTTTACATTGCTTATCAGAGAGGGAGAGAGAGACCTAAACCATTAGATTCTATCTAGATATAACTAGCGACAAATTTATGGCTATGCTCAGCCTTGATTTTAATTGTGCAGCTATGGCCGTGGTCAACTAACTTCATTCCTCATACATTTATGTAATATTGCATGCTAGCTGCACTTTAAAGTGTGTTCCTCTCAAAGGAGACATGCATTTCAAGAGGGCCACTAAAATATTTATGTGTTGGCCATTGGGCCATATGAGATGTGCCTTGCTTCAAGGCACACTCTAAGCTCGCTTTAAAAAAATATATTTCTCTTGCAGTTTTATGTAAGTTCTAGTATTCTATATGGCCTATATTATTTTCAATATAGGGAATGCCGGCATGATGCTTAGACTGTTTCAAAGCACACCCCCTCCCCTAAAAATTTGGCTTTTTGTTTAGTTTATTTGGTGGATGGTGGTAAAGGGGATGGAGCACTGTATTTTTCATTTGTTGATGTTATGTATATCTGAAATTATCCTTGCTTCTAGAGGGGTCTTTAATAATTCCTCCCCTCCCTTCTCTCACTCTCTCTCTCTCTCCCCCCCCCCCCCCCTCTAAAAAAGAAAAGAAAAAAAGAGCTCTCATGGAGGATTATTTTTCACATTTTTAAAATTTGGCTTGTTCTAAAGAAATCCTGATGGAAATTATTAAAATTTCTAAAAAAAGTTTCTGCTTTATTGCAGGTCTTGTTCAAACATTTGCAGGAGAAGCTCCTTCTTACTGAGGTATGTTCTCTATATTTGAGATTCTTTATGGCTAATTTTCCGTTTCGAGTTTGAATTGTTGCATCTGGCTTTGATCCTTAATTGATCAGTAAACCTAAACTGTGTGATGTTAGCTTAAGATATCCTGGATTTGGGTGTTCGCTGAGGAATTGGAAGTTTGAGGTTAGGTCTTACTTCTGGCCCTTGAGGGGGATGCTTAGATATTAGTTTTATCTTGGAGAAGCATTTGGCAAGCTGAAGTCCCAGCAAAAGTGTATTTTATTTTTGGGTTGTTGGGGTGGGGGGGTATTGGTTGGACAGCAGCTCAGATGATAACCCTAATGGTGGATAATTTTGGAGAATGTAACAAAATTGTAGCTGATTCTTGCTGTGTGCAAATTAAGGAGACTGGACTTCGTCATTGTGCTATTGTGCAGGAATTGTGGTTACCAGTCTTCTCTTTGTTTGGGATTTTGGATGATACCTAGGTTAGTTGTGGCATTTTTGACTTGCTGGAAAGGTTCCTTCAATAGATACCAAAATAATGTGATAGGATAAAGTTTTCCTCCAAACCGGAGCGAAGGAATCTCCTCCAACCCATTATGTGTCTATTCATAAAACCATCCACGTGTATTAAATCACATGACTCATTAAATTATTTAAACAAGTCACATGACTTCTAAAGTAGGTTTGTAACTAAAAGTACACATAGATGGTTGTTTGAATTACCTCGCAGTGGGTTGGATGAATTTTCCTCCAAATTGGTTTGGAGGTAAACCAAAGGTTCTTTCAATAGATACCAGAATAAAGTGATAGGATAAAGTTTTCCTCCACACTGGTGTGAAGGAATCTCCTCCAACCCATTGTGTCTGTTCATAAAACCATTCATGTGTATTAAATCACATGACTTATTAAATTATTTAAACAAGTCACATGACTTATAAATAGGTTATGTGACTAAAAGTACACATGGATGTTTGTTTGAATTTTTTCGTCCAAATTGGTTTGGAGGTAAACCCTGTCCAAAGTGATATCAAATGCTGTCCCCTTACTTCTTATATGGTGCATGGAGAGGAAGAAACCTGAGGGCATTTGAAGGCACAAAGTGTTCAGTGATTGATTAAGTTGAAGACTATGTTTCAAAGTCTCTCCTTTATTGAGCGACAATAATTGATCTTACTACTATAGTTTCTTTACTAGATCATTATTTGTTTTTTCTTTTTCCAAAGTTGATTATCTTGACCATGTTCATTTTTTTTGGTCATAGTCAAAGCTAAAGGAGTCTCAATATCAATTAACACCTTGGCGTTCAGATGCGAACCACCCGAATTTTGCTCCACAATCACCAGCCCACACCATTGGTGCACCGTTGATAACTTCAGTATGCTCATATGCCTTCTTGTTATTCCTCTACACATCTCTCTCTCACCTTTTCTAATTATATAAATTCTCTGTCAGAACAAAAATGAACTTGAACTGGTCCCTCAACCAACACATTCCCATGGAAAGATACCAATTTCTACTTCTAATGCTCAGACAGTCAGAGATTGGGATCCATTGAGTCACCATCAGAGTGGTTTGGGTGGTGTTGCAGCACGAAATCTGGAACCCGAGGACTTGGGGAGGTATTCACCTCTTGCAAGCAGGTGAGCCTGGTCAAATGGAGACTGCTACTGTGAACTGAATGTACAAATTACAACCATCTGCATTTGTTGGTGGGTTCTGTTCTCAATGAATTTTTATGTTGAATGGTCATGTATGTGTGAATTGTTGTAAAAAATGTGTGTTAATGAGAGCAAGTTGTGAACATTCTGTATGAAATCAAATATCTACATATTCTTAGTGATTAATTGACACCTTTTTTTATTAGGGCAGCCAGTTTGACTCCACTACCATTCCCTCTGTTGTTACCTTTATTCTCAAGTTAAAAATTTGATGCAATACTTATAAAAGATTCTGAAACTAATATGATCTTATTTTTTTATTTTAAAAAGAGGTTTAAAAACCTTAATCTATTTGAAATATATAACAATTGCATTTTGTGAATAAGAAGATAGCTAGGATTCTACAGTATGATTGTTGTTGCATTTTATAAGATATCAGCTTAAAACAAACTTAATTTGCATATAAGGTGTACCTCTGCTTCGAATGAATTGTTATTGATCTATCAAAAAAGAGAGTGGATAATCTTGGTTAAGTGTAACCCCCTAGCGGACTCCCCAAAAGGAGTACTCTAACTCTAGGTGGCTTGGGCACTTACTAAGCTCAAATACGTATTGCTTCCATTCTTCTGTAATAAGTGAAAGAAACACTGTCCCATAAAAACCCTTTTGTTCTTTGTTCTGTATTAGGTAATATTTGTCTTGGTTGTTTTAAGCATGAATGTTTTAGAGGCTGGAAGCCATTCATCATAAAATTCTTATGGTGTTGTGTAGCCTTTTATTGAGTATGGTTTTTGTAATAAGTTGTCAATGTTACAAGATGTCAAAAAATGAACTTGAACGGTATTCTGTTTAAACTGTCTAGTTAATAAAATGATTGTTTTTGAACAACCTATGATGGATCTGAATGTATTGTTATGCACTTTGAATGATTGGATGGCTGCTTTTAGTTTTCATTCCTTCTCTAAATTTGTTGGACTTTCTTGATTGTTGTAATTGTAATGGATTTTATTGATTGTTGTACACTTTTTTTTGATAAGTAAGAAGAAAATAATATTGATAAAAAAAGTAGGAGAAACACAAAGAGTTCACGATAGTGAACAACGGAAAAAAGAAGCCCAAAAAAAAAAAAAAAAACAAAAAAAAAAAACAGAAGCAGCCCCTAATCTATTCTAATAGATGAAAGAAAATCCAAAAGGGTAGAACAATCCGAATAACCCCAACAACGAGACCAATCAAAGAGAGTCCACTGGCAATGCTCTAATAACTGAACCGCAGTTTTCCCCTCATCCTCAAAAGACCGCCTATTCCGTTCAGTCCAAATAGTCCACATTAAACAACCTGGAACCAAATCCCAAATATCAGAGCTATGTTTCCCAAGCCAATGCTACCAGCAAAATAATAAGTCCACAACTGAACTTGGCATGACCCATTCGATTCCAAACAACCGAATCATATACATCCACAAAGAATGAGCTATCGGACAAAAAGGTAATAGGTGATCCACAGATTCTGCATCGTTAGCACCTTTTGTGGTCTCCCCCCCCCCCCCCCCCCTCCCCTACGCCAATTATTAACTAAATCTTTTAGTTTCTTTTGTGCAACTGGTGTATCAGTGTTTCTTTTATTTATTTATTTATTTTTTATCGTACATAATTATATAATTGCCAACAGGAATTGGTTCTTTTTACTAACTTTATGTTAATAAATCCACAATCTAGAAATTCATTATGGACAATTGAACCTTCTCAAACTGTTTCTTTTTAAGAACCAAAAATATTTGTGCTAAAATAACAGATGCCAAGAAAAACAAAAGGCCTTGGACACACAGTGGATCTTGAAGTACTATTTCTGCATCCCCCTGACCAAATCCACATACATTAGGATTACTCGTTAATGGTTGATCAAGTTGGACTAATTCTCCCTCTGAAACAAGTTCATGTCCCGGGAGGATAATATCAACCACTTGATGTCCATCCAACGTATCCACTATGGTTATTTCGTATCCTTCTTTTCCTTAGAATTCATAGGTAGCTTAAACTTGAATATCTAAACAAGATGTATTTTTGTATTTTTAGTCCAATGATTTTTATTTATATTAAAAAAAATCAATGGATTTGTAGTAAAATCAGAGTATGGGCACTATGTGAAACTTTTAGCTAGGCTGGGATTCAAGAACAAAAAGAAGTGGAATGATTTTCTTGTGAAAGTTGTATTCTATTATTTTATGCATAAAACGGATCGGGCTTGTATTTTTTATTTTTTGAAATTTTTTTGGTAGATAAGCCCTTTAAAAAGGCTCATGTTAAAGGTGTAATGAGAATGATTATATATAATATGCAGTGAGAGCTTTGTGTATTTTGACATATCCTAAACAAAAAAAAGGGGGAGAGATAAAAAGAGATTCCCCACTCCCAGGACTTCTTCTCTGTCTCCCCCCTCCCCGCCTCTTTTATTGCTAGATCCAGTGTTTATCTTCACAATCCCCTCTTCCTCTACTATTGTACTTCTCTTAGTTTTCGAAAGAATGCAACTGTTTTAGTTCTTTGTAATGCACTAAATGTTTGTTTTATTTTTGGATGTTTCTCTTGTATGTATTTCATGTACTAGGGTTGCACCCCTTATTTTCTTCTTGATGAAATTTTTTACTTGTAACAAATTGTGATAAAGGTTTGTTTATATCTGGAGGCAGACAATATGTTATTTTCTGGGATAGCTTTAGTAGTGACATTCTGCCTCATATATTTTTGAAGATAAGTTAGGCAACTGAGGTTGCAATAGTTTTGTGACTGGGAAATGGAGCTAATTTTGGAAACAGCTTTGACAACTTGGGGCTGGATGTGTGTGTGTATCTAAGTTTTGTTAATTTTATTTTACATTTTTGCTCATAGGTTGTCTAATTTCTTTATGGTTCTGATGACTGCTTAAAAGGTTTCGGATGATAGTAGGGAGTGTTTTGGAAGGTAACTGATGGTAGTAGGGAGTGGAAGTGGGATTTTAAGTACCAAATTTTTGTCAAAATTCTTCTCGTTATTTAGCAAAGATTCAATGTATGCTACCATTTTGGGAATTTTATCTTTGTGGTTGTTTTTTGGTAAGATGTGTTTTAGTTTGGGTGATATTTTTGACTGTTAGTACATCACATAGTAGAGATGGTTTGGATCTCACTTAACAGACTCTCTGTGCTTAAAGATTCAAGTATCTCATTTCTGGAGCTCAAATATGGATTATTTGGAATTTCCTGGTTTTCACATAAGAAGATGATGAATGTTCTTGTTTTTATATTCTGAATGTTGAGTGTTGGTTTGCTTGAGCTTCTAGATGATTGCTACTTTTTGAAAATTTATTTCCATGATTGCAAGATAAAACTGGAAGGTCGAACATTTTTTAGCTTATTAAAGATGGCTTTCTCAGCACATAGTAGCTTATCTTGGCTGTTTGTTCTTACAAATTTACTTCTGGATAATTAATTCAATTAAGGATGATTTCGATGATGGATCTTGCTGTCCATATCTCATTGTTCCTTCCACAGTTGTGTAATCTCTTCCCTTTGTTACCTTCAACAACTAATTTATATTAGCCTGCTAAAACAAGCTTGCATTTCTTGGATTTATTGTGAGGTTATGTACTGATTGTCAGTGCATCATGATGATTGCATGGCAAGTGCTGCATATGTATTTTTTTATCATGTAAATGTGTTGGCCTGCTGAAGTGTCTTGTTTGTCTTGCAGGATTCCAGCAGCCCGTGGTATACCTGGGCAGCTTGCTGTTACTCAAAGTGAGGTACATGCAGCACGTTATGGTGAAGAAATCACCAGCAAACAGGTCACATTTCGTGAACCAGTCAGCAAAAGTGAGATGGAAGATCCAGAATCAGAGGGAAACCAGAATGAAAGAGAATCTTCAGCAAATTGGAGTTCAGGAAACTCACCTTACTCAACCACAATTGATGATCCTGGCTCCTCGTATTCTCCTTATCTACCGCCCGTACTGGAAGAACCTTCCTCATCGTTTTCTGAGGGTAACTTTATTATACTTTCAGTTTTGCTGTTACGTCTCAGCATTGCTGTTGGCTATTTGAAACTGATTAGATTTCTATATGCAGCTGCAGATGATGATCCATTACCAGCAATAGAGGGCCTTCAAATTTCAGGCGAAGTTGTTCCAGGACGGGAGCTCCAGGCATCTGGATATTCTATTAATGGGACAACCAGTTGTAACTTTGAGGTGCCTTTTCAGGATCTGTTCTTTGAATCTCTCATTTCATTTTATGGGATTTGGTTACAGAAATTTCCTAAATGCACCATGAAACACACAATATTGTGGAATACCTAATGTGATACAAATACTAATCTATAATCTTGTGGTTTTTTTATTTTTTACTGCCAGTGGGTACGGCACATGGAAGATGGATCTGTTAATTACATTGATGGTATCTTTTTGTTTTCCTTGAGCTCACTGGTTTTGTGTGTGTTTTATTACCATCCTTATCTAGATATGTGGGTCTTATGTTGTTTCCGGTGACAGGAGCAAAGCAACCAAACTATCTTGTTACAGCTGATGATGTTGACACATACCTTGCTATTGAAGTGCAGCCTCTGGACAACAGGAAGCGCAAGGTATTGTTTCTCCTTTTTCCCTTTTACTTCCCCCAACAACACACCCCCCCCCCCCCCCCCCCCCAACAAAAAAAAAGACATTTATGTTGGGATAAAAAAAGACATTTATGTTGGGATGGAGTGGGTATTTTTTTTTTTTTTTGATAATTAAGAATGATATATATACACACACACACACACACAAAAGGCTACTCTATGCATGAAAAACATAGAGCAATCCTAGAAAAAACAAGAAGAGGAAAACAGAGAAAAACAAAGAAGAAAACCAAACAACAGACAAATTACAAAAGAGAAAGGGAGCAAAGAAAAGAAGGGAGGGAATCACTAGATGCGAGTCCCCATGCCCGAGACCAATCAAAAAGAGTTCCACTAAAAGAAGCAAGCATCTAATCACTGGAGCTATCCAAATCCTCAAAAATCCTCCGATTCCATTCCTTCCAAATACACCATAGGATGAACAACGGGACTAAGTTCCAAATCTGAGACGAATGCTTCCCCAGCCAATTCCACCAGCCAAAAAGCAAGTCTGAAATCGATCTAGGTATAACCCAAGACAAGCCAAAAGTTATAAAGACAAAACTCCATAACCGATAAGCCATCTCACAATGAAGAAGTGGTCAACCGTCTCTCCACAATGACTGCACATAATGCACCAATCCACAAAAACCAATCTCCTTAATCTCAAGTTATCTCCCGTTAGGATCTTATTCTAAGCTACACACCAAACAAAAAAGAAACTCGCCTAGGGGCCTTTGCTCTCCAAATAGCTTTCCAAGGAAAGATAGTTGAGGGAGAATCCCTTAATTTGTTATAATACGACGGGATGTCAAAAGCCCCATTAGGCTTCAATTTTCATCTCATCCGGTCTCCAACATCCATAGGAGTATTGGTTCCCAATATACGAAGAAAATGTAGCCCTTCATCCTTCTCCCAATCATTAAAATCTCTAATAAAACATACATCTCAAATATTTCTCTCCTCCACCTCCTGCTTTGGCAAAGAAGCTTCAACAGAAACCTCCTTATCAATGACAATACCATTAAGCCTTGGAAATGCCAATTGAAAGGGTTGATCCCCATACCACCCATCTTGCCAAAACCTCACTCTGTTCCCCAACCCAACGACAAACTGACAAATTATGCTGAAATCCTCCCATTCCATGTGAATACCTCCCCACAAAAGACACCTATGCACTTCCCTACCCAGTTTTGAGGTCCAACCCCCCCATTCTTCCCCATATTTTGAAGCTATCATCCTCCTCCATAACCGATCATCTTCCTTCCCAAACCGCCACAACCATTTTCCCAATAAGGCCTTATTAAAGGTACTAAGTTTCCTTATCCCTAAGCCACCATTGGCTATATAGGCGCACAAACTTTATCTCATCCTACCAAATGAATCTTGCTATCACCCCATAGAAAATCCCTTTTTAACTTTTCAATTTTATTAGCCACGAGTAGGAATTGTGAGTAATGAAAGAAAGTAAATCGGAAGACTAGATAGCGTACTCTCGAGTAACATCAATTGACCCCCCTTAGACAAGTAAAACTTCTTCAACCCAGCTAATTTTCGCTCAATTTTTTCCAAGATTGGATTCCAAATTGAAGGGGAATTATGTGAAGCCCCCAACGGCATACCAAGATACGACATAGGAAAAGTTCCAACTCTGCAGCCCAAAATTTCAACCAGGGGATGCACATCAACAACCTCCCCCATTGGAACCATTTCACTCTTTATGCACATTGACCTTCAAACCTGTTACTTGCCTGAAAACTAAGTAACAACAACCGAATTTGAAGAATTTGCTTCACATCTGCATCACAAAATAGGATAGTATCGTCTGCAAACAAAAGATGTGAAACACGTTCCCCACCATCCCTCCTACCCTCAAGATTAAAACCACGGATCAAACCAACTCTCTCCACTTTTCTCAACATCCTACTAAACACCTCCATCATGATCAGAAACAGCAAAGGAGATAGCAGATCTCCTTGTCTTAAACCCCTTGAACTACCAAAGAAATCAGTTGGAGACCTATTAATCAAAACAGAGAACTGAATTGTGGATATGCAAGTACAGATCCACTTACACTACGTCACTCCAAAGCCCATCCTATTCAACAAATACAGCAAAGCCTCCCAATTCACATGATCGTAGGCTCTCTCCATATCGAGCTTACAAATGACTCTAGGAACCCTATTCTTCCCTCGGTTATCCACACACTCATTCGCAAAAAGAACTGAGTCAAGGATTTGTCTCCCACCCACAAAGCTATTCTGATTCTCAGAGATCAACTGATCTAAAACCACTCTCAAACGATTTGCTAGGACCTTAGCCAAGATTTTATACACACTCCCAACAAGCTAATAGGACGAAAATCTCTAATATTAGAGGCTTCATTCTTTTTAGGAATTAATACAATGAAGGTAGCATTAAGGGATTTTTCAAACTTACAATGTTAGAAAAACTCATCAAAGACCGCTAAGACGTCTTTCTCCACTACCCTTCAACAATGATGATAGAACGCCATAGTAAACCCATCTGGACCTGGAGCTTTGTCCTCATCCAAGTCACTTACAACTTGAAGTATCTCCTCTCTCTCAAACTTCCTTTCAAGCCAAACCCTCTCCATATTCCCAATACGATCAAATTCCAAACCCTCCACGAAAGGCCTCCACCCCTCAGTCTCCTTGTACAAAATTTTATAAAACTGTACAACTTGATTTGTTACCTCGGAAACCTCCTCAAAAACCACCCCATCCACCTCCAAGGCCCTTAGATGATTAAAACTTCTATGGGAGTTAGCCATTTTGTGGAAAAACTTGGTTTTATTATCCCCTTCCTTGATACATAACAACCTAGATTTTTGTCTCTAGGGAATTTCTTCCGAGGAGAGAATTTTTTCCAAGGAGAGAAGAAGCTCCACTTGGGACCTCAACTCTACCCTATGACATTTTTCCCCAATGGAGAGATCAAAATCCCCTTCCTTAGCGTCTAATGTTTTCAACTCCTCCAGTAATTGCTTCTTTTGACGCATTACATTACCAAACTCTTGGCGATTCCATAGCACAATGTCCTCTTTTAGAGCCTTTAGTTTTTTTGCAAGCACGAAGCTAGGTGTACCTACAAAGGAATGCCGATTTCACCAGGTTTGAACTCTATCCACAAATCCCTCCGTCTTCAACCACATATTTTCAAATTTAAACGGACTTTTCCCCCTTGTCATTCCCCCTGCCTCCAAGAGAATTGGACTGTGATCTGAGATAGGACGGGGTAAAATCCTTTGAATAACATCTGGGAAATGGTCCTCCCAATCTGAAGTGACCAAAGCTCTGGCAATCCTAGACGTCGCTGGTTGATCAGAACCACTAGACCATGTATAGCTACCTCCTTCCAAAGGTAAATCAACCAAGTTAAGATCCTCAACAAATTCAGAGAATTTTTCCATAGCCAAGGTCAAATGGGTGTCGCCCTTATGCTCGCTAGGAAAGCTAACAATATTAAAGTCCCCAAAACAACATCATGGTATCCTCCAATATTGCTGAATACACACTAACTCATCCCACATGTGGCCCCTCTTGTCATTCTCATTTGGGCCATAAACGCTTGAGCAAGCCCAAATAAACATGTCCCCCACCCCTTGCCACTTTACCGACACCGAGAAAGTACCAACCATAACCTCCACCTTATCCAAAACCCTTTTATCCCACATAAGCAAAATACCACCAGCAGTTCGATCTGCCTCCAAAACAGCCCAATCCACATATGGACAGCTCCACAAACTACAAACCAGCTGCCTATTCATGCTAGCAATTTTTGTCTCTTGAAGTCTTTGGAACGACAATTGGTATCTTTATTACATTAGCCAAAACTTATTTGTTCTTGTTCATTCCTATCACAACAAGATGGACTTTACCTAGGCTAAGAATGGACCAACTATTAAATCTGGGATGAAAATTTCTTTTACCTATTTCTCTCGGCAATCTGTTATTAAACAACATCACACATCCACTCCCGCAATAAATTTTTCACCACAAGACGTTTTCGAGGATCATTTAAACCTCTAACATTCTGTGAAATCATTTTTTTCTTCATAGACACTAAAATATCCCCAACTACAGACACCGACACAAGACCACCCTCTATCTCCTGTCATAATTCACCGAAGAGATCAAGTTTTGCAGCTCTCTAAATCCCTTGTTTTTGGACTTAGCCACCTTTTTGCTTCCCGTTGCTTTCCTGTGTAACACATTGGCTGCCTCCATCACTGATTCAAGCCTCTGTAAGAGAGCAATGCACAACTTCTCATATCGAGTCATTGACAACCCAACCAATTTACTGAAACCAGGAATTTTGTGTTTCACCCACCCAGAAATATTTTAGTCTCAATACTTAATACCTCATTGACCTCCTCCAACTTTGCCAAATTTGTCGACGCACTCGGAGCAATGACTTGGAGAGGAAAACCAACTGACAAAACTATTTCACCCAAACCCACAAAAAAATCAGCTGCTTCCTCCACAGGCATGACCTCCCTAGGAAGGCAGAAGAGTTCCTTACAATAGGAGGAATTAACCTCCTGACCCAATACCCCCAAACCTGGTGATCCAGCTCGCACCAACTCCAGAAAGAGATCGGGAAAAGTAAGTCCAAATGATCGCGGCACTAATTCTCGAGTCACCGTCCTCATATCTTCAGAAATCAACCCACCTGACAACAAATTGGAGCCCAAAATACTGTTCCGGTCAGAGGTAAGCCTGAAACCATCAACGGAGGAGGCTCGGTACACCCTGACACTCCTACCGGCAAAGCACAACACTGCGTCGCCCCAACCAGTGAAACCACTTGAAGCTCAGTACGACACCCCTCCATTAACGGCAAAATAGGGCTCATTGGAGGCTCCGGAGGCATCGAGAAGCTTGAACCACCCATCTCGGTCTGAACCTGTACCGTCGGTGTCCTCACAGGACCTCCGGCCACTTGTGTCGGCATCACAGAATACGTCGGACTCACCCATGGACTCTCCCCATCCTTCTCATGAGTGTCGGCTTAGAATATATGCCCACCACAAAGCACGGAACATTCCCCAGGCTCTAAAGTTATTGGGCTTGTGAGATTTGGGCCTAAACTTGACTTACTAACTGGTAGTTGGGCTGCTAGCTTGTTAGGGTCCAAACCGAGCTTGTCATTGCACAAAACCTTCCTCGCCTGTGAAACCCATTTAAACATTTGAACTCTCTTTTTCTTTCTATCCCATGAAACCCGCCTCCTCCCTTTCCCATCAACCTCCACGATTAGACCACTCCTTGTCCAGCATGGTCTACTCACATCACACTTCTTCCCATGTTCATTTGCTTTTGAATTTGATGGGAAACGTATCCTAATTTCTGCCGGATTTTGCTCACCTAACTTTGTCTCCACATTAATGCACTGCTCCCTCATCTTCTCAAGCTTGCCCACTAGAACACCACAACCCCCCCCCCCCCCCCCCCCCTTTTGGCACTTGTGAATCTTCCTTTTGGCACTTGTGAATCTTGGATTCACCACCCTCTTCACCACCATCTTCTCCTCTCCTAACTGAGTCATCTTCCCCTTGTCTGTGGTACCTAACTGCTTTAGCTGCTGTCTATCCTCTGCTCTTCCATGATAGCTTTTCACAACATCAACAAAAGATCTAGAGTTTTGAGCCTCCAAGTTATGCCTATGCACCTGAGGAAAAAATTTTGGATGACCAGTTCCACTTGCATATTGGGAAGGATTCAACATCTTTCTAAGTTCAAGGCCAAAAGCCCTCCCAACCATTTTTCTCTTTGCCTTCAGGGATAATAATCGACCTCCTAGACCCGCCAACTTTGAGTTCGGTCAAAAGAAAGAACTGACCGAAAGAATTGGTGCTCCGTTGGAGAGTACAAGCAATGTCACCATCTCTGAATGTGAAAAACTGTTTGGAATTTGCCCCAACAACAATGTGTTCAATATTATTCATCAGCAATTGTGCTGCATTCTTGCCCATGAAGACTGATCTCATGAAGTATTTGCCCCTCTCAAGAGTCCGTAGCTAGAAATAACGTCCCCCTTCCTCTACAACTAATTGAAAAAACTTGGATTCAATGAAAAAACTGCGAAATCCCCCCATGGAAAACTGATTCTATGCTAATCACAACTAGTCACAACTAGGGATGGAGTGGGTATTGATTATGGTATTCTATCTTATTCATAATAGTACCTATTTTTAGTTGTTCTCTGTAAAACATGAAGTCAGCCAATGTTCTCTCCCTTGAATGTACTTATATACTCTCCAAACTGGTGTATATTACACATCTGGGCATCTGGTGGTTGCAAAAGTTCTACTGCTTGTTTAACTTACAAAAAAAAGTGTTCTAGATGTATAGACAATTTTAGTAGATTGATCGTAACCTTTTTCTTTGTGAATGCAGGGAGAGCTTGTTAAGGTTTTTGCTAATGGCCACAAAAGGATCACTTGTGGTAAGTAATTATAATCTGATGAATCAAGTCTTGCATGGTTCTCCTTTATTTTTTGAACTATGTTTTACTTTTGCACTGCTTTCCCCTGATTCTTTTTATTGGGGTGCTTGTCAATTCCTGTGCTTTTGCCTGGTTTCCTAAATTTTCTGGTGCTCCCAGGAAAAGGAAGGGGGAGGGGAGGCATCATCTGGAGTGTCTTGTCTGTCTAATTATGTTGATTTTGTTATTGAGCTTTTCTATGTTTTATATTGTAATTTTTTTCCCCTAATAGTTGACAGGTTTTGTATTCCCGTCACTTGTTTGGTTGCTTAATGATACTTGTTTGTATATATATATACAGGATCCATTTCTAAATCAATTAAAGAAGTTTAGGAAAATCTCCTCTAAAACATTTTTGAAACATAGTATTTGTTTACGAAGAAAAAAATGGATCTAGAAAATGCATTTTGGGCACATTTGGGAATCATTGGTAATGGAAACTATTGTAGCGCAATAAGTATTCTCATTCATGTGTTTGATATGACATGACAAATGTTGGAACAAGATAATATTTTAATTTAATTTCCTAAAATATCTTTATAGTTTTTGTATTCATTAAGATTTTATTAACTTTTGTAGGCCTCAATTTTCATTCCCCCTTTTAAAAATTGATAAATCCTTCATTTAAAAGGACATTAATATTTTATCTGATAATTCTAGTGTTTTTCTAAATATTAACAATTGAAAAGATTAATAAATAATTAAGTTTGTGTGGAAAGAATGGGAGTTCATTTGTATTGTACGCAACTCCTCTTTGCTTAATTTGGACTATATGGAGGGAGAGGAATAGCTGAACATTTAATGGTGTGGAGCTATTTGTTATTGAGCTGAAATTTGGATTCTTGACATTATTGTTCAAGTTGTCCTAAAACATAGGCACAAGCAATGCGAAATCTGTTGTAGGTTTTATCAATGGCTTTTCTTTTCACATGTAATTCTTTAGGAGTGTTTTGTGCACATGAAAGATGTCCTCTATATCAACAAAGTTTAAGTATGATTATTATAAAATAATAATAATAATAATGAAGTTTTAGTATGACATTAGATGGAATAGAATGGAGGGTAAGTATACATGTGGCCGACCCTAACTAATCTGTTGAGGATTCATAGTCAACATAAAAAAATTTGGGACTAAGGTCTTGTTGCATCAACAAAGTTTTAGCACCTAAAAAAAAGTTGCTCTATCACAAGCCCACCTGCCATCAACTACTTGATCAGCCACCAATACTCATATCGCCAAATCCAAAAGTATTTCCACCATCTTATTAAGACCCAACTCCAATTCAAAAAATATGAAATTCATTTACCACCAAGTCACCATTACCATCACAAATCCCATCACTTGGGTTAAAGGCAAACTACACGAACTCCATTTTAGATGGACCTATCACCAACCCGTGAACTGTGGAATTTTTAGATCTGAAAGGCACCATGGAGTCTCAAATATTCAAGTTCAGTTTGGTCACTTCTTTGGTTGACTAGTTCATCAATCTCCAGTAGTGCTCTTTTGTTTTATTTGTATCCATAAGATGGTGCTTCCATGGTTCAATTCAGTGTGGTATGCCAGCCATGAAGGTTGATGGAGCTAAGAAGTAGGGGTCTGTGTTCATCAAACTCCAGTAGAGCTCTTTTGTTTTATTCATATCCACAAGATGGTGCTTCCATGGTTCAATTCAGTGTGGTATGCCAGCCGTGAAGGTTGATGGAGCTAAGTAGGGGTCTGTGTGAGTTTTTTTTTTCCTTTTGAATTTGAGAGAGAGAGAGAGAGAGAGCGAGAGAGAGAGAAGGTGTTTATAAGGATTTTATATTATGAAGCTATTATGGCAGGTCACTTAATAGTTATTCCTCTAATTTTTAAAAGGAATGGCTATTCCTTAAAAATGAGGAATAGGCTGGGCAGTGAGGGTGAATAGCTATTCCTTATAATGAAAGTGTAACCAAACGATTGAAGAACTATTACTTTTCCATTATAGGATCTATTCAGCGTACCAAACATACCCTTTAAGTTTTCAGGAATAGGTTTCCCATCATTGAGGTAATATCATTAGTATATGAGTTTTTAGTTTAGTTTTTCAATACCTCATAGACTCTTTTTAGTATTTTCCAGTTTCATTAGTATGTTCAAACTGTGTAATGTGTACTAGATATCTTGGAAGCACAGACACAGACATGGGTATAGGTACGGATATGATATGGCGATGAGCAATTTTTGAAAAATTATTTAATGACATGGCGGGTATGACACTAGTATGACATGGGTATGACATGTGGATAGCACCCCAAATGAAGTGTCCGTGCTTCCTAGCTAGATATCATAAGGGCTCAATATCTTACAAGCACCTACTCTAGAGCTTCACATGAGACCTCATGATCACCATATTGTATCTGGTTTGCTTCCTCCTTTTGTGTTTTATATCACATCATGCTTCTGCTTCTCAAACTGGTGGCCAAGGTATACTAAATGGAAAGACAAATTAGAGTTCAAGTCCATCTTGTTTCCTAGTTTGGGACTCTGCTTGGTTAATTATTTCTTTGGTGGCGAATTCTTCCTTGGTTGTCTCACTGCGGAATTGGAAAATTGAACCAAGGTTATTCAAATTTAACTTCCAGCGACGCTCCTTTGTGGAAGTAACTACAACTGATGTAGGGTGTTTTTATTTTTATTTTATATATATATATATATATATATATTTTTAAAGGTTGTTAAAAAAGGTGGATGTCTTCTTTTGTTGTGGGTATCCTACATTATAATTCTTTGATTCGTTTTCCTAATTCCTTCACATTTGATGAGATAGCCTCTGTGTCTGTTTTGATGTTTTATTTCTCTTGTTGACTAGAATTTAATTCTACTATGTGCTAGCATATTTCGAATGTTTTTGGACATATTGTTGTCATTGAGACTCTCAGGGTAATAAATTGCTTGGTTCTTGAGGTATAATATATTGCAAAGCTAAAGGCATACCATTCTTTTCAACTTGTTTACAGATCCTGACATGCAAAACCACATTGAGAAGACTCTTTATAGTGGTCATGCTTCATATAGAGTATCCTATTCGGTATGGCTTCAATGAGAAACCCCATTTTGTCATTCTTTGTTTCCAGTATGTTAATATTGAGTTCTTAAATCTTTTTTTTCTTTTTTTGGTTTTAAACTGTCGTTTTCTGAAGCTTAAGCCAATTTTTATAAATAATTTTTTTACAGACAGGATATCTTGATATATGGGAACCAGCTACCTTGTCCATAAAGAGGGAAGGTTACAATATCAAGTGTAGTGGACCAAGTGGTGTTGTAGCCTCTGAAAAGTTTTCACCCTCCACAGATGTATGATTCCTTACTTGCTTAATCTTTTTTGAGGGTATTAAGAGCTTGGCCAGTACCATGAAACAAGGCTTTCATAGCCTGGTTAGGTCAATATCCTATTTTCCTTGGTTTGTGAAGGAAATTAGTGTATTATATACTAATAAGATATTTGGTGTCAATTGGTGCATATGAACATGGACAACATTCAAGAAAATAGGAATTATAATGATTACTTGACAACTCATGCCGTAGTAAACTCAATCAAGTTCAATAACTTGGGGCCGATTAATTCTATACAATACAGTCTAAAGTTCACTGCATTTTGATATTGGTCATCCTTGATACTACTGCATAGTTATGGGATCTCATTTATTTTGTATCTCATACTAATATGATTGACCAGCTTCTTCCATTAACTATTGGAATTATTTTCCAACAGTTCTTAGTTTACCTAACTTATGTTCTATTTTTTTATTGGTAAATTACTCATGCACCTGGTGGCTCTTAAACCCATGACCTCACCATCTACCTAACTCTTACAAAGGGAGGTAGTGCCATTTGAGTTAGGTATCATTGCCAATGTATGTGCTATTTGTAAAAAAGAGAATTATTTGTAAAGGATCGTACTGTCAATTGGCTTCTCTTGAGGAAATTTTCTGGAGACAAAAATCTCGGGCTTTATATGTGAAGGAAGGAGATAATAATACTCGTTTCTTTCATAGATTAGCAAACTCTCATAGAAATGCTAATCTTATTAAGAGGATCGAGGTGGATGGCATTCTTTATGAGGATGAGTCGGATGTGCGCTCTCAGTTAGTTCTATTCTATTAGGGGCTGTTTGAGGAAACTGAATTGGGGCGCCTTACTATGGATGGATTAGATTTTGCTTGTATTGAAGAGGAGGAGAGGCTGTTTTTAGAGAAGGAATTCACGAAAGAGGAAGTCCTTCAGGTCTTAAGGGAGATGGAGGCTGATAAAGCCCCTGGTCCTGATGGGTTCACCATAGCTTTCTTTCATAAATGTTGGAGTGTTGTGGAAAAGGATGTCATAGATTTTTTTGAGTATTTTCATTGGCACTCTGTGTTTGAACGGACTATGAACGCTTCGTTTCTCACCTTAATTCCTAAGACGGGTAATGCTATCAACATTAAGAACTTCCGCCCTATTAGTTTGGTGGGCAGTGTGTACAAGTTGTTGTCCAAGGTGTTGGCTAACAGGTTGAGGGCGGTGTTGGATAACCTCATCTCTAAGAATCAAAATTCGTTTGTTGGTGGAAGAAAGATTCTGGATTCAGTGCTCATTGCAAATGAGTGTCTGGATAGTAGGCTGAAGAGCCGGATTCCGGGGTTGGTTTGCAAGCTTGATATTGAAAAAGCTTATGACCATGTAAACTAGGAGGCCTTGTTTTATCTGTTAGACTGGATGAGTTTTGGGTTGAAATGGAGGGGGTGGATTAAGGCTTGTGTTACTTTTGTCTGTTTTTCAGTCCTAGTAAATGGATCCCCTGAAGGCTTTTTTGGAAGCTCTCATGGGTTGAGACAAGGAGACCCTATATGCCCCTTTTTGTTTTTCTTGATAATGGAGGTTTTAAGCATAATTTTGAAGAAGACAGAGGAGAATAACCTTATTCTAGGTTTTCATGTGGGAGCTGTGAATTTTGTTGGTGTGCAAATTTTCTATTTGTTGTTTGCGGACGACACTATCTTATTTTGTGATGCCTCTAGGGAACAGTTGCTGTAATAAGGTTGGCGTTGTCTTGTTTTCAGGCTTTTATTGGTTTGAAGGTCAATGTTGGGAAAAGTGAGATTGTCCCTGTTGGGGAGGTGAATAAATAATCTAGTTGCACTGGCTAGTATTCTTCATTGTAGAGTGGGGAGTTTACCTATGAAATATTTGGGGATGCCGTTGGGAACTTATTTTAAGACCGCTTCGATCTGGAATCCTATTTTGGAGAAGATGGAGAAGAAACTATCAGGGTGGAAGCGACTCTATTTATCTAAGGGTGGTAGGCTCACTTTACTAAAGAGTACTCTCTCTAGTCTTCCAACGTACTTTTTATCTCTCTTCACTATTCCTAAAGCTGTGGTTGCTAGAATGGAAAGTATTCAGAGGAATTTTGTGGTTGCTAGAATGGAAAGTATTCAGAGGAATTTTCTTTGAGGGTCTTCTGAGGGGAGTTTCAAATATCCTTTGGTGGCTTGGGAAAATGTGTGTTTACCGGTTGAATTGGGGGGTTTGGGAATAAGAAGTATGGCGTCGTTTAATCAAGCTTTATTAGGGAAATGGTTGTGGCGTATTGGACATGAAGTTACCCATCTTTGGCAGAGAGTTATTTCTGCAAAATATGGTGAGGGTCAAGGGGGGTGTTGTACGAAAGTGTGCAGGAGGACTCATGGATGTGGCCTTTGGAGAAGCATTCAAAAAGGTTGGGAGAGTTTTTCTAAGCATCTGTCTTTTGTAGTGGGTGAAGGCACCTGTATCCGTTTTTGGCATGATAGGTGGATTGGGGATAATACCCTAAAAGATCTATATCCTCTCTTTGTGTATTCAGCTACCAAGGATGCTTGCATCTCTGAGGTTTTGTGGCTTCCGGAAGGAGGCACTATTAGAGTATGGGATTTAAGGTTTTATATAGCTTTCGAAGATTGGGAGCTTGTTGCATCTTTTTCTCTATTTCAGTTTATCCAACCTCGTATTCCTCGGGGTGATAGGAGGGATACTCTTTGTTGGCAACTCAAAGGTAATGGTAAGTTTGACACCCGATCGTATTACCATGCAATTCAAGGTACTCTGAATTTTCGGTTTCCTTGGAAGGGTGTTTGGAAACCTAAGATTCCTAAGCGAGTGGCTTTCTTCTTGTGGACAGCTGCTCACGATTGGATTCTCACATTGGATGTCTTGCTGTGATGGGGAGTTGGAAGACCATTTCCTTCTTCATTGTCCTGTTATACATACCTTATGGACCTTTATGCTTCAGGCTTATGGTATTCATTGGGTTATGCCAGGATTGGTGGCGGGATTGTTGTCTTGTTGGCATCAATGGCTTGGGAAGCACAACTCGAATATTTGGAATTTGATTCCAGGGTGCTTAATGTGGACTGTTTGGTTAGAATGGAATCGTCGCTCCTTTGAGAACATGGAGAAGACGTTGGATGAGTTAAAGGTTTTAAGCTAGCGTAGTCTTTTTGAGTGGACTTGTTGTTGGGATTTTACTAAGTCTTTGTCTCTTCCAGAGTTTTTGTTTTCCCTTAGATTAACTATTTGATTTCCCTCTCCTTTGTTTGGCTGTTTGTCTCTTCTGTTTCTTATTGTTCATCATCATGAACAGCTTGTTTATTCATCTTTTTCTTATTAATAATAGTTCTCTGATTACCTATCAAAAAAGAAAAAGAAAAAAGAGAATCCTTTATGTCTTCTTTGAAACCAACTCCAGCATTTGATTTAATCCACTTGTGCTGTTTAGAACTAGAGAGGAACTTAATTGAGTTAGTCATTCTAATTTTTTACCAACATACCTATATACAGATGTAAATGACAGCCAAGTTATTTTCTTCATTTTTGTCTATGTGATGGAACCTCCACCATGACCATTAGTGCAGTGTTGTTAAAAGCGTTGAGCGCACTTAAGCGCAAAGGCCTCCTGGTGCCTAGGCGCAAAGCACAAGCGCGCGTCTGATCGATGTGAAGCGCACATTTAAAAAAAAAATTTAATAAATTAAAAAAAAAATTATTAACGATCAATACAACAATCAAGTGATCAATTAATCATATAAATTACAATAAAATATTTTATATAATTTATATAACATTTACATAATTCTATTGTGCTTTACAAAATATATGCAACCATGATATTTGATGGCCATGATTACAAAACATGGTTGAATCAAAATAGAAGTATAGAACCAAAAAGGCAAAGGCTAAAAAGTATTAGAATGTTAAGTAATGTTATCTTTGCCTAACAAAATATATTTGCCTAACAAAATCATTGCAAATATGCAATGAAATCCTAATCTACATAATCATCCTCATCCTCATCCTCATCAAGCAAGAGACCATCCTCATTTTCATCACAAGATTTGTAGCCCTCATCATTTTCCTCAACATCTTCATCTCCATCGTCTATAACCTCCAACCAAGTGTTGCTTAAGTCTATAAGCCCCTCCTTTTGCAACTTTATCACAGAAATTGCTAGTTAAATCATTTTTATTGTTTTGATTAGCTAGATACGCATACTTCCATGCAATATCTTTTCTTGAATTTGAATCTCTAGTAGCCATAATGCATTAATGCCCTATAACTAATTACTAACGTTAGTTAATAATTTAATCACTTAATAAATTTAAGAAAAATTCAATATGAGTCTAAGTGCTATGTTGACATCTATTAAAGTAACTAAAGTTACTAAACAATTAACACATAAATAATTTCATACATTCATACATGTTTTTTTTTTTTTTTTTTCATGAATGACCCAACTAAGAAAGAGAGGAGCTTTGGGTTTCATTAATGAGGGAAAAAATGGAACAGGTTTAAGGCAAAAAAAAAAAAGAAAAAAAAAAAAGAAGAAACAAAGGAGCTGTGTGATTGGGTCGTGGGTTTCAAAATGAGGATAGAGAGAGAGAACGGAACAAGTTTAAGAAAAGGAAAAAAAAAAAAACAAAAGAAGAAAAAGGAGCTATGTGACTGTGTCGTGGGTTTCAGAATGAGGGGAAAAAAAAAAGAGAGAAAGAGGAAGAGAAGAAGATTGAGGACTGGCTTTCAAAAAGAGTAAAAAAAGAAAGGTTTAAAAAGGAAGAATATAAGAGAGAGAGAGAGAGAGAGAGAGAGAGAGAGACGTACCTGGTACATTTGAATCTTTGAGCTTACCGACAGAGCACTGTGATTGGGAGGGAGCAGTGGGGTTGGGTGTGTCTGATTTGTTTGTTTGTTTGTGTGTGTGGCTGGGGTTAAAAGTTAAAAGATATCTAAAGAGAAAGTTTAGGTATATGGTAGCACACCATACTATTAGTTTATTACATTAGATCAATGGCTTATATCAAATATATTTAGATCTAATGGCTAAAAATCAAATCAGGATTTTTTTAAAAAAAATATACAAAAAGCTCAAAAAAGCGCGCTTTAAGCGCGCTTTTGTGAGGGGGCTTCGCTTTAGAGGAAAAAAGCCCCACGGGCTGTGCGCTCTGCGCTTTGCGCTTGAGCGCGCTTTTAACAACACTGCATTAGTGTGACAAAATCCTCCCATTTTCTTTGTGTTCAGCATTTTTCCATGGCTACCATAACAAAATAAATAGTTAAAAACATAAAGAACTAAAAAATGAGAGACTAGATAAACAAAATGTGTTTTTGAGTATGCGAGAGAGAGAGGATCTGTATCAATTAGGGAAAAATATGGACCACTCCGCTACCCTTTGGGTGATGCCACAAAGGGTAGCGGAGTTGTTGGATTGCTGGTCTTGCAATTTCAGGCGACATCGTAATATAGTTATTTGGAGGATTGTGCCGCACTGTTTGATGTGGTGTATCTGGCGGGAACGGAATTCGAGAAGCTTTGAAGATCGTGAACGGTCCATTCTTGAGTTTAAGTCTTTTTTTATTTTCTAGTCTTTTCAATTGGTGTTTGGTTTTACCTTCTTTTTCTTGTATTTCTCTTTCTGGGTTGCTTGATCATTGTACTTTGTTTTCTTGATGTTTTTGCCTCTTTCGTACATTTCCTATGTATGGGGTTGTGTTCTTTCAATAAACTTTTAAGTTACTTATAAAAAAAAAACATAGGAATTGAATTCTTCTCTAATCCAACCTGTTCTGGTCTGATTTACTTTTGTACCGTTCAAATCAGTTCCCCGTTTGAATTACATCAATTCCACAATGACCCAGTCAAATTCCAATGGAATTGAGTTCTTGTTTTTAAGATTTCAAAACAGGCTGTTAGTGGTGTTATTGTGAACCAGGATAATTTATTGAATATAAAAGATAGTCAATTTGAGATGACCAATGTCCTGAACTTGAGAGATGAAATATACATTTTTGGCTAATTTTCTGCTTAATTCTCATTAATGCATTCAACGTACATTAATAGCCAAGGATGAGATAACCTCATCAAAAAATCCTAAAACATAGGAATTAATTTGAATAAAAATAAATAACAATACTAATCTAATCTAGGAAGATTTATTCTATCACTAAACTAAATTCAAATAACTTATCCAGCACCCGGGTCATAACAGGTATACTCTTTTTTTTATAGAATAATTTAGGGTGTAATTGAATATTACATGTGAACAACCCTGATTAGTTTGTTGAGGAGCTATAGTTGACCCCATAGTTTTGGGACTAAAGATTTGTTGTTGCTGTTGTTCTATAAGTTGTGGGTATTTATTCATTCTGATTTCATTCTTTTTCCTTTTTGTAGGTTACAATTCCCTATGGACATAATGCAGAATTTTTAATTATTGGTTCTGGTGGTGTTGAGCATCTCTTAAGAGCAGATAGCAACTCAACTGATGTTAGCAGGTACGTAACAAGTGTTTCTCATACTGTTTCTTTTTCTTTGATCATATTGTATTTGATGGAGATTTCATAAAACCATGAAATGCACCAAGTGATTTTTTGCTGATTTAAAATTGATATAACTTTTCCTTTTTGTTGCACTTATACAAGGATATGATGGATGCCTTATGTGAAGTGGACAATTAACTCCTGTTTTCATCCTTGGCATTATTTTTCTTATAAACTAAGTTTTACATACTTTCTCTCTCTCCCTCTCTCTCTCTCTCTCTATATATATGTGTGTGTGTTTGTTATAATTAGGCTAATACATAAATATAAAGAAAAAAGTAGGGGTAAAATAATAATCTCAATAAAGACGCATTGGGAATTTAGAAACACATACAAATATACACACACGGGACAAATAAAAATAGGGACCATCTACACCAAGCATTGTAAATAGGTAGCCAATTATTTATCACTCATATCAATCTACTAACCTACGTAAACTATCAGACAGATGGCTCTATGCACATCTTTGTCAACATGACCCCCAACACCAACAGCCACTTGCATGTTAATCCTTTCATAAACAGCTGAAATGTTACCTCCCAAAGATCCAAAGATTTGCAAAATCAAAGCTCCTTTTCCTACTGTGATTTGTTCCTCTGCGCTGCCAAAAATTATTTCAGAAAGCAGTTAACAAAATCAAAATTCTCCACCACCAAACCATTTCAAAGCTCTAACAGCTTCTCCCACCAGGTCAACCTAAGCTCCAAAGCTTCTTTCAAGCATACCTGCATTGATAACAGAAACACTCATGAAACCTTGTCAGGTTGATTCAAAATTACTACTTGATAGAGAGGGAGGGCTGAGGACATGGTGGAGGCTAGTGGCAACCAGTGTTGTTAAAAGCATGCTTAGGTTCGCTTCAAGCTCAAAGCTCGAAGCCCCAAGGTCTGCACTTTGCTTGGGCCAAAAAAAAAAAAAAACTCACTTAATGAAGCATGCTTTGGGCATGCATTTTTGGTGCTTTTTGAAGAAGCACAAAGCAGGTTGAGGCGCGCTTTTTTATTTTACTGCTAAAAAAGATATGAATCATCAAAATTAATTGCTTGATCTTGAAAGAAATGACATGAACGAACGATTTACCATACAACCATTATTCTTAAGGTGTTGTGTTACACAAACAATTTTTATTTACATGTCAAAATATACAAACAAGATTAATTACTATTCTTGTGCCTTTTGGTCTCTAATTTTCAGATGTATGTTGATTGAACCATATACATTATTTGATCATGGTTATGTATTTATAAAGCACTAGAGAATTATGTTATATTTAAACTTTCTACAACTAGATTACTGCGATATTGTCCATTGATAATTTTTTAATTAACTATATAAAATTTTAAGAATTGAAATAACTTAAGTAAAATTTGAACTTACAAACACTATACAATTGCACTTACCTAATAGGTAAAATATCAAATTTTGAGTTTTTAATTTTTATTATTATATGTTACAGATATGTCTTCTTAAAGGTTATTAGATATTTAATTTGAAAAATATGCACTTTACTTCAATCACGCCTAGGCTCTAAGAGGCCTATGTGCTTATTGTTTGCTAGATGCTTTTACAAACACTGGTGGCAACACCATAGAACTAAGGCCAGGCAAGCGTATACCAAAAGTATCCTCTTTAATTTCAGAAATTACAAAAAAAAAAAAAAAAAAAATGTAAATCTTGTACGAGTCCAAAATTCTCATTCAGGCCAAAATGAGCAAAATTGACTGAAACTGCTAAAACAAGCTGAAATACTCTGATATTTAATCCAGTACGTTTCAAGGGGGTTAATTGCTAGGAAGCACAAACACTTCATTTGGGGTGCCGTCCAGCCTTGTCATGTTATAAATTTTTTTAAAAAATTCTTGTCGCCGTGTCATACGTTTGCCCATGTCCGTGCTTCCTAGGTTAACCTTACTGGGTATGATAATTTCGGCCATACCGGCCGGTATTGTACAAAATTTCTAACTTTATTAAAAATCCAATCTCCGCAGCGAAGTACAAAATCAAAATTTTTTATTGCAATTGAAAAAATCCTTTATCTCCACCCCAAACAAACAAAAAAAAATATGTAAGTTTTTGTGGCTAGAGGTAACCTGGATGCTAAAGTAATAGTATGACATAAAATATGGAATGGGAAAGTTGGAAATAAAAGATATGGACAAAACTTAGCTACAAAATTGGTGGTAGCTTAAGGCTACAATCTTTCTCAATAAAATAAAATTACTACATGTTTTGGAAATCTAACTGTTGAATTGCATGTTTTTTACGCTCTTAATATACATGTCAAATTTGGTGTCAATTGAATATTATTTACTTTATGATTTATAAGTTTATATTTTATGTATAATTTTAAACTACAAAAACTTGTAATTTAAATAATTTATTGATGACATAGCTATTGATTTTTAATTTTCTAGAAATTTTGCAAGCAAGGAGAATATAAGAAAAAAGATGTGATCCAGTGGTGGATTTGTCAAAATTCACCTTTAATAAAAAGATATTGAGTAAGGTTGTAAGCTAAGGTTATAACCAATTTTGTAGCTAAAGTTTGTCCAAAGAATATTAACTATGTGTTCAAATATTAAATTTGATAATTTTTCCACTTAATTCCAGTATTAATGATTTTTTTTTTTCCCAATATTGTTAAGATAAAGCCACTACAAATGGCATGTCTTTCCCTTGTAAGAGCAATACATAATAACATTTTAATTATTTATTATCACATAAATACTTAAACCCGTCTTATGTATTTATTATTACATATCTTATGAGATAAGCCATCATAATGGTCATGCCCATCGAGGTTGTTGGGGCTCCACCTGTTTTTAACTCTAATCGTAATATTTTTATAGATCTGAATCATTCAAACTAATCTATGTTTTTTTGCATTAAAAACATTGAGAGGTATTTATGGGATTGCCAGCGTCCCCCACCCTAAGGTGGAGGTTGAATTTGGGGGTTTTTTTTTTTTTTTTTTATATATATAAGATCTATTAGCAACCCTCGCCCCCCACAAACCACAACACCCCCCACCCCCCCCCCCCCACCCAAAACCCCTCAATAGCGTGGGCTCATGGCCTCCTCTCCCCTCACTTAAAAAAAAAAAAAAAAAAAAAAAAAATTGGTCAGTTTTGTAAACTCTCATTTTTCACTTGTTGGTTGCTTGGTATATTATATTATATTTAAAGTAAGCAGGAAATATTTATCTTGCCTCCCGAGAATAGCTCCAAATTAAATTCTTGAGTAATTAGGGGTAGCTTGCTTCTTAACCTGCTTCACCTTCGTTGATGTTTTACTCTGTTTCAGAAGCTTCTCTTTATAATTTGGAATTGTTCTTATCTGTTTATTGTGATTATTTTTTCCTACTTAACAAATATCTTGACTGACTTTTTATCCTTTTTCCTCCTCTTCCTGCTGCAGTTTTAGAGATACAATTGTGCTCACCTTGAGATTATTCATCCGAAGGGTATGATTTTTCATTTTCTAGTGGTTCTTGCCTGGGAATAACTGACTTGGAACTTTGACTTTTGTCCATGTAGAACAGCAAATTTGTCTGCTATTCTTTGCTTATACTTTGATATACTATTTCTTAGAATGTAGATGTATCTTTGTTTGTGTGTGTGTGGCATGTATATTTGTGTGCATTAATTTTCAAATGTGGATGTATGTATGTTTGCACGTACCAAATCAGGTATTTCTTAGGTGTAGAACTTGCAGACCTTATAGATTGTGATATTGATCTTACAGGGTATTAAATCAAAGAATGTATAGACTTGCTAAGGCCTCTTATGTAGTCTTTCTAGGGTGACCTACATCTTTTCCTTTAGAGTTGGGACTATGGCTTGATCTCCTATGCATGAAATCCAAGGGACTTATTCCTTTTACACTAGGAGATGCTGCTGCTAGATGTCAGTTTCTTTGGGTACCATTATGTTTCTCTCTGAAACTGTTGCCAACTATGAAGAGAGAGTGGATAGAAAGATGGCAAGAGAAGGGAGGCTATGCCCTCGTTTCAAATTGAGAGATAAAAGGGGAGAAATTAATGGTAGAGAGGAGAAGAAATAAAATGTTGAGATAGAGAACAGAAGGTAAGACTGTAGGAGGTAAAGAGAGGATAGAGAAGACAATACTTCTTACACAGAAAGAGATTCTCAGACATTCTTAAACTCATTAGATTTATCTTGAGAGAGATTTTTTTGTACTCCAACTAGCCTTACTGATTGGCTTTATAAACACCAAAAACCATGTGGGCACCATTCAAAACTCTTCGCACTATATTGGGCTCAGATTTATTTCCTATAAACCTAAAAACTGCTGAAATATTTATTTTTGATATCTTTGTACAAATGTCTATGTGCTTGGGGCTGTGTTCTTAGTTCTGTTTTTGTAGGTAGATGAATAACTAATGTGAAGTATTACATAATCTGGCTTTCAATGCTGACTGCAATCAGGGTAGGATAAATAATACATTTGTCTCCATCCTTTTTCCCCCTCCAATGTACCTAGAGTTTGCAATTTATTGTCTGATTACCAACAGGCTCTGCTCAAACATGGAAAAGAGCATTTCAGAACAATCTTATGATTTAATATGGACAAATTTGTTTGTTGAGATTTAATCTGAGTCTGTTCTGGATTTGAATATTGGACAATCTGGACATATACTGAGATCCTGATATATGTTGAGAGATTTGATTTGTGGACCTTTGTTTTTAGAATTTTTTGGATTTAGTGGGTTTTACTGGAAACGATCAACCTTATATTTGGATGGAGAAATTGGGTTGGCAAGTATTCATCGGATATTTGGAACATCGTTCCGTTATATTTGATTTGGACTGTAAGGAACGAACACAATTGGTGCACTTTCGAAGATGCGGAAAGTACTAACCTTCACTTGTTCCTTATATGAGTGGTCTCGTGCTTGGTCCTTTAGAAATAGCAATTCTATTGCATTGTTATAAAGCCATTACCATTTTGTATATAATTCTTTCATGTTGTAATTCATTAGGCTTCTGTGTGTCCTTTGTAAATGAAGAAGCCTTTCTTTAATAAATTATTCTTACCTATCAAAAAGCATTAAAGTTGTGATATAAAGAATGGTTAAATTTTCTATATTTGCTGAGAAATATATACTATGGATTTCATAATTGTTTCACATGTTAATCATTTAGGTGTGTTACATATTTGATATGTATGCTTCTGACCTTGCATAAGAGATTATACTTATAAATTATTACTTTAAATTATCCTTTACATATTTTAATGTGTTTTGCAGGCTGGTGAGAAAAGGAAAGGAAAGAAGAGGGGTATATTCTTTAACAAGTAAGATACATTTTGTTCTATAGCAAAAGAGAGGATCTGCTTATGTGCGATCCAGTTTGGCAGTTTCACACTTGTGGGTTGGGGATTGCTGCTCAAGTTTCCAGAGTGACTTTGTGTGCTATTTTCAGTATTTATGATGTGAGCTAGAGTTGTAATTGTAATTGTAGGCAACGATGCTTTATTTTTGCCCTCCATGCTGTAATATCCTCTCTCTCTCTCTCTCTCTCTCTGAAGTGCAGGATGCGCTTGTATGATGGCTGCATATCTATGCACACAAATTCTTATGCATCTCTTTGCTCTAATTGTAATTCAGGATATAATTTACAGGGAAGAGTAAAGAGGATTTTTTTCCCAGGAAAAAAATCAAAAAAAAAAAAAAAAACCCCTTAATAGAATAAAAGTGTTTCTATAGATTTCTTACCTTGTGTTTGGGAGCTTGAGGAAGGGACGGGAAAGGAAATGAAGAATTAAGAGGGAATTAAATAAAATTAAATGAAATGGGTTCTTTTCCTTTGCTTGGATGTTTAAGATCAGGAAAAAAAGAATTAAAATACATGATTTGACAACTCATTTAGCAAAGGGGATCAGTACGAATTTGCTAAGATTGTAACAAAAAAGGATGCATCATTTTAGGCTGAGTTACTAATTCTCTTAATTGGTACATTGTTTACAGTTACTCCTAGAATTAGGTTCTTGGTGTGCAGTATCTTGATTTATTTGCTTATGTTTTACTAGCTATTTGCTTCCTTAGATTAGGAGATGACAATTAATGTATATATAACTACAAGAAACAACCAGCCCATCTAAAAATGTGGGACGAAACCAGCGTAATTTTGAAAGCAGGTCACTTCTGTTTTTTCTTGAAATTTCGAAAGCCCATACAATTCTGTTAACGTAAACCAGAGTTACCAAACTCTTCTATTAATAATCTTTAATTTAATGTTTTTCTTTTGCTATATGAATGAATGAGTTTATGAATTGTACTGATGACAGAGCAAAAGAAACAAACGTACCCCAAACGGCCTCAAGCTGCAAACACAGGAAACAAGAAGCTCGTCAAGGTGCAAGCTGCAATCAAAACCACCCTCTTAAAAAATATAAATAAAATTCACAACCAAAAATGATATAGATAGTAGCCGTAAAAGCAGCCAACTTACAGACGGTTGAATGATGCTATTTTTTTTTTCGCTAAATTGATTGAAACTATTTATATCACAAAAATTACCTCGACTTTGATCTTGACGTCAAGGCTAACAAAATAGTCTCGAGATCGAGATCAACTTGGATTCGATATCAAGATTGTGATGCCTTGATCAACGGCCAGAGTGTTGGTTAAAATGGACATTATATAAAATAAATGTCAAGATCAAAATGTGGTCTCAAGACTAAAATCAAGACCTACATGTATTCTATATCGAGACCATGAATCTTCCATCAACCACATGTCAGTAATAGTGTTAATGACTAATAATTATAATTGGCATAAGTCATGTATAAGCTTCCAAAATTATGTCACATGTAAGTTTGGCAATTATACCCTGTGAATCTTAAGGGGAATGGTTACAACTTACAAGAAAATAAAAACCTTAACTTTATTTATCCAACAATTGTGTTGGTCTAATGACTCCTCCCTATATCCTAAGTACCCAAGGGCAGAATCAGGTGGTGGCGCAAGCCCCCCTAACATTACTGTGGGTGCCTTTTTGCGCTATTGGGCTAAGGCTTTCTATAGAGGATAGGAAAGTTGGGCTTGAATCTCTTCGTGAGATTCCCTTGGAACCAGTTTGTACACAAGATCAAACACTTCAAACAAAGAGAAATATATATACATATATGTATATAGTAACAATAGAATAACCGTTAGTCCGAGAATGTTAGCAGCAAAAAATAAAAGTGACCTCTTTATTGAGATGACAAAGAGTATAGTTTTGTATGAGGGAGGGAAAAGGTTGCCTAGTGATGCATGCTAGGTCTGCCGTGTATACTCTACTTTCTCAACTCCATATTCTCTCTTACGTTTCACTTTTTTTCCCCTCTTTCTCTCTTCTTTCACTTTCAACTCATTGTTCTAATTCTCTTGGGCACTGTGTTCTTCACACCATTGTTGATATTTCTCTCCATTGTCTAATGATTGATGTTGTGTTCTTACCTCATTCTTGTTGCCGTTCCTTTCTTGTTCATGGGTACTGTTCCTTTTATACCCAAGATAAAGTCTAGGTGATTTCCCCTTTTGCCCTTGCTTTCCACCAATCATTTTGTCTGCTATAGGCATTCAGCCAACACCCATTACGTACCATTTTGGCCATGTGCAAATGGGTTCACTCCCATTATCTTCTGTGTACTAGAAGTGGGTTTAGTCCCACTACTTGCTTAGCGACAAACTTCCTTCCTCTTTTGGGAAAAAGCTAATCCGGCCACCAATTTTCTACCAATTTTGGTAAGTATGCCTTCCCAGCAAAGCCTCTCCCAAAAAGGGTATTGGCAAGATACCAAAACTAGGTCTTTTCCCCTGTCCACCAAACAATACCCTCTGTTCCTCTTCAACCGTGGGCATTGCCTCCCTTGCATTGGCTGGGTTGCAGGTCGACAAGGCTTCAATTGCACCACTTTTTTTTCTTTGGCTTCTTCCTCTTCATGCACTCCTCACTGCCTTTGGTTTCGTCTCGTTTCCTCCTCATGTGTTTCTGCTGCCTTTGGTTTTGTCTTGTTTCTCCTTCATGCATTTCTTGCTGATATGACTTTGTCTTGTTTCTTCTTCATGTGTTTCTTGCTGTTGTGGCTTTGTACAGTTTCACCTTACTTTACTTTTCGCAGAATCAGAATTCATCCTTATCCCCTTATACAAAGGCATTATGGGCTTTCTGCCATATATTAGGTTAGGCTTGTTGACCCATTTTGCTTTCTTTTCTCTTCATTTATTTAATACATTGGGTTGAGTCTGCTGACCCCTTTGCTTTCTTTTCTCTTCATTTATTCACTTCATTGGGTTGGGCCTGCTAACCCTTTTACTTTATTTTCTCTTCGTATATTCTACTGGACCTAACTTATTGGGCTCCATTTTGTTTCTCTACCTTTGGGTTTTTCTAATACCCATTTTTCTCTTTAAGAATGGCCTCCTATTACTCATCTCCCAAAAGGGACTTGTGGGCCTACTTTGGCCTTTACTTCCTATTCTCAACATTACTCTTGCAAGAAGGCCTTTTATTACTCCACTCCCAAAAGGGGCTCGTGGGCCTACCTTTGAGTTTTATTTGCAAAATACTCTTCTTTTTTAGGTCATCACTTGGACCTTAGTTATGCATTCTCTTCTCTTTGGGCCTTTGGAATATAGCCCGATTACTTTCTTTTTGCTCATACCCTAACCCATCTCTTAGGGCTTTCTTGGGCTTTTCTCCTCATAGGCTTTTGGATGCAAATTTGCAAAAATGGGTATCAACAATTACCAACAACAAAAATATAGTATATACAATATATCCATATTCAGTTTGGGCCCAAGAAAAATTAGAGTTTAACCCCCCCCCCCCCCCCCCCCCTTTTTGCTTCCAAAGCTTGGCCCCCTCCACAAACTTAAAATTAAAACTTGTTGATACCCAAAATTTAAGGTTTTTACATAGTTTTTATACAAAGCTCAAACTAAAATATTGGCCGAAAAGACCCAAAAATTTAATGCACAAGCAAAGTCTTGAATAAGACAAGGCAAGCCTAACAACATGTGCAAATAAAAGATGACCTTAAATAAGGTTGCAATAAACCCAAAGATGGACCAACAGGAGTTTAAATGGAATAACATGGGTGGCCCATGAAGAATCGGGTCCCACCATGGAAATTTCCAAAAAAAAGGGGGCAAAAATACAATAAGAAAATTAGTCCTATAGGAACCAAGAAGAGCAATATAGCAACGCTGAAGCCTAACCACAAAATCTGAGAAAAGAGACATCATCCATGAGGTATGACAAAGGACCATTCTTCAGGCATAAGACATGGTGGTTCAACTGGAAGGGAAATCCCAAAATGGCTACCGAACCAAATACTTTAGCGTATGTGTTTTCCTTATGAAGCATTGTAGACATTGCATTTTATACCCCTTATGACTTGGGTCCCCGTTCTCCAATGATGTTGAAATTCTAAGGCCTTAGGTTGGTTTAGGGCTCAATTAGATTACAAATTGACTTGAGAGGTGTTAAAATGGAAAATATAACTTTTTATGAGCAAATAAATCTATTTTTGGAAAATAAAAGGTCAAGGAAACCCTCGGTCTGCGTATGTAGGCCAAAACCTGCGTACGTAGGTCTGATGCATGCATACGCAGGCACGGACCCACACACATAGCTATGGTTTCAGAAACCTATGAAAGACAAGTTTTTTGCATTAATGTTGAGGTTTGGAACAAATCCCACATCGTCTGGGAGCCATTCAAAACCCTTATTTTCTCACTATATAAAGTTATACACGGCAACTTTTCAAAAGACACAGAAAATCCTAAGAGAAAACCTAAAATTCATTAGAAATAGTGAATCAAAGAGGGATTTTTTCACAAAACATCCTCAAGTCAATTTTATTTGATTGAGACCTTTTCTAGTCTTGATCTTTTGAGTTTAAGATTACTAATCACTTTTATATTTGATTGTGAATAGATTGACTAAGGGGAACGGTCAAAATCAAGCTCGAAAAGCTTCTTGTTTGAGGTATTGAGTTCTAAGATTTTCTTTTTCATTTCTTTACTTTTCTTGCTTTATTCATTCTGTTTTCCTTGCTTCCTTTGTTTCTTTGTATTATAACATGTTCGTTTAGCCTAGGTTTTCTTTGCTTTACAATCTTTTGCATGTTAGGTTGTTAGATTCAAGTTTTGTTTATTTTTTTGCCTTTTTGTGTTTCTAGGTTAGGGTTTGGGCGTGTTTGCGTGCGCATGCTTCTGCATGTGTACGAAGGGTCGAAGTATGCAAACGCATACAACTGGCATACATACGCAGGCCTATGTATGCACATGCATACTCGTGCCGAGAAACCCTAATCTGAGTCTTTTTGCTTTTGTTTCTTTGCTTCTTTCACATAATATGTCTTTGTATTTATCTTCTTGTATGTTTTTTTGAACCTCTGTTTCTTTATTTGTTTGTTTGTTTGCTTTAACATGCTAGAGTAGGGTTTTCTCTTATGTTTCTTGCTCGATGCCATGAACATGCATTCACATGTCCATTCATTGATGCCATATGTGCTGTGACGTAGTGAGGTAAGCAAGGTAAGACATGCATTGGTATGAACATGCATTTGAGTGACGAATGTGTTTGTTTGATGCTTGTTTTCATATCTAAAAGTTTGGCATATATATTTGATGATTGATGCTTTTATTGCCATGCCTACTTTTCTGCCATGATTTGTTTTGTTGCCTTGGATGAGATAATATGAGATGCCATGATAGATGAATGCTAGGGTTGGTTGATGAGCATGATAGATGAATGTTAGGTCTTGGGATGATTGTTGCCATGATGTATGCTAGTGTGTGTGTGTGTGTTAAGATGCAATGTTGAATGTGCTTTTAATAGGATTAAGACATAGGACACAATGAGTGGAAGCCGACCCAAGGGTCGGGCGGTTTTGGGTACCTAACACCTTCCCAAGACCGTACCTAAACTCCAAACCCATACTTTGGTAGTAATACTAGTCCTTTTACGTAAGGGCGCTATATCTATGGTTCTTAGATCATAAAACTAGGTGGCGACTCCTTGTGTTTTCTCCGCCCCAATCTACTCGGCCGAGGCGTACACCTCTAAAAGTGACTGTGCGTTGTGCCCACAAGCATCTATGCCATTTATTGAAAAAAATAAATCTTAGATGGTCAATTTCATTTCCTTAGGCTACTAGAAGGACCACACCACCCTATCCCCACGGTTTTGCAGAGGAGGAAGACCTACAACACCCAAAAGTCTTGCCTAGCCAATCGAATGAGAGAATCTTCTATATCTAGGGAAGACTAAAAGTGCTTTCAAGGACTCAAATGCCAGAAATGTGAAAGAAACTAGGAGACAGAGTCATCTTGTTAAAAGAAGGGTTAGCAAAACCAAGACAAGGGTAAAAATGTAATTTTAATATTTATAGGGGACAAGGCACCAAGAAAAAGGGGCAGCAAAAAAGAGTGACCTAGCATCTCAAATTAAGATACAAGCAAAAGAAGCAACTTAGCTCACTCAAATAACAATCCTAGCTTAGAACCACCACGGGAAATACTAATCCTTTAGTACAAGGAAAGGAGAAATACCCATTGTCAGCTTAGAAATCTGGGGAAGCCATATTGTTCTGAAGTCCTAAACTCACAAGGTTTATGGAGCTTAAAGCCTAATATATAAGACCATAAGAGTTGGGGTTTAGGTATTATGGCTCAACTTTATAGAAAAGCTATAATGGTTATGCGATTAAAAATAATTGATATTTTTAGAGTACTATTGCTTTATAATCTAACGTTACATTATGTTATTGCATATCTTCGTTGGTCCAGCAGAAGGACCTCACTCAGTCATGGTGGGACCAAGCCTAACTCTCTATATTCTTAGAATCTTTATCTCAGCCATAATAAGTCCCAAGTCCTAGTAGATTAACAATTGGATCTAGGCTCGGTTGAACCCCAATGGTTATGCAAATAATAACAACTAACAAATTACTCATAATTATTGCTTTATATCTTGATAATTTCTTGATTTCGTTGTTTGTTCCCAGGCTAGTTTTGTAGAATGGTCTACTTGTAGTGGAACCAAACCCAACTCCACCCATAACTCTATTATGGCATTGAAAAGCCCAAATCTTACAAATAGAATTTGGGCTTGACAAATAGAAAAAAATGCCCCTCAACAAAACCTAACCCAAACAACATCACTATCTAAATACTAACCCAAGCAAGATCCCAACCCAAACAACAACAATCATGTCTCAAGTCTTCTTCGTATTTTCTCTTCTTCGTTTGCTCTAGTCTTCATCTTCGTCAACTTGTTTCTCTATCTCTTGCTATTTGTGATTGTGTATTCAAAATTTTTCACACCTCTTCATCTTCTTCTTCAGCATTTCTCCCCCTCCTCCCTCCCTTCTCCTCTCCCTCTCTCTCTAAAGTCTAATCTATTGTTTTCAATTTTCAAAGTTCTTATTTTGTGTGCTCACTGTACCCACATGAACACAGAGAGGCTGTTTGACACCATTTTTTTCATCACTCGATTTCCGTCACTCAATTTCTATCACTCATTACCCATCACTCTAAAATACCAAGGCTGTTTGGCACCATCACTCACTTGCCATCGCTCAATATTTTTCACATTGTTTGTGGGCCTCATAACTGTCATTGGTGCAGCTTTTTTTTTTTTTTTTTTTTCAATACCCAGAAACCCAAACCCAGTGAAAAAAAAAAAAAAAAAAAAAAAACCCAAGTGAAGACCGAACCATTGAAAGAAGAAAGGGGGAAAAAAAAAAAAAGAAGAAACCCAAGTGAAGACTAAACCCACTGAAAGAAGAAAGGAAAAAAAAAAAAAAAGAAACCCAAGTGAAGACCGAACCATTGAAAGAAGAAAGGAAAAAAAATTAAAAAAATAAAAAAAGAAACCTAGGTGAAGACCAAACCCACTGAAAGAAGAAAGGAAAAAAAGAAAAAGAAAAAAAGGAAGAACTGAAGAAGAAGACGAGTTGATCAGAAGAAAGGAAAAAAAAAAAAAGGTAGATTGGTCAAAAAGGTGCGGCTGAGTTATGACAAGTGGGTCCCCATGTGTGTTTAATTACAAAAATGCCATTGAGTTATGAGTTATGGAAACTGAAAACAGTCAAAATGTGTTTTCAATTTCCACAACTCATAACTCAAAAATTAGATAATTGAGTGATGGAAACAGTTATTGTGCAGCCAAACAACCCTTTTGCTATGGGTTCCACCATTTTTGAGTTATGAGTTATGAAAACAGAAAATTGAGTTATGGAAACAGATGAACCAAACAGCCTCTGAGTGTCTGAAATTTAATCAAATCCTACCGACTATTCACAATTAAAATTTTCAATTTCCCACCCACCAAGCCACATTGCCACTTTTATCTTAAGGCTTAATTTTTTAAAAGTATTTGCTGATTTGTTTTTTCCCTTTTCTTAAAACGAATTAGAGTTCTATTAATAATAATAATAATATTATTATTATTATTATTATAATTATTATAATAGTAGTACTAGGGCCTTATCTAAAGGCCTTGAAGGCCTGAACCAAGGCCCAATAAAAAAAGTAGTAGTGGTAGTGAGCCCTGCCATGCCACTTTAAGGCCCTGAACTAGGGCCCAATCTAAAGGCCTTGAAGGCCTGAACCAAGGCCCAATAAAAAAATTGCTCAATTTCCTAAAGTCTAAATGCCATAAAGCCTAAAGGGCAAGGGAAAATAAGATCAAAAAGTGCTGATTTGTAAAAAATTGAGGAACAAAATCAAATGGTTCATCCAAAATTCCTATCAAAATACAAAATTTCTTAGAACAAATTCATTCCAACAAATCTTCCACCCCAAATTCTAAATCAAAGCGCAAACTTCTCCAATAGATGATACATTCAAACCCACGAATCTACAAAACTTCATACCCACCTTCATTCTTAAAACCCCAATTTTCAAACTCAAACCATCAGATCAACCAACTTAAACCAAACCAAAGGGAAGGATATTTTGGCCATAGACTTAAACAAAGACAAGGTGGAGAACCAACCCAAAAAAATGGTGGAGAGTGAACTTGTGATATGGAAGGGTAGTTGGCGTCTACAGTGAAGTGGAGACACAAGGAGGAAGGAGGGCTTGAGGGGAGCGGCGAGCGGCGGGCTGAGAGAGTGAGAGTAGGCCGTGAGGGTGGGTTGGTGTCTTGGTGAGAGTGAGAGCTGGGGGGTGGGGGCAGTAGCTGAGAGAGATTGAGAAGTGAGATTGATTAGAGTTTGGAAATAGTTAGTGCTATATAGGGTAGTTTAGTGATTTTAATGTATACGGGTCTGGTTTGGGTTCGGGTTACTTGACCAGAACCTACTACGAGTTGGTTTATAAAAACCTAAACCCACCCCTAATGTTTCACGGGTCAGGTAAAACCTACCCCATTAGGGTCGGGTTGGGTCGAGTACTTGTGGGTCGGGTAAAAATTGCCATTCCTAAGTAGTAGTAGTAGGTTATTATATTGAATTAAAGATTAATATATTAAATTTTGACTCATAACAAATGATAGAATTTGACCTATATATAAACTAGTAGTAATCTTAAAACGGTACACCAATATTAATTGGTACCGAAGTATTTCATTTTCTTGTCCAAACTAAAACGAGCTCTAGTATGATATTGACTCCATTGGCCTAAATAACAATTATCAACCACATTAACAATTAAGAAAAGAAAGGAAAGCAGTCACGACTCAAGAGCCTTGCTCAACCAACCACGACTAGACCAGTGACGGTGACGCTACCTAGCCACTGCCTAGTCTACCCTAATTTCAAGTTTTTATTCTATGTTTCTCTTTCTCTCTTCAAAATCTAATTGATATGATCTCTCTCTCTCTCTCTCTCTCTCTCTCTCTCTCCATGTATTTACAATTTATGTGATACAGTAATAAGGTTGTGATTGTGTTCATTGTGGGTTTATGGTTGTTGTTTTTTGGCATTTTTGCTAGATTTTAGTTGACGGTTATGAGATGAGAATGGGATAATTAGATATGTGAGTTGTGAGATTAAAGTTATGTTTGTACCAAAGGGTTGTTGTAGGGTCATGGTTCGAGACCCAAGGGTATATTTTAGTATTTATACATATTTCTAAACCAAGCTCAAAACAACAACAAAAACAAAAAAACTCCTTATGTTACATGCTAGGAAGCACGAACATTTCATTTGGTGTGCCGTACCCATGTCGAACATGAGACACTTCTAACTTCTGCATGCATGTCCCAATTATGTCATTTATGTAATAAAAAAATTTTAGGACACGGTCGGGACACTTATCTTTTATTTCTTTTTAGTTTCAATCTTGAACACTTATTTAGTTATCTTTTATTTACTCTCTTGGGTTTCATTCTTGGTTTGTATTCTAATTTATAAATATCATTTATTAGTCAAGAATTTATTATATTATCTATTATTGCTCTTAAATTAATATATGTTTAATATTATATGAAAAAATAAGGACTTAACAATATTTATAAATATATTACCACCGCACACTAGGGATGGCAATTTAGATCCGGCCCGATAAAGAATAGGGTCGGGTATGGGTTTTTAAAAAAAAATCCGAAGCGGGTTCGGGTCGGGTCCGGGTTTTATCAAAAAAACCCGAAACCCGGCCCGGATAAAACCCGGTTATGTGAGATTACTAAAACACCCCCCTTATATATATATATCAATGTAATTTGTAAACCTAAGTCACTGCTCACTAACCCAGCCGCCTCTCATACCCATTTCAATTCACGCCTCTCCTCAGTCAGTGCCTCATCACGCCCTCAGCCCCTCACGCCTCATGGCCTCAGTGCCTCAGCACGCAGCCACACCTCACCGGTCTCGTCAGTCCCTGCCTCCCTCATCGAGCTGCTCACTCATCCACCTCGCCACAAAGATCGCTATCTTTTGTTGGTTTTTCGTTGTTCTTTTTTTTGGAGTTTTGGACGAGTTGAAACTTGAAATAGTGGTCGGCTTAGACTCTAATCTGATCTATATTTTTATTTTTATTTTTATGAAAGATCTGATCTGTATCTATGGTCTTAAACTTTGATCTGTTGGGGGTTTTTCATGGTTCTTTTTTTGGAGTTTTGGAGGGGTTGAAATAGAGGTAGGATTAGACTCTGCTTTGATCTGTATTTTTTTGGTTTTTTGATGAAAGATCTGATTTGTATTTATGGTCTTAGACTCTGATCTGTAGTATTGAGCAGAATTTTTGTGCTTTTTACTTTGTTTTGCATTGTTCATGTGATGGTTTCTATTCTACACGGCATAAAGATTCAGGCAAATTTTTTTTTTGATTGGCCACGGATTAGGCCTGAGGTGGCGGGGCCCGTGGGCTCGTGGAGCCCGACGGGGCGGGTTTGGGGTTAGAAAAAAAAACCCGTTTAATAAATGGGGTGGGTTCGGGTTTTTGAGTTAGGCATGTAGGTCGGGTTTGGGTACAAAGAAACCCGACTCGAACCCGACTCGTTGCCATTCCTATCGCACTCCTTTCGTGCGATGGTCACTCCACAAATATAAGTGCTTGTGGAGTGTGGGGGGCAAGGGTCGGGGTTTAAGTCTTCAGGAGGGAGTTTCACACACATATACACTTAAATTAGGTTAGAGTAGAATTCTATCTTGTATAATATATATATATATATATTATAATTAATTAATATCTTGGCCATGTCGTGTCCTAATTTTTCAAAAATTGTCGTGTCATATTTGTAACCATGCCTATGCTTCCAAGGTTACATGAGACAAGATGTGCCACTTATCATATAAGTAAAGTACCTAGAAGTTACATGTCATTCAAGTAGATTATTTGAAGATAAAGAGAGGCAATTTCTAAGAAGTTAAAAAAACTACTCTCTTGCTTCAAGTGGTAGTTATTTGATGGAAATAATTATTTTTTGGGAAAATTACAACTTACTTACCTGTGGTTTGATTTTTGACATTTTACCCACCTGTGATCCTTTCCGTTAGTGGTCTGTAACCCACCAACCAACTTGGTGTCAGACTAACACATTTTATGCCAAAAACATAACAAAAAACAAATCAAACACCCTCTCTCCACAAAACCCTCTCACGCGAGCTCTTCGAGACTGTGGACACAATGAAGGAGCCGCCACCTAGTTTTTGCAATGGTTTAGTGCTTACTCACTCCCCAGTGCAGGAGATCGTAGCAATATAATTCTCGGAGTACCGAAGTCGAACCACAAGAACCAGGGTAAATTCAAAGACAATATAATTAAACAATAATTTGGGTGAAGAAGAAAAGTATTTTTGCTAGGTGATTGTTAACAAGAATAATAATAAAAATTGATTTAAATCAATAATGTAAATACTAGGGCATTAGGGTGTTTCCCTATATCGATATGAAATTCTTTGTGATCTAAGAAATTGTATATTTCATAATTGATTGTTCTTATACAATTAAATACTTATGATTTGGTTGAACTGAGACAATTCAAGAACGCATGATAACCTAAATTAATAATGCAGTTAGAAAAGTTTTCAGAAAAACCCATTCACTTTTTAAAACCTGATTTCTATTTGAAACTATTAGAAATTCATCTAAATAATAAGAAAAACATGATTGAGCTTATTGAAAGCATGGAAGAACTAATATATCAAAAGAAATCTAATTGAACAATCAAATATGTTGTTAATAAAATCATAGAAAGAATCACATTGAATATTCATACCATATAAAAGAAACATAACTCCTAGCCCTAGCAAAGAGTTTAGGCTGCCATTAGAGAAAGGAAAATACAAGTTTTTCTCTACCCAATTCGTTCTACACAGCCTCCCTTCAAAAAACTCATGTCCAAGTGTCCAAAGAAAAAAATAGCTTTTACTATTTTAATTTTCGTCTAGGTTTACAGCTGTAATTTGTGAGTTAATTTCGGCTTTCAAAAATTGAGAATTTCGAAAAACTCAAAACTGGAAAGTTGTAGATATTTAAGTCATTGTTCCAACCCATTTAGCTTTGTGTCAATTGGATTTTTGAGGAGAGAGATACACCCAAAATACTGATCAGTGCTCAAATCTGATTTTTCCTTTTCAGATTCTACCGCTTTGATTTCTTTCCTTATTTGAAGCTTCCAAACATGGTAGATGACCCAAACACTCCAGACGCGCCTCCTTAGACATTTAAGTATGGTCCTTTAGCTCCTCTTTAATTCTAGTTTGGCCTCCATTCTCTCATAGACTCTTGTAAACTCATCTTTTTTACTTGATTTCCTGAAAGTAGAAAATTACACGCAATGAATGACATCTTTTTCAAGAAATTATGTAAAGATAAATAATAGAGACTAATGCAAATCAAGGCTTAATTATACAAATTAAGTATAGTAATAAGGAGATAATGCTCACATAAATATATAACAAGTATACGTTTTAAGGTGTTATCATTTAGGAACCATATATATAGCGTTCTTTCGAGGAAGGACCTTTTTGATCTTACTACCAGAGATATGAGTTCAGAGCTAAGGTACAGTCTTGGGAAGGTGTTCGGCACCCAAAATCGCCCAACCATAAGGTTGGCTTTCTCTCATTGTGTCTTATGCCTCAACCCTATTAAAGGCACACTCAATATTGTTATTCTAACTCACACACACACACTAGCATTCATCTAACAATCAACATGACATCAATCATCCCCCAAAAGACCTAATCATACATCTATCATGGTAATCAACAAAAGTCTAGCATTCATCTATCATACATGTCATATCAATCACAAACCCTAACATGCTTCTATCTCACATCATAAACCCTAACATACATCTAGCATACATGTCAAACCAACCTAGCATTCATCTAGCATGATATAACATAAACCTTAGCATGTTACTATCATCATGTCATCATATCTCATCCAAGGTAGAAGCATATGAACATTAAATCGAGGTAGAAACAAGGCAAACAAATCATATTATCACCCAAAGCATTAAGAGCACAATCATATCATCAAACCTAAGCAAGATCATATCACAAATAAATGCATGTACATTGTGAATGCATGACTTCTCTCACTTACCTTGCAGCAACTTAGCACCTATGGCATTATGCATGAACATGTGAATGCATGTTCATGACATTAAAGCAAGGAAATACAAGATAAACCCTAATTCTAGCATGTGAAATGGAAACAAATAATTCTACATGTGAAATAGCAGCTTAACAACATGAAAATATAAAAAAGGACCTAAGACAGAAGCATTACATGTGAAATTAGGAACAAAATCATCAAAATTAAGGTTAGGGTTTCTGGGCAGAATCATGCACACGCATGAACAACCCTGCGTGTGTAGGCAGGATTATGCGCACGTGGGTTTCAGCCTAGAAACCCTAGAAACACAACAAACAGAGCAGCACTTCAAAACACTAAATCTAACATTTTAACATGCTTTAAAACATACAACAACTCAAACCTAGACTATACAAACATATTAAAACATAAAACAAGCAAAGAAACAAACAAAAATAGAATTAAACTAAAGAAAATAAAAGAAAAAAGTTTAGAACTATACCTCGAAGAAAAAGCTCTTCAAGATTGATTTTTGATCGTTCCCCTCAGTCAAATCTATTCACAATCAATAAAAAGAGTGATTAGTAATCTTAAACTCGAAGATTAAGGCTAGAAAATGCCCTAATCAAAAGAAAATTAACTTAAGGATGTTTTGTGAAAAACTCCCTCTTTGATTCACTATTTCTAGTGAATCTTAGTGTTTTCCCATGAGATTTCTGTGTGTTTTGAAAATATACCATGTAAGACTATTTATATTATGAAAATAGGGGTTTGGAACAACTCCCAGACGATGTGGGATTCGTTCCAAATCTTAGCATTAATGTTGAAAACTTGCCTTATTTATGTTTCTGGAACCCTTCATGTGCGGATAAGATCGGGCCTATGTGTGCATACCGAGGGTTTCCTCAGTTTACTTTTCCAAAAATATATTCATTTGCTCATTAAAAGTTATATTTTTCATTTTAACATTTCTCAAGTTAATTTAATATCTGATTGGGCCCTAAACCAACCTTGGGTCTCAGAATTTCAGCATCATTGGGAACGAAGGCCCAAGTTGTAAGGGGTGTGCAGTATCTACAGGCATACATGGGTGGGTCCAACTTCGAAGAGTTGCGTGGGATTCGTATGTCTGAATTCCCATCTTTGTTGTTCGAGAAATGAGCAATGATAGGTTCACTATCCCAGAACCTGTTTTGTCAATTACAAGCAAAAGGCGAGTGACTCACTATCCCAGAATCACTAAAAAAGAAAAACAAACAAGGGCACTCTTACGAGCTTAGAAGGATATATATCTGTGGTGTCCATCTGGGGCTCTTGGCTCAAACTTCTCTAGGTGGATTGCACCTCTAGGTAATACTTATCTTCTCCATCTTTATCTCTTCTTGTTCTGGTAAGGCTCTTGCCTCGGGGTGACCTTGGTCTTTATCCCTATCTCTACCTCTTCCACTGTGCGTGCATATTAAATTCCCTCAAGATACGTGCACAAGTTCTATGTTGTTCCTTTCTGATTTCCATAGGATTTCCTGCCTGCATGATTAATTCCTGTAGGATATGTGCACAAGTTCTATGTCGTTCCTTTCTAATTTGTATGGGGTTTCATGCTTGCATGTTCAATTCCCTTGGTATATGTACACGAATTCTATATTCTGATTTGCTCGACTATATCTTGGATGAAAGATCCATTGGGGATGCTGGAGAACACACTAGGGAGTATAATTCCATTAAGAAGTGTTTTGGTGATGATTCTGACCCACCATGAGGTCTTGATGGTGTATGGCCCATTGGGGACTCTTTGATGGTGTGTTGCTCATTGGGGAACTTTCTTTCACTGGGGAATAATTATCTTCTTCTTTCTTATAACTCACTAGGGATTGATGTTGACTCCTCCATCGAGGGGGCTTTATCTACTCCGTTGGGGAAATTTCATTTTACAACTCTCAAGGGGGCTGCTTCCGTGTCTTGGACCCACGAGGGAGTCTGTCTATGATACTGGATTTACTTGGGATTTGGTTGATGATCTTGACTCACTAAGGAGTGTTCATGATGATTTCTGATCCACTGAGGGATATTTTTTGATGCTTTCAATCCACTAGGGATACTTTTGAGGGTTTCGATCCACTTGGGATATTTTTTGATGCTTTCAATCCACTTGGGATATTTTTTGATGCTTTCGATCCACTCGGGATTCTTTTTAGGGTCTTTGTGTTCTTTGCCTATAGAGGGCATTTCTATCATTTTTGGATGTATTTTTTAAATTTCCTTTGCACTTCTAGCCTCCTGGAACTTCATGGGGAGATTTTTTTTTTTTTGCTAAACTACACATAGTTTAGCAGGGAGGCCTAAACTATACACAGTTTAGCCATCAGGTATGTTCTCGCCTCTTCATCTTTTTTTTTTCTCCAACGGTTAGCAACCGTTTCTTTTTCTTTTTCATTCTCTTCATCTTTCCTCATCTCTTCATATTCTCTAACTCCTTCTACAAAAGCCTTTTGCCTCTCTCTCATTCCTTCACAATCTAACCCTTATCTTTTTCTTCAATCTCAACTTCTCTCTGAAACCTGACACTTTAGGAAGGGTAGGAACATGTTTAGGATGATTTTTGGTTGAGAAAAGTTTGAGAATGTCAAAGAACACCCTTCTGTGTTCATTCTTATGTGTGCAGCCTGTATTCATGCGTACGTAGGCTTGTTCTTGCGCGCCTGTATTTGTTCTTCGGTTTATGCGTGCGCAGGTTCCATCCTGCGTACACATGCAAAATTCTACGTACGCAGGATCCTTCCTGCACATGCATGGCACCTAGTAGAAACCCTAGTTTAGGCATTTTTCATCTGTTTGCAGTTTTACCATCATCCTTCACCATTTTTGCATCATCCCATGTCATATGTCATCATATTGTGAATCCAATATCACTTTCCGACCATTTTTTTCACCTAATCATGAATTTAATCCTACTATCTTTTTGCAGGTTTCGGCCCTATATTTTGATAGGGGAAGTACCAGCCAGGTATTGGTGTGGTACAACATCCTCACCGAGAAGACTCAGGGCCACATTCGTCTGGGGGTTTTGAGCCTGTCATCCATCTAATGCCTAAGAGGTCTGCCAGTGCTGTCTTAGCGTAGACCTTAGCTGAGAGGTGGTGGGACAATACCTACTCCTTTCACATTGCTAACTTGGAGATGACTATCACTCCCCACGACTTCCATCGCATGACTGGTCTATGGTTTAATGGGTCCTGATTAGTCTGGAGGCCGAGTCGGGCACTCGGTTGGGTATGGAGCTGTTCGGGAGGAGGTATGCTATTGAGACAATCCACTATAACAATCTGGAGGCGGACTTCATGCATCTTCCATAGGGGATGACTGAGGAGTGTATCCAAATGGCTAGGATCTTTCTGCTGTATTGCATTCATATCGATATCCTGCAAATTGTTACCTTGTAAACTGCCATACCTGTGTCTTGCAAACTGTACCATAACATCTTGCAAACTGTCATCTTACAAACTGCCATATCTGAATCTTGCAAATTGTTATATCATTTTAGCGCTGGGCCGTGGAGTATGGTCTCATTGCTTGTAGGACTTTGGTGGACTTGAAGTGTGTCAACTTGCTTTGGGCCCACCTCAATAGGCTCTCTCCTAATGATGTAAGTTAGGAATGTATTACTTTCCACTATTTGCATGCTTCTTAGGATTCTCTTCCTAACTCCATGTGTTGTCACAGATTATGTGGAGTCCTTCAGCCGGTGTTGACCTTGTATCGGACTTGAACTTGAAGGTAGCTGCTATCGTTGCTTCTAGGCTTTCCCAGCCCCTTGAGGGTGGTGGACTGAGGGTGATCTATTTGGTAGAGAGGGTGTGTTGCTAGCTGGCAGGTGAGGACATGCATTAGGTTCCTATGGATCCTCTAGTGTTCATGTTCACCCCTCGCTCTATGACGAATGCGGAGTATGACCTGTAGGGGCCGGGCATCCCCTTTACTTATAGGGTCAAGGATGAGCTAAACTATGACAAGTTTAGTGGGACTTGCCTTATGCCTTCCCTCATTGCTAAGGTATATGTTCTTACTTCTCTTGTTTCTCTTTAATCAGTCATCATCTGCATTCTTTTACATTAGTAACATTCAAATGAAACACTTGTGTCAGGCTGGCCCTGCTATTGGTGCTTTCATTGACCCTCCCCGTTTGCTTTGGTTGGTTTATGCTTACGACCCTGATGGCTTTGCTCGGGAGCATCCTGTTGGCCGCAATACCAATGTCACGGGTTACCTTTTTCTTGAGAGCACACTGGCGATAAGTTCTCTTTCATTCTTGTTCTCTTTCCTTTCTTGCATCTCTCAACCCTTGTCCTAACAACTTTCTCTCCAAAATTCAACCCACCATTCTGGAGCACGAGGAGCTCGTTTGGCTTGCGGGAAAACTCAGGTTGGAGTTGATTGAGTATTCCCGACAGTTGTACGGTGATGAGGATGCCGACGATGATAATGATGGTGGTGATGGTGGAGGAGGTTCAGTGTCAACTCCAAGCTATCAGCTAAAGTAGAGGTGCTTCCGGTGACCCTGCAGATAGGTAGACATAATCACAGATACAACATAGTATAGCATACTTTCTCTCTTTTTTCTTCTTTTGTTTCTTTTATTATTTTTCTCTTTTAGCATACATGCCTGCACTTTAGATTTGGTTTGAGACATTGGGTTGTATTTTAAGAACATCTTTTACATTTATGCTTTTATGTAGGATATGTACTTAGTTACAAACTTGTGGAAACTTTATGCAATTCTGCTATCCTTGGTCTTTGACATTTGGAAGTTCTGTGCTTGCATTGTGCCTTGAGTCTTTTAGGACATAAAAATGACAGGAGAACATACTTAAAACAAGAGGACTTGGTTCTGTATGCCTTCCTTCACCTTTTCTAGTTCCCAAGAGGCTCTCACTTCTTTTGGCCTCCCTCGCATCTTTCTTATACCATAAAGTCAAAATGAGTGAATCCTTTCTCTCAATCCTTAATTTTTGCCTAGGTCTTTGACCTAGTGAGATTCCTCTAACTTTTGCATGGATTGTCTTTCGGTTTTCAACCCACTGAGGCTCCTTGTATCGTTTTTGGACTTATTTTTTATTTTTTATTTTTCTCACTCTCTCTGTCTTTTCCATTCACTCACGCCTTCTCTCCTTCTCTTTTACCTCTCCTAGATATGGCCATATGAGAGGCTCCAATTGTTTCAATCAACTTTAGGACATAAGAAATGACTTAGAGGGTATCAAGTAGTGGGTTTACATAGCTAAGAAAGCTTACAAAAGCCTAATCAAAAGAAAGAAAGACTGACCGACCACCTTGATATGCCCCAAATTTTACTTTTCTGCACTGTATGATTCTCATGTCTTTCCTTGTGAGTTTAATAAAGGATTGGAATGTTCCAAATCCCCTATAGGAACAGTTTATCATCTTTTAATTTGAGCAATGAGCGAACCACCCATTTATTATTTTTGCTTATTGTTGTCATTTTTCTTTTTTCCATGCCATGTAATTTTTGCCCATGACGTCCTTTGAGGAATTTTTGCCATGCCCATGGTCTTTACCCCTATATTTTGCCTAGATCGCCCTTTTGGGTTTTCAATCTAGCAGGGTCATTTTGCCTTAATTTTTGCTTAGGCTGCCCTTTCGGGTTTTCAACCTAGTAGGCTTTTTTCTTTTCTTTTCAAATGTTGTATCTTCGGAATCTATCTATGATGATTGGGTGAAGCATCTCTTCCCCATCCAAATCTGTAATTCTCGTAGCACCTCCTGACATGATCTTCTTGATAATAAAAGGCCTAGACCATTTTAGCTTCATCTTTCCTCTTGGATCAAAAGTTTCATCTCTAAGCACTTTTAGGACCAAGTCCCCTTCCTTATGGTTTCTAGGTCTCACCTTTTTGTTAAATGCTCTAACAATCCTCTTTTGGTATCCTTGTGCATGGTATTGTGCCCTGTTTCTCTTCTCATCTATCAAAGCCAATTGCTTGTATCTTTGTTTCACTCAATCCTCCTTTAGGACCTTGGTTTACGCTAGTACTCTCAAAGATTGTATCTCTGCTTCAATGGGAAGTACCGCTTCACTATCGTAGACCAAATAGTAAGGGTTGCCCTAGTTGACGCACAGATAGAGGTTCTGTAACCCCATAAAGCAAATGGAAGTTTCTCAGCCCAATCTTTGTATGTCACTACCATCTTGGCTAGGATGTTCTTGATGTTCTTATTGGTTACTGCTAGGCCCCATTGGTCTGTGGTCCATGGTGAAGACTTGTGATGCTCAATGTTGTACAGTTCCATGATTGTTCTAACCTCTCCTTCAGAGTGGAAGTGGGAACCATTATCAGAGATAATCTCTTGGTGTACCCCATATCGACAAATAATGTTATTTTCTATGAATCGAGCCACATGTTTGGCTTTTAACACGGAGTAGGAGGCCGCTTCCACCTACTTGTTGAAGTAGTCAATTGCCACTAGAATGTATTTGTGTCCATTCGAGGCCTTAGGGGCTATGCTTCCAATCACATCTATGCCCCATATTGAGAAAGGCCATGGAGAGGTCATGTTGTATAGCTCACTAGGTGGCACAGGATTCAAATTCGCATGTGTTTGTCAATCGTGGCAACTCTTCACAAAGTCTACACAATCGGTCTCCATCGTGTTCCAATAGTACCCTATACTCAAGACCTTCTTGACTATCATTCTCCCATTCATATGAGGGTCACAAATCCTTTGATGAATTTCTTCCATAACTTTCTCAGCTTCTTCTTTTTTCAGACAATGAAGAAGATGTATACCTTCATAGGATCTCCTATAGAGCTAACCTCTGCATAAGATGCATTGCAGCCATCATCCTAATCGAACGAAGCTCTCTTTTATCAGCACCATCCAGATATACCCCCAACTCCAAGAATTTCATGATGTCATAATACCAAAGAACCCCTTCCTCCTCTATGACCAAGATTGAAGCTTCGACCTTCTCTTTGTGTACCATCCCATAACTTTGTTTAATATATAAGGGTCGTGTCCATACTTCTTCAGGTATTTCAACCATGGAAGCTAAAGTAGCCAATTGCAAACTAATTCTGAGCTCTAGGGATGACTGTATATTCAATCTTGTCAAAGGTTTGGTTAACTCCTTTAAATATTGCTGATAGGGATTTAAGTGCTTTTCCTTCAATTTCCATAACCTCTATGCTTGAGCTATAACCAAAGTCGAATCTCCAAAAACCTCGACCTTTTTCACCTCTAATTCTCAGAGAGCTTCCATTCCGGCGATAGAAGCCTCATATTCTGCCATGTTATTGGTTGCCTCGAAGTTTAACTTAACTACCAAGGGTATGTGAGATCCTTCGAGAATGATCAAGAGTACTCCTATCCCATTTCCATATTGGTTCACGACTCCATCAAAATATATCTTCCATGCCCCTAGCTTAATGTCCAAAATATCCTTATTCAAAAAATCTTCTCTACCATCCTCTCATTCCACGAGGTTCTTGGTGCAAAAACCTAACACGGTACTCCCTTTAATAGTTTTCATTACCACATACTTCAAGTCAAATTCTGCTAATAGGATCAACCATCTTGACAATCTTCCACTCAAAGTGGGCTTCTCAAACAAGTACTTCAATGGATCCATCCTGGCTACTACCCATATTTGGGAAGGTAGGATAATATGTCTCAACTTTTGTACGACCCATATGAGAGCAAAGCATGATTTTTTGATGGGTGTGTATCTAGTCTCATAATCATGGAACCTTTTCCTTAAATAGTATACGGCTCTTTCATTCTTATCATCATCCTCTTGTGCAAGCATACTTCCAACCGCATCTTCTATGGTAGAGAGATAGAGTAATGGTTTGTCGTGCATCGGGGGTACCAAGATAGGTGGATGGAGGAGATGTTCCTTAATGAGCTCAAAAGCTTTCTGACATTCATCATTCCATTCATCAGGTTCATTCTTTCTTAGGAGCTTAAAGATGGGCTCACAAGTGAAAGTGAGTTTGGTAATGAAACGGCTGATGTATTGTAATCAGCCTAAAAATCCCCTTATCTCTTTTTTGCCCTTGGGTGGAGGCATTTCTAATATGATTTTGTTCTTTGATGGGTCAATTTCTGTCCCTCAATCACTAACCAAAAAGCCTAACAACTTCTCTATGGTTACCACAAAGGTGCATTTCTGCGAGTCCAATCTCAGCGTATACTCCTTGATCATCTCGAAGAACTTCCTTAAGTTAACGATGTGACCTTCTCTCCCCTTGGATTTCACAATCATATCATCAACATACACTTCAACCTCATTGTGCATCATATCATGTAACAAGGTTGTGGCCATTCTTTGGTAAGTCGCACCCGCATTCTTAAGCCCAAATGGCATCACGGTGTAACAATAAATTCCCCATTCTGTGGTGAAGGTAGTTTTGATCATATCCTTATGAGCCATTTTGATTTGGTTGTACCTTGAGAAACCATCCATGAAAGACATCAAGGCATTACTAGTTGTGTTATCCACTAAAACATCTAGGTGAGGAAGAGGGAAATCATCCTTTGGGCAAGCTTTGTTCAAATCCCTAAAATCCGCGCACATTCTTATCTTCCCATCTTTATTGGGTACGAGCACAACATTGGCTGTCCACTCGTCTTGGTGTATAGGTTTGATGAACCCTACCTTCAATTGTTTGGTGACCTCTTCTTTGATCCTTAGAAGCCATTCGGTTCTCATATGCCTCAACTCTTTCTTGATAGGTACCATGTGAGCATGAGTGTCAATGTGATGTTGGGTTATCTCGAGGTCAATGCCGGGCATATCTTCATAAGACCACGTAAACACTTCTTGAAATTCTGTGAGCAAGTCTTTGAGATCTCTTCTTTCTTTTTCATTTAGGGTTGAGTTAATTTTAATTAAGTGTGGATTCTCATCATTTCCCAAATTAAGAGTTTCAAAAGTTGGTTCCATAGGTTCAATTTTCGTTTCCAATTGTTTATTAATTTCATTTTCAAATTCATTTGAATCATTTAAGTGCAGAATTTCAATATTATGGGATGCATCAAAATAAGCCAAATCAGGATTTATCTTTTTAAAAATATGGAAAAGCAAATTGGGACTTGCATTACAAACTTTCTTTCCCACATTTTTAGAGAACCCAACCTAAGTCCAATTATTAAGTTGGCCCATAGCATGCACGATGAATTCCATCTTCTTTCTTCTTTAGGCCTTGTCACCTCTATCCTTGTCTTTTACTTGGAATAAAGTCTTCAGCTCAGTAGACCAATCTTCATCCTTTAGAGGTCCCCATATGCATATAGCTTCAGTTATGTCACGCAGAACTTCACCTTCATTGGGGAAATTTTTTCCCGCCTCGTTGAAAAACCAGTCACCGTCATCTTCACTCCAATAGCTAATCACTTCATCACCTCCTTCCTCTGCATCTTCTTGAGTCAGCATAAGATATTGATCATCGTAGGAAGAAGGATCCATGTCGCGTTCAAGCATGAAGCAAGCTAGGGTGACTTGAGTTGCCTCTACCATCAAGGTCCATTCTGACTAGTCATGATCTTCCCAAGATTCCACATCCCCTAATTCAGAGAAGTCGTTGACGTGGGCTTTCTTGAAAGTCTATGGTCTGGGGGTACTCCTTAGTTGCGGCATGAATTTGGGTACAAGTAGGCGGATCTTTCCTTCTGTCACATCCAATCGATGTCTTCTTAAGTTTGCTTGCTTTGTTCATAATCAACCTTGTCCCCTTCATCCTTTTCTTCTCCTTCCTTTAGCTCATCTTCTTCCATCTTGGAGATGTGGCTTATTATCTTCTTAAGAACTTCACCTTGTACCTCCATACTCTCGAGTAGCTTTTGCACGAGGGCCTCTTCACTTGAAGTGTTCATCCTTTCTTGGAATGTCTCACCTTCCATTCTTCTCTTGGACTTGGATTGGAGTGGAGACTTAATATTGACCTTGGTGGTGCAATGGTGCCTGAAAGGAAGTCTCATTAAGTCCATGTCCCAATTAAAAGGTTCCTTTTATTTTTAGATGTTCTTAGAAAGTTTTTTAAGTCCATTTTAATGAAGGTCCAATTACAAAGTCACTCCCTTTCCTCTCATGAACCTTGCCCCTTGTTTCATTGGGCTTTGGTCCATTTACAGTGATGCTCTCATTTTACTCTCATGGGCTTTCATTAGAATGTACTTAGAGATTTTCAACCTTTTGTTTCAAACATGGGGTTACAATATATTCATCACCTTTGGGCTCTTCTCTTTCATTTCATTATCATCATTTTTTTGAAGTAGCCCTTTAGCTAGAATATATTGTAGCCTTCCTCTCAAGGTCCATGAAGTTCTCATTATTTTGGGTCTAAGCATACAACAAAGAGGCCCAAGATTAGGGAAATTTACATTGACTTTGTAGGATTTTGGATGCTAAGTCCATAGCATACTTATTATCTTAGGCCCAAAGTCTTCTTTTCCAAAAGGGCTTTTTGATTTGGGCTTATGATAGCAATTAAGCTATGGTCTTATGAACCTTTCAAGTTAAGATATACCCTAAAATTTAGGGACAAGCCTCTTGCATGTGAGAACTTCTTTTCTTTTATCCCAATTGTCTTAGGGTATGCCATAACTTTTGGGGTCATCCTTCCATTTTTACATATCTTATTTTTCCTTTAGAATTAGGTGATCACAAGATATATGGTTGAACAATTAAGAGATATATAAAGGGTACCCTCTTTTGATAGGATCTAGGATCTCTCTAAGTGTGGGCAGGCTCCTTAAGGCTAAAAGGATAGATAAATAGGTCACTCACAACTAGGTGGACCATGATTCCAACCGAGGGCCTAAGTGGACCTTTATGGATTGGTGGCAAACATTTAACGTACTCAAAGCCCATTATAGGCAATGGCACCGATTGTGAGTTGGTGGGATGAACTTTGAAAGACTTCGGCCCAAATGGAACCTTCCATCTTCCCATTCAACACCAACCGAGGTTAGGAACAATAGAACCAAGTGAATGTGTGTGCAAACAAGTATTGAATAAGCATTTATTAAGGTTAAGACATAGGACACATGAATTAAACTCATTATCCCCAATAGAGTCGCCACTGTGGACACAACAGAAGAGTCGCCACCTAGTTTTTGCAATGGTCTAGGAACCATATATATAGCATCCTCTCGAGGAAGGGCTTTTTTGATCTTATTACCAGAGATATGGGTTCAGAGTTAAGGTACGGTCTTGGGAAGGTGTTAGCACCCAAAACCGGCCAACCCTAAGGTTGGTTTCCTTTTATTGTGTCTTATGTCTTAACCTTATTAAAGACACACTCAATACCTGTTATTCTAACTCTCTCTCTCTCACACACACACACATACACACACACACACACACGCATTCATCTAACAGTCAACATGGCATCAATCATCCCCCAAAAGACCTAATCATACATCTATCATGGCAATCAACCAAAGCCTAGAATTCATCTAGCATGCATGTCTTATCATTATGGCATCTCTTCAAATCACAAACCCTAACATGCTCTAATCTCACATCATAAGCCCTAGCATACATCTAGCATACATGTCAAACCGACCTAGCATTCATCTAGAATGGTATAACATAAACCCTAGCATGTTACTATCATTATGTCATTATATCTCATCTAAGGCAGAAGCATATGAACATTAAATCAAGGTAGAAACAAGGCGAACCAATCATATTATCACCCAAAGCATTAAGAGCGCAATCATATCATCAAACCTAAGCAAGATCATATCACAAATAAATGCATGTACATTGTAAATGCATGACTTACCTCATTTACCTTGCATCAACTCAGCACCTATGGCATTATGCATGAATATGTGAATGCATGTTCATGACATTAAAGCAAGGAAATACAAGATAAAACCCTAATTCTAGCATCTGAAAGGAAAACAAACAATTAAACATGTGAAACAAAAGTTTAACTACATGAATATATAAAAAAGGACCTAAGACAGAAGCATTACATGTGAAATCAGAAACAAAATCATCAAAATTAGGGTTAGGATTTATGGGCAGAATCATGTGCACGCATGAACAACCCTGCATGTGCATAATCAAGCCTGTGTGCATAGGTAGGATTATGCTCACGTGGGTTTCAGCCCAGAAACCCTAGAAACATAGCAAATAGAGCAAAACTTCAAAACACTAAATCTAACATCCTAACATGCTTTAAAATATACACATAAAACAAGTAAAGAAACAAACAAAAACAGAATTAAACTAAAGAAAATGAAAGAAAAAGTTTAGAACTATACCTTGAAGAAAAAGCTCTTCAAGTTTGATTTTTGACCTTTCCCCTCAGTCAAATCTATTCACAATCAATAAAAAGAGTGATTAGTAATCTTAAACTCAAAGATCAAGGCCAGAAATGGCTCTAATGAAAAGAAAATTGATTTGATGATGTTTTGTGAAAAACTTCCTCTTTGATTCACTATTTCTAGTGAATTTTAGGTTATGTTTGGTAACAGTTTTTGTTTTTTATTTTCAAAAACTTGTTTTTGGGAATATAAAGAAAAAATAATTTGCTTGTATTTTTGAAATCAAAAACATTTTTGGTTAGTTGAAATTAAAAAATTAGTTTTTTGAAGAAAAAAATAAAAAAATATTAAAATATGTTGTTACTAGGATTTGAACTCTAATGCTAACTAATTAAATGAGACAGATTCATTAAATTAAATGCATATTTTCATTGATTTTTGAAAATTGGAAACTGAAAACAACCTTTTGCATGTTTTCAGTTTCCTTCACAAATTGAGTTTTGAGAATAGTTTTTGTTTTCTGTCCATTTTTTATTGCCAAAAAAGTTTTTTAGTTTCAAAAATAGAAAATTGTTTTTAAAAACAAAAAATAAGGGGAAAAAACAGTTACCAAACATATCCTTAGTGTTTTCCCGTGAGATTTCTGTGTGTTTTGAAAATAAACCATGTAAGGCTACTTATATTGTGAAAATAAGGGTTTGGAACGACTCCCATAAAATGTGGGATTCATTCCAAACCTTAGCATTAATGCAGAAAACTTGCCTTATTTATGTTTCTGGAACCCTTCATGTGCGCGCAAGATCAGGCATGCATGCGCACGCAGAATGTTGTGCTTAGGCCGATTTCTACATGTGCATGCCAAGGGCTTCCTTGGTTTACTTTTCCAAAAATAAATTTATTTGCTCATTAAAAGTTATATTTTTCATTTTAACATTTCTCAAGTTAATTTAACATCTAATTGGGCTATAAACCAACCTTGGGTCTCAAAATTTCAGCATCATTGGGAATGGGGGCCTGAGTCATAAGGGGTACAAAATGTGGTGTTTACAAAGACAAAACCAAAATGCTACCCACCTAAGATCTTAGACACTCGTTTAGCTTGGAATCCTCTGAATAATTTCGAGCAAGGAAACAGAGGAGAAGGTGGAGGCTAATATCTAGAAGATCATGTAGGCAATAGAGTGATGAAATTTTAAAGTTTAGTTAACCAAATGGTTTTTGATCCAAAAGGGTGTTCTTGATTTTGTCTCTGGGGTGAGTTATTGAGTGTTTGAGCTTCAAAGTTTTGTATTTTCTTTTCCTTTCATCTGCTCTTTCGAACTTATTCCTGGTAGGTTTAATTTTTGAAACCTAGGGTTTAAAATAATTTTAAAAAAAAAAAATTAGGTAACTTCCCCATCTTAAAATTGTGCATTGGTTTATACTTACATGCATTGCCTAAATGCCCTTGACATATTAACCAATTTTTAAAAATGTTCTTGGTGTTTTAAAAATCTGGAGGTTTTAATCTTATCTTTCATTGTTCAACAGCTAAGCCACAAAAGAAAATGTGTTCTTGCGAATAGCAACTGTGCTTTTAAGAATTGTGTCATTGCCATATTGTCCTAATTAGGCAATGACATGATTCTTAAAAGTAGAGCTGCTAGTTTCAATATGATGCCCATGAAGAACTTCAGTTAAAGCCGAAAACCCTTCACTATATTGCAAATAGAAGACAATAACACATTTTATGAATGAACCTAATTATTCGACACAATACCTTTATTATTCAACCTATATGCACAATGGTCTGTCTGTTTGTATGTTGTGCTTTGTGTGGACCATAGGAATATTTTGGGTTTGAGAAAAAAAGGTTTTTACATGTGGTATCTATGGTCGCTTTCAATGTGTATGTCTCCCAAAAACAAAACAAAAACTTTTGTATGTATTTGTTGTGTTGGTATTGTATTCTTTTGAATAAATGTATGTGTTAATATGTGAAATTTACTACATTAATTTATATGCAAATGGATGATTTGGATTTTACTTTTGAGATTCATCATGGTGGCACCTTTGTGTGGGATCCAAGCTTAGTATATTTAAGTGGCAATGTTTCTACTATTGACACTATTGACCTGATAGATTGAGTTTCTTTGAAATACAAGATATGTGTGTTGGGTTACCGGTAGCTAGTACAAGTAGATTTCATTACCTTATTCCTAGAGGTAACTAATAACTGGAGATGATGAAGTGGTTTATGTGTGAGATTTGTGCTGCATAGCCAACAGATAGGGTAACAATATATATATATATATATATCTCTTTCTCTTTGTGTGTGTGTGTGTGTGGAGGGTGGTGAGGAGCCCCTTGTAGTTAAATTACCTGGACAGAATGTACAAGTTAATGAGAGAGTAGTGGGTGAAGTAGTTAATTCAGATGAGGTAGATGAGAAAGTTCATGTAGATGTTGGTGGAGGTAATGATGTAGTAGTTGAGCCAAATAGTGGACAAGAATGTTTAGATTTGATTGGTTGGAGGAAGGGTTCGAGGGGCTAGATTTTGATGATGATGTGTTTGGGAGTATGGATATTGGGCCATCTACATAGGTTGGAGTTAGGGACAATGCAACCCTACATGTGAGTAATGCAGGACATAATGCAGCCCCACAGAGGCCTAATGCAACAAACAATGACAATGCAGCCCCAATTGGGTCTGATGCAGGAGACAATGCTAGTATGGAAGATTGTGAGTGGATTGAACCACCTATTAAAGATGATATGATGGAAAGTTTGGTAGGGTCTGATGATGATGAGTTGCCTATTAAAGATGATATGCAAAAGAACCAGTGTTTAATGTCCAAACTGACATGAGAAAACCAGTGTTGAAGAAGGGAATAAAGTTTCCTAACTCTAAGGTTTTTAGGGAGGCCTTGAAGAAATATGCTATAATGAAGCTTATAGATATCAAGTTCAAACTGAATGAGAAGAAGAAGATATCAGTTTATTGCATAAATGAATGTGGATGGAAGTGTAATGCATCTTAAATATCTGGGTAGTTGACATTCCAAATAAAGACATTCCATCCAGAGTGCACCTGCCCTAGAACCCTCCAACACAATTAAGTGACTGCAGGTTATGTTGCAAAGAAGTATGTGCAGGATTTTGGCAAGAATCCTAATTGGACAGTAGCTAGTGTTTAACATCATTTGAGGTCTAATATTTTAGTTGACATAAGTATCAGTTAGGTGAATAGGGAAAAAGGAAAGCTACTAATTTGATTATTGGGGATGAACAGCTGCAATATGGGAAGCTTAGGGATTATGTAGAGATGATAAGATTGAATGATGTAGGAAGTAAGGTTACTTTGCAAACTAAAATGGAAAATGAAAATGCACAACCCAAATTTAAGAGAATATATATAAGATATAATGTACAAAAAGTTGATTTTTTGGGAGGTTGTAAACCAATCCTTAGATTAGATGGGTGCCACCTAAAAGGGAGATTTGGGGGGAAAATACTATCTATCACAGCTAGAGATGGAAATAATAACATTTTCCCAATTGCACTTGCTGTTGTTTAGCAAGAGAACAAAGATTCATGGGTTTGGTTTTTGCAGTAGTTTTTAGATGACATTGGGATTCCAGAGCAACTTAATCTGATCTTTATCACTGATAGACAAAAGCTATAAACTAGAATTTTAAGTTTTTATTACTAATCCATGCATGAATTTACCTTAACATGTTTAACTAACATATTGATTAAAATTGTTTTGTATCTAAAATATGGCCTTATACCTGCAATTAAGATGTTTTTCCCAATTGTTGAGCATAGGTACTGTGTAAAACACATCAACAATAATTTTAAAGTGGACCATAAAAGGGTTGGAGTTGAAAGATGCACTATGAGGATGTGTTGGAGCCATAATAGTTAGGGGGATTTTATTAAAAAATAATCAAATCCCTCAAACTATATTATTAGTTAGGCAACGTTTGAAACAAATTTGGTTTCCAACAAATCGAGTGTCTGAGACTCGATTTTGCTCTAAGAAATTGCACTTGGAACTCAAGTGTGTCACACTCGAGTTTCATACTCGAGTTCCAAGTGCAAATTCTCAGAGCAAAATCGAGTCCCAGACACTCGATTTGTTGGAAACCAAATTTGTTTCAAACATTGCCTAACTAATAATATTGTTTGGGTTTTATAGTTATTTTTTAATAAAATCCTAGTTAGGGAGTTTAAAAGGAGAATGTGGCATTTGAAGGATCAGGATGTTAAGGCTTGGGAGTATCTTGCATGCACAAGTTTGCTATTTTATTTTACTTTATTTATAATTTTAGCGAATCTCATCTCTTCAAGAAATGAGTCTCGCTACATGGATCTCATTTCTTGAAGAGATGAGATCCAAAAGGACATTTTTTCAAATAAGTTTTAAATAGTGTAATTTTACCCCCCAAAAAGTTAGAACATTATTATTAAGAAAAATAATCCTTTAAACATATAAACTACTTTATATAGAGTAAAATTAAAATTAAATGGTACTAAACAGTTAACATTATTTGAAAGTAGGAGAGAACTAGAATTGAATCCACCCATTTAATATTTTAATGAGACTACAATTTCATCTTTACTTAACATAATTTGAGAAAACATTTTTAGGTTTTTTATAAAAAAAGAAAAAAGAAAAAAGGTTGAAATAAATTATATATATATATATACATATATGTAGTACAACATTTTGTAACAATAAATGATAAGGTCGGGTGATGTTAGTGCGTTTCTTGAAACATTAGGGAGGATAAAAAGTCTAGTAAATTACAATTTATTTCTTTATGGATTTTTTTGATAAATTATTTCTTTATGGTTTGGTCCTATATTATTTAGTTTACAAAATTAATTTATTAAAAACATTTTCAACTTAACAAAATTTGGTATTTTTTTTTTTTTGACCAATTAACTTTGATCCAATCATAATTGAGTGAGTCCCACACTGTTTATTTATTGTTATATATTCGATGGAATCCTAAGGAATTTATTAAAGCTATAGTGAGTAGTGTGAAACCAATTCAGGAAAATAACCTTCTCAAAAGAAAAGAAAAGAAAAATTCAGGCAAATAAATTGTAATTTTTCCAAAAGAAAAGAAAGAAAAAAAAAAAGGTTTAAAAGAGAGCAGAGAGAAGGAGAGAGGGTTCGAGGGTTTTCCAGTTGTTTAAAGAAAGAGAGAAAGGGTTTTAAGATATAAGGGAAGGCCTGTTGCTTAGCTTTGATTCCTTCTCTCTCTCATATTTTTCTCTTCTCTACAACAACAACACTCTCAGCCTCCATCGAAGAAGAAGAACAACGACAACAACTACAAAATGCACGCCCCAGTACTCGTTCTCAGTAAGTCTCTCTCTCTCTACATCAAAATTCCAAATCGATTATTTGCTTTTTCTAAAATGAATGTTTGTTCACAATCACAGAGGACTCTCTGAAACGCGAGTCTGGAAGCAAGGTCCAACATGCTAATATCCAGGCTTCTAAGGTAACCAACTAGTAATTCAATTCTTAATTGGGGTTTGTTTGCTATGCTTAAAATTTAAATTTGATGGGTACCACAATCTCAACCTCAACCTCAACCGCAGGCTGTTGCTGACATTATTCGTACAACGTTGGGTCCAAGATCCATGCTGAAGATGCTCCTTGATGCTAGTGGTGGAATTGTTGTTACTAATGATGGAAATGCTATATTGCGTGAGTTAGATCTTGCTCACCCTGCTGCTAAGTCTATGATCGAACTTAGCCGTACCCAAGATGAAGAAGTCGGAGATGGAACCACTTCTGTCATTGTTCTTGGTATCTTTCTTTTTCAGAATCACGCTATTATATGTTTATGTTTTTGTTTTTGTTTATGTTTTTGTTTTGTGCTACACATACAAATCTATTATATTTTTATTCTTTTATAATACTGTCATATGCTTTTGTTTTTGATAATACTACCAACAATACAAATGATTCCCTTATATATTTATGTTTCCTTTTTCTGTTTTGTGAGTGCTACAAATACAAATGTATTACTATTTTCTGTTTGTTAATAATAATATCATTCACTTTTGTCCTTAATTTTTGTTGTTGTTGAAGCCGGTGAAATGCTCCACGTTGCTGAAGCATTCCTTGACAAAAGTTATCACCCTACAGTTATCTGCCGTGGTAAAATGTTACTTGTCTTTTATGAGATAAAAGATACTTTGTTTATTATTGTGGTTTGTCACTTGTTTTTGTTCATGATTATGCTTTATTTGATCTGCTGCAGCCTACAACAAAGCTTTGGAGGATGCTATTGCTGTGCTGGACAGAATTGCCATGCCCATTGATGTCAAGGATCGTAAGTTTTTTGAATCTTGATTCATTGCTGGAGTCACATATTGAATAGGTTTTCGTACTCTTCTTGATTAAAGGAACTTGTCTTGCTTATAGATTATCAATATCCATAAAAGAGTGTGTACATGTATTTTTTTCAATGCAACCAAATACAGTATATGTTTTACATGTTATGTTAGTCACTGGTTTTGGAAAAGTGGAGACTTCAAAATAGATATGCATTAAGGATCAGCTTTAAGTCCAAAATAAATTAATTTTCTGGACCGATTCAAGATGAAATCCTCTGGTCCATGTGCTGACACCAAGGTGAAAATCTTGATGGATGCTTTAGAATCTAAGGTTTTAGGTTAAGTAGGTATAAAGAAAGTACATGGAGTTGGTTTAAGTTTAGTACAATGGAAACAAAGATAGAGGGCTTGTAAAACTTAATGGTTAAGAGGTCGCAAATATTAAATGCTTTTGATATTATACATATTTGATCACTAAAAAAAGTAAGAATTCATTAAAATATGAAAATAAAAGATGCAAAATACAAGAAATTTACCACAAAACTACAGACGCAAGAAAATTAGAATCAGCATACAGAAAAACAATCTATCATGGACAATAAATCAGAAGCAGACTCAGGAGAAATGGAATGAGCCTGATGCCAGGAGAGAATAGTGCTCAGTAACTGTGACTTGAGAATGAGAATCGATGATTCTTTATCTTTAAAAACATGTGAGTTCCTTTGCCTCCAAATAATTCACATTAAGCACGAGGGAACTGCACTCCACACTGGCAGCAAGTCCTTGACTGTAAGGCCAGTCCAACAATACAACGGCTCCCAGTGTTGTTAAAAGCGCGCTTAAAGTGTGCTAAAGTGCAAAGCGTGGGGTGCATAGCCCTTGGGACTTTTTCCCTCTAAAGCGAGGTGCCCACACAAAAGTGCGCCTTAGGCGTGCTTTTTAGAGCTTTTTTATTAAGCGCAAAGTGTGCTTTTTTGAGCTTTTTGTAATTTAAAAAAAAAAAAATCCTGATTTGATTTTTAGCCATTAGATCTAAATATGTTTGATATAAGTATTTAACATATAAAAACTAATAGTGTGGTGTGCTACCATACACCTTATAGATGATAGCAATGAGTGGTCGACTGGAAGAGTAGAAGAAGATGAACTAGATGAATTTGCTAAAGATGATCTTGTGTTTGATGATGATATTTTGACATGGGGTAGTGTTGCTAGAGCTTTTGGAGTTGAAGAAGAAAGATTCAACTTGAGATCAAGAATGGGACCACTAGGGCAAGCAACAAGTTCATGTTTGAGTTCACAACATGCTCCTCATGATGGAGACGAAGATGATGAGGAAAATGATGTGGGCTACAAATCTTGTGATGACAATGATGATGGTCCCTTGCTTAATGAGGATGATGATGATGATTATGTAGATTAGGATTGCATTGCATATTTGCATTGATTTTGTTAGGAAAAGATAACATTACTTAACATTCTAGTATTTTTTGGCTTTTGCCTTCCTGGTTTTATACTTCTATTTTGACTCAACCATGTTTTGTAATCACGGCCATCAAATATCATGGTTGCAAATATTTTATAAAGCACAAGAGAATTATATAAATGTTATATAAATTATATAAAATGTTTTATTGTAATTTATATGATTAATTGATCACTTGATAGTTGTATTGACTATTAATAATTTTTCTTTAATTTATTAAATATATATATATTTTTTTTTGAAATGCGCTTCACATGATCAGGCATGCGCTTGCGCTTTGCGCCGGGGCTCCAAGAGGCCTTTGCGCTTAAGTGTGCTCAGCGCTTTTAACAACAAGCTCCTCACCCTTAGAGCCATCACCCAGCTTACCCCAAAAGATTCCACAGAAAATTCGATAATTCCCTAACCGCCCGAAAATGTATAAATAAGTGTATAAATAAGTGATCAATCGACACCCCATCCGACTTACATAGACTACACCAATCTGGAATAACGGTACCCTGTCTACATAAATTATCATTTGTCAAATTCTTTCCTTTCACTATTGACATGAAAAATCAGACTCGAGGTGGTGCCTTAACTCTCCATACTACCTTTTAAGGGAATGAAGAATCACATCCTCTGCACAGAGCTCTGTAGAAAGAACTAACCTTTAAACCCTTAACAGTGCAAGGTCTCCAAACCATCCTATCCTCCTGATGGGGACTGAAATGAATGGAGTAAAAGGTATCAAAAAATAAATCCAACACTTCCAATTCCCAATCATGAATGGCTCCAATAAAAGTCAGGTTCGAATGAATGATACTGCCAGAAATGTTCATATAATCAGCCACCGTAGCTTCTTTGTTTCTAGCAATATGAAAAAGTTCTGGAAACTGATCCTTAAAATACTCTCCCTCCTCCCCACCAAACATCCTTCAAAAACACAATTCTATTCCCTGTACCCACCTCAAATTTCACAAATTTATTAAACATGGTCGAACTATTACTTATATTCTTCCAGAGGCCAACACCATATGAACTGCTTACAGGAGTTGTACACCAGTAACCCTGAGAAGGCCCATGCTTCACAGCAATAATCCTTTTCTACTCCAAAACACCAAAGCCATTTTCCCAACAATGTTTTTGATATTTTAGATAAATAATTCATATTAATGGAGAGATCAAAGAGGATGTGAACCACAAGATAACAGAAAAGTGGATTAAGTAGATAACTGCATCTGGAGTATTGTGTGATCATAGGATACCTATTAAGTTAAATGGAAAGTTTTACAAGACTACTATAAAACCAACTATGTTATATGATACAGTAAATTTGGCTATCAAGAAACAATAAGTTAATAAAATGAGCATAGCTGAAATAAAAATGATAAGATGGATAAGTAGAAATATAAGGAAAGATAGAATACACAATGAAGAAATTCATTTAAAGATAGTAGTGGCTCATCTCCTGATGAAGAGATGAGGGAGAGTTGCTTGACATAGTTTAGTCATGTGCAAAGAAGAGCATTTAATGCACTGGTGAGGAATATTGATTTGATTGAAGTCAATAGAACGAAAATAGTTACAAGAAAACTTAAAATAACACTAGCTGAAGTAGTAAAAAATGACATGTTAATTAAGAAAGTAACAAAGATTATAATTTTGGATATGATATAATGACAGAGATGAATAAATGTGGCTGATCCTAATTAGTGATATGCATTGCTATGTAGATATTGTGGACTATGTCTCTTTTAGAATGTGAGTCCTCTACAATGTAATTCATTAGATGCACTCTATGTACAAACACTGTACATGAGGTCTCTTCCATAACAATAAAAGTAATTATAAAAAAAAAAGGGCGGGAGGGGGAGGTAAGGTATATAATGTGAACCGAGGTTGTGATAGTGTGTAATGACTTGGGCGTTATTGCTCTTATAGATGAATGGAAGAAGGGCTTGTATAATTTGTATCCACGTCTAGTGTAATGGGAACTTTATTTGGTGGAACATCTATATGTGACATCCAGAGAAATTAAGGGTCTATTTGGTTTGCACTTTTCAAAAGAGTTTTTAAATACAATTGTTCTTAGATTCAATTTTTTTTTTCCTTTTCTTTTTTGTTTTTTCAAAATAAAAGCTTCATTAGGTACTCACTACTCTGTCACTCTTTCATTTTATTTAACAGAATGGTAAGCTGTGTCAATCAAGTAGTTCTCTTGTTGTACTGTTTAATTGAAGATAGAAATATTGACTGTTCGTTATTGCAATAGTTTCAGTACTCTCTCTCTCTCTCTTTTGTGCGCTTGCTCTTCCACACACAAACACATGCATCTGTTTGTGTTCATGTACAGCCAGATACACAAACATCTTAATTGGCAGTTATTTTATGATGGAAAAGGGCTTGTAGTTTCCTTAGGTATAAGTTAAGCTTGCTTCTGTCTGGTGTACATAATATATGAAATTGTGGCAGGTGCAACAATGTTGGGGTTGGTCAAGAGCTGTATAGGCACAAAATTTACCAGCCAGTTTGGGGATCTCATTTCTGTAAGTATCTTCTTCTAAAGGTTACGCATGTGGATGTCTTCATAACCATTCTTTTCTCTTTTCCTTTGTTTAACTTGCAACTTGAATCTGGCTGGCATTTGATGCTTCTGAAGGCGCTCTAGAAAATGTTAGAATCTTTAAGAGTTTGCCATGAAATGTTGGGTATGCCTCATCCTTGAGACAATAATTTTGAGACATGCCTCATGCTTCAATAAGAAGAAAAGATGGCCCATGTGACAATTCATCATGCTTGTACTTTTTTTTTCTAAACTTCAACTTGTAAGACTATTTAAGATTTTTGACCAATGAGCTCTAGCTGAAATGACACCTCCCCTCTTTATAGGGCAAAGGTAGAAGGTGAGTTAGTAAGTTCAAGACACGTGAGTGCATGTGTAAATTACCAATAAAAAAGGAAGATTTTTTGCTGTCCTGGTAAAGAGACTGTGTTTAGAGTTGGTTCATCACATTATCCTTTTTTTTTAAACAGGAAGACATGATGTTAATTTTTGTTTGTTGATAGCTTGCACTTGCATTGTCATGCTCTGCTCACCAACCATAAATGTCCCTTTTTTGACAAATATGCTGAAACTGCACTGTAACTTTGTATCAGTTGTTAAATTTATGTGTTGCTTTATTTCGAAAATTTTCTAGGATCTAGCTATAGATGCCACCACAACAGTTGGTGTTGATCTTGGCCAAGGCTTGCGAGAGGTGGATATTAAGAAGTACATTAAGGTTGAGAAGATCCCTGGTGGACAGTTGGAGGATTCAAGGGTTCTTAAAGGAGTAATGTTTAACAAAGATGTGGTTGCCCCTGGAAAAATGAGAAGAAAAATTGTAAACCCACGTATCATTCTTCTTGATTGTCCCCTCGAATACAAAAAGGGTGAGAACCAAACAAACGCAGAGCTGGTTAGAGAAGAAGACTGGGAAGTCCTGTTGAGAATGGAAGAAGAATACATTAAGAACCTCTGCGACCAGATAGTGATGTTCAAACCAGACCTGGTAATCACAGAGAAGGGCCTTAGTGATTTGGCATGTCATTATCTGTGCAAGCATGGAGTTAGTGCAATCAGGAGGTTAAGAAAGACAGATAATAATAGAATTGCTAAGGCATGTGGAGCTGTTATTGTGAACAGACCAGATGAACTGCAGGAGTCTGATGTTGGTACTGGGGCTGGGTTATTTGAAGTTAAGAAAATTGGGGATGAGTTTTTTGCTTTCATTGTTGACTGCAAAGAACCAAAAGCTTGTACTGTACTTTTAAGAGGTGCCAGTAAGGATCTCTTGAACGAAGTGGAAAGAAACTTGCAGGTACTATAATGATGTGATCCGCAAATTATTGTGTTTGAGTAGTGCTGTTTTCTGAAGCATGTTTCTTATACAGGATGCCATGTCAGTAGCGAGAAACATAATAAAAAATCCAAAACTTCTTCCTGGAGGTGGTGCTACAGAGTTAACTGTATCAGCTGCTTTGAAGCAGAAGAGTTCATCTATTGAAGGCATAGAAAAGGTAAATGCTTGTCTCCTGCATCTATTTTATAACTACCAAGTAAATCTGAGATCTAAATTTATCTTTCTTGGACAAACAGTTTATTGGCAAAAATTAGGTAGAGTGCTGTATCTTTACATGATTACATAGTGCTTATCTTTTTTGTTTATGTTTTATGGTTGTAAAATAGTGGCCTTATGAAGCTGCTGCCATAGCTTTCGAGGCTATACCCCGTACTTTAGCACAAAATTGTGGGGTGAATGTGATTCGAACCATGACTGCACTACAAGGGAAGGTAAGAGCCTTTATACAGCATGGTCATATCATGAGTTGACAATTCAATTTTCATGTAAATACTAATCATTCTTATTTTTTGGTTTTTGTAGCATGCAAATGGTGAAAATGCATGGATTGGCATAGATGGAAACACTGGTGTAATTACTGACATGAAAGAGCGCAAGGTATGTTCAAAATGTTCTTGTGGACTTCCATTCTTGCTTTGTTTGGTGTAATTTCTATCTATCAACAATGCTGCATTTGTTTCGGCAGAAAATGTTTTATTGAAAATGACTTGTTTTCTAGAAAAAATTTTGGAAAATTGGCTTGTTTTCCTATGTTTGGTTGCAGCAATGGAAATGAGTTGGAAAACATTTTTTTATTGATTGTCTCACACAAAAAAATCATTAACATTATTGTAATTCCAAACAGTTATATGAACCAAAACTTTCATTCACAACATGAATTTATGTAGTACATGTGTTTAATATATTTTCAATTAGTTATCAAGAAAATTTAATGAAAAATTATGGGAAAAATAATATTGTATATTCTGTTGCTTGTATGAAGTACAAAAGCACACCACAATTTGCTTGAACTCAGTAACTACTAAAAATAAAGCTCAAGAAGCTTATTCAAAATATTAAATGCACCTGTAATTGGATTAAGTTCAACTGGGGCCTTTAATTCTAGATCAGGAATTGGTTCATTAGTGCCTGTGGCATTCTAGGCAAAAGCATCATTGCATGCAGCTATCTTAGGGTATGTTTGGTAATGCTGTAACATTACAATGATTATTCATGTGTAATAACTATTAAGTTATTTGGTTTCATCTTTATTGTAGGGAATAATTATTCCTTAGTAATAGCTATTCTTTAAATTGAGGAATACCTATCCCGTTTATGATGGATGTAATAGTTATTCCTTAATACATGTAACAACTTTTAAATTAATATATTTCCAAAAAATACAAACTTCCCATATGTGTGATCTTTTACAAATTTTTTATATGTAACAATTAAACTTATGAATAGAAATTTTATTTCCAATAATAAAGATGACTATTCCCAACATAATCTCCTTTTAGTGTACCAAATGTACCCTTAATGTTTGACATTGCTTGAGTGTCTTGTGGAGTAGTGTTGATTTTGCATGGATCATATTTAAAGTTTGCCCATTAAGCTTTGTACTTCTCTATGAATTCGGGTGTAGGAAAAATATTGATGCCAAAGAGTGTACTTTAAATCAAGATAGCTTAAATATTTGTTTCCAAAAACATTCATTAACTTATTGGTCATAAATATTATCAGACCACATTACAAATCAATGTATATTTTATTGATGTTTGGATGTTCAAAAAAAGACAAATTACCTATAGACAGTTCTGAAACAAATGGATAACCGCATCCGTTAAAATAGATCAAGTTAGTCAATCTATTCTAAAGTTTTCACAGCCTAGAGATGACAGTGGCAATAGTTGAAGCATCTGGACATTATCATCATAGTTCTTGCCACAAAAATGCTTTACATTAACCACTGAATAACCTTCCTAAATTCCTAACTAGCAACTTTACTGGTACATTTAATCTGGGACTGGGATTATCTATTATTATGGAATCAACCCAACTAGATCATCTTGTAATGAGAAACCCATAGTAATTATTGGTCCTGTCTCAATGCCGACGTTCTGTGCATAGCAACTTGCCACATACTAAGCATTGAAGCAAATATTAGGTTTCTTTATTTCTTTTATTTTATTTTTAAGTTTAGAACTCTGCATCAAAATTCAAATTATTTCAATTATGGCACTTGCTGTAGCTAGATTATTAACCTGGTTTGTCTGAGATAGAACTAGTGAAGCAGCAAAGCCTAAACAATACATTTTTGGTCACAAGCTTGTTGAAACAATGAGCAGCAAGCAATTTGTAATTCTTCAAATTTTATGGAAGAGACATCGGAAACAACATCAGCTTATGAAAATGACAAACGTTTGGTAATAAGTCTCAAACAAATATTTTATATTAAAACCAACTAAAAAGTGCTCATCTTCAAAAACAAGTTTTTGAAAACAGAAATTAAAATACATTCCCAGGCATGCCCTTAGTGTTCTGTTGACCCGATCCTTAGTTTTTCATTGATTGAAGTTTTTGTGCCAAATCAAACACCACAAAATGCGGAAAAATATTTTATAGAAACTGTTTTTTTTTTTTTTTTGCTGAAACAAATGCAGCATTAAAATTTAAAAATCATTCACAGTGTCTTTTTTTTATTAAGTATACACAGGACAATTATCCGACATGGTTCAGTAATTTCTAAAATCTCGTGCTCAGCAAACTTCAGAGATGATATGGAATGATGGCACATGATATCATAAGATCAACATGCATTTTTTGAACCCCCCTCTCCCTTCCCCTTCTTTTTGAAAGCATTGACTCTTTAGGTATTAGTACCTTGATTTTTCTGTATCATATTGTGATAAACTAACAAGGTAAGTTCTTTGTGTTCTACTATTAAATATATGACTGAATGAACTGTTGAATGCTTGGTTGTTCATATATTGTCAGATTTGGGATGCCTACAATGTGAAGGCACAAACTTTTAAGACAGCCATAGAAGCTGCTAGCATGCTCCTTAGGATTGATGACATTGTGAGTGGGATTAAGAAGAAGCAGGCCCCTGGAGCAGGAGCTCCATCAAAGCCCACAGTTGAGACTGAAGCAGATGCCGACAGTGAGCAAATACTTCCTGACTGAAGATATCAGAACAATTAAAGGCTTTACTTTTTGTAGTGTTTGAAGGAAGCTGGGTGTCCAACAGTTTTGTTGAACTTTTGACTTATGTACTGTTTGAAAATTTCAGATTTTTGCCTTGTGCTGTCCTGGGAACACCTAGTCTGCTCTGGGAGCAATTGTAATTACGTTAAAAACGTTTAATGGGATGTCTTTTATTAGAAGAATCAATTATTATGATGATTTCTTCTTCCCGTGTGTTTATTGGGGGTAATTCCATTTAGTGGCACAATTGAGAACATTGCATAGAGGCCTTTCAAAGGATACCTCGGCTGTTCCAATTCTGCTCAATTGGCCCAGGCTCTCTCAGGTTATTTAACAAAGTTTTGGCTTTGCTATTTTTGAGCTTTGCTTCATATTTAATGGAATTCCTTGAATTTTTGAAGTAGATATTGAATTACCAAAAATCATGATCCGTATATGGTATTATAAACCGTTGGCAAATACTTGCACATTAGTGTGTATGGACTCATGGGTGTGCAAACAATTGAAAACGTGAGTTGAAGACATGATTTCAAGATAATCGTGTTTTCACCTCACGATTTCAGTTGTTGCACACTTGTATGATTGATGAGCAACAATCACTGCTCTAAGGGTTTGTTTGAGATTTGCTTATTTTGTTGGAACTGAAAATTTTTTGTTGAAAGTACTGTAGCAAAATAATCTAAAGGATGATTTTTTTTGGCTGAAAATACTGTAGTTGAAGCTGAAAGTGCTGTAGATTCTTTTGGGTAATTTGAACCCTATTTTAATGCTTGAATATGCAAAGTGACTTCCAAATAAGAAAGCCAAATATTTAACAACAATAATAACTAATGTGTGTGTGTGTTTTTTTTAAGATATTAATTAGTGTATCATAATTAAGATACATATTTCATCAAAGCCATCAATTATGGTTACCCAAAAAACATACTATAATGTTAATGGTAATTATAACCACAAGTTTTTAAATTTTGACAAAAAAATACCATAATATGAATGATAATTATAACATTAGTAACAAAGGAAGTCTTAGGATGGAGGCATCCTACATATCCATGTTGTGATATTGTTTCGAACCACTTTCATCTCAGGTTCATCTAAAGAAGAGATCACATGTGCCATTTTATCATAATAACCTTCCTCGCTACTTTGACATGTGCCCCTCCTAGGAAGCCATTGTCCAAGGTCATTGTCTTCATGTGCTCTAATAAAATTATGAAGAACCATTGTAGCAACAATAATGCGTTCTTGAATGTATATATCATAGGATGACATATACCTCAAAATTCTCTATCTATTCTTCCAAGACACCCACAAAATTAAATGAAATATAGAGGAACTCACGGATAAGAGACAAAAAATACAAAACCCACAAACAAACCCACACAATTCCATTGAAATTTTGTTCATGCAAAATTCGGCCACACCCAACAAAAATGGAAAACACACCGACACATTAGAGGAAGACAAAAAATTTAAATACAACTCACAGTGGTCTGACATCGGCATCTCTCCCTCACAATGGCAGATCAGCTTTGTGGTGGATTTTTTCTCATAGCCAAGAAAATGACAGTGAGTTCTGTGTTTTCAGAGAGTTTTTGTATCACTTTTTGTTCGAATAAAGGGGATTTTCAGAGAGTTTTTGTGCATCAGATGCTTCTTATCAATTGGGCAATTGGTGGTAGATGCAAAATTTAAGAGCTTGAGGACGAAGTTGGGGATATTGATGAAGAAGAAGTTGGGGGCATTGATGAGAAGGTTGGGGCATTGATGAGGAAGAAGAAGGGAGACTCGGCTGAAGAGAAAGCAGATTCAAAAACTTGCCGTTGCTAAACGCACCGTTTTGTCAAATTTCAACTGTGGGTCCAAGAACAGTGAAAAGGGACCCACAAAATTAATCCAAATACAGCTTTAGCTTCAGTATGCCAAATGCACGCTAAATCTTTTACGAGGATTTAAAACTTGCAATTACTATGGAATTTAAGCTAGAGAGATGGATTGTAAAATTATCATGCATCGTATCTGTGGCTTGAGACCTGATTCTCCATATGTGACAGGCTTTCCATCATTGTTTCAGTGCGGTATGTTTAGGCAGGCTTCCCTTAATTTGTTAGTTGAACTTACCGTCAAGCTTATTGAGTATTGCATATTTAGGCTCCTTAAACGTGGTTCATAGGTTAGATAAGAGTAGAGACACCCTTCAAAATATTGGAGCAGGAAAGGCTTATAACTGAGGGCTAGATACTGGTCAAGCACCCTTTTATTGGAAAAGTTCATAATTATTTCGACTGTTCTCGTGGTGGAAAAACTACGAGCAAAGAACAGTTCTAAAATTTGTTATAGAACAAGAAAATTTCCTTAAAAAATTATGTTGTCAATGATTCTGTTTTTCTTAAAGTGAATACAAGTGCTGTTGTTAAAAGAAAAACTATTTAAAAAAAAAAAACAATTTCGTAAGATTTTTTTTTTTTGACTTTTTGTACCAATTATATTTTCGTGAATATAAAAATACCAACTAATTAGCCCTCCACTATGCATAGTATAATTTGGTGGAAACTTTGTTTTTGCTTTTCTTTTAATCAGTCATGAAAATTCTGATCTACTCCTAGCAAATTTGTTGTTCTGTTTCCAATATTTTCCTTGAGCAACTAGCGCACACTGGTACGTAACACAACTAAAGAAGGGTCCATACTGAAATTTCAGGACCTGGACACAGCTCTTCACTCACTGCTGAGTTGCATGTTTCCCTAAAGCCATTCTTTGTTGACCACCTAGTGGAGAACGAACAAGAATGAGCCTACATTCACACTAATGGCTAGCAATGAGCCTACAATTTTTTAAAACTTTACTTTTTCCTGCTTTTTCAAATTTTTTTAAAGTACAAGTATACTTTAGTACACTTTCAGCAAAAAGCTAGAAAGCTATTCTCAAACAGATATTTAATGGACTCAATTCATATCGTTATAACCACTACCATAATTCCAATGTCAAAAACAACAAAACTGCCAGACTTCCAAATTAATGCTTCTTGATTGAAACATCATAACATTAGCAGAGTCAAACAAATAACTGACAAAAGGACATAAGTCAAAATAAACAAAAGTGTTTCAACTTCATACAACTATATCGTAATCAATCCTTGGCTGAAGGCTGAGTGAGATGCAAGACTCAGACGTAGCTGTCGATCAATGATTTCCTCATCTCATCCACAATGGCGCTAGGCTGGGCTGGCTTCAATTGGAATGCAGTTTCAATAACATTGAGTTCTGTTGCTGTGGTATCTGAACCACAAAATGCTGTCCAATCATTCACTGTCAAGCCAGCACCTATCACCTCACTACCACGGTTCACAGTCCCAGCAGACACAGGAACCTGAAGAAGTGTTGCAAGTTCATTCATGTCTTCAACGGATGTATGGGGATGAACTTGCATAGTATTCAGCAAAGACACAGTAAGTATGCAAAACATGCCTAAGTAGATGCCTGAATAAACACCATTCCAAGGAGAATCGTTTTCTTACCAGAGCACCTTTGTTTGAGAAGGCACAATAACTGCCCACAAGAATATTACCAGCAATTGTCTGCCTAAAAACTTCGACTCGGAGAACATCTGCTATCATCTCCTCAGTTTCCTGATCAAGAATAAAACAGTTCAACATGAGTATCCTAAAAGGTTTTATCAACTAAAAGAAACCAGTCTCTTCTTCAGATTGGGCTGCTAGAAAGCTTAAAAGAAATCTTAGTTCTGCGGATAAGACAACGATACCTTATCAAGATCAGTGTGAGTAAGAGCAACATGATCATTGCATGCTATACAATTCCCCAGAGCAGAAAGTCTTTCATCTATGCGTTGAACAACTACTTGATCCGGAAGACTGTTTCTCAAGTGCTGAAGTTCTGTAATATTAGCCACCAAACAATAACAATAAGACAGCGGCAATTGTAAGTAGAATAAAATTAAGCATGCAAGATTAATTAGCATTCATAAAGCAAAATCCATTTAGATTTGCAATAATTAAAACTTCATTCATGACCATTCCAAGAGGAGAATCAAATTTGAGAAGGCTTCGCCATTAATGAACAGAAAAATGGATTTCATTTGGCTGCCCCAAGTAAAATTGAGACATTTTTGAGTATAAAAGTGAAGGTTTTAATTGCTGCAAAGCATGCCAAATCCAAGATCTCATTACAGAATGAAAAAATAGTGCTGAAAGGTGCGCATGAGCTTCTAGAAGACCATCAATGTGTAAAAATTTGAGAATTAAAATGCGTCACTATTGCTAATGTATAATGAGTTGCAAGTCAATTTCCCATTAATTATGAATATAAAAGAATAAAGGTTCTATGTAACTCAATTTAGAATCCACAAGTGCTTTACAGCACATGAAACATTCCCATTCATGGTTCAAGCAGAAACCAAGGATAAACCACACTAAGGTCATCATTGTATATTTTCACTCAAAATTCATGCCAATACCACTTCATCACCTCATTGATTAATATCACCAGTGAACAAATTCACAGACTCCTATAACATATCTTTCAGCCAAATCCAAATGCAGTAAAAGAATAAGCAAACCATGAAATAAATTAAAATACTTGGCATTTCATAAGAACTAAATATTTTAGTTGAATTTATTATGACTATGATGCAACTTAAGTTCTCAAGGTGAATGCTCTTAGAGACCAATCAATGTACAGTTAATGCAAATTAAAAATTTATTGTCATAATAAAAAGAAAGAGCAATGCAGGGTAAAGTGATTAACATATAGTAAATGCATTTTATTTGAGTCCAGGAATAAAAGAGTAACCTTGGTCAGTGGTGTTGTGAGGCAATAGAAGCCCATTTTTGTTGCCTGCACAGCACAATAAAAACGAAAGCAAGGAGATATCATATCACATTTTGGTTGAAAGTAGTTATGAAATGTAAAAGCAATCTATGTTTCTATAAAAGCATGAAGAATATCAATAGTACCAGCACAAAGGCGTCTGATAATGCGAGTGCCAGCAATGGAGGTTTTAACAACAGGGATAACATCAGCTAACTCAGCCTCAAATGCGCTGCAAAGAGATCAGGTTTATTTGCACTAATTCTAAATGCATTATTATTAAATAAAAAAAGAAAAAAGATAAATAACCTGTAGAAGCTTTCAGAACCGCCAATGGCAACCAAACAGTAAGCATTGGTGAGCTTCGAAAATACACCCACATCACATGAGTTCTCAAATTGAATTCCTGTATGTATGTATGTATGCAATTCAAATTCATTCTCTATCTCATGAGTCATGACTCATACAATAATGTAAATATAAATAAACAGAAAGACTTACTGTTGGCCATGATTGATTGTTTGAGGGAAAGCCCAAAAATAATAAATAAAAACACTAACTTTTGTTGTTGTTATTCACAATATATGTAGCTTTTCAACTCCAAGACCTACTGCAACAACGCAAAGCAAAGATAAATCAATTAAAAATAAAAAAATAAAATATTAATAAACTAGAACTTGAACTAAAAGTGTGAGAGAGAACACTTAGGAAAATTTTGTGTTTGAAAAGAGTCTGTACCACCTTCTCGTATCGTGTCGTGGCTGCTCTCTCTCTTTCTCTGTTTTGTGTTTTAGGGTTTTCGATCAGACGGATTAGCTTAATATCTATCTAGCTTTTCACTTTCAGACCTTTGCAAATGTTTTTGTTTTTGTTTTTGTTTTATTTTCTTTCTAATAATAATATAGAAGATACTTTCAAAATAAAATAAAATAAATAATATAGAAGATATTGTTTGTGCGTGCTGAGTTAGAAGTGGGAATAATTGAGTCACACCTAGTTTACGGCCCCATTTTAAAGTCCAGCCCAAAACTAACGTTTATAAAGCTCAGAAATAAAAATAATTGAGTCACTTTAAGCCAAAATAATAATAATAATAATTGAGTTACCTCCTCGTAGGGTGTCAAAAGGGTGGGTTTGAGGTGGTTATAATTGGGTTGGATAAACCCATTTATTACCCATTTAACTAATTACTTCTAATCAAAATTGAACTCAACCCAATTATTATGGATAAACCTCAACCCACCTAATTATCCAACAATCAAAATTACCAAAATGTCACTAAAACTTGAAAATGACCAAAGTACTTATAAAATCCTTTAAATTTACCAAGATACCCCCTAAACCTAAAAAATACCAAATATGCTAAAAAAAAACCACTAAAAATGACCAAAATACCCTCGAAACATAAAAAATTACTGAAATATCACCGAAACCTAAAAATTGACTAAAATACCCTCAAAACCTAAAAATTGACTGAAATACCCTTGAAACTTTAAAAAAAGATTGAAATACCCCCGAAACTAAAAAAAATGACTAAAATATCCCCGAAATCTAAAAATTAACCAAAATGCCACTGAAATCTAAAAAATGACCAAAATACCATCGAAATGTAAAATTGAACAAAATACCCGCTAAACCTAAAAATTGATCGAAATACTTCTGAAACTTAAAATGACCAAAATACCCTCGAAACCTAAAAAATGACCAAGATACTTTCGAAACCTAAAAACTTATCAAAAAACTCCTGAAATATAAAAATTACCAAAATACTCTATAAACCTAAAAAAATGATCAAAATACTCCCGAAACCTAAACAATGACTGAAAAACTCCTGAAACCTAAAAAATGACCAAAATACCCTCGAAACCTAAAAATTAACCAAAATACCCCCTAAACCTAAAAAATGACCGAAATACTCCCAAAACCTAAAAAATAATCAAAATAACCTCGAAGCCTAAAAATTGACCAAAATAACCCCAAAACCTAAAAATGACCAAAATACTCCGGAAACCTAAAAGATGACCAAAATACCCCCTAAAACTATAAAATGACAAAAATACCCCCTAAACCTAAAAAAAGACCAATATACCATTGAAACCTAAAAATGACCAGAATACCCTCAAACCTAGAAAATGAAGAAAAATTCCCCTAAACCTTTAAAACGACCCAAATAAACTCAAAACCTCTAAAATGACCACAAATAACCGTAAAACCTAAAAATGACCAAAATACCCCCGATACTTAAAAATGACCAAAATACCACCTAAAACTATAAAATGACCAAAACACCCTCAAACCTATAAAATGATGAAAATATCCTGCAGGTGCAAGTTAGATTTGGACTTATATGGGAGAGTAAATAAGTTATCTAATAGTACAACTTGATGAAAAAGCTCATAAGTGACAAAAATGCAAGCTTTGACATCCAAATATCTAGAGAAAAAGAAAGTGTTTACGAGAATGTATTGTAGGCAATCGATGTACGTGGAAAACCCTCTTAAGGGATGAAAAACCACGGTTTAAGTAGGAGAGAATCACTCTTGCTTTGTTTAGCTTTGTATTATGTGGGGAATAAGGGTATCTCTTGTACAATAATGGTGTTCTTCCTCAAAAGAGAGACCTTGTTTTTTTACCTTACTTCCTTATCAAATTTCTACTATTTTCTCAAAAGATCTATTTAGGTTCTTACCCTAATAGTCCAACAGCATAATCCTTTTATAGTTTGAGGAATATGGTTAAGTACAAAGCCAGGTGTCAAGTCATCATTTCCTAATTTTGAACCTTATTACAGCTAAGGTACTACTTGGTGGTTGGAGGAGAGAGAACGCCAATATCAAGACTGTGGCACGGGTAGGTGACCTTGCCACTGTATGGGGTACAATTCTTGAGCAAGGAGAGGGACTTCAGAGGTGCTAAGGATGATAAATGTGTCTCCAAAGTGGTCCAACATACACTCAGCCAATAAGGGGCGTTTCCATAGTACTTGATCTTAGGAGGTCACTATCTCCTTTTTGTGAGTGCTTGAGTACCCACGTCAGATGCATATCTTACTCCTTTCCCAAGGTGGTCACGCTGTTGGCACGGGCCAAGGGTAATATCTTGCAGCCAACGTTTCCTCTCCCTTGCTCACAGCTACTCCACCTGTAAGGTCTAGATCCAGCCACATCAGCACTCTCCCGTGCTTTGGCTGGTGTAATGTACATTAGCCCCCTGACTGTCAATGGTGTTTAATGGCTAAGGCCTTTGATAGTCACATCGTTTTAGACCTCAATGCCTAAGCAATTATACCTTGTGACGTTTAAACATGAACACATGGCCTGTGAGGGTGCTTTTAGCCGTTTTGGCATCTCTTCGTTTCTCGCATTTTGGCAGACAGACATTACTCCTAATAAATGTCGTGTCTCTTCACTTCATTTGAGTTAGTGGTTTAAAAGGCAAAGACCCTCTCTTTATTCTTCATTCCTTCTGTATCTTTGTATCTTTTCTCAGAGAAAGCTTCTATCAACAAAAATGTCCTACTTCTCTTTTGCTGCTTCTAACTCCCCTAAACACAGCTTGAGTTCCTCTAGGGATGACTCGGGCTCCCAAAGCATTAACATTACCCAACCACCACCAAGTCTTGTACTTACTCCTTTCCCTTTTCCGATATTCCCCCTTCCTCCCCAAGTTTTCATTCCAGAGGAGGTTCATCCTTGGGACTAGAATGAAGAGGAAGAAGAAGACTCTGAAGAACTTCAACTAAAGGCTGAAGAGGAAGCTGAAGAGGAAGAGTACAATGCCTTCATGGTGACTCTTTCCAAGCACAAGTGTAGACACTCGATTTTGCACCCATAATTTAATCTTGGAAGATGACTAGAGTGACCATTCATATACCTGAAAATTTAGAGTTGCATTACATGCATTAATTCATTCATTGCGTATCATAAAAATGATCTTGAGATTCTAACTATCGCGATGGTATGTCTGATTTCCAAATGGGACCTATCACCTAGAACTTGTCGTGAATTGCTGAGATACAAAAACGGAAAGCCAAAACGGAATTCAAAAATAACTCAGCAATTCAAAAATTCACCAGTTCACAAATAACTCAGCAATTCAAAAATGCCCCAAAGCCAAGACTACAACATGATCACGCAAGAATTTCCAACCAAGTCATACAATGTTCAAAATTCCAACAAGAACAAATAACAACAAAATGACAAGGCAAAACTCCATTCATATCGAGGTAGAGAAGCCCTTTGGTTGCGGCAGTTTTAGATTGAGATAGAGATGCCTCTCAATCGTCCCAGGTTCCGAGGTAGAGAAGCCTCTTGAGATAGAGAAGCCTTTTAATCCACCCTAGATTCAGATTGTGATAGAGAAGCCTCTCAATCCACCCTAGATTCAGACTGTGATAAAGAAGCCTCTTAGTCACCTCAGATTTCAAGATTCACCTTAAGTTTATCAGTTGTCAAGTAAGTCAAATATCCATAGTTTTCATTTTTTAAAAACAGCAAAACACTAGTTTTATGTTCCAAGGTTTTAGGTTCTAGGGCTAGGTAATCTTTGAAAAGTCAACCTCTATTAAATCATGGCTGCTAAAATTAGTGTCTTTGTTTTACATTGACATTCACTTTGCAAGCTTTGTCAATGAGAGGCATTTTGTAGACACTCGATTTTGCACCCATAATTTTATCTTGGAAGATGACTAAAGTGACCATTCATATACCCAAAAATTTAGAGTTGCATTACATGCATAAATTCATTCATTGCATATCATAAAAATGATCTTGAGATTCTAACGATCGTGACGGTATGTCTGATTTCCAAATCGGATTGTCGGATTGAAACATATCACATGATCAAGTTTTCATGGTCTACATGCATTTTTTGTTTGGGTGGAGCTGATCACGCTTGATTAATTCAAATTAATTTTGATTGGTTAGAAAATTAAAATTAATTAGTTAATTTTGTGATTGGTTGGTGGTTAGTGTCAAAAATAGGCTTGCTTGCATGGGAATAAAGTGAATAAATCAGATAACAAAGAAATTATGGATGTTAAGGACATATTTTATGTAATTGGCTAATCTTTTGACAAAATGCACTTTACTTGTAATAGGGTAGATTTAGGATGTATTTAGCACTTCAAGAAACAAGAGTTCAAGTCAAGTGTTAAAGCCATGAAGATCTGACCAAGAAACAAGTAAAGAAAGAGCTGTTCACTAAAGCTCAACAGAAGTCTCAACAGAATCCTTTCTATCGAGATTCAATGTTAAAGCTCGACAGAAGTTGTTTCTGTCAAGACTTACAAAATCAAAATTTTCAGATTTGATTTTCGACCCAAGCTAATATGTATGTGTTGGGTTTCTTTTCTCATAACCCTAGACATATATAAGGCTTATTTTAAAGGCCGTCGCACATGGATTGAGTGACCTAGTGCCTTATTCTCTCTAAGAGAAGCTACTGCATTTTTACGCCAAAAGGTTTTGTAACAAAGGAGCTTCTTGATCTTCATTATGCATAAAGTGAAGAACTTTGCAGCCAACAACCTTCTTCAAGTTGCTGGAGTTAGTCACATACTGGGATTTGTGCATCATTGGTTAGTCATATACTGGGATTCGTGCATTAAATGGAAAGAGTGCCACTACAAGATCAAGTCTAATTAGGTATTGGAGTGAAGATTCAACTGTAGGTTGGTAATTTGGGATAGGCCAAGGGTAGTTTGTAAGATTCCTTTTACTTGTAATCACTTGATTTTTGATTAGTGGATTCTTGGGAGTGGTGACCTTAAAATCACCCAATGGAGTTTTTGCCTTGTTGGTTTTCCTCATTCACAAACAAATCACCATATCAAATTTAATTTTCGCTGCATTTAGTTTAGTTGGTGATTTGTTTGTGCTACCACGCTATTGCATGTAATTGAACCTAATTAATTAACTTGGATAATTAATTAATTTGCAAAGGGTCAATACATTTTTGCCCTATCAAGTGGTATCAGAGCACGCACACTTTGTTTAGGTTTTAATCATTGCTGTGTGATCCATTGACCCCTGTTGTCATGGATAAATGACAGTCTCTAATTATTCCACCTTTATTTGATGGCACTAACTATGCATACTGGAACGTATGCATGAGAGCTTTCTTGCAGTCTTTAGAAGAGAGAGTGTGGCAAGCTGTGGAGATTAGCTGGATTAAGCCAAAGGAAGCACCGGCTAATTGGGATGATACAAAGATCAAAGCGGAAAACTTTAACAGTAGAGCATTGAACGCCATTTTTAATGCGGTCACAAATGAGGAGTTTAAGAAAATATCATCGACTGAAATTGCAAAGGAAGCATGGACCATTCTCTAGACAACTTATGAAGGAACTAAGGCTGTTAAAGATTCCAAGCTTTAAAGGCTTACTACAAGCTTTGAGGAGATCAAGATGGAGGAGGATAAGTCATTCGATGAGTTCTATGCCAAACTCAAGGACATATTCAACTCAACCTTTATTCTTGGGGAAAATATTCCCAAACCCAAGGTCGTAAGAAAGGTGCTAAGGTCTCTGCCTGAAAGATTCCATGCCAAGATCACTGTCATTGAAGAATCAAAGGATATTGACTATATTCCTTTGACAGAGTTGATTGGAAACTTGCATACCTATGAACTAGGGTTGACAAGACTCGAGAAAGCAAGCAAAGGAAAGAATGTGGCACTAAAGGCCAAAATTAATGAGAAGGATGAATCCTCTGAAGATGAGGATTCAAAGATGAAATCCTACATCACTAGGCAATTCAAGAAGTTCATCAAGAATGCCAATATGAAAGGATTAGATAATGACCGACGGCAAGGAAATACGTCTCAGTCCAAGGGTCAGAATAAAGGGAAGAAAGGCTTTAAAGATGGTGGTGAATACACCGTTCCCTCTGGTCCGAAGTGTTTTGGTTGTCATGGTTTTAGGCATATGAAACAGGAATACCCAACATATCTCAAGGCTACTGGAAAAAGTAAGACACTTGCTGCAACCTTGAGTGACACAAAACTGAAACTAAGTCCAATGACAGTGATGATGAAGGAATTCTAAATGCCTTCACCATTATAGTCGATCCTCTTGAAGGGATTACGGAAGTTGCTGATGTAGAAGAAGACTTGGTGGAGTCAAAATTTGAAAAGATGGATGAGCATGATGACATCCATACAGCCTATGCAAAATAATACAAGGTTTCAGAAAAGCATGAGAAACTATATAGTTTGGCCACCAAGAAGCTAAGCGATGTGAAAGTTGATCAAGAAGAGCTCTCCACAAAGTTTGATGAAGCAAATCAGACCATTGGAGCTTTGCAGTTTGAGAACAACCTCCTTGCTGAAAGGACAAAGAAGCTTGAAGCGGAGCTGTTCCAAGTCAGAGCTCAACTGGAGAGGACTTCCAGTGCAAAGTTAGACTAGATGCTGAGCTTTAAGAAATCTGCTTCTGACAAGACTGGATTGGGGTATGAATTCTTTATATCTCCTAATATTGCCTCTTCTAGTAAAATTGTGTTTGTCTCACCTGCCAATGATGATATTTCTGAGAATGTTGACACTAAAACTGAAATAGCTAGTAAGAACATAGACAAGGGTAAATCTATTCTAGGAGCACCCCTTAAGGTTGAAAAGAAAGAGACTAGGAACCCTAGGACTAAGAAAGACAATAATAAAAAGTCTCAACAAAAGAAGTCGCATTTCTGTCATCACTACGAAGCTTCAGGGCACACTCGTCCAAATTGCTATAGATGGTTAGCCACTCAAGAAAGCAATAGTATGCTCTCGTTTGGAAATCAGAATCAGTTTCCATCCTCTCTTGCTCCTCTGGGAGATCTTCTTAAGGCCATTATTTTCCTTTCGAACCTTAATGGATTCAATTCTTCCCCCTCACCTCAGGATCAAAGGTTTGCAAAAAGGAAAGGTCCTTCCTCCAATTACAAAGTGTGGAAGGAAAAAGGCTCTAAGTGATTAAGTCACTTCCTCTCTCTTTTGTTCTTGCATGTCTTGTTTGTTTGTTTTTTAGCTTTTGAGTTAGTCTAGTTTTATGCTTTGTGTGTTTTCTTTCATGTTTTTGTTTTGGTTATTTTCAGTTTTGCTTTATTTGTTTTTCATTAAAAAAAAATTGAAAAATTAGAAAAATACAAAAATAGTGTGTGTTGTGTATATTAGTACTTGTGTACCTTGGATGGCCTTTGAAACAAAGTTTCTTAACTTTGTATCTCTTATAGCTTAGATGAGCACCTCAATGCAAAACTAAGCAAGTGAGTTTTGTGGCTCATTTTAGATGATCTCTTATATCTCATGCTCATATCACTCTTTTTGATAGGAAGGACTAGAAAATCCTAAGAAAAAGGCATAAATAACCATCTCACCACTAAACCCCGCCAGGGACGGAACTAGGATTCAAAGTCGAGGGGGGCAAATATAAATTTCTTGAGAGGGGCAAATATAATTTTTCATGGATTTATTTTCTAAAATCTTAAATATATACCTATTATTTAATATTTTAAAAAAATTTGGGGGGGCCACAGCCCCCCTCTTCTTGTACTTAGTTCCGTCCCTGAACCCCGCCAATCATGAACAACATCTGTATGTATAGTCATAGCAAAATTGGGATGTTCTAGCTTACATAAATGGGTATTTCTTCTTTCCCTTATATGCTCATGCATGCTATGCTTAAAAGAAAAATATGTAAAGAAAAAAAAAAAAAAAGCAAAAAGAAACAAAATGCTTCTAAAATGGTTGCAAGCATGTTTCTAGGAGATGTGGGAGTTATAGGATATACCTCGAAGGTGATAGTTTGCATCAAACAGTCATGATTATGTGTGAATGTATTTGATCTTTTCACGTCTCAAATCTTCATTGTATGAGACACTTATGCACTCTTACTGTATTTCACACACAACGTGCAAAATTCTTTACTACTCTTGATACATGTGTAGGTACAATGTGATTTAACTATCCCAAGAAATACATTTATTAATAAATGCTCACTAATTTGTCTTAACTTGTTTTTTGAAATATAAAATTGGTTAGACTTGTTTAGTGTGTGTGTGTTTTGGACATATGAATGCTTTGCATTTATGCTGAGAGATGTTTTGAGAGCTTAATATGTTGAGTGATTTTTTTGGTTAAGTTGCTTGCTTGTTGCTTTTATAGGTTTCTTGATCTAATGAGATTTCTAGGTTTCATCTCGATAGAAGCTCGACAGCTTCTTCGATCCATCAAGCCAATTTACTTTGCTCTCTGTTTGCTCGATAGATTCTCGACATATTCTCGATCCATAGAGACTTTCTTTTTGCCAACAACAGATCCTCGATAGCACCTCAATAGTTTCACTTCTGTCGAGATTTAAAGCTCGACAAATCCTCGATAGAAACTTCGATCCATTGAGCTGCAATTTTTATTTAAAGGTGAGGCGCGATTTAGATTTCATTTTTCACTCTCTTTCTGGATAGAAATCTCTCTCTCTCGACCCAAACTCTTCACTCTCACTCAAATCTTCACACCCAAGTGATTTTTGGCCTAGATCTTGCTCCAAGCACTTGGTAAGTGTTCTAATCCTCTTTCTTTTCATGCATTTCATGCATTTAGACCTAGGTTTAAGGGTTTTTCAATTTTTGGGGCTTTGAGTTTCTCTTGAAATTTTTGGGTTAGGTGTTATGATGTTGTTGCTATATGATCATGCATTGCATTCCATTAGCATTATAACAAGGTTTCATGCATTTGTTAGATGTGTGCTTGATTATTGATGTGAGTGTTGTTAGGTTTGGATTGGCTTTTACCCATGATGCTCTTAAATTTTCATGTCACATGTTCATGCACTTTTCATGCATACATACTTCTCTTTTTCTCTTTTCATAGTCTGAGATTGTGTTTCTGTTCTGTCTTCTCTCTCTCTCTCTCTCAAATAGAACCTCTCTATGGCATCCAAACAGAGAAAATCCATTTCGGCTCGGAACCCTTTTTAAGGTTCCAAGTCATCCTCTTCGTCTCTTCCTTCTATTCCATCTCACATCTGGTTCCGTGATGAGAAGGCCAAGACGAACTTCGTTGAGAACTTCCAGGACCATGGTGTTCATTCGGGAACATTAGGTCATTCTGTTGGATTTCTCTGACACTACGCTACTCGATGTCATTCGAACTCGGGGATGAGAATCTCTATGTGAGAAACCCGTGCATTGTCCTGTCGTGTTTATACAGGAGTTCTACTCCAACATACACAGCATCGATACCTCTGTGCCTCAGTTCGCTACGCAATTCAGAGGTACACATCTAGGTGCAATTCCTGTCTCAAAAATCGTCAAAAAAGGAGTCCAAATTGGACTAAAACTCAAAATGGCCAAAAAGCTCGGCCCGGCCCGAAAACTCCCTGATTGAGATAAAGCCTATCTTTTTTAGATTTTTAGAAATAAGGCGTGTTCCAATTTGTATCTAATCTCATTCAGCTTATTTTTTAAGCATCCCAACCTCTATAAATAGAGGAAAAAAGATAAGAATTAGAGGCTCTTCTTTTCTGACTTTTCTATTCCCCTTACGTTAAACATGTTTTGGAGGCTTTTGCATTAGGAACTTCTTTTTTGTAAGGAAAGTATTTTAGACTTCAAAGAGGTGAACAAACTTCTTTGATTTCTAAAATATTATTTCATTAGAAGAGCATGCTCATGCAAGAGGTATTCTGTTTTTTTTTTTTTCTTTCTTTTCTTCTTCCATTAATTAGTAAGTTTTTGTTTGATGCATGAATACGTTTAGTATGTTTTATGATGTCTAGTTCTTAATACATAATTGTTATGCTTAGATACTGTAGATGATTGTGTATTTCAATTCTTTCTTTTTGACTTCAAAATCTGCAATGACTATCAAAACTCTTTTATGAAGATTCAAAACTAATATGTATTTTCATTAAATACAGATAAGATTTTTTTTCAAAACCCAAAACTAATCTATATTTTCATTAAATACATATTTGATTTTTTTTTTTTTGAAAAGTTTTCTTTGTTATAAAATTGTAGATTTTGAAATTCAAAAGAAGATATTGAAAGTTAGGTTAAAGTTTTTTAATATGTGATCCATGCATAATAAATTTGTCTCATGAATGTGGATCCTCTTTCAAAAGTCTTTTTTTTTTTTTTTTTTTGTCCAATAACAGATCTGATTTTTTACAAATAATTTTTTTTTTTTTAAAACTTTACACAAATCACACCTGACTCTTTTCAAAATCTCATTTTTTTAATATAAAAAACAAATTTGATTTTTCTTGATAAATTTTTTTTTTTAACTTTACAAAAATAGATCTAATTCTTTTTGGCAAAATCATTTTTTTAAATTTTTACAAAAAATAAATCTGATTTTTTTTAACAAACCAATTTTTTTTTTTTTTTTTAAAACTTTACACAAAACAGATCTGATTTTTCTTGTTAAAATCTTGCTTTTTACCCTTTACACAAAAACAGATCTAATTTGTTTTATAAACCAAGTCTTTTTTTTTTTTTTTTTTTAATTTCCAAGACAGATCTGAATTTTTTTTAAAAAGAGGACACATCCATGAGGCAAATTTATTTAAGTTAATTTTTGTCAAGTGTTTGTCACGTGCATTATGACATATCATTCAACATCATTCAAAAAAGGGTATATTGGTCACTAGAGTCTAGAAGACCAGACTCTGTTTGGGCGGAATGGGTGCCTAACACCTTCCCATTCCGTAACCTAGACCCCGAGCTTCGGATTTTTGGATAAGTAGATTAGTGTTTTGTCTTTTAATTTTGGTAGATTGTAACTAGGACCAAAGTTTTGTATTCATTTGCATAGATTGTAACTAGGACCCAAAACCTTGTAAGGTTAATTTACCAAAATTGTATTTTTCTTTATTCAATCAATGACATTCAAAGTATTTTGAACATGTAATTTGTATTTATTTTTTCTTATTTTTTTGTGTAAAATATAAGTGGCGACTTCACACCACTACCCAAAATTGAGGTGCCCTTACAAGCACTCAAATCTCTTTTTGAAAGGTCCTAAATTTTCCTCGGTCTCTAATAGCAGGAGAAGGTGTAGGCCTTCTTAATCAGGCTCTGAGTCCAGCATTTCGAGCCCCTCCGACTCGGAGGAGTCAGATTCCTCTAATGATTGTGATTCAAGGGTTGGTGAAGGTGAAGAGGAGAACGAAGAGGAGGATGAAGAGGAGATGAAGCATTTGGCTCACGGCTTCCCTCAAGAAGACTCTGATTATGGGGGAGACTTAGATGCCCTAACTATAAATACCCTTATACCCATGAAATGTAGAGAGCTTCCAAAGAGAATTTTGAGTGAGAAACCCTAGAGAAAAACAAGATTAACTCATCCACAATCTTCATTCTTTGATTCTTCAAATTCCTCTACTTTCACCCTCTTTATTGACATATCCTTGAGAGGTACATTTAGCCAAATCCTTATCTCACCATACCCATATCATTGAGGAGGTATTTTGGTGCTTGGGAAGCAGGTCAGAAGGGACCAATTCATTTTGGTTGATGCAATGGGCTATTGCAAGATCCGGTAAGTTAGAGAAGACAAGGTTCGGTGTAACGCTGTTGGGGCAAGAAGCTTGGAGGGCTTAGGTGCACTGGATAGATTAGGCTTGGAGGGTCTTTTGCTATTCATGTATCCCAACTTCATTTTCTAGTGCATTATTGACCGCTTGGAGGGCGGCAGAGAGGTTTTTTGCCGAGTACTTCAGTTTCCTCTTCAATAACACATTGTCGTGTTAGAAGCTTTATTCTAGGACAAATTGGGTTTATAGTGTCCCAACTGCAATTCAAAGGCAATTAGTATTGTCTCACTCTTCCATTTGATGATTCCTTTCCATACTAAGTGAGGCCGAAGGCTTAAATTTCAATGTCGAATGGCTAAAAAGCCATGTCAACGCTTTGAGGGACTTAAAGAAGGCAAGACCCTCTGTTCATGCCTCCTTGTCTTTACTCCGCGAGTTGAGAGCTAAAGAAAACTTTTGTATCAATATAGCAAAGGAGATAAAGTCAAGCTTAGAGGTACATAGCACTTCAATCACTCAGCTCTAGTAATCCATTAGCAAGCTTCAAGCGGAATTGTCATCCAAGCAAGAAGCCAAGTCTGCCCTTCAAACTCAGCTAGAAGGTGTTACAGCAGAACAAAGTTCTTTGAGCAAGGAAATCGAAAAGTTAGAAGGCGAGCTAGGGGCTCTGAGCCACCTAGACTTCTCTTTTGAAAATATCAATTATCTTACAGACATTATTTAGTTTTTAAGTTGTAATATTTTATGGCCGTGAGAGACTGCATTTTTGTATTATAAACTTTACTATGCTTTATTCAGTTAGGATATTGAACTTTGCATGCATATCATAAATAGTAGAATATAGTTTAACTGAATAGAAAAGACTTCATTTATAATAATATAGACATTGTGGGAACATAACATCAACTTATCATTGTGGAAACAAAAATATCTTTACAAGACAAAGCATGGTATTTCTTAAGGTGAGCTTCATTAATGAGGCTATACGCCTTTGTACTTGTATACTCTTTCAACGAATAATGTCTGGTTTGATGTGCTTCTTCCACTATATAAGGTCCTTCCCACTTTGGGGAAAACTTTTACTTGATAGCTCCGGCCACTCCTCGTACATAAGAAGCTACTTTCCAAACAAGTTCCCCCACTTGAAACTTCCTTTCTTTAACTTGGCCTTCATGCCAAGCCTTCATATTTGCCTAATAAAGGTGGTTATGAGAGGCAGCATTATTGCGCTTTTCTTCGACAATTTCCAAAGCAGCTTTTCTAGGTACTCTCGAAATATTTGCTAGCTTCACTGCTGGACTTACAAATCTATTGGGATGATAGCCTCCGTGCCATAGAGTAGGGAAAAGGGTGAGGCTCCTGTAGCTTATGATTTGGCTATTCTATGAGCCCACAGAGATGTAGGAAGCTCTTCTCTCCACCCTTTCCATTCTCCTTAGTCATTTTTCCCAATATTTTTAGCAATCTTTTGTTGGAGGCCTTAGCTTAGCCATTTCCCTTTAGATAATAAGGTGTTAATGTCTTGTGAGAGATGGAGTACCATTCTATTAAATGGCGTACATCCTTATTCAGGAATTATGTGTCATTGTCAAAAATAATTTTACTTGGCAGCCTAAAATGACATACTATATTTTCCCTCAAGAAATTAGCCACTGAGCTACCTATTGCTTTCTTCATGGCTACAGCTTCCTCCCACTTGGTAAATAGCTCAGTGGCTACCAATATCCATGCACATCCTTCAGAAGGAGGATTTATAGGTCCTATGAAATCCATCCCCCAACTGTGGAAAGGAAATGGAGCCACAGTTGGATGGAGACTCTAGTGGCTGGTATGTATTTCATCTCCTCACCTTTGACATTCTTGACATTTCTTGGCGAAGTCTTGGGCATCTCTCTACATTGTAGGCCAATAGTATCCCTGGTGTAATGCCACAGCCTTTTCCCACCTGGGTGTCCTTGCTGGCTCCCCTTCATGCAAATTTGAAAGAACGCCATTTACTTCTTTAGTGGGAATACGTACCATCCACTTTCCTTGGAAGTTTCTTTTGAATAATTTCCCCTCCACTACTTTGAATCTTGTCACATATCTCTTCAACCAATTAGCAGGTAGTACACCTTGTAAAAGGTATCTCAAGTACGGATCCTGCCAATCTTCTTCTAGTACTTCACCATTCAATACCTCTACTTGATCTGGGGGGATAATGGAACAAATCTTGCAACTTCTTTGCTTTTCCTTGGCATCATTAGCCATCTCTGGCCAAAAGACCCCCAGCCTTTGCAATCTTCTATACAGGCCGACATCAAGGTTTACCCTACAAATTTCGTAGTGTAACCTATGCAATAGTGTTAGCCCTTCTTGTCTTGAGACACATCTCATCAGCAATCATTTTACTTCTCTGAAAAATAAATCCCCGTTAATCTTGAGGAAGTCCTTCATGTTTGATGGTAATTCTGACCCAATATACTTTCCTTGGGCCATTGCCTTCAACAAGGGTTCTTGCCAATCTTGAGGGAGACAACTTGCTTTGGATCAAGCCATGTTGTTTCTCCACTTGCAGTGTCATCTTCTCTTTCTTTAGCACAGATTTCATGGCTAGGGTGGCCAACGAATCAGCCAACTTGTTCTCATTCCGATTAATCACTTTGCATTCTATGAAGGTAAAGTGTTTCATGAGCGTCTGTACCGTAGCTCTGTAAGCAGCCAGGCTAGGATTCTTTACCCCATAGGTTCCCCCAACCTGCCTAATGACTAACTCGGAATCCCCAATACCTTCAGCTTCTTTATGCCAAGTCTTTTGGTAGCCTTTAATTTCACTACTGGACTTCATACTCTGCTCGTTATTGGAGCAAGGGAAACGTCGCTTGTAATACCACTTGTATTCCTCCCCCTGAAATGTAGATGAGCCATCAAAGTGCATTGACCATTCTTGTTCCTTTGTCATTAAGACCTCCTATTGGGGAAGTGAGAAATCACTTGTCCCTGGAAAGTTAGCCACTACCTGACCTCTGATAGCAGTTGGTCTTATGCACTCGATATCAAGGCACGATGTCAGGATGGCCCATTGCACCATTCTCCATGACAATTAAGGGTAGGTCAAGAGATATTTCACAGGATTGCTCTTGGTCACCAATTTTACACAATGCCATAAGAAGTAATGATTGAACATTGACACAGCAAAAGCTAAAGGCAAACATATCTTCTTAGTAGTTGAGTATCTTAACTCTGGTCCTTTCATAAGTCTATTAATATAGTACACCATATTTTCTACCCCTTTTTGATCTTAAGATAACAATGCTCCCAAAGATTGCTCTGTGTTGGCTATGTACAACAAAAGTGGCCTATCAGGTAAAGGGCCCACCATTGTGTGAGGATTTGCCAAGATCATTTGAATCTTCTTGAATGCCCTTTGGCATTGATCACACCATACGAAGGCCACTCCCTTCCTGGTTTGCTCCACCAAAGGCTTTAAAATTTTAGCTAAACCTGAATGAATCTTCTTAAGTAGGAAACCTTCCCCTACAAAGCTTCTCAACTCTTTCAAAGTCGTAGGGGGGTTAAGTACAGCTATTGCCCTAGCCTTTATGGGTTCCAAATCAATCCCCCTGTGATGGACAAGAAAACCCAAAAATTTCCCTAAGGATACCCCAAAGGCACATTTAGAAGGGTTTATCCTTAAGTTATTCTCTCTGCACCTTTCATAGACCTGTCTCAAATGCAACAACTGCTCGAATGAGTTCTTTGCTTTCACTACAAGATCATCAACATAATCTTCCACTTGTTTGTGCAGCATATCACCAAAGATCAGAGTCATGGTCCTCTAGTAAGTAGCGTTACCCAAAAGGCATCATCTTATAAAGGAAATTTCCAAAAGGTGTCTTGAAGGCGGTTTTCTGGGCATCTACTGGCTCCATAAAAATTTGATTGTCCCATTGTAGCCATCCATGAAGGAAAAGCGCTCATGACCAGCAGCCGCATCCACCAAAATGTCAACATTGGGCAGTGGGAACTCATCTTTAAGGCAAGCCTTATTGAGATCCCGAAAATCTACACAAATTCTTATCTGGCCACCTTTCTTCTTTACAAGAACTATATTAGCCAACCAATTTGGACATTCAATTTCTTGTATAAATCATGCCCTCAAAAGCTTATTCACTTCAGTTATGATCTTTTCTTCCATATCTAGATGATATTTTCTTGGTGGTTGCTTCACAGGCTTAGCATTAGAATCCACCTTTAACTTATGTGTCACTAAATTCAAACTCAAACCTGGCATTTCTTCATAACTCCAAGCAAAGACATCCTTGTATTTCCTCAACAAGGCTATTAGCCTTCTTCCTTCTTCTTTAGGTAGTCCTTTGCTAACTTTAACCAACTTTTCTTCTCCTTCTCCATTGTTTAGATCAATCTCAACAAGCTCCTCTTGTACATTCTTTACAACATCATTCATGTATTCAAGAACTTCTTTCACATTTTCTTCAGCTACATGAACCTCTTTTGGCTGTTGAGTCAGATTTGAGATTAGGCTCGCCATCCTCCTCACCCCCTTCTTCTGACTGACAAAACTCGTACACCACCTTGCCATCAGGTTTGGTGGTACTCCTTATCTTAGAGGGCCTTTCTAGCTCCATGACCTCGCCATCATCTTCTTTCTCTCTTTCCAAAGCAATGGGATTAAAGTTGAGAATTCTGTTTTCCCTCTTGAGCTCATACTCCTGATATAGGGCTGCCTCAACAAAATGAAGCTTTGCTCTATCAAAAGGCATTCTAGTGGCCTCAATAACCACCTGCCTATTCCTCTAAATAGCATTCACACATTGGTGATATGTGGAAGCCACAGCTCTGTACGCCTTAAGCCATGGGTGGCCTAGAATAATATGATAAGAAGTATCCCCCTCCATTACATGCATGAAAGTAGGTTCTCGGATTGGCCTAACCCTAAGATCTAGAGAAACATGGCCTAGGGTACACTGTTACAAAGACCCTATTCCTGCCACTCTCTTGAATAATCCTTTCTCTCAAGATGCCCAAAGCATTGAATGTAGGGAGAGACAAGATATCAGTGGATGCGCTAGTATTTACCAAGGGCATTTCGATTTAGAGGCTCCCATAAAGGTAGTAAGATACAGAGATATGTCGTTATCTGTGGACACAAAGAAGGATTCACCACCTAGTTTTTACAATATTCTAGGAACCATATATATAGCGTCCTTTCAAGGAAGGAACTTTTGATCTTACTACCAGAGATATGGGTTTGAAGTTAAGGTACGGTCTTGGGAAGGTGTTAGGCATCCAAAACCACCCAACCCTAAGGTTGGCTTCCCATCATTGTGTCTTATGTCTTAACCTTATTAGACACACTCAATACTTACATCTAACTCACACTCACACTAATCATGCATCTAGCAACCAACATGGCATCAAATATCCTTAACCATACATCTATCATGCTCACAAACAAAGCCTACCATACATCTAATCATGCATAACATATCACCATAGACCCTAGCATGTTACTATCATACATATCATATCCAAGGCAGCATATAGGCATAGAAAGATCCAAGCAAACATGTGATTGTATCTATACTTCAAGAAGAACTCAACCAAACAAAAAGATGCATGGGAATGTGAATGCATTACTTACCTCATTTACCTTGCAGCAACTCAGCACCTATGGCAATCATTCATGAACATGTTCATGCATCAAAACAAAAAAAACATAAGACAAACCCTAATTTAAACATGTGAAAAAGCAAACGAATAACTGTTGAAAAATCTGGTTTTGTATCTCATACAAAACACACAGAGGAAGCAACAATCACGGATCTACTTCATTCATGAAAGATAACATGTAACCTTGAATTATAGAACAAAGAATAGAAAGTGTACCTTGGTGCAGTGAAATTCAAAACCAAGACTTGAGAATTACTTGAGAACACTTTTAATCTTCACTCCAATTCCACTTGATGCCCAAGAAGTGTGGTCTCTCAAACAGTTTCCAAGGAGAGAACAAAAGAGTGTCCAACACTCACATATAAACCATTTCATTCCTTGTATAATCTTAATGAAAAGACTTATGAAATTCTGTATGTTTCTCTCCTTATATATAACTGATTATCTAATTGGGCTAGCCTTTTGGGCCATTCCAATTGGGCTCTAGTGTGTGGTTTGGAGTAGGACCAAAATGGACCAATAAGACACTAGCTCTAATGGGCCTTGGGCTTTTCTATTAACTCTTGACAAGTCCAAAGTTACCATTAATTATATTCAATACCACTATAAGAATATAATTGCACTCTAGGCCTTATCTATAAATTATATCCTAAGACTTTATTATACATACAACCCCTTCATTAAAATATTCGTAGTAATACAAAGTCATGAATGTAGACTGCCACTTTGAAAATTACTACATCTTAATCCTTGAGTACCCGGTTTAATCCTTTATGTTATTCATTATATATTTATGAAATCCAATTTCATAAATATATACTTTAGTAACTCCTTACTAAAGTGGTTGGGCCCAACACTCTGAATAACCAAACTCATTAAACTTATCTCAAGAGAATATTTTATATCTCCGTTAAGAGATTATGAATTTCATCTTGAGAATATATGTTCCATCAACACTAAATGCGGTTGCCCAATATACTGAGGTTTTGACCGTGACCTATAGATCTCACTCCTGATATATCAAAGCAACCTACATCTCATGATTAAGTCCATTATTCTCTTAGGATTTAGAGTTGATGTAAATAGAAGTCGTAAGATTTATTATTCATTTGACAGTCGTTAGGAGAATAACAAATCTCACAGCAGTCCAGTTCAATATGTCTTAACTTTTAAAACATATCAAAATACCAACTAGAAGTTTCCACTTCCATGATCAAGACAAATCATCTTAGTTGATATGTTATAGTCTTTGTAGATGAAACGCCCAATTTCATCACCGACTACGAACTAAAATTCTGAGTTTACAAAGAACTTGTGATTTATATCTTTTTTTGACTTTTCACATAAATCACATACTATGCATTTCATGGACTAAGATAATATCCCATTAGTTCATTTATAGATAATCTCATATAATTAAACAATTTAATTATTTATGACATGCCAATAAATTGGATTTTAGAGCATAAACCCCAACAATAACAAGCATATGAAACAGAATATTAAAACTACAAATATATGAAAAATGATTCAAGACAGAAGTATTGCATGTGAAATCAGAAACGAAATCGAAAAAATTAGAATTTCTGGGCAGGATCATGCGTATGCATGAACAAGCTTGCGTGCGCATAATCAAGCCTGCATACGCAACCAAGATTATGCACACATGGGTTTCAGCCCATAAACCCTAGCGACATAGAAACTAAAGTAGAGCTTCAAAATGATGAATTTAACATCCTAACATGCTTCTAATATAAATCTAAACAACCTAACCTAAAAACAAATATATCAAAGATAAACTAAATAAAATATACTTCTAAACATGCATCGGATCCAACAACAAACAAGAACCATATCAAAACATATTCATCAATATATCAAATCATTCAACTTTCCAATAAAAACATGATGAGATAAAACAAAATAAAATCAAACAAAAGAACACATATTTCTAAACATGAATAACATATAAATTAACTAAGAGCAATAAAAATGCAACTTATAAAAGAACAAAATTGAGGAAAAGCCATGAAGAGAGACTCACCTTGCTATGGAACACAAACTTGATTGATATTTAACCAGCCCCTCAATGCCTACACAACAAGATTGAACGATAATCAAAGGAATCAAATATATCAATAGTTCATTAGTAATCACAACTCAAAATAAAAAGATGTTCTTAAAGAGATTGTTTGAAAAAGGTTTTTGAAAGTGATTAGAAAATAGTTCGCTGCCTTAGAACTACTAAAGAGAGGCTTTTTCTTTTGTCAAAAACGTGCTAAGGGGCTGCCTTAGGGTTTTCAAAAGAGAAAATAGGGTTTTGGAGAAGATGGAGGCTAAAAAATACTTTCTCTAGCTAGGGTTTTGGTTGGAGGCATAAGGTGAGTATTTATAAGAAAAAATTAGGGTTTTGGGGGCTGTTTAATGATCTCTGGATGTTTTGAGCACATATCAAATAATGATGTTTTGGGCCCTTAAAATGAAGTTTTAAAAACCCAGAAAATCGGACTGCCTAGTTGGCCTAATTTCAAACAGTCATAACTTACTTAATTTAAGTCCAAATTTGGAAAAATTTGTGTTCAAATTGAAGCCCAGGATGTCTACTTTCCAATGAGAAAAATTCACTTAAAAATTATATGTGGATCAAAAGTTATGGTCGAAACAGTGAGAAAATGTCATTTTTCAGTTTCGATTTCAAAGCGATTTGAGCACTTTTGAGTCGTGATTACTTCCAAACTATCAAAATAACTTCAATTACCTTTTGTAGACATGTAAATCTCATCATTGAGACCGGGGACTAAAAATTATTAACCGGACACAAAATGAGGTGTCTACACCATCAACAACCCGGTTGGCCAAATCTCTATTTGGGAAGGTAATTGAATTCCTTGCTTCCTGGTATGCCACCTGCATTAAACTTCCTTCAGAAGTTGCCACTTCCTAATTTCTTTCCATCACTCTGGTCAAAGCTTGGGTTGCTTCTCTCTTGGCCAACGGCTTAAGACCTGTTCCTTCAAGAAAGGAATGTATCTTATCATTTTACTGAATTCTCAAAATTCCTCATCTTGTAAAGGTAAAGGTGCTTAGTTCCTGCTAGCCATATTCTCACCTTCTTCTTCCATGGGATCTTCACGACTCATGAAGAAAGTCATTGCCACCTCTGGCCTACGCATCCTTGGGTCTGCTCGTTTCCAACCTTTGATAACCAAGTCACCTTTGGCTACCCTTACATGGAAAATATTCCTCAAGACATAACAGTCCATGGTATGATGATCACATCTTCTGTGGTACTTGCAGTAAAGTGAACCTCGTTTTTCTTCATCTGTGGGCTTTCGCTTGCACTTAGGCAACACCACCACGCAATCCTTTAACTAGGCTTCTAGGATACTGTATAATTCTTCAGTTGAAACAATAAAAGGAGGAGGAATACTACCTCTCTCCCTCTTTTTACCCTTGGCTGACTTTTTGGACTCTTCCACCACAGCAACTTTTACCTTCTTTCCTTCTCTCCTCCAAGGCTGTCTAGGTGCATTTGTAGTCTGTGAAGTTGACCATTTGAAGGCTTCCTGACAGACATACTTGTCCTTCTGGATGCTTCTACAAGCCTTGTAAAGTTGGGGATCTGCATATTCTTAAGATAGGGACGATATTCATACAACATACTAGAAATGCAAACATCTACTAGCCTTTCCTCCTTCTCAGGGTCATAACATAGCAAAAAGAGCTCTCTGAACCTGCGAATGTACTCCAGCAGTCCTTCAGACACCCTTTGCTTTTCTTGTTGTTGATCTGACAATGTGAGCTTCTTTTCCAAAGCAAAGAACTTTTTCATGATCTATGTTGCCATATCATTCCAACTCAAAACTGACCCTAGTGCAAGACTAGTGTATCAAGTAAAGGCATGGCCTTCTAAGGACTTATAAAACTCCCTGAGCCTTAGCTCATGATCATGGGAATGAGTCGTTAATGCATCTACATACTTCCTGATGTTCTCCCTGGTATTCCCTATCATGCCATCATACTTAGGAAAGATGGGAGGAGTATAGTTGACAGGATAGGGCCTACCAGCCATCTCCTTGGGATAGGAAGGCCTGGTATCAATATAGACAGTGCTTTCTGCTTTCTTAACTTCGAACAAGATGGCCTTAATATCCTCCCTAGTCAAATAAGGAGATGCCTGAGGGCCTTCGTGTTCAGAGGTACCCTATAGTTCAAAGATTGATTCTAGTTCTGAGGTGGAACATGATTCGACCTTTCTGAATCCCTGTGAGGACTTTGACCACCTTGTGGGACCTGAGGTATGAATGTCTCCTAACGCAGAGACCGAAATTCTGCCTACATAGCAACCTGAGAACGTTGAAGGTCCTCAATAGCTATCATGATATTTCTATTTTCAAGCTGACCAACTTCATCGGAAGACACTGTGCCTTCGGTGTGCAAGGATATATGATCTGCACTTGGCTCCACTTGTTGGTTTTCACTCGAACCAGCTAGTGCTCCCGTGCCTTTCTTCCTCGGAGGCATCAAGAGGATGAAAGTAGCTGAAAATAAGTGAATAAACAGAAAACCAACTCAAAAAAAAAAAAAAAAAAAAAAAAAAAAAAAAAAAAAAAACCCAGAGATATTCCCTAGTAAAGTTGCCAAAAATGTATGTGCAAGTTAGATTTGAACTTATAGGGGAGAGTAAATAAGTTATCTAACAGTACATCTTGATGAAAAAGCTCATAAGTGACAAAAATGCAAGCTTTAACATCAAAATATCTAGAGAAAGGGATGAAAAACCACTGTTCGAGCAAGAGAGAATCACTCTTGCTCTGTTCAGCTTTGTATTACGTGGGGAATAAGAGTATCTCTTATACAATAAGGGTGTTCGTCCTCAAAAGAGAGAACTTGTTTTCTACCTTACTTCTTTATCAACTTTCTACTCTTTACTCAAAAGATCTATTTAAGTTTTTACCCAAATAGTCCAGCAACATGTTCCTCTTATAGTTTGAGTAATATGGCTGAGTACAAAGATAGGTGTCAAGTCATCATTTCCTTATTTTGGCCCTTACTATAGCTAAAGTACTATTTGGTGGCAGGAGGAGAGAGAACGCCAATATCAGGATTGTGGCATGGGTAGGTGACCTTGCCACTACATAGGGCACAATTCTTGAGCAAGGAGATGGACATTAGACGTGCTGAGGATGATACATGTGTCTCCAAAGTGGTCCAACATACACTCAGCCAATAAGGAGTGTGTCTATAGTACCTAACCTTAGGAGATCACTATCTCCTTCTTGTGAGTGCTCGAGTACCCACGTCAGATGCATATCTTAGTCCTTTCCCAAGGTTGTCACGCCGTTGGCATGGGCCAAGGGTAATATCTTGCAGCCAACATTTCCTCTCCCTTACTCATAGCCACTCCACCTGTAAGGTCCAGATCCAACCACATCAACAATTTCCCGTGCTTTGGTTGGTGTACCGTACATTAGCCCCCTGACTGTCAATGGCATTTAATGGCTAAGGCCTTTAACAGTCACATCGTTTCTAACCTCAATGCCTAAGCAATTATACCTTGTGAAGTTTGAATATGAACACGAAGCCTGCAAGGGTGCTTTTAGCCATTTTGGCATCTCTTCGTTTCTTGCATTTTAGCAGACAGACATTACTCCTCATAAATGTCGTGTCTCTTCACTTCACTTTAGTTAGTGGTTTAAAAGGCAAAGATCCTCTCTTTATTCTTCATTCCTTCTGTATCTTCGTATCTTTTCTCAGAGAAAGCTTCTATCAACAAAAATGTCCAACTTCTCTTTCGCTGCTTCTAACTCCCATAAACACAACTCGAGTCCCTTTGGGATGACTTAGGCTCCCTAAGCATTAACATTCCCCCACCACCACCAAATCCTGTACTCCCTCCTCTCCCTTTTCCGATATTCCCCCTTCCTCCCCAAGTCTTCATTCCAGAGGAGGTTCATCCCTGAGACTGGAATGAAAAGGAAGAAGAAGACTTCGAAGAACTTCAGCTAAAGGCTGAAGAGGAAGAGTACAATGCCTTTATGGCGGCTCTTTCCAGGTGCAAGAGAAGACGTAGACCTTCTCAATCAGGCTCTGAGTCCAACACTTCGACCCTTCTGACTCGAAGGAGTCAGATTCCTCTGATGATTCTGATTCAGGGGATGTTAAAGGTGAAGAGGAGAATGAAAAGGAGGACAAAAAGGAGGATGAAGAGGAGATGGAGCATCAGGCTTAAGGCTTCCCCTAAGAAGATCTTATTCTAGGGGAAAATCAAATGCGTATAGGCCTCGTTCTCCTTGATTTGCTTGCCTTCAATCCTATAGCCCTTTTTTGTTTTTTTTGTTTTGTTTTTATGTAGGCCATATCATTGGCCTTAGGTTGTAGGATATTTTTTTAAATGAAATAGTTGTTATTTTGGTTTTATTTGTGTTTGTTTTTGTTTTAAAAACAAGAAAAGGGTGATAGGCCACAAGGGACAAATCATGTAAATCCCCCTTTCCGTTTTTGTATCTCAAAACACAATATATATATATAAACAATATAGTTTGCTCTATCATATGTTAAAAAGTTATCTATTTATTTTTATGTTATGTTTTATGTTTTTTTTTTTTTTTAATGTTATATTCCTGCACAAGGCATAATATGTAAATATATTAGTTAAAGAAATATGAAACAAAGCAAAACTACACCTATTGATGAGGAGTCACACCTTTTCACTTTGTCCATGAAGGCAATTTTCTTTGTTTGCTTCTATGGACACAAGGAGGGGGGGGGGGGGGGTCGAAATGGAGTCGCCACCTAGTTTTTGCAATGGTCTAGGAACCATATATATAGTGTTCTTTCAAGGAATGACCTTTTGATCTTACTACCAGAGATATGGGTTCGGAGTTAAGGTACAGTTTTGGGAAGGTGTTAGGCACTCAAAGCTACCCAACCCTAAGGTTGGCTTCCCATCATTGTGTCTTATGTCTTAACCCTATTAAATGCACACTCAATACTTGTATCAAACTCACACACACACTAAACATACATCTAGCAATCAACATGGCATCAAATATCCTTAACTATACATCTATCATGCTGGCAAACAAAACCTACCATACATCTAATCATGGCACAACATATCATCATAGACCCTAGCATCATACATCTAAACATGTTTCATCACAAATCATATCATAGCATATCTCATCACATCATCCTAGCATTCATATAGCATGGCATCATATCATATTCAAGGCAGCAACATGTAGCACTAAAGATCAAAAAGGAGGACCAAAGCCAAACCAAAGTGTGTCATCATCCTAGGCATCAAGATCAAAATTTTTGATCAAACCTAAGCAAGATCATATCAAATGCATGAATATTACAAATGCATGACTTACCTTTCACTTACCTTGCACCAACTCAGCACCAATGGCATCATGCATGAGCATATGAATGAATGATCCTGTCATCAAAACAATAAAAACACAAAATAAACCCTAATTCTAACATGTGATAGCAAACATGCAATTAAACATGTGAAACACAGACATTAAGAGCATAAAAACATAAAAAAGAAGTTAAACAAAACAAACATGTGAATGCAGAAGCAAAACAAACGAAAACAAAAAATTAGGATTTCTGGGCAGCGGCTTGCGCACGTAAGAACAAGCCTGCATACACAGAAACCCTAAAAACCCTAAAAACAAGGCAAAACCTCAAAATGGGAGTTCTAACAACCTAACATGCATTTAAAACACACAAACATATAAACCTAAGCTAGATAAACATGGTAAATCATATAAACACAAGAAAACAAGAAAAACAGAAAGATTTAAAAGCAAAAAAAGAAAGAAAGGAAAAAGAGAAAGTTTAGACTAGATACCTCAAAGAAAATTTCTTCAAGCTTGATTTTGACCGTTCTCTTCAGTCAAATCTATTCACAAACCAATAAGAAAGCGATTAGTAAAGATTGAACTCAAAGATCAAGGCCAGAAAAGGCCCTAATCAAAAGACAATTGACTTGAGGGAGTTTTGTGAAAAACTCCATTTTGGTTCACTATATCTAGTGAATCTTAGTGGGATTTCTATGTGTTTTGAAAAAAATACCATGTAGAGCTTTTTATAGTATGAAAAAAGGGGTTTGGAACGATACTCAGACAATGTGGGATTCATTCCAAACCTCAACAAAAAAGTAGAAAACTTGTCTTGTTTAGGTTTCTGGAAATCACTGTGTGTGCGCAAGATCAAGCCTGCGTACGCATGCAGAAAGCCGCGTACACAAACTAATCCATGCGTACGCATAGCGAGGGTTTCCTTTGGCCTTATTTTTTAAAATTTGATTTATTTGCTCATTAAAAGTTATATTTTTCATTTTAACACTTCTCAAGTCAATTTAACTTCTAATTGGGCCTTAAACCAACCTTGGGTCTTAGAATTCAGCATCATCAGGGAATGGTGGCCTAAGTCGTAAGGGGTACAAAATGTGGTATGTGCAACTTCTTGTCAACTGCTTTTCTATCAGAGATTTAGTTTTTCCCTTGTTGTCAATTTTTGAAAAGGTACTTCATTTTTGAATGATCCCTTTTAGAGGGAAAAAAAAGTAACTACCCAGAGTATAAAAGGGAAAGAAATATTTTCTTCCCTCATTTCTCATATTTTTCCTTAATCTTCTTCTTCTTGTACCCGAACCTTAGAATCCTTTCCAAACACAAAACCATGGGTTTCAAACGTAGTCTAAGATCCAGTTCTTCAAAATTTACAGAACCTTCGACTCTTAAAATCAATAGGCCACTGCACGGGGGAGAAGAAAACCATTCCACAAAGGAGCAATGGATTATACCCTCCTTCTTTGAAGAATATCTGTTTGACAAAAGTCTCGATTGGGACTCGGTTCCTTGTTCAAATCCTCTATACACAGCATGTGGAGAGCCTAACAATCTCTTGACAATGGACCTGGATTTGAAGCATATTCCTAGACTCGACACCTACAGAAGAGATTTCGCTCCCACCATAGATGTGGTCTTCAAATCTCATACCTCTGTTTCTAGAGGTTAGAGAAGTTGGTGTCGAAAAGTATTGGCTCATCCTCCCTTCATGGACATTCTGCAAAGGATGCATCTTGTGCACACAATACCAGTATTTTCTGGCTTGGACATCAACAAGGACAATGAAAGCCTTCTCTCTCTCGTACCAGTGGAATTCTACTACTCACACCTTCTTCTTAGGGTGTCAAGAAGTCTCTCATTCTCTTGAAGATGTTTAAGAGATATTGAGACTTCCCCTATTTAGAGATGGTGAGGTAGTTAACATTTCTTGTCTCCTGATGAAGCCAAAGTTGTAAAGTTCATTGAAGATGCAGTAAAGAAGACCTCAAAGAAACCAGTCTTGAAGGCAGCAAGAAAAGGGAAAGGCCTTAGCGAAGAAGTATCAGAAGACACTAGTGTTGGTGGGGACAAAGGTTCTAGAGCCAACCTTTGGGGGTAAATCAGATACTTCTGGAGGGAATATGTTGATGGTGTGGATGAAGAAGCCAATGCAGATTCTTTAAAGGAGGGCACATACTTTATTATGGAAGAAGGTAACTCTAGCCCCTATGAACTTGAAGCTTTCATTGCTTTCTTGTTATCTCGCCATCTATTTGAGGGATATCCTCATGAGAAAATCCTAAGTAGACATTTTCCTCTAGCTATTAAGTTAGCCAAATGTCATTCCTTTCCTCTTGCTCCTTACTTTTTCAGAACCCTGTATTCTCATTTAGATTACTTCACCCTTGACCTGTAACGTTCATGGGGTAGATTTCAAGTAGAAACATTTGTACCTATTACATTTTTACAAATATGGTTGTGGGAACACTTTAGGAACTATGCCCCTGTCCCCAAAGTTTTGAATTTTTACAAAACCAATTTGCCATCACCCCAAGGACTACCACGCTCTTTGTTTTGGAATAAGGTGGTGGTGTCCTCAGACAACATTCTTAGCAAAGTACTGGATGACCCGATTGACTAGGCAACCAGACCCAATTCTCTTTTGGAGGGTGGACCTCCCCCATTTTTCACTTCTTTAGAGAGTGTTCCTGCTTCTCGCTATAGAGATATTTCTTGGCGTGATGAACTTTCTTTTATTGATTGTGCCTTTCCTTCTCATCTCCAGGCACGTTTTCAAGAAGATTATGAAACTCAAGCTTACAATCCCCATAGGTTTGCCCGCCAATTTGGTTTTGACCAAGGTGTATTGGGGTATCTTTCCACTTTAGCCTTGCCTGCTGTAGTAGCATCCTTGGGCTTTAAAAAGGAAAACCTTATTAAGATATTGGTATCTAGTTTTGAAATTCCTTTTCCTCTCCATCCAGAGTTGGACTACCTTCACCTAGATTTAAGTCATGGTGGTCTAGTGTTAGGGAACATGTTAGGAATTTTAGAGAAAGTGGGGCCTAACAAGTGGATGTCCCAGCTATTTTCCAAGGTGATTTGACTTTAAAACTCCTTGCCAAAGCCAAAATTTCAGCCATCAAGAGGGAGGGGAAAAATGTGAAAGCTTTTGCTACAAAGAAACCCAAAGTACACATTTTCCTTTCCATCTTGATTTTGTTCTAGCAATGTTTTCTCTTAATCAATTGCGTAGGTAACTTCCTTTTCCTTTTTCTCCCTTTTGACCTTTGACAAGTTACAAAGACTATTCCTTGGACTCAAACCAAAACAAAAGCCATTCCTTCAACACAAGAGATCTCTATGCTGGAAGTTACTTCTGATGAGGAGACAGAATCTAATGCTGAAAGGGGGGATTCAAATTAGGTGTATGCCAACAATTCTCAGGAGAAAGAAGACTTTGCAGAAGCTACTTCTTAAGACCAAGAAATTGAAAGCACTGAGACAGACTCTAATCCATTACTCTCATTGCTTTCTCCCCCCCTTGAGAGCAATGTGTTGTAAACTACTCTCAAAATATCCAAAGATAATGAGGGATACCGAAAAGTGGACACTATCTCTTCGGAGCTTTATTCTAGGACAATCTGGGTTTATAGTGTCCCAACTACAGTCCAAAGGCCTTTGATGAACTCCTTTCCATACTAAGTGAGGCCAAAGGCTTAAGTTTCAATGTTGAACGGCTAAAAAGCCGTGTCATCGCATTGAGGGACTTAAAGAAGGTGGGACCCTCTGTTCATGCCTCCTTGTCTTTACTCCACGAGTTAAGAGCTAAAGAAAACTCTTGTATCAATACAGCGAAGGAGACAAAGTCAGGCTTAGAGGTACATTGCACTTCAATCACTCAGCTCCAAGAAACCATTTTCAAGCTTCAAGCGAAATTGTCATCCAAGCAAGAAGCCAGTTTTGCCTTTCAAACTCAGTTCTACCCTTATAGGTTCCAGGGTATTTTAGTCATTTTTTAGGTTTATGAGGTATCTTGGTCAATTTTTTGGTTTCAGGGTTATTTTGGTCATTTTTAAGTTTCGGGGGCATTTCATTCATTTTTTAGGTTTTGGTGGTATTTCGTTTTTGGGGGTATTTTGGTCATATTTTAGGTTTAGGGGGTATTTTGGTGATTTTTAGGTTTCGAGGGTATTTTGGTCATTTTTTAGGTTTCAGAGGTATTTTGATAATTTTTAGGTTTTGTTCAGTTATTTTTTAGGTTTATGGGGTATTTTGGTAATTTTTAGGTTTCGGGGGTATTTTGGTCATTTTTTAGGTTTAAGGGTATTTTGGTGATTTTTAGGTTTCGGGATTATTTTGGTCATTTTTTAGGTTTAGTTGGTATTTTGGTCAATTTTTAGGTTTCGAGGGTATTTTTGTCATTTTTTAGGTTTAGGGGTATTTTAGTCAATTTTTAGGTTTAGGGGGTATTTTAGTCATTTTTAGGTTTTGGGGGTATTTTGGTCATTTTTAGTGGTTTTGGGGTATTTTATAGTTGGGTGATTTGTGAAAATGATACTTGGATGGTTTCGGTCTCATTTAAGTGGGCGGGTTTGGGTGGGCAAATGGGTTTGGGTTGATTTTTCCACCCCTACCTCCTTGTTATGAAAGATCATACAGTTCAAACTAAACAAACCTAACAACCCTTTTAACTCTCTTAATACTCTTGATTCTTAGAGGGTTAAATATATGTAATTAAGGCCAACAAACACAACTTACATGGTTTAACCCCTTGCTTTTATTTTTTGAGTTTCAACCTATAGCGTCCGCTTCTGATGATTATGCTCTTTATCATTAAACCAAGATACCAATCAGTTTTTGTTGTAGGTGGAAATTGAACCCTGGTTCTCTTATTCATACTTATTTTAAGTTAATTCATGCATTTTATATTTGGTTTTGGAATAATGCGATATAATCAATTTTGTGCTTAATTGATTGCGTGAATTTGTCTTTTGTAGGAAAATGGAATTAAATAAGTTGATTTGTGCAAAGAAGAAAGCTAGTGGACTTTACTTTTACAAGGGCCATGATGAAGTTAAAGAATGCCAAACCAATTGAATTTAAGTCCAATTGGAGCAAGGAATCAAAGGAAATTTGCACTGAATCCAAGTCCAATTCGGATTAGGATTCCAACCTGCGCATCAATTAGTATTTTTGACAAAACTTTTGGTTTTGATGTCCAATCGCGATGATTCAAGTTGGCCTGAAAGTTAACTTAAAGGGCTACAATTTTGTAGTTTACCAATAGTTTGAATTCTGATGTTAAATGGGCCAAAATCGTCGGTTAAGTGAAGCATAAAAATCTGAAATTTTCTCCAGACAGGAATTCAACTTGTAATAGAATTCCTTGACCTATTTAAAGGCTCTTTAGGACAAAATTCAGAGGATGGCTGGGGACTGAACATATAGGTCATGGCTACCTCTTTGGTTTTCTTCCGTACCAGTCAGTTTTAATAATTTGTCTAGTTTAATGGTTAGTATTTTATTTTTGTGTTTTCTTTCAATTACTATGAGTAGCGAAATTTATAATTAGGGTTGAGGATGAAACCTTGTTAAGGATTATCAGTATTGTTTATGTGATTTTATTTTTCCCACAATATTTGTTCTTTAATGATTTAAATTGTTTTTGCTTCATATCAATTGACTAAGATGAGATTCTAGATATGAGTTAAATCATGTTTTTCTCATGATTTAGGATTTATCTTAATTAATTGAATACTTGGTCTATTATTTCTTGATTATAAAATTGGATATCTCTTGTGATTTGTTTTTCAATGGATAAAATTGATGATTTGATTTTATACTTAAGAAGCGAAGAAGAACATACTTTTGATTTTTAAAACAAGGATTTTAATGAGAATATTTTCTATGATAGCATGATTGATTTCTAGATTATCATGCAGTAGTTGGGAAAAATTAATGATCATAAATATATGCTAATATGAATTAATAAGGCGAATTCCAAAATCTTAATTCCTTTCTCTAGATTGTTTACATCTCTTTACTGCTTTATATTATATCTTTGCTTAGTTTAATTATTTGCTTAGTATATTTAATTGCAAACAACCAATTTTTATTAAGCTAGATTAGGATTAATTTGGTTAAAATTTGATTAATTTTCCTACGTTCATTCAAGTCCCTGTGGGTTTGACCTCGTTCTTATCAAACTATACTTCGGTACGGTTCGTACACTTGCAAGTACTTTAAAATTTCACAAGAAGTTTTTAGCGCCGTTGCTGGGGACTTGGTTAGGAAAATAAATTAGGACTTAATTGAATTTTTCCTTCTACTAGTTGTAGTTAAAATTTATTTATTTTTAAATAGAAAAAAAAATTATTTCTTTGTGCATGGTGTATGAGAACTTGCATCCGGTATATTCAAACTAATTTATTTTACCATCTCAACTTTATCTATTATACCATATCATTTTATAATACACCCAGCATCCCAACTTTTATATTCCTATACAACATCTTAAAATAATATAAACAACCCAATAAAAATAATATATCCCTACTCTCTCTCTCTCTCTTCTCTCCTATCCTCTACAACTTCTCTCTCCTGCTCTCTGTCTCTCTCTCTCAATCACCTAAACCACCTGAATCAACCCTCCACTGCCCCACTGCCCACCAACATCCCACCTGTTAAAATCAATCCACAACACAACACGATCCATAACCTCCACCACACAAGCCACACAGCCCATACAGCCCATAACCTCCACAACGCGCCGCCACACAACCTATAACCTCCACCACTCAACCCACCACGCAGCCACCACCTGACCCACGCCATCCTAACCCACCACTTGCTCCACACCTCCAAACCCACCACCTCACCCATGCCATCCAAACCCATCACCTGACCTACAACCCAAACCGCCACTGCAACCACCTGCTAACATTACCACCAACACAAATAAACTCAAAAAAGCTACCAAAACTCAAATGAGCTACCACTAAATTAAACATTTAAACAAAAACCCATCAACCCATTAAGCAAAAACTCAATCCTAAAATCAAAAAAACTCCAACAACTAAATTAAACACTTAAATAAAAATCCAATAAAAGCAAAGCAAAAAAAAAAAACCATAAACTTCAAATAATACTCAAAATCTAGTAATCGGTGAGGTTGAGCCCATCATCGACGAAGTTGAAAAGCCCATTATCGGAGGCAAGGTTGAGCAGCCCATCATCGGAGGCAAGTTTGAGTGCCTCCATCACAAGACCACGCGATCAAAACCCCATCGGAATGAAACCCACGTGATCAAAACCCGATCTCCATGGAACCCATGCCGATCAAAACCCCCATCAGAACCCACCTGATCTTCAACCAAAATCAAAACCTCATCGAAACCCACCCAAAATCAAAACCCACCTCGCCATGACCCACACGCCCCACAATGAACTCCATGTAAAACAACCTAAGCAGCTCCGGTGGATAGTCTTGAATGAGAGAGATATAAGAGAGGGAGTGAGGACAGAGTAATGACATGGAGAGAGAGAAAGTGAAAGAGGACAAGAGAATAAAGTAATAAAAAAAATTATACAAGTCTGCTACAATGTCGTCATACATCTAAGACGGTACTGTTGTTGGGATTAGTGCCCTTAAATCTTATTGTATGATGCTATGTATTATATTATGTATGACAATATGTATGACATGATATATGACTTAATATTGTAATTAATAAAGTTGTTTTATTATTATCTGAAATAATGGTAACATGAATATTTGGACATTATCATATAGTCCATGAGATGCATAGTATGTGATTTAGTCACAGAAGATATAAGTCACAAATTCTTTGTAAACTCAGAATTTGGTTCGTAGTTGGTGATGAAATTGGACGTTTCATTTGCGAAGACTATAACATATTAACTAAGATGATTTTTCTTGATCATGGAAGTGGTGACTTCTAGTTGATATGTTGATATGTTTTAAGAGTTAAGACATATTGAACTGGACCGCTATGAGATTTATTATTCTCCTAAAGACTGTCAACTAAATAATAAATATCACAACTTGTATTTGCATGAACTCTTAATCCTAAGAGAATAATGGACCTGATCATGAAGTATAGGTTGGTTTGATATATCAGGAGTGAGATCTAAAGTAACGGTCAAAACCTCAGTATGTTAGACAGTCACATTTAGTGTTGAGGGAACATATATTCTTAAGATGGAATTCATAGTCTCTTAACGGAGATACAAAATATTCCCTTGAGATAAATTTAATGGGTTTGTTATTCAGAGAGTTAGGCCTAACCACTTTGGTAAGAAATTACTAAAGTATATATTTATGAAATTGGATTTCATAAATATGTAATGAATAACTTATAAGGATTAAACCGGGTACTCAATGATTAAGATGTAGTAATCTACAAAATGGCAGTCTTCATTTATGACTTTGTATTACTACGAATATTTTATGAATGGGTTGCATATACAATAAAGCCTTGGGATATAATTGATTAAAAAGGCCTAGAGTGCAGTTATATTTTTATAGTGGTATTAAATATAATTAATGGTAACTTTGGACTTGTCAGAAATTGACAGAAAAGCTCAAGGCCCATTGGAGCTAGTATCTTATTTGTTCCCTTTTGGTCCCACTCCAAGCCACATATTAAAGCCCAATTAGAAAGGCCCAAAAGGCTGGCCCAATTAGATAATCAGTTATAAGAGAGAAACATACAGATTTTTGTAAATAATTACAAGTGTATGAAACGTTTTGTATGTGAGTGTTGGACACTCTCATTCTCTCGAGAACAAACACATATAACTGATTGAAAGACCACACATCTTGGGCATTAGTGGAATTGAAGTGAAGATTGAAAGTGTTCCTAAGAATTTCTGATCTTTGTTTTGAAATTCACCGCACCAAGGTACACTTTCTTGTTCTATATTCTGAAACTTACATAGTGCATGTTATCAATTGTGAATAAAGTAGATCATTTAATTTTTTCCGTTGCGCACATTTACTTTTCCAACAACAGTAGTAGTATAGCAAATTTTTTTACAATTGGAAAATCGGGTAATGGGGGGTTTTAGGGTTCTGATGCTAAATATTACCAACATATGGCATTTGCAAGACCCAATGTGAATGCTTTATACATGTGTTGTGTGTTTATTGGTTATACTTGTTATAGTTCATGATATAGAATTATTTTCATCAATAGTGATGTATTTAAAATTTAATACTATTGTTAAGTCTTAAAAATGCTTTTTTAAAGTATGATTTTCCTTTGAAAAATAAGGAAAATATGTTTCATGAACCTATTGATGCTTCTAGTGATCTTCTTGTGATGTGCAAGAATTGAGAAGAAGTAAGCGAACTAGGAAGAAAAAGAGTTATAGTAACAATTTTCTTACCTATAGTGTTGAAGATGAACATGTAAGTTATTATGATGCAATTAAATTTGTTGATGGACCTTTATGGTTTGAAGCTTTTAACAAATTATTAGACTATGTCTAATCACACTTGGAATGGGTTGAGCTTCCACCTAAGGTTAAGCCTATTGGTTGCTAGTGGGTGTTTAAAACAAAATTGTATGGTACCAAGTGGGTTTTTAAAAGAAATTATAACTGAATGAGATCATAGATAAGTATAAGGCATGCTCAGTAGCTAAAGGCTATAAGCAAAAATATCATGTTGATTATTTGATACTTATTCTTCGATTATTAAAATTGTATATATAAAAATGTTGTTTGTCATTGTATCTATTTACAAACTTATATACATCATATGGATGTTAAAACTATTTTTTTTAATTGGTGAATTAGAAAAAAAAAATTATATGGAGCAACCCGAGGGTTGTGTTGTCCTTGGACAATAACCTAAAGTTTGTGAATTGGTTAAATCCTTTTATGGATTAAAACAAGCACCTATACAATGACATGAAAATTTTGATATATGACACTTACACATGGATTTGTGATTTATGGTCATGAGGATAAATGCATATATAATAAGTTAAATAATAATGAAGGTTGATGACTTACTTATTTTTGTATTATGGTCACATGTTTTGTAATTGGCTAATCCTTTGACAAAATGCATTTTACTTGTAATTGGGTAGATCTAAGATGGGTTTAGTACTTCAAGAAATATGTTGCTCAAGTCAAGTATTAAAGACATGAAGATTAGTCTAAGAAACAAGTGAAGAAAAGCTGTTCATTAAGTCTCGACAGATAGCTCGACAGATGCCTGCTATCGAGACTTAATGTAAAGCTCAATAGATAGCTTGACAGCAGCTCAATCTATCTAGAATTACAATTTCAGAATTTCCAGATCTGAAATATGGCCCAAGCTTTTGTATTTGTTTAGGGTTTCTTTTCTCACAATCTTAGACATATATAAGGCTCATTTTAAGAGCCGTCACACACGGATACAAAGACTAAAAGACTTATTTTCTTTGTAAGATGCTACTACATTTGTATGCCATAGGGTTTTGTAACCAAGTGCTTCCAAATCTTCATTGTTGATGAAGTGAAGAACTTTGCAGCCAACAACATTTGTTCAAGTTGCTGGAGTTAGTCACGTACTAGGATCCGTGAAAAGGGTTAGTCACAAATTAGAGGTTTGTGCATCAAGGGAAAGAAGGCTACTACAAGATCAAGTCCCATTGGGTATTAAAGCGAAGGTTCAACTGTAGGTGGATATTTTGGGATAGGCCAGGGTAGTTGGTAAGATTCCTTATACTTGTAATCGCATGATTGTAGATTAGTGGATTCTTGGAAATGGAGACCTTAAAATCATCCAGTGGGGTTTTTACCTTGCAAGGTTTTCCCAATTTGTCAACAAATCACCGTGTCAAATTTATTTTCCGCTGCATTTAGTATTTTTGGTGATTTGTTGGTGTTTCCACGATTTTCATGCAATTAAACTTAATTAATTAACTTGGGTAATTGAATTAAATAAACCTGGGTCAAGCTATCTTAACCCAACAAGTGGTATCAAAGTGGGCACACTCTGACTAGGTTTTAATCTTTGATGTGTGATCCATTGACCCTTATTGTCATGGAATCAAATTGCATGAAAAAATCTTTTTCTTCTAATTTCTCTTGCATTTCTAACCTTTATATGCTCAAGTTTTTCAGAACATGCAAGTCTAAAAGTTATTTGAAATCTCTATTTATGATTATTGAAAAAGGTCTATTTTTAGGTAGAAGAAGACTAGACTACCTAAAACTGTTCCTTTATAAGGGCATACGTCTTAGAGAGATAAAGGCAAGGGTAAAATCACGTGGCTATCAAATCAAAGAAAAGACCATACCGGATGACTTAACAAATAAGCACGAAGTATGCTTCATGATGCACTCAACCTTCAAAGTTATATAAACCTGTCTATGGTATCTTGATAGTGTTTGCTCAAGACACATGGCCGAAGATCGCACTCTCTTCATAGAATTTGAATCCAAGAAAGGTGGAAATGTCACCTTTGGTGATGGAAACAAATCCCAAATAAAGGGAAAGAGAATGGTCTCTTTACTAGGACTACCAGATATTGCAAACGTGTTATATGTGGAAAGGCTGAGAGTGAATCTATTAAGCATTAGTCAGATTTGTGATCAAGACTTCATGGTGTTGTTCTCAAAAGGGAAGTTTCTAGTTTTAATTGAGTTAGGTGAGCAACTCATAAGTGGAATTTGCACACTAGACAACTGCTATGGTCTTGTTCCTAATGCTGAGATTGTATGTAACAGCATTCAAATGCCAAATGAAGACTTACGACACCAAAGGATGAGGCATGCTAGCTACAAGCAACTATCAATTGTGTCCAAGAATGATGCCGTTCTAGGAATGCCTAAACTCAGTAAGGTGACAAATGCTATGTGTGGACCATGTCAACTTGGAAAACAAACAAAAGCTTAACACCATGCCACCTTAACCACGGCCATGGCTAGACCTCTCGAGCTTCTTCATGTCGATCTTATGGGCCCAACATGAACAGAATCTCTTGGAGGAAAGAAGTACATCATGGCAGTGGTCGATGACTTTACTAGATTCACTTAGGTCATCTTGCTGCGATTTAAGTCTAAAGCTCCTTATCACATTGAGCCATTATGCAAAAGGATACAGAATGAAAAAGGATTGAAATTTGATCGAATCCGAAGTGATCATGGCAAAGAATTTGAAAATTCTCAATTAGAGTCTTTCTGCACAAGTGCTGGCATAGCTCAAGAATTCTCAGCTCTTATCACTCCTCAACAGAATGGTGTTGTAGAGAGAAAGAATAGAGTCATTCAAGAAATGGCCAGAGCTATGTTACACAACAAGGATGTGGCAAAAGATATGTGGGGAGAGGCAGTTAACACTGCATGTCACATTGTGAATCTGGTGTACTTCAAACCAGGTACAAAGAAGACTCCCTATGAACTATGGAAAGGAAGAAAACCAAATGTGAAATACTTCAGAATATTTGGTAGCACTTGTTTCATTCTAAAGGACAGAGAGAACGTGGGAAAGTTTGACACCCAAAGCGATGAAGGAATCTTTCTTGGGTACTCCTCCACCAGCAAAGCTTACAAGGTGCTGAACAAAAGGAATAGAAAGGTCATGGAAACTGTAAATGTTGTGATTGATGAAGCATCAACTTCAAAGTCTTCAAAAGCTATTAAGCAAATACCAAAGTCAGTTCTCTCTTTAACTTTAGAGATTGGTCGAGAAGTAGGTGATCAAGATCATTTTCCTCCTGCCTCACCTAGTGCTATACAAGTCCCAGAAGGCTCTTCTACATCTCCTCATCCTGAAGCTCACTTGGAAAGAGAACCTTCATCCTGAATCAAATTGAATCATCCTCCAGATATACTCACGGGAAACATGAATGAACTAACCTTGAGAAAGCGCACAGTTGATAAATATATGGCTAGCTTTGTTTGTTATTCATGTTACTTGTCTCAGGTAGACCTGCAAAGGTTGAAGATGCTTTTCAAGATGAAAGCTGGGTTGAAGCCATGCATGATGAACTTCATCAATTTCAAAGGAATGTTGTCTGGATATTGGTACCTAGGCCAAAAGGAGTGAACATCATTGGCACAAAATGGATATTCCGTAACAAAACTGATGAAGAAGGAAATGTCATTCACAACAAAGCTAGACTTGTGGCCCAAGGATACATTCAAGTAGAAGGAGTGGACTTTGATGAAACTTTTGCACATGTTGCTCGCATTGAATCCATAAGAGTCTTACTTGCATTGGCTTGTCACTTGAAGTTCAAGTTATATCAAATGGATGTGAAGAATGCCTTTCTAAATGGTTTTCTCAAAGAGGAAGTCTATGTAGCTTAATCCAAAGGATTCATTGACCCACACTTTCCAAATCATGTGCTTTACCTTAAGAAGGAACTTTATGGATTAAAACAGGCACCAAGAGTGTGGTATGATCGCCTCACTTAATATTTGGTGTCAAATGGCTTCACAAGAGGACAAGCTGATTAAACCTTGTTCATCAAGAAAGTTGATGGATAACTGGTCATAGCTCAAGTTTATGTAGATGACATCATCTTTGGATCTACAAAAGATGACTTGGCTCATTCCTTCTCAAGCATGATGCAAACCAAATTTGAGATGAGCATGATTAGAGAATTGAACTACTTTCTTGGATTGCAGATTCGTCAAAGTGACTTAGGTATTTTCATCTCTCAATCTAAATATGCTAAAAATCTTATGAAGAAGTTTGGTTTAGAGTCTGCTATCTTTATCAAAACACCTATGAGTCCAAATGTTAAACTCACCATTGACTTGTTAGGAAAGAGTGTTGATCCCTCATTATATAGAAGCATGATAGATAGTCTCATTTACCTAACTGCTAGTAGGCCTAACATTAGCTACAGTGTGTAAGATGTACTCCCCCCTAGATCAAGGGTTTTACATGGAGTCGCCACTTATTTAATTTAAATGGAAAAATAAAAGAACCTTCAATAAAAAAATACTTCTATTGTATTAATGTATATGACAATTTACATCAATTTGTAACATAAATTTACAATGCTTTTTTGTCCTAGATACAATCTAAGAAAAGCAAACTACATTGCTTTATTTCCTAGTTACATTCTAAAAAATGTAAAATTTCCTATACAAGAGCATAGTCTAGAACCCTTGATCTTGGTTCGGAAGCTAATTTACGAGATGGGAAGGGATTAAGCACCCATCTCGCCCGGTAAAACCAGTCTCCTAGGTTAAGGTGGCCAATATCATGTCATGTCAAACAAATACAAACAATATGTCATATAAACATGTTAATTTGCAGAAATTGTAAACAAATATGTGTTAGAGGAATTTGACATAAAGAGAAACAAAAAATGAAATTTGTTAGACAACAATTTAATGTAAAGACAGCATGAAGGTAATGGCATGTTCATCCAAGAAATTAGTGTAAACAAAGAATTCCTAGCCTAGACATGTTCATCTAATCATGTGAAAAAAAAAAGACAAAGTTGTCTTGTTATTTGTCATCAACATAATTGCAGAGAGAACAAAATAAATAAAATAAAACATTTAAGCATATTTGATCATCCAAGCAATTATGAAAAGAAGTAAAGGAAAATCCCTAGACATGTTCGTTCAAGCATTTAAAAAAAAAAAATAGGACAACTACCTAGACATGTTCATCTAAACATTCAAGGGAAAGTTGTGTTTTAGCCTAGAAGTGTTCATCTAAGCATTCAAGAGAAAATTGTGCTCTAGCCTAAAAGTGTTCATCTAGGCATATAAAATGAATATCAATGAGACATATAGGCATGTTCATCCAAACATATCATGAAAGAAACAAATAATGACTTGTTAAGCATTTATTTAAGCATGTGTAGAAAGTTAAGAACATAATTAACTACTTACCAGCATAGAACATAAATTAAAAGGGGGAAGTGATCACTTAAAGGGCTAAGGAGAAAGCAAGGAAGTACTAAACTACAACCAAAGTAAGAACAATGGTTGCACAACAGCTTTTCTTGCTTTCTCACTAGCTCTCTAGAGGGAATTCGGGATCCAGAAAATGAAAGAGGTCTTCTCTATTTTTAGGGGAAGGGATGGCTTAGCTTTAAAGCTAAGTTATTAGCTTTCTTCTGAAGCTAAGGGAGGAGATAACCTGTTTAAATGAGCAGGAACGGATTTGGTGTTGATCCCCATTTGAATTTTGAAAAGAAGTTGAAGATGATGCTGCACCTGCTTTGTATTTTGGTCCTAACTTTCTGTTAAAAATTCCAATTGATTCAAGATAGGTTTTTTTTTAAAGGAAATTCAATTATCTACAACTTTTTCAGAAATAGAGAAAACCAAATTTTAATGTTTTCCAGGCAAAAAATGCGTTTCAAATTGCTTCTGAAAATAGTAACGTTTTTCGAGCATTTTTGAAATTTTTCACAGGATGTATCTGTTTCTCTATCCAATTTATTTTTCAAAAAAATTTCTTTTGAAGCTAAGGGAAGGGATAAGCCTATTAGATAAGCTTGAACAGATTTGATGTTGATCCCCATTTGAAATTTTGAAAGAAAATTGAAGATGATGCTGAATTTGTGTTATCTTCTGCACCTGTGTCATATTTTAGCCATAACTTTCTGCTCAAAATTCCAATTGATTCGGGGTTGAAGGGTTTTAAATGAAATTCAATTCTCTACAACTTTTATAGAAATAGAAAAAACCAAATTTCAACGTTTTCTAGGCCAAAAATGTGATTCAAGTTGCAGCTGAAGATAATGATGTCTTTTGAGCATTTTTCTGTTTTTTTTTTTTTTTTTTGAATTTTTCATGGATTATATCTTTTTCTATCTCCAAAATTTTTTTCAAAAGAGCAGATAAGATGGCATAAAAGAAAACATTTTTTATTATTTCTTAAAAAAAATGAAATAAAATTAAATCCAATCAAAAATCAAACTTAATTAATTTTAAATTAATTCTTGTGAAAACCAATCAAAATTAAGTGTTTAAAATAGGACGTAGTCGGGCCCATCGTGTAGGTGAGCCATGATCATTGAAAATTGTTTGTATGATAACTTTTGATCAGGTGGTCCGATCAAAACCTATGACATACCATTATGATCGTTAAAGCATCAAGATTTGTTTTGTACCACAAATCTGAAGATCTACCAGTTGGTTAAATGCAAGTTGTAAAATGGGGTGTCTACACAGTGTAGGAGTGTATGCTAGATATCAAGCTAATCCCAAAGAATCTCACATTACTACGGTAAAACATATTATCAAATATGTTAAAACCACCCGTAACTTTGGAGTATAGTATGATAAAGATACTAATAATGTCTTAGTTGGATATTCTAATGCGGACTGAGTTGGAAATGCTGATGACCGGAAAAGTACTTCTGGTGGGTGTTTTTACTTAGATAATAACCTTGTTTCGTGGATGAGCAAGAAATAGAACACTATCTCTCTCTCCACTGCAAAGGCTGAGTACATTGCTGCTGGTAGTTGTTATACCCAACTTCTTTGGATGCAAAAGCTCCTTCATGATTACAGTATTTGTCAAAAGCATCTCACTATATATTGTGACAATACTAGCGCTATCAACATCTCTGAAAATCTTGTTCAACATTCTTGAACTAAACACATTGAGATCCTACATCACTTCATTCATGAGTTGGTTGAAGATGGTACTCTCACCCTTGAATTCATTCACACTGATGATCAAAAGGCTAATTTGTTCACTAAGCCTCTAGATGGTAGACGCTTTGAATTCTTGTGCCAAAACATTGGTTTTATATCCATAGATTGATCTCTCTCTCTCCCCCCCTTCTTCATGCATATGCATCTAGTTTTTATGCTTTCCTTTTATATGCTTGCTTTTTTTTTTTTTTTAATAATAAAATAATAAAATAAAGGAAAAATCTAAAAAATACAAAAACAGTGTATGTTTGTGTATATTGGTACTTATGTACCTTGGATGGCCATTGAAACAAAGTTTCTCAACTTTGTATCTCTTGTATCTTAGATAAGCATCTTTATGCACAATTAAGCAATGAGAGTTTTGTGGCTCTTTTATGTGATTTGTATGATTTGGTTGATCTCTTATCTTTCATATCTTAAATCACTCTTTTTGACGAGAATGACTAGAAAATCCTACCTATGAGAAAGTCATAAATAATCATCTTACCACTAAAACTCGTCAATTATAAAACATCTGTGTGCAATTCATAAAAGCCGTGCTCGGTAAGGTGTAGCACTTGCACAGCAAAATCAGCTTACATAATTAGGTATCTTCTTTTCTCTCTCCTATATGGCCATGCATGATATGCTTAAAAGAACAATATGCAAAGAACATGAAAAGCAAAAAGAATCAAAATGCTTTTAATATGGTTGCAAGCGTATTTCTAGGAGATGTGAGAGTTATATGATGTACCTCAAAAGTGATGGTCCCTATCAAACAATTATGATTGTGTGTAAATGTATTTGATCCTCCTATATGATTAATTTTCATATAATGATTTACTTATGCTCTCTTGCAAAAGTTTCACACACAACACATGTACTCTTTGCTACTCTTGATACTATTGTATAGGTATAATGTGATTTGACCATCACAAGGGATACATGTGGTAGTATATACTCTCTAAACTGTCTAAACATGTTTTTGCAATAAAATTGGTTAGACTTGTTTAGTGTGTTTTTTATCTAGGAATGTTTTGCATCTAAAGTTGAGAATGTGTTTTTATGCTTAACATGCTCTTTGATTTCTTGTTTTGGTGTCTATCTTGTTTGCATTCATCTTGTGCTGCTTCTCCTCCTTGAAAACTCCTTTTCAGCCCTCTCGATAGTAGCTCGACACAGCTCTTTGATACATGCCTCTTCTATCAAGATTTCTGGGTTTGTTTTCAATACGTCTCGATAGATAGCCCAATCCATCTAGCCATTTCTTTGGAGTCTCTATCTGCTCGATAGATGCTCGATACCTCCTCGATCTATTAAGATCTTTTTGCCGTTGATACCTCCTCGATACCTCTCGATCTATCGAGATTTTATTCTCGATAGATGCTCGATACCTTCTCAATTTATCAAGCTACACTTTCTATATATATATATATATATCTGAGGTTTGACCTGGTTTAGCTCCAAATCAAATATCTCGATCTCTCTTTCTTCTCTCTCAATCCAAACCCTTTCTTATCACCAAAATCCTTCTCCACTCAAGTTTTTAGCCTACTCCAAGCCTCAATCCCTTGGTAAGTGTTCTAAATCCTTCTTTTTCTCCTTCCTCATACATTTTCATGCATTTTGTGACCTAGGTTTTATTTTTTGGAAAAATTTGGGGTTTTTGAGTTATTATGAAAATTTTTGGGTTGGGTATTGTTAAAATGTTCTCACATGTTCATGCATTGCATTCTATGTTCATTATAACAATGTTTCATGCATTCTAGCATTGTGTGACTGACTATATCTTGTAAATGTTGTTAGTTTGGATTGGGTTTTTACCCATAATACAATTTCTTTAGCAAGTAACATGCCCATGCATTGCACGTAGTGTTTCTTCTTCTTTCCTGTGCCTTATGTTCTTGCTATGTTCTCTGTGTCTCTTCTCTCTCTCTCTCTCTCTTTAGTCTTCTTCTCATGGCACCCAAAAAGTATGTCCCTTCTAAGAACTCGATTATACGTCGTGGTTCCTCTTCTTCTTCTTCTTCTTCTTCTTCTGCTCCCTTCCCTTTTGATTATGTTTGGTTTCATGATGAGAAGGCACGAGATGACTTCTTTAAGACCTTTCTGACTGGGCAATTCATTCGGAACGCCAGGTTATTCTGGTTAACTTTTCAGACACTCCTCTACCCAATGCTTTTAACTCTCGAGGATGGGCTTCTCTATGTGAGAAACCCTCGAGGTGTCCTGACATGTTCATACAAGAGTTTCACTCCAACTTGCACACCATCGATACCTCTGTACCTAGGTTTACTACGGTATTTCGAGGTGCACGTATTGTAGTTACCCCAGAGCTCATTTCCAAGGTACTACACGTCCCTAGGGTGGATCGTCTGGATTACCCTAGTCATCGGCATCTCTCTTCTATCTCTAGAGATAAGTTGGCCTCACTATTTTGTGAGAAGGCCATGCTGTGGGGAGGTACCCTAAATTTCTCCACAACCGAGTTTGCAAAGGGTCCAAGGATCCTTAATATAGTGATGACCTTTATACTCATTCCACGGTCACACTATAACATCATCACTAAGCCTCGTGCTCGTTTCCTTCTTTCTCTATTGGAAGATATTTCTATAAATTTTCCCTCACACGTGATAGTATTTATTATAAATTACTATTAAGACACAGCTATACGTGATAAGCTTATCTTTCCTTCGGCTATCACACACATGCACGTCACCATTCCTCCCTCCCTCTCTTCTCTTCCATGTCATGGGTACCATAAGCAAGGAGTATGAATGCTCGAAAATATGTTGAAAACACGAGTTTTTTAGACCCCCAAATAAAAATTACAGCTCTATTGATTTTACTCTAACTTAATACTAAGTGCGGAATAGAGTAAATGCGAGCGGATAAACAAACAAGCTACTCTAACCTATAATCATTATAACACAACAATAAAATGAAAGGTAAAAGAGTAGGGAAGAAGAATGCAAACACAAGATAACGCGCCGATGTGTTATCGAAGAGGAAACCGAAGAACTTGGCGAAAAACCTCTCCGCCGCCCTCCAAGCGGTAATCGATCCACTAGACAATCAGTTGGGATACATGGGTTAGCAAGAGACCCTCCAAGCCTAATCTACCCAATGTACCTAAGCCCTCCAAGCTCCTACTCCAACAAGGCTTCTCGGAACCATGTCTTGTATAGCTCTCCGGATCCCGCAATACGCCCAATTGCATCCGCCAAAGCCTAGCTTCTTCCAATACTTCCTAGCTTTGGGCTATCAATCTCTCAATGGTATGGAAATGGAGAGGTAGGAGTTGAGGAAAATCCACAAGCAATTGTGTAGAGATATGTGGGTATAACAATCTCTAACTCTCAAGGTTTGTGGCTAGGGTTTTCTCTCAGAAGCACTCCTCAACATTTATGGGTAATATGGGTATATATAGTGTAGGTACAGAAAGTGCGTATCAAATAGTAAAGTTTAGCAAAACAGAATATTTCATGGGTGTCTCGCGGGAAGGCCTTACCCACGAGCTACTCGTAAAACACAGCTGTCTCCATCCTGCCCTGACTCTTCGCATTCTAGTCATGTGCAAGGCACATGCATCACTTCGCGGGATGCTTAGTTATGAGCTACCTGCAAAAACTCTTTAGTCTTCAATTTGCTTGAGTCTTCACATTCTCTCTCTCTCACATAATCCTTACAATTAAATCCCACAAATAATACAGGGTATAAAAGATTAAACATAATTACAATCAAATTTGGCACGGTATAAAAGCCAACAAAACACATAGTTGTAAATTACAACTTTACAGAGTCTATCCGAAGGAATGCAACGTAGCTGGCTGCAAAGTGGCCTCATGTGGAAACGACGGATGCAACCCCTACCCCTCGACCCTCCTTTACATCTGCCCTTTCTTCCTCCTCTAAGGTAGATGTCTCTCTCGCTGACATCATGGATCAACTTCCACACATGTGTGCTGATTTTGGTAGCCGTCTCCACCATCTGTTTGATGAGATATGTCAGATGAACACTAGAATTGGTCACACCGCTCGTCGTCAGTCTCACCTTGGTGGTTTCGCGCCCTCACCTTCTCCCGAGCCTGCTGAGGAGTCCTCTTCTGGTGGAGATGATGATGATGCTGCTGATAGTTCTAGTTCTTCTAGTGATGATGAGATGACGGCCTCTCAGTGATGCACCCTTTGTCACTCGTGAAAAAAATGGGAGTAGTTTTGTATATTAGAGTAGTCATTATGTTAGGGGGAGAGCTAGCATAGGATGTACTAGATAGAGGGAGAGTGCTTTGAGGGATGTAGTGAGGTTTTGTTGTATCTTTTCTTACTTCATATACCGCGGTCTTGTGACCACTTTTACATACATTGTATTCTTTGATACATACATACATATGTATATATATATATATATATGATGTATGTTTTCTTCACCTTTGTCCCACATATGTTGTTTCTTTTCTCTCTTTATACACATGTTTCTTCTTTTATACAACTTGTCTATGTTTCACACTTGATGCCTTAATGAATCTTGTTTAAGTGTTTCAGTTAAGACAGGTTGCAAGTCTACTATACCATGACCTTTCTTCTTGCAAAGTTTTTCAAGAGTTCGTAGTAGGGTTAGACTTATATGCTTTTGTTGGTCATGGGATAGTTGTGTTAGATTTCTCTCATAACTATTGTTTGTGATTTTGTCACAAATTAACAAAGGGGGAGATTGTTAGGGTCATATGTTTTGTAATTGGTTAATACTTTGAAAAAATGCACTTTACTTATAATTGGTTAGATCTAAGATGGGTTTAGTACTTCAAGAAACATGTTGTTCAAGTCAAGTATTAAAGACATGAAAATTGGTCCAAGAAACAAGTGAAGAAAAGATGTTCATTAAGTCTCGACAAATAGCTCGATAGATGCCTGCTATCGAGACTTAATGCAAAGCTCAATAGATAGCTCGACAACAACTCGATCTATCGAGAATTACGATTTCAGAATTTCCAGATCTGTAATCCGGCCTAGGTTTTTATATTTGTTCAGGGTTTCTTTTCTCACAACCCTAGACATATATAAGGCTTATTTTAAGAGCCGTCACACATAGATACAAAGACTAAGAGACTTATTTTCTTTGTAAGAAGCTACTACATTTGTATGCCATAGGGTTTTGTAACTAAGTGCTTCCAAATCTTCATTGTCGATGAAGTGAAGAACTTTGCAGCCAACAACATCTGTTCAAGTTGCTGGAGTTAGTCACATGCTGGAATCCGTGAAAGGGGTTAGTCACAAATTAGAGGTTTGTGCATCAAAGGAAAGAAGGCTATTACAAGATCAAGTCCAATTGGGTATTAGAGCGAAGGTTCAACTGTAGGTGGATATTTTGGGATAGGCCAAGGTAGTTGATAAGATTCCTTATACTTGTAACCGCATGATTGTTGATTAGAGAATTCTTGGAAGTGGTGACCTTAAAATCACCTAGTGGGGTTTTTGCCTTGCAAGGTTTTCCCAATTTATCAACAAATCATCGTGTCAAATTTATTTTCCGCTGCATTTAGTATTTTTGGTGATTTGTTGGTGTTTCCACGATTTTCATGCTATTAAACTTAATTAATTAACTTGGGTAATTGAATTAATTAATCAGGGTCAAGCTATCTTAACCAACAATTTGGAACTAGCCATAATGTTGTGCATGATACTAAATGTTTTCTTGCCTCTAAATTTTATATTAAAATTTTGGTTGAAGCAAATGTTATTTTAGGCATCAAGATCCTTAGGGATAATGATTGCATTTGTACTATCACAATCTCATTATGTGAGGAAAAAAATTGAACACTTTGACATGTGACCTATGTCTATTATGTATGACTTAGGTGCACTTGATCAAATATTGTGGTGATAATGTTTCACAAGATAAATAAGCAAAAATTATTGGTTTTTAAATATTTTTGACAAATTGTAGTCGCCCTGATATTGCATATGATGTTGGTAGATTGAGTAGATACACTTATAATCCTAGTGTTGAGAATTGGGATGCAATATCTATATTATTGAGATATTTAAAGGGGACTTTTGATATTTATTTGTCATATTGTGGTTATCCTATTTTAAAATGATGTTTTGATGCTAATTGGATCTCTAATACATATTATGTGAAGCCCACTAATGGATACGTGTTCACACTAGCTGGAGGGGCTGTCTCTTGGAAGTCATCCAAGAAGACTTGTATAGTGAGATCTAACATGAAAACAGAGTTAGTGGCCTTAAAGAAGGTTAGATCCGAAGCTGTGTGGCTTAGGAGTTTATTAATTGATATGCTTCCATTTACTAACTCTATTGTCTCTATTTGCTTTCCTTGTGATTACCAGTATGCCATAACACATGTTAAGAGCAAAGTTTATAATGAGAAAAGTCAACATATCCAATTGAGGCTGAGGTAGCTTATTGATAATAATGTTATGTCATTAGACTTTGTGAGGCCTGAAAGGAACTTGGCCGATCCTTTGACTAAACCACTAGCAAGAAGACTAGTGAGTGAGACATCTAGTGGGATTGGACTGATACCCAAGTTGTGACATTGTGGCTAATGTCCAACCTCTATGATGGGTGATTCCACACAAGAGGTTAAATGAGTAGAGGTCATTAGTGGTCCATGTGGGCACTATAATTTGTTATGTGTTTTCTGCTATCTTGGTAAGAAGATTAGTGATGAGTCCATCCCTATGATGTGAGACAATACTAAGTTGCAGAATTTGGTGAGGTTGAGCTTTAGGCTCCTAATGGATCCATATCCCTACCTGTTGGGATGGGGTGTATCTGCACGCCCTCCTGATGGATGCCACAGACTAAGTTGCAGATTGTTAGAGGTTAAGCTTTAGGTTCTTAATGGATTCATATCCCTACCTGTTAGGATGGGGTGTATTTGCACGCACTCCTGATGGATGCCACCGACTAAGTTGCAGATTGTTAGAGGTTAAGCTTTAAGCTCTTAATGGATCCATGCTCTCTACCTGTTGGGATGGCTGCAAGCACTCCTAATGGATGCCACCTATGTGTGAGTGGAAGTTGTGCCACTTCCTATGAGGTTTTTTGGGTAGGTCTCTAGAGCTCTCATGAAACCCAGTCGTGTGTGGCCTGGATAAGGCGCCAACCCGCTTAAGAACAACCTTAGAAAATAAAGTTATGTGGGTGGTAAGTTTGGATTATTAATAGCTTGGTTAAAAGAGTTTTAACTCCACCATTGTCTTTTAGTTCCTACTAACTTATCCTAAGTATGATTAAAACCTTTTGGAACCATATTGATGCATGCTTTCTTTAATTGCTTGCCTTTCCTATTTTGTGTAACATGCGGGGGATTGTTGCTGTGGGAGCATGTTCCAAACAATTTTATTATTATTTATTTTCTAGCCGTTGGGAATTTATGAGTAAAATTGCAGTTGGCAATTATGAGAAAAATAGCCGTTAACAATAATGGATAATATAGCCATTGGGCTTTTATGGGTTATTAGTTACCAATAACTATAGGTTATTATTGTCATGAATAGCCTATATAATACCCATCGTCACACCCTTCCCTATAAGTCTTTTCTATTACTCTATATTTTCCTTATACACAATTCTATTATATTTCTCTCCAACATATTTTTTTACAATATATATTTGTTCTAAGGAAAGGCAATAGAGGGTTATTCTTGAACCTTCGTAAGTGGAAATGTGTCCATCATGAAGGTTGACGCTATATTCTAATCCTGGAGGGTTGTTTGGCTAAGAGAACCAGTCACACCGAATTTTACTCCAAGTGGCACAAATCAACTTTTAAGAAAAACGCTTCCGTAGTGTGATTTTATAGCATTGCGAGATTGTATAAAACTATCTTTATTTTATATTCTTGCTAATTATTTAGGATATTATTTGTTGTATCAAAACTTGTTTATTCACTAAAGTATCTCCAAGATAGATATATAGAGTATTGATATCAAAGAGTATCGCTACATAGTAAGATAAGATAACATTAAACCTTTCTAACTTATATAATAATAATAATAATATTTGAAAATAGCAGTTGTTCCTCCTGGCTTCTTTGAGGAAATGAAATGTTGTTCCAGGAAATAAAAAATTATATACTCTCGTGTCACTGAAAATTCAACTCTCTCTCTCTCTCTCTCTCTCTAAAATAATGATATTAAAAAGTATTGATATATATTTAAATAAAATAGCTCTTCAAAAAAAAAAAAATAGAATTAGATTGTAAATAGTAGTTATTTTTCTCGCTTTCTTAACAAAAAAAATTACTGTTTTAAAAAATCTCAAATTATTATTTAAATTCCCGCTTCACTTAACTCAACTTACCTCACACACTATGTTTCTTGCCTTCTCAGTCCCTTGCTACTTTAACTCTCGCTCTCTACTCTCTCAGTCTCTCCTCCAAATTTAGCAAATCTTTTAAAGCTTTTAGTCCTTAATTTGACATGGAATCTTCTAAATTGAACAATACCAACAGAAATCAATTCGTTATCAAGCTTGCAACTTTTCTTATCACACAACCTTTTAACCAGTGCAATTAATGCATTAGGCAAGTTTCCTCACCAATCGGTATCACACAACAAATTCTCTAGTGGGATTTCTCTCATAATCCCATTTTGGCCTCCCACTTGATTTTTGGAGTGCTTCGATGAAAATCAGGATAACTCAAAATGCACCTTAGAAGATTAAGCCCCGAGATTCATTGAAGGCTAATTTGTGACAATTGAACTGAGAAAATCTCTTTCAAAGCCTAGGAATGCAATCGAAAAAAGGTCACAACACCCCAAAAATATTGAACTTGACCAATTTTAGGCCAAACCTCAGGGTTGACCAAGTTTGAATGCAATTTAACTAAAAACTAGTCGCAGACCCGTGCATTGTGCGAAATAATTTTTTTTTAGGGTGATCTTATTAAATATATTTAGGGTAATGAGTAATAACACGCTCCCATTTTGTTTATATTAATAACAAAATATTTTAAATTTATTTAAGAATCTGTTTATAAATGTTTAACCATGGTTAGTAAAGACATTACTCATAACTTTAGAATTAAAATACAAATTTATAAAATACCAAAACATTTGAAATGACAAATCTCTCCATAACTCATTGGAAAAAGAAAAAGGGAAAAAAGAAGAAGCAAAAGGCATTACTTAATATTTTGAAATACATTTTAAAATTTTAAAATACGAGAATTTAATTTTAAAATTAAGGATAATTTTGGAACCTACCTTAAGCATAGGCAGGTTAGTACACAATATTTTAATATTAATTTGGTCAAACAAATGTAAAGGGTGAAAATATTTTTTTTCCTTTCAAGTTTGGGGTAGAGTGTTATTTTTTCAAACCTCAAAGAAGGGGAATGTAATTACCCCTATATTATTGTTGTTGTTGTTGTTGTTGTCGTTGTTGTTGTTGTTGTTGTTAATAATTGATTTTTCATTTTATTTTAAGTTAATAAAAACCTTACATATACCTTTTTATTTATTTATAGAATATACATTTTTTTTAACCTTTACATATTTTTCTTTTAATGTGAATCTTTACACATACCTTAAGTAAACTCTATATATTCCACTTCTTTAGATGTGTAAAATCATAGACTACTACTTTATAATGATAGTAGCTAATTAGTTTATCACTTTTTTTCATAATTTCATTTATAACATTTTTTACTATTATCATATATTTACTGGCTAATGATTTTCATAACAGAGGTGTTAAATGAGATGTAGCAGCATTTATTAGATTTATATATATATATACACACACATATATATACATATATATAAGTTAAATTAAATTTCAAAAAATGGATTTTAAAATTTTCTAACTTTATTTCTTATGTAATTTCTATTATTACATGAGAACATCTCTTTTTAGTTATGTATTAGAGTTTGATTAGTTTTAAATTAAAATATATTGCTATAATTGTGTTTAATTATTGATTATTGATTCAATTTTTTAAGTGAATGTAATAGTTGATTTTATTGCACTGTAAAGTTTTTAATGTTCTCCGTATTGGTCATATTTATTTTTTATTTTTATTTCTCCTTACAACCTCTTTGTTTTCCAATTAATAGTTACTAATTGTAGTTTTTTTTTTTTTTTTCATTTAATTTTGCTACCCTTAAGTTAGTATATCCATAACTATTAGTTTCTTTATATTATATTTGGTTTGATATCCTCATTAATTTTTTTTTTTTTTAATTTAGTGTTTCCCAATTGGCATTTGTTTTGTATTATATTTTTTCTTTGATGTATTGGGTTTGGGAATGAGTGTGTCCCCTAGTATTACTCCACTTTATGAGGATACTTTTATTTATTGAATTTAAGTAAAATTTTAAAATTTTAATTTTATTAAATAAAAAGGAGAGAAAATATAAATAATTTAATGATATGGAAGATGTGGGGAGATGAATAGTGATATTAAGGTAGAAGGTAGTGAGGAGATGAAAATATAAAGGTAAGGAAAAAGCTTGGACAAAGTGTAAATGTTAAAAAATAAAAAAGTATAATTTTTTAAGGATAATTTTATTGATTTGAATTTAAATAAAATATTCCATGTTTAATTATTACAAAATAAAAAAAGAGAGAAAATATAAATAATTTAATTATGTGGAAGATGTGACTGAATATAAATGTTGAATAACATAACCTGAGAAAAAAAAAAAGTAAAAATAAAATATATAACAATAAATACCAATAAAGAGAACAATTGCACATAAAAGATTTTTGTTCTTTCTTATAGCTCTAATTAAGATTGATGGTTTTTTTTTTTAATATGTGTTTTAGTATTGTGTTTTTTTAATTTCTCATCAGAAAGTCCTTTCTTTTCCTTTTATAATTTTGATTGAATTTTGGTTTGGATTAATACTTAGTTGTTTTTGGAAATAGGAATTTGAATATGCCTGCCAAATTTTTTGACTAATAAATTATTATAAAATCTATTTTTTATTTCTTTAGTTTTATTTTAATTTTGATTAAGTTAACATTGTAATTTTGTGATGATTTTTTATTATTATGATAATTTCCTTATTTCTTAAGAGATGAGTTGTATATTAAGCAAATGTAACACACTACAACAAAGTTAGAAGAATATGGTTCACCTTAAAAAATATTAATGAAATACACAAAAAAAAAATATTAAAATGATATATTTGTAGAGATAAAAAGATTAAAAAAAATAAGTGTATTTTTTTTTTTTTTTTTTGGAAAAAAAGACAATGCTTGAAGTAATTTTTACTTTTTATATATTACACTTCATTGCATAATATTTATATTCTCACGCATTGCGCGAGTCTGCAACTAGTTTCCTATAAAAATTGAGTGATTCTACAAGCCTTCTATTGGGAAATAATTCTAATCTTAGGTTGCTAAATGCAAATGTAGTAGAAACATGGTGAGAGAGAATAATGGGTTGTGCTCATGGTTAGTGTAATAAGCATGTGATATGATTGTGGGCTTCCTTTATAATAGGATCTTTTGTTACTTTTAGAGCAAACAAAATGACACCCTTATCCCCACCGAATATGTTTTCCTATAATGAAAATCTTTATCTTTTAACCTCTAAGAAATGCAATGCAATGGCCAAAGGATATGCCCCTTTAATATATTGTCTCTAATCAAATAAACAAAGGATCCTGTCCCCTTTAGGTACAGGTTTACACAGAATTCAATTGTTTTCAATTTTTTCTTTTCTCTTTAAGAAAGAATCATCAACCTTAACTAACCAAAAAAAAAAAGAACCATCAACATTAATTAGAGTTATAAGAAAGAACAAAAAAAGGATAACATTTAACAATTAAAGAGGAAAAAAAAACAATTTAAAAAACAAATCTAAATGGTATTAACCAATGTGGAGTTTTAAAGAAATCTTGTTTTACCTAGAATATAATAGAGAAATTAAAAATGAGACTAATACTAATTCTAGGAAACAAATATAGAGAAATAGAAATAAGGATGCTAATTAAAGAACATTGGCAATACCATCAATCCTGTTTGAAGCTTAATCATAGCTCCACTAATTTGCTGACTTTCAAATTTTGGCTAGTATATATTCAGGTGTTCTTCAATGCCGTAAAATTCCTTATTGTCTGGTTTTACTTGAATTCCAGCAAACTACCCATTAAATTAAGTGAGAAAATGAGCATAATGATTCTAGCGTAGAAAAAAGAAAGAATTCCCAAAGATTAGTAACTTGGCATAAATAGAAGAATGTATAAAAAAATTCATCGAAAAATTGAGAGAGAAAGAGAGAGAGAGAACCTTTTTTTGAATTCCAACAAACTATCTGATTAAAATTAAGTGAGAATATGAGCATAATGATTCTAGTGTAGAAAAAAAAAAAAAAAGGATTCCCAAAGATTAGTAATTTGGCATAAATAGAAGAATGTATAAAAAATTCATCGAAAAATTGAGAGAGAGAGAGAGAGAGAGAAACCTTTTTATGTGAGAGAAAACCATGCATAGAATGGAATAGATAGTTACAAATTTATAGTAAGAGAGTGTGAATAAGAAGAGACAAAATAAAGGAAGTTGAAGAGAAAGAAGAAGAAGAATATTTATGTAGAGGGTAGTGGGGAGATGAAAGAAGAATAATAATATTTATGTAGAGAGTAGCGGGGAGATGAAAAGGTAAAGGTGGAGAAAGGTTGGAAAAAGTGTAAATATTAAAATAAAATAAAAAGTAAATGTTAAAAACAATTATAGGAAAATTGGAAAGAAAATGGTAATGAGGTGGACGCTAATGTGGCTCAACTGGAGCGTAGCAACAATAAATACTATACTTCAGCTTTTAGATATAATATAGATTCAGTAGTTCGATTGAAGCCTACCATGAATGTGTAGACACTGAATATTTACCTTTCTATATTTATTTAAATAATTCCCATGTCATGCTTTGAATGTTTGCCATGATTGTTTAGATATTAAATATTGGCCATGTAAAAAAAATTTTTAAAAATGTCAGGAAAATAAAAATGAAACTATAAATGTTGGAACACTTGGATGAAGGGTAAAACCCTAACTTGTGAAGGCCGAGCCTTCTAGTTAGGGCCCCTGACCAAGGTAGTCAATACCGTACCGGTACCGGCCGGTATGTACCGTACCAGTATGTATACTAGTATTGAAATATCAATGTTTCGTACCGGTTTAAATACCGACCGTACCAGCCAATTTTGTGCAATACCGGGCATACCGGCTAATACAGAAATTTTTTTTTTTTTTAATTTTGTAATTTTTAAATTTTTGTCAGGGCAAAATGGTAACTTACTTGCATTAACTTATCAGTATTATTATTTTTCTTTTTTTGATGGGAACTTATTAGTATTATTTGTTTTCTTAGTAGCAATAGTAACTTTTAAGCTTTTTATTTTTTATATTGTGTTTTTTTTTTTTTAATTGATACTAAAGTCTAAAACCATAAATAATTAGTTTTGAATTGAGAAAATGTTTTATGGTAAACTTTTATATTTATTATAATATATATACACACACACACACACATATACATACATACATACATACATACATATATATATATATATATATATATATATGTACACACCCAAGATGTGGCCAGTGGGCCAGACAACCGTTGGGCTTACAATCTATTTCTATTATGGGTTTGAAGTTCCCCTACTATGGGTAATTCAAAGTCCTGAGACTGTTTGTGCACTCTCTCACTCTTTTCCTTCTTTACTCTGTTTCTTCTTTCAATCCTCCCACCCCTTTTCCTTCTGTTGTTCTTGTATTTATAGCTTCTCCATAATGGGGCGGTCATCATTGCATTGTGGTAAGTGCGGTGAGAGGTCCAATGCGATCAAGGGTAAGTGGGTGGTTTGGTGATGGTGGCCTTGGAACTTGGTTCTTCCCTGACTGAATGACACAGCAGCTTCGATCCTCGGGGAATTGCCGAGCAAGTAAAATCCATAACCTCCGCTCATTCCAAATTTCATAATGCACGGGACAAATGCTCGGCACGGCCCTCGTTGGGATACATGGACTAATGACACGTACGGTCATGGGCCGGAACTTTCGGATTATTTGGGCCAGGGCCCAAATGTTGCTCCCAGACACAGGGGCCCAGACAAGCAGGCATGAGGTTGGGTGCCGTACAATATATATATTTATAAATATAAAAAATAGTGGTAAACCCGAAACGGTACATCGGTATTGACCGGCATCCGAAATATATCGTACCGCTGGCTAAACCGGTACAGCCTCCGATACGGCATTGACTCCCTTGCCCCTAACAACAACCTTCTTAAGCCGTCAAAATATATAAAGAGTGCTTGGGGTGTTGCAATCTTTATAGCACCAGAATAAAATAAAATGGATCCAAATGACGTAGATATAATTAAGAAATTGCATGCAAAAATACAAAAACATGATAAAATATAAAATCCAAGCCGCCATCAAATGGATCGCATTATCTTAAAAAGAATTTGGCCTTCCTAGGATAATGAGATCTAGAACATAGTCAAATTAAAATAAACTTTGATGCTTTTGTGCACTGAATTCGTCAAGATTATGACACGTATCTACTTTTGATCACATATCATGATCTTAACGAGTCAATGCACAATAATACTGCACTCAAGCCAAATCCTATTGACTAGTATTTACTTGCTTGAGAATTCTATAAAATGAATGAAATGGTTAGAGAAATGACATATTTTATTCCATTTCATTCCATTCCATTATATTCCTAAAAGAGTAGCGTAGAATGATTCATTCCCCTCATTATTTATTAATTGAAGGGACTTTACTTTTCCAACCTCATTTCTTTAAAACACAAATAAAATAGTAATTGACATTTAAATGACTAAAAATATTTAATGAGGATAATGAAACATAACTTTTTTGTAATTAAGTTTTAATAGGATTAGTATTTTAAACTTCATGGAACTTTTAGTGATAGAGGTTTTTTTTTTTTTTTTTTTTTTTAAGAGTTTCTTAAAAGAGTTATACTTCAATCGAGAACAAATCCATGAAGAGAGTAAAATTTAAGCTTCCGAAAAGTAAGTATTTATTTATTTGAATTTTTTTTTTTTTTTTTTTTTGAAGAGAGTATAATTTAGATGATAGATAGAGAATTGGTTTTAACAATGTCTTTCACATTCAACTATAGAAATGAATAACCTATTAATAGTTGTTCCAAACAAATGCACTTCTGAATAATAAAAAATGAGTCATGTTAATGGATGCACTTAGAAAAATTGTTATAAATTATTTAAGAAAATTTTTGATACTACTTTTATAGAAAATATAAAAAAAAAAAATCATCAAAAAAATTAATTACTTTTTCTTTCCCGTAAAGTATTTTTAAAAAATATTATAAATCAATGTCCTTACTCTTTAGGCATCCATTAACATTTTCCTATATAAAAATATAATAAATAATAAATAATAAATAAATAAATAAAACGAATTCATAAAAATAATAAAAAAAGGGAGAACTGGAGAAGTATTTTGATGGATATATGAATGTACGCAGTGGAAAATTAACGAATCTACTTCATTCGCAATTGATAATATGTACTATGTAAGTTTCAGAATATAAGAACAAAAGAGTGTACCTTAATGCAGTAAAATTCAAAACCAAAGATTAGAAGCATTTGGGAACACTTTTAATCTTCACTCCAATTCCACTTGATGCCCAAGAAGTGTGGTCTCTCAATCAGTTATATGCGTATGTTCTAGAGAGAATAAAAGAGTGTCCAACACTCACATACATACCAATTCATGTATCTTGTTGTAGTTACAAAATTCTGTATGTTTCTCTCCTAATAACTGATTATCTAATTGGGCAAGATTTTTGAGCCTTTCTAATTGGGTTTTAGTATGTGGCTTGGAGTGGGATCAAAAGGGAACAAATAAGACACTAGCTTCAATGGGCCTTGGGCTTTTCTGTCAACTCTTGACAAGTCCAAAGTTACCATTAATTATATTTAATACCACTATATAAATATAATTGCACTCTAGGTCTTATTAATAAATTATATCTCAAAACTTTATTGTACACGCAACCCTTTCATAAAATATTCGTAATAATACAAAGTCATGAATGTAGACTCCCACTTTGTAAATTACTACATTTTAATCCTTGAGTACCCGATTTAATCCTATAAGTTATTCACCATATATTTATGAAATCCAATTTCATAAATATATACTTTAGTAACTATTTACTAAAGTAGTTAGGCCTAATATTCTGAATAACAAGCACATTAAACTTATCTCAGGGGAATATTTTGTATCTCCGTTAAAAGACTATAAATTTCATTTTGAGAATATATATTTCATCAATACTAAATGTGGCTGTCCAATATACTGAGATTTTGACTGTTACTTTAGATCTTACTCCTGATATATCAAAGCAACTTACAATTCATGATCAGGTCCATTATTCTCTCAGGATTAAGAATTCGTATAAATATAAGTCGTGAGATTTATTATTCATTCAATAGTCGTTAGGAGAATAATAAATCTCACAGTGGTCCAGTTCAATATGTTTTAATTCTTAAAACATATCAACACATCAACTATAAGTCTTCACTTCCATGATCAAGACAAATCATCTTAGTTGATATGTTATAGTTTTCGCAGACGAAATGCCCAATTTCATCACCGACTATGAACTAAAAATTCTAAGTTTACAAAAAACTTGTGATTTATATCTTCTGTGACTTTTCACATAAATCACATACTATGCATCTCATGGACTATATGATAATGTCCAAATCTTTATGTTACCATCATTTTAGATAAAAATAAAGCAACTTTATTAATCACAACATTAAGTCATACATAATGTCATACATAATAACATGTATAGTATCGTACAATAGGATTTTAGGGCACTAACCCTAACATATTTTTCCTATTGTTTTTTGTTGTAGGCCCACAATACGTGGTTGGTGATGCTAAAACCTGGTTTTTAATGCCCACAAATGTGTGTTTGGCACCATCTGATTTTTTATTATTATCTCTTTAAGCTGGGCTAAAGCGTACTTTGAAAAAGCAAAGGATGTTAGGTTTTTCAAAAACTGCAAAATAAATAAATTGTACACCAACCTATATAAAATATAGGGTAAATTATGTATTTGATCCCTATCTTTTACATTATAATTTAATTTAGTCATTAATCTTTTAATTGTATCAATTTGGTCTTTAACATTTCAACGCCGTATCAATTTAGTCTATGCTACTATCTCTTGAATTGAAAAGTCTGACATGTCTAATGGCTTAAATAAATTTTTTTTAAAAAATTTATTATTATCACATTAACTACCACTTGAACTAAACATGTCAGCATAATCTTAAAAAAAAAAAAATTTAAAATAAAACAAACAAACAAACAGATAAGTGAAAGTGAGTAACTTTTGGCCATTATTATCCAGATAATATATTAAAAGGCATCCCAATAGATTCAGTAACGTGATTACGTGAAGTGACTATTTGGGATAAAAGATACTAAATCTCTGTATCGGCTTAAATGGGTCATTGGATTTGCTCACAAGGCTTTAATTTCATGGGTTCATTAATATCACTTTCGTACCATACCATTCTCTGCTTCTCTTCTCTTCAGATTCTTTCATACATGCATAAACACACACAAACAAAAACAAAACAGAAGAAAGAAAAATGTCAGAATACAACACGGCATTTGTGGACACACAACTCTCAAAATTGACCTCAATCTTCGGCCTAAAACTATGGGTAGTCATAAGAATCTCAATTGATTCACTTAGCTCTCTTCATGCTCTCTCTATGCATCACCTGTCGCCGCCGCCACCACAGACACATCAGACCCGTTACTTCCACCATCGACCCCACCACCATAACAACTACACCAATCTCAAAAAAAATCCAAGAATTCGTGACCCACCAAACTCCACCAGCCGAGATCCAAATCGAGATTGGGAAACTAGACCACCGCGTGTGGTGGTGTTGACTGTGGAGACTGAAACAATGGTGTATAGTGGGAGTGGGAGTGGGACCTGAAGTTTTGCACTTGGGATAAGGAAGATGGTACACTCTGAGAGAGCTTGAAGTCACCGCTAATGAGTTGTGTGAAGAGAACTTTAATGGAGTTTTGGCAGTTTGAGACTTTGAGGTCTGATCTAGAGAATAGAGATTGAGGGATTTTGATCCCAAATAGGCTCTCGTGCACATGACTTACTGAATCTACCCCACAGTTTTTTTAAAAAAAATAAAAATTACAATATGACTTGGCATTCAGGTGTGCGACAATGTGGCAAGAAAATAATAGTTTATTTGATAGGTTAGACACATTAGTAATTTTCATCTAACACTTAACAGTAGGGACCAAGTTGGCACAGCACCAAAAGGTTAGAGATTAAATTGACACAATTGAAAAGTCAAATACCAAATTGATATATGATGTAAAAATTAGAGACCAAATATGTAGTTTACTAAAAAATATAAATAGGTGAATCTCCCATAAGGGACATACATCTAGAGCAGAGTCCCATTCGGACTATCTCTCTCTTTATTTTTTCCATATGCTTTTGTTATCCCTCTTCAGTCTTCACTCTCCCAAGCTCTCTTGTCTAAAGATCATTGGCCCATGCTTCTATGGCCATGATTAGCTGAATAAGGCGAGACAGGTGTTGGGCCTTGTTTTTTCTACAGCGACCATGTTGGTGGATGGAGGAACTTGGTTCGTAATTAGGCAATGGTTTCCTTTTAGTTTAGGGACTACGAGCACTGGTATGGTATTTACTCTCTTTTCATCATAACCTGGATCTCATAGTATATTAATACATAGTAGAGCCTGCATCTTCATTACTTTTTTTTTTTTTTTGTATGCTCATTAGGATTCCAGTTTGGGGTTAGCGGGTTCAGACAGTGGTCCCTTTCAAGGGGTTCATGACATGAGACCTTGGCTTTTGAGAGTGACATTCCCAAGTTGACAACTCGCTCTATAGTAAAAACTAACCTAGTTTCAATTACTCATACGGGGTGGCAAATAGGCTAGTTGGATCATAAATGGGTTGAATGTGTAATTACTCATTTATCCATTTATGACCTGTTTAAATATAAATTAATTATCAATTATCAACTCAACCTATTTAATTAGTAACCCACCCATTTAACTCAATATGACCCAAATACCTCTAAAACTACTTGAATATCCTCTTGGCCTCCAAAATTACCAAAATACCCTTAAATACCTAAAATGACCCAAATACCCTCCTACACTTCTAAAATTACCAATATACACTTGGACATCTAAAATTATCTCCAAAATCTCTAAAATGAGCAAAATACCCATGAAACCTCTAAAATGACCAAAATACCCTCGATCTCTAAAATTACCAAATATGCTCAAAACCCACTAAAATGACCAAAATACCCTCGATCTCTAAAATTACCAAATATGCTCAAAACCCACTAAAATGACCAAAATATCTCCAAAATCTCTAAAATGAGCAAAATACCCCCCCCTAAACCCATGAAACCTCTAAAATAACCAAAATACCCCCAATATCTCTAAAATTACCAAATATACTCAAAACCCACTAAAATGACCAAAATATTTCCAAAATCTCTAAAATGAGCAAAATACCCATAAAACCTCTAAAATGACCAAATTACCCCCGAGATCTCTAAAATTACCAAATATGCTCAAAAACCACTAAAATGACTAAAATATCTCTAAAATCTCTAAAATGAGCAAAATACCCCCCCCCAAAACCTCTAAAACGTCCAAAATATCCCCGAAACCTAAAAAATTACCAAAATACCCCCAAAACCTAAAAATGACCAAAATACCCCTAAACCTAAAAAATGACCGAAGTAGCCCCTAAACCTAAAAAATGACTGAAATACCCCCCAAAACCTTAAAATTACAAAAATACCCTCGAAACCTAAAAGATGACTAAAATACCTCTAAAACCTAGAAAATGACTAAAATACCCTCAAAACCTATAAAATTACCAAATTACCCCTGTGCACGCATCTATTTATGTAATGGGCTTGGATTTCCTACACTGGGTCGTCCTTGTGCTGAGACCAATTGAAATCCTTTCTCCTCTCTTTTTTTGTTGACCGTATTCACTCTCTTTCTCCTCCCCCCAAAGTTTCAACAACCTTCTCCCTCCCCCAGCTCCTTGTATTTATAGCTAGATGTTAGTGGAATAGTGATGATTGCCTCTGGCGCTAGTGCGTTTGGAGGTCCAATGCTGTTAGTTGTAAGTGGGTGTTTAGGTGGGAGTGGTCTTGGAATTGGTTCCTACTCTGAAATGCTCGGCAGTTGCACTTCCTGATCGCGAATTGCTCGGGCATTAACTCCCCGAGCGAAGCCTCACCGCCCCGGGGAGGATTCACGGGGGACGATGCAGGTTTGAACAGCCCGCACAGGTGGATAAGGTCAAAGTGCCGTCCTCCGAACATGCTATGAATGTAGGGTCCTAATGGGCCTGGATACTCCAACCGGCCCAGGGAGCTTTGGTGCCGTACATTAGCCCCCCTTTTATTCATCCCCCGTTCTCGAGGGTGAATCAAGGAACTCAAGGGGTCGTCGGCCCGGTTAGTAAGTTTTCGTCGGTCATTAACGCGCTTCTCAAAAGACGCATCAAGTCTGATAGGCTGTCATTATTATCTGACGTTTCGTGAACCGAGGCGTCGCGCGTGTGGCAGTTGACATGACGGTCCGTTGGGTTTCCCGCCAATGGCTCATTTATTGTCATTTACTCTCCCCTCATCCCCCTATAAATATCCCCTTCTGGCTCTCTCCTTCACTTTTGCATCTTCCATTCTCCCACCCTTTGCTTTGCTAAGCATTTCTCCTAGTGCGTCTCATCTTCTAGTTCAGGACTTCTCTCCCTCTTAGAGCCCACAGTAAGTTTTCTTTCTTCTCCTTTCTGATTGCTCTGTTTCATTCTATTAAATTTGTAGATCGTAGTTTTCCTTTTGAGAATCCTAGTTTAGGAAATGGGTTACTTTTACCTCCTTTCATCTAAAGCCGCTTTGGCTACTTTTAGGGCTGCTTTTGATGTCCCCGAGGACGTTGATATTGCATATTGCCCCGAGGGTAATATCGACATTCAACGGCACCGGGGCGTCAACACGATCTTTTTTCCTTTAATGGCTATCCTAGAGGGCAGGGTTAGATTCCCAGTTGACCCCCTGATTTTGAGCACCCTTAGGTTTTACGGTCTTTGCCCCGACCAACTCTCTCCCAATTTTTACTGAGTGGTGAGCTGTGTCAGTAGGTTGAACCGGTTATTCGGTTTGGAACTGAACCGTCATGATATTAACTTTATTACAGTCTGTGTGGTAATATCAATTCGGATTATTATCTGAAAACTAGGGATATGAGGGTACGGCTAATCTCATGCCTGCCTGATTCAAATAGAAATTCAGCGGGGGAATTTGTAAGGGTGAAAGGTAATTGGTTTGTCAAGGAGCTCCCCTGCGCGTTTTCACCGCGCGATGTTGGTCGGTACCGAGAGTCCTTTATCTTACCCTTTATTTGATTTTGATCCAAATGAGTAACTCCTGACCGATTTTGTGTGGTTTTCGTGCAGAAAGTAAAAGGTTCAAGCTGGATCGCAGAGTGGTGCACGTCCGTGACCTGAATTTTGTGCTTAGGTCGGAGATTTTTGTTCACTTAGACGGACAACTCCGTGCATCGCACCTGATTCTTAGTGTTGATCTCGTATACTCTACCTGGCAAGCATTCAGTTAGGTCCTATTAGTTGACAGTCCCCTCCTTTCTTATATAGATGTGCATCACGCGAACTTCCTTCCCCCAAAGTTCACGGTAGGCGAGGCACGTGACTGCGGCCCCCGGTACATCTGTTTGGACGAGTGTCAGCCCCTTCGTGACGAGTCAGCCGAGAGAGTGTCACGAGCACTCTGAGAAAGGGCGCACGAACAGATTCAGCCCCAAGCCCCCGTTCAGCTTGAGGTCCCCACGGAACCAGAGGCTCCCGTTCAAGTAGCCGAAGGTGTAGTAGCTGAGCCCGTTAATTCTTCGGAGATAGAATCAGATCACAGTCGCGAGATGGTGACGAGGAGAACGATGACGATAAGCCGCTTCGTGCGGGCGCCCGACCAGTAGCTCAGCAACAAGGGGATCTGAGCCAAGCCCCTCTGCCCCCTCCAATTCTACCGGCCTGATCACGTAAAAGGCTGCATATCATTGAACAAACACAGCCTGGCCGGGCAGTGTGCCGGTCCATTTGCCACCCCGCCTGTCTTCTGGCATTGTTATCTGCAAGTCGGCGACCCAAACTGGACCGGATGTGGCGTCCACCTCCCGATCCATTGCGGGTTGGCAACCCTCCTTCCAGCTGGACGGTCAACCTCTCCCAGAGTCCGCCAATGTTCAAGTCTGGGACAAGGGTCAAGAGGGCCGTGTTGCCCAAAGCTTGGCGCGCGGCTTGCATTTGCCCGAGGACATGCATGCCTTCATGGAGGGGACAGACGAGTCGTTGGGGAGGCAGCTGGTATGGCTCACCGTGGCGGTATGGTTTTCTAAAAACTCAACCCATAGTTCTTCCATTGATTTGGTTTTTGCATTAACTTGTGCAAAGGGTTCCATCACATACCTTCTTTATTGTCGTCTGTCTAGGCCGCACAATTATCCCACATAGTCGATGGGAGGATGAAAGAGCTCGCCGAGGACGCTGGTCGGAAAAAGGCTTTGAAGGATCTTGCCGATGCTACTGTCGCGGAGAAGTTGAAGGCTGCCAAAGATGCGAAGAAGAGGGCCTTTGCGGCTGAGGAGGCTAGGGTCCGTGCGAAGGGGAAATCTGCCGAATTGGAGGTGCAGCTGGGGGGCACCGAGTTGAAACTGGCCAAGGCTCAGAGCTTGAATATTGCTTTAGGAGAGGAGTTGGCTGATCTGAAGGCGGCGTTGGACGCTTGCAAGGGCAAGTGGTACAATGAGGGATTCGCCGAAGCCGAGAACTCCGCGGAACCGGTCATGCGCCAGGCCCACAGGCTCGGATTCGAGGAGGGATGGCTGGCTGCTCTTTAGGCTGCGGGAGTCCCCGAGGAGTCTCCTTTGAAGAACCCCAGCGAGATTCCCTTTCCGCCCCCCGCTGCACCAGTACAGAACGCCCCTCATGACATCTACGAGGAAGAGACTTCGAGTATGAGGGAGTTAGTGGAGGCCATCGACTCCCATGCCGAGCCAACTGGTCTGGAGGCTACTAGTAACCCTCGGACCGAGGATCCTTCAAACTAATTGCCGAACCGTTTTCCTATTTACTCGCATTTTAGCAACTCCTTGTTTTTTATTTTTGTTAGTTTTGCCCGAGTCACCGAGCTGTGGTGACAAGACATTTAATTTTCCCGATTTTTAATCTTCTGTTGGTTGTCGCGCTTTGAACATTGTGCTATTTCGAACTGGTTTTGTTAATATTCCATTATTTTGTTCTTGTTTTACCTTCGCATGTTTGCGCTTTGTCTGCCGAATCCGCAGCCCGTGTTGTTTGTGCCCCGAATGACAGATTACTTTTTCCTGGGGCACGTTAGATCACTTCGGGCGTGTTGTCGTCCTGTTCAGCAGGTTTCTTCCCTTAGGAAATAGGTTTCTTAACATGCTCGGTCACGGTGAATTTAGCGAGAAGCAGGTTACTGTCCTTAGGAAAAGTAGAGGTTCCCCCTGCTCGATGAAGTTGATCGAATCGGGAGACAGGGTTCTGTCCTTAGAAAAATCATAGGGTTTCACCTGCTCGGTGACGTGGATCGAACCGAGAGACAGGCTTCTGTCCTTAGGAAAATTATAGGTTTTCACCTCCTCGGTGACGTGGATCGAACCGAGAGACAGGTTTCTGTCCTTGGGAAAATGATAGGTTTTCACCTGCTCGGTAACGTGGATCGAACCGAGAGACAGGCTTCTGTCCTTGGGAAAATTATAGGTTTTCACCTGCTCGGTGACGTGGATCGAACCGAGAGACAGGCTTCTGTCCTTGGAAAAATTATAGGTTTTCACCTGCTTGGTGATGTTAATCAAATCGAGAGACAGGCTTCTGTCCTGAGGAAAATTATAGGTTTTCACCTGCTCGGTGATGTTGATCAAACCGAGAGACAGGCTTCTGTCCTTGGAAAAATTATAGGTTTTCACCTGCTCGGTGATGTTGATCGAACCGGGAGACAGGGTTCTGTCCTTAGAAAAATCATAGGGTTTCACCTGCTCGGTGACGTGGATCGAACCGAGAGACAGGCTTCTGTCCTTAGGAAAATTATAGGTTTTCACCTGCTCGGTGACGTGGATCGAACAGAGAGACAGGCTTCTATCCTTGGAAAAATTATAGGTTTTCACTTGCTCGGTGACGTGGATCGAACCGAGAGACAGGCTTCTGTCCTTAGAAAAATTATAGGTTTTCACCTGCTCGGTGATGTTGATCGAATTGAGGGACAAGCTTCTGTCCTTGGGAAAATTATAGGTTTTCACCTGCTCGGTGATGTTGATCGAACCGAGAGACAAGCTTCTGTCCTTAGGAAAATTATAGGTTTTCATCTGCTCGGTGATGTTGATCGAACCGAGAGACAGGCTTCTGTCCTTGGGAAAATTATAGGTTTTCACCTGCTCGATGATGTTGATCGAACCGAGAGACAGGCTTCTGTCCTTGGAAAAATTATAGGTTTTCACCTGCTCAGTGATGTTGATCGAACCGAGAGACAGGCTTCTGTCTTTGGAAAAATTATAGGTTTTCACCTGTTCGGTGATGTTGATCGAACCGAGAGACAGGCTTCTGTCCTTAGGAAAATTATAGGCTTTCACCTGCTCGGTGACGTGGATCGAACCGAGAGACAGGTTTCTATCCTTAGGAAAAGCATGGGTTTTCACCTGCTCTGTGATGTTGATTAAACTAAATGCAATCATACTCGGAACTTGGCACTTAGAACTAATACACTTGTTTGGTGTTCCATTCAACTTTCAACAGAGTACAGGTGATCATTGATAAAACCTTTTAAAGTTATGGACATTCCATGGCCGAGGTATTGGCCTCTCGTTCAGGTCTTCCAAGTAGTATGCTCCCGTGCCCGCGACGACGGTAACTCTGTAGGGTCCTTCCCAGGTCTGAACTAGCTTCCCAGTGTTCATGTCTCTCGCATTCCTCAACGCTTTCCTCAGCACCAGGTCCCCATCTCAAAACTCCCTCACTTTCACACGTTGGTTATAACGCCGAGCGAGAGTCTGCTGATATTCCGCCAGCCGTATAGTTGCTAATTCTCGGCACTCTTCCAACCGGTCCAGGCTTTCCATCATCATCTCGTCATTTTGGGCGGGGCTGAACCCAGCGACCCGTGCACTGCAAAGATTTATCTCTGCTGGTATTACGGCCTCAGCCCCGTACGCCAAAGAGAATGGAGATTCCCCTGTGGATCTCTTGGGGGTGGTTCGGTATGCCCACAGAACTCCGGGCAACTCATCAGCCCACTGACCTTTGGCGCCGTCCAGCCTCTTCTTCAGCCCGCTCAAAATCTCCTTGTTAGTGGCCTCCGCTTGACCATTGCCCTGAGGGTATACCAGGGTGGAATATCTGTTTTTGATACCGAGGTCATTACAAAACGCACGAAAGGCCTTACTATCAAATTGCAACCCGTTGTCCAAAATCAGTGATTCTGACACCCCGAACCTCGTAATTATGTTCCTCCATATGAACTTTTTGACGTCCACGTCCCGAATGTTAGCCAACGCCTCTGCCTCCGCCCATTTGGTGAAGTAATCTACGGCCACCAATACAAACCTGCGGTTGCCCGTTGCTCAGGGGAATGGGCCGAGAATGTCTAGCCCCCACTGTGCAAAAGGCTAGGGTGCACTGATCGGGTTGAAATGGCCCGCTGGTAGATGGATCAATGGGGCATGCTTTTGGCACCGGTCACACTTTCGTACATATTCGGCGGCGTCTCTCTGCATTCGCGGCCACCAGAACCCCTGAGTCATCGCACGGTGTGCCAATGAACGCCCCCTCTACATGACTGCCACACACCCCATCATGAAGCTTGGCAAGAAGCTCACCTACCTTATCAGGGTGCAGACACGACAGGTACGGACCACCGAAAGATCTACGGTAGAGTCGGCGGTTTGTCGACAGCCAGTAGCGCGGCGCCACTCGACGCACCATATTGGCCTCCTGATCGTCGCTTGGGAGTCTGTCCTCGGCGAGAAAATCAATGATCAGATCCATCCAACTCGGCCTGGTCGTTGTAATCACGACAACACTTGCTCCATCAATGCCCATGCCATTCGTGGCAATGACGCTTGGTTGTGGTATCAATTCTTCCCTGATCAGCCGAGGAATCTCCTTCGTTGTTGACGATGCTAATGTGGCCAAGGAGTCTGCATGTCTGTTCTGCGTCCAACCGACTTGGTACACCTTCGCCGTGCCAAATTTTTCCATAATCCGCCTTATCATTTGCAGGTATGCCCTCATCCGGGGGTCTCGAGCTTCGAAGGTTCCTTGGATCTGATTAACCACTAGGCGAGAATCCGAATATGCCTCCACGTCCTGGGCTCCCAGTTCTAGCACGACTTTTAGCCCAGCAAGTAAGGCCTCATACTCAGCCTCGTTGTTAGAGGCCCGGAAACCCAGCCTGAAAGAGTGTTCCAGTCGTATGCCTTTAGGGGTGATGATGACGACCTCGGTGCCGGCCCCCATGACGCTAGAGGCCCCATCCACAAGCACCTTCCACGGGCGGCTTTCCACATGACAGATCATCTCACTGCCACTTTTAGGAGAGAACTCAGCAATAAAATCGGCCAGGACTTGCCCCTTTATTAAATTTCGTGGCCTGTACCATATGTCAAAGAAGCCCAACCTGGTTCCCCATTTAGCTATCCGTCCCATGAAATCCGATCTTCTTAACAATGCCTGTAAGGGGTACTCGGTCAAGATGTAGACCGTATGCGCCTGAAAATAATGCGGTAAGGCGCTCGCATCAAATATTCTTTCAAAATCACGGAAAGCCCTATCGCAATCCTCGTCCCAATGAAGCCTTTGCACTTCTTCAGGAGCTGGTAGAATGGTCGGTAACAATCAGCGAATTTGGAGATGAAGCGGTTCAGGGCCGCTAGCATCCCGGTCAATACTTATACCTCTTTTGGGTTGCTCGGCAGCTTCAGTTGCTTTACGGCCTCTATCTGGTCTGGGTTTACTTCTATCCCCCAGTTGGTAATCATGTATCCCAGGAATTTGCCGGCCCCCACACCAAAAGTGCACTTCTCGGCATTTAGGCGCAACTTATGGCGCCGAAGGATTTCGACCACCCCCCGGAGGTCTTCTATATGCTGTTCCTCCCGCCTGCTCTTCACTACCATATCGTCAATGTATACTTCAACCGTTTGCCCTATTTTATCCCAAAACATCCTTGTCATCATCCGCTGGTAGGTGACGCCGGCATTTTTTAGCCCAAAAGGCATCACCGTGTAATGATAATAGGCCTCCTGGGAGATAAACGCCATCTTCTCCCTATCCTCGGGGGCTAGGGCTATTTGGTGATATCCCTGAAAGGCGTCCAGGAAGCTCATTCTTGGGTGACCGTAGGTGCTGTCCACCAATTGGTCAATCCTCGGCATGGGAAACGGGTCTTTCGGACATACTCGGTTCAGGTCGTTGAAGTCTACGCAGACCCTCCATTTGCCGTTCTTCTTTTTCACTACGTCGGTGTTTGCTAACCACTCCGAGAAATAGATTTTCCTTATTGCCCAAGCCTTCTTTAGCCGTTGGACTTCCGCCTTTACCGCTTCTGTATGCTCCTTTGCTGACCTTCTTGGCCTCTGCTTCTTCAGAGGGAAGGATGAATCCACGTTAAGTCTATGAACGATGAAATCAGGATCAACCCCGGGCACTTCATATAGACTCCATGCAAACACATCCACATTCTGTACAAGGAATAGCAACAGCTCCACTTTATCCTGATCCTTCAAACCCCACCCCACTTGGAAGTGTCTGTCCTCATCCGGCAATATCTTCATCTTCACTACCTCCTCGGCAGCCCCACCCCCCTTTTCTTCTCGAGAAGTCTGTAATTGCTATAAAGGGGGCCCCAGCGATGTGTCCTTATGCTCGGTCAGACCCTTGTGGTTGACCCTCCCCTCTTTCCAATTAACCATGACGACTAGGCATTGTCTGGCCATCTGCTGGCTCCCTCGTACTACTGTGACGCTGTCTTTGGTTGGAAACTTGACTTTGACGTGCAAGGTGGAAAGAACTGCCTCCATCGCATGGATCCACGGCCTCCCCAGTATCGCGGTGTATGGGGAGAATGAGGCAACTACTATGAATGTCACTACCACTTCCTTGCCCTCTATGCTCACGGGCAGGGAGATCTGCCCCTCAGGAATTACTAGCCCGCCGTCGAACCTGACTAAGGGCGTAGTGTACTTGGAAATGTCCTCGGTCTTTAATTCGAGCCCCCTGAATAGATCGGGGTACATCACATCTGCCCCGCTTCCCTGGTCTGTCATTACTCTCTTCACCAGGAATCCTCCTATCCGGGCGGTAACTACTAACGCGTCATCGTGCGACTGAATCGTACCTCCCAAATCGCCATCCTCGAAAGTGATAGGCTCTCGGGCGACCTTCATCCTTTTACCGAACGGTTGCACGTCCGAGCTACTCTCTACTGACGTCACGGTCAGCACCCCGTCTCTTTACTCCACGGTGAAGCCCCTCGGAGGAGCATGGATGACCTCGATTATCCCGAGTGGGGGCGGGAGTGGGTTGCCCCTTTGCTGAGCGCCTTGCCATGCGCCTGGTCCCCCGCTTCTACTACAAAATCTTTCAAATGTCCGGCCTTAGCTAGCTGTGCGAGGTGGTCCCTCAGCACTCGGCACTGCTCGGTGGTATGGCCCTTATCCTTGTGGTAGGTGCAATAAAAGTTCTGGTTCCTCCTAGCTGGGTCACCACCCATTCTGTTCGACCACCGGAAGTACGGCTCGTGTTTAATCTTGTCTATGATCCTATGCACTGGCTCCTTAAACGCTAGGTTCACCTCCCCTGCCGGTGCTTCGGGGTCTTGAGCCCTCAAGTCTCCCCGTGCCCTTGGTTGAAAGCCACCCTGCCGAGGATGGTTTGTCATTGATGCCTTGCCCTTGCTTTGCAGCCGGTCATCTTCCAGCCGCTTGTACTCCTCGATACACCTCATCAGCTGTCTCATGTCCTTGGGGGGCTTTTTAGTCAGTGATTCCCGCAGTCCGGAGTCCTCGGGTAACCCCATTCTGAAGGTACTCGCGGCGATCCTCTCGTTGCCTCTACCGATCTCGTTGTAGAGTTCCCAGTAACGGCCAGTGTAACTACGGAGGGTTTCCCCTGCCCTTATTTTCATGGACAGTAACGCATCTACCGGCTGAGGCACTCGGCTGCATGTTACAAATCGAATTCCGAACTCCTGTATCAGCTCGGCGAAATCATGAACCGAACCTTTCCGCAACCCATTGAACCATCTCAGAGCGGTGGGCCCAAGGCTCGAAAGGAAAACCTTACACATCAGCGCGTCGTTGTGGGTGTGCAGAGACATCATCTGGATATAATGACTGACGTGCTCTACCGGGTCTGTCTTCCCGTCGTAAGAATTGAACAGAGGGCACGTGAATCTGTCTGGCATTAAGGCACGCTCGATGTTCGCTGAAAATGGTGAGTGGGCAGCCCTGCGCAGAGCGCGGCTCATTGCATCCATGGCCGCATTACGAGGCCGTCGTTCTTCTGGTGAATCTGAACCCCGATCCATGTCCTCCGGTGAATGCGAACGGTCTCAGCGTTGGCGATATTCCCGCGAACGTGGGCGTTCCCTTCGCCATTGGGATTCCCAGGAACGCGAGTGTTCTGGACGGTGGAAGTACCCGGACTGATTGGATCCCGCCTGACGATGCTATCTCTCAGCATCAGATCTTCTTTCTCGGTCGTCTTCGTCCCTTCTACGATGCCTATTTTCTTCCTCCAACTCTAGGCCCCTCACCAGCCTGCGCAACCATTCGAGCTCTTCGTCCCTCTCGTCCAACTGCCTGTGCCCTAGGGCGATTGATACGGTTCGCTGTGTTTGGTACGATCCCTCCCCAAGGCCGAACCGCTCCTCCTCTAGTCCGTGATCCCTATCCTTGCGCCGCTTTTGCCTCCTTTCTCGCTAAGTGGATCACCGTGAAGATCCCACCGAGCCGCTCTCAGCATCACTCCCAGAACGTCTTCCGGCCATCCCCTCGAGACCAAGTCTCAGTAGAACCACAGCACTGTAGGAGATTCCCACAGACCACGCCAATTGTGCGCGCCAAAAGCGAGGCTCTGGGCCAAGATTCACTTGGGCTCACAATCTATTTGTGTAATGGGCTTGGATTTCCTACACTGGGTCGTCCTTGTGCTGAGACCAATTGAAATCCTTTCTCCTCTCTTTTTCTGTTGACCGTATTCACTCTCTTTCTCCTCCCCCCAAAGTTTTAACAACCTTCTCCCTCCCCCAGCTCCTTGTATTTATAGCTAGATGTTAGTGGAATAGTGATGATTGCCTCTGGCGCTAGTGCGTTTGGAGGTCCAATGCTGTTAGTTGTAAGTGGGTGTTTAGGTGGGAGTGGTCTTGGAATTGGTTCCTACTCTGGAATGCTCGGCAGTTGCACTTCCTAATCGTGAATTGCTCGGGCGTTAACCCCCCGGGCGAAGCCTCACCGCCCCGAGGAGGATTCACGAGGGACGATGAAGGTTTGAACAGCCCGTGCAGGCGGATAAGGTCAAAGTGCCGTCCTCCGAACATGCTATGACTGTGAGGTCCTAATGGGCCTGGATACTCCAACCGGCCTAGGGAGTTTTGGTGCCGTACAACCCCGTAACCTAAAAAATGACCAAAATACCTCAAAACCTATAAAATTACCAAAATACCCCATAAACCTAAAAAATGACCAAAATACTCTAAAACATAAAAAAATAATTGAAATACCCCTGAAACCTAAAAAAATGACCAAAATACCCCCAAAACCTATAAAATGACCGACATACCCCCGAATCCTAAAAATTACCAAAATACCCCCTACTTCTAAAAAATGACCGAAATACCTCAGAAACCTTAAAAAAAATGACTGAAATACCTCCAAAACCTTAAAAAAAATCGAAATACCCCTAAAACCTAAAAAACTGACCAAAATACACCTGAAACATCTAAAATTACCAAAATAGAGGTTTGGGGTATTTTGGATCTTTCGAGGATATTTTTGACAAATTAAAGGTTTTAAGACTATTTCGGTCATTTTGTAGGTTTCATGGGAATTTTGGTAATTTTTTAGGTTTTAGGGTTATTTTGGTCATTTTTTAGATTCTAAGGGTATTTTAGTCATTTTTTAGGTTACGAGGGCATTTCTCTCATCTTTTAGGTTTTAAGGGTATTTTAGTAGTATTTTAGTCATTTTTTAGGTTACGAGGGTATTTCTCTCATCTTTTAGGTTTTAAGGGTATTTTAGTAATTTTTAGATTTTCGGGTTATTTCGGTAAATTTCTAGGTTTCAAAAGTATTTTGGTAATTTTTAGGTTTTGAGGGTGTTTCGGTCATTTATTAGATTTTAGGGTTATTTAGGACAATTTTTTAGGTTTCAGGAGTATTTTTGTAATTTTTAAATTGGGAAGGTATTTCTGTCATTTTTAGGTTTAGGGAGTATTTTGGTAATTTTTAGGTTTCAAGGGTATTTCAGTCATTTTTTAGGTTTTGAGGGTATTTTGGTGATTTTAGATTTCAGGGGTATTTTGGTCATTTTATAGGTTTCAGAAGTATTTCAGTCATCTTTTAGATTCAGGGGGTATTTTGGTCATTTTATATGTTTTAGGAGTATTTCGGTCATTTTTTAGGTTTGGGGGTATTTTGGTCATTTTAAGGTTGTAGGGATATTTTGGTTATTTTATAGGTTTCAAGGGTATTTTGGTCATTTTTTAGGTTTAGGGGGTATTTTGGTCATTTTTAGGTTTCATGAGTATTTTGGTCATTTTTTAAGTTTTGAGGGTATTTTGGTCACTTTTAGGTTTCATGGGGTATTTTGGTCATTTTTTAAGTTTAGGGGGTATTTCGGTTATTTTCTAGAAATTTAGATTTTATGTTGTTTATTTAAATTTTAGATGGGTTTTAGTTGGTATTAGTAAGTTTATCCATTTAGACTCATGTAATTAAATAACCTAATGGGTTTTTACCCATTTAACCCAAATATTCAAATAGGTTGGGTTAAGACCTATCCAAATTAGCTGGGTAATGGGTGGGTTCATGGATATGGATAAAAATTGACATCCCTACGGTCATACCTAAGCATGCATTCGTAAGCTAGCTGGTGTTTAGTAATAGGTTGGCAACTCATGACAAGATGCAACAATGGGGACATGTTGCCTGGGGACTTGAACCGCTTGTTCTACAGTGCAATTGTGGAAAGCAAAATCCATCTATTTTACGAATGTTCTTTAAAGTTGAGTGGTGTTTATAACACACACTCTTAGAGCAATCACATCAGCCCATCTATAGTCTTCTAAAATAGAAAAAAGTACAAATTTTACACATTTTGATAAAAAAAACACCAACATCAGTGGGTGTAAAGATGTGTAAATATTTCCATAAGTTACAGTAATCGTGTATATTTACACAGTTACTGTAAATCATGTATCTAATATTTTAGATTTTTTTCTCTCTCCTTCACCTCACTCTCTCAGCTTCTCACTCTCACCTCTCTCTCTCGTTTTATCTCTCCCTCAGTGTCACCGATCTCACCTCAGTCCACCGATCAGTCCATTGATCTCACCTCAGTCCATCGATCATTCATAGGAAAATAAGCTCCAATCACGTCGAATCCCTTCAAGAGCAAACAGGGTGAGGGGGGGACGCGGAAGCAAGGATGGAGTGCATGGCGGCGACCATCGCGAGGAGGTGGCGGTGCTGCGAGGTGTTAATCTTGCTTAGGTCAAAGGCGTCGATCTCGCTCCGATTTGTTGGTTGCTAGTTTTTTTCTAGTTTTTTGGTTGATTGTGGGTGTGGGTTGGTGGGTTTTGATCTTGATCGGCTTGTTTTTTCTGGTTCATTGGTGGGTTTTGATGATCCTGCCGCCGATTGGGTAGGTGATGATTTGGCTTGACTAGGTTTTGAGTTAGGTGGGTGATGAATGGGTTTGGGATTGAGTGGGTTGGTTTTCCTTGATGATGCTGGTTGGGTGGTGATGATGGTGGTGATGGTGGCTGGGTGTGGAGTGATCGTTGATAGTGATGGACTATGGGTCTGTGAGAGAGAGGGGCAATGAGGGAGGGAATAATAAAAAATTGTAAAAGAATGAATATTTTATTGAATAAATATGTAGAATAGGTAAACTGATATGGATGTTTTGTAAAATAGATAAACTGATGATGGTGGTGATGGTGGCTGGGTGTGAAGTGATCGTTGATAGTGATGGACTGTGGGTCTGTGAGAGAGAGGGGCAGTGAGGGAGGGAATAATAAAAAATTGTAAAAGAATGAATATTTTATTGAATAAATGTATAGAATAGATAAACTGATGTGGATGTTTTGTAAAAGTGGATATGTAAAATAGAAAAGTAAGTTTTTTCTTGTAAAATAAACAAAAAATTTGCACGAACTGATGTGGTTGCTCTTAGACTCTTAGCACAATTTTGCACACAGAACTTTGTTGCTTTGGGGTGCGTGTGCAAAATTGTATAGATTAGCTTGGGTGCAAAACATTTACCCTTTCATTTTATCAATACGCTTAAGTATTACTATGAGATGATTGAATGGGGATAAATAAAAACTAGTCACTAACCCGTGCGATGCACGGGAAAGCTACCAATTTGTTTACATAAAAATAAATAAAAATTAAGATGAACCTCGGAATGATGTGACATTAGGTATTGGAATTCAACATCGATTCTATAGTAGCACATTCTTAGTAAGTGGAAGTTTCACTGGGTGAGCAAGTTTATATTTCAATTTGATTTATTTCATGTATTCCACTAAATATTCAATGTATTCATTATATTTAAAAAACATTGAAGTAAAATTGTTTCCTCAAATAACTAAATATAAGAGTTCAATTCCTCTCTATTTCAATTTAAAACCAAATTGTGCATAAAAGGCAAAAAATTTCCTTTGTTCCAATACGTCTTTAGTACCAAAATCACAAATTCATTAAAACCAAATTGTGCATAGAAAATCTTAGAGATTGAAAGACAACTTAAAGTGTTTTTTGTATCTTCTTCCTTTGTTGCTTTGTAGTAGTCCCTGAATATGCCCTTTTGTTTTCCTTGAGTACAGATGTTGGTGTGAGTTGCACATTGCTTTGAACATCAAGTTTTTGAAATTTGGTAGAATCACCATCTTGTTCAATTGATAAGTTGTTGCTACATTCATTTGAAGTATCACTGAAGTAAGCCTGGCAATAGAACAGGTTGAGGAATGTATTACAACATATACATCTTAAATATTGTATTTATAATTTTGCTAAATTAAATAATACTTACTTCTGTCATTTTATCAAGCTGAATTGTTTTGTCAGTTTCTTCAAAAGAGTCAAAAAGTTTCTTGACGGTGTAGAATTCCCATCCATAGTTGAAATTATAGTCATTTAGTTGTATTTGGAAAAGAAATTGTTTTCCTTTCAAATTTTCTATTTGCACAGGAAGGATGACTTCATCTGGCTCCTAACAAAAGTAACATTTTTCAAATTGTACACTCAAGTAAAGTTTAGTAAATATTAAATACTAATTTTATTTTCCACATTCTCACCTCTAAAGATTTGTTCAAAAGGTCTTTGGCCGATATGTTGAGTAATTTTTCTGCTTCTGAATCAAATAAAATGAATGTGGCCATTCCAGAGCTATCTTTAACCTTTAATTGAATTCTATATCTGATAAAAGAAATGACATATATAATGTTAATATCATATTAGTTGTGTACCTTGGGATTGGGAAGCACGCCTTTTTGTTGCAATTGTCACACCATAAAAATTTATCTCTTGACTTCACCTTTTTACGACATACTTCGCAAGAGATAAAGTACCAACCAGAATTATCTATGTCAATGTTTATAATCTTTCCTTGACAAGTAAAGATAGTTTCCTAGAAATTGAATTTAATATCAATTAATTTATAATTTTATAGTTAAATTTTATAAAAGCAACTCTATAGTACATAAAGCAATGTTAAGGACACAATGTTATTGTTGAAGGTATATTTTTTTCTTACCTCATTATCAGAGTCCCACATAATTTTTTTTATTTCACTTATGCTTCTTCTGTTGATGTTCATCTCTTCTTGAATTGTTAATTGTGGTTTGAATTGCTTTGGCATTCGTACTATTGGTTGGTTATTTTCCACCAGCCTATAATATTACATAAAGATATTAAACATAGTATTGTAGAGACTGTAAATATATTAAAAATGTGAATCCAAAACAAAGCACTTACTGATCTTTGAATTCAGTAGTCTCAGGAATGTCCAAATCAATATAAACTCTTGTTCCACTTGTTGACGATAAGTTATACTCTCCTGCAATGCATGGGATTCATTAGGAAAAAAAGGTACATTGAAGTTTCAATGGAATCATTACTGTAACAGAGAGAGGTCTAGATTAGAGGGCATAGTATCTTGTAGACATGAACAATACAAAGGTAATAATAAAAACTTCCAACCAAATTAAAACATATATTCAAATTCAAACCCATAGCTTAGTTTCCACAGAAAAACAATTCAAATTGACCATAGCTCAATTTCCACACAAAAACATATATTCAAATTGATTATCTAAGTGTGTGCACAAACTCAATTACAAATACAAAGAGAAGCACAGCTAAAACTACAATTCAATCAACTCTAGAATACAAAATAGGCTGGGGTAAAAAATAAACTCTCACCACACACATACACAAATCAATATAACAAGCAGTATATTACAATATTACAATACCCTGTATATATATGTAGCTTTTCTCACTCCTCTCATGCATAAGTAAATTCATCTACTTTGTATTACAATATTTAACTTCCATTTGTTTACAATATTATTATGGTTTTTCATCTAATATTAAATTCACCGAATGACTTCAATTGGAAAGTTCAAACAAATTGATCGGAAGTAAATGAAATGACTAAATTAAAAACACATTAAAGTCAAAAGTATGGAATGAGGGGAAAAAAAACCTTAAAGGACCAAATTAAAAACATATATGTCAAAAATTTTTTTTTTGGGAGAAGGATACATGTCAAAGTTAAATGGTGTAATTGTAATTTAGCATACTTCTAGATCTAATTCTCTCTTTTTACTTTTATTTATTTATTTTGTGATAGCCTATCTTCTACTATAATAATAAAATAAATTATTAGTAATCTGAAAAATTAAATTATTATAAATGGAGAAATTATTTATTCCTAGAAGCTTCAAAAAGACGTAATAAAGATCCATATGAGTGGAATTTAACTCCCGCACATTATGAGTGGATAGATGCTAATTATTAACTCTCATTATTTGATGGAGTTAATCACTCAAGTATTTAAAGCTGCTTTTAAGGAAATTCTCATATGTACTTGGAGAAATTTCGAGTAGTATTAATCTTGAGAATAAGCTTATTAGATAGACCAGCATGTAGTATCACACTTCACCAAAAGATCTATCTCTTTCACGAATGAAATTGATTTGAGAATGTAAAAGAAGAGTTTCGGCACAGACTTTGAGAATTCGACTTTTGGGGTATGCATCCACAAAAGCAACATTGATAATGGAATGGATACTATATCAAATGCTGAGACAATCAAGTCCACCCTACAACCCCATATGTATGCTTACCTCAGCCATAAAGTCCAGAGAATATTTAGGTTCTCATTTTGTTTGTGTGTTCAAAAATACAACTATATAGTAATCAGGACTCTTCTAAAAATCTATGGAGTGCCTTTTGCATTAGAAAAAGCAGCCACATCCACCACAAGACCACTGGACAGCAGTTAATTTTTAAGTTTCATTATGTCTCTTTTGGATTTGTTTGTTGTATTATGGTAAATGCTACATCAGTAACATACCCTTTCATCACAAAAAATCTGTGGAATGCCTTTTGCATTAGAAAAAGCAGCCACATCCACAACAGGACCACTGGACAGCAGTTAATTTTTAAGTTTCATTATGTCTCTTTTGGATTTGTTTGATGTGTTGTGTTTAACTCCTGCACATTATGAGTGGAATTTCTCAAGTAGTATTTAATAGGACAACAAAATGCATGAAACCTAGATGTTGGACATATTCACAAATGAAATTGATTTGAGAATGTAAAAGAAGAAGAGTTTCAGCACAGACTTTGAGAATTCGACTTTTGGGGTATGGATACTATATCAAATGCTGAGACAATCAAGCCCACCCTACAACCCCATATGTATGCTTACCTCAACCATAAAGCCCAGAGAATATTTAGGTTCTCATTTTGTTTGTGTGTTCAAAAATACAACTATATAGTAATCAGGACTCTTCTGAAAATCTGTGGAGTGCCTTTTGCATTAGAAAAAGCAGCCACATCCACAACAGGACCACTGGACAGCAGTTAATTTTTAAGTTTCATTATGTCTCTTTTGGATTTGTTTGTTGTATTATGGTAAATGCTACATCAGTAACATACCCTTTCATCACAAAAAATTTGTGGAGTGCCTTTTGCATTAGAAAAAGCAGCCACATCCACAACAGAACCACTGAACAGCAGTTAATTTTTAAGTTTCATTATGTCTCTTTTGGATTTGTTTGATGTGTTGTGTTTAACTCCTCCACATTATGTGTGGAATTTCTCAAGTAGTATTTAATAGAATCACAATATAAATCACACTAAAATTAGATGTACATAGATAATCACAGAGGCAAAGCAACTTCTTCATCACAATATAAACCATGAAGCTGTATGCTAAAATTGATATAACTAAATTAAAATTAAAAAAAAAAAAACTAAGAAATTTACACTAAAATTAGATGTACATAGATTATCAAAGAGGCAAACGAATACCATACCTTTAACACTGATTTGAATGGAGGAAAAGAATGAAGAGAAAGGCAATAGTAGTAAACCTAGAAATTGAACAGCCGTGAAAAAAAAAATACTAATAAGAATCAACTATTTATACCATAATAGTTATAGAGTCCTAATAGTTCTAGAGTTCGGATTCAGGGAAAAAAAATATATTATAGGAAAAAAAATTATAGGTTTATAAGATAATACCTTTGGGCCGGTTTCGACGGGCTGGGTTAGGAGTATTTCCGATCGACATAGTAGGGCCGGTTTCGAAGTTGATGGGCCATGGGCTGGATGAGGACTAAGACGGTGGTAGAGGACAGAGGACTGAGGAAGAAGACGGTGGGGTACGGTGGGTATGTAAGCTCTGTACAGCGCGGGCCGTAGATCCTGCCGGAGAAGCAAGGGATACCGTCGGTGAAGGTGTTGACCGGAGTTTGTTGAGCGGCAGTGGTGGAGGACGGTGGAGAGAGATCGACGGCGCCGGGTTTAAGGTACTTGTGGAAAAGCTCGGATCTGGTTGGTGAGGAAGAGGAGAAAGGGTTGTTCATGGTGAATGAAGAAAAGGAAGAGAGACAGAGAGAGAGTGGGGCATTGAGGAAATGGAGTAGTGAAAGTGAAGGGGAGCAGCGTCGGGTTTTTTACGTTTTTTTTTTTTTGTTTTGGTTTTATTTTTTTTTAATTTTTTTTTTTATATTGTGCTGACGTGGAAAATTGTGGGAGTTTCAAAAATTTCGGTTTTATATATATATATATATATAGATAAATAAATAAATACAGGCAGCTTTAGAGTTGTTCGGTGCAAATTGAGATGTGGGCTTTTAATGTATCATTTTCGGATGTATCATATGTAATAGAGTTGTACGATGCAAATAATAGTTTTCGACCATTTTAATGTATCACATGTATATACAGCAATCATTTTGAGCAATTTAGATACCAAAAACAAATTACATAATAACTGGCAACATTAATCAAGAATGAATGTTGACAAATTTCATTCAATAGAGATAAATCCTCTTGAATATAAGCCACTGAACATTTCATGTCGACAACACTAATCAAGAAAGTCATGCATACCGAAAGTGAGCTCACACTTTGATAGAAAAAAATTTATTTAGAAATCAAGATACCAATGAACAAATTACTCAATAAATGACAATTTATTCAACTGTTATCACAAGAATATTATGATTTGGCAATCTCAGAAAAACAGTAAAGTCACAAAAACTGAACACTAGAGGGTGTTTGGATGTTGGATGTGGACTAAGGGTCCGTTTGGTCGGAGATGTGAAAAAGTGAGAGAATAAAATTGTAGGAGGATGAAAAAGTGAGAGGATAAAAAAAATTTTATTTTCTCTCTTTTTTGTTTAGTTGGGAGTGGAAAAGTGGAAGGATGGAAAAAATGAGTTTAAATAAATTTACCCATATACCCTTTTTAAAAAATAATGCCAAATTACGAAAAAAATAAAAAATAAATTAAAAAAAGTGACAAATAACCACACAAAAAAGAGAAATCACCCAAAATTTTTTATAAAAATAAAAAACATGTTCCAAAAAAAATCACATCCAGTAAAAATAAAAATAAAAATAAAATATCACGCCTAAGCCCTAAAAAACCAAAAGAAAAAAAATTAGAAAAAAAAAGATGCAATGTTAATGCCCAAGAAAAAAAAAAAGTGACAACTGGCAACATGATTGCCCAAAAAATTAAAAAAATATATATAAAAAAAAAAAAAAAAAAAGGGAGGGGGACAACATTGTTGCCCAAGAAAGAGAGAAAAAAGGGAAAAAAAAAATGCAACTTAAATTGAGAGTATTTGTGTAAAATGCATCTTTCAGCACTTTTCCCTCCTTATTTTCCTCTCAAATTGGAAGGAAAAAAAATGGTCGGCTCGGAGGGAAAATTTTCCCCCCTATTTTCTGTCTCTCTTGTTTTCTCTCCTCAACCAAACAGTGAAAAATGTTATTTTTCACCTTATTTTCCTCTCCCTATTTTCCATCCTCCCTGTTTTCACCCTAACCAAACATACCCTAAACCATTTCTTGGTGGATTACAAGGTGATTCAAATAGGACTGATTTTGTCTCCCATTGTGTTTCAAAGGTTTCTATCCAAGAGTACCGGATTGTTTCAAGAATGAATTTGTATACATTGTCCTCACTGTTTAGAAGACTTGAGTTTCTTTGTGGTGACTCCATTTATATCTGTACAACTGAGAATGTTTGCCGTCAAATGCTTTTATAATAAAGATCTCACTTCTAGTAGTTCAAATACAAATTTGATCATCCAGAAACACAGAATGGAACAATGTAATAAGAGAGATGACCGACTATCAAACATTCAGTTGCTCTACTTGTCAGGGTTGATATGAGGATGGAGTCCCAAAATGTGCTCTGGCATGAAGTCATGCCGTGTCAGAATTCCAACAATTGGAGACCTCTGTAATTTGAAAAAAAAAAAAAAAAAAAGTCATTTAAATGCATTCGCAATTTTTTAAAGCTAATTGGAGCTGTTATAATGAGGAGACAAAGAAGGATGGCAGGAGACAATATTGTCCACAAAGTTCTAAAAGGATTAACCCGGGGGGGGGGGAGGTTGGTTGAGATGTCAATCTGTAACAGAAAAATAAATAGATCACAAAGAATTCCCTACTTTTATCATCTAGAAAAATTGAAGGCAAAGACTTCTCCTAGAAAAAAGAGGTCATATAACTTGGGGATGTCACTGACAGGCAGTTCCCTAGGTCTGAGCTCATATCTTCCTGAGTTTGAAATCTTTCTTCATCTACTACAAACCAATCATTAATGTTATGTTTGGAAGTTTGGAGGGAGAGGAGAGTAGAGGTGAGTATAGGAGATGAGAGTAGTGAGGAGGAGAGTAAAGGGTAATGGTTATCCTCCACCTTGTTTGGATGTTTTTAAAATTAAGTAAGGAGGAGGGAAATAATTAGCCTTTTTATAGTTTGTAATTTTGTTAATATGGTAAAGATAAATTTGGTAATTCATTTGGTCAAGCATTTCTATGCTCTACTCTCCCTCTAAATCTCTCCAATTTAGGGGAATTAAAAATGAGGGGTTAAAAGTAGTTAGAATCCCTCCAAATCCCTCCCCCTCCTCTCTTAAAAAAATCCAAACAAGGTAATTTAACTTACTCTCCCTCGCTCTACTCTACTCCCCTTACATCCAAACAAGCTATAAGAGAGAGAACTTACCCCTTGACTCTTTGGTACAACACACATGTGCCTGAGTCCAAGTTGCCGAAAGAGAATTGCAGCTTTGGCTAGTGACATCGTCTCAACCACTGTGTATGGGGATGCATTAGTAATAGGATGAAGATCAATATACATTTCCATCTCTTCCACTTTAATATCTAGATCCTCAAGTTTGATTCCCTTCCCAGAACCTGCCTTGGCAAAATCGAATGCAGCAAATCTTTGCAAGATATCATCCCCAGTAACCACCCTATCCATTGAAAAGTTCTTTCCCTTCAGCAAAACTAGTAAATGAGACCTCAAAACGACCCCACACAATTCTGGTGCCTCTGAGAAAGGCGGTTCATCAATCACAGGGAACCCGTTATGCCCTGTTGTCCTCAAAGCATGTAATACGTTCCCTACCTTTTCAACGCCGGAAAAGATGACCAATGGACCAGAAACAACATCTCGTGCAACCAAATGCCTCATGTAGGGTTCTGCATGAGCCTCCAAATAAGGCAAACCCTTTATTTTCAGTATTTGGTCATAGACACCCTTGTTGAAGTTATCAGCCACAGTTTTTGAGATCAGGAGAACCAACATCACAAGGGGAAGCAATAATAAGTCATTGGTGAGCTCCAGCAATATAATACATAGGGAAACAGTCATTCTCATGGTGCCACCAAGAAAGGATGCAGCTCCAAGAAGGGCAAAGAGACCTGTGTCAAGAGAGGAGATTGATTCAAATAATCTCCCAACAAGACGTCCATAGCAAGCTCCAGCTAGTATGACAGGGATAAAGAGACCAGAGGGAATAGCAATTCCGTAAGTAATAATTCCAAGGCAATAAACAGCACCGAAGAAGATGAAAAGACTGGAAATATGAAATTCTTTCATGGTACTAGTGCTGAACAGGTTGCGAATAGCATCATCATTAGTATTTAGAAATAGGGAGGCAAGGTCATTGTAGTAGCCTGATGGACACTGGAAGCTTTTGTAGTTTCCAGATTTACCAACAGTGGGACAGCTCACTGACAAGTCAGTGGGGCAGGGCATGCACTTTGCAATCCATGGCAGGCCAAAAGAACAACACGAAGTCAAGAGTGAGATAGTGATAACTAGTAAGATCTTGAGAACAGCACCTCTTCTGCAAAATCAAGAGAGAGTGGGCAGTGAGAATTGGTATAAGAAGAAAATTATTTGACTAAAGGGGGTGTAACTGATTATTATTGTCACAGAACTCTACTCATTTGTTTTATATCCAAAGCATGTGGTCAACTTTTACCATGCCAGTGGGATTGGCATAGTTACATGCTTTATCAAAAAAGAAGCAGAAATGCTTGTGATGCTTTCATTTTATTAACCAAGCTCTCATGTAACAAACTATATCTACTTTTTATGTGGGTAAAAAAAAATATTTCCAACCAACAAAGAATAGGACGACATACTCATTGATGATGCTATAAGTGCGAAGGACCTTGTCCACAAAATGGTTATATATGCTTCCAAGAATGCCTCCAATAATTCCTAGGAAAATTACTGCTAATATATCTGGTGCACTATAAGTTGCATTGGCAGAACTGACGTCATACATTATAAGACCTCCTTCACCAAATAGCCCACATTTTCCAGTGGTACAGTATTGTATGAAAGCCCTCAAAACTATGGCAACTACTGCAGTTGTAAAAAAGGTCCTCCAAAGTAGAGCACTCCGCCACCTGAAGCAAGGAGAAGAAGAAGCACATTGGATTTCAGAAATTACAAGAACCAAGTTAAGATCGACGAAAGAGTAAACTGCTGAAAACCAGACAAAGATTAAAAATGTATAAAGCTAAACTTCCTCCTCAGCAGACTTGCAATCAAGCAGGGCCACAACAAGGACCAGAAACTTGTGCAAAAGCAAGGGCATTAATAGAATATGATAACGGATTAGGGGCAAATTTGATTTACAAAATTTTTTCCCCAATAGGGGCAATATAGTTCTACACCTGCTACAGTGGATATAAAATCAAGCATTCTGATTGCTATGCCATTTTCTTTCCTTCATTTGGAAAAGAAATTTTCTGATTTGAATAGACTGAAAATACATGTGAACATAATGCAAAACTTGTTAAGATTAAGTCTTGCATTAGTTAATGATAAACTTTATATGCTTTTGGTGTAGACACCCACTTATATTGAATGAGACTGTCAGGTTTAGGGAGATGATGTACTAAGTACCAAAATGTATCAATATGGGATCTGAGAGTGAATATATTTAATCATTTTTGTGGATAAAAGCTATTTGAAAACATAAAGACAATGACATACACAAAGAAACTGTCATAGCACAATAGATAGCATAGCAATAGTGTTACACCCTCAATCCTCAAGTTGGTTGGCTGCATTCGGTGGTATGAGTGAGCTGAGGGAGGCATGCAATGGACTGAGCAGGGGTGCATGCTTGCACGAGTGGGCTGAGAAGGCAGTGTGATCTTGAAAATGTGATGGACCATGGTCAAGGCTTGGCTGGTTGAAAGCCTAGCGTGTGCAGTAGACAGCATGTGAGCCATCAGTTCAGGTACATGATACTATCATTATCACCTGGACAATTAGACATCCAACCCAAAATAGCAACGACCCAATTGCAAGAGCAGAGCTCTACCAACTGAGCTATATCCCCCCTAGCCAAGTGGAGCATGCATGAAGGAGTAGATGCTTCTTCTATTCTTTTACTTGGCGCAGCTGGAAAATCTTGGACTTGAACCAGAGACCTCGCCCGTGAAGTAAATCACCACACCTACTGTCCAACCAATTGGGAGAGAATCAATAGATTCCTTTTCGGGAGCAATTCATCCTTCCCAAACGCAACATACAACTCTCCAGTGTACTGCACTCTCAAAGTGTGCTTGTTTCCCTCCTTCCTTACCATGGCAAGTCTCTGTGAAATAACTCCGATGAGAAGAAAAAAGAAGGCATTAAGAGGATGAGCCATGGGCAGGTTGATGGGCAGTGGGTGGATTGTTCACGTGCAAGTCAGGGTTGAGCTACTAAGTATGTTGGCATATTTATGAATGTGGGAAACGAGTTTGGGCTGTGGAATGCTTTGCAAAGGCAAGGTTGGGCCACATACAGGTGATGCGAGGTAGTGGGGCTGTGTGGCCAGATTTAGGGTGGCATTGGCACAGGCCAAGCCCTCCATTGTGTGCATTGGCTAAGTAGTGTAATTGAGCATATGCTTGGGTTGCCAGATGGGTTTGCATAGCCTATGGTGGGCTGGGACATGTGCACAGGTAGTGATATGAGTAGAACAAGTGGAAACATCCTGGTTTGACAATTACCAAGTAGTTGGTATGCAGATATGGAGATGTTCTGGCAGCATGGAAAGCCTCCAAGACAACAAGCTGTTGGTTCCAAAGAGTAATTCCAGATTGTTGCAGAAAGTATAACATAACTGCCGTTTGCACTTTGATCAAAAGTGTTGAGGGAGGCAACATCATGAAGAAGAGATGCATGTGAGACATTTAGGCAGCAGGGGTGAGTTCTGTGTAAGACAAAACACGTTCTCTTAGGCTGTTGGGTTGTCAACAGCATGGCTTAAAGCAGTCAATAGATTGAGAAATGTAGGATTAGTGTAATCTGTGCATATCTTGTAAGCCATGGTGACTGGTTTAGACTATGATAGAATCCCTTGTGAGTGTTTTGTGAGAGGGAGCCTTAGTTGTCCATTGTAGATGCGGTAAGTTATAAAGGTTGGGAGTACTTTCCATATGCTGTTATATTGTGCGCTCTTTATTCAGATACACCGTAGGACAGCTCCTTTGTTTGTGTGATGGGTTATTGACTGACAAGTGACAACTAAACACACATACTTTTTTTTTTTTTTTTTTTTTTGAGAAGATAAATACGCTTACTTAATGCCATTACAAGCCAAAATTTTTGGGATAAAAATTTTCCATGCACAGCATGATAAACATTAAAACCCCTTTTACACCATCTAATATACTCTAAATTTTTACAAAATTAAACAAACCAAAGGAGACAAAATTTTAAACAAAATAATGAAAGGAAAAAAAAAATACACAGATCCTTACACTATCTTATTTAACATGTAATATTGGTATAGTCTAAAATATTGGACCCCACATAATTCCTTTTAAGTTAACTGTCATCAAGAAACACACACACACACACATATAATATATCTCAAAACTCACAAATTTATACTTCAGAATTTCAATATTTCAAGGAGCTGTTATATCATTTTCCACATGATTTTGTACATTTTATATGTTCCAATGGAAAAGAAACTACAGAGTCTGCACTCAAATCAAGTTTATTAGTACATCAAGTATACAAAGTCATCTAATGGAGCTCTATAACTTTCTAGTCCTGGACCTTTTCCCTGTCCACATACACCATATATTGAAGCAGTCTCCATCCTTTTAAATTACTGAAGTTGAGAAGAATTTTACCCTATATGGCAATCTGAGAAATTACTTTCTAAATGTCTGGCCATGCTTTGACATGTGCAAAGCTTGAAAATAGAAATCCTAATAAACATGGGAAAGGAAAAAAAAAAAAAAAAAAATTTAAATGTGTACATGAGAGAGAGGGATACCATGAAGCTGCCTCTTCTAGGGCAAATAGGACACCACCGACTGGAGCACGAAAAGCAGCAGCCACACCAGCAGCTGCACCACAAGTGATCATGTCTCTCCGGTCCCGATCATTTTTGAAGTATCTTAGCCATTTCCAAGTCAAATGGTACTTGCGAGAACCCCCCTGCCCCAGTAAATTGGCTATGCAAGCACCTGTGTGGACCATAGGCCCTTCTTTACCCACCACAAAGCCAGCAGAAACACCAAGAACAGATCCAAAAATCTGCCAAAATCAAAATTGTAACCATCACAGACACAGATTTACCTGGATTTTTTTTTCCTTTAATTTTTTTCTGATAAAAAATTAAAAAATATATACTAAAGAATAGGGAAGCTATAATCAGAGCCTTCTACAATGTAAGGATTAAGCAAACCAGGAAATACAGAAGAGTTACTAGGTACTAGCCCCCTACAATCAAGTATAACATTAAAAGAAAAAAAAACAAAACAAACAAACAAACATAAACTGGAAGATTTGATCTCAATAAGATGGATAAACAACAAAGGGGATAATGGATCCCCTTTTCTCAACCCTCCAAAGCTGTCAAAAAGAACAGGGGTGCCATTCACCAACACCAAAAATCTAACTGTGAAAAAAAAAAAAGCTATCCACTTCTTCCATTTCTCACCAAACCCAAACAATTCAAGAATATCAAGTAATCCCAATTATATGGTCAAAGGCTTTCTCCATATCAAGTTTAACTATAAACCCCAGTATCTAGTCCCTGAGCCTGCCATCCAAACATCCATGCGCTATTAAAACTGAATCTAAGATTTGTCAACCTCCGACAAATGCATAGTGATATTCCAACACTAGCTTTCCCTATCACTGTTGTTAGAGTCCATTTGGAAACAACTTATTTAGCTGAAACTGAAAACTTTTTGTTAAAAATATTGTATATAAAGCTAAAAGCTAGTTGAAATAGTATAATAGGACCCATGAATAGTACCAAAAAGTGCAATAGGACCCATGAATAGTAGTAAAAATAAACTAAATAGTAAAAAAAGTTGCATTTTTCGGCCAATGCCAAACGCAACCTTAGTTTGATTCTAGTACCTTTGCAAAAATTATATACATGCTTCCAACCAAACAAATTGGTTTAAAGTCTCTTAGGCTTCAAGCTCCATTTTTCTTTGGCACTAGGGTTATAAAGCATTAAAAGATTTCTCAAAACAGCACGTAGAGAAATCTAAGACATCCTTTTCCATAACTTTGAATGATTCTTTCCTTTAGAAAAATGAATTATCTTAAACTAGTATAAACCATTTTGTTTCACCATTCAAACCTATTTTAGGACTCAAACAGCTGATCTGTGATTCTCAATAGATACTCCATTTGCCAGCTCTATTGTTTAAGAAAAGATCATGAATACTTTGACTCATTTCCATTTTATTTCTTTCATGTTTACACAGAGGTAGAGGGAACACAAACTTTTCAACCTCCGACAAATGCATAGTGATATTCCAACACTAGCTTTCCCTATCACTGTTGTTAGAGTTCTTTTGGAAACAACTTATTTAGCTGAAACTGAAAACTTTTTGCTAAAATTACTGTAGATAAAGCTAAAAACTAGTTGAAATAGTACAATAAGACCCATGAATAGTACCAAAAAGTGCAATAGGACTAATGAATAGTAGTAAAAATAAGCTAAATAGTAAAAAAAGTTGCATTTTTCAGCCAATGCCAAACGCAACCTTAGTTTGATTCTAGTACCTTTGCAAAAATTATATACATGCTTCCAACCAAACAAATTGGTTTAAAGTCTCTTAGGCTTCAGGCTCCATTTTTCTTTGGCACTAGGGTTATAAAGCATTAAAAGATTTCTCAAAACAGCACGTAGAGAAATCTAACACATCCTTTTCCATAACTTTGAATGATTCTTTCCTTTAGAAAAAATGAATTATCTTAAACTAGTATAAACCATTTTGTTTCACCATTCAAACCTATCTTAGGACTCAAACAGCTGATCTATGATTCTCAATAGATACTCCATTTGCCAGCTCTATTGTTTAAGAAAAGATCATGAATACTTTGACTCATTTCCATTTTATTTCTTTCATGTTTACACAGAGGTAGAGGGAACACAAACTTTTCACCTTTACAAAGAGAGTGCTTGGAGCTAGTATTGAATAAGCATCCACACCATTGAGATAGGCTTTCACCTCAGGAATACCAGATCCTGCTGCTGCTGGAGCAATGAAAGCACAAAGAGCTGCAGCAGCAGCAGCTAAACCTAAATTGCAACCAGCATATGCTGCGAAAGCCTTGAAATATCTGCACTGAAACCATTACAGTGTCAACGCTATAATAGAGAAATGACATGAGAATTTAAATATGGATCTCACATGCATTCAAGATGGTTAGAAATTATGTATTCTCCCAGCACATGCTCAGTAAAGTGATGTAATTCAATAAAAAGAAAAACAATAATTGTTGTCACACTACAGTTTTTTTTTGATAGGTAATAAGACTTTATATTGAAAAAATTGAACATCATGCTCACGATAGTGAACACTTTGAACAAGAAACAGATACAAAAAAATCAAGAACTAAAAGAACTAGAGGCTAAAAACTCAGATAAAGAATTACAATTCGTACACCCCCAAATACGAGCCCAAAGATGCAATAGTATATTTAGATGCACCTCAAGTATTCAATCTTTCCAATGAATTTTTTTTTTTTTTTTTAAAGGAAACAAGAGGCAAGAAAATACAAAATTGCATAGCTAAATATGAGTTTACTATTAAATTTGAAAAAGATTGTATTATTCACTCATTTCATTGTATAAACTGAAAGCAGGAAATTTAAATCCCAAACTGATCACTATTTTCCATGCTCATATAATTAAAATTTAGAATTTTTTAGTTATATATATATATATATATACATATATATTTTAAGGAACAAAGGAAAAGCCCAGAAAATGTGTGAAGTATGCAGCCCCTATGAGTCCCACTGAGATGTGTACATGTATGGCTAAAATGTGTTTCATCCAAGATTATAGGGATGGAAATTTTGCTCCATGCTGCTCCAACCTGCTTCATTTTTCCTCACCTCTCTCAGATTTTCCCCTCCCCACAAAGGTGGTGGGGTAGGAATGGGGCGAGATTTTTACCCTGCACCCTGGGCCAGGCCCGGATGGATTTAGGTGGCCCACCCCGCCCCACCTCACATATATTTACCAAAATACCTTTACTTTATTTATACTTTAAAAATACCCCAGGTTTCTTACTAACTTATTTTATTAAGTATTATGATACTTGGATGTTAAGACTTTTTTTTGTCTTGTTCAATAATTTAGTTTTTATTGTTGAATTGCATGGTAAAATTAGTTTGATTTGATGTGGTCTATTTAATTGCAATTTTAAGTTTGTTTTCATATTATTGTAATAGTGTAGGGCAGGGCAAGGCAGGTCAACACAAAGTGAGGCCTTGCAGGGCAGGGCAACATGCCCCAATATGTGGGGCAGGGAGGGGATGGGACAAGGCAACTACCCTACAAAGCACCCATGATCCAGCCTGCCCTGCCCCATTGCCATCCTATCCAAGAACTTCAAAATACCCCTTATGAGACTCTCCCATCCCAATTAGCAAAGAAGAAAAATGTGAGTATCAGAGTATGACATCTCTCAATATGATATGAGGGCAGCAAGGAGCTCAATTCCTTCAAAGACTCTCCATGGGCACACACACATGCATGCACGTGTGCACACACTCTCATGCACTTTCGCACATGCACACACCCACCCATCCAGCCAATAGCACAAAGTTGCATATGCACGCCTACGGACACATACATGCTCTGGCAGACATTCACATACACAATCATACACACAATCACATGTAGACAATGGCAGAGAGAAGCTACTATCCAAGTAACCTTATTTATCTTTTGTTGCTTTAAAGCACAAACTTCTGAACATATTCGAAAAAGAATATTGCATGATTGGGTGGGGGTAGGGATAGGCATGACAATGCTTCGAGTAATCTTCTCATGCTTTAAGAGCTGGGCAATTGTAAAATTTGTATTTCATCAATTCTGAATGATTTAAGGAGAGAAGAGGAATTGATGCAGGTGGCAAAAAGTTCATGGAAAGTAAGTTCAAAGACAGAAAAATAAATAGGAATTTGGTTTAAATCCAATGCAAGGGCCTCTTGCAATTTTGTAGCCAGTTGCTGCTGGTTCATGTTTTCTTAGTTTTTAGACACTATGGGTGTTTGTGAAATTTGAATGTGTTTAATAAGTGGCCCATGAGTCTTATTTTGAATTTTTGGACCCTCTTAGTACTTTGTTTTCAGCTAAGATTACTAGTTTCATTATTGTTTTCCATTTTGATGCAGTAATCCTAGTCCAATTAGCCTATGTACATATATAAATATGTATTTGTAATAGCCTATCTATATAGATCAAATTGAATATGAAGAGCCTATAGCTGCTTTTTTTGATGCTCTGTGATACGTTGTGTCAGTCTTCTTCCTTAGGTGATTGCTATGGAAAACCTAGGCTAGGTGTGATTACTTAGGCTTATCTTCTTCTTCTTCCTCTTCTTCTGTTTGACACAGATCATATTTGCTACCTGCAGCAAAGCATACCCGAAATCTCTCTTCTTCTTTTTTGTTGATAAATAATAGCTTTAATTAAAAAAGGCGGAGAGAATACACAAAGTCCTCCTAAAGAATTAGGATGAAAAGATTTTATACTCTATATAAGATAATCTATGAAATCCACAGTAGAATGCAGCTGCATCCAAGAGCATAAGAATACTCATAGTCTCATACAATGATCTCAAAAATGAAGATTTAAGCTTAATGTTTTTGCTCTCTCTCTTTCCCTCAATATTGCACAAATAAGTCATTAGAGAACTCGCGTCAACTATGGTAAAATGGCATAAGAGCCAAATCTTGCCCAACCAACCCCAAAAATCGCTGACATTAGAGATTTAAGTAGAAAAGATTGTGATACTCTGAATTTTCTAGATTTATGTGTGGATTTGGATTTGAAGGTGTTGTGTAGGCATGTATTGAGTCCCTTATTGAATGCTTACTAGGTCGATATGAGTTTTATAAACTACTATGAGGAACCCTAATCATAACTTAATTAATCCTTTTGAAGATAGCATAGATAGTGATACTGCTTCCATAGGTTGTGACAAATGGTAAAAGAGGTGGTACTAATTTCAAATTATGTCTTGACTCTACCTACTATTTTAATAAAAATTAAAAATTAAAAAAACCCTAGAAAAGTGATAATTTATCAAACTCATTGATTCCAATTCCTAATCACCAAAATTCCGAACAAGATGATGTTCTACGAGTGTGTCCCCTCTTAATTTGACATCCCCAAATAGGAATAAATAGAAAAATCCTAATCAACAATAATGGAAAATAGTTTTGGAAACAGTTTGTTCAAAGCTTGATTCTCACACCATATATCATGCCACACATAGTGAATACAATTATAAAACTGAAAATCTCTCCCACTCCACCCTAATACTCCTCCGTAGACTAGTACCTCTAACTAAACTCATTGTCCATTGCATCCCTGCTTCCCCAAATTTTACACCAGTCCTGGTCACCAAAGATGGTTTTTTTTTTTTTTATGAGATAGGAGTACTTCACTCAGATTAGATAGATGTCGCAGAACATACTGTACAAGTACAACAATCCCCACTATTAATCAAACCCCTACAGTCAATTAACCGCACCCACCAGAACCAATTATCGGATAATCTAAGGGCTTTTCATCGCTGACGGGCTAAGCAATTTATCCTCATGCCCAAGAGGAACACCAAAGATGGCTTTTGTCGTCGCTAAAGTTCCAAACTCATTTTCCTAACAAGCCCTAATTAGAAACACCCAATTTTCAAACCACTAGCCATGAAATCTTTTAGTTGAACATATAAACACACTATACTTAAGTTTCAAATTCCAATCGTGGCAACCCCATATTATCCCTATACCTATGACACAATCAAACCACAATCAAGAAATCCAAGATGGTGCTGAAATTAGCAGCCTTGAAACAACTTGTGTACTAAAGGACAGAGGATCTTTGAATTTGACACTATATTTTTCATTACTAAAGGCCAATGAACTGTAACTCAAATAGTACCTCTTCCCTCCCATGAGAATGGGTGGACATTGAATTCATGACTCATAAGGCCCATTGAGTACAAGTGTAAATCACAATCCAAAAAAGTAGGAATGGTTGAAGTAGGAATGGGGAAATTCTGGGCAATTGGGGTTTGATGGGGCTAATCAGGGAAATTTATAACTATGCTTGATTTTAAGTCTGGTTTACAGCAAGCAACAAATGATTCCTAAGATAATTTAAAAGAGAGAGAGAGAATGTGATGACAGTACAAGCAATCTCCTTTACATTTCCTTGGTCAAGCACACCTCTGATAGAATGTGATGGCAGTTTCAGAAGAAGCAATAAAGTTATTGAAACCTTTCAACCTTTCATTACAGAATACATACTCTGTATGTAGGGTGCTGCAACATCTTTTCCTAATAGGACTACAATTCCTATATTAAATGAAAGCAATTAAAACTAAACAGAACAAAAAAAAATTCTAAATCCAAAAAAAAAAAAAAAAAGTAAAACACTCAAAAAAGGACTACAGGTATAGGTATAATCCATTCTAGCAATTTTGGAAATTACCAAAACACCCATGGTTTTTTTTTTAAGACTAAGAAAACAATCAGAGAACTATACGCTTAAAGAAAATCAAAACAAATCTTCCTTTTGGTTCACATTCTACAATATAAAATATAGTGAAGGAAAGATGAGAAAAGAAATAGGAGTTGTCTTACTTGTCCTCAGACATGAGATTGCTAGTCAGCAACAACTTGAAACCAGCTATATTCTCAACTGCAATATTGTTGAAGAAGCCAACTAGTCCAGTACCTAACCCAATAAGAAGTGCAAATGCCCACTTGAGTAAAAGGTACTGAAATATCTGAATCTTCTTCCGAGACCTCCAGTCCTGCTTAAATAATTCATTTTCAATAATCCTGAAATGGCACAAACAAGTAAATCTCTAATCGCCTTAGCCTTCAGTCCTGATATTAGTAAAACAGGCTCTTAGATAAAAGTGAGGTAATTCCCAAAGTTATGATGTTTCATTCTGGTCAGCTTGGAAATAAAACTGTGACACAAACATATTCATAAATTTGTGAATGCATTGTAAAACAGAAAAGAAGAAAAGCTTTTTGTATATGAAGATGAAAAATAAATATAAGTATGTACATCAAACACTATGCACCCAGATGCACGAAAGAGGCTAATTTAATAGTAAGAAAGAAAACAAGGCTGTAAACAGAAATTTGTCAGTGTAACGACTTGCAACTTTTACAACTGAATCACGTGTGTTGACAACTTAATTGTTAAAGGGGCTTCAGTAAGGCCAAAATCAATAGCAAGGAGTACCATGATCAAAATCATTAATCATTAGAATGCATCTTTTGAAGTATAACTCTATACACAATGTAGTATCATCTGCTTGTTGTACATCAATCAACAGCAGAAATTCAGTGGAAATTCATCCATAAAAATTAGCAAGTCCCCTTTATGAATTCAAAATAGTCCTTCTAATTAGGCACTATCCACTCCTTCAATCCTCAGTGAATCTGCTTGTTGTAGGCAAAGAACCAGAATATCTCTTCCATAATCAAATTCAAGACCCCAAATGAAAATTACTGCTTTCCAAGCTACATCCAATCATATTAAATTAACCCCAACTCAAATTTCAAAGACCACTTCCCTTATAATCACCTTTCGTTCAAATATTTGGAGAACATGCTTAAAATAAAAATGGTGACATAACACATGCATACTGGAAGCCGTTCTTTTTATATAAATGGCTTTAGATTACTTTGTTTTGCATGGTGAAATTATTCATGAAAATAAAAAAAAAAAAATTTGAAACAGAACTTACTCATAGTCAAGGCTCTCAATGGGGCAAACATTGGCACCAACAATGGCAATCTGGGAGGTGGTGTTGGTCCTCTTCACCAGAAGCGGCTTTGTGTATGATAAGTTTTTGTCCGATACCTCTGACCTGCACCTCTCAATCTCCTTCGCATCCAACAGACCCTCATTTTCAATGTCATGCACATCATCACTTTGGTTCACATTTTTTTCTTGATCCATTCCCTTGCTGTCTATTCTTGTTTGAGATTTTCGGCAACTTAGTATTACACTTACTTAGTAAATCTATCTGCATGCAAAATCCACAAAATCCTAATCATAATTGAGAAATTCAGATGGCAAATTCAAAACTTAATTAACTACAAACAATTTCCATACTCCCTGATGCACAGATCCACAACAAACTGGAACAGAGTAATGATCACAAATATTTATATGATATCAATTGAACTGGTGAAATTAAGCATATGCAAAACCATCTAAAGATAGGATGACAAAGGCGCGAACAGTCCAAGTATCTAATACGCATTACCTTGTATCAAATATACATGATATGTGTAGAGTGGGTCTGAGTAACGAAAAAATCTGAAGAAGAAAAAGATCTACCAATGAGCTCTCCAAGACCCGCTAAAATGGGATATTTTTATGACTTTTTTTTACGCTTACACTAGGAGTCTATGGTTATTGCCAAGAAACCTTGCTATCATTACTGTTTATTTTTGGTTTGGTTTTGTGGACTCAATCATTGCAGTGATTAGTATAATTTCATTTTTATTTAGTCCTGCTTCCATTATAGCAATAAAATTTTCAAAAAAAACTCCAAACACAAAAAACAGAGAAATTAATTAATTAATAGTACTATAATAAGAACAACAAAGAGTTAATAACTTGGGGGAGGCTGAAGGTTGTTGTGTACTTACAACAATAAACGATTTGATGTTGCTTGCTTCTGCTTTAACAAGTCAAAGTCACAGTTGATCTCCCATCAAAAAAAAAAAAAAAGTAACAGTCGATCTTTATGAAGGACTCATTTTGGAAATAAGGTACACACACTAATCATAAAGGAATTTGAGTAATTGCAATCAGGGATCTTTCATTCAAATGACACATAAATTTGGAACCACATCTAGTTTTTACAAACACAAACAGGTTGAAGAAAGTCAAATGGTACATAAAAAAATAAATGGAAGGATATTTTATTTTTGGACCTCACCATCGTGATCGTGTTGACTGAAAATGATGATGAAGAGGACGAGTTAGAATAAAAGACAGCGACGTTGTCTTTTATTCAAAAAAGTAATAATAATAACTCTGACACATACAGAGCAGCAGAGAGAGAGAACTGTGAAGTCATGTGTTGCGTGCAAGAGAGAGAGATGTGATAAGTCTTTTCACGATTGGCTAGTAATGCAATCTAGACAATAAAGTGGGTGAACCACAATTTCTCAAAAAAAAAAAAAAAGTGGGTGAACCACAATGGGATAGCGTCCAAAAATGATTAGGTGCCGCCTAAGATTTTTACTGTAATATGTTTGGAAAATTATTAACTACTCCGATTGAAGTAATGGGATTCAAGGTGTACACTATGCAAAATTCTTAAGTATTCTTTAAGCATGATAAATATTGTTTTTTCTTCTCATATTTATGGTGAATATCATCATAAATTTAATGAATAGACCCTACATTAAATGTGAGGGGAATGAGTTTCATTCTCTGTATTCCAAGAGGACCTAAATATTACTCTTATATGAGATGATGGAACACCACGTCAATGTAATCTAAAAGTACTTAATAGTTACTCGTGTAGCTTTGTTTAAAGGTGAAGAATAATGCTACTTAACATTCCTTTTTACAATTAAGAATTATTGTAAAATTATTGTGAAAATGTTATGTCCGTAACTTTATTCAAATATGAGTTCCAGTTAGCTCAATTGATAAAATCTATGACGGTTAAATAAGATATTTAGAGTTCAATCTCCGCTTACACCAAAAATCGATTGGTGTCTTGGTCAAATGATAATGAACTATCATTAAGAGCCGACACCATAACTTAAAACTATGTTTCAAAAAAAAAGTAATTTTATATAAAGCTTACAAATAAAAAGAGTAGTGTTAAGATTACAACATTTTTATAATAAAGCTTACAAATAAAAAGAGTAGTGTTAAGATTACAATATTTTTATAATAAAGCTTACAAATTGTGATAATTACATGCCATAATGACACATTTGAAATCATATTTTGAAAATATAATTTCAGTTATATTTGAAAATACAATTTCAACTAAAGTTCTATACAATACTTTGGTCTAGAACATCAATAATTAGGAAAAACATAATTATGTGCAACAATAATTAGCAAAAAACGAGGGTTTTCTCTCTAGGCTTTCCCTGGAAACCCTAGAGGTGAAAAAAGGGGCTATCATAGCATCAGGGCTGCCGCTAGGCAGAAATTTCTCTCCGTGCAAACAGTAGAACCAGTTCTGTTAAAGAAAACATGGAGGAGATCACAGATCGGTGTGCAAAGCTAAAGCTGTCATTGAGAGAAGATGCTGAAGTAACAATCCGGACTCCACTGACAGAGGAGGGTCTGGTCCTTATTGGCAAGTTTTGTACTAAGCGCAAAATTAATCTAGAGTCAGTGGCCAAAGTATTGAAATCGGTTTGGAGAGCGGAACACAATTTTGAAGTCAGTGATTTGGGTGAAAATAAGGTAATGTTCCTTTTTCAATCAAAGGATGATATGGACAGGGTGTTATTGCTTAGTCCGTGGTCTTTTGATAAATACTTGCTGATCCTCCATAAGATGATGCGAGGAGAGGCGGTGAAGGACATTAAGTTTGATAGGTCACCTTTTTGGATTCAAATACATGGGCTGCCCACAATGTGTCAGACCAAGGAAGTTGGAATGAGTATTGGAGCAACCCTAGGGGAGGTGGTGAAGGTAGACGTCAATGGGAATGGTTTTTGTCTGGGAAATTCTCTGCGCATAAGGGTCCTACTTGATGTTTCCTTACCATTGTGCCGAGGCCGTAAGGTGCGCTTGGGGGAAGGTGGTTTAAAATGGGTGGACTTTAGATATGAGAGGCTGCCTATATTTTGTTATCTGTGTGGGAAGATTGACCATGATGAAAGGGACTGTTTACAGTGGATACGAAGTAGTGATAACTTAAAGCCAGACGAGAAGCAATTCGGTCCATGGCTACGCGCGGTGCAGGATAAAAACCAAAAACCACAGCTCGTTATGGCAGGCAACCAAGGCGAACAAAGGTTTGGGGATGAGAGCAGGGAGGTTCGCGCTGCAGGAAGGAGTGCACCGCCGGAAACAGTGGGTGGGAATACAAGCAGTCCAGGTACGACGGTGAGGGTGGCGGACCTGAGGGCTGATGTGGAGAAAGCATTAAAATCTCCAGCTCATGGACGTCTCATAATCCCGGATATCCCGCATGATTTAAAGTTTGAGCAGCAGATCAAGGAAATTGATGACTCTATTCACGGTAGTGTGTCCTCCTTGATTTCAGTAACAGCCCAGGAACCACATCCAGGTAAGGAATTAAAGATGCAAGCCATGCACGTGACCAAGCCGAAAGAAGGAGGGCAACTACACGTACTTGGGCCGAAAACTGGTACCCTAGTCCAATCACTAATGACTGGGCCTCAGTGTGACATTAGTGAGCCCATGCATGAAAGTAATATCAAGGTGGGATTAGCCCATTCTGGTGCAAGTTTTAGTGTGGGGATGTCATCTCCAAAAAAGCAAACAGCCCAGGGAGCAAGGAAAAACAGAGGAGGCAGTCACAAGAAGTTTAAAGAAAACAGAGTATTACCTGGCAAGGAGAATAAATGGGGTACTGAAGAAACACAAACCCAAGAAGACAAAACCAGCGAAGACTTGCCCATGGACTTTGAAATGATTGAGACAGGAATAAAAAGAAGAGCAAGGGCACCTTTGTCTGAGTTGGAAGGAGAAGAAGACAATGGGAAACGCATTAAAAGGGAGGGGGAGGTACAGGAACTTGGCAAACTATTAGCACAACATTTGGGATCGGCGGAGACTGCAATGCAGTCCCGCCGGGCACAATGAGTGCCATTAGTTGGAACTGTAGGGGGCTTGGGAACCCCCTAACAGTGAAAGCTCTCCAAAAGGTTGTGTTGGAGAACGATCCCACCTTAGTTTTCTTAATGGAGACTAAGTTCGATGTTACGGAGATGGACGGAGTTAAACAGAAAATAGAAAGGCAGCAAGGTTTAGTGGTACCGAGTATTCGAAGGGCGGGAGGGCTAGCTCTCTTGTGGAAGAATTCATTACAGGTTGATTTATTGTCATATTCCCAAAGGCATATTGATGTCATAATCTCTGAAGAACAGGGTAGAAAGAAGTGGAGGTTTACCGGATTCTATGGGCATCCGGAGACAAGTAAAAGAGGAGAATCATGGCTACTGCTGGAGACTCTTAGTCGTCGGTGCAATTTGCCGTGGGTTTGTATAGGGGACTTCAATGAAATAATGCATGCTAAGGAAAAAAATGGTGGTGGGGTTAGGCCGGAAGGACAGATGAGATACTTTCGTGAGACAATCAACAGGTGTAGATTGAGAGATATGGGTTACGTGGGGTCGGACTATACTTGGAGTAGAAGACTTGGTAGCCGAGGTTGGGTGAGAGAAAGACTTGATAGAGCTTTGGTGTCCACAAACTGGGCAGGAACTTTCCCACGGGTAAAGCTTCATCACTTATCCAATTCGGCATCTGATCATAGTATTTTGGTGCTCAAGGAAACTAATCCAAGAAGACAACAAAGGCGGCAAACAAGATTGTTCCGGTTTGAATCTATGTGGCTTGAAGATGAAGGATGCAAAAAAGTGGTAGAGGAGGCTTGGGAAAGGGGACGGTCCAGCTGTGCACAATGGCCTTTAGAAGTTTGTCTAGATGAATGTCAAAGATCACTGAAGTCATGGAATAGTCACTCCTTTGGTCACGTTGGAAAGCAAGTTGCAACAATACAAAGAAAGCTCCAAATACTTGAAGCCATGAAGGGTACTGGGACGGATATGGAGGAAATCCATAAAACAAAATTGGAGCTTAATAAATGGCTTGGCATTGAAGAGGAAATGTGGCATCAGAGAAGCAGGAATAATTGGCTAAAGGCAGGGGATAGGAATACTGCATTTTTCCATACTAAAGCCACCAACCGATACCAAAGGAACACTATTAGCAAAATATGGAATGCAAACAGTGGGTGGATGGAGGATGCAGATCAGATTGGGGAGACTTTTGTGCATTATTTTGATGAGCTTTTCACTACCTCAAGGCCGAAGGTGGAGAAAGAAATGCTTGATGCAATACATCCTAAAGTCACTGCCAGGATGAATAATACTCTCATGCGAGAATTCCAAGTAACGGAGGTGGAGAAAGCACTTAGACAAATGCACCCGCTAACAGCACCTGGCCCAGACGGTATGCCGCCTTTATTCTTTCATCAATTTTGGCCCACTGTTAAATCTATTGTCATTCATACTGCACTTGATTTTTTAAATCATGGTATATCCCCTCCTAAGTTTCATGACACACACATTGTTCTCATTCCTAAAACAAAAAATCCAGAAAAAGTAACAGATTATAGGCCAATTTCATTATGTAACGTGGCTTACAAAATAGCTTCAAAAGCTGTGGCAAATAGGATGAAACCGGTGTTGCAGGAAATCATAGGAGAAAATCAAAGTGCTTTTGTAGCGGATCGCCTCATTACAGACAATGTCTTGGTGGCCCATGAATTGATGAATCATATTAGCAAGAGGAGGAAGGGTAAATGTGGCGAGATGGCCATAAAGCTGGACATGAGCAAGGCGTACGATCGGGTCGAATGGGAATGCCTGAAGCAGATTATGATGAAGCTTGGCTTTCATACGAATTGGATTAGAACGGTGATGAATTGTGTATCTTCAGTGCGATATGCGGTTAGACTTAATGGGCAGCCATATGATTTGAACCGGCCAACCCGTGGGTTGAGACAGGGTGATCCATTATCACCATATCTCTTCCTGATATGCGCTGAGGGCCTTTCAGCAATGCTACATCAGGCAGCCCACAGGAAAGCTATTAAAGGGGTGGCAGCTTCAGTGAGTGGCCCCAGAGTATCCCACTTATTCTTTGCCGATGACAGCCTGGTGTTCGCAAGAGCTACAGTGAGTGAAGCTATGGAAATTTTAAGAATTCTTAAAGTTTATGAAGTCTCCTCTGGACAACAGCTTAATTGCCACAAAACCTCATTATATTTCAGCCCTAACACTGAAAATGGAATCAAAGAAAAGGTGAAAAGAATGTTCGGAGCTCAGGTTATTAAAACTCATGAAGCATATCTGGGTCTGCCATCTCTTGTTGGAAGATCCAAGAGCAATACTTTTGCTCAGCTTAAACAGAGAGTGGTGAATAAGGTCTCGGGTTGGAAAGAAAAGATCTTAACGCCAGCAGGAAAGGAAGTCCTAATTAAATCTGTAGCTCAAGCCGTACCTTCATATACCATGAGTTGCTTCTTGTTACCAAAGAATCTGTGTGAGGAGCTGACTAAGGTGATCAAACAATTCTGGTGGGGTCAGACTGGAACCGAGAGGAAAATTGCTTGGTTGAACTGGGATGTGATTTGTCAACATAAAGACAGAGGAGGTATGGGATTTCGTGAGTTACGAAGTTTTAACTTGGCGCTCTTAGCCAAACAAGGATGGAGGCTTCAAACAAATTCCAATTCCCTGTTTAGCCGAGTGTACAAAGCCAAATACTTCCCACATTGCAGTTTTGCCGAGGCAGACCTAGGCCGGAATCCGTCCTATGCATGGCGAAGTTTAATGGCGGCGCAAAGCATAGTCCGAAGAGGTATGAGGTGGCAGGTAGGAGATGGTGAGAAGATTCGGGTGTGGCAGGACAAGTGGATTCCCAGACCTTCAACATACAAGGTGATCTCAACAGAAAAACCACACTCAAAAAATGCTCTGGTTTCTGACCTCATAAACAGAGCAACCAAAGAGTGGAATAAAGACAAATTGGAGAGTTGGTTCTTACCTGAAGATAGAGAGGCCATTTTAAGTATCCCTCTGAGCTCCAGTCGCACACAGGATAGACTAGTATGGGCTGAGAATAAAAGTGGGAAGTTTACTGTCAAAAGCGCTTATGCCTTAGCGCTGGAAGCGAAGCAACTTGATACCAATGCAGCTTGCTCTGATGAGTCAGCCAGGAGGAAGATTTGGAAAACTATATGGAAGATGAAGACCCCACAGAAAATAAAACACTTTGCCTGGAAGGCAGGACGTGGAATCCTAGCTACGAAGTCCAACCTAGCTAAGCGGAGAATCATTACAAATGGGATATGTGATCTGTGTGGAAAAGAGGAGGAAACGATATGCCACTTACTATGGACCTGTGATCATGCTAAAGAAGTTTGGACGAATAGCAAATTCGCCTCATCGTTGGATATCTCATCGCACTGGAGTTTCTTGGATGTAGTGGCGAGTTTACAGAGGAATGAAACATCTCGGCCTGGGCAATTGGAGCAGATCATCACGGTTTGCTGGGGCATTTGGAAGAATCGAAATGACCTTCGGATGGGGGGAAAAGGAAGGGCTGGGAGAACAGTGCTAAGAAACGCGTTACACCTGGTGGAGGAGTTCCGAGTCGCAAATGAAGGAAAAACAGAGCCCCAGACCGATCCAGCTGCTCCGGTCTCATGGAAACCTCCGAGCCAAGGTTACTACAAAGTAAACCTGGATGGCGCGGTCTTTTCGAGCAAGAAACAAGCAGGGGCCGGAGTAATAATCCGGGATGATGCTGGGGAGGTAATCACTGCTTTAAGCAAGAAATGGAAGTGTCCGTTGGGTGCAATAGAAGCGGAAGCAAAAGCCTTGGAAGCTGGAGTTGAGTTCGCAAAAGATGTTGGTATTAGAGAGGCTGAGTTTGAAAGTGACTCACTGTTAGTTTGTAATGCTCTACAAGGACTGGGATCACCTCCTTCTTCAGTATCGAATGTGCTGGCCGGAGTGTTGAACCAGATGTCGTACTTTAGGCAGTGGAAGGTCACTCACACTAAACGACAGGGAAATGTCCCTGCTCACTTATTAGCTCAACACGCAAAAGACGTTGAGGATTATGTTGCATGGCTAGAGGAATGTCCTAGCCTGATTGAGCATGCTTGTCTGCATGACAGAAATGTAACCCAATGATTTGGTATTAATAAAGTCAAGTATTTCCTATCAAAAAAAAAAAAAAAAAAATTAGCAAAAGCGTAATTTTGTTCTCATTTGTCCCCCAGCACAGATTTTTACCTATCCGAACAAACCGCGAGTACAAATGCAAACTACAACAAAGTCCGACTTATCACTGATATAAAAATATAAAATGGAGTACAATGTCATTCTACTCTTTGTCTTTGCCGTTTTTCGCCCGTAGTATAACAATAAATAATAATTTATAATTTTCTCAAATCTGAGCCCACTTAGTGGTGTACGCGTGCAAAGATTTTCAGTTTAAACATGTTCAAACTTTCGACAAATACTAGAAACTAGTAATTAAGATTCACGAAGTCATGACAATTTCGTGAGCCAACTTTGTATGATTAATTGGAATCCAAATCTCCTATCCAATTTTTTCTGCTCCGCTCTATCTTCCACCAATAAAAATTTATCACGAGTTAACATAACTAATTAAATATTATCGTTATTGACTTATTTATATTACTATTTGATGAGGGAATAACTTGCGTAAGCATAACGGCCTCTATTCCTGACGGACCTGAACTCTGACGGGACCATATCTTGTGGGCTGGGTATGGTTGGTCCAATTGAGTTGAAAAAGCCCATAAGTGGAATATTAGCACCAATAAAGATTTTATGGGCTATACCCATTATCGAGTTCTCTTCATAAGGAAAAGCCTTGTCTACCAAGCCTAGGTTTCCATGAAGAAGAGTTCTACAAGGAAAGGATTCCTATATGGAAAAGACTTCTACTCCAAGTAATAAAGGTGAACCCCCTACTACTATAAAAGCCCCAATACCCCCACAATCAAGGTACGCATAATTTACCCTCTCTAGCACTCTAGAGCTGTGAGAATATTTCTGACTTAATCTTCGGAGGGTATTCGGCCGGCACCACACCGGTGCTCTTCGCAAGATTTTCTCTTCTCTTTGTTGTGTAGGTTCATATTCGCGCGTGTAGGTATCGTGTGGCTCACTGGTGAAATTCTTGACATCATCACTATTATTAATTAATAGTAGTATTTAATTAATTAAGTGAATACGTGACAAGTTTTTATTGGTAGAATATAGAGTGGAGTAAAAAAAGTAGGACAGAAGATTTAGACTCGATTAATTGCAATGCCTGCTCCACTCTATTGTCAAACCTCTTTATTGGAGCTACTCTATTGTCAAACCTCTTTATCGGAGATATTAATATAAGGGAAATAGTAATCGATATCCTTAGGAAAATAATTAATAATTTATTAGCGTAAATGTACTTTTAGTCCCTATATTTTGCGTCATTTTTCGGTTTGATTTTTAAATTGATTTTGCTCCTAAGTCAGTCCTTGATTTTTTTTAAATCTTTTTTAAAATGGTCCTTACCGTCAATCCAGTAACAGAAAAATCTGAAGTGACAAATAGAGTGTATAGGTGGCATGTTAGATACTAACGTGGCTAATAAAATAACATTAATAAATACCACGTCAGCATCCATGTCAGCATTTTAATAAATAAAAAAAACCATATCAGAAAATTAAAAAATAAATAACGAAATAATTTTTTTTAAAACACCTTAATTTTATTTTTTTTTCCTTTTCATTATTTTTCGGAAGAACATTGCTCTTCTTCTTTCCCAGGACATGAACTTCATGCTTCATGTTCTTCCAAAAATCAAACCCAATAAATCCAAGAAATCAAACCCAAAAACAGCCAATAAATCAAACCTAATAAATCCAAGAAATCAAACTCATAAACCACCCAATAAATCTAAGACATCAAACCCATAAACATCCAGTAAATCAAAACCAATAAATCCAAGAAATCAAACCCATAAACCTCTAGTAAATCAAACTTAATAAATCCAAGAAATAAATATACAAATCCACATAAAAAAATTAAAAAAAAAACCCACAAACACGAAACCAAACTCACCGAGACATCTCCATCTCCGAAACACAAACATGGCCACACCAATCTCCACCTCCACTACCGACCACCCACCCCTACAGAAACCCAGAAAAACCCCACCTACAACCAAACCTGTAAACACAAATCCAAGACCCACACCAATCTCCACAGCCACACCGATCTCCACGGCCACAACCCACCCCCATTGAAACCCAGAAAAACCCAGCCTCTCCAACCAAACCATCTCCATCTCCATCTCTAACCAAACCCATAATCCAAGACCCATGGATTACCGATCTCCACCCCGACCACCAATCTCCACCTCCATTACCGACCACCCCACGGAAAACTAGAAAAACCCAGAGATTAGAGAGTCAAGTTTAGAGAGACAAAGAGAGGGATTGAAAGCTTGAACAAAGAAAGAAGAAAAAGAAAACGCTTGAAATACAAGCAAAATCTCAGATTTATCATAGAAACTTCAACCCTCTTGGATTTGGATACCACAAAACACTTTGTTGGGAGAGAGAAAGGCATTGAACAAGTACATCCCTCCGGACTTCAACCCCTCGAAGCTTCCAAGGGTTCAGAAGCCCAATATTGATCAAATCAAGGTCCGCATGATGCTCCCAATGAGCATTCGCTGCAAAACCTGCGGCAACTATATCTACAAAGGCACAAAGTTCAACTCCCGAAAAGAAGACGTGATGGGTGAGACTTATCTGGGTATTCAAAGAAAGAAGAAAAATTAAACTGAATTTTTCCAGTTTAATTTTTTAAAAATTATTTTTATTTTTTTATTAATTAAAATGTTGACTTGTCATTTTTAAAAGCAAAATAATTTTTTTTAGTTTTATTTTATTTGCAATATCAGCGGCTAACATGCCACCTATGCACTCCGTTTGCCATCTCAGATTTTTCTATTACTCGGTTAACGGCAGTGACCATTTTAAAAATAATTTTAAAAAAATCAAAAATTGACCTAGGAGCAAAATCAGTTTAAGGACTAAATTGAGAAATGGCCCAAAATGTAGAGACCAAAAGTGCATTTACGCCTAATCTATTTAAAGAAAGTTTTTACGAAAAAAAAAATAATATTTTGACAACTTTTTCAATTTTCCATAAAAGTTGTATCAAAACTTTCATAAAATGAATTGTTAATCATTACCCTAAAGGCACCCGTTAACATAATATGATATAGTCTACTCCTGATGATAGCTTTTTATCAGGCTAAAACACAAATCGATTTTTGGTGTAGGTGGAAATTATATCACAGATCTCTTATTCAACAATCAGAGATTTTCCCAGTTAAACTAACTAGAACCCACAAAATAAAGGTTTTGGGATTAGAGAAATTATAAATAAATTTCTATTGATTGTTGATATTATTTTAATTTTTTATAATGTTAAAATGGAACCTTTGATAAAGAGTAAAGTAGCAAAAGTAAGGTTTTGTGTGTTATATTAGCATTTGGCACAGCATAGTTGATGCTAGTAGCAAAAAAAAAATTTGATGTTACTCCAATTATATAAAGTTTAAAATATTGTACTTTAAAACAAAGTGATTTGTCAAAAATCTTATAACTCAACTAACTAAGAGGGGGTGAAAAAAAGTATGATTTGACATAGCGTTTGCCAAACAAGCACTTCAGTCCACAAATAGGACTCAACTAGTCACACAAATATGACTCATCTCTCTCATAAAAGAAAGAGAAAGTTTAGGACAACTTGTCAATTGTTAGTGGTGAAGATAATGGTAGGTTCATGAGTAAATAAGGCCCTGTTTGGTTTTTTTTTTTTTCATCACTCATCACTCCTCACTCAATTTTCGTCACTCATCACTCATCATTCATCACTCATCACTCAAAATACCACAATTTCTTATACACACCCGTTTGGCACACAATACTTAGCTTGTCATCACTCAAATTTTTCAACTTTTTGTGGGCCTCATACCTGTAACTTGGTCAGAGCAAAGCTATTAGCCTCCTCGTGGAAGGTTTCATCCCTTTTTTTCTCTTTTTTCATTTCCCCTTCCCCTTCAGCCCACATAATTTCTCCTCACTACTACTCTGTTCTTACAAAAAAAAAAAAAAAAAAAACATCACACAAAATACATCAAAATAATATCTTTCTTTTCTTTGAAACAAAAACAAACAATTTTGTTGATGACAGATTTCAAAGATTGCAAACCTAGAATAGCGGAAAAATCTTCTTCGCAAAGAGCAAGTTCTAAATACCCATCAACGAATTTCAGTATCTTCCTGCAAAAAAAGGTAAAGAAAAACTCTCTCTCTGTTTTGGGCATGGAAATGGAGGAAAATGGAAAAACAATACCCATCAACGAACCGTACCCAATAGCTTTAGTAAACACAACACAAAAAATGGAGGAACATGGAAAAAACAAAAAATATCAAAATAAAACCCAGCAGCTTCAGGCATGTAAACAAATGGAGGGGCTAAATTTGGGTCTCACCGAAAACAAAAATCGATGAATGGAGTTATGAATGCTTGTCTCGGGCTGAAGGTGCTGATTAGCAGAACTGGAACTCTGCTTCAGTTGTTGTGCGTTTGGAAGAAGGAAAAGCGAAAGCGAGAGCGAGATGAAGAAAGTGAGCTTGGGTAGTTGGGAAAGTTAAGCCAAAATATCTGTTGGAGCTTCTATGGGTTTGCAGTGATGTAACTACACACTGCTGTAGGATCCATTTGGAAAGAAAAATTACGAAAATTGCCACTAAGTTAATGAACTCATAACTTGAAAACAAGCTTCTGATGTTTCCGAAATTGGTAACTCAAAACTCAAAAAACTCAGTTTTGTTAACTGAGTGAACAAACAAAAAATCATCCAAACAATGTTTCCTTATGTGGGCTCCACGGATTTTGGATTATGAGTTAACAAAACTCAATTTTGTTAACTCAATTTTGCAAAATCCAAACAAGGCCTAATTATCTAATACTCACAATCAATTAATTGTGATAAATGTTGAGACAAATGACGTGGTTTTAGAAGAACAGTAAAAGAAAACTTGAATTGAATGAGTGACGGGCAAGTGAGAATGAGATCCTAAGACTGATTCGTTAGGTAGCCAGACCCAATCATTTCCCCTTTTTTTCTTTTCTTTTCTTTTCTTTTCTTTTTTTTTTTTTTTTTTTTTTTGTCTCTTGTGTCTTATTTTAGCTTACATAAAACTAAGTTATACTTAGGAGAGAGTAAGACAGTAAAAACTATGATAAGCCAAGAGCCTTATACCTCAACTAACATAATTTGGTGTTTTTAATAAAAATGTCTAGAATTCAAACTCCAAATCCATCAATTATTAAATTATAAAAAATTAAATTAAATATAAAAAGTCATAAGATACAATGACTTTCTTACAATTTTCACAAATGAAATACCAAATATAGCTGAAGAGCATCCCATCTTTAAAATTTGGTCATTTGTTTAACCCAAAACAAAAAAAAAAAAAAACAAAAAAAAAATGAAAAAAGATGATTAATGAGGGTTTTCATTATTAAAAAAAAAACTAATCGCTAACCCATACGATGCACGGGAAAACTATTGATTATGAAAAAAAATCCAATAATGAATGAAGAATTTAAGCTATTACTTAAAAAAAAAAAAAAAAAAAAAGCATTGAATGAAGAGTTTAAGCTATCACCTATGCAATTTTTTTTGTGCATTTCAGTTAGACTTTAGACAATAATAATATGGTTATTACTTCTACTATTTCTGGGCTGAAATAAGTTTTTTTTTTTTCCCCTAAATTGAAATAAAGTCATTTGTTTAATACTTTTTTTATGTCGGAATTTATTTACTGTTATTGTTAAGCTAAAATATTTAAAAATGATTATCTAATTATTTATTTAAAAGAAATATTTTTTTAAATGATGTGATGGCAGTTTTGTGAATAATAAGGCATGTGATGGTGTCATAAATGTCATTTCTCTCTCACTGTTTCTCTCTCTCTCTCTCTCTTCTGCGTTCTCTCTACCTTCTTTCTTCCTCTCACTTTAGACTCCTCTGACCTCTCTCTTCTTTTTTTCTTTTTCTTTTTCTCATCTCTTTCTCTCACACTACTCTCTACTCACGGTGAAGCCTCTCTCTTCTCAAGATCGGCTTTGGGTGGGTGGGCTTCAGATCGGCGTGGGTGGCTCCAGATCGGCGTGTGTGGCTTCAGCTCGGCGTGGGGTTATGGGTGGCCGTGGGGCATGGGTAGCCATGGATGGCCATGGGTTTTGCTGTTAGTGGGTGTTTCTGGGTTGTTGGAATTTCAGAGGTGTTTAGTAGAGTTTTTGGGTGGTTGGAATTTCAAAGGTGTTTTAATGGAGTTTCTGAATGGATGGAATAAGGAGGAAGATGAGAAGAGGGAGATGGGATTATTTTGGTTTTTTTTTTTTTTTTTTTGGGAGAAACTTTTGGTTTGGGTCTATGCTTTGGTTTTGTTCTTACGTTTACTGTTTTGGTTTGGTTTTGGATTGTGCTGCGCTTGTGATACAGAGGAAGATGGGAGGAGAAAGAGTTAATTGGGTTTTTATAAGGAAGGAGGAGTATTGGGGAGAAATAGTTATTAAAATCAGAATTTTTGTTTTATAATGCTGATATTTTAAAAATAATGATAACATGGAAAATTGTGGGAGCATCTACGGCTTCGGTTTTATATATATATATATATATATAGATGAAGATGATATCTAGGAAATAGAAGTTTTATTTATTTATTTACCATTATTAGCTATAATTTGGTTAAAAATAATAATAATAGAACAAAAGGCCACTTAGTATTTAGACAGCCAAATGCGAATGATCTTTGTTGTCTTTATCTTTTCGTTGATAATAATTACTTATGGTTATAGTTATTGCTTACTCTAGACACTTCTTGGGTAGATAACTAAACCAATTTCCTTCATAAAATTAACCATTTTGAAACTTGTGGATATTGGCTATTGGGTAATATCTATATATATATATATATATGTATGGAATAAAAGCAGTGGGATATTTATTCAATGCTTAAAATTTACTAAGTGTCTAAAGATGGAGACTCCCTACCAGGTCTCAACAGCATAGGAATTACAAACATAATCTGCTAAGGCTAAAGTAGCCAAGTTACAACATTTGTCTACAAGGAAAAATTCACAGTTTCTAAGATTAGCAATAGCCATCTTCACATCCTGAAATAAAATATTGCAAGCTTCACGTTGGGCAGAATTCGAATTAAGAGCTGTAACTGCCACACTCATATGGTTCTCAAGCTACACATCCAAAAGTCCTTCTTGTTGGCAAAAGTGTAGAGCTTTTAAGAAGCCATCAAAGTGTTCTTGCAAGTTGCAACCAACTTGGGTCCTTGTAAACATCCACTCTTGCTACTACGAAGATTCCTTTGAAAATCTCCTATGATAATACCAATGCCATTCCTCCATCTTTTTCACAGCAACATTTACCTTTAAAAATGGAAATATAAAAGGGATTAAACATAGGTTATCATTTCTTTACTTAAATACATTTTATTCATTTATGATCATTCATCTTTTTCATTTCTCCATCTTTTTATTTCTTTTCCATCTCTTTATTTACTTAAATAAATTTCGTTCAGTTCCATTTATTTATGATCATTCTTTTCCATTCCATTCTATTATTTTATAAAGAGTAATGCTAGAGATAAAAAAAAAAAAATTACAAAATTTTTTACAAACTGATGAGTAATTATTGGTAAATGAAAAAATGATGTTAATGTCGGGTCTAAATGAAAACTAATAAGAAGCTGGTCACATCAATAGTTTGTAAAAATGTTGTAAAATAGTTTGTGACTGTAGTATTACTCTTTTATAAACTCTCAAATGAAGCCTTAGGAAAATCCTTAGTTAATTAGTTAATTAGTTAATAGAGGGATTAGACATAGGTGACCAATCACACCATAGAAAATAGAAAGATAAAAATGAACTCACTAACCTCACACATATGTACCCAAGTGTCCACTAATCACACACATTCACAACATGTTTCTCCAAGAAACCCCCAAAGCTAAAATTTAGTGTTAATTGGAGGGGTTGACTATTGAAATTTGGTGTCGACACTCATGATTTTTTTCACATAAGTTTTTGAGGCCTCACAATATATTATACTCAACAATATTCTAATCTATATTTCTTAATTGAGGTTAAATATATAATCTATAATCTATAAAAACCAAAGATATTTGAATTTTAGTTGACCTCGTATTTTTTACCATAGAATCTTTTGACGCCTCACATTTTTACATATCAATATTCTAATATATATATTGTGGGGCCCTAACACATTAGCCGCACTGGCCCACATCATATCCGGCCCAGGGCCCACGCCGAGGATGGTTGGGGAGGGCCCAAGTCATCCAAGAGCCTCGCCGAGGATACACTTATCCTCGGCGCACCGACGGTTGGTAAGGGGAAAATATCCCACCAATATTTTGGCCATCTTAATGAAGATGTGACCAACGGACCCAGTCGCCTTGGTTACCTCAACTAATAGAAAGTCTATGAAAGCGGCTGAGAGCTAACATAAAGCCTGTAAACTACAGATGATGGGACAAACTCCTGTACACAATGATCAGATAATTGACAAGTGGATGGTTAAGATCAACGAAAATAAGACTATATAACCAGTAAGACTCAGAAAGTGAGGGGGGATCCCGTTCAAAGGAGAGAGGCCCTCGGCTTGAGCCGGGGATAAATATTCCTTATAAAACACTTAACCAAAGGGGGGAGGGGGGGTCCGAAGTGCGGGGCCAAAGAAAACATGATTCTTACAAGAACCCCCAGTTCGATTCGTTTAGGGGGATCCGCCATAAATTTAATATTAACCGTTATTTGCTTGCTAGATGCCTAGCCCTTCCTACCCATTCTCTACAAATTTTATTGTCTATGGTTCATTACATTTTGAGTCCCTACATATATATATATATATATATATAAATTAAATTTAATTTCAATTATGTATTTAAAACCTCCATTAGAATATTTCCACATCATATTTTATTTAAATAATACAATAGATAGTTTTATATACAAACACAATCAAAATAAATACTTATTAATAATTACCACAATTATATATTTAATAGTTCCATATAAAAACAAAATTACAAGGAATACTTATTAATAACTACCATAATTATCTAATTTCATATTTAAAATTTCATATATAAACACAATCATAATAAATTTCAATAAATAACTATCATAATGATCAAATTTCATATTTATATAATAAAAAAATAAAAAGAAAATAAATATTTTCAGATAAAATTATTTTTTTTTATTAAACTTTCTTGTGCATTGCACAAGTTGCAGACTATTTATAATAGAGAAATGTTATGTCTACAAAATTTTCACAACAGATCCTAGGTGGCAAATTATTACTGGCAATTACTGATGGACAAAAAATTAATTTCAATGATAGGTTCAAATAACCGGTTACAACTTGACGCTAAAGATTTATTATGAAAATGTTGTTGACGTAATAGTTATCTTTATAATAATATATATAGAGCCGAAGATGTTTGACTTTTGGTGGACCTCATGATATTTTGTCCCGTAAACTTTTAAGACCTCACATTTTAGACATTAATATTCTAATACTTATTTTTAATTTAAGTTCGAATTCTTTCATATATTTGAAAGCTCAATTGGAATCTTTCCATTTTCTTCTCAAAAAAAAGAATCTTTTCACATTATATTATGAGATAGGTTCAAGTTACACCTAGTGTAACTCTTTAGAGTTACACCTTTTTTAAACCATTGGATTTAAGTAGATCCAACGGTTGAAAAAAGACTATAATTATTACAAATATTCTGGTTAGAATCTAATTAATTACCCTCGTTTATTACCTTCCAAACCTATCTTTAAACCCAAAAAAAAGTTTGAATTCTGACTCTCTCTCTCGTTGACGTTTCTCTCTCTTTCTCCTCCACCACCTCCACAGGTTGCCGGCAAAAGAAAAAAAAAAGAAAAAGGAAAAAACCAAAATGGCGTACAAAGATGCTGTTGCTGGCGTACAAAGATGCTGTTGCTAGCGTACAACCATATCCTCAACCCATCTCAAAGCTGCCTACCGCAATTGCTTCAACAGGTTCCAACTTCCAAATCCAAATCCATCCTTCTTCTTTTTTAATTTATTAGGGAAAAAGGGGATTTTTTTTATTATTATTTATTCTTCAACAAGAATTTAATGTACAGATGGTATTCAGAGAAGTTCGTGAAGGGTCAATGGAAGAAAGACGAATATGTTTCTGATTGGCACAAATACAGAGCTTGCCTTGCTTTACCTTCCTTCATTTTGCTCCCTTTTCTTCAATTAATTATTTAAAAATTTTTATTCCATTCTTACATACAACTATTGTTCACTGGAACATTTGGATGATAAGCAGGGTTGGATCTTTTTTCCTCTCTTCATTGTGGTAAGATTCATAGGGTTGTGTGTTTGAAATCTGAACATTTGGTTAAAATGGTTTGGCACTGGTTTGTGAGTGCTCTGTTTCTGTTTTTTTTTTTTTTTTTTTTCTATTTTGTGAGTGCTCTGTTTCATTTGCAGGCAGCCTTTTGTTGATGTTGTTGTAACCAAGTGCAAGCACTATTTCTGTGAGCATTGCGCATTAAAGGTATCCCTTCTATTTCTATGAGCAGGCCCTACTTCAGTCAACTATTTGTGGATTTTTATGATAAAATTTTTTTACATTTAAAGAAGAAAATCATATTACACATTTAAAAAATTTACCCTTTTAAATTTTAAAAAAGAAGCTGGCAATGGATTAAATTGCAAACTTGCAGTGAATGAAGCATGGAAATGGAATAAATCAGATCACACATTTACTGCACATTTACAAGTCCAAGTTGCAAGTTATTCATTGGTTAAGTTTCAGCAATGTTGCAGACATAGTAAATGACAAGTAGTTTAGCTATAGTTTCTGTACCAATTTGTAGGTCGTATATGCATTGTATTTAATCAGTTAGGCTTTGGCATTTGTCATGTTTTCATTAGTGGATTAGGCTAGTCAGTTAGATATTCTGTTAGTAGTCGTTACTCCATTGTTATAGTTCTCTGTTTTAGTTCCTACTTCTTGTACACAAGAGCAGAGTAATTTAATGTTCATTCCCACAATGAGAAAGTTGATCATTTTTCTCACAAGACATATTTTGCCTAGGTCAAGAAGTGGGTTCTTATAATGGGCTTAAGGTTCATGCACGGATCAAACACATAAGGTTGTTATATGGGTGTAAATAACTTGATGATTATGGTTATAAAATTATTTCTCAGTGAAGTCTTTCAAAACATGTGTTTTCTGCATAACAGAATTATTGGAAGTGTAGATTAATAGTTATGATTTGAATTGATAGGAAACAAATTTTTTTTATCAAACAGGTCCTCCATATGATTTTCTTATTGATGATTTTTTCTTTTCTTTTGATTCCTTTGATATCCATGTATCCATGTTGATCTCTTTGATGATTATGGTTAGTCTTTGATAGAATGATGTATCTTGAATGATTTTTGTATTGGGTATTTAGGAATTTATGTCCTGTTGATTTTATAACTTGTGTTCATTCCTTATGCACTCATCTATTTGATAAAATGCATCAATGATTACTAGCTTTGCACATTTCTTTTATTTGAATTTGGATCATTGAGTTTTCAAACATTATTTTGTAAAAGCAAAGTAATATTGTTATTCAAAGAAAGTTGAAATTTACCTAAACTTTAAGCAGTAGTATTTTCATTGGATCTTGTGAATACCTATATTGAGTATATTTGCAATGAGTGAATAATTTAGTTCTTTATATTTATTGTCTAATTGCTTCGTATCCGTTTTTGTAAAATTCTTGCATTTATTTTTGCCTTTGGAAGTACAAAATATGTGATTGTAAATCTTTGGGTCCAAGTTGTTGTAATGTGCTTCAAGTTGCAAAAAATAAACAAAAATGTGCTTTTCAATTGTTAACAAAAAGAGAGCTTGATGTGGTTTCTTATTCTGGTGTACAGGGACGAAGTGGCCAAGTTTAAGCTACTTTTGCATTTTGTTGATGTGCAATCTTATAACATCGGTAGAAGGGAATGGAAGTTGTTGAATGCCAATGATGAGAGTTACTTTCTGCGCTACATAGTTGTCCAAGGATGTTGGTTTCCAATGGCTGATTTGTTCACTTGTCTAAGATCATTTGTGACCTTAAGAAGTAAATGATTATACATGTAAATCTTTGATTGTAATATTATTCTAGAGAAATCTAATTGAATTATAGTAAGCAATCATTTTCTATAAGAATGATGTGTTTTTTCTCTCAATTGTTGCACCCTTTGTCTCTATTAACTATTTGCCCCAATAAATATTTGGTCTTGGCCAAGTGATCCCTTAGTCACTGTTTTGTTAAGGGATCTTGGTTTTCTTTATACTTTTTCAAGTAATAAAAGTTGGGAGATTTCTTTGTACATGGTTTATGGGAAATGTGATATGAAAGTTTGCAACAATTGTAAAATTAACAAGCAATCATGCAACTTACTTGAATTACTAGGTAGTTTTAACACTAAAATGAGCTGGTTTTAACACAAAAGAAATTAGGATTGCAACACAAAAGGTTTTATACCAGCAATTACAACATTTAAATTTGAAAAACAAGGAATCACAACCACTAAAATGAAGGAAAGAAAATAGCTAAGAACTGACACACTAGGACTTGAAAACAAGAGACTCTATAAACACAACTGGTTAAATTGACCTAACTGAATTAGAAAACGACTCCACCTACATGATAGACATCACACTAAACTGACTTCCATAACTCTTAGAAATGGTTCATAACACGCAACAATAGAACAACTATGTAACACCAAAATGATAACAAGGGTCTATACAAAAGGAGCTCAAATCTTGTGTTTTAAATGGTTCACAAAAGTTAATAAACTAATCAAACATTATTTATGTTGGAAAAATAAATGTGCACAGCGGAAAGCTAACGGATCTACTTTATTCATAATTGATAACATGCACTATGTAAGTTTCAAAATATAGAACAAGAGAGTGTATCTTGGTGTGGTGAATTTCAAAAATCAAAGATCAGAAATTCTTGGGAACACTTTCAATCTTTACTCCAATTCTACTAACACCCAAGATATGTGGTCTCTCAATCAGTTATATGTGTATGTTCTAAAGAGAATGAGAGAGTGTCCAACACTCACATACATACAATTTCATAAACCTGTTGTTCTTACAAAATTCTGTATGTTTCTCTCCTAATAACTAATTATCTAATTGGGCTAGCCTTTTGGGCCTTTCCAATTGGGCTTTAATATGTGGCTTGGAGTGGGACCAAAAGGGAACAAATAAGATACTAGCTCCAATGGGCCTTGGGCTTTTCTGTCAACTCTTGACAAGTCCAAAGTTACTATTATATTTAATACCACTATATAAATATAATTGCACTCTAGACCTTATTAATAAATTATATCTCAAGACTTTATTGTACATGCAACCCCTTCATAAAATATTCATAGTAACACAAAGTTATGAATGTAGACTACCACTTTGTAGATTACTACATCTTAATCTTTGAGTACCTGGTTTAATCCTTTAAAGTTATTCATTATATATTTATGAAATCCAATTTCATAAATATATACTTTAGTAATTTTTTACCAAAGTAGTTAGGCCTAACTCTCTAAATAACTGAACCCATTAAACTTATCTCAAGGGAATATTTTATATCTTCGTTAAGAGACTATGAATTTCATCTTGAAAATATATGTTCCATCAACACTAAATGTGGCTGCCTAATATACTGAGGTTTTGACCGTTACTTTAGATTTCACTCTTGATATATCAAAGCAACTTACATTTCATGATCAGATCCATTATTTTCTCAAAATTAAGAGTTCATGTAAATAGAAGTTATAAGATTTATTATTCAATTGACAGTCTTTAGGAGAATAGTAAATCTCACTACGGTCCAGTTCAATATGTCTTAACTCTTAAAACATATCAACTAGAAGTCTCCACTTCCATGATCAAGACAAATCATCTTAGCTGATATGTTATAGTCTTCGTAGATGAAATGCTCAATTTCATCACCGACTACGAACTAAAATTCTGAGTTTACAAAATACTAGTGACTTAAATCTTCTGTGACTAAATCACATACTATGCATCTCATGGACTATATGATAATGCCCAAATATTCATGTTACCATTATTTCAGATAATAATAAAACAACTTTATTAATTACAATATTAAGTCATTCATTATGTCATGCATAATACAATACATAGCATCATACAATAGGATTTAAGGGCACTAATCCTAACAATCTCCCACTTGCCCTAAAGACTATTGTGCACTAATCTAACTCCCATTCTCTCCAAATGTGACTCGAAGGTCCTTTGAGGCAAGGTTTTGGTAAAGGGATCTGCTAGATTATTTGCACTTTCAATCTTTGCTACCACCACATCTCCATGTGCAATAATATCTCTAATTATATGGTACTTTCTCTCAATGTGCTTTCCTTTCTTGTGATTCCTTGGATCTTTTGATTGTGCAACTGCTCCACTATTGTCGCAAAACAATGTAATGGGAACTTGCTCCATTATTACTATACCAAGGTTATAAAGGAATTTCTTGAGCCATACAGCTTCCTTTGCTGCTTCACAAGCAGCAACGTACTCAACTTCCATGGTGGAGTCCGCAATACAAGATTGCTTAACACTCCTCCAAGTCATGGCTCCACCTCCCAGGGTGAATACACATCCTGATGTGGATTTTCTGAAATCTGGATCCGATTGAAAGTCTGAATCTGTATAGCCAATTGGGATCAAATCCTCACACTAGTAAACAAGCATATAATCTCTCGTTCTCCGTAGATACTTGAGAATATGCTTTACAGCTTGCCAATATTTTAGTCCTGGATTTAATTGATATCGGCTGACCATGACAATTGAATAACAAATATATGGTCTAGTACAAAGCATGGCATACATGAGACTTCCTACTGCAGAAGCATAAGGAGCTTATCTCATCATATTTACTTCCTCTTGAGTCTTAGGCTTTTGGTCATCAAACAGAGGAACTCCATGTCTGCAAGGAAGTAATCATTTCTTGGAGTTTTGCATGCTAAACCATTCTAAAACTTTATCTATATATCCAGCTTGTGATAAGCCTAACATCTTATTCTTGCGATCTCTCCAAAACTTAATCTCTAGAATAAAGTTAGCCTCACCCAAGGCCTTCATATCAAATTGGCTTGACAACCAAATCTTTACTGATGACATTACCCCTACATCATTTCCAATGAGTAGAATATCATCAACATAAAGTACTAGGAACATTACTACTTTATCTCGATGTCTTTTGTACACACATGGTTCATCAAGATTTTGTTCAAAACCGAATGACTTGATTGCTTGATCAAATCTGATGTTCCATGACCTAGATGCTTGCTTAAGTCGATAAATGGACCTTTTTAATTTGCATACCATAAGCTCTTGGTTCTTTGCTATGAAACCTTCCGATTGCATCATATAGATTTCCTTTTCAAGATTGTCATTAAGAAATGCAGTCTTGATATCCATGTGCCAAATCTCATAATCATAATGAGCAACAATGGATAAGAGAATTCTGATAAATTTAAGCATTGCTATTGGTGAAAATGTTTCTTCATAATCAATACTTTCTTTTTGTGTGTATCCTTTCGCCACTGGCCTTACTTTAAAGGTTTCAACCTTTCCATATATCCCTCCCTTCCTCTTGTAAACCCATTTACAACCAACAGGTTTAATGTCGTTAAGCGCCTTTACAAGATCCCAAACTTGATTGAAATACATGGAATCTAATTCGGATTTCATAGCTTTGACCCAATGATGTGCATTTATATCATTCATTGCCTCTTCATAAGTATAGGGATCCGATTCAGCCTCTTCTAAGATAGCTTCACAAGTTTCTCCCAAACCTATGAATCTTATAGGAGGCCGAACAATTCTCCCACTACAACGAGGCACGTGTGTACTAGTCATCTCATCAGTAGTATCTTATGGTGTATCTAATACAACCACATCATTCCTAGTTTCATCTATTGGTTGTTCATTGATAGATTCATTCATTTCAACCAAAACAACTTTATTTCTAGAATCAAAATTATTCATATAATCATCTTCCAAAAATTTGGCATGTGTGCTAACAAACACTTTGTTATCTTTATGATTATAGAATAAATAACCCTTTGTTTCTTTTGACTACCCTAAAAACATGCATACTTCGGTTTTAGATTCCAACTTATTAGACTTCTTTTTTAACACATGTGCTGGACATCCCCAAAAATGGAGATATTTCATACTAGGCTTATGCCCATTGCACAATTCCTTAGGTGTGTTAGAAACAAATTTTGATGGAACTAAATTCAAAATATACATTGCAGTTGAGTAACTTATTATGGACCTAACTATTTCCAAAAGAGTCCTATTTCTTCTTTCTGCTACACCATTCTGTTGGGGAGTTTCAGGTGCAGTCAATTGGGATATGATCCCATTTTGAGTTAAGTAATCCTTAAAATCCCAAAGAAGGTATTCACCACCACGATCAGATCGAATGACTTTTATGCGTTTACGTAATTGATTCTCAACTTCAGCCCTAAACTCTTTGAACTTTTCAAAGGCTTCGAACTTCCATCTCAGTAGGTACACATAACTATATCTTAAGTAATCATCGGTAAAAGTGATGAAGTACTCATAACCTCCTTTTACTTGGGTTGACATAGGACCACAAACATCCGTATGAACTAATTCAAGCAACTCTTGGGCTCTTCTACCTTTTGCATTAAAAGGTTGTTTGGTCATTTTGCCTTCCAAACAAGATTCACAAACTAGAAATTCGTCAAAGTCCAATAGTTCTAGAAGTCCATCTTTGATCAATCTTTGAATTCTGTTTGGATTAATATGACCCAAATGCAAGTGCCAAAGATATACATCATTAGTAGAAGGAAACTTTCTCTTTAATGATTTTACATGAGTTATTATCTAATTCAGAATTATATAATTCATGCTTATTAGGAGTTAAAATATAAAGACCATCAACAATATTGCTAGAACAGATAAACACTTTACTCTTCTTTATTACAACATTGTCTTTAAGTATAGCACAATATTCATGTTTACCTAAATAAGTTGCAGAAATCAAATTCCTACGAACATTAGGTACATACAGACAGTCTTCCAATATTAAAACTCTAGACTCAAAACATAAATTATAAACACCAACAGCTATAACCAGAATCCTACTCCTATCAGCCAAAGTAAGAAATAATTCTTCTTCTTTAAGTTTTCTGGTCTCCTGGAACCCCTACAAAGAATTGCAGATATGATTAGTACAACCTGAATCCACACACTAGGAATCTATGGGATTTTGTACTAAACATATTTCAAGGAGGAAAGAACTATTCATACCATTATTATTGGTAACCTTGAATTTTGGACAATTCCTCTTCCAATGTCCTTTCTCACCACAATGAAAACATTTTCCTTTGAGCTTCTTTCCTTTGTCAGTAACCCCTAAGACAATTTGTTTACTTTCTTGCTTGATGAAGTCCTTTTTCTTCTTCTTCTTACCCTTGCTTTTTGACTTAGGTTGTGAAGTAGAAGCTTCACCCACATTGGCTTCAACATTAGAAGTACCAAGAATGCGTTCCACCGCTACCAATTCATTCATTAATTCATACAAAGAGTAAATCTTTTTGTTCATATTATAATTGAGTCTGAATTCCTTGAATGATTCCGATAGTGACTGGAGTATCATATCCACTTGGGATTCTTCATCAATATCGGCACCTAAAACTTCCAATGTATTCAAATTGGAAATCATTGTAAGACAATGCTCCCTCACTGAACTACCTTCAACCATTTTGGTATTATAAATTTGTTTCATGGTTTCTTGCCTTGCAGAACGGCTTTGTTCACCAAACATCTCCTTCAGACTTAGCATAATGTCCAAAGCTAGTTCTACATCCTGCATTTGATGCTGTAGAACATTTGACTTAGGTTGTGAAGTAGAAGCTTCACCCACATTGGCTTCAACATTAGAAGTACCAAGAATGCATTCCACCGCTACCAATTCATTCATTAATTCATACAAAGAGTAAATCTTTTTGTTCATATTATAATTGAGTCTGAATTCCTTGAATGATTCCGATAGTGACTGGAGTATCATATCCACTTGGGATTCTTCATCAATATCGGCACCTAAAACTTCCAATGTATTCAAATTGGAAATCATTGTAAGACAATGCTCCCTCACTGAACTACCTTTAACCATTTTGGTATTATAAATTTGTTTCATGGTTTCTTGCCTTGCAGAACGGCTTTGTTCACCAAACATCTCCTTCAGACTTAGCATAATGTCCAAAGCTAGTTCTACATCCTGCATTTGATGCTGTAGAACATTTGAGATAAATGCTAGGATGTAGCACTTGGCCATCTCATTAGATTTCTACCAACGATCATATCATTGTTTTTCCTCAAGAGGAGAATCCAATGAAGGAAAGCTAGGACATGGTTTAGTAAGCACATATTTATGCTCTTCAGCAATAAGAACTATGTCCAAATTTCTTTTCCAGTTAACATAATTGGATCTAGTCAGTTTGTTTTGATTAAGAATAGTTATAAGTGGGCTAAATGATGCCATGTTCAAATCTAAAAATAATAAATATGAATATAATAAGTAAACTGAACATTATCAATTTAGTATATAAACATATAATATGGAACCTTAATAAAACCATAAAATCATATCTGGAACGACAACCCAATCCATGTCTATAATTCCTTGGTAGCAAGTTTATTATAAACACATTAATTGATTGAGAACTATTCTCATTATTAGTGCTATCATGATAATTCTTATCAAGCACTAATAACATGCCGTATTACCTTTAGCCTCTAAGTAATAACAATATAGCTCCTTTAGGAGGCTAACATTACACTTAGTCTAGTGTACACTATTATCTAGAATCATGTGTAGCCACATTTCATCTCCTTTTGTGGTGTTTAAATTTGTAGTATCATGGAACAAAACACCCTCCTTTGGGATTGCGAGGCATATATGCCAAGACGAGGTGCTTGTCCACACTACTTTAAATGGTAAGTTCAATCTTGTAGTACTATGAAGTAAACACCCTCCGTTGGGATTACAAGGCATATACGCCAAGATGAGGTGCTTATCTCACTATGAACTGATAATGGAGGCCGTGAGATCCAACCCTTGTATTTCTCTCCCACTAGATATTTTAAATTAAAGGTTTCTAATAAGAAATCAAGTGTAAACTAATCACACATAGCTTTGCACTTTATACATGTAAAAAAACTTAGAAAAATTTAAAAATTCCCAGTCTCGACAGCTTCCCGACAGCTGGTTGATCAATCAAGAAACAATCTTGCTAGCTCGACAGTTCCTCGATAGCTTGTCGATCGATCGAGAAATCTCCTGTTTGCTAGATCGAATGCTTGATAGCTTCTCGATTGATCAAGCTTCTGAATGTCCATGCTCGATCAATGCTCAATAGCTGCTCGATCGATTGAGCTTTACGAATTTTGAATTTCCAGAATTTTTCTAAGGCAGTTTTTTAACATTTTTCATGAACAAACAACCATCATATGAACATGATAGACAAAGATTGATATCAAAACTAAATTCCATTGATGCTATAGCCTTAAACTTCAATTTAACATACTTAAATTCAAATTTAAACATCATAACATCAATATCAGTTTTTATCAAATCATAGTTTCAACAACCATGTAGAAAATTAAATAAAGTATAATCTTCTAGCATTATGAAACTATTATCTCTAATTCTAAAACTCACAAAACATGTTATACAGATTGGAATTGAAGACCGCTCTGATACCAATTGTTAGAAAAATAAATGTGAGCAACGAAAAGTTAACGAATCTACTTCATTCACAATTGATAACATGCACTATGTAAGTTTTAGAATATAGAACAAGATAGTGTACCTTGGTGTGGTGAATTTCAAAAACCAAAGATCAAAAGTTCTCAGGAACACTTTCAATCTTCACTCCAATTCCACTGATGCCCAAGATGTGTGGTCTCTCAATCAGTTATATGTGTATGTTTTAGAGAGAATGAGAGAGTGTCCAACACTCACATACATACCATTTCATGAACTTGTTGTTCTTACAAGATTCTGTATGCTTCTCTCCTAATAACTAATTATCTAATTGGGCCAGCCTTTTAGGCCTTTCTAATTGGGCTTTAATATGTGGTTTGGAGTGGAACCAAAAGGGAACAAATAAGACACCAGCCCTAATGGGCCTTGGGCTTTTCTGTCAACTCTTGACAAGTCCTAAGTTACCATTAATTATATTTAATACTACTATATAAATATAATTGAACTCTAGGCCTTATCTATATATATATATATATATATAAAACCGAAACTTTTGAAACTCCCACAATTTTCCACGTCATCATTTATTTATTTTTTCTACTTTTTAAATTTGATTTATATGTTTTGATTTTTTTTTTCCAACCCATTTACTCACGTGCATTATTAAAAATAAAAAATAAATCTCTTTTTTTCCCCACCAAATAAACCTTGCAAAACTCGATATCTCTTTAAAACCTAAAACTAAAACTTAGACGCCATCTCTTCAGACACTATCTCCTTCCCCTAAACCTAAAACTCACCCTTTCCTTTCTCCAAAATCAAAACCCAAAACTCAGATTCTGAGAGTGAAAGTCATTGGGTAAAGAGAGATCAAAAGAAGTAAGTCTAAAGGCAAAGAGTCACCACCCACTGTCAGGCACGCATTTTGCCACCGTCAGATTGTTGCTAGTAATTGTTTTTTGTTTTAAAAATTTAGACATTATGATTTAGGTTTTGGGTTTTTCTTGAGATTTGTTTTTATTTAGTCATTCATGGTTCGTATTGTTGGAGAATCGAAATTATTAGGATGAGAGTAAAGGAGAATGGTATAACCGCAAAAATCAAATTTTCTTTTTGTGGGTATTACTGCATATTACTATATGACTAAAATATTTTGTGTTTTTGTGGGAATTTTATTTTTCTTTTGAAGGTTGGGGTTGGTTGCTATAGCTATTTGAGATTCCAAACAGGTGTTTGATAGAATGCCTGGGAGAGCTATACTCTTAGGTGTTTGTTCTATGTTAGTGTTGGCAATCATAGTTTTAAATACATGCGATTTTTGTTCACGGAATCTTTTAACCTCATAATAAATATTTTAATGCATGCCATACTTCTTTTAACCTCACAACCTCATAAACTAAAGTACAATTCTCTTGATTAAAACTTTCAAAGAATTTATTGCTTATGTAGTTTTATGTTGTAAAATCACCATAACCATGAATCACGCAAAAGTTTTGAGAAGTTTGCTAATGGAATCTTTTGATTTTCCTATAGATTGTTATGCAGAATGTTGTGGCCCTTGTGGGAAGCAATGCCTTCCCTTCTTTTAAAGAAAGATAAAGATTACATCTTTTTTAGGTTGTCTTGAGTTTTCTTATTTGTATTTCTTTATTCAGATTTCTAATTCTAATTTCTTTTTTGCCTTATGTGAATGATCTGATTTATTAGAAAAGAAGAGCATTTTGTGCATATTGTTGGATTATATATTTGGGTTGTGCATGGTTTTTTTTCCCCCCTAGGAACCAATATTGTTGCATAGTTGCTAAATGTGTGGAACATTGAGGTGCTCTTACTGACATAAGGTTTTAATAATCTTGAGGATTGCTTTTATCTGGACATAATATACCTTTTGTTTTTTTGTTTTTGTTTTGCTTGGTATTAAAGGAAAAATGATTTGGCTAGGAATGAGATCCTTCTACTAAAATGTAGATTTGAGGGAGAATGTGGTGTGTTGATTGAGACCATGTTTTATGTCCCTAATAGGAACAAGATAAGTTTTGGTATTGGAACAGTTTACTAGTGACCCGTTAGATTTTACTAATAATACAATTATGAACACTAAAATACAAATATATTTGTAACAGATTAATGGTGAAATATGAAGAATATATAAATCATTAAACATACTTTTTTAACAATCAATGACATAGATAACAAATACTCACAAAGCCTTGGCAGCTTCTCAAAATTCACCGCTTACAGCTGCCACATGCATAGACAATCCATTTGACTTAGAGGAGGCTACAAGGTCCTCTCCTTTGTTGAAAAATCTGGTTTTGTATCTCATACAAAACACACAGCGGAAGCAACAAACACGGATCTACTTCAATCATGAAAGATAACAAGTAACCATGAATTCTAGAACAAAGAATAGAAAGCGTACCTTGGTGCAGTGAATTTCAAAACCAAAACTTGAGAAGTTCTCGGGAACACTTTCAATCTTCACTCCAATTCCACTTGATGCTCAAGATGTGTGGTCTCTCAATCAGTTTCCAAGGGAGAGTAAGAGAGTGGCTTTCGCTCACACATACAAACCATTTCATAAAGATTTCTCTCTATGTTGTCACTTACCAAATTCTGTATGTTTCTCCCTTTATATCTAACTGATTATCTAATTGGACTAGCCTTTTGGGCCTTTCCAATTGGGCTTAAATGTGTGGCTTGGAGTGGGACCAAAAGGGACCAATAAGACATTAGCTCCAATGGGCCTTGGGCTTTTCTGTCAACTCTTGACAAGTCCACAGTTACCATTAACTATATTTAATACCACTATATAAATATAGTTGCACTCTAGGCCTTATCTATAAATTATATCCCAAGGCTTTATTATACATACAACCCCTTTATTAAAATATTCGTAGTAATACAAAATCATGAATGTAGACTGCCACTTTGAAGATTACTACATCTTAATCCTTGAGTACCCGATTTAATCCTTTATGTTATTCATTATATATTTATGAAATCCAATTTCATAAATATATACTTTAGTAACTACTTACTAAAGTGGTTAGGCCTAACTCTCTGAATAATTGAACCCATTAAACTTATCTCAAGGGAATATTTTATTTCTCCGTTAAGAGACTATGAATTCCATCTTGAGAATATATGTTCCATCAACACTAAATGTGGTTGCCCAACATACTGAGGTTTTGACCGTAACTTATAGATCTCACTCCTAATATATCAAAGCAACCTACATCTCATGATCATGTCCATTATTCTCTCAGGATTTAGAGTTGATGTAAATAAAAGTCGTGAGATTTATTATTCATTTGATAGTCGTTAAGAGAATAATAAATCTCACAGCGGTCCAGTTCAATATGTCTTAACTCTTAAAACATATCAACATATCAACTAGAAGTCTCCACTTTCATGATCAAGACAAATCATCGTAGTTGATATGTTATAGTCTTCGCAGATGAAATGCCCAATTTCATCACCGACTACGAACTAAAATTTTGAGTTTACAAAGAACTTGTGATTTATATCTTTTGTGACTAAATCACATAAATCACATACTATGCATCTCATAGACTAAGATAATATCTCATTAGTTCATAAATAGTCTCATATAATTAAACAATTTAATTATTTATGACATGCCAATAAATTGGATTTTAGGGCATAAACCCCAACAATCTCCCACTTGCCCTCAAAGACAATTTACCATATATCCGACACTTATCTCCCTTTAAAGTAATTCATAGTCACTCTAAGACAAGGTTTGGAAACAAGTTTCAGTCAGATTTATTGCATTAATTATCTTTTCTACTACTGCTTCTCAAGTACTCATATCTCTCTAATGAGATAATACTTATACATAATGTGTATCTTCACCACCTAAGATGAACACATATCTTGAAGTCCTACTTCATGAATCACAATCAAACTACAAGTCAGTATTTGTACATCCAGTAACTATCAAAATTTCACTTTTGTGGACAAGCATATAATCCCTCATTCTCCTAAGATATTTGAGTATATTCTTTACTCCGACTTAATTAAGTGACCTTTGATTCAATTGATATTTGCTTACCATGCCCACTGCAAAATAAATATTTAGCTTAGTATATAGCATAGCATAAATACTTCATTTTGATATGGTATAAGGAACCGTCTTAATATGCTTTTCCTTTTATAAGTCTTAGGACTGTAGTCCTATATAAAGGAATTTCAAACTTAAAAGGAAAGAATCCTTTCTTGAAGTATTACATGCTATACTTGGCTAGAATCTAATCTACTTAAGCAGTTTGAGATAGACCTAACATCCTAATTTCTGAATTTTAACAAAGTTATAATTTTTAGGATGTGACTAGTCTTTCCCAAGTATTTTATATCATACTGGACTAGACAACCAAAAACTCTTTTGATGACAACAACTCTACATCATTCTAAATGATTAGAATGTCATCAACATACAGTAAAAAAGTTATTATTCTATATAACTTCGCCTTTTAATACTTGATCAAAATCAAATAATTTGATTGCTTGATCAAAGATGATATTTTATGATTTAAATGCTTGCTTTAGTCCATAAATGGACTTTAAGCAACTTGCATACTAAACACTACTGGTTCCACGTTATGAACAAGTCTAGTTACATCATATAGATGTTTTCCTCAAGATTGCTACTAAAAGAAGCTTTCTTGATATTCATTGCCATATTTCATCCAAATGAAATATAATGAATAAGAGAATCTAGATAGAGTTAAACTAGACTATTGGTAAAAAAATCTTTTCATAATCGAACAATTTCTTTCTGAATAAATCTTTTCGCCACTAGTCTTGACTTTGAAGGTTTGCACCTTCAAATCTATCAATCTCATTTACTTGTAGACTTATTTGAAAACATTAAGGTTAATGCAATTAAGCACCTCTACAAGTTCTAGACTTTAAATAGAATCTAATTCTATTCACATAACTTTGATCCAGTAATCCATATTCATATCATCTATTACCTTTACGTAAGACTGAGGATCAAATTCTTATCCTTGTGGAAAAACTACAAAAGTTTATTCCACAAATATGAATTTATTTGGTAATCCTCCCACTACGATATTGCACTAGTGTAATAGTTATCTATAGAATAATGTCTTGTGGTGTATCTAATACAGCCATCTTATTTCCAAATGTATTTTATAGTTGTCCTACAACAAATTCTGACATTTTCCTTCTAGAACAATCTAGATTTGCTTTAAGATTATTCACATAGTCATAATCAAGAACTTTGTATTTGTACTTTACAAACATCTTGTTTTCTTTATGACTACCAAAACAATCTTTTGCAATTCCTTTTGTATACCCAACATAAACATACATTTTTCTACTTTTGATTTCAACTTGTTAGACTTCCTTCCTAGCACAAGTGCTGGACATCTCCAAAATGGAAGTATCCATATACTAGGATTTCACCTAATCCACGATTTGACAGATGTCCTAGGAACAAACTTTTGAAATCAACTTTAGAAAATGTATAATAATTATTAGAGTATATCTCCAAGAGAAATAAGCAAATAGAAATACTTATCATGTACTTTACTATTTCTAAAAGTGTCTTATTCCTCCTTCATGTATGCACTGACTTAAAAAAGTCAATGACACTATATTCCTTTACAATAAAGGAGTCCTAGATCATATTATCCTCTAAATAAAATTCATATACTGGAAATATAACAAAATAAAATAATGGTTCTAAAAGCCCATCTTTCACCAATCTTGAATAACATTTAGATTAATAAGATCTAGATAAGTGCCAAAAACATACAATTACAGAGGATGGAAACTTTATCTTTAAAAAGTAAAACATGTAAATTTCCATCTAGAAAACAATCATGGACAACGCTTAGCTTTACCAAAACAGAAATACTTTCCTTTTGGTCATTCTTTTGAGTCTATTTTCCTTTTGGCAACTACTAAGGCAACTAGCTTGTCCAACTGTTTGGTACTATAATTCCTCTTCTTACCACCCTTATCTTTCGGTTTAGGCAAAGAATTTGAATTAAATCATATTAATCCTAGCCTTAACTTTTAGAATGCCTTCTGTTGCGTAGAACTCACTCATCAATTCAGATAATATAAAAAGAATTTATTTTCAAAACAATCTAAATTGATCAAATGATTCTAACAAGGACTTGTGGATCATATCCATATGAGATAAACATTTAATCTCTACATCCAAGAATTCCAATTCATTTTAAAAATAAAATATTTTCATAAAATGACATAGAGTTGGAACTCCTTAAGCTTTTCTTAGCACTCATTATGATTCATACCAAACATCTCATTTAGACTTAATATAAAGTCTAAGTCTAGTACTAACTCTTGCATCTCATGCAGTAGCACAATTGAGATAGAAGCCAATGTATCATTTTAGCATTTCAATAGAAACTATAATCATATCATAAGCTATCTTCCATAAATGCATAATGCATAGGAAATTATGACAATGCTGAATCGAAACATATTTATGTAATTCAGCTCCTTTAAGCACCATGTCCAAATTTATTTCTTAGTTAATGTGATTCTATTAAAATAGTACTTAGAGAACAAAATTTATGACAATTTTATATTGAGACCATGAACTTAAATACTAGGACATTATCATTTTGCATCCATAACCATATAGTATGAAACCCGAAAAACATACTATACTAGGTACAACGACAACCTAATCCCGTAATTAATATTCCTCGGAAGCGAGGTCATACCAATCACTATGATTAGGCGAGAATTATTCTCATTATTAATGCTATCATGATAACTCTTACCAAACAAAAATAATTTGCCACTTTTCCTTTAGCTTCTAAGTAATAATGACATATTCTCCGAAGGGAGGTTAACATTACACTTAGTCTAATGTACACCATTGCCTAGAATCAATGTGAGTCACCAAGTAACTCCACGGAAGCGTGGTCGTTCTCAATGTAAAAACACACTTCATCTATCATTAAGAAGTTTAATCTGTAGTACCATGAATTAAGCACCATCCGAAGGGAGCAAGGCATATACGCCAAGGCGAGGTGCCTAATCACACTACTATAAACCATCAATGAAGGCCGTGAGAATCAACCTTTTAATTTCTCTCCCACTAGAAATTTTAAAACAAGTGGATTGTGTTGAAATCATTGTGATCTAATCACAATTTTAACCCTACACATTAAATGTGTTTAATTGTTTAAATTCAATGTGATGTTACTAAGTCATGTCACAATAGCATAACAAACATTCGCGCAATCACAAAGAAGTTTAACCTTGTAATCCATGAAGTAAATACCCTCCGCATGGAATGCAAGACTTAAAGTCAAGACAAGGTATTTATTCACACTACAATAAACTTAACAAAAGGGTTATTTCAGCACTCCCACTCATTATTTGGGTTTTTCTTTTAAATAATTGTGATCCCATCACAACTAATAACCTTGCACTTGATAAAGACTCTAATCTCATTAGAATCATTAACTAAAATGGAAGTCCTAAACTATTTAGGATTCCTTAAACACTAATGAATCAAAAATTAGTTATATAGAACTCTATCCTTAATTTACTAGATAAAGTACTCTAATCTCATTAGAAACTATATATAACTTTAATTAGAATTTTAATCTCATTAAAAACCTCTAATTAAAATAAATTAAGGACTTTTAATCATAAAACAATTTAGTACTAAGAGTTATATTTAACTAATATCTTTGATCTCATTAGGTCTTTTAGTTAGATAATGATTAATAAATCTCCTTAACTTTTAAGGACTATAAAATTAATCACATAGCTTTGCGTTTTATGTATAAAAAAAAACAGGTGTCAGAATTTTTTGGCGACTCGCCCAGTCACGAAACTCCAGTCGCTAGTTTTGGCGACTCGGACAAGTCGCGAGACTCCAGTCGCGAGTTGGCGACTCGCCCAGTCGCGAGACTCCAGTCGCGAAGTTCACATAGAAGCTTTCGCGACTCACTCGTGACTCACTCGCCAGTCGCGAAAAATACCCAGGAACAGCCGTTTTTTCTGTTAACCGTTTTTGACGTTTCCAAAGAACAAAACACATTCTTAATTATCAAAAACGATGAGATTAAGATTAAAACTTGAATATCATTGATGTTAAAGTGTTAAAATTCAATTTTACATGGTTAAAATCAAACTTAAACAACATCATAACATCAAAATAAGTTTTAATCAAACAATAGTTTCAAAAACTATAATATGCAGAAAAATGACTGCAAAATTTTCACAACTATGAATCCACAACGTAGATAACAATAAATAGCAAGTTTCCCACACACTACCGAAAACCAAAAAATAGTTAACTCTTTGATTCGGACACCGAAACAAAGACAAACATTTTGGCTTTCCTCATCCTTTAATCAAGAATGAACATGGGTGACTAGTGCAGAAAGCAAAAACGATTTCATACAGTTACCTTCTTGCTATCTCCGACTATGAACTAAAATTCTGAGTTTACAAAGAACTTGTGATTTATATTTTCTGTGACTAAATCACATACTATGCATCTCATAGACTAAGATAATGCTCTATTAGTTCATTTATAAATAGTCTCATATAACTAAACAATTTAATTATTTATGACATGCCAATAAATTGGATTTTAAGACATAAATCCCAACACCTCATTCATGCCAAAGCTTGATACATTATATTTCCTTTTTCCCCTTCTAAACCCCCTTGCCTAAAATCTCCACACAGCTAAACAATACCACCACAAATGACATCACAACTCCAATCATGAGAATTGCCAAGCAAATAAGTAGTTTCACAAAATAATGTTTGAAAACTCAACAATCCAAATTCTAATAAAACAAATGTGCAAAGCTAATAATCATTGCTGCATTTTATCAAACAGATATAGTGCATAAGAAATGAACACAAGTTCTTCAATAGGACATAAATTTCTAAATACCCCATACAAAAATCATTCAAGATACATCATTCCATCAAAGACTAACCATAATCATCAAAGAGATCAACATGGATATCAAAGGAATCAAAAGAAAAAAAAATCATCAAGAACACATATGGCAAAAAATTTCAGGGGCCAAAAAGATCTAGAAATTTCAAGAAATCAATCTAATTCTTTGACTAAGTCTATCAATTTCATCTTCCATTTGTAATTTTACACAAATTCAATGAAGTATTACCATCAAATTCACAATTCAAGTGAAAAAAAGAAACTGAGAATAGAGAAGAGAAATAGAGATAATAAAAAAAAAAAAAACTTGTATTTGGGTAGACATGGCAAAACTGGTCAGAATTTTCTAACCCGACCTGACCCAAAAAATACCTAACCTGAACCCGGTTTTTTTGACCCGAAGCAAAAATAAGTTGACCCATAACCTGACCCGATTTTTTGCGGGTCAACCCGACCCGACCTGGATAACCTGTGATCAGACCCATTAAAAAAAATTCGCAATTTTTTTTTTTAAACTACATCCTAATACTAAGTGCATAAAGCACAAAGCACAAAGCACTAGGACGACAGAGCCAAACCAATAGGCATAAGGCAATAGTCAATAGTCAATAAATTATTAAACTATAAAAAGACAAAACAATAGTCAATAGCTTTTCCTTTTTACATGCAATTTGCTTTGCCTATTTGATTTGGAGGGATTCACGAATCCAATAAAGCTTTAGCTCTGCCTCTGCCTCCACAGGACCATAGAGACATGACATGAAAATAAGACTAGACTTAGACAACACAACCATTAAAAAAAAGAAAAAAATCTAATGTAATTGACTAGCTTAGCCTGCTGGAGTCCAAAGCCAAAATTGTGATTCACAAAACCACATGACACATCCACGGACCACAGGGTCAAGGGCCAAAGCGGTAAAGCACTAAAGCTTCCTCTGCCCTTCTTTTCTTTTCACACTTCCACACTTTTTCAGTTTCAACTTCCAAGCTTGCGCCTCTCTAGTCTATACCTCTACACTTTCAGGCTCAGCTTTTCTCCGCCTCTGCTCTCTACTCTTTTCTCTCTGTGACTGTGCCTCTGCTCTTTTTTTCTTTTTTTTTTTTTTCTTTTTTTTTTTTTATCTTCTCTTCTTAGTTCTTTCAATCCTTAAATCTTTAGACTAATCTTTCTTCAGATGCTTCACAGTCCACACGGACCAGTGACCACACTCCACTACTCTGCTTTCTCACTTCTCTACCTCTCGCCACCCACAGCCCACAGGCCATACACCACAACCTAGATCTTGCCAACTGCTGACCCCTTTAAGAGGAGCACAACCACAAATCATCAACTATGGTGAAGGTAAGTTAAATCATTTTCAGCATTCTCTTAAATCCCTAAATGTTTTTAGTTTTTGGATTGATTTTTTAATATCATGATTTAGCAATAGAAATATAATATAATGCTCTGCTAACATTATATTTAATTGTTTGTGTGTTTGATTGTTGAAAAAATTGAAAATGTCATTGACATTTGGATGAATGTCTTATGTAGTTATGTTCACAGTTTCTTTAGATGTTTTAAATAGACTATAATTTTAATTATATATTATGCTTTGATAATTAGAGCAGCGGCTTCTCCGGCTGTAAATTTGGAAAGTGATGATGATGTTGTAATTATGGATTCTTCTACTGATCCTTCACCATCTTTGAGAGTTAATTCAAAATCAAAGTTTAAGACACCAAAAAGAGTTTCAAGGAAAAAAAAAAGGAAAAACAATACACTTCTTCAGTTTGGACTGAATTTGTGAAATTGCCTATTGATGAAAAAGGGTTAAGTAAAGCTACTTGTCAATGGTGTGGGAAAATATTTTTGGCGGATAGTCATCATGGAACATCAAACTTGCATCGCCATCTTCACAAATGCTTAAAACGAAATGAAGTAAAAGAAGATGGTGAAGAAGAGGGTAGGGTGTTACAAAACAAGATAACTCAAGAAGAGCTTCATGAGATGTTAGCGGAGGCTATTATCAAACATAATTTACCATTTAGCTTTGTTGAGTATGAGGGTATTAGAAAAGCTTTCAGTTATCTAAATTCAGATGTTAAACATATTTCTAGGAATACTTCAAAAGCTGATGTTCTAAAACTTTACAAAAAAGAGAAGGATGACATTAAAAATAAGTTGAAATCAATTCCTGGTAGAATATGTTTGACTTCGGATTTATGGACCTCTGTTACAAGTGAGGGATATATTTGTCTTATAGCGTATTATGTGGATGAGAATTGGGAATTGAAAAACATTATCTTGAATTTTTGTCATATGCCACCTCCACACATGGGAACTCTTTTATCGGAGAAAATTTTAAGTTTCTTGGAACAATGGGGTATTGAGAAGAAAATATTTTCCATTACTTTAGATAATGCATCTAATAATGATAATTGCCAAGATTTCATAAAGAAAAAACTTAATGAGGGGGATTTATTGTTATGTGATGGTATCTTTTTCTATGTGCGTTGTGGTGCTCATATATTGAACTTATTGTTCAAGAAAGATTGAAAGTAATAGATGACTCGGTGATTAAGATCCGAGAAACTATGAAATATCTTAAAGGATCAGAGAGTAGATTGTGCAGATTTGATGAATGTGCCAAGATAGTTGGTATGAAGAGAACAAAGGGTTTACATTTAGATGTGTATATAAGATGGAATGCAACATATGACATGATTGACAATGCTATGAGATATCATTCTGTGTTGAACCGTTTAGCAGAGGAAGATGCTAATTTCAAGCATTGTCCATCAAGGGATGATGGAATAGAGTTGAAAGGATAACTCGGTTTTTGAAACCTTTCAATGACATTACAACTCAATTTTCTGGAACTGATTACCCTACAGCAAATCTATATTTTCAAGGAGTGTCTCGAATTGAATTGCTCTTACTTGAAGAAATGGAGAGCCAAGATTCATTTATCAGTAATATGGCAGAACAAATGAAAGTTAAATTTGACAAATATTGGGTTTGTTATAATGTGGTGCTAGCTTATGCCATTGTTCTTGATCCAAGGTATAAGTTGGATTATGTTGACTATATTTTCAAGAAAATAGAGCCAATTGAGCACATTGCTGAAATGAAGGTAGAGAGCATTGAGACTACATTGTATAAGCTTTTTTTAGAATATGAACGCCCCAAGCCTATGGCCCCTACAAATGTTTCATCTTGTGTTGGGAGTTTTAGTCATACTAGCGGTGTTGTGGATGATCCTGATGATGATGAAGATAAGGAAGATGATGTAAGTGAATTGCATTTTGTTTGGTAGATGTTGTGCTATGTTTTTTTAATAATAAAGATTGTAATGTTATGTGGTATTATTTTTCATTGCAATTTTTTTTAATGATTAGGAATTTGATCATTATGAAAGTGGTCATGGTACCAAAACAAAAAAAATCTCAGTTGGACTTGTATTTAGAAGAGCCTAGACTTGACAAAAAGCAAAATTCAAAGTTGGAAGTTCTCTCTTGGTGGAAAGAGCATTACAATCGATTTCCAGATCTCTCTTTAATGGCATGAGATCTCATGAGCCTTCCGATAACAACTGTTGCTTCTGAATCAAGTTTTAGCACTGGGAGAAAAAGTCTTACTCTGTATCGATCACGTCTTTTACTTGAGAATGTAGAAGCTACGTTATGTATTAAAAGTTGGCTATATAGATTTGAAGGTAATTTAATTTTTTTTATAGTCACAATTATAGAATTTTAATTCTTTATTGATTTGCTTTCATGATACATTAAGTTATATTAAAATAATGTATTGTAGATGAAGATGCTGACGAAATTGGCCAACTTGAGTTACAATTTGCAAGTATGAATATTTGTAGTGCTGAATTTGCTACCAACGTTAGATTGAGAATCTGAGATTGAGGTGTAATTCTTATAAAATATCTACTTGTCTTCTTTACTTAATATGTTATGTTTATTTTTAAATCTTTTTTTGTTTAGTTTATCTTTCTAAATAATCTTACTTTACTATTATTTTAAATGCAATAAGAACATGTGCATTTAAGAAGACCGATAACTTGCTACTTTGCTGGCTTACTTGTTTTGTTTGTTTTAAGATCTATCTCTTTTTGAAGATGTAAACTTGTAATTATATGCATTTTGACAGTGAACTATTAATATTGAAAACTTTTTCCATCATGAATTTATGACTATAAATAATTTTTATCATGCTCAAAACTATTAGAATTAGAAGGATATTAACAAGTGGCATAAGGTGCAGTTCATTTGTTTAATTGATTTTATTCATTCTCTCTAAACATGTTGACAGGTTGTCATTGATTTGTTTTTGTAATTGAAAAAAAAAATTGTTTGAAAAATACTGGTAAACTCGACCCGACCCGATCTGACCCGCAACCCGATTGACCTGTTTAAAAATGACCCGTTTTGACCAGCGACCTGTTTAACCTGCAAACCCAATTGACCCAACCTGAACCCAACTCGACCCACTCGTTTTGCCATATCTATATTTGGGTAACAAAAAGTAAAATCTGAAATATCTTGGAGGAAGAAGAAAACAAAGATTCACAAAACCCATGAAACGGTTGAAGGTTCGCTTCGTCAATTAGAAAAAGGGGAGAGTTGGAGCAAAGATGAAGGTGGGCATGCGGATGTGGTAGGCAGCTCTAAGATGGGCTGAGGATATGGCTGTACGCTAGCAACAACATCTTTGTACGCCTTTTTTTTTTTTCTACCGGCAACCTGTAGAGGTGGTGAAGGAGAAAGAGAAAGAAACGTAGAGAGAGAGAAACGTAAATGAGAGAGATAGTCAAAACTCGAACTTTTTTTTGGATTTAGAGATAAGTTTGGAAAGTAATAAATGAGGGTAATTAATTTGATTCCAATCAGAATATTTGTAATAATTATAGTTTTTTTTCAACCGTTAAATCTACTTAAATCCAATGGTTTAAAAAAGGTGTAACTTGAACCTATCTCTTATATTATTTAAATAATAGAATAGATAGTGTTATATACAAACACATACAAAATAAACACTTATTACTAACTACCATAATTATATATTTAATACTTCCATATAAAAACAAAATTACAATGAATATCTATTAATAACTACCATAATTATCTTCCTATAAAAAAAAAACTGCTATAATTATCTAATTTCATATTTAAGATTTCATATATAAACACAATCTTAATAAATTTCAATAAATAAATATCGTAATGATCAAATTTCATATTTATATACAAAACAAAAGAGAGAGAAAAAATCAAATTTTCAAAGAAAATCAATTTATCAAATAAAAACATATTTTATTAAATTTTCTTGTGCATTGCACAAGTTGCTGACTATTTTTAATAATATATATAAAGCCAAAAATGCTTGACTTTTGGTGGACCTCTTGATATTTTGTCACATAAACTTTCTAGGCCTCACATTTTACATATTAATATTCTAATATATATTTTTAAATTAAGTTTAAATTCTTTTATATATTTGAAAGCTCAATTAGAATCTTTCCACAGCATATTTTATTTAAATAATTGAATAGATTGGTGCTAAATAATAGAATAGATAGTTCTATATACAAACACAATCAAAATAAATACTTACCATTAATTACCATAATTATATATTTAATAGTTCCTTATAAAAACAATTAATAACTATTAAGTATTAATAACTATCATAATTGTCCAATTTCATATTTAAGATTTCATATATAAACACAATCATACTAAATTTAAATAAATAACTATTCCTTCTCAAAAAAAAAATTATAATAATCAAATTTCATATTTATATACAAAACAAAAGAGAAAATTTTATTTTTTTAAGATAAATTAAAATTTATTAAACATTCGTGTGCATTGCACAAGTTGCTGATTATTTATAATAATATATATATAATCGAAGATATTAAACTTTTTGTGGACCTTGTGATATTTTGCCACATAAAATTTTTAGGCCTCACATTTTACACATCAATATCCTAAACCTAATACATATTTTTAAATTGAGTTTAAATTCTTTAATATATTTGAAAGCTCAATTAGAACCTTTCCAAGTCATATTGTTTTTTAAATAGTAGAATAGATAGTTCTATTTCTATATACAAATACAATCAAAATAAATACTTATTAATAATTACCATAATTATATATTTAATAGTTCCATATAAAAACAAAACTACAATGAATACCTATTAAAATAAGTACCATAATTATCCAATTTCATATTTAATATTTCATATATAAACAAAATCATAATAAATGTCAATAAATAACTATCATAATTATTAAAATCATAATAAATGCCAATAAATAACTATCATAGATATTAAATTTCATATCTATTACCAAAAAAAAAAAAAAAGAGAAAATTTTAGAGGGAGTTACACTTTACCACCCTAAACTATATCACATATTACATTTTGCACCCTAAACTTTTTTAATGCACATTTTGCACACTAAATTATGAATTTTGTTACACTTTGCACCCTGACATTAAGTTTGTCGTTAACTTGGATGCTAGAGTATGAAATCAAATGAAAAGACTCAATTCCTTCTTCTCAATCCCTTAAAAACAAACAAGAAGTTACACTTTACCACCCTAAACTCAACTATTGATTACACTTCACACCTTAAACTTTAGAATTCTGTCCAAGTTAATAACAAACTTAACGTCGGGATGCAAAGTGTAACAAAAGTCGTAGTTTATGGTGCAAAACATTAATTCAAAAAGTTTATGGTGAAAACTGTAATTTAGGGTATAATTTAAGGTGGAAAAGTGTAATTTCCTCCAAATTTTATTCTATTAAACTTTCTAGTGTATTGGGATTGTTCATTAGGTCAATTTTAAAATTAAAGCCTCTTTTTTCATGTTTTACTTCATTAAATTTTTTCTTGGGATTTTTTTTTTTGTTGAGAAATTTTTTTTTCTAGGGATTTATTAGCAAGTTTATACCCTAGAAAGTTGGCAAAAATGGCCAAATGCCCTTTTCGCACAAAGTTTTCAGCATTTTGCCCCATTTTCCAAACTAATTAGGGAAATGCCCCTATTTTGTAACTCGATTTTCTCAAAATCGAGTTTCAATGTAAAACTCGATTTGTAAAAAATCAAGTATGGGGTGATCAAACTTAAAAAAATAAAAAATAAAAAAAATTTGCATGGAACTCGAGTTCAAGGAGCTCTCGAGTTCCATTAAAAACGCCACTATAGGCCTCTATGAAACGCAACTATAGGTAAAATTAAAAAAAAAAAAAAAACAAAAAAAAAAATGGCATGGAACTCGAGTTCATGGAGCTCAAGTTCCATAAAAAAGGCCACTATAATTATTTAAAACGCCACTGTAGGGCTCCCTATGGAGCGATCAGACTTAGAAAAAAACTTGCATGTTAAAACGCCACTATAGGGCTTTAAAACGCCACTATAGGGCTCCCTATAGAGCGATCAGACTTAAGAAAAAAACTTGCATGTTAAAACGCCACTATAGGGCTCCCTATGGACTTAAGAAAAAAACTTGCTTGTTAAAACGCCACTATAGGGCTCCCTATGGACTTAAGAAAAAAACTTGCATGTTTTAAAACGCCACTATTGGGCTTTAAAACGCCGCTATATGGCTTTAAAAAATTGCATGGAGTTCGAGTTCCAAAATTTTTTTATTTTTTTTTTTAATTTTTCGTTTGTTATGACTCGATTGTCCAAAAATCGAGTTTTAAATTGAAATTGAGAAAATCGAGTTACAAAAGAAGGGCATTTTCCTAATTAGTTGGGGAAATGGGGCAAAACACTGAAAACTTTGCACGAAAAGGGCATTTGCCCATTTTGGCCCTAGAAAGTTCATCATATGCAATCTCAAGGTCATTATATTCATCATCAAAAGATTCATAATTCCCACTACAAACCGAGCAATAAATGCCAAAAAAGTATCTAAAATAAACTATATTAAAAAAAAACCAACAATTTATCTTTCTCATCAGTACAATTTTTAAATCTTTATTCAAGTTAAGCTTCATAGTTTTTCCTTAAAAAAAAAAAAAAAAAAAGTTAAGCTTCATAGTTTTGCACTTGGTACTTTTTATAATTGGGACATTCAATTTGGACGTGTCCATAACCTGAGCACCTATAGCATTGAATAGGTAGGGTATTTTTGTTTGTATTTTTAGAGTATTTTCGAGATTTATACATATCCATGAAAATAAAGGTCAAGGATTATACACACAAAAGAAATTTATCCTTTACAAAGTATATCTATACTTTTTTTTTTTTTTGTAGAGTTTCAAACTATGGCGTCTGCTTCTAATGATTGTGCTCTTTATCATCAAATCAAAATGCTAATTGGTTTTTTGTGTAGGAAGGGATTAAATCTCAAATCTCTTATTCAACCATCAGAAATTTTACCAGTTGAACTAATTAGAACCCACTATAAAAATTAAAAAGATTAGTTTTGACCCCAAAACAATAAAGCAATGGATTAACTGATTATCATTTAATTTAAGGTGAAAATACATTTTTGGTCCCTACATTTTAGGACAATTCCTAGTTTGATCCATACTTTTTAGAGCTCCTATTTTGGTCCCTACATTTTTCAACTCATTCTCGATGTAGTCCAGATTGTCATCTCACTAACGGAAATAGCTTACATGGCACACAGAGTGCATCACTAGCACATTAAACATTGACGCGGCTAAAGTAAAATACTTTAAAAAAATATTTAAAAATAACAAATAAGCATTTTAATTAAAAAAAAAAAAACATTTACTTTCTCAATTATAATTTAAATTGAAAAAAATAAAAATATTTTCTTAGTTTTAAATATGGAGAGTGTCGATGCCTCACAACGGTCAACCATCCATCATAGCGACACGCGCGTGCTAAATGTGTGTATCTGTATACATAGACTCGGAGCTCAGGTGCTATGAAAAAGGATAAACCTTTGGTGTGTGACTTGAATTGAGTTGATTTTAACCTATTATTATTAAAGGTAGTGAAGTCGCCACCAATCATTAGGTTTTTTAAAGTGTGATTGGTCACCTGACTCTAATTGATTTTATTACCAATCCTAGGCTAAGAAAATTTTGTTTTTCTTAATCTAACACGAATGGATAAAAAATCTTGATTCTTGAGTTCGGAAGTCTGGTTACGTGTAAGGAATGTGTTAGGCACCCCGCAATGCCTGTCCAAAGACAGTCCTTTGTTTTGGTAAAACCTTAATTGTTGGCAATTGAAAACAAGCTATTGGCGTTAACTTTCAGGGCTTTAAAATAACTGGAGTATGAGGTTTGATTTTGGAAGGGGTATGGTCTTAATCAATGCTTTACTAGCATATTTTGGAATTATTGCCAAATTTCCACGATGAAAATCTGGTAGTATTTTATTACCAATCCTAGGCTAAGAAAAATGTTGTTTTTCCTAATCTAACACGAACGGGTAAAAAATCTTGATTCTTGAGTTCGGAATTCTGGTTACGTGTGAGGAATGTGTTAGGCACCCTGCAATGAAAATCTGGTAGCATTTTGCCTTATTTTCATGGAGAAAATTCAGAAGCATTTTGCCTTAGGTGTCATATAACAAGTAACGCTATTCTTACTAAGCTTTCACTGTGAGAATACAGCAACAAAGGTGCCCCATTTTCGCAGTGAAAATCCGATAGAGTTTCAGGTTTGGTGTACTATGGCGCACTGGCAGGGTTTCGTGCCTGTGTATACGGTGCATGTCAACATGTTCGTACTAGGGCGAGCCAAAGCTCACCAAAGCATCAAGCATGTTGATGCATGTCACATACACGGGGAAACCAATGTCACTAGCTGATATGGATCGAGACAAACGTATCGTGATGATCATGCACACAATATAGCACAAATATACACTGACAGCAATCGCCTTGAGTGCATACCCACACTACAAGGTTAGGAGCACCCATGATCACGAAAGGGTTACTCTCCTAACCATGAAAGTCCATCATACAAAGTGCACGACCATCCACAAGCAGGCATATATACACACACACACACACACACATACATCATGCATAATGCAAACATACAGAGTAGGAAAATAAACCAAATATTGTCAACGTTCTAAGGGTATGACGCAACAAGGTATGAGAAATGTAAATCAGACATTGTCATACCTAAGGAACGCAGCCTAAGCAAGGTATAGGAAAGATGACCCTAATCTAGATACATGGTTCTAAAAAAAAGGGGTAAGAGAGAGAGAGAGAGAGAGAGAGAGAGAGAGAGAGAGAGAAAGAAGCCCCTCAGGGAGGCTAAACCTCCTATCTACTAAACATTGCCCTCTTCGGGCTTGCTTCTTCTTGCTTGCATTCTTGCCCTTTTTAGCTTGCATCTTGGAAGTTACGCCATCACTCTAAGCGTGTACATGCAATGACAAAGAAAACAAAGTCGGCAGATAAACAAAAGAGATAACAAAGACCAAAGGAAGCACACAAAATGACAAACAAGCAAAGGAAAGCACACAAAGAGGCAAACAAGCTTGTTATCAAGCAAACATGTTATCAAGCAAAAGAGGGTGTCCTAGAAGGACAAATGTAGGTTTGGATTTAGTGTCCGTAGTTCCATTATATTGGAATTGTGGATGACACATGTGCCATCAAGCAAAATTCCTAAAGGGACTTGGGATTTTGTGTACAAAGACGGGTGAGAACTTGCATGAAACCATAGGTAGGAACTAGGCTTGATGACACGAACAAGCATACAGAGACACGTGCATGAACATATAAACAAATGTGCAAAGATGCAAACAAGCAAAGAAGGCCAAACAAGATGGCACAAAGCAAGCAAAGCGAGCATGTTATCACATAAAGGGGAAGGGTAAGCATGTTATAAGGCACACCAAAAGGCTAACAAGCGAAACCCTAACATGCAAAGCTAAGCAAAAGAGGAAAAAGGCAAGCAACAAACAAGCCCAAACATCATGAAGATGTGCTCCCAAACATAGTTGCATCCAAATAAGCCACCAAAGGGGCGGATGCAACCAAACAAGCAAATGAACCCCAAAGACTAACAAATAACAAACCCACAAAGAGAAAACAAGCAAGAACATGGCAAAGAGCCTAGACCTAAGCAAACAAGCATGGATTTAAAGAAAAAAGCATGGAAAAGAGCAAACAAAGCACAAACAGGCATAAAGGAACTAATCAAAACCCTTAATTGAAACATGGGTATATGGAAGTAGGCCTAGACCACTGGATCTAGATCTACACCCCACCCAAAAGCCAAACACAAGAAAGAGGCATAAACAAGAGGTATAAAACTATAAAGCAGTAGGCATAGCATCCAAACAAAGCTTTAAGAACATGAACATGTAGATCCAAACATATAAAGATAGCAAAAAACACATAAACATGTAGATCTAAGCACAAGCATCGTAAAAAGCACATAAACTTGTAGATCTAAGGACAAGTATGGTAAAAAGCACATAAACATGTAGATCTAAGCACAAGCATGACAAAAAGCACATAAACATGTAGATGTAAGCACAAGCATTGCAAAAAGCACATAAACATGTAGATCGAAGTACAAACAAGGTATTTAGACACATCTTAGCCCAAGAAGACTAGTCCAACATTATCAAAGCAATAAAACATGTTATAAAACAAGTAGACATGCTAGGAAAGCAATAAAACAAAGATAAAACAAGAGATATACTAAGAAAAGCTATAAAACATGCTAGGATGAAAGATAAAGCTACAAAATAAAATGGGTGTAAATAATAGCTAAAAAGATACATCTACACCCCTAAACCTCAAGTCCATGGTACCAAGACTAAGGAGAGGAAGATGGGAGCAAGAACATTACCTCTTGATTGTTGTAGAAAAGTAAGAAATCAAAGGTTTTTATGTGTGTGTTTGGAGAGAATTTACAGAGAAAGAGAGGGAGAATCTACCTAGAAAATGCTCCAAAATGCCCAAAATTCTTTTTTTTCCCCAATTTTGGGGGTCAGGGGGTATTTATACTGAAAAAATGACCCTTCAACTACCAGTGCACCCTTAGGGGCCACCAGAGCTGGCCAGCGGCCCTTTAGGGTGCGTCGGGCTAGTGTGTTGACATAAATAATTTTGTCTTTTCCGGTTCTGACTTCAAACTTGTCTTTGAAGATATTCCTAGACTCCAATTGAGCTAATCTGGGTGACCCTAGAAAGATATGGATGTCTGGTTTCTAGAACATTAAAGACATTTAAATTCCAACGGCCGAATAAAAAGTTATGGCCTTGGGAAGTGAGCTGATGCGCCCAGCACGATTTTCAAGATATCTCAACCGTTTTAATTCTAATTTTAACCCATGAATAGTCATTGGAAAGGAAATTCAATAATCTTTGTAATGGCATTGATTTCAACCCATTTTGATGGAAGGATCAAAATTAGGATTTCTAGTGCCCTCGATAGTCAACTCTAGGTCAAACTTAGTCAAAGTTGACAAAAATCTCCGAATAGCTTGAGTTTGATATAAAAACACAAAAAACAAAGTTTTGGAGTGATTTGACTTTGGGTCAACCTAGGGTTGACCAGGGGCATTTTGGTCATTTTGACTTGAAAAGGCACTTTGAGTGCTTCAATGCCCGAATAGGTTGTACCACGTCAATCTAAATGTTTCCATGGTCCCACGGTGAAAAATGAATATTTTTAGATTTTTAGGTGTCCAGCACGCAAATCGAGGGCTGACAAAATACAGTATCTACAAAGGGAAAAAAAAATTGGTAACTTTCCAAACTTCACTTAAGCTTTATTGACAACCAAACAAAACATCAAAAAAACTAAATCTACCAATCTTTAATTTCGATAGACACAAAAATCAACCTAATACTATACTTAAACAAAAACCCTTTGAAACCCCAAATCAAAATACCAACCCATTAGTGACCAATTCAAGCTCTCTCTCTCTCTCTCTCTCTCTCTCTCTCTCTCAGCATTGTGACAGAAAAAGTTAAGCTAGAGATCACACCACCTCCACCATTGACAATGGCTCTACCAATCAATCTCTTCTCTCCTTGATGTCTGACTTACTCTCTCTTTATCTCATCATCTTTATCTCTCTCTCTCTCTCTCTACCCATGGCCGAAAGCCCAGATCAGTAATGGTTGGGTGGTCTAATTAGTCCTAATCTAAAAGAGAGAGAGAAGCACTGAGGAGACCGGGTTAGAGGAAGGTCCATTTGATTCGGTTTTCTCTAGGGTTTGTGGCCACTGACTAGACTCTGTGGTGGATCTGTGGTGTTGGACAGTTGGGTTGTGTTGAATTAGGGTTTAGAGGCTCTGGTTTGGCAATTTTGGCTGCAATTTATGCAATTGATTATCAATTGAGACTCAATCAAAACTACAAATTTCTCCTTCTTTTGAACTACTTTTTGGACACTTGATCTTTAACTATGGATGACTAAATACAAATTCAATCAAGATAACAATTCATGAAATTTGCCAATACTAAAAGTAATAGTATATTATTTTCCATAAGTTGCTTGGGTGAGTCCTTAATAATTAATAGTATATTATTTTCCATAAGTTGCTTAGGTGACTCCTTAATAATTAATTTGATTCGAATATGTTCATAACAAAATCTATCCTTATCAATGCATGCTTATTTGATTGTCAACTAGAATTGTCCAACTGTGACTAGAATCTGACTAAACCATCTGATTCGAAGGGATCCAAATCGAAGTTTAACTAATCTAACCAAGGTGGCAATCAGCGACAGGTCTTTGCTAACAAAATATGACAATCATGGGTTGAGTGCTGGGCCTCTTTACCTGAAACCGACTCCAATCGATCTAACCAAAAACCACTATTAGACTTTTCCATTCTCTGCTATAATTCATCATGTTCCACTGATATGTTGCTTTCTCCTCCAAATTTGGTGAGATTCTAACCAGATCCGATGAAATCTCATCCAACTAAATCAAAATCCATCAAATCTCCACTGGAAGTATTAGCTCTACCATAATCGTTGATATCTCGACCAAAAATGATGGTTTCAACCGATTTATCAACAAAAATAGGGAAGTTGTGGCTGTCTAAGGCCCGTATACCCTGTGGGCGCAAGCACCCGCAACGAGCCTTTTTGGCTCTTACTCGTGGGAAGTACACCTTAGCCTACGGTGAACCATGGTGGAGAGTGTAAATGGAGTCGCCACCTAGATTAGGTCTAGGAACTATGAATATAGCGCCCTTGTGGAATGACTAATTTTTACCAGAGCACTTGTCCGAAGTTTAGGTATAGGGATGGGAAGGTGTTAGACACCCGACCTTACCTGACCCATGGGTTGACTTTCACTCATTGTGTTCCAAATCTTAATCTCATTAAAGGGTCTTTTAACATGTTATTCTAACTCACACACACACACACACACTCTATTATGCATCTAAAGCAATCAACATGGCTGTATCATCCCCAAGCCTAGCATTCATCTATCATAGCATTTAATCAACAAAGCAAAATGGTAGCAACATCACAAGTTATATGAAACAAACTACACATTCAAGCATTAAACTAAAAACTCATGGTATTCAACCAAGCATATCAAGCAACTTAAAGCTCAAACATTCAAATGCATGTTCATGTGATTTATGCATGACTTACCTCACTCACCTCACTGCATCACAACACATATGCATTGATGCATGTTCATATTCAAATATATGTTCATGGCATTCAAATAACAAAAACCCTAATCAAACATCTAAGCAAGAGAACAAAACAGAACATGTTAAAACCCTAAACTAGAACTCAAAAACATGAAAAACATGAAAAACAAAGCTAAACAGAGACTAAACATGTGACAGAAAACAAGAAAAAATAGAGGAAAGTGGATCTGGGTTTCTGGACATGAGTGTGCGTGTGCATACATAAGGTATGCATGTGCATCCCAACTATATGTATACGTACACTAAGAGTATGCATATGCATGCGCACGAATAAGTGCCCAGAACCCTAAACCCAGCAACACAAAACAAAAATCAAAAGAAAATAAGAAACTAACGACCTATCATGCTTTTAGTACGAACACAAAGCAAATCTAAACTAGCATAAACATTTTAAGGCAATAAAAACATGCTAACAAACAACAAAACAAAGAAAAGTGAAGAGCCAAGGTTAGGACCTTTACCTTAACACAAAAACTCTCTAGAGCTTGATTTGACCATTCCCCTTAGTCAATCTAATCAACAACAAAACTAGCAGGTTAGTAAGCTTTAGAACTCAAAGGCTAAAACCAAAATAAGCCCCAACCAAGTAAAACTTGACTTGAGAATGTTTTGTGAAAAACTCCCTCTTTGATTCACTATTTACCAGTGAATCTTCTGTATTTTCCCCTCCTCTTAAAAAAGTGCATTTTATGGCTTTTTATAGTGGTAAAATAGGGGTATGGGGCGGCTCCTAGACAATGTGGGATTCATTCCACAAAAATTTATGTGCAAAAAAACTTTCATTTCATAGTTTCTAGAACCCTAGATGTGTGAGCATACTTAGGGTATGCATACGCATGGTTTGAGTGTGCATGCACATACACATGTATGTGTATACACACTTTGGGTTTTCTGTGCCTTTATTTTCCAAAAATAAGTTTATATTTTCAATAAATAATTCCTCAAGTCAAGATTTTACGAGATAGGGCCCTAAATCAACCTTGGGCCTGTGAGTAATGTCATCATTGGGGAACGGGGGTCCAAGTCATAAGGGGTACAAAATGAGGTGTCTACATACCCATGGTTAGTGATGGGTGGCATAATTCCAAACCCGATATGATTGAGTCGAGTGACAGTTTCACCTTAAAACCAACCCAAGCCAACCCATGGACACCCTTATTGTAAGCCTTCTTTTTTAATAAAATATGATTCAATTTGAACTTAAAATATATTTTCTTTTGTGATATGATGTGATCTATATAAATATTTTATTGCATGTATTCCATTTTATGTAATAAATGCATGATTATGATAAAGATCCTTATAATATATTCCTTATCCAAAAATAATCTAATATCACACTAGTGGAGGCTAGCTCACTCAGTAAGGTGAGCTTGGGTGTTTAACACCTTCCTAAGCCCATACCTGAACTCCAAACTTATAAACTGTTTCATTAGAAATTTTCTTAAGGGTCCAAAGTAATTGCTCGGCCTAACTAGGTGGCCAATCCCACTCTTTACCCTAACCTTGAGTTAGTGGCATACTCCCCGGCCTATGTCTAGGATGGGCCCATACAAGCTTGCACTGTTTAACTTAAGGCGCTCACATATGTACTACAGCATTCCACACACATGCGAACGCACACACACATACACACATATAGTCAAAATTGCATTGACTTCCCCTAAGGTTTGCTATAGTTACACTCGATACCTTTCTAGTTTAAAATCAAACACTTACCTCCCCTAAAATACAAATTATTTACAATGGCTCCCTTGGATGTGTAATGACGTTAGTTAACTTTAAAATAGTTAGAAAGGAACCAAAGCATTGCGAAATTCATAATTTATCCTCCCACTTAACAACTAGCTATCAGCCTTGTACATTAAATTGGATGTTGTTTGATTGGATTTTTAAATGGCTCTTGTAATCAAATGGTTTTTGTACTATTGGACGTCCATCGCCAAACTCTTCACACTTGATCTCTAATACCTGACATGTAAAAGAAAAACAATGCGAACAATGAACATTTTTGCCATCATTAATCATTTCCTTCCTAAACTATTAATAATCAACATTTGAAACCATCAAGCTGCAATCTTCCATCGATAATATTCTAGAAGCACCCCAACCTAACTCAACCATCCCATACCAACCACCTAAGATGAATTGACTCATGTTAACCCTAAACTCATACCCATACTTATCAACTACATTGCACATTGACTGAAATCAATAGCCCACCAAAGCACCTCACCAAAAAATCTAGCTTACCTAATTCTTGTTTAATTGTTATGCATGGCCCCTTGAGTTATAGCAATGCCACACAACCCGTTTAACAAATGCAAAATATTTAACTAGCCCAAATCCCACAACACACTACCATTCGCAGTGAACCTTGATCATTCACGCTTTGTGGTCAAAGCTTGAACCACTATAGAGCATTGCCCTTTGAGACCAACCTATACATTTTTAGATCCCTGAAAACTAGATTGTTTAACCTAGTTATTTAGTCAAGTGATTACTTAGACAAATTATTCAGTTCTAGGTTAACACAATAAAATCATATTATGTAAAGCAACAGTAAATAAAGAACACATAATGTGATAACCCAGGAAAACCAAACTGGTAAAAAACCTAGGGAGGATTTAACCTAGCAATCCTCAAGGTAAAACAGATCCACTCTGAAAGAATTGAAATTTTTACAATAAGACTTAGGCCACTAACATCCTATTCCTACCTCGTGTAAAAAACTTACTACCACGACCACGTGATAACTCCGAGTCCACGGACTACTTCTTTCTTTGAATCTACACCAAACACAAGTTCTCCTACTTGTGACTTTGAGACACCTCTCAAAGGTTTTGGATCTTCTTGAAAGTTCTTTATGCAGCAACTAAAACCACCATCAAGTTCTTGATGCAAATCTTGATCTTGATAGCTCTATGTGTGTGTATGAAGGTAAACACCTCACAGATCTCACAAAAGATTCAACACACAACTCAACAAAGACCTTAGAGAGATTTTGGGTACAATACCCTAGATCTACAAAAGAGGCACCCTCTTCTCTCTCTGAAAAGCCTTCTTAAAAACATGCTTAGAGTTTCCTTTATATACTAGAAGAAGTAGATATGAAACCCTAATCCTTAACGGGCTTGACTGCTGTTTGGGCTTAATTCGAATTTTGTAGATACAATTCTCGATCGATCGAGCCTATTCTTCGATCGATCGAGCCTTGCAGAAATTGAATAGTAATTTCTTGCAATTACTTGATTCCAAACTTAATTTAAACCAAACTTTGAGCAAGTCTAAACCTAGACTAAACGTTTTGATCACGGTTTGCCAACATATACAAAGTGAAGTTCTAATACATTTAGTTCCTAAAGTCTTAGAACCTAACTATCTCTCTCTTTGGCAATCCGTGACAAAACACATTACACAAAATAAAATGCTCAAAGTAAAAATAGCCCAATAATATATTGTTGCCCAAATATAGCACAAATCCCAATCTAAGACTCCTAACCTAGAATTTGCAAGAAAAGGTAGAAGGTCTTTATCAGAATGTACCTGTCTTTCCTGAAAACACTCAAAGAACGCATCAACACATGTGTGGAAAGAAAGACATATAAACAATAAATAATCAAACTAAAGCAAATAACAAATATGCAAACTAACTCTCCCCCTAAGTTAGATACATTAAAAATTTTATTTTCTCTCCCTTTCAAAAACAATTTCAACTTCCCCTAAACAAAACAAACAGGATTCCCACATTTCATCTATTTCTCCCCCTTTTTGTCATGTATTGACAAAGACAACTCAAACAAAGAGTAAAAAGAAAACATATGCAACAACAGTCAAGAGAAAATAGAGAATCAAGGAAACAAATGAATCCAGCTCTATAGAGAATAGAGACAACTTTCCTTATGAAGAGCAACAACTCCCTCTAAGAACAACAAAGGTTAAAAAAAAAAAAAAAAAATTCTCCCCCTATAAATATAGGAAAAACAAAATATGTTTTGGGAAAAACAGTTTTGGTGAAACTTTAGGAGATGAGGATAAATAAAAAAACACAAATCAAACTCAAAAAAAAAAATCGAGGTTATACATGAACACAAATATTCTCTCTTTCAATAAATGCAAACTTGACTCTATGTGACCCATAAACAAATGGTGTTTGAACTCAAATCAAGTAGAGAAAATATTTTCACATTATTATACATCATATCTCTTTAGAAAAATATTTTCTGTAGTTCACACATAAAAATAGCATAAACTAAAATGTACAAATGACTCAAAAATTAACCAATCAATTTTTAGATCAAGTTGAGTACTCAATTTAGCAAAGTGTATGCATATTATGTGTAAACATAAATGATGCATAAAAAAATTTTGGTCAAAAACTTAAAAACTAAAAATTTTTCAGTTTCGATCGAATACCAATCGAGCTAGACAGATTCAAACCAAAAATTTTAACGTATTTTTGATTGGTTGAAAAACACCCTCGATCAATTGAAAATCTGGAAAAATGAAATTTTTAAAAAACAGAAGAAGGAAGTAGAAAATACTCAAACCAACTTATTTCACGAATGAAATGCATGAGTATAAGTTTAAAAAATTTTCAAAAACACTTGAATTTTCCAAAACAAGAATGTAACACTTTTTGTCCCCAAAAATCAATCAATGAACATATTTTGTATCAACATCAAGAAACATATAATCTTGGATGGCCAAATCAACTTCACACACAATTTCATGTACTAAGTTTAGCAAAGAAATAACTTGTGTAGTGTGTGCAACTAGTAGCAGTATGAGATACATGTGAGGTGATATGTAGATAGTAATTAATCACAATATCTACATTATTCATCACATAAGTTTGAAAGTGACTATCACCTAAAAAGTTACATCATATAACTCTCACATCTCCTAGAAAACAAGCTTTCAGTCATGTAAGTTTCTTGTTTTGCCTCATGTACACACCAATTTTATTTTATTTGGAAATTATTAGATTAGCCAAGTAATGTACACATCAATTTTATTTCATTGTGTCATCTTTATTATAGCCCAATAATGTACACAATAATTTTAGTTTTAAATCCGAGGCTACACCTTATGTTCTTTTTGTGCATGCGCTACACTTTCTCTAGCACAAAATCTTATGATATGCATTAAGGTGTTCATGATTGGCTAGTAAACAGTAGTGAGATGGTTATTTATGCATTTCTCATTAAATTCAAGTCCAAACAATCAACAACATGTGACTTCAGAATCAAGATCAAGTAATCAAAAATTATAAACAACTCCCACACAACATGCACTACATAGCTAAAACTAGCAAAGTGCAATAAAATAAACCCATCCAAGCTAAACAAGGTACACAAACATGTTATGTAAAGATAATATGGCCAACCTCAATTATATATTCACGATGTGTAATACAAAAGAAATAAAAATCTTTTTGATTTCAAAAAATATTTTATGTCCAAAACTGAAATGCACACATTATGCTCAATGAATAAAATGCAAAAAAAAAAAAAAAAAAAAAAAAAAAAAAAAAAAAAAAAAAAAAAAACCCAATGCATGATAATGCTAAACTAAGCTATAGAAGGTACACAAATAAGAAATATCAATTTCTTAATTAACCCATGTTACCGCTCTGATACCACTTGTACGTTTTTAGATCCCTAAAAACTAGATTGTTTAACCTAGTTATCTAGCCAAGTGATTACTTAGGTAAATTATTCAATTCTAGGTTAACACAATAAAATCATATCATGTAAAGCAGCAGAAAATAAAGAACACACGATATGATAACCCAAGAAAACCAAACTGGTAAAAAACCTGGGGAAGATTTAACTTAGCTATCTTCAAGGTAAAACATATCCACTATAAAAGAATTGAAGTTTTTACTATAAGATTTAGACCACTAACATCATATTGCTACCTCGTGTAGAAAACTTACTACCACGACCATGTGACAGTTCCAAGTCCACAGACTACTTCTTTCTTCGAATCTACACCAAACATAAGTTTTCCTACTTATGACTTTGAGACACCTTTCAAAGGTTTTGGATCTTCTTGAAAGTTTTTTATGCAGCAACTAAAACCACCATCAAGTTTTTGATGCAAATCTTGATCTTGATAGCTCTATGTGTGTGTATGGAGGTAAACACTTCTCAGATCTCACAAAAGATTCAACACACATCTCAACAAAGACCTTAGAGAGCTTTTGGGTACAAAACCCTACATCTACAAAAGAGGAACCCTCTTCTCTCTCTAAAAAGTCTTCTTAAAAACATGCTTAGGGTTTCCTTTATATATTAAAAGAAGTAGATCTCAAACCCTAATCCTTAACTGGCTTGAACTACTGTTTGGGCTTAATTCGAATTCTACAGATATGATTCTCGATCGGTCGAGCTTGTTCTTTGATTTATCGAGCCTTGCAGAAATTGAATAGTAATTTCCTACAATTACTCGATTCCAAACTTAATTTAAACCAAACTTTGAGCAAGTATAAACCTAGACTAAATGTTTTGATCACGGTTTGCCAACATATACAAAGTGAAATTTTAATACATTTAGTTCCTCAAGTCTTAGATCCTAACACAACCCAAGCTTCATACGAGTTACCCACTCACATCGAAGAAGAGAGGAGAAGCCTGATATGAGAGAGTTGTAATGCGAGAGAGGGAGAGAAGGAAGCCAAAATAGAAATTTGTTAATCTGCTTAAGCGTTGTTTGGTTCCTCAAAATTTTGTTTTTAGTTTTCGTTTTCAAAACTTTGTTCTTATAATCCATATTCGTAACTCAAAAAACCACTTGCATTTGTTTGACATAAATTTTCTAAACTAGTGTGTTTCCCCCCTCCCCCTTTTATCTTCCAATTAAAATTCACCACCACACCAACATCATCAACCACAACAATAGCACTACCAATGGTCGGATTTTCTCTCCAGATATATTAAACTCCATAGCCACAACCACACCATAAAACATTAAACACCACCAAACCTCAGAAGACCCCACAAAAACCCACCACCATGAAAACACAACCACACCATGAACCCCAACCCAATTAATCCAAATACAATGAAACAAAAACCCACAAAGCTCCACCACCAAAATACAATAAACACACAACCAAGAAAAAACCTACCACCATGGATCCAAACACCATGAAACACATAGACAAGCAAAAGCCCACAAAACCCTATCACTGAAATACCAAACCTATAGCCAAGTAAAAACCCACAAAAGAAAATCCCATTAAACTCACATGCAAGCTCCATTCCAAGTCGTTGTTGATATATAGGAGTCACCGCTTGTGAAATAAAGAGAAAGATATTAGAGTCACACACAAATAGAAAAAGGGAACTGAGGAAGGGGAGAAATAAATTTTTGTGTGTGTGTCTTAGAGAGAGAGAGAGAGAGAGAGAGAGAGAGAGAGAGAGAGAGAGGGAAAGAGACTAACCTGAGTTGAGATAGAACAACTGGTCTAAGAAAAATGAAAGACCGAGAGAGATGAAAGACTTCCTTTAACTCGTTTATGAGAACTGAAATAGTCGCTGGGGCTTTTAGTGCAAAGTCTGTCTCGATTGAAACAAGACATGCGTGTGGGTCCCAATGATTTCAATTTTATTGTGAGAATGTTATTGTAACTCAATTCTCATAAGAGCATCTGTAGCAGGTGTGGTAAATATGCCAAATGTCAAATATTTGACACATTTACCACACCAAACACAAAAATAGGGGTTTATGAGATGTGGCAAATCTCAAAATTTATACCACATGTGTACAGTACTGTTGCAAATTTGCAACGGTACGGACAGATGTGGTAAAAATAAAAACTATTTTATATTCTGTTTTCTCTCTCCTCTCTCTTCATTTTTTCTTCTCTTCTCTCTCACTCTCCGGTTCCCTCTCTCTGCTCTCTCACTCTCCGGTTCCCTCTCTCTTCGACCAGTCCGGCAGTGACGACGGCGTGATCCGATGATGATCTCACCCACGACGACGGCGTAGCTTGATCTCACCCATGCTACAGCCACGCTCCAGCGACGACGATGTAGCTCCGATGACGATCTCACCCATGACGACGGCGTAGCTCGATCTCACCCACGCTCCAGCCACGCTCGATCTCACCCACGCTCAGCCACGCTCGATCTCGCCGATCTCACCCCGAGGCCGCCGTCGATCTCACCCTCTTCCCTCTCCTCTCTGTTTGCCTTTCACTCTGCCTCTCTCTGGTTGTGGTTTTTTTTTTTTTTTTTTTTTTTTGCTGCAATTTGGGTTGATCTGATGGTGGTGGTGGGCTATGGGCTATGGACGGTGACAGTGGCAGTGGTGGTGGGCTGTGGGGGTGATGGGCGGTGGTGGCTGTTGGGATTGTTGATGATAATGGGAGATAATCTATTATTTTAATGTGTAGTATATATTATTTTAATGTATAGTATTGAATTATAGAACATCTGATAAATGAGATGTTGTAAAATGATGTGGTAAAATAATAAAGTAGGTCTTTGGTGTGGCAAAATGGCATTTTTACAACATCTGCTGTGGATGCTCTAAGTCATAGTTCGAAAACTCCAAAATTTAGTTCTCAGCTTTTGTTGTCTTTCTTATATTTTTGGATGCTGAATACAAATAATTGAGAACAAAAAATGGAACCAAATAGATTTTCAAGTGGTGGTGCCCAATAGAAAACAAGAAATGAAAATTGAAAACAATGTGTTTTCAATGAAAGCAAATGGTTTCTTACCTTTTTGAAATCAAAGCTTCAAAGTGCTTGAGAAATTTAGAAAAATTAATAACCTTTAATTTTTTTTTTTTTTTTTTGATAAGAAGACTTCAAACTTTATTAAAATTACGAAATGGAAGATACATCATGAAGAAGAGCTTGCTCCAAAAAGCAAGGATTCTCTTCCATCCAAGTCATATAGTCATCAAGACTTGACGCATACTTTGCTAACAAATGAGCTGGCCTATTTCCTTGTCTTCTAATATGTGAAAAATCAATCTGTAGACCAACCCCATGCATCCCCAGTATACCCGAAATAACATGTGCCACAGAGGAGGGAGGATCAGATTGACCAGTCAAGGAGTTATACACCACCAAGGAGTCCCCTTCCACAGAAAATTCAGCAATCCCAACATCCCTTGCAAAACTAATTCCAGCTTCAACAGCCTTCGCCTCCACCTCCAGTGCTCCCAACGGTGAGTTTATTTTTTTACTCAAAGCTACTACAACCATCCCATTAGAGTCGCGAACCATTACTCCTACACCTGCTGTCTTCTGCGAATTAAACACCGCTCCATCCACGTTAACTTTGTACTTCAACCCCGTCGGAGGTGTCCAGTGAGGTACCGGGTTTTCTGGGCTTGTGGGTCTCGGAGAATCATTCGCTGCTAAATATTCCGCAAGATATTGAGATGTCCACTGCACTAAATCTCGTCCCGTCCGTTTCTTCTTCCCATTTCGAACTTCATTTCTGTTAGTCTATATTGCCCATGCAACGGTAACCACCATTGCCACTCTGTCTTCATCATACTTCCTTACTACCATCAGATTCCACAGTAGGTCGAAGAAAGACAAAATTGAGTGTGGATCAAAAGAAAAATGCAGCTTTGTGTGTTGCCATACCTCCTGAGCTCGTGTACACCTCCAAAATAAGTGACCCGTTGTCTCAGACTCCACCTTACATTCTTCACACCAGTCATCTTGCAAAACCTTTCTACGCATCAAGTTCTCCTTTGTGGGAAGGATGTTGCGACATGCCCTCCATGCAAAATGGCGCACCTTATGAGGAACTGGAATCCTCCATATAGACCTCCAAAACGTTCTCAAAAGTCCATCATCTGAACTGGATCCACTATCAGTCCGTGCCCCTTCCATGGCCAATCTATAAGCACTTTTGACACTAAACTTACCATTGTTATTTCCTGCCCAAATCAGCTTGTCTTCCGGTAGTTGCACACTTAATGGAATGCTCTTTACCAATTCAGCCTCGTGAGGAAGAAAAATCACATCCAACACTTGATGTTTCCATGCACCAGAATCCTGTGAGATCAGCTCAGAAACCCGTGTGTCAGCATGCAGAAATTGCCTTGGAGATACCACCTTGTATGTAGAGGAGGTTGGCAACCATTTATCACCCCAAACACGAATAGAATTCCCATTACCCACATTCCACCGAGTTCCTTGTTGCACCAAATATTGGGCTGCCATAATACTCCGCCACGCATAAGAAGGATTATTACCAATTGAAGCTTGCAAAAATTCTGAATGTGGAAAATACCTCGCCTTAAACAGTCGGTATAACAAAGAGTCTCGCATTGTTTGTAGCCGCCATCCCTGTTTAGCAAGAAGAGCAAGATTAAATTGCTTTATTTGACGAAAACCCATTCCTCCGACTTCCTTGGGTGCACAAAGCTTATCCCAACTAAGCCAAGCCATTTTTCTCTCCTCATGTTTTTGACCCCACCAAAAATTGCGGATCAAGCTAGTCAACTCAGCACAAAGAGAATCTGGGATTTTAAAACAACTCATTGTATATGTAGGAATAGCTTGAGCTACTGCCTTAATCAATACCTCCTTACCTGCCTTAAACAAAAGTTTTTCTTTCCATCCTGCCAATTTTTTGCTAAGCTTTTCTTTAATTGTGTTAAATGAAATCCTCTTATTCCTTCCCACCAAAGAGGGCAAACCCAAATATTTTTCATGTTGACGAATAACCTGTGCTCCGAATCTATCCTTTATCTCCTCTTGAATCTCCCTGGAAGTGTTACTACTAAAGAATAGAGATGTTTTAGCTCTGTTCAATTGTTGACCGGAAGCATTCTCATAAACAGCAAGGATTCTTTGTAAGGTGGTACATTCATCAATGGATGCCTTACCAAAGATAATGCTATCATCTGCAAAGAAAAGATGTGACAGTGTAGGACTACCTCTGCAAACCGATAAGCCCTCCAACTCCCCATTTTCTACAGATTTCTGAATCAAAGCAGATAAACCCTCAGCACATAAGAGAAATAAATAGGGTGATAAAGGATCCCCTTGACTTATTCCCCTTGTTGGTACAATATGCCCCCTAGGTTTCCCATTGATCCTGATTGAATAAGATACAGATGTGACACACTGCATAATCAATTTTCTCCATTTTTCCTCAAACCCCAATCTCTCCATTATTTTTTCCAGGCATACCCATTCAATTCTATCATAGGCCTTACTCATATCTAATTTTAGTGCCATCTCCCCTTTCTTCCCACTTCTCTTTTGATTTATGTGATGCATAGCCTCAAAAGCCACAAGAACATTATCAGTAATTAACCGTCCATGCACAAATGCACTTTGAGTGTCACTGATAATAGATGGCAAAATTTTCTTTAGTCTATTTGCAATCACCTTAGATGTAATTCTAAAAACCACATTGCAAAGACTAATAGGCCTATAGTCAAATACCCTCTTAGGTTCTTTAATTTTTGGAATAAGAACAATGTGCGTCTCATTAAAATTAGGAGGTGATAAACCATTATTGAGAAAATCAAGAATAGTTTTAGTTACTACCTCACCAATATTTGGCCAAAAATTCTGATAAAATAGTGGAGGCATACCGTCAGGTCCTGGAGCTTTGAGAGGGTACATTTGCTTCAACGCTTTCCTCACTTCATCTGCAGTAAAAGCCTTTCCAAGCATTCTATTCATCTCCACAGTTACCTTTGGCTGCAAGGCTTGTAGCAGTTCTGAGAATTCCGTTGGATGAGTAGTAGAAAAAAGTTTCTCATAGTAGTTCACCACCAGCTCACCTATTTTCTCCTCATCTTCCTGCCAGCAATCATTCTCATCCAGCAAACCTTCCATGTGATTTTTCAATTTTCTAGCTGATGCCTTCGCATGAAAAAAACCAGTATTCCGATCCCCCGCTTGATACCAGTTAATTCTCGACCGTTGCAACCACATAGCATCCTGTTTATCATTCCAACAATTCAGCGCCATCCGTGTTTCCTTCATATCTTGAACCATATTAGAAGTACCCGGTTGCCTTTCAAGCCATTCAAGGTGCTTTTGCAATTCGGCAATTCTGTTTCCCACATGCCCAAATTCAATTTTATTCCAAGCCTCCAATTTCAATTTACACTTCTCCAAACACGATACTAAAGGGAAATCTGATTGGTCAGCCAACCCATCATTCCATGCCTCCAAGACTACTTCCTCACACCGTGGGTCCTTGAGCCACATCGACTCGAAGCGGAATAGTTTCTTAGGTCTCCTTCTACGTTTCTGTACCAACCTTAGCAATAAAGGAGAGTGATCCGATGCCGATGAAGTAAGATGATGAAGTTTTGCCTCAGGAAATAAACTCAGCCATTCCGTCGTGGCAAGTGCTCTGTCCAAACGTTCCCGAATCTGCACACCATCCCTCCTCACGTACCACCAAGTATATTGCGGTCCCACATAACTAATATCTCTCAATCCACAATAATTAATTGTATTCACAAAGTTCATCATTTGCTGTCTTGGCCGAGTACTCCCTTCTTCCTTTTCAGACATTCTTGTGATTTCATTAAAGTCACCAATCATAATCCAAGGTAAGGTAGAGGTGTTACTCAATTGTTTAAGTTTTGCCCAAGATTTCGTTCTTTTTGCCGTCTCCGGGTTCCCATAAAAACCTGTCATACGCCACCAACCATACTCATTCCCACCATCCACCCAAGCGTCAATATGTGAAGGTGAGAAAGTTTGTACCTCCACCTTAATATCCTCCTTCCACATCAATGCCAATCCACCACTCCTACCATTGCTATCGACAAACACCCCATGCTTTAATTCACATTTATCGCAAACCATAACCATCCAATCTTTATTTGATTTCGTCTCCATAAGGAAGACAATTTTGGGCTCTTCATTTTTAACCACCCTTTTCAAGGCATTAACTGTCTGGGGGTTCCCAAGCCCCCGACAGTTCCAACTTAAGAGATTCATGGCGTCCGGCGGGGTTGCCTAGCAACCTCCGCCGATCCAAATTCTGATGCCAGCAGCATACTAAAATTTTTTGTTTCATCCTCAAGTTTATGTTTCTTACCCAGTTCCAGTAATTGCACTTCTCCCAGCTCACTAGGTAGTTTCCTTTTTGGCCCCTCCTTTTCTAAAACCTCCTGTGCACTTTCTGTTTTTGATCTGGTCATTCTAGTCCATGTTCCTTTAGATTTAGGCCCCACCTCCTGTGGCCCGTCAATTGGACCACCTTTTGTAATAGGATGCCCATTCTTTTTGGACCTTCTATCACTATTATTACTTGCCCACCCAGGAGTAAACAATGGACTTTCTTTCTCCACGTGATGTGTTGCATGCTGAAACAGTGGAGATTCCTCATGTGACCTCTCCCTTTGTCCCATATAATCCGTCTCCATAACCACTAAATCCGTATCTGACTCCTCATGCACCATCTTATCAGCTTTATTTAAATTTTGAACTCCCCCATCACCGTGTATTGCCTCATCTATCTCCTTTAGTTGCGCCTCAAAATCAGTAATGGATTTAGGAGCAGAAATATCGGACTCTACGACGGCCTTGCTACCTGTTGGTTCATCGGTTTCCTCAGCCGTTCCTAGTGTGTTCTGACCAGTATCCGCCATAACCCACCTCCCTTGATTCATTCCCTCCTCCCTGTTATCTTTTTGTTTGTTCTGACCGTACCCTTGAACCTCAACTACATTCTTCTTCGAGGCATTATACTGACTAGCACGAATCCATGGTCCAAATTGCTGCTCACTATTCGACAAAGATCCACCACTCCGTAGCCAAATTCCGCAATCTTTATCATCATGCGTTAGATGCCCACACCAATAACATATGTTGGGTAACCGTTCATATAAGAAAGATACCCAACCATCATTATTCTCATCAAACATGACCCTCCTACCCCTACATAGTGGTTCAATGATGTTTATAGTAACTCTAACCCGCATAAAATTTCCTCCTCTCATCTCTGTAGTGTCTTTTGGTACATAAACCTTACCGATAGATTCCTCAAGGCTAATAGCCACATCCATCGTTAAAAGTGAGTAAGGTAGGTTATGAATCTGAATCCAAAACGATACCCTATCAAACTCGAGTTCGTTAATGGGAGTTGACATATCATAGCGTTGGAAAACCACTATATGTCGCTCAAAGGACTACGGCTCTCCCAGCAACACCTTCTCAACGTCTTCAACTGTTTCAAATGCGAACAGCAACCTGTTTTCCCCAGCATCACTTACTTCAAATCTGTGTTTGGTACGCCACAGTGGCCTAAAGGTTTTTGCTACTGCCTCCAGATTCACTGAGCGACGAGTATAAAACTTTGCTGCTAACACAAAACCCTGAGTTTTCTTCCTCTTAGAGAGATCTAGTCTATCTCCTTCTTTTTCTGAAAGCGAAAGTTTTGTCCAACTCTTCGTGAGGTCCTCCATACCAGCCCTAAAACTGTATCCCAAAACCCCACAAAAGAAAACCACCTAGCCCTCCTAGTAACAGTGTTACTAGAGGGAACTCACCTTCCTCCTTGAAAGAGGGAAACAACTATGCTACGGTATGGAGAGGCGGCTACCCTAACCCTAACCCTACCGAGAACTCCCAATTTTAACCTTTAATTGATTGTGAGAGGTTCTTTAAGAGTATTTGGTAGATTAGTGAGTTAGGAATAAATGGTTTGAAAATTTTGTTATTTTGTTTTGTCTGACTAGTGCGTCACATAGAATCCTATAGCTTTTTTTTTTTTTTTTTTTTTTTCATTATTCTTAATTATTTAATGATTGCACAATTTTTTTGTTTCCCTCTTTAACACCGTTAATTTCTCTTCCTCCATTTGATTATTCTTCTCTCCTTTAAGCTAGTTCAATTGCTTTTCTTCCTCAATTTGATTATTCTTCTCTCTATTAAGCCAGTTCAATTGCCTCATGGCATTTTTTTTCTTTATATTTATCCTCCTCCATTATTCACATTTAACATTTAATTTTTTTCCTTCTTTGTGCACTTTTATTGTTTCATATTTTTCCTTCACAAATCTCTCAATTCTCTTTTATGTTATCAAATAGTAGTGATCAATTGATACTTAAGTCATTGGCTTCCTTCTAACGCCTTCAACTTTCCTACCCTCCACATGCGCGCCCACCCCCCCCCCCCCCCTCCAACAAAAAAAAAAAAAAAAAAAAAAAAAGGCTCCTTATCCCTCCATAAAAAAACTATCAATTTTTACATTCCAAGACATTAAATTATTTTTCCTTATTTTCTTTCATTTACTTCTCTATTCAAATAGCTTCTCATGTTCCTTGCCTCTTTATTTCCACTTTTTCTCCTTGCTTACCCCATAAACACAAATGGTATAAATATAATAATGGTCACCCCATAATTACAAATGATATAAATGTAATAGTGCTCGCCCCCGAAGCAAAAATATATCAATATAATAGATTAATGGGTTCCAAAACATTTCCGATGAGTAAAGATTTTGATTTTATATACCTTATTTTTAGATTTGCATAAGTTCTCTCTCTATTTTTTTTTTGTAAGTTGTTTTCATGCTTATCGATTTATAGATTTTTTCTTCTTTTTGATTGATTAGGGGTATAGTTTCATAGCAAGAGATATGGGTCTTGCCTCGATCACTTTCACTGCCCTCGACTGCTTTCACTACAAGTGCAAGGAGGCTTGTGACATCCACTAGAGTTTTCATATTGGCCGAAAGGTCTTCTCTCTCTCTCTCTTCATTTTTTCAATATAAATTCGATTGTTACCGTTTAGTAAAATTAAGATCTAAACTCTCTTTTTAGGGCTCGGGGTTGCATTGTGAATGGAATCGAATTTGGGTATAAAGGGTAAGATTTTGCAAGGAATTATTATGCCAAAAAGGCTTGGATGAAGAAAATGTGAGTCTTGCTTAATCTTTTTTTTTTCCCCTCAATTTTCCAATTTCATTGTTTGTGATTTTGGTTATTTAAGTGCATTTTTATTTTAATTTTCATGCTCATCATGAATTTGTGACCTATTACAAAAAGGATAAATTGCAATTACCTACAAATCATAAATAAAATTGGATAATAATTTGTAGTCATATTTATTTTTATTTAGCTGTCAAATTTTGCCAAATTATAAACTCTTAACACATGTTTGATGGAATTCCTGATAAATGTAATGTTTATAGAACATGTATGTAATTCAATACTTTGTAATTAAAAAAAAAAGTTTCTTATAATGGAAGTTTGATTAGATGGTTTGCGGGTGGGTTTCAGTTAGTTTAACTGGTAAAGTTTCTCATGGTTGAATAAGAAGTCTAGAGTTCAACCCTGCCTACACCAAAATCGATTGGTGTATTTGTTTGATGATAAAGAGCTATCATCAAGAACGAATGTCATACGTTGAAACTCTTTCAAAAAAAAAAGATGGTTTGCGTGAATTTGATCAATGAGAGGTTTCCACCACAAACAAATTACTCAATTTTCATGCTTGATTCACTCCTTTAATACCGGGGTAGGGCGAAATCCATATTATCTCTCTTATTTTGATTTTTGACACCTTAAATTTCTTTCAATTTGCATGGCTCTCAATTGACTTAGATATTAGGTAAAATGTCAATGCCAGCAATACTCAGATAAAAAGGTGTGGAATTTCTCTATGTTTTCTTCAATGGAAAGAATCCAAGCAATTGGCCAAATCCTCAAATCATGTAAATTTTGTTTTCTAGATGAAGTGGAGATGAATGATATCATGTAACTTATGGCTATGCTTTTGGTTAGTAGCTTTTGACATAACTACTTTGCATAGATTGTGAAATTGAGTTGGATGTGTGGATTTAGATGGATGAGTCTACCAATTTAATTTGTCTCTTAAAATTATAATTTATAAGAAATCTTGATAGTTGATACGCATTATTCTTCAATTTTATGTAAGCTTTGAGTTTGAAAAAAAAAATGCGGTGGAAAATTAGGTGTGAAGTTCACGAGAAAAATGCATAGACATTAGTGACCATTTGTCAATTATTTTACAATTGGGAAAGTTTGATCACTTGAAAGAGGGCCAAAATGGGCAAATGCCCTTTTCGCGCAAACAAGTTAGCATTTTGCCCCCTTTCCTAAACTAATTAGGGAAATGCCCCTCTTTTGAAACTTGATTTTCTCAAAATCGAGTTAAACCCTATAGTAGCGTTTTTAAGGAGCTTATAGTGACGTTTTAAGGACCTATAGTGGTGTTTTGGAACTCGAGCTCCATGAACTCGAGTTATAGGTAAAAAAAAAAAATTGCCTATAACTCGAGTTCATGGAGCTTGAGTTCCAAAATGCCACTATAAGTCTTTAAAACGCCACTATAGGGCTCCAGAATTGTTTCTTTTTTTAAACTCAATTTTTAGAAAATCAAGTTACAAAAGAGGATTATTTCTCTAATTAGTTTAGGAAAGGGGACAAAATGCTGAATTGTTTGCGCGAAAAGGCATTTGCCCATTTTCTCCCTTGAAAGAGGATGCAATTAATAAAGTTGTTTAAGACACTTCTCAGGAGGTTATATCTTTTATTGTTTTGAATTTTGTTATTGCGGGTACATTAGCTGGCATATATGTGGTGATGGAGTTCATGGTTGTGTTTTCAATTTATTTAACAGGAGTTTTGAAATATGAGGCCCCGTTTGGTAGAGTAATTTAATAACATATTTTCAGTTTTTAAACAATATTACATGCATTTCCATACACTTTTTCACCCACACATATTTTAAAAAAATACAAATAACGTTACTAGAACAACGTTACCAAACAACCCCTGAGTTATTAAGAATGATATTTTATCATAGTGATCTTTGTTTTATGTTGAATAAATATATGGTATAGTGTATACTTTAATTTACAATGCAAATGTGTTGTGTTATTTAATCTATTTATAGTGCAAATATGTTGTATTATGTTATCTACTCCTTTAAGTATTTAATTTTATGTTAAATAAATATATTGTGTACCATTATTTAGAGGGCAAATGTGTTGTATTATGTTCCCTACTTTTTGAGTCATATACGTTGATAACTATAAGATTACTTTATTCTATTCATTCCTCACGAAAAACATGGATCTTTATTGTAATATGTTTATTTGCGGAAGAGAAATGATATGTCCACAACATTTTTACAACAAATTCTAAGTGGCAGGTTGTTATTGTTGGAGCAAAAAAGTAATATTAGTATTAGTTTCAAATTTGAACCAATAACAACTAACCACATGTGTTTTGTTGTAAAAATGTTATAAAAATGTTGTGGACGTAGCATCTCTCTTTGCAGAATGCCATCGTATATGGGCTTTAAGGTGCAACTACGAAAATAATTTCATTGTCAATAGACCCTAGGGTAGTGGTAGTAATCTTAAAGTATGAATTTTCTTGAAGCTGCATTTCCATATTTGGCACAAGCACATTACGTCTTAGGGTTGAAAAAATATGAAAAGAAATGACCTAAACAAAAATAATTAGTTGAAGATTTTGGATTTTCTGTTAGTTGGGTCGAATACTTTGTTAACAACAACTATAGGTTATAGAGAGAATTTCTACTAAAAAAAAAAGTATAGAGAGAATTAGGTAAGATTTTATATGATTCTTGGAGTTGTTTCATTTTTTATTTATTTATTTTTATATATCGATAATTAGAGGAAAATGATTTCAACTTTAGATGTTTTATTAGAAATATTAGGAGGTGTCAATCAATAGAGTTACAAGACTCTTAATGAGTTGTTTCATTTAGTTATATTGTTTGATTGTTGAGTCTCGTCTCGAGACAAATTCGGATCATATTGAGAAGTGCTACGTCAACGACATTTTGTGGTAGGTAACTTGTTATTAGTTCTAATTTGAATTTACCACTGAAATTATTTTTCTTCCTATCATTAACAACTTACTATTTAAAATTTTTTGTGAAATTATTATAAAAATATTATGTTTATAACATTTCTCATATTAATATATCTACGAGTAAGTTGAATTAAAAAAGCAAAAAGGTAACGATATATAAATTAGGAGTCATGAGTTCTGAGGCCCATGATATGAGTGGGTGCCAAATGTAATATTGATGTTGGGCTGGACTCATAAGAAGGAAGTCTAGTACTAGTAGTATACTAAACAAAGTACAAAACTGTAAAAATGTTTGGTAGTCTGAAAGTGAAAAAAGGAAAATGGAAGAGGGAAAAAACAAACATGTTGAGTAGTAGGAGAGGGTGAAAACTCAAAAAAATGAAAATGAAAATGAAGGAGCGAATTTGCATTTAGGATTTTGGTAATTGGCGCCCAAACCAAATTGCATGTTCCCGCCAGTGTCACTGCTACTCTCCTTCTCTCCCTCTTTAAATTCGATTCATACTATGTTTTTTTTATTATCAACGACAGACAAACAAAGTCCAAAACTCCCAAACACCCATCAGATTTCTCTCTCTCTCTCTTTTATTTTATATATTATAGAAATATAGAATTAGAGGGTTTCATTTCATTTTTGATAAAAATTATTATCAAAAAGAAAAAAAAAAATGGGATCCGCAGCTCTCTTGGATCATGAGTCCACCGTTCCCAATGGTGAAGCAGCCCCAGCTGCAGCTAGTGCCCCTTCTGATTCTTCAATTTCTTCAGGTACCCAATTTGTTCTTTTCTCCTCAAATTTTCCTATATTTTGATTGTTGATTGCATACTGGTTGTGTTTGCTGTTTTTTTTGATAAATCGACAATTGGGGTTGGGGAATTTGAAGTGTCAGTTGAGTTAAAAGACTTTTTTTTATGACACGATTTTCTAATAGAATCAAGAGAGACGCTCCCAAACCCCAACACCACTGCCAGCGGTTTACTCTACCCCAATTTCTTTCCGCATGTTATGCCCCCTTTTCCTAAAATTTCGAAACCAAGCCCCAATATGTTTCTTGTACCAGTAGTAGTATTAGAGCACTTATAGTTTAATTAGTTATTAAAAAGCTAATGAAAGAATTACTTGGACTAAGAAAATAAAGCACAAGTTATGTAGGATCTCTTGCTCTTGTGCATGAGCATAAATTCCTTAGTTTATTAGGGGTGAATGCCCTGGGATTACCAGGAAATTGATTGTAGTCGGTGGGGTCAATTGTTCAGAGGTTTATTGGTTAGATACATGTCAAAAGGGCTCTTCTTTAGAAAAGTTCACTATGTTATTCAAAAAAGTTATCTAAAATCTCCTAGAAAATTCTAATGTCAATTAAATTATCAAAATATTTTTATGGTGCGTTTGGATAGTAAGTGTTGGGTATACACGTATGAGTGAAGACAGACTCACATTGAATAATGATGAGAAAAATGAGCAGTTAATATAACATAATTGAGCATATACTCATTGGGTTTAGACTTTTTGGGTTAAAATATGTTTTTATATGTTATATTAATTACTCAAGAAAGTTCTTCAAGGTGTATATCTTCCCAACAAGTGGTATTAGAGCTCATAAAACCCACACACACGATCTTGGAAAGACCCAACAAAGGAGTATGTCACTGGTGCTAAACAATGTTAAATGATTTGGATTTGGCCTTACCCACCTTGGATTTGAAATAACATCTAAAGTATACCTCATGTTATACTTTAAACTTTAAATTTTTCGAATGCATTTTTTGCACGTTAAACTATGACATTTGTTACATTTTGCATTTTGATGTTAAGTTTATTGTTAATTTGGATGGAAAAATATGACATCACGGGAAAAGACCTAATTACTTATCTTCTCAATGCAATAAAAACAAAAGATAAATTACACTTTAGTACCTTAAATTATACTCTTTGTTATACTTTGTATCTTAAATTTTAAATTTTCATCCAAGTTAATAACAAAGTTAATGGCGGGGTAACAGGAGTCATAATTTAGGGTGCAAAATGTATATTTGAAAAGTTTAGGGTGCAAAGTGTAACATGAGAATATTAAAGTGTATTTTTTCTTAAAATAAAGTAATGAAAATGAATAGAAGGTAAGTAACTTTGTTTATGAGTAATACAGAAGAAAATGAATGTAATCATTTTATGACAATATTACCATTAGGTCTTTATTTTAAAATAAAGGGCTAAACATATAAGGGTATTTTGAGAGTTTAGTAAAATATTCATTAAATCTAATTTTATTTACTCCAATTTTGGGAAATTGGAGAGAATAAAAATTTGAGATTTTGAAGGAATAAAGAGGAATGAGTATTTCTCTCCCACTTAAATTCCCAAACAAGGGAAGTGAATACTATTCTAAACTATTCTTTTCATTTCTTTCTCTCCTCCCAAACAAGAGCTTAGTTAAATTAAACTTTGCAAGTTGACTCTAAGAAATAAGTAGGGAATAGGTGAATTTGCATGGTATTAATAAATCAATCTTTCCATGGCTCCATGAGGGTGTGCGCCTGCATGTACACTCAAGTTTCAACCATTGGAGGCTTGAGAGAGAGAGAGAGAGAGAGAGAGAGAGAGAGAGAGAGAGAGAGAGTTTCTAGCTCTCTAAAGTTTTCAAACTGGTGGGATTTTGACTGCCCAAAGGTTGGTATTATTTGATTGGGGTGAATTGAATGTTATTTTAGAAACCATACCTGCTTGTGCGTGAAAAAAGTGTGAAGTTTTCTCATAATTGCAGCAAGTCCTGTATTTGGCCATTTATGTATGTTGTCATGTGTCCTGCATCTTTTAAACATGATTGAACTGATTTTGTTGTAGGAACGAAGAAAAAGAAAAGCAAGAAAAATTGTCCACAAACTAAAAAGGCATCAACAACTAGCAAAGCAGGAAAGAAGCGAAATGTGTCTGAGTGTAGTGAAGAGCCAGCTGGTTCACGGAAAATGCCTAAGCGAGCTGCTGCATGTAGAGATTTTAAGCAGCAATCTGTTAGAATATCTGAGAAGTCCTGTCTTGTTGAAACAAAGAAGGATCAGTTAGTTGATGAAGAGTTTCTAGCTGTACGCATGACTTCTGGAAAAGATGATGGTCGCCCAAATAGAAGACTAACTGACTTTGTCTTGCATGATGAAAATGGTGTCCCGCAGCCTCTTGAGATGTTGGAAGTTGATGACATGTTTATCTCTGGTCTTATATTGCCTCTTGAAGAAGAAAGTCCAGACAAAGAAAAGGAAAGGGTAATCAGATGTGAGGGCTTTGGACGGTTAGAATCATGGGACATCTCTGGCTATGAAGATGGTTCTCCAGTGATATGGCTTTCTACTGATATTGCTGATTATCATTGCCTTAGACCTGCCAGTAGCTACAAGAAGTTTTATGATTATTTCTTTGAAAAGGCCCATGCTTGTGTAGAAGTCTATAAAAGGCTGTCAAGATCTTCTGGAGGTAACCCTGACTCCACTCTGGATGAATTGCTTGCTGGAGTTGTTCGTTCAATGAGTGGAAACAAGCACTTTTTTGGTGGGGCATCTATCAAGGACTTTGTTACCTCTCAAGGAGAGTTTATTTATAATCAATTGATAGGTTTGGATGAGACATCCAAGAATGATCAGATGTTTGCAGAGATGCCTGCTCTTGCTGCCCTAAGAGATGAGAGTAGAAAGCATGGAAGCTTTATGCAAGGAAAAGCATCATCTATTGGTGGGAGTTTAACAATTGGTGCAAAATTAGGAGATGGAGAGAATAAAATGAATCATACTGGTTCATCCATAACTGCAGTGGAGGAAAATGAGGATGTAAAGTTAGCAAGACTCTTGCAAGAAGAAGAGTACTGGAAGTCAATGAAACAGAAAAAAAGTCAGGGTTCAGCCTCCATGTCCAGCAAATTCTACATTAAAATTAATGAAGATGAAATTGCTAATGATTATCCTCTACCTGCTTATTACAAGAACTCCATCGAAGAAACTGATGAATTAATAGTTTTTGAAAGTGATACCATATGTGACACCGATGAACTCCCTCGAAGTATGCTTCATAATTGGTCACTCTACAACTCGGACTCAAGGTTAATTTCTTTGGAACTTCTTCCAATGAAACCATGTTCAGATATTGATGTCACTATTTTTGGGTCGGGAGTTATGACTGCTGATGATGGAAGTGGATTCTGTCTTGAAACCGATCCTAATCAGTCTTCTACGTGTGGCTCAGTAACACAAGATGCTGATGGCATTCCAATTTATTTAAGTTCCATAAAGGAATGGATGATTGAATTTGGGTCATCAATGGTTTTCATTTCAATCCGTACTGACATGGCCTGGTATGAGCATTTTTCTCACATTAAATTGTGGCATACTATCTTGTATATTTCTTTCTTTCTCAATAGAAGCTACTGAAGATTAACTCTCTTTTGTGTGTGTGTGCGCGCGCGCATGAGTATTTGGGATTTTTATGAATAAGTGGGAACCACACTCATGGATTAATATGGAAGTGGGGAATAAATTTCATGTTAAAGGTGTATGTTGGTATTGTGAATTATTTGTGATTGTGACTTATTACCTACAATTTAAGATATTCATAACTATCATCTATGCATCCAAAAAAAAAAAAGAAAAGGAATAGTATTTTACTTTGTACCAGAAAGGGAGAGAGAGAGGGAGGGGGGGGGGGGGGGGTGGGCTTGACGGGAAAGGAATCTATATATGAAATATGTGTCAATAATGTGTCTGATTTCTCTCATTCTCTCTAGGTATAGACTTGGCAAGCCATCAAAGCAGTATGCTTCATGGTATGAACCGGTTTTGAAGACAGCCAGACTTGCAATAAGTATCATCACATTGTTGAAGGAGCAGAGCCGAGTTGCACGGCTTTCTTTTGCAGATGTTGTCAAAAGAGTTTCAGAGTTCAAGAAGGAGCATTGTGCATACATTTCTTCTGATCCAGCAGTTGTAGAGAGATATGTAGTTGTACATGGACAGATAGTGCTGCAACTGTTTGCAGAGTTTCCGGATGATAAGATCAAGAGGTGTGCATTTGTGATTGGTCTTACAAGTAAAATGGAGGAGAGACATCACACAAAATGGTTAGTGAAGAAGAAAAAGGTTGTGCCAAAGGGTGAACCAAATTTGAATCCAAGAGCAGCAATGGCACCTGTTGCATCCAAGAGGAACGTTATGCAGGCTACAACAACAAGGTTAATCAACCGAATTTGGGGGGAGTACTATTCACATTACTCTCCAGAAGATTCAAGAGAAGGAACCACTTGTGATTTGAAAGAGGAGAAAGAGGAGGATGAAGTTGAGGAGCAAGAGGAAAATGAAGAAGATGATGCTGAAGAGGATAATTTATTAGATTCAAAGGCAACTCAAAAACCTCGTACAATCTCAAAAAGAACTAATTTGTACTCTATGAACAAGGAAATTATATGGGATGGGGAGTCTGCTGGAAAAACATGCTCTGGTGAAGTGCTTTATAAAAAAGCCATTGTTCGTGGAGATGTGATTGTTGTAGGAGGTGCTGTTTTGGTGGAAGATGATGAATCAGATGAATTTCCTGTGATCTATTTAGTGGAATACATGTTTGAAACATTGAATGGAAGCAAAATGTTCCATGGAAGAATTATGCAGCGAGGTTCTCAGACTGTTCTGGGAAATGCTGCTAATGACAGGGAGATATTTTTGACAAATGAGTGCATAACCTTGGGATTGGTGGATGTCAAACAGACAATTGTTTTGGATATTCGCATAAAGCCGTGGGGACATCAGCATAGGAAGGATAATGCTAATGCTGATAAAATTGATAGAGCAAGAGCAGAAGAGAAAAAGAGGAAGGGTTTGCCAATTGAATATTACTGCAAAAGCTTGTACTGGCCTGAGAGGGGTGCTTTCTTTAGTCTTCCATTAGAAACTATGGGTCAGGGTTCAGGCTTCTGCTACTCTTGCGAAATAAAAGAAGCACAGATGGACAAGGAAATTTTTAAAGTAAATTCATCGAAGACCTGTTTTGTAAACAGGGGAACTGAATACACTGTTCATGATTATGTCTATGTCAGCCCCCATCACTTTGCAGTGGAAAGTATGGAGCATTCAACTTTCAAGGGTGGAAGAAACGTAGGGCTGAGACCTTATGTTGTGTGTCAAGTGTTGGAGATCGTCACAAAGGAATCCAAACAAACTGACATAAAATCTACCAAGGTTAAAGTCAGAAGATTTTTCAGACCAGAGGACATTTCAGTTGAGAAGGCATACTCCTCTGACATTCGGGAGGTAAGAGCTTGTGTAAAAGATCATTTGTCTTAAGTATATGTGCCTTTACTTTTTCTTTTTATCATGTCTTGATTATCTTTTGTTTGTGTTCTATGAATTCATTTATGATTTTACCATTGATTTCTTATAATCTTTGTTTCTAAGATTTTCTTTATTTTTCAAATTTACAGGTATATTACAGCGAAGAAACAGATGTTATTCCTGTTGAAGATATAGAAGGAAAATGTGAAGTAAGAAAAAAGAATGATGTCCCAGCATGCAATGCTCCTGCCATCTTCCAACATATTTTCTTTTGTGAACGCCTGTATGATCCTTCTAAGGGGTCTGTCAAGCAGGTATTCTGTCTTCTGTTCCCTCATATAGTGTCACGAACTTATAAATTTGATCAAACCATGGAAAATGAGTAAACCATATTTAACTTGCAAATTATTTTATTGTATCATATACTGGATTTACAGAAAAACTGTGCTCTATTGGAGTGTAAAATTTTCTTCCATCTCTTTTGTGGACAGTTGCCCGTCCATATCAAACTAAGATACTCAACTGGAGATGAGACTGGCGATGCTGCATCTCGAAGAAAAAAGGGAAAGTGTAAAGAGGGAGAAGATGATTTAGAACATGACAATCAAAGAGAAGCTTCCAAGGCGAATTGTTTGGCAACATTAGATATTTTTGCTGGGTGTGGTGGTTTGTCAGAGGGATTGCATCAGTCTGGTAAATTCAACTCTTTTTCCTTTTTTCTTTTGTTTCTTTTAATTGCTACAGTGATAAATTTGGTCTTATGTACTATTAAGGCACTTGATGATTGGCTATTTGCTGCACCCAAAAAATGCAGGTGTCTCATCAACCAAGTGGGCAATTGAGTATGAAGAACCTGCTGGAGATGCTTTTAAACTCAATCATCCAGAGTCACTGGTGTTTATTAAGAACTGCAATGTTATTCTTAGGTAAATAATTGCTTTGAGATGAAAATCTTCTGTAATTCTTGAGTGGCCTGCTAATCTTTTGTAATACAGGGCTGTGATGGAGAAGTGTGGGGATACAGATGACTGCATATCAACTACTGAAGCTGCAGAGTTAGCTTCAGCTCTTCATGAGAAGGAGATTAATGATTTGCCATTGCCAGGACAAGTAGATTTCATCAATGGAGGGCCTCCATGTCAGGTTTGAGCAGATTTGGCCTCTTTCCCACTTACTGTTCATGACTAATTTGTCTTGGGAATTTGTTGACAATAGCACTTAAATGAAAGCTACATTTTTCTGTAGGGTTTCTCTGGGATGAATAGGTTCAGTGACAGTAGTTGGAGTAAAGTTCAGTGTGAAATGATCTTAGCGTTCTTATCCTTTGCTGATTACTTCCGGCCAAAGTATTTCCTCCTAGAGAATGTGAGGAACTTTGTGTCCTTCAATAAAGGGCAGACATTCCGTTTAACTCTTGCTTCACTTCTTGAGATGGGTTATCAGGTAGATGTTGCATCACTGGCAATGTATATCTTTAGAAGTATATATACAGATAGTTCGATACTTGTGCATGTCTTTGAGTGGTAGATGTATAGTGTCTGTTTGCATTTATGTACATGTGAGTGGAGATTGTGCCACTTATGGGCATTGGTTTTTGATCTTAGGTGAGGTTTGGTATACTGGAAGCTGGCGCTTATGGTGTTTCTCAGTCAAGAAAACGTGCATTTATATGGGCAGCCTCCCCTGAAGAGATACTCCCTGAGTGGCCAGAGCCAATGCATGTCTTTGCTGCCCCAGAGTTGAAAATAACATTATCGGAAAATTTGCAGTATGCTGCTGCCCGGAGTACTGCCAGTGGAGCCCCTTTCCGTGCAATAACTGTAAGAGATACAATTGGTGATCTCCCAGCTGTTGGGAATGGTGCCTCTAAGGCAAATTTGGAGGTATGCCTAGTAGTTTCATACATGTTTTTGGTATTCGTTCACACAATTTAACTGGCCTTTAGTACAACTCTGACCTTCTGTTTTACAGTATCAAAATGACCCGGTTTCATGGTTCCAAAAGAAAATTCGAGGCAATATGGTTGTCTTGACTGATCATATATCAAAAGAAATGAATGAGCTCAATCTCATTCGATGTCAGAGAATTCCAAAGCGGCCAGGTGCTGATTGGCATGACCTTCCAGATGAAAAGGTATAAGTTTAATAAGTTAGTTCTGAGCTTATTAACCTATTGCTTGTGATTGTCAAGCTCATTTTTTTTTTCTTGTATATGCAATTTATGATTTCAATAAAATGTAGGTAAAATTGTCTACCGGACAAGTTGTTGATTTGATACCATGGTGCCTGCCAAACACAGCCAAGCGACACAATCAGTGGAAGGGGTTGTTTGGCAGGTTGGATTGGGAAGGTAACTTCCCAACTTCCATCACAGATCCTCAACCAATGGGGAAGGTGGGAATGTGCTTTCACCCTGAACAGAACAGGATCCTTACAGTTCGTGAATGTGCTCGTTCTCAAGTAAGCACTCGATGTCCTTTGATCATTACATTGATTGCCATCAGTATATGAGAATCGGAAATCATTTAGATGGAGTTAAACTTATTGAATTAATTAGAAGATGTGATGAAGTCAAAGGGCTATCCTCAAAGCTAAGGATTAAAGAAAATATGAGAAGCGAAGCATTTTACTATTTAATTAAACTACGTGGACTAATTCTAGATTTTGAGAATTATTTGGAACATGATCTGATGGACATATAAGTAGTAGAAATAACAAGTTATATTAAAATGAATTCACAATCTAATCAAGGTACCTATATTGCAGGGCTTCCCAGATAGCTACCAATTTGCTGGTAATATCATCCACAAGCACAGGCAGATAGGTAATGCTGTTCCTCCAACGTTGGCATATGCACTAGGGAGAAAACTCAAGGAAGCGATTGACAGTAAGAGGTGTAAATAGTGGGTCGGCTATCTTTTATCATCCTTCTGATTGATTGTTGCATTGAAACAAATCTTCCCTTTTAACAGGGATCAATGTAAACATTTTTGGATAATTCTCCATTTGATTGTTTATAGAAAGTGAAAGTTCACAAAAGTTGTATTTTTTTTTTTTTTTAACATAATAAAAAATCAACAATAACAATGCTACTCATTTTGAACTTGGTAACGGCACTACTACGAAAATAAAGTAAATAAATTGCATTTCAACATATCAAACCAAACATTCATGTACACTTTATGGAAGGTTGGGGGGATCCAATTTCACTGCGAGTATATCATTTGGAAAATTAAGTATGGTCAATTTTGTTAATTCATCATTTCTAGTAATTGTTAGAACAATGTTCAAATTAATTATAATTGATGTTTTCTTTGTTTAAAGTTGTTTTTTTAGCTTTAGGAGAGAGGGGGAGGGGGGACTCTTTAGTAAAATTATTAGTGATGGACAAAAATTTGTCTCGCTTGACTTGCAAGAGTTTTTCTTGCCTTGAAAAGGTGATGGGGGGAAATGAGTTTTGCTTGTCTTGTCCCAATTGTGTGGGCATGTATGTATGTATATATGTGTGTTTTTATTACATATATATTTAAATTATGTGTATATATAATAAGATTTTTTTATAAAATAATTAATTTCTTTTTTACACATTAATATATTTATAATTTATTTTTGATACACATTTTATAATCAAACTCATAAAACATTCTCTCTTTCTCTCTCTTTTTGTGACTATCCCTCTTTATCTTTCATCATTACCTCATGTTGAAGCCATCTTATTAGGGATGGCAAAATGATTTCAACATTACCTTAACTTGACTTGCCTTGCTCATAACCCTGTGTAGGTTTTCCATGCCTCGAACAGGGGATAGGGTCGAGATAAGGCACCCTTGCTCAAAACTCAACTTATTTTGATGCCATCCTTAAAAATGATCAAGTGGGTAGTACATTTTGTTAAAGTTTTTACGACTCGTAAGGCTCTTTAGGGCATGTCTAATGCAATGTCAGACATGTCTTAAAGGCTTTTAGGTGAGGTTGTTTCCACAATCTCATTAAGATAAAGTTTTCTTTAGACAAAATTATCCCAAGCAAATCCATTTCTCATTAATCTTATCAGTTTAGTCATAGAGCTTTGCCATAGAGCTTTTGTATTTTTTTTTTTATAATAATTCGATAGTTATGTGTGGGGAGAATTGAATCTTGGACGTCTTCATTAGAAATACTAAAAATATTTATTGAGCAAACAAGGTTCTTGGTTTGCAATAGAACTTTTAAATTGTGAACTTCTTTGACATTTGGAACCATTGGTAAATTATGGTAATATAGCATTTTGAAATTATTACATTCGTTTGGTAGTTAAATTTAAAAAGAAAGTTTTTAGATGTGAAAAATTATAAGAGAATACAATAATTTTTGTAAATATTTCCATATTTGAATTTAATTAATGATGAATATTTTTTTTCTTATTATCATATATTAGGCTAAAATTAATTTTACACATTTTAAAGTTTGATTTAATTGTTATTTTAGTACTTGAAATTTTAACATTATCAAATTTATCTTTCAAGTTTGTATTTATTATAAATGTGGCTTTTTCATCCATTACTGTTAAAATGTTGTTAATTATCTATATATATATATATAATTTTAGTTTTTTAGAAATATTCAATTATTAAAAAATGGTTTCCAATATTTCTAATAATTAAAAAAATGTAATATAGTAATATTTCTTTGAAAATCAGTATATACCCAAAGTAACATCATCTTATTTCCCCCTATCTACGTGGGGATTGTTGTCATTGCCCTTTCTTCTCTTCCCTATTGTCGTTTCACTCATTCAAACCCAAGCATACATATGACAGCAAAACCACTGAAAGATCTATGGGTTGAGCAACCATAGTCAGAGTTTGTTTGGCATTAACTTATTTGTTTTTTTGCTAATTGTTTTTGGTTAAAAAGTGGATTAAAGTATACTTATATTTTGAAAATTTGGAGTTTTAAAAACTTCTACACAAGCAAAATAAAATAAAAGTTAAATGAAAAAAATACTTGTGACAAATAGACCTTCAAATCTATGGGTTGAGCAACCATAGTTAGTGTTTGTTTGGCATCAATTTATTTGTTTTTTTGCTAAATTTTTTTTGGGTTAAAAGGTGGATTAAAGTATATTTATATTTTGAAAATGTGGAGTTTTAAAAAATTGTACATAAACAAAATAAACTAAAAGTTTATATCAAAAAAATACTTGTGACAAATAAACCTTCAAATGACCACCCAAAACTAGTCACACCCACCCAAAATCGAAAACCCAAGTCTTGTTGTTAAGATACTGGGTGTGCTGGCTTAGTAGTGTGTATGATGTGCCCAATAGTTGGCTTAGTAGTGTGTGTGTGTGATGAGCCTAACAGTGTGATGAGGTGTGCCTATTGTGGTGATGATGGGTGCATGTACTGGTGCTATACAAAGGCATGTGTAGTTAAGTGATCAGTTAGTGAGAGTTAGTTAAGAAACTGTTAGTTAAGAAATTGTTAGAGATGGTTACACTTGGTAGTTACTGAGATTGTAATTGATTGTAATTGTATATAAGCCCCACTTTAGGGATAATGAGGATAAGCTTGGAATTAACTCAGTTACTCTTCTTTTTTTGTTCTTACTTTGTTTGGAGGTGGTCCCCTCGAAGTGACCAATATCTCTTCTTTCCTATCTCTCTATTTTTTCCATTACTTCCTTTTGTAATCTAGCTTTTAACAATTGGTATCAAAGCCCTCTTTCCTGCAACCATGACTGAAACTCCTTCTACAGCCTACATCAATGAATCCATTGCATCCCTACGTACTACCACAAACCACCATGCCCACTCTCTTCAAGAAATCACGAAGCAATTGAATGCCATCAGTGTTGCTTTGCAGAAGTTAATGGAGGCCGAAGAGAAGAGACATCAACCATCATCTCCTAAAACACCATCATCCCAAACTGTATCTTTGCCATTACAGAGTTTGGCTAAAAGTGTGAGACTTGAATTTCCAAGATTCAGAGAAGATGATCCAGCAACTTGGGTATACAAGGCTAACCAGTATTTCAATTTCTATCACACTCCACTAAGTGAGAGGCTTTTGATGGCTTCTTTTCAGATGGATGGTGAGGCTTTAGTATGGTTCCAGATTGTGAAGCATCCGGGGTATTTGTGGCTTGGGAGAGTTTTGTGGAGGCTTTGTTAATAAGGTTTGGTTCGTCTGCCTATGAAGATCCTATGGAGGCTTTGACAAGGTTGAGACAGACCAGTAATGTGATTAGTTACAAAGGCCAATTTGAAGCTCTCTCTAACAGTATTAGGGATTTGTCTGAAAATCACAAATTGAGCTGTTTTCTCAATAGTCTTAGAGATGAAATTAGATTGCTTGTATAAATGCTTAATCCAAAACTCTCAATGAGACTTTTGGTTTGGCCAAAATTCAAGAGGAATATGTGATGAGTAGTGACTAAACCTTCAATTCTTGACCTGACACTAGGTTGGATTCCAAGTTCAAGTTGCCCTTGCAGAAGTTGTCGCCAGCACAAATGGAAGAGAGAAGGAAGAAATGACTCTGCTTTAATTGTGATGAGAAATTTCAACCTGGCCACCATTGTAAGTCTGCTAAACTCTTTTTGTTGGAAGGTCTTTGCCCCTTTCATAGGCCTAGCTCTAGTGTACAGTTGGTAGAGCTTAATGAGGGTGATTGTGCATTGGCTTATAATTCTGATGTACCTCATCTTGCATCTGTTGAGTCTGAACATAATGTACTTGAACCAAAGATTACACTATATGCCCTTTTAGGTAGCCCCTCACCTGGTACCATGAGAATTAGAGGCACAATTAATGGTCATTGGGTTATCATTTTGATTGACACTGGCAGCACTTATGACTTTCTTGATGTTGCCATTCTTCCAAGTTACAACTACATTTGGACCAAACTGTTTCATTTGAGGTTAAGGTAGCTAATGGGGAAACAATTAAGACTAAGGGTGTTTGTTTAAATGTTAAATTGGCTATGCAAGGTCATGTCTTTTCTGTGGACTTGAATGTCTTACCCTTAGGGGACTGTGAGTTGGTCTAAGGAACTCAATGGCTCAGATCTTTGGGCCTGATACAGTGGGATTTTTTGGCATTGTCAATGCAATTCCTACATCTTGGCAAACCTGTTACATTGTCTAGATTGCATCCTACTAATTCCAATCTCCAAGATGGTGATCACTTCTTTAGGAAGCCTACCAGGAAGGGAATTTTCTGCAGATAGTCTCTTTGGGTGCAGGAACTTCCCCATCTCAGCCAAATTGTGATCCTTTGATTAAGAAGTTGTTGTTGTTGGAGTTTGCATCAGTTTTTGATACACCTACTGGATTGCCTCCTTCTAGAGGGTATGAACAACAAATTCTTTTAAAGGATGGTACTGCCCCAATATGTCAAAGGCCTTATAGGTACCCACACTTTCAGAAAACTAAAATTGAGAAGATCATTGTTGACTTGTTGGAAGCTGGTTCTATTAGGCCTAGCCAAAGTCCATTCTCTTCTCCAGTTTTGTTGGTAAGGAACGCAGATGGCTCTTGGAGGATGTGCATTAACTACAGGGCTTTGAATCAAGCTACCATCAAGGATAAGTTTCTCATACTTGTAATTGATGAGTTGTTGGATGAGCTTGTTGGTGCTACCATCTTCTCCAAGTTGGATTTGAGATCAGGGCACCATCAAATCCATATGAAGGAGGAGGATATCTCTAAGACTGCCTTTAGGACCCATGATGGGCTTTATGAGTTCTTGGTTATGCCATTTGGTTTAACTAATGCTTCCTTTACCTTCCAGTCACTCATGAATGAAGTTTTTAGGCCTTATTTGAGAAGGTTTGTGTTGGCATTCTTTGACAATATTCTTGTTTTCAGTCCTACCTTGGAGCTTCACCTTCAGCATCTTAGATCAGTGTTGGAAATGTTGCGAGCAACATCAGTTGTATGCTAAAAAGAGTAAATGTGCCTTTGGGTGCTTAGAAGTGGAATATCTTAGGCATATCATTTCTGGCCAAGGTGTGAGCACAGATCCAAGGAAGATTGCAACAATGGAGGCTTGGCCAATTCCTACTTCTGTCAAGGCTTTGAAGGGGTTTTTGGGCTTGACTAGATATTACAGGAAATTCATCAAGAACTATGGATAGATTGCTGCCGCTCCCCTGACTGCCTTGCTTAGAAAGAATGCCTTTACTTGGTCTGTTGAAGCTGATATAGCTTTTAACCAACTCAAAGCAGCTGTAAGTAAACCCCCTATCCTAGCTCTGCCTGATTTTAATAAAACTTTCATTATTGAGTGTGATGCATCAGGTAGTGATTTAGGGGCTGTTTTGATGCAGAATCATAGACCAATTTCTTTTCATAGTTAAGTTCTTAAGGGCAAAGCACTGCAATTGTCTACCTATGAAAATGAGTTATTGGCATTGGTCACAGCAGTGCATAAATGGAGACCATATCTCATAGGTAGGCCCTTCATTATAAAAACTGACCAACAAAGTTTGAAATACATCCTAGAGCAGAGAATTGCTACTCCTGCCCAACAGAAATGGTTAACTAAATTGTTGGGGTATTTGTTTGTGGTGGAGTATAATCAAGGATGTGAGAACAAGCTAGTTGATGCTTTGTCTAGGAGGTCAGATTCTGGTTTTGAGGATTCTGCTGTTTCCAACACTTCTGTGGTCTCTCCATGTCTGTGTTTAATTTCCTTTCCAAGTCCTTCTTAGATTGAGGAATTAAAGGCTACCTATCAATCCTCCACTGTGATACAGCAGCTGCTACAACAGCTACAATTTGGTTCAGCCTATCCTAAGTTCTTTTCTTTGCACAATGGGTTGATTCTGTATAAAGGGAGGGTCTATTTGGATCCACAAAGCAGTTTGAAGTCCAAGGTGCTTCACTTGGTCCACGACACTCCTTTAGGTGGCCATTTTGGCTTTCTCAAATCTTCCCATAGATTAAAACAAGATTTTTTTTTGGGTGAGAATGAAATCAAACTTAAAACTCCATATCAGAGAATGTGGGGTTTGTCAACAAATGAAGCATGAAACTTGCAAGCTAGCTTGGTTGTTATAGCCCCTTCCCATTCGTCATAAGCCTTGGATTGCTGTTAGTATGGATTTTGTCAATGGCTTACCTCTTTCTCAAAGGTTGGACACAGTAACGGTGATTGTGGATAGGCTTACTAAATATGTCCACTTCATTGGATTATCTCATCTGTATTCTGTTACTAAGGAGGCTGCCTTGTTTGCTTAAAATATCTTCAAATTGCATGGTATGCCAACCTCCATTGTTTCTGATAGGGATCCAGTGTTCACTGCTAATTTTTGGGTTGATCTATTCAAATTACAATGGGTTAAACTTGCTATGTCCTTAGCATATCATCCACAAACTGATGGCCAGACAAAGGTGGTGAATAAATGCTTAGAGCAGTACTTGAGATCCTATTCTGTAGATAGGCCTACTGAATGGTCTGATTGGCTTTACTTAGCTGAGTATTGGTTTAACACCAATTACCATTCAGCTACCAAAGTAACTCCATATGAAACTGTGTATGGGTTTCCCCCTCCTCGTTTGTTGGATTACATTCCTGGAACAACTTAAGTGGCAACTGTGGATTCTCTTCTTAATTCCAGGCAGCATATCTTGACCTTACTCAGATAGAATTTGGTAGATTCCCAAGCTCGTATGAAGCAGCAATGTGACCTTCATAGGTCTGAGAGAGCTTTCAATGTGGGTGATTGGGTCTACTTAAGGCTACAACCTTACAAGCAACAGTTAGTGGCTCACAGAGCTTCTCATAAGCTCTCTCTTAGATTCTTTGGTCCCTTCCAGGTGTTGGAGAAAATTGGAGAGGTTGTTTATAGGTTGGACTTACCAACGGATGCTGCAATACATCCAGTATTTCATGTCTCTTGCTTGAAAGCTAAGCTTGGACACAGTCATGTGGCTGTTGCCTTGCTTTCATTAGTGAACTCTAATGGCATTCTTACACCTGAGCCAATTGCTGTTCTCCAAACCAGGTCTCACAAGCTTAGAAATAGGCCTATCACTCAACACCTGATTCAGTGGCAAGGGGGAACTGCAGATGATGCTACTTGGGAGGATTTGCTTGTTCTTCAACAACAATTTCCTCATCTTGTGGGCAAGCTGTTTTAAGGAGGGAGGAGTTGTTAAGATACTGGGTGTGCTGGCTTAGTAGTGTGTATGATGTGCCTAACAGCTGGCTTAGTAGTGTGTGTGTGTGATGTGCCTAACAGTGTGATGAGGTGTGCCTATTGTGGTGATGATGAGTGGGTGTACTGGTGCTATACAGAGGCATGTGTAGTTAAGTGATCAGTTAGTAAGAGTTAGTTAGGAAACTGTTAGGGATAGTTACACTTGGTAGTTATTGAGATTGTAATTGTATATAAGCCCCACTTTTGGGATAATGAGGATAAGCTTGGAATTAACTTAGTTATTCTTCTTTTCTTGTTCTTACTTTGTTTGGAGGTGGTCCCCTCGAAGTGACCAATATCTCTTCTTTCCCATCTCTCTATTTCTGCCATTACTTCCTTTCGTAATCTAGCTTTTAACACTTGTGCTAGGGATTTTAATAGATCAAACAGCCCATTTGATTGGTTGCCCAAATAATTTTTCTTCTTTCTTTTTTAATATAATATCTCTCCAACTTTGATTGTTTTCTTATTATGACATTTAATTTTTTTTTTTTAATACATGTAGTTTTCAATTGTTTGGATCATGTGTCTATGATTTATAATATAATCATAATATTTGTGGGGGTAAAGGCCCAAAACGGGTATTGGGCCTTGGGCTGTGGCTGAGAACATGGGTGATCCAAGGACGATTAAACGATAGTTAATGGCTTAAGCTCAGACCTTTAGGAACATGATATGACTGAGAAGGTGGTCCGAGGAGGAATACCTCCTCGAACAAGCTAAACACGGACCAGATATGAATCTCATTGATCAAAACGACCTTCTAGGAAGCTTTAGTGACAGGAACGTACACCTCGAGTGTACCAAAAAGTGGAAGCTAGGAGGTACCTAAGGAAAAGCTGCTACCACCGCATAAAATGCACTACAGCTACTTTTTTGGTCCCATTTATGTGGAGAGGACGCATAAACAGTGTTGTCTTGGCTACCACAACTCACAGAAAGCCAGAAGGGGTATTTGATGGGACGGGTACTCAAGTGGTGGCTTGGATGATCAACAAATGGAAGGCCAAGATCCCCAGTAGGAAGATATATAATGTAAGAGACTCCTGAAGGAAAGGGGATCGGAAAATCAAGGAAGAAACACTGTAGCAGTCTAATACCAAACTTGTAATCAAATTTCTCAAGCAATATACTAGAATCAGTCTCCTCGGACTTGGCCGAGGACGTTTTTCTTTAGCGAACGTCTATTACCTTTCTTTCTTTGTCATCAAAATCCATTGACTTGCTACTTAATTCACTAAAGCTCAATTTTCCAACCCATTCTCTACAAATTTATTATTTTGGGCTTTTTGGGCTTGAGTCCATACACCTTTTGGGCTAGGAGTTCAAATTGGGTCCTTACAATTTCAATTCAATGTACTTTGGGTAAATTGTTAAAGAAAGTGTTTCATACAATTTCATATAAATTTTTGTGGCTTATAAATCATTTGCATATTACATGTAGTTTGAAAATATATATAATTTTCATTTACATCTAAAATTAAAAGAAAATAAAAACAACAAAGAATCCTTCAAATTATTCTATATATAAGTTTGACCTATAAGAGCAATTCCATCTAGTTTTGCTAAAACTCTATGTGAAACTATTAAAAAGTTACTTTATCTTTTTTACATAGCTATTTTAATAATACCTTACATCTCATTCTTCATTTTACATTACATCATATTAAAATAATTCTTTTTATATTTTTTTAACATCAAATAAATCCACCCAACCATTTAACATTGTTAAACCACTCTAAATGCCAACCAACATTGTCGATATCGTGGTAAGTCACTCAATTTTTTCCAACAAAATTACCAAATTACCATTCACTCCATGCTTCCTACACCAATTTACAAAAATGCCCTTTGCTTTCAAGTCCACCACCCTCCTCGTCATGGGATCCCTTTGATCTTCCTTTTCTTTGTCAAAAACACTCAAATTGTTGTTAGATCTTAGTGACAAAGCTCAAAACACTACATCTCCAGCTTCTTGCACCAATTGATGAAAATATTGTTTGCCTTCACGTCTGCCACTCTCCTTGTTGTCAGCACCTCTCTGATCTTCCTTTTCTTTGTTGGAAAACTTGAATTATAAACGTTCCATTTTGCAATCCTCTTTGAGCTAATGGTGTAGGATTCGAGTTGGTGTTGGAAATGCAATTTGGTGACCGCCCATAATGTTGCTATGAGAGAGAGAGAGAGAGAGAGAGGAGAGAGAGAGAGAGAGAGAGTGTGTGTGTGTGTGTGTGTGTGTGTGTGTGTGTGTATTTGTGGAATATTTTAATATAAGGAAAGAGAGTTGTGGGGGGTCAAAAATGATGGAAATCTCAAAAGGAGGTTTTACGGATCTAATTGTCACAACTAATTTGTTGATGAAAGAGGTAATCCACAATTGGAAGAATGAACAAGTAAGATCATGGGTTGAAATGAACACTTATATACACGCGCGCATGCGCATATGTGTGACGTAACTAATCTTTTGCCAAGATTACAAGCAAGAAAAGACAATGTAAGAACACTTTTTTTATACTCTCTCTCTCTCTCTCTCTCCAACCCCCCCCCCCCCCCCCCCCCCCCCTTTAGTAAATGAGAATAGATTTATTTATACCCCCAGATTATCCTTCTCCTTAGTGGAATACCAAACTAGATGTGATTCTTGTCCCACAGGTGTCTCTTCCCCCAATTTCATGATGAAAATGGAGTTTTTCCCATCCAACATTGTTCAAGTTGGTCATTCATTATTAAATGTGGCATGCATTAGATAGGAACACCTAATTAATGCATATGTGACTATTACTTGAATTGTGTGCCACTCTTCTTGGTTCCTCAACTGTATTCTTGGCAATTCCTCCCTTGGTGGTTTTTTGGGTCAAGAATAATCAAGTGGGACCTTAATTTGGCTGAGTAGGTTTTTGCCATCTTTATTCGGGTGTAATGGAGCTAGACCGACTGGGCCTTTCCTTTATCCTAGTCACGAGAACCTTCCACCGGCCTAGAACCTCAGGTCATGACCCGAGCCCAACATCTCAAGCATCACTTGGGTTGTTATATGGGCCCAACACCTCATGCCTATCTTGGGCTTCACAGGTGCAACATCTCCGACTAACTTAACTCGTTGGTGGATAGGATCATCCTCCAACAAGAGTGATTGAATTAAAAAAAAAAAAGTAAAGTGATTTACAAAAGCTACAATGGTTTAGAAGATCACGGTAGCTTTAAAAAAAAAATGCATAACGGGATGTGAGGGGGTTTTCTCATCTTCTCTTTTTTATCTACACTTCACTCTATAGTAATAATAACTCTAATTTAGATTACTGGTTGAGACTTAAGAGTGTTATCAATAGGTAATGGTACATAAATTAACAATTTATGCATTAAAAAAAAAAAAGACGAAATGGTAAACTAACACATGAAATAAGATGAGGGGAAACTATTAAGTATAGTTAAAAGGTGGACTAATTAATTTCAGCAAAAAAAAAAAAAAGGACTTGTTAAAATCCTGTTACAGGGTTCAGGGTTGGGAGACAATTGGTTATCAAATGATTAGACCTTCTACCATCGGGAAGTTGGCATGTCTTCACATAGGGTGAACCAACCTAGGTGGGTTGGTTTTTTTATTTTTTATTTTATTTAAGTTAATAGAGTATATTTGTATATGAACCTAACTTTGTATGAACAGTTCAAATCTCACAAAGAAATAGATTTTTTTTTTTTTTTTTTTTGTTTATTTATTTATAGCAAATTAGTAAAACTCAACTCTACTACTCTAGATTTGATTATTTATTAAATAAGCAAAGCTCAACGTATAACATGTTCTTAAATCAGCTAGTAATTATATATAAACTAGAGATTTAATTGTGTAAATTTGTTAATAAGTTTATAAGATATTAAATTATTATTTATAATTTATTTATAACTTAAGTATTTTGTAATAAAAATATAATTTTGTATGATTTAGGATTGTAAATCTAGTTTTTATATGTTTACAAAAGGAAAATTAATGGATAAATTATACTTTGCATCCCTGTGATTTGTAGTAAGTTGTTTGCCTCAAATTTTAGGCCCTTTCTCTTTCTTAATTTGGACTGAAGTGACCACGTCAAACCAACCATATATAAATATTTAAGGGACCAAAATCAAAACAAATTAAGCCCATAAACGGAGGGTTCCATTCCACTGGGAGGATCTTTCCATCTTGGCTAGGATAAAATATATATATTCCTCACTTCAGAATTGCCAACCCAATTTTAAATCATGGGGGTTCTAAAACAGCTAGAAATCGTATTATTATTTTTAATAAAGTAAACAGACTTTATAATAATGTAACTATTCCATAGCAGTAATATAGATGATCTCAATTAATCATACAAAACTAGATTCCTATTGCTAACACATTCATTGGTGCATTCCTAACAGGACGGAGTTAATATTACACCTGAGCTTTGTTCATAAATGAAAATCCTTCATAGAATGAATTGCTGTGCAACTTGGGATGCCAGGGTTGAAGGACATAATCCTCAATGGGCAGAGATAGGTTATTTTATCAATCACTGGTGACAGAACTTGGGTCGAACTGTAATCACCCCTGGCCTCAACTCGTCAAAACAATATCTGAAAAATAACATTAGTGTGGTCATTTACTTAACAAAACTCAACCACAACATCACCAACTCATTGAATCATTTGAGGGAGTGAAGAAAGCGAGAGTAAAATATTCATTTAGCTAGGAAGTAGACATATTTAACCTGTGTTCGCTAAGGTAACTTCTCACAGCTGTTGGAATGGCAGCATGTCCTCGACTATGATTACCTATACCTGAAGGTGCAAAGTAGTATCAGTGTCCTGCTACCATAACACATAATGGAATATACACCTCAAACTTCCCCAACAAATCTACACGAAGGATTTCATTCAGTTGGGGCAAACAGCAATGTTACAGACCTCATGAACCACATGGTATTCAAATTCAATGTAGGCGCTTTAAATATCTAGTTGGGACACTAGCATTAAAATGAACTTGAAAAGATATTTGGAACTAAAAGATGAGAGCTAGTGAGACAAAGACAACCCTTCCTAACAATAGCGGACTTGTGTAGTTAATGGCACATTTCAATGAAGATATACATGCATTTATACACGAGCTAAATAGCAAAAAGAAACTTCAAATGAAGCATAGGTATCCAAAAATGTCGCTAAGTCATAATGCTCATCCTAGCAAGGTTTATGGGCCCACCAACCTGCTATGACTTCTAATGGTGTGGACTTACAAACTTAATGGCATACACATGCATGCACAAGCAAAACAGCAAAACACAACTTAAGATGCAGCATAGAGATATCATATATGGATATGTTTATGTGCTGTATAGTTCATCCTAGTGAATTTTATAAGTCCATTTACCTGTTATGACTTCCAATGATGTAGGCCTCTGCCTTGATGATGCTTGTTGTATTTCTAACTTTTTTGAATCCATGTTACTAAAAAACTCAAGAGACGGAGAAGGTATAATCCCATATTCTTTCATACCCCTATTTGTTGAAGCTGCATGATTTGTACGTGCTTGGGTTTCAATTTGCTGCAGACGGTCTTTCAAGGCTTGAATAGCTTCTGCTGCATGAAGACCATGTAAATCCAATTTCCACATATCGTTTTTGCTATTCCTGATGCTCAATATTTCCTTGGCTGCCTTAGCATTGAGTCTTTCAGCAGCCAACCATTCTTCTCGAGCCTTCATTGAGTGCTGTTGGGCAGAAATGTGATCACCTCTTTGAAAGGCATTAGTTGCTGCTCTTGAGTGCTGTGATGCTGATCTGTTCATTGAAAAAATAGGAAATCTCATTGACCGTTAAATCTTGATCATAATTCCATAAAATCCTCCATTATCAATCCCATTTTCCTTCTCCCTTTTTAAGTAATCTATCATTTAGGAGTTATTTGGACCAAAGGGGCAATATTAGTAGTACAACAATTTAGATTTATTTGAGGCCGAGCAAAATTTCCTTTAATCTTGGAAAAGATTTATCATTCGGTCTAGCTCAACGTACTAAAAAATTTGTTCATGTACATCAATGACATCTAATTACTTTCTTGATTTATAACTACATATACTGTACTCTATTGACAAGAGGAGTAATTCATAGCTCTAATCATACTCTTTACTCTAGCTTGCCACTATTTGGAATCACACTTGAACTTGAATGCAGAATTTTAATTGATTATTGCTTGACATACTTAATGCATTCATATTGAGATAAAACACACAGTTATCATCAACAAAAGTTAAATATTTAATACAGTATGTCAAAGACTCAAAGCTTCAATCCCAAGCAAAAGCAAATGACAATATAATAGGAGGGTTTTTTTTTATGGTATGTAACAACACAAAACATAATGGAAAAAATGATCGATCATGCAAATATATGTTTCCATACACACCTCATCATTTTTAGCGCATCTTTTCTATGGATCAAGTAAACATCATCTTCTTCCCACTCAGGTTCAACAGGTACAGACTTCAATTGCTCTACAATTAGTTTTTCATCAAGAGTCTCATCAGGAAACTTCCTCCCAAAAGAATCATTTTCATCCACCAATTCCTTGCTATTGTATTTGAGACAGTTGTCTAGAGTAGAGCTTACATCAGTGAGGTTCATTGTCTTTCCCAGAATAAAACTTTTGTCCGTAGAATTTAATTCAACATTGGGTGTTTGCTTATTCTCTTCAATGCTATCATTGGCAACCAGCACTTCCAATAAATTTGAGGCCCTATCCATATTATTGTCTGCAGCTTCCAAGATGTCCTCAATCAAGCTCTTGTCAGCCCAATGGTGGAGCTCTTTGAGCTTTTTCACGACCAAAACATGACTTTTTTTTTCCATATTCTTATTGCTACATGTCCCACTAGAATCACCAACTAGTGTTGGGTTTTTGTATTTCCCATTCTCTGCCAAATTTGCAAAATCTACAGATGGGAGTAGTACTGACGAGAAAGGCTTATTATTTTTCATTAAATTTAGAGAAGAGACCGGAGGAGTAAGAGTGTTTGCTATGGGCGGGAAGGGGTCCTTGATAACATCGCCTTCAAGGTTTTGCTTTTGTCGCTGCTTGAGGTCAAAGGCAGCCCAACCAGGAGTTTTACCCCTTCCCCGTGACATCCTATTAGATAGAGAGACGGCAGTAATGGTCATATTGTGTCATCAACCAGCATGATGCAGACGATTCCGTGAGTACAAGTCCTTTGTTAATTTGTAATGTACTCGGTATTAAGATGATCGCTTGAATTGTGAAAATTACTCAGAAAATTACCTGGCATGCAACATAATTGAATCAGCAAATCTTTCCTTTTTTTTTTTTTTTTCTTTTTTTTCTTTTTTTTTCAATTCAGGGGGAAAAAAGAACCCAAAAAGAAAAAGATAATAAAAAATTGAAAAACTAACAAGAAAAAAAGAAGAATAAGATTAAATGTCAAACAAATAAGAGGGAAGAGAGAAGCAAAGAGTCACTCTGAAGTTCACACATAAAATTGAATAGGAATAAGCTGAAGTTAGATGAAACCTAGACATACAATCTAGCATAAAACAAAAAGCATACTGAACTGCCCTTTACTCCTTTCCGTGGCTCCCTGCACAAATTTTGTCATCTAGGAAAATTTGAAGGAGCAAAAGATCTCATCAAATCAAGTTTTATTCTGTACACAAAAAGCAGGATTGTGAGTGTGAGGTAAAATTGGAGTGGGTAATGACTAGTAATTGTAAGATTATTTACATTAGGAGATTTAATGTGAACCGTACAAATAAACATTTTTAATTTCTTCTGTTGTTATCAATTTCTGACACGAATGTTAATTTAGCAGTAAATTGTAACCTTCCTATGGCCAGATGTGCTTCACACATGATTTACCAAAAGACTTTATTTATAAGACTAATACATATAAACACAGAATAAAAGTTTCCATACCATTGGGTCTAGGAAAATTTAGTTCATAATGCTAAATTCCCCATCTAATTCCAATTAAATCACAAAGATAATAACCTCCCTATGGGGTCAAGTCATTATTTTCATGAATTAATTGTAACTTAGATGCCATTATGCCTAATAAAGTACTATAAAATTATCTTTATGTGAGTATTGCCTAAAGATGCTATGTCTATTCCTAAGTCATTTTGATATTCAAAAATTTTAAATGACAAAACAAAAGACCAACTAAACTTCATATTGATCATGGCAATTAACACTAAGACAAATCATAAAATGATTTTTTTTTTTTTTTTGCAATTCTTTAGTCTACATTGTGTCTATTGTACATGAAGTAGTCTTCATCTAATAAAATTTTTCTTACTTATCAAATAAAAATAAAATGATATTTTAAGACAAGATAAGTACAAGGAACCAACAACAAACTTAATCAGATCATTTACTTAATGATCAATGGTTCATAATATATATACCAACATAGTACATCATTCAACAGCAACTCTATGACATTGTTATAGAGATTAATCATTAAAGTAATATCATTTAAGTGGATTGATGATAAATCACAACGTGTATTAAAACCCAAATAAAAAAACTCAATCCTAAATTCTAGTGTTGTGTTTCTGCACAAAATGTTTAATCATGTGTACAATCTCACTGTTTAAAGGAATTGATATTATTTAGAGCGGACAAGTCAGAGTACGAGCTAAAAGCCGAAAACCCATTTTCCTGATGCCATTTAGTTTCAACTTTCAACTTTCAAGTCAAGCCAAAATTGCAGAATTTAATACAAAAAATTTGGCAGTGCTTAAATAATTTGCATATTTAAGAAATTCATACCTTTTGTAGAGACCAAATTTTGGTGGGTGTGGGTGTTATTTGGGAAGACTAAAGCGCAGGAGTATCTCCACAGGTAACCAAGGCTGAGATATCACAAGAACATACGGTGGTTGTTGTCGGTACAGATGTTTTATAATCGAACACTCCCACAATCCGACCACTCTGCATCTCTTATCCATATAATAATTCTGTCTCTGCCTTGTGCTGCTTTCAATTTTTTATGCAAAGAGAGAACGAGAGAGAGAGAGAGAGAAATTTTTCTCTCAAAACTCAAAAGAGTCCGGTAGATGACATTGAGATTGGTTGTTAAAGAGTGGAAATTAGGCTAAAAACAGACTCAACGGCGGCTTTGTCAAATTACGAAATTACCCTCATTATTTGATGCCTTTTCCGGTTTTTAGTTTCTACTTAGGAATCACGAACACCCTTGCCAAATAACTTTAATATGGTAAGAATTTCGTTAGTAACCCAGTTAATATATAAAACTAGCACCTCGAGTTTATAAAACTCAAAATTCAAGTAAAACTCGAGTTTTTAAAACTCGTTTTTGGGGTTTTTCCATAGACTGATGTGGACAAAGTTTTCCAAACTCGCTTACAAACTCGAGTATCTAAAACTTGATTTCTATTTAACGTTTTTTATTAGACTTTTTCTAAAACCGAGTTTCAGAAACACTTAAAACCTAAAATCTGCACTCTCACTCTCAGACACTCCACACTCTCAAACTCACTCACACTCACTCTAAACTTTCAAAATCACTCACTCTCACTCCCAAATCAGCTACCTTGTGCTCTTAGTCTCCACGGGCTCTCTTCTGCTTTGTTTATTGTCTTCGTTCTTCATCTCACTTGCTAGGTAATAGTTCTTCGTTCCCCTTTTGCTGAATTTATGTTATAGAATTGGGCTTTTTGCATGGTGGGTTACACATTGTTAGAAATCTAAATGTTAGAACTTATTTTGACTGAAGGACTTGTTGCTGCTGTTGTTTTTGTTTCTGGGTCGTGGATTTACTTGGGTTTTCAGTTGCTTTTGATACATGCCCATTTGGGTTTTGTTTAAAATTGCTTTATATTTGTAGACATAGATGTCATTGAAATCAGAATTTCGTTTTTTTTTTTTTTTTTGGTGGGATTGAGAATAAATGGATAAAGGAGTTCTCTTTATTTTGTTTGTCATTCAAGAATCAAGATTGTGTTTATGGGCTTTTAATAAAAATTCAAATTTTAATTTTCTTTAGTGATAAAAAGCTTAATGGGTATTCCTTGCTATGTATGTTATTGGATGGCCATATAGGAATAAGAAAAAGGTGAAATAAGAGGATATTCACCATAGTTAGTATGTGAAATTTCCCAATAAAGCATGGCTTATGTTGATTCAAGGAGATGTAAAAACCTAGGTGGAGGTAAGTATGATACCAAATCCATATCCTAGTTGGTGGTTAAGGCAATTATTGATGGTATTAGGAACACGGTGACCAAGTGCAGAGCACCCTCCTTCAATTGGGTTCCTAGAGAGATGAATAGAGCTGCCCATGAACTAACTAGGTGGAAAAAATGCTCAAAACTTGAAAAATATATATGCTTTTTTTTAGTTTGTAGGGAATTTGTTTATCCTAAAGTTAGATTACGACTCCAAAAAGATTAGTTTTGATTCACTCTAGACTATAACAAATTTGCAGTTCCTATCATGTCTAGAATTCTTTAGCAAGACAAAGAATTTGAGTAATGTTGATAATACCAACCAGTCCTGAATTAGGAACTATAATTGTAACTAAGGCCATAGAAATAAAAGCTCCATCATGCTAGGAAAACTCTGCATAACTTATTAAAAATAGTCAAAATTTTAAATGAACATGTACATGAATAAATATATAGGTACATATTGATTCTTTTAGTTTTGATTCATAACATTACCAAGTTCATTCACTCACTATATAAAATTTTAACTTTTTGTTAACATTACCAATTTCATGTAATGTCCATGTCCACTCCAAAGTATTTTATAATATTTTCAACGATTTGTTTAATTGTCTTTTGATTTATTACCAAGATGTTTCCTTTGAGTTGACAATTTCTTTTGAGTTGGGAGGTTGCCTCTAAATCCTCGAAAGTTAGCATGCAATCATATTAGGAAGTTATTTTTATTGAAATTTTCCAAACATGGTGTAAGTTCAATATTGCTTTATAATTTCAGCACATTTATTATAATTCCATCTCACAATTACTTACTAGAACAATTGCACTAATTAATTGTTTGGAAGATAAGATGTTCTCGGGCTAGAAGTTTAAGCTTGTCAAGTTGGTTTAAATCAGTGAAGAACTTAAACTCTTTTTGTGGATCTTTGTCATGCTCAATTGAATCAGCTAGTGACCCTATTGAATCTATACATGCTTCAATTAGGTTCCTATATCAACTGATTTTAGATTAATTATATCTATTATTTTCTTTGCCCCTTCCTAACTAGTGATGTAACAATTTTAATCTATTTCTCTACTTATCCATTCGCTTTCCACCACTCCAACCATGGCATGGCTATTAATTCTGCATTTACAGTGTTCATCTGCCTGTATTATGTTTATATAGTTTTAGTTATCATACTTTTTACTCTTGTATACAAAATGATACAGTTAGAGGCAAGGAGGCTTCTCTCAACTTGACAAGGCAATCTTTTGTGTCTGTTATTTCTAAACTTTGATTCACTTGTGTGTGTGCGAGAGATATATAAAGACTCCTGGTCAAATCCATTAATTGAATTTACATAAAAAAAAAAGTCCAGTATGAATTAGTGGATCCTAGAAAGCAAGCAATTGAGAACACTGGATGCTCTATATGGTATTGTGTGGGTCCACATGGTGAATTCGTTGTTAGATTAATTAATTTATAGAAACTTGTTGCAAAACCTATTGTTAGAAAATAGAATAATTAATAGATCCTAAACTGTGTTAAGGATGGTTTTTCGTTTTTCAATTTCGGATCTTTTTGGGTTTTAAATAATGCCAATAAGCTGCTCTTCAGTATAGATTTTCCTTACATGTAGAATAGCATTCCTTTGCCCCCACACTATTAATGATCTCACAGTAGCACACTTTGCAGTATAGAGCCTCGGATCGATGAGGAGCTAGATATCGTGCACCCTGGTCCGCTTGATAAGTCATTGTTGACGCGACAACAATATCATCGATCACAGGACATTTGGAATGGCGAGGTGAAATATCTAGTTCTAACAACCGCTTTAATTTTTACGTTGTCTTTGACTTTTGGTTGGCAAGTTCTTTCAAAGTTGTATATCTTGTTCTAACAACCGTGATAATTTTGTATCGATTTTGCAGGACTTGGGCCCACTTACGTGCCATGGTCGCACTAAGGAGATGGCAAACATTCAGATGCAAGATAATCGGGTGATTGATATTATCAAGTTGCTAAGGCTGGAAGGATTGTTTAGGGCCCCTTCCAGAGAGATAGATAGTTGCCTAATATCGACCCTAGTTGAGCGATGGCAGCCGGAGACTCATACGTTCCATCTTCCACATGGTGAGATGTCAATCACCCTATAAGATGTAGAGGTCATTTTCAGACTATAGACTGTGAGGTCTTGGTTGGGCCGACTGCTGTGGTGAATGGGGACTGGAGTGGACTGTGCACGGAGTTCCTTGGTTTTACTTCGGCGAATGACAACAAAATTTTGGTGGGGCAAAGAATTCTCATCAACCGCCTTGTTGAAGCCATTGCAGCACCACTGCCTCATGACGCAACGGAGATTTAGATTCACCAATATGCCCGGTGTTATATTTTAGCGCTACTAGGAGATAAGCTTTTCACGGATAAGTCTGGAGATAGGGTGCATCTGATGTTTTTGGAGTTCCTGCGGAACCTTCATGATCCGCCACAGTATAGTTATGGTAGTGGTTGCTTGGCCTGGTTGTACAGAGAGTTGTGTCGGATAAGCGAGAAAGGGGCAACACAGATCGGTGGGGCGTGCACCTTGGTCCAGTATTGGGCATGGGCAAGGTTGCCATTCTTGTGCCCGAGGATAGAGCCCCCACCTGGATGTGATTATGGCCCATGGCCATATGCTCCACTTGCATTTAAGTAAGTATTTTCCTGATATTTAGTGTGTTATGCAATGTACTCTTCTTAGTAACTAAGTTGTATTATCTTATCTTATGTTATTCACTTGTAACTGTAGGTAGGTGTGGGTGCCAAGCTCGAAGATAGGCCATCCGGCACGGCCTTGACCCATTATCGCGAGCAATTAGTTACAATGCAGCCGGAGCAGGTAATAATATTCAATAATTCTGTTTGGTTATGTTAATTTTCCTTAAGAATATGATTGCTTCATCCTTTAACATATCTCCCTTGTTTCACATTTTAAGATGCTATGATAAATGTTTTTTGTTTCTATTGTAGATTGTGTGGCAGCCATACGAGGCAGACTTCGGCTACCTTCCTAACTTCTGCGTTGCAAGGAGGGATACATGGACAGCAAGGGTGCCGCTTGTGTGTTTTTGCATAGTGGAGATACACCACCCGGACCGTGTCCTTCGACAGTTTGGGTTGGCGCAGCAGCGGCCTGACTGTGTTGTGTACGATGATAGACTGCATAGAATAGACTTGCATGGGAAGGTGGAAAAGAATTGGAGGGAGGAGCATGGACTGTATATCATTACATGGAATACAAGACAACAACGACTTTGCCATGCACCTCCTCACACTGGTGAGATGCCCCACGATCATGATTATTACTGCTGGTACCGTCCGATCACTCGAAAGTATGTCGACCGCAACAGCACTAAATTAGATATAATGGTAATGTGTTCTAATTAGATTTTATTGCCTTCTTTGTTTTTTCTTTAGTACATGTACGAACGTAGAATCAATTGATTTCTTTTTTCAACAAACCTGGTTTGATCTGACTGACATCCAATTACAAAGACTTTCTGTTGCATATAGTATTATAATAAAACTTTCAGTTCTTAATTTAGTTGAGTATTTGAGTAGATTAATAAGTACTATATTATCCATTCTATAATTGTTACATAAATGTCTCAAATCTTATTGTACTTGTTCTTTCTTCGTTTCAGATTAAAAGTCATTTAGCGTTGTTGGAAATGCTTCCTGTAGGCAGCCGAGAACACAACCATGTTCGGCGTGTCTTACATCATGTGGCTGGGCTTGGTGGTGATCTTGCAGCAAATGGGCAGGCAAACAATGGGCATAAGACTGAATCAGCAGCTACTGGAACCCCAAGCACAAGCGCAGTTAGGGGCCGTGGTCGGCCTGCTACAGCAAGCCCAAGCACAACTGCAACTAGGGGCCGTGGTCGGCCTACTACAACAAGCCCAAGCACAAGTGCAGCTAGGGGCCGTGGTCGGCGTACAACAACCCCTCGGGTTGTAAGTAGTCCTGAGATACTTGCACCCATCCCGCACGCATTTCTTCAGCCCGAGGTCCCTCCACCCATGGTAGATGCATCTCCTCAGCCCGAGGTCCCTTCACCCACCCCACCTTTGCAACCCAGTTTCGATCTCAGTATTCATTCTTAGTTGACCCTTCCTATGCACCTCGAGACAACCTCATACCCACCCAGTAACTCCAGTGCACCTACTTTGCCCATAGACCCACCCCATATTGAACCCATGACAATGATCCCCACTCCTGGCCTGTACATAGAGCATCATTACCCACCTACCTCATCCTCATTTGACCCTCTAGGACCTCCGGTTGGGATTGACACTCTACGGCCAGATATTGATGTAGTGGATGAGCATCCCCCTCATCAACCCTTACCCCCACGAGGTAGGCCGCAACGTACTAGAAGAGCACCCACTTGTGGGACATGTGGACACAAAATAGGACACAAAGGCAGCTCTATGGTACGATAACATTAATTACGATGAATAGGCCTATTTTGCAGTTCACTTTATTCTTATCATTACACCGAATATTGATTGTATGCATCTAATGTCTTTCCAGCACGATGATGAGCCTAAGGATGATGCCCTGCAGCCTCCTCCCCTGCCCAAACATTACACGAGGGTTAAAAAACGCAAAATTGGTGAACCTTGAAAAACATAGATAAAGAGGTAAATTTCTGATGAATCACTGGACAAAATTGTACGTGGTTCAAATAATTATACAATAGCAAGATTCATCTGACACTGTAGGGATAATTTGTAAATTGGACATAAAGCGTGTGATCATGTTAATTGGGACTATTTAATTAAGATGCTTAGACAAGTTTTGGTTTGGTTAAAAATAGAGGAACTGGGTTTTGGCTTTTTTACTAGCTAGGTAGTTGACTCCGTTTAATGGCAATGTGTAATAACTAGTATCATGTTTGTGACTACTGTAACTTGATGCATTTAGTTGATATGGCACTTTATCAATCACGGAGGGAGCATGGACTTTTGAGAAAACTATACACACACACACAGGATTCTGAATTTATGAATGAGAAGAAAGTTAAACTGTTTATATGTTTATATACTTGTACTTGTTGGTCTGGTGTGTGTGTGTGTGTTTTTTTGGGGGGGGGGGGGGGGGGGGGGGGGGCATATAAACTGCATATGACAGTATAGTAGTCACACGTGGCTTTAAAGGGCAGTTTCACTTTGTAATGGCTGTTTTACATGAATATGAGTTGCTTAGTCATCTAGAGTCCCCATAATATGATAATATGAGAGTGAAGTCTTAGTTCATTTGACAAACTATGTGAACAATTACCCAATTTTCATGGTTCATGGGATGAAGGCAAAGCTTTAAGTTTTGATGTAGCTTAAAACTTCAAATTTTGTTTTCATTTCTATACTTTTCAATTTAAAAAAAGGAAGAAAGTATGAATGTTGTCCAAGACCATTTTCAGTTTCATTATGCAACTTTCATAGTCACAAATATATATATATATATATATGTAGATTTGATTGGTAAGTTACACACTCAATCATTGAGTTGTAAACCCACACTCAATCATATATATATATATATATATATAAATGTGGCTTGTAATATAGCAAAAAATATACGATGTGGCTTGTAGTTTTAGGAATTGGTTCTGATAATATGAAAATGGAAGTGTCAAATAAAGACTGTATAACCTGAGGAAACTAAGTGTAAATTACTCTTTTAATGAAGTTGATTCCAAGTCTAGGCCATGTTGCATAAAGACAGCTTATGGGAAGATAAAGAAGAGTAGCTCAGAAGATCTAGGATTCATTTAATTATATATATCTCGTTACTGTCACTTGCACTGGACATGAAACTAGATCAGTCTTTTGGTGAATGTTGTTTCAGTGAATGTTATAAAGTTCCTGTCTTGGGTGACTAAACCTTCTGGTCTGTGTTGTAACTTTTATCATCACAGGCATAAAGAGAGCTTCAACAAATGGTGAAACACTCCTACAAGTTTCCAATCGTCCAAAATATGTATCCATTTGCAAGGTTTCTGATGATGACTTCTCTAAGGTAACAACAGTGTTAGTGTTTTGAATGTCTTTACTCTTTTTTTTTTTTTCTATAGTATTTTTGTCCTATTTATAAAGATATAAAAGCACAATAGTATAAAAATCAAAAGCAACATGGGATGATTAATTTCCTAAGTCAATTATAATAATTAAATTTATATATCTACTAGTTTAATTTATGTTGATTTAGTTACGAGCTACCTATCAGAAAAAAAGATGGTTTAGTTCTGAGCTTTGCTGGAAAAAGAAAATGAAAATCTTAGGACATGTGACAACGATGAGCACTGGGTTTATCCAGAGTTGATGTTGTAAAAGATTTTCTTAAATATGGTTTAAGTTATCCAATAGAAAAGAAAAAATTAATTTTATATTTCATTTATATTTTCCCTAATATTGGTGTATGTTGAGCTTTTTAACCTTGTGGGATGATATATTTCATTTATATCATGTATCTAGGATGATATGATTTTCACCTTTTGCTGTATTGGTCGTGAATAATTTTATGATATAATTTTACCATCAGGGCTTCATATCCTCCTTGATTTTTGTCTAAAATTGGACTAGAGGTAACAATCAAGCATCCTTTTTATTTTCATTTAAGGGACCTGCATTTACTGCAGAAAATGCATGCAATACTTTATTGCCAGCGCATGGGATTCCTTCATGGGAGCCGTGGGGGGTTTTCAGCAAAGACTGTACAGTTCAGTTGTTGATTTGGCCCCAATTTGGATAAAGAAATGCTCTATAATTTCAATATAGCTTTTGAAATTGTCTCTAGATGTTATTTTTTTTAGTATGGTAGTATTGGCTAGTCACATTATTGAGTTCCTTTCATCTTTGATTTAGTCACCTTGTCCTTGCATTCAGGGTTTTATGGATGTCAGGGAGAAAGTTACAGGTTTAAGGACTTTGTATATATCTCATATTGAGGCGTTGCAAACTGTTGTGCGTTTGGAGTCGGTAAGCTCTAATGTTGGACTAGAGGAAATTTCATCTCTGACTGCTTCTAATGCACATTCTATTGAACAAGTAGGTAGCAACAAATTGAGTTTCCTGGTGTTTTATTATCCACTATTCTACCTCATTTGTTGGTTTTTATGTTAGTTTAGTCTCTTGTGTGTGTGTGGCTTTTACTCCTTTTAATTTTTATATTATGGGTTTTGCTGAATTTTTCTGTTTGTTAATCAGTTTCTAGCATCACAGTCTGGTAAAGCAGATTCGATATTCAATGATGTTCAAAGTACTCTACAACAGATGCAAAAAATTTATGCTAGCCATCTTCTACACAAGCAGAAAGTGATGCCAAAGAAAGTGGGTTTTTATTTATTTGTTTTTTGTTTTTGCTAAAGCAAGGACGTTCATGGGATTTAGTTGTATTTGAAATAAATAAGGTGTTTTTTACTTCAGTCATACTTGCTCAAGGTTCTACATCAGTTCATGGACTACAACAAGTGTATTCATGGTGTCCCTCTTATTTTAGAGGTATACTCCTTGTATACTTTGGTTATGTCTTATTTAGCTAGGTTAAGAGCCTTTATTTTTCACTTCTTTTATTTTATTGTTGAATTGTTCTGGCTTGTCCTCCATCACTTAAAATAGAAAAATCATTTGATGTTGAGCTTTTAGGTGTGTGACAACATAGTGATGATTAACATGTGTCCATGTAAGATTTAGTTGTAAATGATGCTTTTCAAGTTATAATGATTCTATACTCTTACTTATATTATATTAACAATTTTGTTCAATAAAATATTAGTGTTGATCCACCTGATGTAATTAAGATTTCTCCTTCTGCCAGAATGGAGTGCTGGATAGGTGCATTTTAAGTTGCTAATTCCTTTCTAATCCTGTTGTTTTATTGTAAGTGTACCAGTTAATATATTGTCATCTTAATTTTGTTCTACTTCGGTTGGTCTCTTAAGGCAGCTCTTTGGTCTGAGCTAACATACACTGTACTTCCAAACACTTGCTGCTATTTCTAATAATTTGTGATAGAATTTTTGTTAGTGAGTCCTTATGTTCTTTGCCAAATGTTTTTCTTTCATTGTAATTTATTTATTATTTGGTGAGGTGTGCTGAGGAGGTTGTAAATGGTTTTTCCAACATATTGGAAATAGCTACTGTAAATTCTATTACAACTTTAGAATCTTTATCTATTTTTAATGAACCTATTGTTTGTTTTCTTAAAGTAAATAATTGTAATGTTTAAAAGGAGTCATTGTCAATGTATGTGGAGGTCAATTGTTTGAATCTTCCATTATCTCCCCATTGTGGCAATAAACTGCGTGTTATCAGAAAGATTTGTTACAGTTCAGCTTAAGTGTTAAGAGCAATATGAATATGCTGTAGTTTAGACAGTGTCTCTCAAGCTGGATATTTACTTATTTAGTACTTTTTTTTTTCCAGAAGAGGAGAAGAAGAGAAGAAACTTATTTAGTACTTAAGATAGTGATATTTGTGAACCACATTCTGCTAAAGAGTTGCACTTATTGCTGCTCCCTCTTGCTGTTTATGCGCTACACTTTATGTGTGGCTGAGAGCAAAGGAGATACACAATATCTAACCTGAATGTCATTATTTCATGGTATGTTTTATTTTTTTAACTTGATACTAAAACCACGTCGTTTGGACTTGATAATAAAATTATGGATATAACTGAAACACAATTGTATATGTAATAGATATGTTAAATTATATATATATATATATATATTTTGGGAGCAGATTTAAATTGTACTTCTTAAGTAGGAAGAAATTAGTTTTTAGATTTTTTTTTCTTCCTGTTCATGAGATTTGTACTGGTTTGCCAAGATATGCTAGAATGATTTTTCTAGTAAACGTAGCTAATTCGAGTTACTAAAGATCCAATTATGATGTTAGAAATTGTGAGAGCTGTGTTGTTATCATCATTCCGAATTTGTAATATGATAGGTCTCTGAACATTTCATGTGCGTTTGGATGCAGGGTGTTGCAGATTGCAAATTTACTGAAAATTTGTTGAAGTCTAATTGTACCTAGAAAATGTTAAGACTTTAAAAAGTTGTATGTAAGAAAAAATAAGCTAAAATCTAATATTTGCCAGTTTGCTTAACTAGGGCTAGGCTGCTAGGGGGTGGTTGTGAGTTGGTTCATTGGAAAATGTTTGTGGGTTGATGGTGAGTGGCTATGCTTGGATTGAAGGGAGTTAGGAGATGGCCGAATGAAAAGGGTAGTTGTAAGCAGCAGCATGCAAAATATATATATATTCTATGCATTATACATGTAGCCAGTTCTAATTAGTTTGTTGAGGTTAAGCCAGTCTGTGGCATTGTACATTCATTTATCTAATAATTGGCTTATTTGATTAACTACAGAGTTTGGGTTCCTCTTGCAGAAGGACGTAAAGAAGGCACTGGGGATCGCTTGAGCTCTGCAAACTGCTTCTTCAGTTCTTAGTGATAAATGATGATGTTGACTATGAATAAGCATCGATATGTAAATGCTTCCTGTATTTTTATCTTCACTCATCGACATGTACTGAAGCTGTTGTTTTTATTTTTGTTTATGATTGAAACCATAACTGGTTCAATAAATTGAGATTTTACTATCCTAGTGGTAAAGGATCAAGGTACTTGATCTATGTTGGTGATATGAGTACTAAACATGTTGGTTTTGTGGTGGTCACTATCATTGGATAAATTGCTTGTTTGGGAAAGTGAAGAGGCTGGAGCAGTGTTGGTAATGGGTGTTCAAATTGGCTAGTCTTTACTCTTTTTCGTTTCTTTTTAGGATGGAAGACCTACGATTGTATTGTCTCTATGAGGCACACTGCAATATAGTCATGTTTAGGCAAAATTACCCATTTAACTACTCAAATGTGTTTCAAATTGTCCATTTTATATTTCACTTGCGGATTGCTATGTTAAATTAGCGTTATATGTGAAAATGGATTCTTTGTGTGTTTCTTTTTTTTTTTTAATTTTTTTTTTGAGCTAGGATTATGTGTTAAATTAGTGTTACATATGTGAATGTAATTGGGGAGACATGGGGCCATTTACTTGTTATTGAGTTGTGGACCTATGGTATTTGGTTTGTTTGGTGTTTAATGATTTATGCCACAGAGAGTGCATGAATATGAGTTTAGACTCCATCGGAACATAGCCTTTTGGAAAGTAGTATCTTATTGTGTAAGGTGGTGTATTTGGTGGAAAAGAACTCAAAGAAGATTTGAGGGCTGTGAATGCAGCAATCAGCAGAGGGTGTAATGGCCAAGTCCGGTAAAGAGTAAGAGTAAATCCTATCTTGGGATTTAGCAACTTGTGGCTCACAAAAAAGGAATGTATATTGATGCAAATATTGGTACATGATTAGAATTTATTCCCAATGTACCGTACTGCTCAGCAATTTGCTGTGTAATGTAAGACCATTTTTGTTTACTTGATATTGAAAATTGAATATTTGTTATCCACTTGTTTTTTTTTTTTTTTTTTTCTCCTCTTGAATGTAAACAATATTGTCCAAGTACAGTTGGCAATGAGATGATTTTGTTCATTCTCTTTATTTGCTTAAATAGCTTTATCTAGTAGCCGACCTTGATAGGAGCAAGTCCTGAACTATGTACCCCATTAATCCTAAATTGACCGTTCTCCTGAAAAAATTCAATCTTCTAATGTACTTAATGGTTAGAGATCTTGACAAAATTCAAGCACTTGGTAAATTTTCGGACCATCTGGCGTGGGTATTTGGGGTTCAGGTTTTATTCTATAGGGAAAAAAAGAGAAAATAAAAAAGAAGCAAAAACAAAAATTGTCTTATATTTCCCATCCTAGTTTGTTTGTTCATCTTAAAAATTTGCACTAAATTTCATTTAATGTAATGTCACTAAAATAAAATATTTTTAATTTTTTAAAATTACCCTCTTGAATTTAAACTCTTAAATTTTTTTTTTCATTTATTGTAAGAGGGAAAAAAAAATGTTTTTATTGATCTATCAATAACTTTTTTCACAATTAAAGTGATATGTTGATGTTGCATCAATCAGAAATTGTCATCTTAAAAAATTGTGAAAAGAAGTTTAAATAATTTTTAAATAATTTTTGTTTCTCTAAAACTCTTAACATTACTTTTTGTTTTATTTTAAACTAGACAAACATTTTGGATATCACGAAATGGGCCGAATGAAGTATAGTCTTCCATACGTCAAAGAGATCGTTGGTAGCTATACTAATGCTAGTACAAGCATAGTAGCATCATCACTACCAGATAAGGTCCACCACAACAATAAGCAATTGTGTAGCAACCGTGCAGCAGAAGCATCAGATACAGAGCACCAATGGGCTCTCCCTCCCTTCTTTTTCTGAATACACACTGCATTTAAGTAAGATGTCTAGGTCCTTGGGAAATGTCATTGGTTCGCTTGAAGTAATAAATGGGATATCCTTCGAAGGTCTTCATAAGAGTCTAGAGGATGGGGTATCGTCAGTAGTTGCATAAATTGTGGAATGCTGTACGATTTGCTATGACCAAGTTTGGGGATGATTATGTTCCACCTACAAATGTAAATCTGGATGGCTTGTCATTTTGTGGTCAATGGATACTCTCAATATTAAACAGAGCCATATTCAAAACTATTTCGACTTTGGAGTTGTATAAATTCTCAAATGTAGCGAGTACTGTGTATTCATGGTGGCAATACCAACTGTGTGATGTTTTTATTGAAGCAATTAAGCCTTTCTTTGCTCGAGACACACTTTGGTTATGTCTTGACAATGGGCTATGATTGCGTCATCCTTTTATGCCGTATGTTACTGTGGTGTTGATAGAAGCGCCTTCCTTCACCAAGGGACCAGACAAACAAGAGAGCTCTATGCAAGTTTGTTCTTTATATTTATATGTTGTTTACCCAGTTATACAATGTTTGTATACTTATTAAAGTTTAAGAAGATAATATGTTTCTTTTATAAAGAAGATCTTGTGTCTTGGTGCATGAAGTCGTACATATTAAAGTTGTTCATTTATGTATATGTATATAACTTACTTTAGAATAAGCAAATTAAAATTTATATTCTCATACACACACACATATATTCCTCTCATTTTTAGGGCAGTGTCTATTTGTGAAAAAAAGCCTTGTACAAAAAAAAAAAAAAAAATTCAGAAGATCTCGAGTGTTTGAAACTCGAGATCCTGAGGACAAAATTACCAAACAAAAAAGAGCGCGTTTTAAAAAATTATGATAAGAACTCGAGATTCTTTAAAAAAAATCGAGTTTTGCTCTATTTTTTAGGCAGATTGCTTCCTCTGTTTTGCTCTATTTTTCTCAGTGGAACTCGAGTTTATGAAACTCAAGTTTCATTGGGAATTTTTTTTTTTTTTTTAATTGGGCAAATCCTCTATTCAGGCAGATTGCTTCCCCTGTTTTGCTCTGTTTTTCCCAGTAGAACTTGAGTTTATGAAACTCGAGTTTTACTGGGAAATTTTTTTTTTCCTGCACATGCAAGCAAATCAGGAACTAAACTATGTGCATGCACCTGCTGAGAAACATAGATAAAGAAGCTGAGAATGTAATCTAACACTCATTGAGAGGCAGAGAAGTTGAGAATGTAAATGCACATAAATTACATCAAAAGGCATTCTCGCTAGGCACCAAACTATAGAAACTGTTATGCTCTCTTCATAAATATAGTTTTACAATGCAAATGTATTTACATCACAGCAAAAGGCATTCTCAATATATCAATGTTCTAAACATGCGCAACCATGCTTAATTTGCAATTCTAACCGTACTACTCAAATCACAATCTTCATAGAGGTACATTAGATAGAGAATTATAAGTACATTCAACAAAAACTAAAAAGTTAATTGTGCTAATACAACGTAGTCACTTTTCCTAAGATCAGGAGTTCGCACAACAAAAACGGCATCCATGGAAGCATGCCTGCAAAACATAGACTAATCACGTTAGGAGACAAGATAGTAAACATTAGTTAATGGTAGAATGAACAACAATTATTTAACCAATGCATAATTTTTTGCCATCTGCCTACCTACTGTGGAACATGATCGCTTGTGGAAGCGCCACGGGATTGCAGACATTTTCTATGGTTATGCCCGGAAGCATGACACAATCCACATGTTTGCTTGGGTTGACTTTCTATCAAATCTGCGTCCTCCCTTCGCCATCCGACCATCGATCCTTATTCCTCACTCCATCCATCTCATTCCTTATTCTTGACTTCACTGGTCGACCTTTGGCCCACAACAATGCTGGATTAGGCAACCACTTTGGCCCCATTGGATCCCTCCACAATGATTGTGACTTGGGAATCACAAATGCATGCTGATAAGTGTTAAGGGCATTGTCCAAACCATAACATGAGTGAATATATGCGGTCGAATCTATATTTAAATAGTCACATACTCTAATTGCATGTGAACACGAGATCCCTATGTTTTGCCATTTCCCACAACTGCATGTTCTTTCCCGTATCCGAACTTCATAACTGTGGTTTCCCCCTCCTGCGCTACACGTGAATGAAGTAACTATCTGATATATCATCTGTTCATTGCTAAACGGCTTAAGATAGTGTTTCTCAGATTTAAGCTTATTTCCTTCCCACTTGTCAAAGGCATATTGACTCCATTTCTTACCCTCTGACAGGCGATTAAGATATTCTTTGTGCTGGTCGTGAAAATATTCAACAAGTTTGGACCAAGTGAACTCAACCAACGCGGCAATAGGAAGGCCCCGTGCACCTTTCGGTACACTATTGAAGCACTCTGATATATTGGTTGTCATTACCCCAAAACGTCTCCCACCATCATGTGATTGGGTCCACATATCCACAGACTCGCTCATTAGGTATGTGTATGGAAGATAATCTTGATTCTTTTCCTTCCCATCCTTCCCCGTCACCTTCTTCTTATTCCTAATGGCCTCCATTTCCACCTACTTAATAGACTCCATTATGGTATCAAATTTAATTACCTGAATAGCATATCCTGGTTTCAAGTAAGCTGACTTTAGAGTCGAGTTCTGAAAATGTGTGTTGAAGTTGCTAGCAACATGTCGAAGGCAATATCTATGAAATACCCGTGTTCTTCCATCATCCCCTCTAGGCTAGTTTGCAATGGCATTTTTGATATCAAGATGTCGGTCAGAAATTATGCAAATGCCTTCGTCAGGTATCACATGGCCAATCGTATCTCTGAGGCATTGTAAAAACCACCTCCAACTGGACCCTGACTCACAATCCACAACAGCAAAGGCAAGAGGGAATACCTTGTTGTTAGCGTCGGTTGCCATTGCAACCAACAACTTTCCCTGATATTTACCATACAGATGGGTCCCATCAATACTGATAACCGGCTTGCAATATTTGAATCCATCAATGCTTGAACCGAAAGACCAAAACACATAATTCAAAAATACAGTGTCATCTTCATCTGTGGATGTGGTACGATAGAATACCTGGGTAGTCGGATCCTGATCAATATATGCCATAAGCAACTTTTGCAACCTTTGGTAAGACTCTTCCCAATTCCCAAACATCTTCTCAATCGCCTTTTATTTCGCATCCCATGCCTTGTAGTAAGAAGGCTTATGGCCCTCATATTTCGACTCTATCATAGATCTGAGATACTTAATTGGGGTAGTGTGACCTCACATAACTACTTAAGGATGTCTGATGCAATAAAATTACAATTCATCATTCTACCATCATTTTGCACCCCAATCCGTATACACGTGTGAGGACCCTTGTACACGGTGACCATCCATAGTCCCTGGAGATTGGGCTTCATGACTGTGCAGACATACCACTTGCATGACTCATCCACGCATTTCGCACAAAGTTTTGTCGTGGTCGACCTACTGATTATATAATGTTTGTTTTCCTTGAGGACACAAATTGTTAATACACGCTGCACCTCCACTTTATTGGCAAAAGTCAAGCCTTTGTACAAATTCATCCCCTCTCTCCAAGTAGACACAAATGGTGTCTCAATATGTGAAGGATCAACCATATTTTCCCAAGTATTTGCAGAAAATGACAAAGTAGGAGGTGCGTAGGCAGGGATTGTGTCCGTAATGTTTTGGACACTAAGAACATTGTCTGCATTAGGTTTACTATCGTCCAATGTCTCATCATCATCAATGTCCCTCTCAAAGTCCCTAAAGTCCCCTCTCTCAATCCTGTCTTCAATCTCATCTCCACCGACAAAATCTTCATCGTCAATGGCAGTACTCCCATCAACATAGTCGTCATCATCATTGTCATCCTCATACTCATCATCATTTTCATCCTCATCCTCATCATCATCAACATTGGCATGAACATCATCATGCTCTACATGTGTAAAATACTCATATTGAGCATCCGGAACTGTAACCTGTAAACTTGTTTGTGTTTGTTGGATTTCGTCGATACCAACTTCTGCATGCAGCTCCAACTGTATGTACAACTCAATGTTAGTTACTTCAGGTATTTTCTCCAACTTGTCAAACATGATCTTCACATGTTTGTTTATTTCTATCGCCATATACTTGTAATTAATTCGGTGCTTCAAGATTTCATTTGGCATACGATAAGTAATTTCTATGTTATGCACAGTAGGATTCTCACACAACTCTTCCATAACCATCCTCTTCAATTCATCAAGGATCTTGAACCTACGATCAATTTGGGTATAATAGATCTTTATATCGGGCCCTTCAAATGGCAATCCCTTGTTCGCATTGGCATTCTTCAACAGACCACCGTGGTATAGGATTATATCAATTTCAGGCATTGTGAACCTGTTAAAGTCAAGTTACTATGTTAGTTAAAAAACATTTTGAAGTTCCCTGATCTAAAAGAAACTTGAAGCAAGTCTTTAACTATCTAATAAAAAGAAGCGGCCAAGAAATTGTTTTAATTTGATTTTCATGATACAAACTAAACATTTTTTTCTAAAATTTTGGCTGTAGTACGACTATATTTAACAATTGGACATATACAAATCCATTTGTCCTTCCTATATACAATAAGCTAATTACAGCAGGATGGTATGAGAGGCAAATCCATCTGTCCTTCCTACCGTATATTATTTTCTAGAGATTGTGAACATTATCTGCCACATTTTCAAATTGGTCTTCAGGAGTTGAATATGTATATTATTCAAATTTATATATTCATATTTTTATGTTCACATTTTCTAGAGATTGAAAACAACACAATCTGTTACAGCTATCTGCCACATTTTTAAGTCTAAACATAAACTTTATGCAGTACATCAACTTTACCAACCACAAAAATAAGTTTTTGACAATCACAAACTTACCCATACACAATCTCTAGAAAATGTTAACAATCTAACACTATATTCAAAAAATAAAGTACTGTGAGTTAAATGTGAACATTTTTAAAAGATGTGGACACTAGGTGTGAAAATATGAAGATTGTGTATATATAGTTACATCTGCAAGTGAAACCATGTTTTCTTATTTAAGAAGTCTTTAAGATATTCTGATACTCAAACTCCTTGACCCACACCCATAGACAACTAATACCCAACTACAATAACAATCAAATAAAAAAACCCTTACCTGAGATATGAAATTGTTGAGAGGGAAGAGCAGTGAGAGAGGCAGTGTGGTGAGAGGCAATGTGGTGAGTGAGAGAGTGAGAGGCCAATGTGAGAGTTATGGGTGAGTGAGAGTTAGTCAGGCTAAGTGTACGGGTAAGTCAACTCTGTAAGTCATTTTTTTTATGCTCTATTTTTTGGTCTTCGTTTTATAATTTTCTCTAGCAAAACTCGAGTCTTTAATACTCGAGTTATATATAATCAAAACTCGAGTCTTAAAGACTCGAGATTTAAGTGGACTATTTAAAAAACTTGAGTCTTTAAGACTCGAGTTCTATATAATTAAAACTCGAGTCTTAAAGACTCGAGATCTAAGTGGACTTTTTTAACTCCACCTCAACAATTGGTCCGCTAGCGTAGTGGGCTGAGATATAAACAACATCTCGAGTTTCTAAAACTCAAGATGCTATTTTTCATAATCTTTCTAAGTGTTTCTTTACTTACTGCATTGTTAAGCTTTACACAGTTGGTCTGCAAATTTCCCCTAGGAATCACAACGGGTTTGGTTCGGGGCAGGTTTCTTTATGCCCAAACCCGTCCCGCGGGCCTGCCCTTGTTACCCGAACCCGCACTGTTTAATAAACGGTTTTTTTTTTCAACTCCCAAACTCGCCCTGTCAGGCTTTGTCTCATCACGCTTGGCCCAAAATTACAAGCACAAACACAAATCCTAAACACAAACACATAAATAAATAAAAAAAAACAAAAATTTTAGATTTTCCCTTTCAAAATCACAAACACAAACATGGATTTCACAAACTCAAAAGTTTCAGATTTTCCCTTTCAAAATAAAAAACACAAACACAAACACAGATTTCACAAACAAAAAAATTTCAAATTTTCCCTTTCAAAATAAAAAAACACAAACACAAATCCTAACACAAACATAAAAATTTCAGATTTATGATTTTCCTTTTCAAAATAAAAAACACAAACACAAACAAAGAAAAAACAATAAGAGACGAAATGAACCAAAAAAAAAAAAATCACAGAGGGTGGCTGAGGCGTGACAGAGCTTGAGGTCGATGAACGAAATAGTGAGGCGTGAGCTTGAGGGCCGGCGTTGACTAGTGTGAGTGAGTGAGAGTGGGTGGGCGGTTGATACCAAAGAAAAAGATATGAAAGGAGAGTTAGTGTTAGAATAGGTTATAAGTGTGTGTGTGTGTGTGTGTGTGTGTGTGTGTGTGTGTGTGTGTATGGGGTTTTTGGTAATTTTAGTTTTAATTGGGTCGGGTCCGGGTTTAAGCCGGGTTTCACTAAAACTCGTACTTGACCTGAACTCGCTTTGGGTTTTATTTTAAAAACTCAAACTTGACCCTATTGTTTCACAAGTCAGGCAAAACCCGCCTATTAGGGTTAGGTCGAGTCGGTACCCACAGGTTGGGTAATTTTTGTCATCCCTATTTCTACTTTCTACTATCACATGATTCACATCGCTATGCAAGGTGTCACATGGTCTTTTTTTTTTTTTTTTTTTGATGATATAGGAGAATTTCATTTAAATTAGTTGCACGACATAGAACATACTGTACAACAATTCTCATTGTTAATCAAACCCCTACGGGCAACTGACCCCACCTACTAGAACCAATTATTGGGTAATCTAGGGGCTTTTCACCCTTGACGGGCTAAACAGTTGTTGGGGGCCGTTTTTCCATTGCGTAGCCACGTGTTGTTCCCTGGAGGGGTGACCTTGCTAGACCTAGATTTTTATGAGGAATTGCGTCTAGAACTCGACATTGGACTAAGTAGTCCAATGGCTTCCGACTTATTTTAGGCCTACAAAATGGGTAAAGCCCAAAATCTAATAATCATGATAATGGTTGAATAAATAGTAATATGTGTAGGCATATTCAAGATTTGACCGACACCGATGAAATCGGCCAGCGCCGAACTGATCCGACTGATTCCAAGCCTCACCGCAGGTATTCAGCGTGGTGATCGGTGGCGATATGGGCAAACCGAAGACAATCAGTGCGGCGAGCGATGGCTATTTTGCTCTCCGACGAGAAACCACACTGCACCAGTATATATATATATACACACACACTATGATTTAAATTATATGTATCAGTGTATAGAGAAGAAAACTGAAAGCTGAAAGCTAGACATGAAAACTAAAAGCAAGGTAGAAGAAGAACAAGGAAACGGCGTTGGGTAAGTTAAGAAAAAAAGGTTAGGTTTATATATATATATATATATAATCTGCCACTAAAACGATGTCGTTTTAGTGCCTGATATTAAATTTTAATACCAGCCCCAAAACAATGTCGTTTTATCACCAGATTAAAAATAAATAAATAAAACAAAAAAAAAACTATTGTAAGCCACTAACGATGACGTTTTAATTTTAATCCCTGGATTATTTACCCATCTCCTTTCTTTCTCTCCCTTACTCTCGTCAGTCTCCCTATTCCAAACTTCCAGTCCTGGCAACAAAATCTTCAGTTCTTCACAGCTCCTCTCTCTCTCTCTCTCTCTCTCACCTCAACTTCCGTCAGTTTTTAATGATGTTCTGACTTCAGAGTTCAGACGCTTCTCCTTACAAATGCAATGCTTTCTGCCAGGTTTGTTTATGTAATTTATTTTCAATGGTGTTTGTTTGATCTTTTATGGGTTTGGTTTAGTTTTTTGTTTGGGTTTTTTTATGATTGGAAATGGGTTATGTTTGAGAAAAGATTGTGAATTTATTTGTAGTTTTCTTTCGTTTTTTTGTTTATAGAATATTTGGGTTTTTTTTTTAACAAGCATGATGTGGTTGGGGTTGTTAATTGCATTGTGTTTAATGCCTAAAAAAATGAGAAATTAACCGAACTAACCACATTGAACCGGTATCTTGCACTGCACTTTGTGTAAACCGGTTCCCAACCCTCCACAAATGAGGTGCGGTCAGGGATAAGGGAAAACCGCCCCGGTAGATGCGGTGCAAAAAAGTCTCCTAAAACCGGCCGCACCGCACCATGTACAGCCTTAAATATGTGTTTGAAATAATAGCTTTGATTAATATTTGTAATAGTAGTTGAAATAAAGTATATATATTTAAAGGTGAAGTAATCATGTATTCAATAATATAAATTTAGAGATATGGAAACGTGGTGACTTATCTTTTTATGGTTTGTAGCCCCAGCTATATAGCATCAGTGAGTTGATAGCATTCCAACAGAATGACTCCAACAGTGGAGAGGTAGTATGCCATGATAACTTCAAAATTGAAGGGGAAAAATGGGTGCAACTGGAGGGAGAGAAAGTATGTCCGGCTATGTGTAGAGGCTAAAGTTTGTCCCCTTTATCATACACTTAAATGAATCTCCCCTTGATAATGCTTTTTTAGTTATATTGAAGTTATGAATAGCATTGCCTCCCATGAGAAGGGCTTTTGTAAGATAGGTTTGTGCCTTCCATGAGAAGGGCTTTAGTATGAGTGTTCGATATTTCTTGAGAAGTATGAAGATGGTAAAAGATATAGATGTTTTGTGGGATGTAGTATTTGTAATATGTATATGTAATAAGTATGGATACTTGGTGAGAGATGGGTTTGTAATATATATTAGAAATATGTATGTATAATTTGTGTGAGATGTAATTTGTAAGATATATGAGAGATATGTATGGGTATTTTGTGAGATATGTACTTTATGAGATGTATGAGAGATATGTAAGAAGGTGAAGGAATTATGTTAGAGCTACTAGAAAGATTATAGTGATGGCTTGTGTTGCTTTCCAAGAGGAAAGATTTTGTAAGAGAAGAGTATGGAGATGTGTTTAGGTATTTGGAGATATGGGCAGCAAGATAGATGTATTTTTTGAATATAGAGAGTGAGAGAATGAGCATAAGATGAGTAATGGTGTTGGTGTGTAATAGTGTATTTAGCAATGTTGCTAGGATTTTTTGCTAGGGGATGGATAAGGGCTTATGAGTAGTGATGTGTGGGGCATTTATGAGCTAAGGATTGAAAAACTTGGTTTGTAATTTGGAAACTAAGAACTCAAAAGCTTAGAACCTCATTAAGAGCTAAGAAGATAATTAGAGGGAGACAGAAAATAGAGAAGCTTTTGAGAGATTAGTTCTTCTCTATTGGTGTCCTTTGGTGTGTTGATGAGGGGTTCTATTTATAGCTGAGTTTAAAGGGGTATTCAGTAAAGGATCTCAGCCAAAATCTGTCCTAATTAGCAATAAATCTTCAAAAATCCATCTTAGGATTTGGCGAAAATGGTATGTTTAACTTTAAGAGATTTTTACTGTTTTGGGTAATATCAGCTGGAAGAAAGACCACACTGCACCACGAACGTTGTACATAAAGAGGTGCCAATTAAAGTACAAGCTGGTTGAGACAATGAGATGTGACTTAAAAGCATTATATGGCTCCTTTCTTTGCCCATTAAAGTTTCCACGCTATTTTGGACTTAGTTGAGCATGTATTGTTAACATAGTAAAACACTTCACTACAAAACACGCGGGTCTATGGCCACGTTTACAAAAACGCGGCTATAGCTAACCTATAGCCACGTTTATAAGTAGTTTTAGCCGCATTTTTAAAACGCGGCTATAGAGTAAGTCTATAGCCACATTTTAAACGTGGTTATAGACTTACATAAAAAAAATTTTAAAAAAATAATAATAATAAAAAAAAAACACCCCACCCAATGGGTTCAGCACTTGTAAACACAATTTTTTTTTTTTTTTAAAGGAGGACCTATAGCCACGTTTAAAACGCGGCCATAGGTTAAGTCTATAGCCGTGTTTTAAACGTGGCTATAGACTTACATAAAAAAAAAAAAAAAAAAATACACCCACCGAATGGGTTCAGCACTTGTAAACACAATTTTTTTTTTTTTTAAATGAGGACCTATAGCCACATTTAAAACATGGACATAGGTTAAGTCTATAGCCGCGTTTTAAATGTGGCTATAGACTTACATAAAATAAAAAATAAAAACACCCACCGAATTGGTTCAGCACTTGTAAACACAAATTTTTTTTTTTTTTTTTTTTTAAGAAGGACCTATAGCCACGTTTAAAACGCGACCATAGGTTAAGTCTATAGCCGCGTTTTAAACATGGCTATAGACTTACATAAAAAATAAAAAAATAAAAAATACACCCACCAAATGGGTTCAGCGTACTTGTAAACACAATTTTTTTTTTAAAGGAGGACCTATAGCCACGTTTAAAACACGGCCATAGGTTAAGTCTATAGCCGCATTTTAAACGTGACTATAGACTTACATAAAAAAATAAAAAATACACCCACCAAATGGGTTCAGCGTACTTGTAAACACAATTTTTTTTTTTAAAGGAGGACCTATAGCCACGTTTAAAACACGGCCATAGGTTAAGTCTATAGCCGCATTTTAAACGTGACTATAGACTTAAATAAAAAAAAAAAAATACACCCACCGAATGGGTTCAGCGTACTTGTAAACACAATTTTTTTTTTTTAAAAGGAGGACCTGTAGCCACGTTTAAAACGCGGCCATAGGTTAAGTCTATAGCCGCGTTTTAAACATGGCTATAGACTTACATTAAAAAAAAAAAAAAAATACACCCACCGAATGAGTTCAGCACTTGTAAACACAATTTTTTTTTTTTTTTTTTAAGGAGGACCTATAGCCACGTTTAAAACGCGCCCATGGGTTAAGTCTATAGCCACGTTTTAAACGTGGCTATAGACTTACATAATAAAAAAATAAATAAAAAAAGGTGCAAAAACACGGATGGTTTCCTCCGTAAACAAAGAAAAAGCTCCTGCACAAGACTTCATATTTGCCATGATAACGTCTGTTTCAAAATTCCTTCTGTTCTTGTTAAAAATATGACTGATAAAGTGATTCTTGGTTTGCCATTTATAAATGCTTTGTATCCCTTCCTTGTTGACAATGATGGTATTACTACTGATCCTTTTGGACAGAAAGTAAAATTTAAATTTGTTTCAAAACTTGAAATTGATATTAATGATGCTTTAGACCTGTCTTATGATTCTCCTGCTACATGCTTCACGGACAATTTTGAAAGTAATCCTAGTAGTGCCAAATTATCTACTATTACCAATGACTCTAATATTCCTAATGATTCTTTGCAGGAATCGAGCATTGATGCAAGGATAAATACCACTACTAAGTGGGATAATATTAGTATTTATACCACTAATAAGTGGATTATTATGGCTCCCTCGACAGAGAGGAAAAACAAAGGAAAAGCTCCTGCACAGGACTTTTTCCAAAATGAAATGCATGAAGGCGCAACTTCTGGGGTAAAACCTAGTGGATCAACATCCCTTCAAGGGTATGTACCGGCAACGGTGTCATATTCCAGTGGTGATATAGTAATTGCTTTGCAGGAAGTTTTGTCAAACAATTTACAATTCCACAATGGAACCTATTCTGAACTTCCAGATTCTATCAAATTTATTCTTGATAACCTTCAAGCTACTTTTATTAAAAACCACCATGATCTTTTTAAAAGCACTCTCAGAGCCCTTGAAATCCATCTTGTTAACCTTACTGCTTAAAATGAGGCTTATCTAAGCCACTATGCTAAAAATCCCCTTGCTTCAGAAAATGACCCTGCTTCAAACCTTGTTTCAGAAATTGAGGCTTTTAGAAGCCAACTTGTTAACTATCCAAATACTCCCCACACTAGTCAACTCTTTGGCAGAAAGGATATCCATTCAAAGGATAAAAAGACTATAATGGGCACTGATTATTCTAGATTAAGCCTTAAGTCCCAATCTGTATTAAGAAGTGCTTTTGCCAACTTGCCATCAGATATACAATCACGTATACTGAGAAGCGAGGCTATGTTTAGGTCTTTTGGCCTATGGTTCGAATATTTCAAAACACTTGTTACAACTGCTATTCCTGATCCTGCTAATTCAGATGATAATGGTGATATTCTTGAACAAACTGATTGGAAAAAACACTTTGGAGTCAATCTCAGAGTGTATGAAAAGAGACACCCATTTCCTGGTCTCTTAATTAATTATGATAGTTCATTTGTAGCTGATGATCCAGAAGGTAATAATGATCGGAATCCTAACTGGCTTTCCCAAATGTTTGAGTATGGCTTTATTAGACTTATAAAATTAACCAGTCTTGGCCAAGCTAGCCAACTTCCACAAATCATTCAGACTGCCATTAACAATTTTGAAAGTCCCTTTGTTTCCATAAGATGTTGGAGCACCTTGCCAATGTGGGAAAGAGATAACCGGATGAACGTCCAGCCATCAAAACATCTCGTTCTCATTAATGGGTACACTCACCAAGGACAATGGTTTGAAGGAGATTCTCACTTATCCTTCCAAAACCCCCACGCCCTTACAGAATGCTGGAGAAACTATTTCAATAATCAAATTCTTGAAGTCATTCAAAGCCTATGGAAACATTATCATTTCATAGGAAGCACAGATAGAATTTTTGTTTTTGGTCCCAGACTTTATGCTCCTACCATCACTCATATGCACATCGTAGATCACTGTAATCCAAGGAGTTTTATTGTCCCAGGGAAAACTCCAAAGTTTAAGCCACTGCTATATTGCGGATTTTGCAATCAGTATGTTATTTGCCATGAGCATGGATGTAATGATGATCCTCCATGGGATCCTGATGATGATTATCCATCCGATACTCCTTCTATTGATTAAATGTGTGGTCCTCAGATTATTGTTGCTACTGTTCTCTATTTGTCTAGCCAGCATAATGGCCAAAAGTGTTACAATATTCAAAAAATGCTTCAACGTCTACTCCTTGATAAAGCTTCTACGCCACTATTCAACTACATGCGTACATGGTGATGTTCAAAGAAATATTCCTATTGACCTTTGTCAGAGATTTTGCTGATTTTATGCCTCATATGTTGGAAGTTTCATTGCATGCTCCTGAAGATTCCCATCATAGTGCAAATTTGGCTTCTTTTGATGGCTTCTTTTAAGGACAAAAATGATGTGGCCTAGACCAAAAAATGAAGGCCTAGACCTTTGAGTGGGATGCTCCTGAACACTTCATATTCCCTCCATGATTTGGAGTCAAAAAAGAAAAAGACTCACCTGTTACTATTCACCTGTTACTATTCATGACACTGTTCACTCCGAATTTTGCCTATTTAAGGGGGTTGTCCCTTATGTTAAACTCAGAACTTTCAAGAACTTTTTAGTGATATCTTGTTAGAACTTCCCTAGAAGCTTTCTTTGAGAGAGTTCTCCCTATTCACTACTACCTTGTTGACTATAACCTTGTTCCTACAAATCTTGTAACTAGGATTAGTTCAAGTTTTGTAACTGTTAACCTCTACTGTTGAGATCTTGTATTGACCACTACTACTGTAAATGTTTACCTACTTTCAATAAACAAGTATTTTCAGTTAATGTTTATTATACTACTTGTTGCTATCGCCACCTTGGACGGATTACCGTCATACTGGACGGTTCTAAATTGCTTTCATTAATTGCTTACTTTGAATTATTTTGTTATATACTGCTTGGCTGGTTCTACCGCCTTATTATTATTCTAACTTTGCTCTTTACATTTACTTTCACTATATTATTACTGTGCATCCGTCTCTTCCCTTCATCTGTGCGTCCCTTTACCCCTTTATGGTATCAGAGCCACTCTTTTCTGGCTGGTGATAGTGTGTGTTGTGTTCTTTGTGCCTTGTCTGTATCTGTCCGAACTTTTGGCGCTCCGTTGTTGTGTTCCCTTCTTGCCGTCGTTGGCGCCACCTAGGTGTAAAGTGAATTCCCAGAACCTGACTGTAAGGCCCGTTTGAGCCAGGAGGGCGTGTAGGGCATGTGTGTGGTATAGGGTTGCTTAGGGTATGTGTTACGAAATGCAACGATTGTGAGAAAAACATGATAATTGAGTGTTAAAACTAGGATAATATGGATAAGTTGTGGAGATCCAACTCCTCTGTCAGCTCCAGGACTGGTTGTCCTCCTGATATTGTGAATGAAGAAGATCACACTGTTGAAGATCATGAGATCCCTGATTTCCGGAAATGGAACATTCCCAAAGTTGATACTAAAACTGTTTACAAAACTAGTTGGGCTGAAACCACTTTTCATCCTGTTTACAAAGTTAGAATTGTTGAACAAATATTTTCTATTTCAAAAATGCATGAAAAATGTTGCTTGTTTTCCAAGAAAAATATTAATGATTTCATTGCTAAAAAACTCAGTTATTTGCATATTGGTTTGGTTCAAGTTGTTGTTAAACCACTTACCCGAAAGGGTATTAATGCTTCTATTCTCATGTGTTTACAAGATGCTAGATTTAAGGTCTTTAAAGATAGCATTCTTGGTATGATCACTGCTTCTTTGTATGATGGTCCTGTTTACTTTAACTGTTATCCTGATATTACTCTTGCTTTGGATGATCCTAATATTGTTAAAGCTTTGACTTTGAATATTGCTTCTTCTGGTTATATCATGGATGAAGGTAGTAAACCTTTTGCTTTGATTTATCGCATTTATTACAGACTTTTGGCTATTCAGTTAAATCCTTGTTGTTTGAATCCTAGAGAACCCTCTGGTAAAACAATGTTAATCACATGTTCAACTCCTGATGCTAAAGTTCAAGTTCCAAAAATGATTCAATGGCAAGATATTAAGCTTCCCACTGAATGGTTGTTGAACCAAGAATCCCCTGTTCCTAAACCTATTTTTGATGAGCTAGATCTCACAAATATTCAACAATATCTTGATGGTACTGTTAAAATATGTTTTCAAAACAATCAACCCTTGAGGATCAACGAAGGAAGACATTCCTTTGCTGGATCTGAAAGTATTTCAAAGAGAGATCATGATGTCAATGAGTTTTTGCAAAAGAATTTTGAAAAACCTACTGATTTAAAGCTAAAAGGTGTTTCAAGTGATAAATCTCAAGTCAGCTCTGTTTTCTACTCTACTAAAGCTGAAACTTCCTCTCCATATGGCAAAACTGCTAATGAAGAAGAAGATGATGCTAATTCTGTTAATTCTATTTGTCCATCTGATTATGATTTTTCTCCTATTGAAAATCCTGTTAACCACTTAAGAGTTTTGACTGTTTTAAATGAAAATTTTAAAGTTGACATGGTTCCTTTGTTTGATGAATTTATGCTTTCTAAAAATAGAACAAAAAAAAAATTTACCAAAATAATTTTGCTCAGTCTGAAAAAAATCGTGTTAAAAGAAAATGGTTAGAAAAAATGAATCAGTTGAAAAGACATATTTTGTTCTTTGATTTTCTTGAAAACTATTATGTTTCAAAAGATGAAGTTTCCAAAAATTATTTGAATGTGATAAAGAAATCTAATTTTGTTAAAAATTACAAAACCATTGTCAGATCTAGTCATCCACCTCTTGAGACTATTTTGGTGACTACTGACAAAATTGATGTTAAAGCTACTCCTTTCAAAATAGCTGATGATCAAACTCCTGTTGTTAGCCTTATTGAACAAAACAATTTTACTAATGAATCTTTGCATGTTATTAGTCAACAGCTTGACCGTATTGAAAAAAAAATTGCTGAAAAAACTGTTTCTGTTGAAAAATCTGCTTCTGTTCAAAAACCTGTTTCTATCAAGACTGAGGAACCTTTGATTAATTTACCCAGTCATGATAACAAATTCAAGTTTAAAACTTCTCAATCTAAAATTCTTGAAACTGTTGACAAAATGCTTGCTGATTTGAAAGATAAAACTGAAGGTACTTCTACAAGTACTCCTGCTGCTCAAACTATTTCAAATAATGAAATTGTTTCTGATGAAAATACAGATTTTGACACTGTTTCTTCTGTTTCCTCCGTTCCTGCCAAAAAGGTTTTTGATGATGGTTTACCCGAAATCAAAAGATTTGTTGGAAATTCCAAACCCATGTTTCTTACTAGGAATTGGTATTCAAAACCTACTCCTCCTAATATGCAGTTTGAAGAAGGAGCTTTTCAAACTCAGTTTTCTGTTTCTGCTGATAAAATTTATGAATGGAATATTGATGGTTTTTCTGAACAAGAAATTATTAATAAAATGGGACATATGTCTATGGTTGGTACTGCTTACCAAAATAATCATGATTTTGAACAATCTGAAATTGTTGACCTTCTTACTACTGGCTTTTCTGGTACTCTTCGTGGATGGTGGGATTCTTATCTCACAGAAGAATCCAGAGATTCTATTAAACATGCTGTTAAAAAGAATGATGAAGGCTTGCCTATTTTTGATAATCGTATTGGTCGAGGTGTCCCTGATGGTGTTAATACCTTGATTTATACTATTATCAAACATTTTGTTGGTACTCCATCTAATGTTTCATCTCGAATTTCTGATTTATTGAATAATTTGAGATGCCCTACTATGTCTGATTATAGATGGTATCAAGATGTTTTCCTTTCCAGAGTGATGCAGCGGAAAGACTGTTTCAAGCCTTATTGGAAAGAAAAGTTTATTGACCGTCTGCCTCCTATCTTTGCTCATAAGGTAAAATAAGAATTAATTGATAAAAATGATTCTATTGACTATGATAATCTAACTTATGGTGATATTTTGAGCACTATTAAAAAACTTGGAATTAATATGTGCAATGATGAAAAACTGTTAAAACACCAATTAAAAAATAAAAGAAAAGCTAAATATGAAATGGGTAATTTTTGTGAACAATATGGTTTGCCCTCTATTGCTCCTTCCAGGCAAAAGGGTAAAAAACATGATAAAAGATACAAAAATTATAACCATAAAAAACATAAAACTAATTTTAATGATTTCTATGCTAAAAAGAAAAATGTTTCTAAAAAATATGTTAACCAGCGATCAGGGAAAGGTAAATGTTTCAATTGTGGAAAACCTAGTCACTTTAGTAAAGATTGTAAACAAAAACCTGGCAAGTTAAAAAACAAGTTTAACATGTTGAAAATTGATAATAATGATCAAGAAGAATTATTCAGAATCCTCGAATCAAAAAATTCGTCTGATTCTTTGGAAGATGATTTTTCTTCTTCAACTAATTCTTGCTATCATTCTGCTGATGATTCCTCTGATTCTCCTAATATTAAACTTGGTCGTAGAGATTCCTGTTGCAATGTTGTTAAATCTGTTAATACTCTCACTAAAGGTGAGGAAAATGAAAGCTTGTTAATTAAATTGATTGGTCAAATTGAAAATCCTGAATTACAAAAAGAATATTTGGATAAATTTAAGAAAAATTTGTTAAAAGATGAAACTGGTAAAAAACTTAAATCAACAATAAGTTTTGAAGAAACTTTGGAAAGATTTAATAAGAAGAAATCCAAAGAGTTAACCGTTAATGATCTCCAATGTGAAATTAATACTGTTAAACAAGAGATAAGTGAACTAAAACTTGAACTTAAAAATATTAAAAGTGATAATCATAATCTCAAACAAGAATTGTTAATATTAAAAATTGATCAAAATAATTCTGATAATGAACAAGATGAGCACAAGGATGCAGATGAATCTAGTCAACAGGCTCTTCTTTCTGATGAAGGTATTGCTGATGCTCAACCTAGTCTTGTTAATATTAACCAAATTCTTCCCCCAAAATGGTTCACAAAAGTAAAAAATTTTGTTTCTCATGATTATCATTTCACTGTTATTGCTATGATTGATTCTGGTGCAGATAAGAATTGTATTTAGGAAGGATTGATTCCTTCGAAATATTTTGAAAAATCAACTGAAAAATTGGTTTCTGCTACTGGTTCTCAAATGAAAATCAGATATGAATTGAATGATGCTCATATTTGCCATGATAATGTCTGTTTCAAGATTCCTTCTGTTCTTGTTAAAAATATGACTGATAAAGTGATTCTTGGTTTGCCATTTATAAATGCTTTGTATCATTTCCTTGTTGATAATGATGGTATTACTACTGATCCTTTTGGACAGAAAGTAAAATTTAAATTTGTTTCAAAACTTGAAATTGATATTAATGATGCTTTAGACCTGTCTTATGATTCTCCTGCTACATGCTTCACAAACAATTTTGAAGGTAATCCTAGTAGTGCCAAATTATCTACTATTACCAATGACTCTAATAGTCCTAATGATTCTTTGCAGGAATCGAGCACTGATGCAAGGATAAATACCACTACTTAGTGGGATAATATTAGTATTTATACCACTAATAAGTGGATTATTATGGCTCCCTCGACTGAGAGGAAAAACAAAGGAAAAGCTCCTGCACAGGACTTTTTCCAAAATGAAATGCATGAAGGCGCATCTTCTGGGATAAAACCTAGTGGATCAACATCCCTTCAAGGGTATGTACCGGCAATGGTGTCATATTCCAGTGGAGATATGGTTATTGCTTTGCAGGAAGTTTTATCTAGAAATTTACAATTTCATAATGGAGTCTATAGTGAGCTGCCAGATTCCGTTAAATTTATTCTTGATAACCTCTATTCTGCTTTTACCCAAAACCATCACAAATTGTTTGAAAAACCCTCCAAGCCCTTGAAATCCACCTTGTTAACCTTTCTGCTCAGAATGAGGCTTACCTAAGCCATTATGTTAACCTTATTTCAGAAAACCCTCTTGCTTCAAATAATGACCTTGTTTCAGAAATTGGGGCTTTTAGAAGCCAACTTGTTAACTATCCAAATGTTACAAATGATCCTTACACTAGTCAACTCTTTGGCAAAGAGGATATCCATTCAAAGGATAAAATGACTATAATGGGCACTGATTATTCTAGATTGAGCCTTAAGTCCCAATCTATGTTAAGAAGTGCTTTTGCCAACTTGCCTTTAGATATACAATCACGTATTCTGAGAAGCAAGGCTATGTTTAGGTCTTTCGACCTATGGTTCAAATGTTTCAAGAAACTTGTTACAGCCACTATTCCTGATCCTGATGAACTTGATGAAGGTGATAATGTGTTTATCCAGTTGGAATGGGAAGAACACTTTGGGAGTACTCTCAGAGTGTATGAAAAGACACACCCATTTCCTGGTCTCGTAATTAATTATGATGATGGTTACTTTGTTGTTGATGATGATGATGATAGGGATCCCAACTGGCTTTCCCATATGTTTGAATATGGCTTTATCAGATTCCTAAAATTAACAAGCCATTATCAAGCCAGTCAACTTCCTCAAATTATTCAAGATGCCATTAAAAAATTTGTTGGTCCTTCTATTTCCATCAGATGTTGGAGTACTTTTCCTAGATGGGAAAGAGATAACTGGATGAATGTCGAGCCTTCGAAACATCTCATTCTCATCAATGGTCACACTCATCAGGGGCAATGGCTTGAAGGAAATTCTCATTTGTCCATTAAAGATCCTTATGCTCTTACAAAATGTTGGGGAAACTATTTTAATAATCAAATTATTGAAGTTGCTCAGAACCTGTGGAAGGATTATCATTTCATGGGAAGCACTGATAGAATTTCTGTTTTTGGTCCCAGGCCACATGTTAACGCTATTGCTCATTTGCGTATAACCGATCATTGTAATCCAAAGAGCCTTCTCATCCCAGGAAGAAGACCAATGGGTGAGCCAATTTTATATTGCGGATTCTGCAACAGATATGCTATTCACCATGACCACCCGTGTAATTCTCCACAAGGTCCTTTTGATCCATTTGATGGATACCCATCCGATGCTGCTTCTACTGATTAAATTTGTGACACTATTGTTCTCATTGATGAAGATATTTTCTTGATAGTCCTACTATCAGGAACTGTTCTAGTAAAGATTCTATTGACCTCTTGCAATTGATTATTGACTGGTTCTTTATTTGTCTAGCCAGCACAATGGCTAAAATGATGCAATATTCAAAAATGAAGTACCTACGCCTGACAAAGCCCATGCACCTATTGTTCCTGTGCAATCCCATGCGTCTGACAAAGTTGGAGATGTGGAAAAGAAAAAGAACTCTTTTCCCCTGCTTATAAGATTCTCAAATGATGGTGCATAACATGACAAATGACAAAAGAAATGGTGGAAGGAATCTACGTACTCCTTCATGTCCCATTATGCACTCCTTTTGCTTTGTGTTCACTCCAAGTCAGAATTCTCCTGTTGACTATGCCTAATTTGTTGGAAGACTTCAAGACAAAAAGTTGAAAAAATCACTATTCACCTGTCACTATTCATCTGTTACTATTCACCTGTTACTATTCATGACACTGTTTACTCCGAATTTTGCCTATTTAAGGGGGGTTGTCCCTTATGTTAAACTCAGAACTTTCAAGAACTTTTTAGTGATATCTTGTTAGAACTTCCCTAGAAGCTTTCTTTGAGAGAGTTCTCCCTATTCACTACTACCTTGTTGACTATAACCTTGTTCCTACAAATTTTGTAACTAGGATTAGTTCAAGCTTTGTAACTGTTAACCTCTACTGTTGAGATCTTGTATTGACCACTACTACTGTAAGTGTTTACCTACTTTCAATAAACAAGTATTTTCAGTTAATGTTTATTATACTACTTGTTGCTACCGCCACCTTAGACGGATTAACGCCATACTGGACGGTTCTAAATTGCTCTCATTAATTGCTTACTTTGAATTATTTTGTTATATACTGCTTGGCTGGTTCTACCGCCTTATTATTGTTCTAACTTTGCTCTTTACATTTACTTTCACTATATTATTACTGTACTTCTGTCTCTTCCCTTCATCTAAATCTCAGACTTTCTTTAACTCCGTAAACAATCTCAAACTCAAAAAAAAAAAAAAAAAAACTTAGTCTCTCTCTTTAACTCTCTCACAGTCTCACTCTTTCAAAAAAGCTCTCTCACAGTCTCTCTCTTTCAAAAAAGCTCTCTCACCACTCGTATTAATCTCAAAACTCTCTCAATCTCTCTCTTTCTTGCTGATGCTATATGAATGGGTTTGTGAAAATATGGGGTTTTGTTCATTTTTGTTTGAGTTTTGTTCATTTTTTTTTTCCCTTTAACTTTCTATCTCTTTGCAGTAGATCTGAAGATTGAGTCTCTCTTTGCTTTAGATTTGAAGATTTTGAATCAATGAAGCTAAAGTGCCTCAAAAAATTATCTGTCTTTGCTTTATTTTTCTCTGACCCATGGCCGAAAATTATTTTCTTTTGTTTGATTGTGTTTTGATTAATTTTTGGTTTGAGCATATGGAATCTTTTTGGTTGTGTTTTTGTTATGGGGATTTTTGTATTTTTGAGCTTGTGCTTTTGTTTTCCTTGAATAGTTTGTGTATTCAGTTTGGGTTGATTTCGTTGAAGGAGATGTTCTGTTGTGTCCTTGTACTGTATTCTTGTATTTTAGAGCATGTTGTGTTTGTATTGTAAGCATGTTGTGTTTGATTAATTTTGAAATTTTCTGGGTTTTTGTTTGAATTTGAATTTGCTAGGTTTGTATTTTTGTTTTGGATTTCTTAATTTAATTAAAATTGAAATTTTAAAGTTTGAAAGTATTAATTTTAAAAATTAAAATTTTAATTTTAAAAAAAAAACTTTTGATTACCAAAAATTAATTTTTGGTAATCAAAGTTTTTTTTTTTTTTTTTTTAATTTACGGGTATATAGCCGCATTTTTTAAATGCGGCTATAGATTGAAGACCTATAGCCACGTTTTAAACGCGGCTATAAGTCCTGGTCTTAGGCCACGTTTTAATGCGGCCATTGGTCTTGGTTTTAGGCCGCGTTTGAAAAGTGCTGCCATAGACCCCCCTAGGACTATAGTCACGGGGTTTAGGCCACATTTGACAACACAGCCTAAAAAAACGCGACTATAGGCCAAAACGTCCTATAACCACGTTTTTATGACCTATGGCCACGTTTTAAAAACGTGGCCACATGACCTTTTTTTTGTAGTGTTTCTTTCTTGAAATAAAGTGATTTATGCACTAGGTATCTCAAATTTTTTTTTTTTTTTTAAATTTATAACAAATAAAGTCAATCCAATCTTTAACCCTCCTCCCCTCCTGCCAATTCTTTTCTTTTTTTCCCTTTCCCTTCTCTTTCATGGGTGAAAGGCCTAGGCTCATACAAAAGGCCACAACCAAATAATTAGTAATCTATCTAGTTAAGATGAATTGTGACATCCAAAATGCTTGGCCTGCATGTATGTTATTTCGGATTGGCGTTCAATGTGTTAGTTTCAACACCGGACATATCTTTAATACATAAGTTCTCTTTTTGTACTACCTTTTGTAAGATTTTGGCTTATTGTAGGGATTTTTAATCCATATTATTCTATTTATGCTTCATTCTTATTCATATGCCCCACTTAAATAAATTTAATAATAAATATATAAAAAACCAACAACAACGTAGGATCCCTCTTGGTTAAGAATAAAAGCTATGTGAAAACATTTGTAAAACCTTTAAAATGATCTAAATACTTTTAAAATGTCTAAAATGATGGAAATACCTTTTAAAATCTTCGAAACACCCTAAAAAACTTTAAAAATGACCAGAATACCCTCAAATTTACAAAATAACTAAAACAATATTTAAACCTCTAAAATAACCAAACTATTTCCAAAATAACAAAAATACTTCTCGAAACTTTTTAAATCACCAATATACCTCAAAACTTTAGAAATTGCCCCTAAACTGTTAGAAGACACACATAAGCGTTCTTTTGGAGGTTTATATATAGTCATGCATGTTGATGGGTAATTAGGTAAATGGGGTTGGTAAGTATAATGGATAGTTTTTATTAATTGTTTTATCTACCTTTTTTTTTGTTGCACTCTTATTTTATTTGTGCTTATTAGTATGATTCTAATATTTTATTTGGTTGTTTAATTTTTTTTTTTTTTTTACTTTGATTTAGTTGTTTAGTATTAATATTTTTATCTATATAAAAATATAGGAAAATCTGTGATTTTTCTTACAAGTAATTTGTGATTTTTCTTACAAGTCTAACGATGGGAATTGTTTTTCAAAGCATTTTTCAAGAAATGATGAAATATTGAAAAACAAATAGTTTTTTTCTAAAAATATTTTCATTTGTAGATAAATTTAATGAAGATGTTAAAGGTTTAAGCTTTAAATCTCTTTCCCGTTTAAAACATATATAAAAGAGGGGGGAGGGGGGGGGGGGGGGGGGGGGGGTGGTGTGTGAAGGGGAAGTATTTTCCCCCTTTATCAGTTTATCTTAGGGGCTAACTAATTTTCCCCTCTATGAATAAACAAATATCCTATATGTTTGAGAAAAGGGATTGTGAACTTGAGTTTTTAACGCACACAATTTTAGTGATCAAGTTGGCATATGATATGCATGGTTAGAAGGTGGGTTTTGCTACTAATAAGGTAAATATTAATTTAATTGATAACAAAGGTTGACACGGACAATTGGGATTTAAAAAAAAAGGTTTTCTGGCATGTTCAACTATTGTTGCGAGTCACATTTTTGATTGCACACAATTTTTGTGATTATGCCTGGCCATTTGGATATACGAATCTACAAACTTTTGTCATCTCGTTAATTGAAAATTTTTTGTATTATTTCCTCTTTTTTTTTAGAGAGTTTCAATTTATGACGTCCGCTTCAAATGATAACTCTTTATCAGGTGACCAAGACACCGATCGGTTTTTAGTGTAAGCAGGGATTAAATCTCAGATCTTTTATTCAACCATCAGAGATTTTACTAGTTGAGCTAACTGAAACCATGTATTATTTCCTTTGGGTTACTTTCTATTGATTTTGAGATCATGATAATGAGGTGACTTGACTTCAGTGGTGGAGTCAGGAATTTATTCCAGGGGGGCCAAGGTAAACACAATAAAATTCTTAAGTATTAAAAAAATGATTTAAAACATTTTTTACCCGCTAAGATAAACACAATGAAATTCTTAAGTATTAACAAAAATAATGATCGAAAACATTCTTTATTTGACAAATTAACTATAACTTAATAAAGATGTGTTATCTTTCATGGCAATAAAATCATTTATAATTAATTTTGAACTAAATTCTTTAGAAATCACTCACTCAAAATCCCATTGTCTAGCTTGTTACGAAGCTTCATCCTAACAAGTCTATAAACAATAATTTAATTTAATTATCCAAGCCACTACTATTAATTAAACAAATAATTTAAAAAATTACTTTTATCAAACTATAATAAATTCAATTTAAGTGCTAACTAGGCTGCAGTACGAAACAATCTGTGGTTGCTTTAGGTTTTTATTATTTAATTTTTGGTTTGAATTAGATTGTTGCTTAGCTAGAAACCATTAGGTGTTATTGTGCTGTGCAATAAAGTACAAATATTTATTGTATCGTAGTGCGTTAAGTCCAAAAAAGTGAAAAAACTACCTTACTATGTCTTCTTCTTAGGCTACATTTGTTTCGGAGGTAAAGGAAATCTGGAAAATATTTTACGCCTTTAAGGGTGTTTGGGTACGTATGAAAATTCGGTCAAATTGAAAATAACTTTCAGTTGATCATAAAATAGAGTCCCTGACTATGTAAAACCAATTCCATAGTTATTTTACCTTCAATTGATTTCCAACCTCCTTAGAACTCAACAACCTGAAGAGAGAGAGCACCAAAGGAATTGGAGCGCCGTGCAAGCTCCGTACATCATTCGCCGTCCGCCGTGCAAGCTACGTCCACCGTCCCTCGTCTCTTCCTCCCTCGTTCTCTCTTTCCCTCTGACCAACCAAGGCTGAATCTTCAACTCATAAACTCACCGATCTACAACCCACCACCCACCCCCGCCGTCGCTGCCACCTCTAGATCGAACCACCAATCTCGTTGCCAAAGCCCCAAGCTCGATACCGATCTTGAGAACCGACTGCAGGCCATGCTCCACCAGGCTCTCCAACGCACTGGCCGATCTGGCCACCCCTACCAATCGCCGATCACCAGCTCACTCCACTCCACCCCCAACCCACCCAATCTGGCCGCCATCGTCCTCCATCCACTCTGATCCTCTCTTTCCCTCAATCTCTCATTCTTTCTCCCCCCCCCCCCTCACCGAGTTTGTGAATAAAAAATGTTTTTATTTTGATTTTTTCTTATGTCCATGGGTATATTTTGAAATTTTCTATTATAAAATTTATTTGGGAGCTGAGAAAATGTGAAAAATTTGTAGGAAAATAACATTTTCAGAATGTTACCAAACACCAGAAATCATTTTTCGGATTATTTTCCATTGCAGAACCAAACACCCGGATTTCATTTTCCTTATGGGAATTCATTTTCCCTTGCATTCATTTTACACTCAGAATTCAATTTACATCGAACCAAACGCAGCCTTAGTCTAAAAGCAATTCAGTTAAAGTTGCAAACAACAAAACATAGATAGAGAGAGTGAGAAACTCATACCACACCAAAGATTGCAGCGGAGGCAGAGCTATGGAGGTGGCGTAAATGTCGAGTGGGGCTAATTTGTTGGTGGTTGTCATGGCCACTTGATCGGTTGCAACTAGCGGTGTAAGAGCAATTTTTTTTTTTTTTTTAATACAAACGGCAGTGAGCCTCCTGCAGTTTGGATCTTTGAGGTTAGGAAGTTTGGGTTGTGTTTTTGTGTATTTATTCGAATTTTGGAGTCCTAATTTACAAGGGATTTGAGTTTTTTTTTTTTTTTTTTGCAAAATTGTTTATGGGCCCAAGAATGGGCTGGGTTTTCTAGAACTGAAATTGCTATATGTATTTTTTTTGTCAAAAATCTTAGGGGGCCGGTGATTAAGTTTTTCCTAAATTTTAAGGGTTTTTTTTTTTTTTTGGAAGAATTTTTCAAAACTCGGGGACCCATGTTGGATTGGATAGCATCTAATTTTGACTTTGTCCAAACTTTGGATATTTTTTTCCACCATAATAATGGGTGATGTTGATTTTTGAGTCTCATGCCTCTTTCACTTGTTTTCTTTAGTTATATTTTGATAATAACGAAACTTTACACCACTTTTATTGCTATACTTCATTTATTAGCCGACAATGATTTCAAAATTTTTGTAATATTATTGTTCTCAAAAAAATTTGTAATATTATTATCATAAAAAAAAATTGTAATATTTGATTTTGAAATGGAATGGATAACTATAAACTAACAAAAATGATTTCTGCTGCCAAAAAAATAAAAAACCATTTTTCCTAGTAGGTACCAGATCATATAGCCTTAGATCACACAGAAAAATAAAAAGAAGGTAATGTAGCCTTCCGATATTGGTTTTAATTTAAACTAGTCGCTAACCCGTGCGATGCACGGGATAGTTAAATAAAAGGACAATTAACCAACATCACGTTAAGATAAAAGAATTAGTGAGAGACTGATTTACCCACCAAGAATTTAAAAGAAAAAAAGATTGATATAATAAAATCTAAGAAATTTAGAAATAGAAAATTGGGTTAATAATATGCATATTATAAACATTTTGCTAGTTAGCGTTTAAAAAAAAATGGATCTGTCATAATTAAATAAAATACAATGGGAATAAATATTTAACTTCTATACTTTTCATTAGTTTAGAAGTGTTGTCTAACGTAGAATGTTATTGGGTTGTAAAAAAGATTTTTATAAAATGTTACCATATATATATGCTTATATTGTCAATGTCTCACTACAGGTACATAGTTACTGAAACCTACAAAGTAATTTACAATTCTTAAATTAATAAAGCAAAATTCCCAAAAGTTATATATATACACACACTCAAAACTGATATAAACTACAAAAATAAAAACAAATCTTATTTAATCGTATTAATAACAATATAAACAATTCAAAACATGGAACATTATCAAATTTATAATACATAATTCCATTATCTTTTACGTTGAATCTAAACAAATAATTAATTGAAATTAATCTAAATAAATAATTAATCAATCAAAAATCAAAACTTTAATTAAGAAAACAAAAAATCACATGAACCCAAAATAAAAATTCTCAATAAAGAAAAAACATATAAGGTAAAGAATTAAGATCAACCTCCTAAGACGCAAATACCAAAAACCCCAAAACTTAAACCTTCCAAATTTTATAGAATCCCCAAATTCTATTTCAAAACCAAACAAAACCCTTCAAATTCAAAAAATTCATATATAATATACCAAATAAAAATTTACCACACCTTGGGTTGGAAGACATAGGTTGCAGCTTTGATTTTTCTCCAAAAAATAGAGATGCTTCATCTGTTGTATACAATATAAAATAATTATTAGAAATTTCAACCCAAAAACCAAACCCACAAAAACACTATCAAAATATAGAGATTAACCCAATAAATTCTAAACATAACAAAACAATAAGATAGAATGAAAATTTCAGGCACATATGAAAGCAAATAAAAAAAACAAAACCTACGTTTTTTTTTTTTTTTTAGTTGAGTCTCTCTCCTTCTTATTTTTTTAATTTTAAAGTGAAGTTAAGTTTAGAGTTTTGAGATGGTAATTGCTAGGGTTTTAAGGAGAGAAGAGAGAATCCTACCAGGAGTCTAAATAATATAAACAATTCAAAACATGGAACATTATCAAATTTATAACACCTAATTCCATTATCTTTTACGTTGAATCCAAACAAATAATTAATTGAAATTAATTCAAACAAATAATTAATCAACCAAAAATCAAAGTTTTAATAAAAAAACAAAAAATCACATGAACCCAAATAAAAATTCTTAATAAAGCAAGAACATATAAAAATTTACCACACCTTGGGCTGGAAGACATAGGTTGCAGTTTTGATTTTTCTCCAAAAAATAGAGATGTTTCATCTGCCATATACAATATAAAATAATTGTTAGAATTTCAACCCAAAAACCAAACCCATAAAAACACTATCAAAATATAGAGATTAACCCAAATACTTATAAGAATATCAATTCTAAACATAATAAAACAATAAGACAAAATGAAAATTCCAGGCACATATGAAAGCAAATAAAAAAAGACAAAACCTACGTTTTTTTTTTTTTTTACGTGAGTCTCTCTCCTTCTTATTTTTTTAATCTTAAAGTGAAGTTGAGTTTAGGGTTTTGAGATGGTAATTGCTAGGGTTTTAAGGAGAGAAGAGATTTTGGTATTTTTATGCAAAAAACGTTATTTTAGGTCTAGGTGATTTATTTCCTTGTTTTTAGGCTCTTTTAATGTTTTTTTAGGTCAAATTTGGTTCCTATTATCGTTAAGTATTAATTAGGGCTTATTTTAGAATATATTTTCTGATCCATCAAGTTTTATGGAACCCTTAAATAGGCCTCCAAGTTTGTATACGTTTTTCAATATTATTGTTATAAGATATAAAACCTAAAATAAAAAGAATCAAAAATAAAAAGAAAAATAAAATAGTGATGATGTGGAAAATTGTGAGAGTTTCAAAAGTTTCGGTTTTATATATATATATATATAGATAATTGATACAATTGGACAATAGCCTCTCTCTCTCTCTCTCTCTCTCTCTCTCTCTCTCTCTCTCTCTCTCTCTCTCTCTCTCTCTCTCTCTCTCTATATATATATATATATATATATATAACTGAAATATTTGACTTTTTATTGACCTCTTCAAAGCATGCCACATCATTATCTTTTTTTAAAATAAAATTATTTTTGTTTAGTCCAAACTTAACTAGGAGTGAAACTCTAATTCTCTTACAAGTCTAACTTAAACTCAAACTCATCATTATCATTTTTTTTTAAACAAAATTATTTTGTTTAGTTCAAAACAAGGAGTGAAACTCTATCTCTCTAACAAATCCAACTTAGACTTAATCTCAAACGTTGATAATTTATCTCCAAATTTGCAAGGTTACAAATTTTTTGTAAGCCATTGTATATTTAAGTAATGACTTCTTCATCAAGTTGTAACACAAATTGAAGTCATACAAGAGCAAATCATGCAATAGTGTAAGTTCTTAATTAATTTAAAATTTTATAAAATTATTTTAGTTTACCTCACAAATAGGTAGGTTTCTATGCATAACATGGATTAGCGATTAGTATCTATGATAAAACACAAAACTCTAAAATAAAAGAGTAATGTTATTGAAAAAACTATTTGCACAATTTTTTTCATAAATTTTGAGTTGATAAATTTTTCCTGATATTCTTATCTATTCCTATATACTATGGACATCATGTTTTTTTATTAGCTATTAACAACTAGCCCCCTCAACATATTTTGACTATATGATGGAATTGGTCTGGCACAAACCCGGGTCGGGTTGGGTTGAGTTTCTCCTTTACGTACCCAAGGTTTATATGATGGAAACCGCCCCTTTACCATTTGATACCCTAAATACAGATGGAATTGGTAAATTACACAATTATGTAAGGGTAATTGGATTAGGTGATTCTCCAAATAATAAACCAGAAATTTGGTAATATCTTAAATATGGCATAGGAGTTGGAGACATTGCCATGTATGTGCGTGTGTATATATATATAATCTTATAATAATCTGATTCATCTTTGTTAATATCTTTACTAACAACTTGTCTTCCCTCCTTGGTGTGTTGGATTGCATTTATGAAAAAGAGTGGGTCTTTGTCAGGAAAGACTGGACTAAACCTACGACAAAATCAGTGGTCCACTAAACAGCTAGCTACTGATAACCTAAATAGCAAAGCAGGTAGGAAATTAATTAAGCGATATTCATGGCTGACTCTCAAAAAGAGTTTAGGAGAATCTCTAATGTAAAGAGTGGTATTGAAGCAATTGGACCATACTAGAAACAACCTATGAATAATGAATGTACCAAAACCTTCAAAAACTTCAAATGTAGCATGAATGGAAAAGAAGTGCTAAAGCCTAAATCTACAATATTTTTATAATATTTTCACAAATAATCATAAGTGGTTAGTTATTGTAAGTTATAATTTGAATCTATCAATAAAATTAATTTTTTGTTATACTAATAATAACCTATAACAACCTACCATTTAAAATTTATTGTGAAAATATTGTAAATATAACATTTCTCATTATTGGCTATTGCTGGTGACAACTAGATCTAACCATCAAAGGACACTTATGGGTACAGGAAAATGTTATTTTAGTGGTGTAAAATACTTCTCGTATTGATCCCTGAATGGGTGTTAATGTGTCATTTTTAATTCATTTACACTTTTTTTATTGGTCCATTATAGGATTGCATATTGTTCACCAATTATTGCAGGTAATAATACATACATACATACATACATATATATATATATATATACATAAAGATGGATTCAAGTTACAACTGGTGTAACTCTTGTAAAGTTACACATTTTTTACACTGTAGATTCATAAAAGATCTAACGGCTAAAAAAATATCATTAAATGCTATTAGTTTCCACTAGGAATGGCAACGGGTCGAGTTCGGGCCGGGTTTCTTTATATCCGAACCCGACCCGCGGGTCTATCCTGGTAACCCGAACCCGGCACGTTTAATAAACGGGTTTTTTTATTGCACCCCGATCCCGCCCCGCCGGAGCTCGCGGGCCCCGACCCAAAATCACAAACCAAGAAATCGGTAAAAACCCAAAATCACAAATCATCACAGAACAACATTTTCCCAGCAATTTTCTTGGCATCCAAACGGATGCCAAGATCTAACAAACCCAGAAATTTTGCAAATCCAGAAATAAAACTAGCAAATCTGAAAATCCCACCAACAAAACACAAAAAAAGCCATCAAATTTGGCTCACAAAAACAAAACCCAAACCCAAATTTTGCTCACAAAAACACGAAAATAAAAAAACCCAAACCCATCCGGTTGTGAGTCATGGTGGTTGTGGAGATTTTTGTGATTGTCAAGAGTTTCGACTTGTTGGCGAGATGCTTGATGCTTCATTGCGGCTGGGCTTGTCGGTGAGGCATTCCGTGGGGCTTGATTGCTTGAGGGAGGGCTTGCGTGGGGCTTGATCAATGATCACTTGAGTTGAGATTGAGAGTGGAAACTGGAAACTAAGGTTGAGGCGTGAAAGGCAGAGAGGGTTGGCTGCTTAGTGAGAGTTAGGGTTAGATATATGGTAATATATATAGTTAGGTTTTTTGGTAATTTTTGCTAAACTAAGCGGGTCGGGTCGGGTCGGGTCCGAGTTCGGGCCAGGTTTTTCTCAAAACCCGGACTCGACCCGGACCCGCTTCAGGTTTTTTTTTTAAAACCCAAACCCGACCCTATTTTTTATCGAGCCGGGTAAAATCCGACCCATTAGGGTCGGGTCGGGCCGGGTACCCGCGGGTCGGGCAGAAATTGCCATCCCTAGTTTCCACCTCATTCATAATTAATACTAGCATTTTCTCTCTCTCCTTATTTATTGTTTTTCACTTGATTAAAGGGCATACTGCCATTTTTAACAACTTGCATTTCTATACTTGAAAAAAAAGGCAAAAATGCAAAACTGACCCTCTAACTTTCACATTTTTTTATTTCAGTTGTTTAACTTTCAGTTTTGTCAATTCAGTTCTCTAACTTTCAATTTTTGTCAATGCAGGACTCTGTTATAACTCAGTTAGTGGCTACCTTTAAAACTCCTGAAACGATGTCGTTTTACGATGCTGTTTTGCATTTTTTTTTAATTCAGAATTAAAAGAAAATAAAAAAAATCTAGAAAGAAAAAGAAAACATTTAAGGGGAACGATGTCGTTCTCCTTCCCCTGGAAAGTAATGATGCAGTTTGGTTGAAGGGATTACTTAGATTTTGATACTTACAAATGTTGCTTTACTTTTTTATGCATTGAAAATGAAGGGTCTGCGCAGATTTTGATTTTGGTGATGCTACTTGATTGTTTATCTTTTCTGTACAGTGGGTCGTTGTTGTAGTTGTATCAACCTTTTCTAAACTCACCCAACTCTCTCTCTGAGAGCTCTCAGATCCCTATTTATCACGTACAATCTTTTTGACTATACATCTTATATATCCATCTCCCCCCAAAAACCCACTTCAAAAACACACATATCAATCTCATCAAAGTCTCAAAGTTTCAACCCTAAATATCCAAAAACCATGAGTTCCTCACCCACAAACAAAACTGATGGTGTTCAAATCCACCAAACTCAGATTCTCCCAGATTTCCTTCAAAGTGTGAATCTTAAATACGTTGAAAACATTTGGGTATTCTTCGGGTCTTTATTTTGATTTCAGGGGAAGGGGAATGATGACGTCGTTTCCCTTAATGTTTTTTTTTTCTTTCCAGATTTTTTTATTTTCTTTTAATTCCGAATTTAAAAAAAAAAATGCAAAACGACGTCGTTTCAGGAGTTCTAATGGCAGTTACTAAGGGCATGTTTGGTAGACTGTAATAAGTGTTGTAATGTAATAGTTATTCCTATGGTTTAGTTATTCTTTAGTTTGATTATATTTTTATTACAAAAATAGTCATTCCTTATGAATAGCTATTCTTCAAAATGAGGAATAACTATTCCTCTTTAAAAGGTGGTATTAGTTATTCCTTAGTAAGTGCAATAGTTTTTATACTTAATATATTTCAAAATAAACAAACTTTTCATATACATCTAACAATTATAAAAATAAAAAATCATAAAAAATAGCACATATCTCTCTTAAATTTAAAAATAACAATTTTTAAGGAGATATAATTGTATGAGTAAGATATTTCCTAAAATAAATGTTAAGTTTCATTCTAATGTTATAAGTTACAATCAAACTAATGAATATGTTTAGTTATCACATTACAACACACTTTATTACTAGTAATAAAGATTACAATTCCTGTCGTAATCCTTATTTAGTGTACCAAACGTACCCTAACTGAGTTGTAACGGAGTTTTGCATTGACAAAAATTAAAAGTTAGAGAACTGAATTGACAAAACTGAAAGTTAGAGGACTAAAATGAAAAAAATGTGAAAGTTAGAGGGTCAGTTTTGCATTTTTACCAAAAAAAATATCTAAGATAGATAATGATAATTCCTCAAATGATCAGTAGGCTGAAACTTTCGGGGCGCTAGCGATCAAAAAGGGCACTGGCGAATACTGAAAAATCAGAAGAGACCGGTGGAAGCCGGCCAAAAAACCTCCGATGGCAAAGTCAGTCTTTTATGTAATTCCAATTATATTGGAAAAAAGAACCGGATCCATGTACCTTCGCGTAGAATGCTTATATAGTGTTTATAAGCAGTTATTTCTTTGATATAACTTCCCCCGTTGTTGCGGAGTCCAGAAAGCTTGGAGATAACTTCCATAACTGCCATGGAAGTTATATTGCTTGGCTCTATTTTCTTTAACCGTTGCTGACAACGATTCGTAATGAACAATCATGACCTTACCTAGGACGAGATTGCTTAAGACGTGCTCTCTAGGACGATCAGTTCAAGGACGAGTATCTTAATATGCGTGTGGACGATCAGTTCAAGGACGAGTATCTTAATGCGCGTGATATGTTACCTGGACGAGATTCATGGACGATCTTGGAGAGTTGTTGTCCTATCAGATAATAAGTGAGAAATATAATGGTCAAGTAACTTCAACTAAATGCTTGGAAATAGTAGTTCATGTTCATTTTTTATTTGATTGAGAAGAACAAGTTCATTTTCAATTAGTACTGTTATGATCCGAAGCAGTTGCAATTCGGTAAGTATGAACTTATTCTCCATCTTACTATCTTAGTTGCTTCCTTATGTAGATCCATTTAAGACTTGTGAGGCTGTAACACTTTACGTTTTTCTTTTGTGTCTATATCAATTATTCATTATGATAGGCCAACGGAAGCATTAGAGGCTATTAAAGAGATCGAAGGCCAGACTTGACCTCTTTTTTTTTTTTTTTTCTTTTTTGGGGAGAATACTAAATATGCCCTTTTTTTATAGCCAAAAACCAAGATTGCCCCTTAAGATATTTGTCTCATATAGTTTTTTCTTTTTTCCAAATAGAGAAATGCAAGTTGTTAAAAATGGTAGTGTACCCTTTAATCAAGTGAAAAAAAATAAATAAGGAGAAAGAAAATGCTAGTATTAATTACAAATGAGATGGAAAGTAATAGTATTTAAAGACATTTTTTTAACCATTAGATCTTTTATAAATTTACGGTATTAAAAATATGTAACTTTAAAAAAGTCCCTTATTTATAACTTTTTTTTTATATAATAGAACACCTCATCTCACAAAACTGCTAGCCGCAATTGGAAACGCCCTAGTTTGTAACTTGAAGATAATGCAGAGTCCCTAGTTTTCATTGCATTTAATGTGTATATGAAAAACTACCAACCATATTAAATAAACAGCTCGTGTCTCTTTCTTCTTTTTTGTTTGTTTTTTGGCTAAGGGTCAACAAAGTGCTAGTGCTCATTGTATAAAATAAATGGATGCAATCAAACGTACAGCCAAAAAGGAAAAAAAAAATACTGTAATAAAAAAAAGCTGTCCGCTATTTTATGATTATGGTTATATCTAGTTAAAAATGTAAAACTGACTTTCTAACTTTTAGTTTTTGTTATTTTAATTTTCTAACTTTTAGTTTTGTTATTTCAGTCCTCTAAATTTCAATTTTTGTCAATGTAATATTCTGTTAGGTCTCAGTTACTACTCCGTTAAGTTTTTTTTTAAAATAATTTTTGTAATTAAAAGAAAATAAAAAAAAAATTGTAAAAAAAAAAAAAAAAAAAAAAACATGTAAGGCCCCTTCGGTCTTCATCCTCAACCTCAACCTCCTCGTTCTCTGTACTCTCTACCTCCAAATGCTCTGCTCTGGCTTCTCCCCCAGTGCCTTCACTGTCCCTTTCATTCTCAAGTCCTGCGCTGCTCTCTCCCTTTCAATCTCCGGCTCACAGCTCCATTGCCATGTCATCAAAATTGGGTGCGACCCCGATCCCTTTGTACAAACTTCTTTAATCTCAATGTACTGTAGATGCTCTTCTATTGAATATGCACGTAAGCTGTTTGATGAAAATGGTGAATCAAGAAAGCTAACTATTTGTTACAATGCTTTGATATCTGGGTACACCTCAAATTCAAGATTTTATGATAGAGTTTTGTTGTTTTGTAAAATGAGGAAGGTGGGTGTGTCAGTTGATTCAGTTACAATGTTGGGGTTAGTACCTCTGTGTATGCTTCCGGTGCATTTGAGTCTTGGGATGTGTCTTCATGGTTGTTGTGTTAAGGTTGGTCTAGACAGTAATATGTCTGTTTCAAATTGTTTGCCTACAATTTGAGAGAGAGACTAATCTTGAGAGAGAGATCGAGATTGACTTTTTCCCTTTTTTTTTTTTTCTTTTACAATAATTATTATAAAAAAAAAAAAAGGCCAAACTTAACCGGAGGAGTAGCTGATACCAAACAGAATACTACATTGACAAAAATTGAAATTTAGAGGACTGAAATGACAAAATTAAAAATTAGAGAATTGAAATGACAAAAGCTAAAAGTTAGGGGTCAATTTTACATTTTTGCTTTATATCTAAATTACTATCTAATAGTACTTCTGGTTCTGGAAAGGCAATATATATATATATATATATATATAACATATATATATTTAATGAATAGAAGATAGAAATATTTTTTTATTGATGATAAAAGTGTCATACATCATGCTTCTAGTATTAGGGTTTTCCCTAACCACCGATTGATGTATCAGGACACGATAGGCAAATTCAACTAGCTGCATGGTACACTTTTTCTTATCCGACAATAACCCATCAATTAATTAGGGTTAAAAAAAAAAAAAAAAAAAAAAACTAATACACACCTTATTATACACTACACACTTGTGCGTGAGAGAAAGTGAGTGTGCATACGCTTCACTTTCTTGGAATATTTAGAATTAAGAATTGGAAGTTTTACATTTATGGGAAACGAATTCCTTGACCTGTGCTATCAACTGAGACGACTCAGGCAATTCTGGAAACACGTAAAACGCATGCATCATGTTTGGATACTCGATTAAGCGAGCCTGTTTCCCAGATTTCTTCAACCACTCATAGTAACTCCTCTGCCGATCCTGTAACGGGTCGAATCCCCCAACAAACACAAGCGTTTCCGGATACTCCAAACCCGAAATATCAACCGCTTTGGGCCCACTCACATTAACTGCCTCGTGATCCTTATCCGACCCTTGTGGCAAAAACACCTTCCAAAGCCAATCAGTTCGTTCCAACGAAACGATTGGACTTTTCCGCAACCGAATCTCCGAATCTGTTCTCTCCTCTCCTCCGAAAAACGGTTGGATCGAAATCAACCCGATAATTTTAACGACCTGGTCCTGGAACTGGAACCCTTCCCGACTTGCCCGGATTGCCACGTTGTGTGCCAGGTTGGCACCTGCACTGTCGCCAGCTAAGAAACATTTCGACAAGTCCGCAAAATCTGGGAGTTGTTTAAGTTCGCTGCGATTAAGGTATTGAATGACGTCGAATCCGTCGTCGTATTGAGATGGGTAGCGGTGTTCCGGGGAGAGGCGGTAGTTGACGGAGATAACAACGGCGGGGAGTTTACGAGCGAAGCGGCGACAGACGGCGTCGTATGCGAAGGAGGAAGGGGAGAGGAAAGTGAAGCCGCCGCCGTGGAAGAAGATGACGACGGGGAGGGAAGTGGTGGTGTCCGTGTCCGTGGGAACGAAGAGGCGGAACCAGAGGTTGCGAGAAGGGTCGACCATGACGTCTGAAGATTTGACGCCTTTCACGGGGTTGGGATTTGGGCTTGCTTTGACGTCGAGGAGAGAGAGGATATGGCGGTTGACGGTGCCGTCAGATCGGCGAAAAAAGTCGGTGACAGCGGAGACGGCGGAGACGGAGATCCGGGTCTTCCATGGGAGGACCAAGGAATGAGAATCTGATGGTTTATTATTAGCACTCATTTTGAGTTGCAGAGCAGAAGAAAAAAGTATGGTTTGTTTTGGTAGAGTTGAAGAGGGGATGGACTTTTATGGGACGGGAGGTTGGTAGGTAGTTGTGGAAGTATTGAGTTTGGTCAATAAAGTCGTTGTTTGTGTTTCCTGGTGCGCATATTAATGGGGAGGGGTTGGGTCACTTACCAAATATATTGGTGCCACTAGGCCATTAATCCTTCATAATTCTAGTGTGCAAAATGCATCCAACCCATCCATTTTTGCTGTCAGATCAATGAGTGGTTTGATAAGCCTGTGAAAACTTTAAAAAGAAAAAGAAAAAAAAAAAGAAAAAGAAAAGGCTATCAAAATATAGTCAATTTACTGATTTACCAATTTATTATTACTAATTATATTTTTTTGGTTAAATTCAATTTAGCTCCTACATTTTTACTCCTATCATCAAATTAGTAAAGTTTTTAATTATGTTCTAGTAAAAGATCTAATTTATTCATAAAAATAAAATATTTTGGTACCAGTTTAGTACATTTCTTTGAGAAGGAATGAGAATTCTCTTCATTTTACCTTAAATAATGCTACAACCATAAATTATTTTACATTATTTTTTCAAACTGTTGATGTGATCAACTTCTTATTGGTTTTCATCTAAACTCACCATTAAGATCACTTTTTTTATTTTCCAATAACCACTCGCTACTTCAGCCGTTTGTAAAAATTTATTGTAAAAAAGTTTGTATCTCTAACATTACTCTTTTACCTTTTATCTTATTAAATCAAAATTTTGCATTTATGTAAATGTATTAATTAAATAAGGAAAAAGTTAACATATACTCTAAGGGCATTGGTTGAATAACTATTTTTAGAAATTTTTCACGAAAAAGAAAAAAGTAACTAACTTTGTTTGACAATTATTATTTATATATATATATATATATATAACCGAAACTTCTGAACCTCTCACAATTTTTCACGTCAGCACAATATTAAAAAAAAAAAAAAAAGTAATAAAACCCTAAAACCCACGGCAGCCCCTTTTGTCATCTGCTTCTCTCTTCTATCTTTTAGTCACGCCTCACTCTGCTCCTCTCTCAAACCCTAAAACGCTAGCCTTATTTGTCTCCACTCCAGTCATGTAGCTTCTCCACTATTTGGCTATTGGTCACGTTTCCCAGCCTTTGGTATTCCCCTCCCATTTGCTTCTCTACCTTTTGGCTTTCAATTATTTTGAAAAAACACACAGGTTGAAACTTGGTGTACTATCAACGTATTTGATGTGTTAAATTTGTCACAAATGTTTAAATTTTTCATCAGTTTTTTATTCTATATAGTTTAATTTTGTGATCTTACATTGAGTTTACTTGAGTTGCTAATCTTTGTTTGCGTTTGAATAAGTCTTAAGTTTAACTGATCTAATATGTTTTTCATCTTTGAAATTTCAGAATATATCAGGAAACCATACGAGAATCTGACAAAAGTGGGAATCCACGTAAGGAAGAGGAAGACAATGCACGGGGTTTCTTTAGAAGTGAATGATAAGGTATTAAGGTTGGGTGTGCATGTGATGGTTTCTGAAATATTTGGCACTTAGAGCTCTGATTGTTTGTGTTTGTGCATGAGTTCCTCTTATATGGTTTAATCATCATCTATCCACTTTGTTCTCTCTTTGAATTCTCATGTATGGCTGTCTCTGTGTTGATCTACACTATCAAAAACGTTGGCAACTAAGGACAAACAATATTTTGTAAATAGTCCACAGGCCTTTCTTGGATGCTAACTATGGTGTATGTTCCTCTTAGTAGCTGTTGTATCTTCATTATATTGGTTGAAACTTGGCTATATGATGTTTTTAGAATGACTTGACTATTTAAATTTTATATGACTTTAAAGGTTTGTTTCTCAGTTGAATGCAGTTCAACTGTTTGATAAAATTCCTCTTTCAAAATATGCACAAAACACGTCTAATATGAGTGTGTATATTATGTTTGTTTCTCTGCTTTTAAACATGCATCATTGTTTGTAGTGTGAAACCCAGCTGAAATTTTCACCATTTCAATCAATCTTTTTTGTATATAATAAACACACAAGATAGTCTAAAGAATTACATAAAAATTATTACTTTTTTGTTTGATAAGTTGTGGTATTTTATTAATGGAAACGAATAATATATGCTCAAGATAATGAGCATGAGCACATCGTAACATTAAAAAATTCTGTTTAAAAAGATTGCTTCTTTCAACTTTATTCTGCAATGTTTTATGTTCTACAATGTTCTGTTGATCAAATCGGTTGCAACCTAATAATCCTAAGTAGGTGACATTATCTGCCCATTTAGTAAGCCATTCTTTTTCACATCTTTGCTAAAACTTCTATTTTGCAGAGTGCTTTGATTTGCTTATCTAAGCAACATTTTGTGCTAACCTTATATGAATTTTCTAATATGTGTTGGTGTCGTTGGATTTGATTATGATGATCCTGGAAAATCAGTGGGTTGAAAGTCTCCGGGCTTCGGTGATCTTGAAGGCTAAGTCCTGAAAAACCAAATTCAATCAGAGAAAGATCGGTGGAGGCCGGTCTATGGTCCTCCGATGGTAAAGTCAGTGGGCTAGAATAGAGAGAAAAATATCTAAAGACCTTTTTTCTTTTTGGTTAAAAGATGTCTGAATGAATTACCTCTTCGCAGAAAAACGTTTATATAGTGCACATTGAATGGTTACTTGTTTTGAAAACTGTTCCTATTGTTGAGGAATTCATCAAAGTCAGAAATAACTTCCATAACTTCCATGGAAGTTATTTTATCTAGACCGGTGCTTCATTTTGGGTAATGGAGGTCTTGGTTCACAGGTAAGAACCAAATTTGCCAAGTTCAGAATGTTTGCCTCGTCTGTCATTAGGGACGGACGAGGCTTCGTCTGTCCTTAATTAATGATGGACGAAGCTTCGTTCGTCCTTAATTAATGACGGACGACCTTTGATGGAGACGGATGACATCTTTATTGTGTCCATTCTTTTTCCAAGGACGAACCACATGGACGACTTTGGAAGTTGCACTTTACATCATCATCAGATTATATTGGTTGAAACTTGGTTATATGATGTTTTCAAAATGACTTTACTATTTAAATTTTATATGTTAATTATCCTTAATTTATTGTTAAGTTGGTGCTAAATGTTATTCAAAATCATATTTTGAGAGGTACTTTTTGCTTCTTCTTTTTTTTGGATTATTCCAATCTTCTATTAAATTTGATTGAAATAGTAAGCTTATAATTTAGTACCCGTTTGGGTACAGCTAAAACAGACCCAGCATTTGCATTTCATTGTTTTTCTTTTTTTTTTTTTTTTTTTTTTTTTAGAGAACATGCACTGGCCTTTTTTTGCTTTTCCAGTGGGTCCCGTGCACTGGTGTTTTTTTGCTTTACCAGTTTGATAGTTATCGTCATTGAAAGTGTCAAAGTTTATAATTTTAGTACAAATTTTGTAGATTGTTATTGTGATTATCATGTTTAGTTTCTATAGAAATATAATAATGATGACTATGAAAGGCTTATTTCATTTATTATTTTAATTTATGAAGGGATCTAAGAATATATTCCACTCTCAAAATGGTTTTTTACCCCTATTGTTTTAGGTGCTCTATATACTTGAGAGACTCTTTGAAGTTTGAAGTTTCTGAGTATGCTCTTAGTTTTCGATATTAATTTCTGGTGTCTATGTCAAATTTATGTTTCATCCCCCCCTTTCTCTCTTTTTGTATCATTGCGTTATTATTTTTTTAATAATGACTTCTGTGTGGTCAGACAAAAAAAGTGGGAATGTAATTTATATATATAATTATAGGTTATTTTTGGTTGTGTAATTGGGATTTGGCCATCTTTATATAGCTGTTGGGTATGATTTTTTTTAAAAAGATTCTATTGATCATTGATGGAATGCAACACCTACTCTTCTAAGTTTATGAAAATTATTCTGAAGGAAAAATGTCAACAAAAACTTATTTCTATCTATAGGTTAATTACTTACTTTCAACAAAAATAATTGTCAACAACTTGCTTTAAATTATCCTGTGCATTGCATGAGTTAGCGATTAGTTATTATTATTATTATTATTTCATGAAAGTGGTATTAAAACTTTTCTAAAATTGTTCATTTAAAAATGTTTTAAGGGCACCCGTTAACAGAACTCATGAAATAAATGCATTGATTTTTATGTATGATAATTCTCCTCCTTAGGAGAAATTATTATTTACATCGAAAGGATTGCTGATGTTGTCATTCCTGACCAATGAGATGATGTTATCTATGCAAATGTATGTGTGGGCTTCCTAACTAGCACAAAGAATAAAAAATAAAAATTACCAAATGATATCACATTTATATAAATAACAGCATTTTATTAATTGGGAGGTCAGGAAGGACCACGTTAGCAATCCTCCTAGTGACCTAATAATTTCTCCTCCTCTAGCCTTACACCTCATCAAAATCAAACATTTGCATCAATGCCAATGTAGTAATTAGTTGTCATGAATTAATGGAGTAAATGCATTTTCATTTATGAGAATTTTCTTTATTTAGTTTTTCATCTCATGAAAATCAAAATTTTGTATATATGTCATTATATTACTCCATTTGTCCCAAATTATTCGTCCTCTATTCAATTCTATTCATTTTGGGATGTCACAAAATGAAGGCTTCTTAGAAAAATCAACAAAAAAATTTCCTCATATACCCATTATTTTATTTAAAAATTCAATACCCCTCATTTACTAAAATTTAAATTAATGAGGGTAGTTTTGGAAACTTGTACCTTTTTATTCAAAAGAAAATACATTAAATGATATTCTCTTAAAAAGTTGAATTTTCTAAACATAATAAACAAAATGGGATGAAGAGAGTAATTAATTGCGGCATATTAATGGAGCAAAATGTAATGATTTTCATGTAGGAGAATTCTCTTCATTTAGAGCCTTCCACCTTATCAAAATGAAAATTTTGCATTTCTGTCAATGTATTAATGAGTAATGCTATGGCCACAGTATTTTAAAAATAAATCCTATGTGGTAAGTTGTTATTGACTGTTACTGACAAAAAAGTAATTTTAGTGGTGGGCCTATATTATAACCTGTTTCAACTTGTCATCTAAGATTTGTGGTGAAATTGTTGTGTATGTAACATTTCTCTTAATTAATTGTGATGTATTAATGGAGTAATGCATTGATTTTCATGTATTAATTATCTATAGAAAGGGTAAAACAAGTTTATATTATTATTTTTATATAAAAATTATATAAGAATATTTATTATAAAAAAGAAAAAAAAATGGAATATGGCATTTGTTTTGGAAACATTTGAAACAAAAATAACAAAAGTTAAAAGCAAATGTAATTTCACATTAAATGGAATCTCCTGCCATATGTCACTTGTATGCATGCCGCATAGAGGGCACCGCCATAGTTTGACCATGCTCAAATACTTTCTACCAAAATACAATTTGCCTAGAAAAACACATTAAAATGAGAAAAAAAAATACATATAACTTTCTCATTGAATTAACCCAACAATAACATGAAAAACATGGACTTTTTTTTTAGAAAAACACAAGACAACAAACACACACACGTCGGGGGAGTGGGAATGAAAAACATGGACTTTACAACAATAATTCCCTAAATGTTTAATTAATATTTTTGAACTATTGGTAAATGGATATTTTGACACTATTGCAATATAATTTTATGCTTTGAGGTGTTGCTTTAACTTTAGCTATGGTAGGAGTACATATAGTACCAAAGGCATTGTGCTTGCAAAAATATTGCCAAATTTTTTCACAAAATGTCTCTTGTTTTGGCTCATTACTGTGTACGACATCCACAATAGTATTGAGCCATGCCGATACTAGGAGATTATCTTCCTCTACATTGAAGTTGTTACCCTATTTTGTTTTCCTAGGAATGACAATTTGAACTTTAGGTGGAGAATTAGAAACATACATTGGATTATTTTGAGATATATCCACAAAATGTGAGTCAACATCAATATCTCCTTGAATGAAACTAGTGTAAAATGGTAGGTTTGCTTGTGAGTCCATAAATATATAATGTAGATAATGACACAACCTACTTATTAAAGACACTCCTACAAAGCACCCAAATCACCAAGAATATAAGATGATTAAACAAGACAACCAACTAAAGCAATCATAAGAAACCATTACGATTTCTCTTAGTAAAAAATCCCAAATGTGAAGCCATCTTTTACAATAAATTAGAAACAACAAATGTAAGATTCCAGCACACTGAAAATTTCAAAATGTAAAGCCATATATATAACAATAAATTAGAAACATCAAATATAATTTTTCAGCAGACTAGAAATTCCCAAATGTAAAACCATTTATAATAATAAATTAGAAACAACAAATATAAACTTCCATCGAACTAAAAATTCCAATGTAAAGACATTTTTAACAATAAATTAGATACAACAAAAGTAAAATTCATGCAAAATAGAAGCGTTAAAACCCTAAATTACCATCTTTGAATTTCAATTACATTTATCATAATTCAAAAAGCAAAAACCCTGTGCTTAGTTCAACTTACTTGAAGAAAATAGAGATAACTTTTTGATATTTGAAGTAGAATCAACAAGCAAGCTTTGAAACACTCGATGACCACCAATGATGTCTAAGCTCGTGATAGAAAAACAACCCAAAACCAAACCCTAACTTGAAAAAAACCAAAACCCAATGAAATCCATAGAGCTTTAATTTAACCCAAATAGAAGCCTAAATCCCCTCCCTTGAAGCTTCTGTTTTTTAGATGAGAACAAAGAGGAAGGAGAGCGAAAAGATAAAAGGGATTCGGTATAGAGAGAGATAAGAGATTAGAGAAATGGGTAAGAAATTTGTGAGAGATGTGAGAAGAGAGCGGCTCTGGGTTCAATGGTTTCACAGTTTCAGGCTTTAGGTTTAGTGACTTCACTGTTTCAATAGAGAAGGAGAAGAGAGGTGGACATAAGGGGGGTGTTGGAGTTCCCACCTTGTTTTTGCAATGGTTTAGGAACCATATATATAGCATCTTCTCAAGGAATGACCATTGATCTTACTACCAGAGATATGAGTTCGGAGTTTAAGTATGTTCTTGGGAAGGTGTTAGGCACCTAAGACCGCCTAACTCTAAGGTTGGCCTCCCATCGTTGCATCTTACATCTTAAACTCGGTAAAATCACGCTTAATACTTATTTCCTAAACTCACACACACACACTAGCATACATCTAAGCATACAATCATGGCATCATTCATCCCAAAACACATACATATCTACCCTTAAACAAAAAAGAGCCAAACCCATACGCACATGAGAAACCCTAGCATATGAAACCCTATCATACCATTCATCTTAAACAAGGTAGCAACAAATCATGGCAACAAAGCATAAGCATCCACATGGTAGCAAGCAAAACATATCATGGATCAAAAACATGGCATCAACTTTGTACACGTATATCAAGGGAGGATTGAACAAACAACATGCATGTTCATGTGAATGCATGACTTAACTTACTTACCTTGTAGCATCTTAGCACCTATGGCATTGTACATGGACATGTAAATGTATGATCATGAAATTTAAACAAGACATAAACATAAAACCCTAATCTAAACATATTAAAGATAAGCAAGTATGCAAAATAGAGACTCAGATACATACAAACAAGATATGAAGGACAAACAAATAAAACAGAGTAGAAACCTGAATTAGGGTTTTTGGGCAAATGCCTGCGCACGCAGGCCAAATCCCATGTATGTAGGATTTGACTTGCGTACGCATGCTCTTGTCATGCGTGTGCAGGGTTGTATTATATCATACCATTTTAACACACCCAACATTCCAAACTCTATATTTTAGTAACCAACTGGCCAATCAACTGTCACTAATCATCGCACACAAAATATCACCCATAAACACAAATGCAAAAATCAACCAAACCAAAAATCAAGCTCCAAACTCATACAACATCCACAACCCACAACAAAATCAACAAACACGCACAACCAAACCCAAAAACTGCCACCACATCGTCGCCACACAACCCATAACCTCCAACCCCCAGAAACACACACAAAAAAATCAACCAAACCAAAAATCAATCCCTAAACTCACACAACAACCACAACCCATAACAAAAATCAACACACACACACACAACCAAACCCAAAAACTGCCACCATGCCACCGCCACACAACCTATAACCTCTACCACATGACCCACACATCCTAGAACTTCCACCACACGACCCACACATCCTATAACCTCCACAACCCGCTGATCTCCACCATGTCGACGCCGATCTGCACGCCCCATAGTAACCCTAAACGCCAATTTCCACCACTTCAAATGCCGAAATCTATGCCCCAAATGCCGATCTTTAAACAACCAAACCCCAAACACCAATCTCGACACCATCCGCTGATTTGCAATGAGAGAGAGAAGAGAAATAATAAGAGAATGGGTGGTGGCTTGTAGTGGACTGTGACAGTGGGCCTGGCCATGGGTGGCTTTAGTGATGGTGTTCATGACCATGGGTTTCAACTTTGAAGAGAATGGGTTTAAAGAGAAGAGAGAGCAACATGAGAGAGAGAGAGAGGAGACGAGAGAATGAAGAGAGAGAAAAAAAAAGTCAGATATTTTTGGGAATAAAATATAATATTTTATGTTTAGAATGTTGCTACAGTACCATCATAGATTTAGGATGGTACTGTAGCATAATTGTAAATTTTGTTAGAATTGGCAAACCAGGTAATGGGTTTTTTTTGTGCTTTGATGGTAAAATATAGCATATTAGAGTATATGCAAGACCGGCTACTGATGCTCTTAGTGGATGGAAAGTCAAACCTTAGGTTAAATGAAGGGGTTGCCCTTTTATAAAAGGTAAAAGGGGCTAGGAGAACAAAGTTTCTCTCCAAACTAGTTTGGAGAGAAACTCTTCAAACTTTTCATATATTTCTTTTTTGGGTGTGAATTTCAAAAATCTAACTGTTAAATTTCATGTTCCTTATGTTCTTAACATACGTATCAAATTTCGTTCAAATTAGATGTTATTTACTATTTGATCAATTAACTTATTTTTTATATACAACTTTAGATCACAAAAACTTGAAATTATAACATTTATTTGATGACATAGCAATTGATCTTTGATCTTCTTGAAATTTTGTAAGCATTAAGGATGTAATAAGAACATGCAATCTAACGGTTAGATTTTCAAAATTCACACTCAATATAAAGATATATGATGAGTTTGTAGAGTTTCTTTCCAAACTAGTTTGGAGAGAAATTTTGTTCGTGCTTGGTAGGTGAGCCCAAAACTGTGGGTGTGTTTCAGTTTACTTTTCAGACTTTGATTCATTTACAATTTTGCCACGTCATAGGTTCAATTTTTGAGCACTTGGTTGAGGGTCTTCTAGACCTCAAATTGGTTGATTCTAGTGCCATTCGAAAGATTTCAAATCATAGATTTAAATGATTCCAACTCTATATCATTTGGATTAAGGAAAGTCATGCAAGTTGAAAGTTGGTTGGTCCAAAATTTTTGCACTTGAACATGATATATATATATATATGTATGTATGTATGGATGTATGTATGTATGTATGTATATATGTGTGTGTGTGTGTGTATATATATATATATATTTTTTTTTTCTAATTTTGTTGGATTGAATCCCATTAATATGGAAGTGCTTTGGTGATGTCATTTGAATTAAAATGTAGAGAAAAATGCGTAATTCAAGAAAGTATGGGATTTTCAAACCCAATTTTTTGTGCATGTCCAATTTGGGTGTAGAGTAAGCACCTTGAGGCTAATTAGTTTTGTACACAAAGTGAGATTTTTCAAAGATTTCCCACAATTTTTCTAAGCTTGGTTCTTGGTCTCCTACCTCATATTGGCTCAAATTAGGTGTTATTGGAAAGCTTGTGATGCCTACTAAAAAAAAATCTAAAAAAAAAATCTCAAATAAACCGTATTTATGATTTGTTTGAATGCAAATTGTAAGGCAAATATAAACAACTCTACCCAATATGCTAAGCTAACTATAATAAGTGTAAAATTACATCAACTATACTTAGGCAATGTATGTAACAAAAAATTACAACATAAAAATGCACCTCCAAAACCCATAGTACTATGCACATCCAACTAGACCAAACTTTAGGCTCTAAAATTCCAAAACTCAGCATAAATTGGTTTCAAAATTCCAAAACCCATGCTTCTGCCTTTACTTGGAAAATCCACTACATAAACTTGATATGCATGTCCAAAACTCAAAGTACTCTACACTTCCAAAGCTTCGCACGAATATTATTATTATAGTAATCGTAATCTCCAAACTCCGTACGAATATTATTAGGGTAAACTACATATTTTGCCCTCAACCTTTACACCATATATCAATTTGGTCTCTAACCTTTCAATTGTGTCGATTTAATCCTTAACCTTTTGTTGTTGTGTCAACTAGGTCTCTACTGTTAAGTGTTAGACGGAAATTGCTAATGTGTCTAACCTATCAAATAAACTATTATTTTCTTGCCACATAGACAGACACTTGAATGCCAAGTCATATTATAATTTTTATTTTTTTAAAAAATTGTGGGGCAGATTCAGTAAGTCATGTGCACAAGTGCCTATTTGGGATCAAAATCCCCTAATCTCAATTCTCCAGATCAGACCTCAAAGTCTTAAACTACCAAAACTCCATTAAAGTTCTCTTTACACAACTCATTAGCAGCGACTTCAAGCTCTCTTAGTATGTACCATCTTCCCTATCCCAAGTTTGAAACTTCGGGTCCCATTCCCACCATACACCATTGTTTCAGTCTCCCCACTCAACACCATCATGATGCGATGGTCTAGTTTCCTAATCTCGATTTGGATCTTGGCTGGTGGAGTTGGGCGGGTCACGAATTCTTGGATTTTTTTTCAAGATTGGTGTAGTTGTTATGGTAGTGTGGTCGATAGTGGAAGTAACGGGTCTGATGTGTTTGTGGTGGTGGCGGTGACATGTGATGCATAGAGAGAGCATGAAGAGACCCCCAAGTGAATCAACTGAGATTCCAATGACTACCCATAGTTTTAGGCCGAAGATTGAGCTCAATTTTGAGAGTTATGTGTCCACAAATGCCGTGTTGTATTCTGACATTTTCTTTGTTCTGTTTTGTTTTTGCTTGTGTGTGTTTATGTATGTATGAATGAATCTGAAGAGAAGAGAAGCAGGAATGGTATGGTATGGAAATGATATTAGCGAACCCATGAAATTAAAGCATTGTGAGCAAATCCAATGACCCATTTAAGTCGATACAGAGATTTAGGATCTTTTATCCCAAATAGTCACTTCAAGTAATCACGTTACTTAATCTATTGGGATGCCTTCTAATATATTATTTGGATAGTAATGGCCAAAAGTTACTCACTTTCACTTATCTTTTTATTTATTTATTTATTTTTTTATTTTTTTTAAAGATTATGCTAACATGTTAGTCCAAGTGGTCGTTGATGTGATAATAAATTTTTATTTTATTTTATTTAGACCATTAGACATGTTAGAGTTTTCCATCAAGAGATAATAACATTGACTAAATTGACACGGCGTTGAAAGGTTAGAGATCAAATTGATACAATTAAAAGGTTAATGACTAGTTTCTCAAAAAAAAAAAAAAAAGATTAATGGCTAAATTGAAACATGATGTAAAAGATCGGGACCAAATATATAGTTTACCCATATTATTATTATAGTAAACATAATCACTGTAAACAACGTTACATTGTAATTTTGCAAATCTCAAAACAATTAAAAAAAAGTTATTTAAAATTTTTTTTCTTTTTACTTGAGATGGTTTTTTTTTTTTTTTTTTTTGTGCGAAACATACTAAATATGTTACCACCACTCTTCAAGCACTTAATATTAGCACATGCAATGAAGCTCTTTTTATTTATATATTTTGAATTTAATATAATTTTTCAATTTGAATTTATCTATTGTTAGTGAGGTTACATAGGAAAAGATTTTTATAAAAATAAAATTTAGGATTTGAAATGGAATAAATGGCTGGGTTTAGTGCGTGCTAGTTTTTAGAAAAAATAAAATGTATCAAATGTACGTGAGATATTTTCAAATAGAAAGTACGCTAATTTTTAGGAAAAAAGTTTCTCTGGTAATTTTTTTTTTAATTTTGAATTTTGTTGAATTAAAATTTTAACCCTTTTTTTTAAATTTTTTTAAGAATAAGGATCATCTAATTAGATTAGAGGCATTTTTGAAATTTTTTGAAGCGATAACTAACTTTTTGAATCCTCTTAATATATAGAGATAATATATAGGGAAGTGGTTCCAGTTAGTTCAACTGGTAAAATCTATGATGGTTGAATGGTTGAATAAGAGATCTGAGGTTCAATCATTGCCTAAACCAAAAACTAATTGGTGTCTTGGTTTGATGATAAAAAGCTATCATTAGGAGCGAACGCCATAGGTTGAAACTCTTTCTAAAAAAACGTTAATAATAATAATAATAAGTAAAATGGAGAATTCTATTATGGTAATGAACACATTTTTCTTACATTTTTCTTTTCTATGATTTGTTGACTAGGGTGTCCTGGTTTGGTGTCTTGATCGGATGATAAAGAGCTATCATCAGGAGCGGATGTCATAGGTTGAAACTCTCTCTAAAAAAAAGTTAATAATAATAATAAGTAAAATGGAAAATTTTATTATGGTAATGATCACATTTTTCTTTTCCATGATTTGCTGACAGGGCAAATAACTATTGGACAAATAGAAAGACAATTGCAAAAGCTGACAATAGATAATTGAAACCCTCTTTCTCTCTGAAATATATATTTTTGATACATCAATAGTTTATAGTAGAAAATTTGAACTTTGGATGCCTTCATGGAAAACATTGGGTTGTGCAAGTTGAGTTACAAGACTCTTGATGTTTCTCTCTAAAATATGATTGATAATGTTAGGGGGACAAATAAATTTAAGGGACAAAATGAAAATCACCCCAATGTTAAATTTGCAATTTAATTGCACCCACAAAAAAAAAAAAAAATTTGTAATTTAATCTAACTGGTCACTAACCTGTGCGATGCATAGGCTAATTGAATAGCTATATATATAACCAAAAATTAGTCATGGAGAACATATCATTGATATACAATTGACTTGTTGCATAATTCAGAAAAAAAATAAAATTAAAAACAGTGAATATTATAAAACCAATGGCACTACTTAATACTTTTCTCAATAGGAATTGTTAAGTCATGTCATCCAGTACGTAAACACTTCCATTTAAATTATCATTTCCAATCACCCTTTGAAATTTCATGGTTGCCTTTGCTTCTTGCCTAGTAGGATTGCACAAATTTATTATCTCACCTTCATGCATAATAAGGCTCACAGTAAACAAAGCAAACATACAAACACATAAATCTTCCATGTAGTTGTTTAATTTCTCTAAACAAATGAACAGTTAATGTTAGAGTCTCAAATTCAATTAGTAAACACTATGACACACAACTATTCCAAACTTAAACACACCACCAATTCTACAAACTTCCAAATCGGTTTTAAAAGCACCATGCAGTACACGTAACCCTGCTAAGCTCACAAATGAGAGCAAGAATTATGCAATTCAATAATAACTGTACGCTTTTATCCTTCTTTGCTAATTATTTATCTAAGATCAACAACAGAACTTGAGGAGACTCTCCCCAAAATAAACACTGGTCATCATTGAAACCAAAACAATTTTAAACAAACTTTTTTTTTGAAACTGAAAATTTTAAACAAACTTATCAATCAAATGAATAGCTATGCAAATTTCATCATTTAAATTGGAAAAAGCAGCTACTTGGAAAAGGCAGGAACTATCATCAATATATAATTTACTATAGACAAAAGGACTAAAATTGTATTATTAGTAAAATCTAACGGATTACTACTAAACTGTTCCAATACCAGAACTTATCTTGCTCCTAGCAAGGACATAAAACGTGGTCTCAGACAACGCGCCTTGTTTTCCCTCAAATCTACATTTTATTAGAGGATCCTATTCCTAGCCAAATCGTTTTTCCTTTAATACCAAGCAAAAAAAAAAAAAAAAAAAAAAAAAAAACCATGCACCAAAAAAAGGTTGTTGAGTTAAGAAAAGGGAGACTTCATGGGAATTGATTTAGACATTGAAAACAAAGCTAATAGTAAAATTGTTACACATTAAAATTATTATTCAGCATCAAAATTCATAATAACCTGAACACTCCCTTTTGAGGCAATGAACATGAATGAATTGTAATTCTTGGTGTGATGAGCTAAAGAAAGAGCTTTGCTTCGTTGCCTACCACTGAGGGTGTATAATGGAAAAGGACTCTTGGTATTATGAGCAATCTGAGAGCATAAAAAAGAAAAAGAAAAAAAAAGGAGCAATTTGAGAACAATTCTAAAAAAATAGAGAGCAATTTGAGATTGAGAAATTTTTTTTAATCACCATATGGGAGGAGAGAGCCATAGTATTAATAATAAAGAGTCTATATATAATGTTATGGTTAACCGTAATTTTTAGATGGAATGATTAACATTGACAATCTGTTGTGATAGAAATTGCCAAGTAATAGATAACAATACTTTAAAGAAAGCTAATATGATATAAAGTTGTATATGAAAAAACTATTAATTAAAAGTTAATAGTAAAATTATTTTATAATTTAAAGTAGTTTCTCATTAGTATTGTAATCAAATTAAGATTTTTATCAATTTAGAAATTATAAGAGAAGAAAATAAAACTAAAAAAATTATAAAATGATAATGATGTGGCAAGTAGGCCAAAAAAAAAGAAAAGAAAAAAGAAAAGAAAAAGAAAAGTAATTCCAGGGTATTTTGCACAATAAACATGTAATTATCTTAATTCGGTGACATGGCAAGACACTAGTGGGCAAATGGGAAAAGGCAATTGAGGACTCTGAATCTGATTATAGAAAATCGAAACCCTCTCTCTCTTTTAGTCGCCGGTTTCAAAAGTCAGTAGCAGTAGCAGATAGAAAAAGTTTCCGCGCCGTGCGTGCGTGCGTGTGGTTTAGGTTTACATACATACATAATAACTCAGAAGAGGAGAGATCACAGGAATTCTTTTTTCATTCTCTCAATCTCTGTTTGTTAAACAGAGGAATATGATGAAGACGCTGAGCGCAGATGAGTCGAAGACGCTCTACGCTCTCCTCAAATCGGAGCAAAGTCCGATAGATGAGATCACCGCCGACTTCAACTCTAAGTTCCCTCGCGCTCGCCACTTCGTTGCTTGCTCCTCCCTCGTCCTCCTTTTACAGGCAATTCTCTCTTCCTCTTCCTCTTAGGGTTAGGGTTTTTTTTTTTTTTTTTATTTATTTCTGTTTCCAATTTTGCCATCAATGCCCGAAATTTTGCTTTCCAAAGATTTTGATTGAGCTGTTTGGAAATCATTGATCAAATTCAATATTCATATCAGTTCAGATTTTTTGTTTTTTGTTAATGGAAAACATACACTGTAATATTATCTTGGGGCTGACTAGGTTTATAGATTATTCTCTTGGTTTATGAGTAATGAGTACAATTTTAGGCAAAATAAGCTCGTGCTAATGACTGTATAAGAGTCTTATCTCTAGCTCAATTATCGATTAGGCTTTAGCATTACTATGGTAGAGCAATGCTTTTATTTTGCTTTGTTTATTTTGGGTTTCCACTAACTAATTATAGTTTAAAGTACAAAAAATTGAAGCATAGGCAATGTTTGGAGAGCCTGGTGCGTGTTTAGTTCACTGTTGGTTAGATTCATTTTTTTTTTCATAGGTCAATGGTTGGGGGTGGGATTTGAACCCTGGATTTCTCCGTTGGTAACAGCAGGAGGTGCCAACCAGTTGAGTTACAAGGCTATTGGCATTGTTGGTTAGGTTCATTTGACTTTGGCAACCCTAGAATAATGGTTTTGTGATTGGTGTTGTTAAAAGTGTGCTGCTTATAGTGCAGGGCACTAGAGGAAAAGAAATTCTTACCCTAAGCAAAGAACATGTAACTAAATTGTCAAAAGAATGCTCTACTTTGCAAAGTGCCAAGCCTAAAATTTCTGATTTTGATTTTTTTTTTTGAGAAATATGTAATTCAAATAAAAATACTAGTAGATCTGAAACCAATTAAATTTTACTGTTTATTGTTATTACAAATCTCACAGTCTAATACACTTCACACATGAATATGAAATAAAATACGAAATGCCGTCCAAATGAAAATGACATGCCTTTAAAAATGAAGTTATTAATTTTCTTTGCTCTTTGCTTCACCCAAAAACAAAGCATTGGATCATTTTTTTTACAACTTTTTATTAATTTAAGTTTAGTTGCACTAAATATTTTGTAGTTTTATACTGACCATTGTACTTAGCTTTATTTAACAGATTAGTTATATGATATTATTGTCACCAAGGATTCAAACGTCCCTTCTAGCTGACGAGAAGAACAAAAATCACTTGACATGTAACTCAAAAATGTGTGCTTTACTTTGTTCAGGTGCATGCTTTTGCAATGTGTTTCGGCTCCTTGAGGCCTTTGAGTGTAAATGTGCTAGATATTTTTTTTATGACACGGGGTGTGATAATTGGATATCTTTGTCTTAAAAAAGGGTAACTTTGACCATGGCTGGCCTAAATCATGCCTGAAGTCTCGCTCTCTCTCTCTCTTAATCAATTAAAACAACAAAAATGAAGGAAGAGCAGGATAGAGAACATGGGTTCTTGGGTTGAATTCCTGTTAAGGTCTTGGGTTCAAGACTCTCACAGTGAGTATGTAGCTTACCAAAAAAAAAAGTGTGCTTTGGGGGGGGGGGGTGGTTCCTCATTAAGTATTCTCAACTCATTAATTCTGCTCTCACCTTTTTAAGTCTATTGATATCTTGATCAAGTTTGATTGTACTTTCTTTTGGTCTTTTATGATTGTTTCTTCGTATCAATTGCTGACTAGCTGGATGTTATAATTATTGCAGGACAAAAAGCTGCTTCATTCAACTCAGCGTTTGGTTGCATTTGCTATTCTTCATCAGACTTATGCCTCCCAGAAATCTTCTGCGAACCCTTTTATAAATTTTATTATAAATGTAAGTGAGGTATTGTTTAAATGAAAATATGAAGGTTTTTATTTATTTATTTATTTTTATTTATTATTTATAAGCTTTTGGTATTTACTAGTTCTTCTCAAAAAAATTTGGAAAAATTACACTTTACCACCCTAAACTATACCTTAAATTACACTTTACACCCTAAACTTTTTGGATGCACGTTTTGCACTCTAAATTATGACATCTGTTACACTTTGCAACCCGGACTTAAATTTTCTGTTATATTGGATGAAAAGCTCAATCTCATGAGTTTGCATGTGACTCTTGTTTAAGTGAAACATGGTCCAAAGACCCAAATGACCTTCTTCCAACCCAACAACAAGCTACTTTCTCTCTCTAAACTCTTCCACTGTTTTTGGCCACACACAGTCACAGCCACCAATTTACTGGCATGAGATCCGCAATCAGAACCCACACATTGTTGGCCGTCTCACAACCAAAAACCAGATCAAAAACACAAATTCATAGGGTACAAAATCATAAACACAAATTCGGACCAACCCACACTAGATCCACAAACACAAATCTCATTCAATCTATCACCAAGATCTGCTGTGAGAGAGAGAGAGAGAGAGAGAGAGAGAACGAGTGAGAGAGAGAGGAGCTCAATCATACACAACCAAAACCCAAACCAAATCTGAATCTGGACCCCAAAAAAACCCAAATTGGAGAGAGAGAGAGAGGATTTAATCATACACAACCAAAACCTAACCCAGATTTGAATCGGGACCTAAACAAACCTATATCAGATATGAATTGCAACCAAAACAAAACCTAAATCGGAGCTAGCCACCATCACCCACTACCATCTGCGACCCAGCCACCGTACCACCCTCAAAGTCCACTGATCTGTGCATGCAAGAGACCCAAAACACCAAGTCACGTGTGAGAGAGAGGGACTGCCTGAGACTGTGATTTGTGTAAAAGACGTGAGGAGGTTCTTTTGAGTTTTGACTTGGAAGAGGGCATTTAGGTATTTTGACTTGCTGTTACTTAAATAATAGTAATGTGCTAGTCATGTGATTGAGCTCTCTGTCCAATATAACAGAAAATTTAAATACGGGGTGCAAAGCGTAACAAATGTCATAGTTTAGGATGCAAAATGTGCATCTGAAAAGTTTAGGGTGCAAAGTGTAATCTAGGGTATAGTTTAGGCGGTGAAGTGTAATTTTCCCAAAGAATTTTGATAATATATTTTTTTAGCATATCTGGTTGATTGTGTCAACAAATCAAACTCTTAATTAAGTAGATGTCGTTGCACTGTTGAACTTTGAAGAGGGTTAAATATTTCGAATAAGCTTGTGGTTTTTTTGTTGAACTTAGTAGATGTCGTTGCACTGTTGAACTTAGAAGAGGGTTTAATCTTTCTTTAATGTTACCTGTTTTTTTTGAATTGCAAATTTCTTTTTGTCATTGATTTACAGTATGGTTTAGCTACAATCTTCTTTATTAAAATAACTAAAATAACTGTATCATCTCTCTCTCTTTTTAAAAAAAATTTTTTTTTTTACCGTTGGAATACAGACTGCATCAGATGATGAAGGTGAAAAATATGAGAGGGCATTTATTCTCCAGTTGCTAGGATCTGATGGCTCAAGTAGTGGCAAAGAGGTTCTACTTTCTCAGTTTAGCCTTTTGATTTGTATGGTTGGACGGTATTGTCCATCAGTTGTTTTGTGAAATACTTGCTTTTTAGGTTATGCATTTTTGAATGTTAATTTTTGGACAGTGTGACATGTAATCAAATGATGCAAATGAATGACAAATGGCTTGATTGACATCATATCTATGTATGTCACCCTTACCAATTGGATATTTGGACTCCTTAGGTGATTAATTTAGCTAATATTTATGAATTCTGGATTTTTCCTCCTTTTGTACTTTTTGACTACGTTGTGCGTTTTGTGCTTATTGTAGTGTCTTTAATAAACTTTTTCTTACCTATCATAAAAAAAAAAATTCTGGATTTCACAATCTATGTTGCATGGAATTTTGTATGTTTTCAAATGTCAATATTAGGAAACGAATCTGATTGAGTTCTTGAGGATGCTGAAGTCTGCTTAATAGAGGTGTCTGTTTTGGTTGGCATGTCCACCATGAGTATTGAAACTTTTGACAAATTGTGTTGTGAAGAGGTAAAAAATAGCAAATTGATCTTCTGCTGCCTTTGGATATGGTCCTTTTTAATCAGTCTGGCTCTGGCATACTTGTTATGTATCCATCCCATTTGTACATGACATGGTAGGTCGTGCATTTTAAAAATGTGGTTCATGGATGTGGTCTGTCTAAATTGCATGTTTTAGATTTTCTCTACTCCAAAGAACTGAGTTGGATGCATCTGTGTTTTTGTTAGTATGTTTTAGATCTTCTGCTGCCTTTGGATATGGTCCTGTTTAATCAGTCTGGCTCTGGCATACTTGTTATGTATCCGTCCCATTTGTACATGACATGGTAGGTTGTGCATTTTAAAAATGTGGTTCTCGGATGTGGTCTGTCTAACTTGCATGTTTTAGATTTTCTCAACCCCAAAGAACTGAGTTGGATGCATCTATGTTTTTTTAGTAGGTTGTGCTTGATGTTTTTAGTGAATTACACTATGGAGTTCATGCTCATATTCAATTTAAGCCATATTGCTTTCATTCACATGTTCCACTGCATTAGTTTTTGCTACATGTATACTTATTATTGTAAGATTCTTCTGTCTATGATTAAGGATTTCTGAAGTGGGTATCTCTGTTGCAGTTTCTTAAACAGTCTGTTGCAGATTACATCCAAGGTTTTGATCCTTCCGTGCATGTAAGTTAGACATGTATAATGGTTTTAGAGGTGGATGCATGTAGTTAATCTTTTAATGAGTAAAATCATATCAAGACTATGCAAGGGATCCCTATTATTGAGGCAGGGATACTTTCTGAAATTTATTCTTAATTTAGGTCTTTTCTTGATATCCTTCTGTTTTCTCTACTGTCAGTCTTTTCCGCAATGTGAACAGTTGCAGCAGCAGTATTGTGATAAAATTCATCCAGAACCATATAATTGCTTATTTAAGGATGGTTCAGTGAAAAGTGTGGTGCCAGACCCTGATGTACCCAGCGGTTGTGATGCGAACTCAATAGAGTATGGACATTAGAAATGGAGAGGCTTTTCCATTTTCTTTTCTTGTTTGTTTTAACTTTTAAGCTTTTACCACAGAGAACTTAGTCCAGGCTATTAAAATTTTGTGTTCCTGTGTATTCAACAATTTTATACTGTGCATTAGAAATTAAGAGTCATATTTTAGGTTTGACTTGCAACCTGGGGCCAAACCCATACTTGGATCTGGAGATAGAGAAGAAACAGTAATTGGGTTGTTGCGGAATTTGTCACTGGAAGGGTTAGGTCCTCAGTGGATCAGGCCTTTTCCACCAAGGCTTCCAGTGCAGGAGGGGGAGGTAAGAAATGTTTTAAGCATTTCTTTCCGATAAATTTGTTTAGCTTATTGGTGTACTTTATTTATGCTTGTAAAGTCCTTTTCAGCTAGTGTGGCTCAACCCTGATGACAATCATGAACTTTTATGGGACTATGGCATGTGTGTTGATGCAAGTAGAGGGGCAGCAGTGAGGGACTTAATTGCAAAAGCTTTGAAGGGACCACTTGTGCCTCCACAACAAGAGGTACTTATTTTTATTTTATAATAAATTATAATATACTATGTATGATATATATTGATAATATATTGTCAGTCTAAGATTTAATTGGTCAATATACAAATGGGTTCCTACATGTTTGGGTTGACTCTCTATTAGGTCCTTGAGTTTTGTATTTGTTGTCATTGTATCCCTTCTATTCAAATCCATTAACCTTGCTCCATTAAATGTCATTTGACATGCTCATAAATTGAAAATTTTAGTGAATTTTATCAAATAAAAAACAAGAGAAAATGATAATGTTTTCAACTCATATGGATATCACATTACATTTAGGTAATGGATTTGGATAGAGGGATGACATTGACAATGAATATGAACTTCAATGACCAGGTTGATCAAATTCGAACTTCAAGGACCAAACTGAGAGCAATCCCAAACATAAATGGTTCAAAATGTATTTCAGCTAATTCTAATTCTAATTTACTATGAGACAAGACAACTTGATGGTGAGTCATTGTATTCCTGAAAGTGGAACAAATATTAAAGCATTTAGTCGTTTTAGGTTAAAATGCATTGGTTCTAGAGGCCTGGCTACCTCAAATTAGTCAGAAATACTGGTTTTCATCTCCTCCTTTACATTGGTATGGGTGGCTTTCATAGTTTTTTTTATTGAGTCTAAGTTGTTTCAATTGGTGGTTGAGGAGGGGGGGAACTTTTTCTCCCTTAAGATTTTTGAACGGGGAAAATATTTCATGCAATCAGTTTTTATGGGTAAGAATGCAGCACTTTGGTTAATGCATAACATAGAACATACTGTGATTAGGGCCAATTCTAAGCATTTTTTTACCATCAGAGAAGGAGATACTGCTTACACTTTGCAAAGGGGTTCCAATTCGTTTGGTCAGTACTTAGCAGTGACAGAACTAAAAGTAGGAGGCCTTAGGAGATCTATCATTATTCCGGCAGGCAAGGTACAACATGGTTGGAGGGCTTTTGGGATTGAATTAAGAAGAATGTTGGAGCCTAACCATTATGCGTTGGGTGGTGCGAAATTTATACCTTATAGGCATAAGCAATTTTCAGAGATTCAATCTTCTTGGACCTTTGTAGAAACTGTGAAAGGTCCTTAACAGGAAAGGGACATGAAGCAATTGCAGCAGCCCATCATCAGAGAAGGGGAGGAATAGATTAGCGGAGGAAAAAACAGAGGATCCAAGAGATAAACCATGTGCACAGGTTGTGGTTTTTGAATCTCAGGCTGGAAAATCTTTATCGACTGCCGTGGGTGGTGTTGAGGGGATAGATCGTTGTATTAATGTGGAGGATAATTTCAAGGTGAAAAATTTGGAAGGAAATAAACACAGATTTCCCTTGAGGTTTTTGAATTCAAAACATGGTCTTTTTGGGAAAGAGCGTGATATTAGGACTTCACGTTGGTTAGGGAAGGGGCTGATTGTGGAGTTGAATGAGAATGGAAAGAGGAAGGTTATGTGGGAGCGTAATAAAGTGGCTGTTAAATCTGACAGTTGGGTAGAAAAGGGGAATAACAATTCTGTTTTAGTTGCTGAGGGGTTGGGCCCATATATTTCACTAGCCCACCCAATAATGGGCAGTACAAAAAGCATATTAGGCCCTTGTGGGTTTGTGGATGGGGAGTGTTCCAAGTCTTCCCAAACTAACTGTGGCCCAAATACATTAGTGGGACTGGACCCACACAAGCAGACAGCCCAAGCACACTTTGAGGTTGGCGAGAGTTCCATTAGTGGAATAAAGGGTCTGGAGCCTTCTATTTAGAATGGCATCTTTACTCCCAGTTCAGGTAGGACTGAACTCACTGCCACGAAGGAGCTTGAGTGCTCAATGGTCTCGGCTAACAAAGCGGAGCAACTTGCAATGTCGACGAAGGTACAGCACAGCCCGACGCCACTTACCCAGCCACCCTCTGTGCCGACAGGAACATCAGAGGTGGCCCAAGCATCCCACGTACCTTTATCGGCAATCAGTGCTCCGAGTGGGTCAGTGGTGTCCTCGGCCACTATTCCGGAACCGGTAATGCCCTTTACTGACCTGATAGAGTTGGCGCTGGTGTCTTTGACTTCTCAAGTGGCATCGGATGTTGGAGATGAGGATTTTGTGGGTTCGGTAGGATCGGTTACTACTAATAGTGATTCTGATTTTGAGGGAGCTCATCTACCTGGCCCAACTATAAAGGAATTGGTAGGAGACTTGGATAAGTCTTAGGGTAATTCCAAAGACTGGATATTACAATTGCGTGCTGGTAGGCAATTAGTGCTCCCATTGTCACTGTATCGTTCTCCAGACTGAATGTCAGTCAGCTCAAGCTAGGAGGGAGAATGTGTATCAGATAATGTCTCTATTACTGATGAAGGGCAGCAGGTTAGTTGGGCAAATGAGGGTGAGGGGCTGGCAGAGTATTTGTCGGTGGTTCCTGGGTCAGAGAGTGAGATGTGGGAAGTTGATGAAGGGTTGAGGTCTTGTGTGAGAGGTGATGAGCCATTAGTTGTGGTACCTTTGGCCATGGAAGGTCCGGTGGAGCTGGTGTCTAGTCAGGTGAAGGAGATTGGGTGTAAGGAGAGTGTGGATAATTGTCAATTATCACAATGGGTAACCAATAAGATCAAGGCATTCAAAAAATCTGTGGGCACTTCGTTGGAGGGTTTTAGGAGTAGATTACAGGGTTGTTACTAGCCATAGAGGCTAGAAAGAAAGAGAAACAGAATCTTGTGGTGGGTGATCAGAAGAAGTTGGCCAAGTCAGCTCAGAAAGGTCAGAGGGAGTTGAAGAATTTGCTGTCATCTTTGAATGTTGAGTTTGATACAAACAAAGCAAGGAGTGCAAGTTCTAAGCGGGCTGTTGTGCCTTATCAATGAATGTGAAGATTATTTCTTGGAACGTTAGAGGGTTGAATGAGCAGGATAAAAGGCTCAGGGTGAGAAATTTGATTAGGAAATGGGGGCTAGATGTGGTCTGTCTTCAAGAAACCAAAATGGGGCTGATTAATAGAGCCGTGATTCGTAGCTTGTGGGGTGGCCATCATGTTGACTGGTCTGTCTTAGGTTCTTGTGGAGCTTTTGGTGGGGTGTTAGTGATGTGGGACACTCGGGTAGTGAACAAAATGGAGGAAGCAGTGGAGAGATTTTTGGTTTCTTGTAAGTTTACAAGTGTGTCAGATTAGTTTGTTTGGGTGTTTACTGGAGTTTATGGTTCTAATCTACACTGAGACAAGAGGTTTTTATGGGAGGAACTCTATGGCTTGAATAGCTGGTGGAGTGTCCCATGGTGTGTGGGTGGTGACTTTAATGTGGTTAGGTTCCCTTCCGAACGGTTGGAGTCTAATTCTTTCACTATTGCTATGCGGGAGTTTTCCAACTTTATTTAGGAGCAGGGTCTAATTGATCTGCCATTGCAAGGGGGTACTTTTACTTGGTCAAATGATAGAGAAGTTGCTTCGAAGGCTAGGCTGGACAGATTCTTGTTCTCTGCAGATTGGGAGGATAAGTTTCCAACAGTTTTGCAAAGACGGATGTCTAGGTTGTGCTCGGATCACTTCCCAATTGTCCTTGAGGGTGTCTCTTTTCAGAGAGGGAGTATGCCGTTTAGATTCGAGAATATGTGGCTTAAGGATGAAGGTTTTGTGGATAGGGTTCGGTCTTGGTGGGATTTCTACCAGGTTCATAGTGCACCGAGTTTTATTCTAGCCAATAAATTGAAGCTGCTTAAAAATGATTTGAAAAGATGGAATGTGGAGGTGTTTAGTCATGATGAAGTTTGGATTAAAAAATTGTGGAAGGACCTTAGTGTTCTAGAGAATATGGAGGAGAGTCGGGGATTATTAGCAAAGGAAAGGGTGGAAATGGGAAGAATTCGTGATGAGTTAGAAAAAGCTACTCTGTTGGAAGAAATATGCTGGCGGCAGAATTCTGGAGTTCTCTGTGTTAGGGAAGGAGACAGGAATACTAAAATTTTCCACCGTATAGCTAACTCTCACAAGAGGGCTAATTCTATTGATAGGCTTATGGTGAATGGGGGGTCTTGTCTTCGGACCCAGCTGCTATAGCAGACTGTATCTCTCAGTTTTATAGGTAGCTTTATTTTGAGGAGGTGGCTCATAGACCTGTTTTAGATGATGTGGATTTTTCTAGCATCTCGGGAAGATGCAAGTTGGCTAGACAGGCCGTTTGAGGAAGAAGAGGTGTTTGAGGTGATCCATGAGTGTAATGGTGATGAGGCACCTGGCTCGGATGGTTTTTCTATAGCATTCTTCCAGTCTTGTTGGGGTGTTTTGAAAACAGATATTATGACTGTATTTCACAATTTCCATACTTAAGCGGTGTTTGAGAAGAGTCTTAATGCTTCGTTCCTTGCCCTTATTCCTAAGAAAGTGGATGCTGTGGAGGTCAAGGATTTTGGGCCTATCAGCTTAGTTGGTGGGATGTATATGATTATTTCTAAGGTGTTGGCTAATCGGCTTCGTAGGGTGGCGCATGAGATTATTTCAGATTCACAAAATGCTTTTGTGAAGGGCAGACAAATTTTGGATTCCGTCTTGATTGCTTCTGAATGTATTGATAGTAGATTGAAGTCAGGAGTTCCAGGTGTGTTGTGTAAATTAGATGTGGAGAAGGCGTATGATCATGTGAGTTGGGATTTTTTATTGTATATGCTGCAACGTTGTGGTTTCTTAGAGAAATGGAGAAAATGGATAAGGTACTGCATTTCAATTGTAAAGTTTTCCATTCTGATCAATGGTAGCCCAACTGATTTCTTTGGAAGTTCTAGGGGGCTTCGGCAAGGGGATCCACTATCTCCATTGTTGTTTGATATTGTGATGGAGGCATTAAGTCGTATGTTGGATGCGGCTGCCTCCGCTAGGCAAATCTCAGGCTTTTTTGTGGGTAGTATGGTTGGTCCATTAGTGATGGTGTCTCACCTTTTATTTGCAGATGACACTCTGATTTTTTGTGACGTTGAACCTACTCAGATTGCTAATTTGAGGGCAATTCTTGCTAGATTTGAGGAGGTGTCAGGGCTTTGTATTAATTTGGGAAAATCTGAGTTGGTAGCTGTTGGTGGGGTACCAATTTGGAGGCTTTGGTGGGTTTGTTGGGGTGTGGGTAGTCTTCTCTGCCCTTGAAATATTTGGGCCTTCCATTAGGCGCAAAATTTAAGGACTTATCAGTTTGGAATTCTATACTAGAGAGAATGGAGAGTAGATTAGCAGGTTGGAAGAGAATGTATTTATCTAAAGGGGGTATACACTCATTAAAAGCTCATTATCGTCTTTACCTACATATTTTCTTTCCCTTTTTTCTTTACCGGGTAAGGTGGCTAAGTGTATGGAGAAATTACAGAGAGATTTTTTATGGAATGGGATTGGTGATGAACCTAAAATTCATTTAGTTAATTGGGCTAAGGTTTGTAGGCCTTTGCAGGTTGGGGGGTTGGGTATAAGATGATTGGGTAACTTTAATTCTGCCTTATTAGGTAAATGGTTGTGGAGGTATGGCTCGGAGACTGATGCTTTATGGAGGAGGGTTATAGAGGCAAAATATGGGAACATTTGAGGTGGTTGGTGTATGAAGAAGGTGACAAGTCCTTTTGGGGTTAGCTTGTGGAGATACATTAGAAGTGGCTGGTTGAACTTCTCTAAACTCCTTGTTTATGATGTGGGGGATGGTATTAGAGTGAAATTTTGGAAGCATGTGTGGTGTGGGGATTGTACTCTCCAAGAGGCTTTTTCAGAGCTTTACTGTCTTAGTAGGTCAAGATTTCTCGGTGGCAGAAGTTATGGGTTGGTCTGCTGGGAGGTTTCATTGGAATGTGCAATTTCGTTGTCCACCTCAAGATTGGGAAGAAGAAGCCTTTGACCGGTTTATGGAATTGGTCTATTCTTCGTCAGTGCGGGGGGTTGGCTCAGATAAGGTTTATTGGAAGCCTGCAAGGAATAGAGGTTTTGAGATTAGAGGTTATTATAGCTCCTTCTACCCTCCTAATCTTGTTTCCTTTCCATGGAAAATGATATGGCAATCGAAGGTTCCTCCAAGGGTAGCTTTCTTTTCTTGGTCTGCTTCCTTAGGTAAGATCTTAACAACAGACAACCTTCATAAAAGACAAGTGATAGTGCTTGATTGGTGTTATATGTGTAAGAGGTGTGGGGAGTCGGTGGATCATCTTCTACTTCATTGCTCTATAGCTTGGGAGTTGTGGTCTTTGGTTTTTTGCTTGTTTGGTATTCAATGGGTTATGCCTTATACTATTTTTGAGTTGTTTGAGGCTTGGCAAGGAAAGTTTGCGTGACATCGTCACATTGATGTTTGGAAATTAGTGCCTCACTGCTTGTTTTGGTGCATTTGGTGTGAAAGGAATGCTAGAAGTTTTGAGGGTTGCGAACGCTCTTTGCTAGAGATTAAGTCTTTTTTCTTACACACTCTTTGAATGGAGTGTGGCTTTTTCTCATTTTTCTTGTTCTTCCTTTTCTATTTTTCTTGACCGTTGTTCTTTTGTTTCTTGATTTGTGCCCCCATAGTACATCCCCAATGTACTCGGCTTGGCAATTTTTTTTTTTTTATTAATAATATTCTTATGTTATTTATCAAAAAAAAAAAGTATTTCAGCTTTGAATTTGTTATCCAATGCTTCTTTATAAACAAGTGTTTAATTTATCTATGCCATGGGAGGTTCAAACCTTGTGAGGTTCAGCTGCTTTTTTTCTAATGATTTGGGAAGTTTTACCATATTGGTCATGGGAATCCTCTCGCGCGGGGGGTGGGGGGGATTAATTTGTGGTACAGGTTCTAGGCTTATAGCACATATGTATGAAGCATTTTTCATCACGTGCATGGATGATTAGTTAGTTGTTTTGTACAACTTGTGTGAGTTAAGATGCAGCTTGTCCTTGCTATTACTGGAGGGATTAAAAAAGAATCAGGTTGGGGCTTTGTGAGTCGTCCCTTTGAAATTTTAGAGAGTTTTTAGTAAGGGTTTGGGACCCCACTTAAATGATATACTTTACCTATACAAATGTGATGGAATTGCAATAATTTCTTCACTAACTATAAAATGGTTCCAAATAGAAGTCAGTACAGGTCATTTGTTCTAATAGCAGTTTGCTTAAAGTTTTTTTTTTTGGATAAGCAGTTTGCTTAAAGTTAGCAATTTTCAATAATAAATAGATTGTGTTGGCTTGTTAGACCTCACACAACTTTTCAGTGTGAAACACCAAGGGTCTAATCTTCTTAGTTTTAAATAATGCTACTCATTCCCTTGTTCTAATTTTTAGAAATGCTTGATCTTTGTAATTATGTGTTTGATGTACTGTTTTCCATGTACACCCCCGGTGTACCTGGACTTTTGATTTATACAATTCCGTTATTTATCCAAAAAAAAAAAAAAAAAAAAAAATAATGCTACTCAATTTTTTTTGAAGAAAAGTATGTTTCTGCTTGTCTCCTTTAATTCTGCAGCAAGTCGTGGTGGAGTTGGTGAACGACCCCAAGCTTGTGTATCATTGTGGACTGACACCGAGAAAGTTGCCAGTATGTGTTTATGTAATCAAACAGTTTATTCAGACTATTAGCATGAGTGTTTTGCCTTCCTGTTCAATTCCTCATTTTTTTTTTTTTTTTTTTTTTTTTTTTTTTTTTTTAAATTTAAAAAAAAATCAGGAACTGGTGGAAAATAATCCTCTAATTGCAGTTGAAGTTCTCACCAAGTTGATACATTCCCCTGAAATTAATGAGTATGTCTTGCTGTATTAATTTACTTTATGTATAATTCTGCAGCAGTGATACACTTCCTGGCATTGTGGTCTTCATTTTCTCTTCTTGATGCTATGTATACAGATACTTTACGGTGCTTGTCAATATGGACATGAGTCTACACTCAATGGAAGTTGTTAACAGGCTTACAACAACAGTTGAACTCCCCTCTGAGTTCATACGCATCTACATAACTAACTGTATATCATCTTGTGAGAACATCAAGGTTCTTCACTTTTCCTTGTGGCTGTTTGTAGTTTTAAAATTATAATGTCTTCATATTCTTAGCATTTTGTGTATAAAGACAATGCAAAAGTTGATTTACATAGGTTTTGCTGTACGGGTTTGGGTACTAGTCTCCATTTGGTGGGTTATTAATGTAGGTTAGATTCAGAGGTGAAGAAAAAGGGGAAGAGTATTGGAGCTTGACAGAAAAGAATAGTTACAAGAAAGACTTACTAGACATATAAGGAAGATGGGGTTGGAACTATGAGAAAGATAAGAAATGAATTTTTTGTTCTTCTCTAGGACCCTAAAAATTATAGAGCAATCCATCTTGAGTGACATAATTTAATCAAATGGGAAAACATTCTAGATACTTCTTTTTAGTTTTTATTAGCCTAATAATGAGATTCTCTTGACTTATATATATATATATATATATATAATCTGATTCTCTTGAAAAATGTGAAGAGATGATTCATAGGGTTGAAAATAATTGAATAAAACATTCCCAATTATTTATCAAACCTGGCTCTAATAGATCTTGAAGATTAGTAGTTATCTGTTATGTTAGTTCTCTAAATGATGTATGGAAATAGTTCTTTTTAGTTTTTATTAGCCTAATAATGAGATTCTCTTGACTTATATATATATATATATATATAATCTGATTCTCTTGAAAAATGTGAAGAGATGATTCATAGGGTTTGAAAATAATTGAATACAACATTCCCAATTATTTATCAAACCTGGCTCTAATAGATCTTGAAGATTAGTAGTTATCTGTTGTGTTAGTTCTCTAAATGATGTATGGAAAATGTACTGTGAATTAAAAGATGGTATTAAAAGTTATAAGCAAATTTTGCATTGCCATTGCTGCTTTGTAGTGGATATATACCCATTATTCTGCCCCATGATTTGGAGCATAATATGAATTGCCATGTTGCATTGGAATAATATATATATTTTGAGACTACAAAATAATACAGTCATCTCTTTGGCATTGATCTCCACCATCAATTTTGGGATATATGGGATGACACGCTGATTTTTAGTGGAGGTGACTCTGATCAGTTGTATTTTAGATGTGTTCTGTTATGTTTTGAAGCTATATCAGGAGGTAGACTAACTCCTTTAAGGAGTCCACTGTCTAGCCTTCCTACTTATTATCTATCTCTGTTTCCATTGCTAGTTGGTGTGGCAAATCAATGGAAAAGCTCCATCATGGTTTTCTGTGGGGTGTTTTGGGTGACGAGCAGAAGTTTCATCTTGTGAATTGGGATGTGATATGTAATTCCATTTCTTTAGGGGTTTAGGGGTAAGGAAGATGTTAATTTTTAATCAAGCTCTTTTTGGGAAATGGTTGTGGAGGTATGTGCGAGAGAGTGATAGTCTTTGGAGGAAGATAATTGATTACAAATATGGAATGTGGAAGTATATGCAGAATGGATGGGGGTAAATTCTTGAATTTTGTTTAGTTTGAGGTAGAGAATGGATCGAGAATCAGCCTTTGGCATGCTGGTGTGGGGATAAGATTGCTTAAGGATGCTTATTGTGAGTTATACAACATTGCTAGGGATAGAAATGCAATGGTGGTGGATTATTTTTGACCAGTAACTGAATTTCATTTAAAAAATGCAAAAGAAGGCCCAATCCTAGTACATGAGAGTTGCAAAGGAAAAGCCAATAGGAAAACAAAAAAGGAATTTTATTTTGATAAGTGAAATAAATACAATAAAAATTAACATATGAAAAAAAATCATAAAATAAATCCACGATAAGAAGTATGGAAAAATGAGTGGAAGTTGAAGTCCACTCATATAAGGTCTTGAGGAAAACAAACCTGTGCCGTGCTACTGATAATCCTTTTTCCTTCAGAAGTGCGCAAATTCCTCTCTCCAAAGCTACCTCGTTAGGCATAATGAAACTATCATCAAAGTCTCCCCACTATTGAGTTTGCCAAAGTTCCCCCTTCAATGAGGCCAACAGAGCAATTTGCTCATTGAATTGGGCATACCCAGCTTACTTTGAATAAGCAGAAAAGTAAATCCCATAGTTCCTGAATGATAAAACAATGTAATAGAAGATAATTAATCAACTCCCCATTGGATTTACAGATGCGATACCAATCTACAATTATTATTCTCCATTTTCTAACATTGTAAAAAATGCAGCAGTGGCGGATTATTTAGAGTGGAAAAATCGAGGTATTCATTGCAACCCTATTTTAGTCCATTCTTTACATAATTGTGAATTAGCTTTTATGACTAAGTTCTTAGAGGATTTATATGCTGTTGACCTAAGTGTGAGGGATGAAGATAGGATGCTTTGCCTTCTAGGGTTTCCAAGTTAAAACTTATTATAAAAGCTTGAAATCGGGGAGCAATAAATCTTTTCCTAGATGAAGCATTTGGAAGTCTAAGATGCTGCCTAGAGTGGCTTTCTTTTGCTTGGCCAGTGGCATGGTTCTGGATTGGTATTGTATATGTAAGATGGGTGGAAATCAGTGGATCGTTTCGTGAGCTTTTTGAATGTGGTATTTTGCTTGGTTGGGATTTAATCTGGCAATGCTCTGTGCGGTAGTTGGTCTTTTGGAATGCTGGAAAGGGAGGTTTGGTAAGCATGAAGGAATTGGCCATTGGAAGGCCATTCTACTATGCTTGTTGTATGGAGAGAGAAATGCATGGACGTTTGAGGAAAAGGAGACTCTGGTAGACAGATTGAAGAATTCTTTCTTAAGGGCTTTCCATGAATAGACCAAAGCTACAATTCCAGCTTAATTCTCAGGCTTTCTAGAGTTCTTAGATATGTTGAATTTTTATACTTAATTTTCATTTTTTTTTTATATTGTATTTGCAGTCTCTCTTTTATACATCTGGTGTACAAGGGTGTTTTTAATGTTAATGAAATTGGTTATTATTTATCAAATTTTTTTTTTTTGAGATCTATGCCAAAGAGATGACAGTTTATTTGTGGTCCCACCAACATGTGGGTGGCTGTGGTATACATAACATATAAGAAATTTTAGTCACTTTATATCGATAACTTAGTTTCCATGTCATGTAGTAAAAAGTTTTGTAGAAAAATGCAATAGTATAGTATCTTCCAATTTTAAAAATTATCTGTTGTTTTGAAGTCATATCTTGGCAGTTGGGAGGTAGATTTAGGAATTTAATGTTTAATGTTTGTATTTATTAATAGATGTAATGGATACAACTTAAACTTTAAGCTCTCTTTTCTCCCAGGATAAGTACATGCAGAACAGGCTTGTGAGACTTGTATGTGTTTTCTTACAAAGTCTTATCCGAAATAATATCATCAATGGTAAGTGTTCTATTCTCTTTTCAGGTTAAACTGCTATTTATCTCGAGGTGATTTGATGTATTGGGAAGCTGTAGTAATGAGAATAAAGAAAGGAAAATACTGAGTTTATGTTTAGATTCACCATGTAAATGTGAGTTGCTGTATATGTTTATAGAATTAGTAATTATTGCCTGCTCCACATTAAAAAACAGTAATTAAAATAATCGATGGGATGCAGAAATGGAAAGAAACAAGGCAGGAACATAGCAGATACCAAAATTCATATATAATGATGCTCAAGTCTCAAAGATGTCATTGTCTTGATAATATAGGTGTTTTCATCTTTGTATTGAAAAATTGTCAATGAAATTGGAAGCATGTTGATAAATGACTGGTTATGAATTTGGTATACAACTTTGGATGATGACATTAGGTATAGAAATGCATAATCAAAACATGTTTGAAACACGATGTGACAGCATATTTTGAATAAATCTAAAGTCTTAAAGATATATATTTTAATAAACTGTAGGAACAGGGTGAAATGGTAATCATTTTTGAATTATTGAAAGTTCACTAAATGAGTAATTTTTCATAACAAACTAGTGGTGGAAAATGGAGCTTGCTTAAGTGTGGGATGTTGTCCAATGGTGCATTTGCTGAGAAACTATCTGGAAAAGAAAAGGCCAGAATTTTTCCAGATAGGGTTGGCTTAGGTATAAAATGTTCTTAGGTTTCTTCTGTTCTGCTGTGAGTTCTCAGTGATCAAATAATGGATTTTTGACAAATTAAATTTACCAGCAACTGCTGTAGACAACTGAGTTCAAAGGGCCTCCAACCCACCCTTTCCCCTAAAAAAAGGAAAAAGAGAAAGGGTTTCCCCAACTGTATCAGAAATTCCTGGCCACTTCCTAGGCTTTCTTCCATGATGTTTTAAAAATCTCAGCATGTATACCAGTCTTGAGAATGGTTTTCTTTTGAGGAGTGAACATGTGGAGAAATTTTGTGATGCATGATTATCCAAATATGATTATTTATTTATTTATTTTTTGGCTAAATTAAGTTGAGGGAGGGGACCTTTCCCACAGGGTTTGAACCTGAGCTCTCCCCACTGGAAGTGCCATTGAGCCAAAAAGGCTCTTTGCATGCTATGATGTGTTTCATGGGATAAGATCCCTTCTAATTTAAATACTCTGATGTCCTTTAATTTTTAGCTAGACGTGAGATTCATGTCATTTATTTAATTTTGTGTGGTTTGCATGAATTTTTTTAAATTTTTTTATGACCTTTGGATTTTTAAAATGTCACGTGTCTTATATATGGATTAAAATTGGAGGAAATTAGAGGGTTCAAATGGGAGGGGATCATTTCCTGTGTTTTATATGCTTAAGTTATAACACCTAGAAAGTTTATCAGAAGTGAACGAGATAAGCAGTTTAACAGTGTTATTCTTCAGTTATTATATTTCGGCGGATGAGAGAGATGCAACTAAAGTGGTTAAAAAATCTAGTGAAAACTAGATTAACCATTCTCAGCAAGATGTAAATAAATAATTAGATAAAATGAAAAAGGGTTGACCAATTGAGGCTACATAATTGTTCCAATAATTAAATCATGAGGTAGAACCTTTGACCTTTTGCTGATGAACATTAGCACTTGTCAGAATGTGTAGGTTTTTACATTTTATTTTTACCATCATACTGAAAAGGAGCCTTTGAAAGACACAAATATTAAAATAATGTTTCTTATGCTGTTTTTTGTGTCTGGAATTTGTGGAACCGTCCATGCATGTATTTATGCAAGAACTTGTCTTTGTATGAAAATACTATTGTTAACTAGAGTGAACTATTAAAAAAAAAAAACTTAAAAGAGTGAATTTGGTGGAGTAGTGCGCGTGTTTCTGGAAGCTGTTGAATGTAAATATACTTATTATTATTGAGTAACCTAATGGTGTAGAAGGAATATTTTTATATAGTATTTGTATGAATGTGATTTGGTGGCAACACTCAGCTGGTTTCTGTCACTTGTTTTTCATCTTTGCAGTTAAAGATCTTTTCATTGAAGTCCAAGCCTTCTGCATTGAATTCTCGCGTATTAGGGAAGCCGCTGCATTGTTTAGGCTTCTCAAGAACTTGGAATGAATTAATTCTAGTTTTCTTGGGTCAATTAACTAGCTTTTTCTATTTCTATTCTTACTCCCTACTTGTAGATAATAACATTATCATTTAGTTGCAAATAGTGTTCATTTCTTGTTGTCACTTTTGTTGGTCCACTTCATATTGGTGTACTAATTTATGGCTAAAAATAATTAGACGAGTCCGTTGGCATTCATGTTGGTAAATCTCCTCCCATATTTAACCTTCACTCACTGTTTTGAGTTTGTTACGGTCGCACCATAGCTATTAATGCAATGAATGATGATTCACTTTACTCTATACACTGTAAGAGAGAGGGAGGTATTTATTTGTTGTATGAGATAATTATTGGTATTGGGGGCTAAGGTACCTTATATATTAATCATTGATCAATGCTAGCAAAAGCATAATACTTTTTATATTGGCAATCTTTAGACGGATCTATTTTTAAATTATATATTTTTTAGGCATCACTTCTGAGGCTCTGACCTTACGGGGGTTAGTTTGCTTACCTTAGGCTTGTGGCAACGCTTGTGATGTTCACTCTCGATTCGGATTTGGTCACTAATCCTGATTAGGCATCATGGGAGGCACTGATCTGAGCTCTTGATAGTTGGATTTCAAATTTGATTTGAGGTCAACGATAATTGCATTGAATTGAGGCATTTCTTACCGTTTAAAGAAAAGGTTTTGAAATTATGGACAAAGCAAAGCAGGATAATAACTTTATAAGAGTGGAGAAACAATTTCATGAATGTTTTACCGAGTTGTCCCAAGTCCCAACTAGTTTTTGAACTCAATAACGATGTAGTCGAGTTTTTGGCTACAATTGGTGTCACTGTCGGTAATGGGAAGAGTCGGCACCCTATGCAAAAATGGTTGAAAAGTTCAGAATTGAAGGATAAAACTAGTAATTTATGAAGAAAACCAAACGTAATCTAAGGCTGTGTTTGGTTGCCGTAAAACGTTTTCTGGAAAATAAATATTTTCCGGAAATGCTATTTTCCAGAAAAGGAAAATGTATTCAGGTTGTTTGGCTGTCTTGGAATTCGTTTTACGGAAATCAATTCCGGTATTTGGTTCGTTCAAACATTTTACGGAAAATGCTTTTTGTTTTACGGAAAATCAATTCTCATGTTTGGTTTGGTCAAACATTTTACGAAAAATGGAATTCGTTTTTTACGGAAAATCAATTCCCATGTTTGGTTTGTGGATCATTTTACGAAAAATATGAAATGCCTTACAAATTTCTACACCTGCATTACCTAGACAAACCTGTAACAGTACAAAACTAATCATCCACTTTAACATCAACATTAATCATTCAAATTCAAGCACCTGCATTGCCTAGACATATTTGTAACAGTACAAAAATAACCATCCACTTCAACATAAAAAATAATTACTTAAATATACCCATAATATTAATATAAAAACATAACCATTAATTGTTCACCATTGTCATTACACCTCCATGGTGTACAAAAATGATACCTTCTCGTGGTATCTGAACAGTATAAATACATAATTTAGGCAATTGTATCGTCCCAATAATACAAAATACTACATATATAATACAATGGTAGGTCAATACTAGTACTACAACAAAAATTAATTTCTAAAACTACCGTCACAATCTACATGAAACAGACAAGTCAAAGTTGTGAGAAAAAAACACTATCCAACCACAGCTTTCGTAGCCTAGCATTCTTGGCTAGAAATCCCCGTGCTGCCTTTTCATTTTCACAAAGATGGTCAAATGCAGTTGCGAGCATTTCTTCGCTATACCCATCTGCCATCATAGCCATAACCTCATCCGCCATCATCTAACAAAATCACAAACACTGTGATCTAATAGGTATGTAAATAAAAATAGCCACAAACGAAAAACATCCAAACTACATTTATAACGAGTACCAAATCACATTGCATTCTATTTACAATCAATATTTACACCATCACAATACCATCACATTGATATCATCACAATACCATCATGTCTCAATTTAGTCATCACAATACAATTTAAACACACACATATTCTACTGCAAGAAAATAATAACACCAAATGCTGAAAAAAATCATACAATTTGTCATGTCTCAAGCTTGAAAGTATACATAACCCAATAGGCAACATAATAACATTTGCTACATCAAAATATACATATTAAGCTCCAAAACTGTATACACAAAACTCAACTAGCCAAATTTTACACAAACCCAACTAGCCAAATTCTAAAAAAAAAAAACCAATCATGGGTCAAGCTCCAAAATTTCAACACATAACCCAACTAGCCAAATTAAAAAAAAAAAAATCACAGCAACAGTTCTGCACATAACCCAACTAGCCAAATTCTAAAAAAACTCACATAAAAAACTAGAATGGGTCAAGCTCCAAAATTTCATACACAGTTTAAATAAAGCATAGCAAAAACATTGATCACCCTAACTAGCCAAATTCATACACAGTTTAAATAAAAGCACAGCAAAATTTCATACACAGTTTAAATAAAACACAGCAAAATTTCAAGCTCCAAAATTTCATACACAGTTTCATACCCAACTAGCCAAATTCTCACCAACAGCACAGCAAAAACATTGATCACCCTAAACCCAATCATCAATAATACACAGTTTAAATAAAAAAATGGATAATTAAAAAAATTAAATAAAAATAGTAAATATTTATATAAATAAATAAATAAATAATTATGTAAATAAATATATAAATAATTATGTAAATAAATAAATATATAATGCGATCGGATCGGGATGTGGATCGGAGGCACGGTGAACCGGAGAAGGAAAACTCACAGTGGGTGTGTGTTTGTGCTGGATCGGTGTGGTGGCTGAGCTCGGCATGACCCAGAGTGAGCTAGATCGGTGTGGTGGCTGGATCAGAGGCATGGTGTGAAGGCTGCGCTTTCTGGGTTTCTCGGTGTGGATGTGGATCGGACGCACCGTTGAGTGGTGGAACGGCATTTCCTCGGCGAGGTGAGCTCTGGGTTTCTCAGTGTGGATGTGGATCGGACGCGTTGTTGAGTGGTGGAACGGTGTTTCTTGGCGAGGTGGTCTCTTCTTTCTCGGCGTGGTCTCGACGTGGAGCTCTGGTCTCTTCTTTCTCGGATGGTCTCGGCGTGGTGTCTTCTTTCTTAACTTCTCTGGCTCTCTCTCTTTTGTGCGTGACCCGGAAATGGTTTGAAGTGAAAATGAGAGTGTAAAACCATTTCCGGGTCAAAGGAGTAAATTTCGGTCAACTAAAGCATATTTTCCGGAAATTTTTATTTTCCTTGGCTTCCAAACAGTGGGGTCAGGTGGTAAATGATTTCCTGAAATCATTTACCACCAAAACAAACGGAGCCTAAAAATAATTAGAAGCTGACAAGCATTACAACTACTTGTCGTTTGTTTCAATAGGAAACTAGTTAATTACTCACACACTATACATAGATAACATTATTTCTGTCTTTCCACTTTTCTATTTCTCCAACTAAACAAATATGTGAGAAAGCTAAATCTCTTATGTTATTCCACTTTTTTTTAATCCATTCTTCATTTTATATTCTTCTACTTTTCTATAATTCCAACCAAACATACTCTTAAACTTTGGCACTCTTGTCTAAGTTGTCTATTTCTAATGTCAAGTTATTTATGTCTAGGGGTTTGTTAGGTTCATTTCTACTAGTCATTTTGATTGTATGTTATGTCAACTTGGTAAGTAAACTTTATGCCTTTTAATAAAAGTAAATCTCATGCTTCAGAACTTTCTCATCCTTCCAAGGTTCTCTCATAAAAGGTATCGACTACGTTGGGCATTCTATGGAGAATCTTTTCTCTTAAGATAATATCACCAATAGCAAGATAGTTGACACAACCTTTGAGAACAACAATCACCTGAATACTCGAGAAGGAGAACCTTTTCTTGATGCAACTCTTTACCGACAACTAATTGAGAGTCTAGTCTATCTCACTATCACTCGCTTGGACATCTCCTATGTAGTGCACATTGTTCGTCAATTCATGGTTGCACCATGGTCCTCTCACTATGCCACTATTCTTAGATTTGTTCAGCATCTAATAGACATCAAGTTCTATGGAATTACCTTTTTCCCTTGGTCACTGTTAACTCTTTGTGCTTACTTGGATGCAAATTGGGTGGGTGATTCCACTTATTGTAAGTCCACTACAGAACATTGCTTTCTTCTTAGTGACTCCCTCATCTCTTTGGCGCAACAAGAAATAGATTGTTGTTGCTTGCTTCAACACGAGGCAAAATATTTCACACTTTGTAGACACCACAATTGAGTTCCTTCAAATGCGTTGTCTTCTACAAGATCTTGGCGTTGATTGTTCTATTGTGACTCCAATCTACTGTGACAATCGAAGTGCCATTTAGGTTTCCCACAATGATGTCTTCCGTGAGTGCACCACGTATATTGAGAGTGATTGCCACTTCATTCATCAACATTTGCTTTAGGGAACTTTACAGCTATGGTATGTCTCTTCACAAGGTTAGTTAGCTGATATATTCACCAAGCCTCCTTTATCAGGACATTTTTCTGAATTGGTTTCCAAACTCAGATTAGTTTCACTTTACCCAACATAAGTTTGAGGGACACTATCATAATACAAGCCCAACGGGCTTTAAGTTCTTTGTATTATTGTGCGACACTTGTATTGCACTCCTGCTATTTGTATAGCAGGCAATACATTATACATTATTATATACTGTTCAATACAACATGGCATTCAGTTTTTAACATGATGAAAATTACAATGACTCAAAAAAAAAAAAAAAAAAAAAAGTTACACATTTCAGTTGGGCTGTGGTTATATGGCTTCACCATTTAGGTACGGGCTTTAACAAGGGATTTTTTTTTTTTTTTGGGCTGGGGGGTGGGTTGGTTTCTCTTCTAATGAGTATAGGTAATTTTCCATTTTCTTTAATATGTGTGGAGCACACTTTAGATTTCAACAGGAGTTTTCTTTTGAATTGGGCATGTGCAAATCATGGTAAATGATTAATATAGAATTTTCAAATAGGCGGGATACATTAAATCTATTTCTTTACCTTTTGTTATAATTCAATATTTTGGGAAGAGTAGATTTAAACTTTGGATATCTTTGTAAGAAATACTAGAAAAAGCCAACCAGTTAATCTACAAGGCTATTGGTTACATTATACCAATCTTGAGTATAAGATCAAACAAGAGGAAACGTTAAGAGTAATAAGTTAGCACTTTTATGCAATCCTTTTGCGGTTTGTAGGCTTCAGCGAATTAGGTGTATCAATTAGGGTTGAGCTTAACGAAAATTGATTCTCTTGATTTAATTGAAAATGGAGAGAGATCATATATTTTTTTTCTTAAGATTAAATATTACAAATCTAAAAGTGTATGGAATGTATGACAATTTGAACATTGTTAATCTATGAAATAAAATTTGAAACATGAAATGTACTCTCACTATTTTCAATGATATAGATAGCCGCCTGTGCATGTATTGAGTTTTGTTATATATCTTTATTATTATTATTGAAATAAAGCTTTTGAAAATAGAAAATTAGCCTAATTAGGTAATTCATTTAAATGGATTTGAGTTGCTGCCGAATGCAATCCCAAATTCTGTTATACTAATTGTCTTTAGTCGGCAAATTTTAAATTTAGATACATGCATTAGTCCTTAATAAGAGATCAATAATGGTGTACATTTTGCTGTACGGCTGGGGTTCTGTAGGGCATAGTATATTGACTCCCTTCATGTCAACTTCTAAACATATCTATACTCCTTTAGACATGCTATATATTTAATTAAGTGCATGCTGCACTCCATTATGTACTTTTGTCCTTTCTTGTTATCTGTTGGGTGTTTGGCTTTTTTTGTTTGAGCATTTGATTAATCTTCAAGCACGTATACTCTTTCCTTTTTATAATAAATCCCTTAAGATGATGACCATAATAAATAAGATTTAATTTGAGGCAACTTATTTTGAGACGTTTTGATCAATCCAAGGCAAATAGCATTCAGTGGTTTATCCTTGAGATCTACTATCAAGTAACTTCATAAAAATTCTATAAAAAAAGGAAAAAAGAAAAAGAAAAGTAACTTCATAAAAATAAATAGGTGGCTCTATAAATTTTGTTGAGGGGTCATTAAGAAATATAAATTAAACAAAATTTAATAGAAGGAAAACTTAAATATATAGAGTTATCGACAAAAAAAAAAAAAAAAAAAAAAAAAAAAACACACACACACACACGCATATATGCAAATTTATGAAGTTTTACAATTTTTATTTATGAGTTTTCATATTTTGATATCACTACATAATAGTTTATTATTAGTTGTCATTATCTATTGTCAATGTGAGTAGGTGTAACCATTTAAGTTTGTATAACATTTTTATTTTTATGCATTTTTCATTATTTAATTTGTCATTATTTTTATAAAAATATTTTAAACTAAATGACAAAATTCAACCCACTAGTACTGTATTAATTATTGACTCACACATCCAAACTCATCCATACATAAATAATAAACTATATATCTACTTAATCAATCAAATGCTTAAATAATTACAAACTTTACTAATTTTTTTCTTAAATTACTAACTTTATAACAAAAAGTTATTATTATATGATAACAATACACACATGTAAAATGTTAGGACATATGTGTTTCACATGTTAGGAACATATGTCACTATTTTGTGTAATTGGCTAATCCTTTGACAAAATGCACTTGTAATTGGGTAGATTTAGAATGTGTTTGATGCTTCAAGAAACCTTGTTTCAAGTTCAAGTGTTAAAGCCATGCAAGTCTGTCCAAGATTCAAGTTAGAAAGTGCTGTTCATTAAAGCTTGACAACTAGTATCTATTGAGGCTTAGAGAGCTGTCTGAATCCCGTGGCTTGACAGCTAGGTATCTATCGAGGTTTATGAAGTTTAGTTTTTCAGGACTGTTTTTCATTCAATCCGTGAGTATGTGTTTAGGATTTCTTTTCTCATAACCCTAAACATATATAAGGATTATTTTAAGGGCCATCAAAGGTGAAACAAGTTGCACAAGAGAAAATTTCACAAGTGTGAAGAAGAGTGTGACCGGAGATCTAGTTTGCTCTAATTCATCTTTCTTGTGAAGAAGCTGTTGTGTTTGTACATCGTAGGGTTTTGTGACCAATGAGCTTCTTGATCTTTATCGTGTGATGAACTAAAGAACTTTGCAGCCAACATCCTTCTCTAGTTGGTAATTGAAGTCGCGTATTGGGATCTACGCAATTGGTTAGTCACGTACTGGGAGCCGTGCATTGAAAATGAGAGATTGTCACTATAGAACAAGTCCAATTGGGTATTGGGATAAGGGTTCAACTGTAGGTTAGTACAAGGTACTGGGATTCCTTTACTTGTAACCGCTTGTTGTGATAATAGTGGATTCTCGGGAATGGTGACCTTAAAATCACTCAGTGGGGTTTTTGCCATGTAGGTTTTCCCCATTTATAAACAAATTACTGTGTCAATTTATTTTCCCCATTTATCACGCGCTTTGCATGTTAATTTGATTAATTAATAAATTTGGCTAATTAATCAATTAATTCATCATAAGGGGTTAATACGTTTTTGGCCTATCAAGTGGTATCAGAGCAGACACACTCTGATTAGATTTTAATTTTTGCTGTGTGATCCACTGACCCTTGTTTGTCATGGATAGAAGACAGTCTCTTATTATACCTCCTTTATTTGATGGCACTAACTATGCATACTGGAAAGTACGCATGAGAGCTTTCTTGCAGTCTTTAGATGAGATAGTGTGGCAAGCTGTGGAGTTAGACTGGACCAAGCCTATAGAAGCGCCGGCCGACTAGTATGATGCTAAGATCAAGGCGGCCAACTTCACTAGCAGGGCATTGAATGCTCTATTCAGTGCAGTCATTAATGAGGAGTTCAAGAAGATATCCTCCACTGAAACTGCAAAGGAAACATGGACCATCCTCCAAACAACCTATGAAGGAACCAAGGCTGTCAAGGACTCAAAGCTTCAAAGGCTCACTACCAGCTTTGAAGAGATCAAGATGGAGGAGGATGAGTCGTTCGATGAATTCTATGCCAAGCTCAAGGACATAGTAAACTCAACATTTAATCTTGGGGAAAACATTCTTGAACCTAAGATTGTGAGAAAGGTGCTCAGATCTCTGCCCGAAAGATTCCATGCCAAGATCACCGCGATTGAGGAATCAAAGGATATTGACAAAATTTCTTTAACAGAGTTAGTTGGCAATTTGCAGACCTATGAGTTGGGTTTGACAAGGATCAGGAAATCGAGCAAGAGCAAGAGCATAGCATTGAAGGCCAAGAGCAGTGATACTAATGAGTCTTTTGATGATGAAGATTCTAAGATGAAGTCCTATATCACCAGGCAATTCAAGAAGTTCATGAAGAATGCCAATGCAAAAGGCTTTGACAAGGACTGTAGGCAATCTAGTTCCTCTCAGTTTAAGAGCCAAGACAAGGGGAAGAAGGATGCTAGGGATGGTGGTCAGTACACTATTCCCTCAGGACCAAAATGCTTTAGGTGTCAAGGTTTTGGTCACATGAAACAAGAGTGCCCTACATATCTTAAGACAATTGGGAAGAGCAAGGCACTTGCTGCTACATTGAGTGACATCGAGCCTGAGGATGATTTTGAAAATGAGCATGACAGAATCCTGAATGCCTTCACTACCACAGTTAATCCTACTGAGGGGATTGTTGAAGATGTGGATGAAGAAGAGGACTTTGTGGAGTCTAAATTTGAGAAGTTGAATGAACAAGATGACTTCCATACAGCCTATGCAAAGTTATACAAGGTATCAGAAAAGTATGAGAAGTTGTATAGGTTGACCACCAAGAAGCTTAGTGATGTGGAGCTTGAGCGTGAAGAGCTTTCCACAAAGTTTGATGAAGCCAATCAGACTATTGGAGCACTGAGGTTTGAGAATAATTTCTTAGCTGAGAAGATCAAGAAACTTGAGGAATAACTGTTCCAAGTCAGAGCTCAGTTAGAAAGGACTTCAAGCGCTAAGATCGATGAGATGCTTAGTCTTCAGAAATCTGCTTTCGGTCGAATCGGTTTAGGGTATGATTTCTCTTCTCCTAGTATTGCTTCTACTAGTACTACTGTTTTTGTTCTTTCTGCTAATAATATTGAAATTGAGAATAATGAAGTTAAAAATATATTAGCTAGTGAGAATGTAGATAAAGGTAAGTCTATCTTAGGAGCACCCCCTAAACTTGCTAAGAATGAGACTAAAAACCCTAGAGCTAAGAAGGGAAACTCTCAAAAGCCAAAACAGAAAAAGCAGTATTTCTATCATCACTGTGGTGTAGCTGGACATACTCAACCTAATTGCTACAAGTGGCTAGCCAATTAAAAGAGCAACAACATGATCGCATCAAGAGATCAGAATTAGCTTCCATCCTCTCTCACTCCTCTTGGAGATCTTCTCAAAGTCCTCATGTTCCTTTCGAACTTGAACGGTTTTAACTCTTCCCCCTCACCACCGAATCAAGGGTTTGCTAGACTGAAAGGTTCTTCCGAGGTGTGGAAGGAAAAATGCTCCAAGTGATTCTGTCACTTCTTTTCTCTCTCCCGTTCTTGTTTTTGTTTTTGCATTACTTGTGTGTTTTGCTTTATTATTTTGAGTCAGTCTAGTTTTATGCATTGCTTTGTATTGTTTTGTTTTTAATTTTACTTTGTTTTGTTTTTCATATAAAAATAAAAAAAATTGAAAAATTGAAAAATACAAAAACAGTGTGAGTTTGTGTACATTGGTACTTGTGTACCTTAGATGGCCATTGAAACAAAGTTTTCTAAACTTTGTATCTTTTGTAGCTTAGATGAGTATCTCTATGCACAACTAAGCAAGTGAGCTTTGTGGCTCGTGTTTGTGATGAGTAAGATTAAGTAATCTCTTGTACTTAACACCCGTATCACTTTTTTTGGGGCAAGATTTGTAGGATAAGGCACCATTATTCTTAGTGGGCTTGGGCCTTTCTTTTTGCCACCCTTACAATTGGCGCCGTTTGTGGGAACCATCTGCAATCTTCTTTATCCAAGCTATGGCTAACTCCAGAAAGAATAGAGAGGAATCTGTTGGCTCTCAATGTGCAAATCATTTTGTCAATTTGGAGCAGAGGAGAGATCGAGAGCATAATTGAACCCCCAGTGTGAGGGTGGAAATAGAACAAACCGAACATACTAATGGAAGTTAGTCAAGAATGGGAAGTCATGTTTCCCATGAGTAGGAGACCCGAAATCTCAAGCTGGAGGTTGATTACCTACGGAAGAAACTGCACCATAGGCACATGTTAGAGGAGACCAAACGCCCCTGTCAAGCTCAGGATTTTATTTAGAAGAAGACCGCACCTACCGACCAAGGTCAAGGACTCCTCCCAGTGAATCTTTCACTACATCTTTATGCAGCAGGGTTCCCAGACCTTTGGATTCCTTATTATCCATGGTGATAAGAGAATGAGAAACTTTGAAAACCTATTTGGATAGGTATTGTTAAACATTTAATGAAATGGATGGGGATTTCGAAGATGTGGCCATAAGAACCTTTAAGGTTGGGCTTCCAATGAACCATGACTTGAGAAAATCACTAACCATGAAACCCGCTCAAAGTATGCGTCAGTTTATGGACCGAATTGACAAACATAAGTGGATAAAGGAGGATCAAACTCAAGGGAAGGGAAAGGCCAAAGTCTTCCCCCCCAAAAGGAGAGATCCTCGGCTGGAGGGGTATAACCACAGTCGACCCAGAAGAGAATTTGTTAACCAGTCATCAAGGGCCAACGCATAAGTAGTTAGCTTGGTGTTTAAGGAGCCGGTGTACCAGATCCTTGACAAAATAAAGAATGAACCTTATTTCAAGTGGCCAAATAATATAGGAGGAGATCAATCTAAGCGCAATCGAAGCCTCTATTGCTAGTACCACAAAGACAGAGGACATACCATCGAAGACTGTAGGACCTTGCGTGATCATCTGGATTAGTTGGTGAAATTAGGGAAACTAAAACAGTTCATGCACCAACCTTTGGGGCAAGAAAGTCAAGCTGGAGCAGGGTATTAAATAGGAGTTGCTCCTCGGCCACCCTTGGGAACAATTAATGTGATCTTTGCCACCCCAAGTTGAAATGCAAGCTCTTTGTTAGGTGTCATGTCTGTGGCCTTGAAGCTAGAGCTTGAGGAGCAGATCCAAGAATCTAACAGGGTTAACTGTGAGACATTGCTGACCTTAGGCTTCTCGGGAAAAGATAAAATTGGAACTTTCCAACCTCATGACGATGCCTTGGTGTTGACCCTTCGTATTGGAGGGTATGATGTGAAGAGGGTATTAGTGGACCAGGGAAGTGAGGCTGAAATTATGTACTTGGACTTATATAAGGGACTGAATCTCAAGCCTGAGGATTTGAGTAAATTTCCCCTCTGGTGGGGTTTGACGGGAGAATGGTAATCCTTCGCAGGATGATCAAACTACCCGTGCAAGCAAGGAATGAAGTGGTGGAAGTGAACTTTATAGTAGTTGAAGCCTATTCTCCTTATACGGCCATTTTAGCAAGGCCTTTCCACGCCATAGGAGCAGTGTCATCAACCTTGCATATGAAGGTTAAATTCCCTACTGAAGGGCGAATTAGAGAAATTGTGGGTAGCCAAACAATGGCCAGGCAATTCTTGGTGGTTGCTATCAGGCATTAATCAATGGAAAGGGTTTCTCTGGCTCTAGAGGAGACTTCGTAGCAATTAATGGAGTTTGAAACGAACCCGAGACTGAGTCGAGGGGTTTGCTTTATGAGGAATTAGAGAAGGTGATGCTCGGTTTGGACGAAGATAGGTATTTTTAGGTGGGAACTCAATTATCCCCTGTTGAAAAGGAAGAACTTTAAAATTTCTTGAGGAAGAATATAGATGTTTTTGCGTGGAATTCATATAAGGCGCCCAGAGTTGACCCAGATTTTATATACCACCATCTAAATGTAAGTCCTACGGCTGTACTAAAAAGGCAACCACCTTGGCACTCTTCAAAGGAACACGCTGAGGTAGTAAAGTAAGAGGTGAATAAGCTTAAGCAAGTTGGGGCGATCAAGGAAGCTTTTTACCCCGAATGGCAGGCTAACACTGTGGTAGTGAAGAAGAAATTGGGAAAATGGAGGGTATGTGCGGATTTTACCGATTTGAATAAAGTTTGTCCTAAAGATCCTTTCCTAGTTCCTTAGATTGATTAATTGGTGGATGTGACGGTTGGTTATCCTCGGATGAGCTTTTTAGACGCCTTTCAGGGCTACCATCATATACCTTTTGCCTTCTCCGACCAAGAAAAGACAGCTTTCTTGACCCTAACTGGGAATTACCACTATTGAGTGATGCCTTTTGGTTTAAAGAACGCAGGATCAACTTATCAAAGAATGGTAACGTAGATGTTTGAGTCTTAGATCGGGCAGATTGTTGAGGCATATATTGATGACATGGTTGTGAAAAGCAAGCAAACTTCAGTGCATCTGAATGACTTGGGAAGCGTGTTCTCGGTTCTTAGGAAGCACAAGTTGTGTCTTAAAGCCTCCAAATGTTCTTTTGGCGTCAGCTTGGGAAAGTTCTTGGTATACATGATTACTTATCGGGGAATAGAAGTTAACCCCGATCAGATCAAAGCGATAAATAACGTGCACCCACCTCAAAACCCCAAGGAAGTGCAAAAGTTGATGGGGATGACAGCTGCACTGAATAGATTTATTGCCAGGTCGGCAGATTGATGTCGGCCCTTCTTCTAGCTCCTCTGCAAATGGAAAAATTTTGAGTGGACCAAGGAATGTGTTGTTGCTTTTGAAGAGTTGAAGCAATATCTTGTTGGAAAAACATGGTTTGTATCGCATACAAAACATATGCAACAGAAAATTAACGGATTTACTTCATTCGCAATTGATAACATGTACTATGTAATTTTTAGAATTTAAGAATAAGAAAGCGTACCTTGGTGTGGAGAAATTCAAAACCAAAAATTAGAAGTTCTTGGGAACAATTTTAATCTTCACTCCAATTCCACTTATGCCCAAGGGGTGTGGTCTCTCAATCAATTTATATGTATGTGTTTAAGGGAGAATAAGAGAGTGGCTTACACTCACATACACACCATTTCCATACATCTGAAATTCTGTATGTTTCTCTCCTTATATATAACTGATTATCTAATTAGGCCAGCCTTTTGGGCTATTCCAATTGGGCTTTAGTATGTGGCTTGGAGTGGGACTAAAAGGGACAAATAAGATACTAGCTCCAATGGGTTTTGGGTTTTTTTGTTAAATATTGACAAGCCCAAAATTATCATTATTAATAAATTATATCCCAAGACTTTATTATACATTCAACCCCTTCATTAAAATATTTGTAGTAAAGCCCAATACTAAAGCCCTATTGGAATAGCCCAAAAGGCTAGCCCAATTGGAATAACCCAAAAGGCTAGTCTAATTAGATAATCAGTTATATATAAGGAGAGAAACATACAGAATTTCAGATGTATGGAAATGGTGTGTATGTGAGTGTAAGCCACTCTCTTATTCTCCCTTAAACACATACATATAAATTGATTGAGAGACCACACCCCTTGGGCATAAGTGGAATTGGAGTGAAGATTAAAATTGTTCACAAGAACTTCTAATCTTTGATTTTGAATTTCTCCACACCAATGTACGCTTTCTTGTTCTTAAATTCTAAAAATTACATAGTACATGTTATCAATTGTGAATGAAGTACTTTGAAGATTACTACATTTTAATCCTTGAGTACCTGTTTTAATCCTTGAAGTTATTCATTATATATTTATGAAATCCAATTTCATAAATATATACTTTAGTAACTTCTTACTAAAGTAGTTAGGCCTAACATTCTGAATAACTAAATCCATTAAACTTATCTCAAAGGAATATTTTATGTCTCCGTTAAGAGATTATGAATTCCATCTTGAGAATATATGTTCCTTCAACATTAAATGTGACTGCCCAACATATTAAGGTTTTGATCGTAACTTTAGATCTCACTCCTGATATATCAAAGCAACCTACACTTCATGATCAGGTTCATTATTCTCTCAGAATTAGGAATTGATGTAAATGGAAGTAGTGAGATTTATTATTCATTTGACAGTTATTAGTAGAATAATAAATCTCACAGTGGTTTAGTTCAATATGTCTTAACACTTAGACATATCAACTAGAAGTCTCCATTTCCATGATCAAGACAAATCATCTTAGTTGATATGTTATAGTCTTCGCAGATGAAATGCCCAACTTCATCACCGACTACGAACTAAAATTTTGAGTTTACAAAGAACTTGTAATTTATATCTTCTGTGACTAAATCACATAATTTTAGATCTCACTCCTGATATATCAAAGCAACCTATATTTCATGATCAGGTTCATTATTCTCTCAGGATTAAGAGTTGATGTAAATAGAAATAGTGAGATTTATTATTTATTTAATAGTCATTAGTAGAATAATAAATCTCACAGCGGTCTAGTTCAATATGTCTTAACACTTAAACATATCAACATATCCCCTAGAAGTCTCCATTTCCATGATCAAGACAAATCATCTTAGTTGATATGTTATAGTCTTCGCAGATGAAATGCCCAACTTCATTACTGACTACGAACTAAAATTCTGAGTTTACAAATAGTTTGTGATTTATATCTTCTGTGACTAAATCACATAAATCACATACTATGCATCTCATGGACTATAAGATAATGTCCAAATATTCATGTTACCATTATTTTAGATAATAATAAAACAATTTTATTAATTACAACATAATGTTATGCATAGTATCATACAATATGATTTAAAGGGCACATATCCTAACATATCTATCACACCCTCCTATTCTCTCCCGGCCCAAGAAGGAGAAGGTCCTATATGCCTATATAGTGGTCACTGATCATGTAGTATGCCTGGTCTTGATCAGATTAGACACCGGGGCACAAAAGCCTGTCTATTATGTTAGTAAGTCTCTTCAAGAAGCAGAGACTCGTTACTTACCCTTGGAGAAGGAAATTCTGGCTATTGTACATGTAACAAGGAAGCTTCCTCATTATTTCCAGGCGCATACTGTGGTGGTCCTCACCTAAGTCCCTTTACAGGCGCTGCTGTGGAGATCAAATTATATGGGGAGGATTGCCAAGTGGGGGATAATGCTTGGGGGTTTTGATATTAAATATAAGCCCCGTACAACTATAAAAGGGACAAGTGTTGGTGGTTTTGGTTGTAGAGTTTACCGAGGGTGCCAAGAAGGGCAAGATGTCGGGTCCCGAGATCTTAATAGTCTCCACTCCCTATCCTCCATCATGGGAAATTTATACTGATGGTGCGGCTAATCAGAAAGGATTTGGTGCGGGAACTTTCCTAGTGTCCCTTGAGAAGATAATTGTGGAAAAGTTTTTAAGGTTCGGCTTTCCAACCACAAGTAGTGAAGCAGAGGATGAAGCTTTGCTGGCTAGGATGATGACGGTTAACAAACTAGAAGGAAAGGCCGTAGAAGTCTTCTCGGGCTCAAGATGGTGGTGGGGAAAATCAATGGAGAATTTTAGGTTAGAGACCAACGAATGCAAGGATATCTTATCAAGGTTAGGCAGGCACAGTCCAACTTTGATGTTTTTTTCCCTAAAGCAGATCCCAAGAAGCCAGAATTCTCATGTTGATTCGTTGGGTAAGTTGGCCACTTCTTTAGGATTTGGACTCCCTTGGGTTATAATTGTAGAGGATCTGATAGCTCCGGGCTATCATGATAATGCCATGGTCGAAATACACAACATACAAGTTAGACAGAGCTAGTGGACCCAATAGTTTCGTTCTTAATGGATGGAACACTTCCCGAAGACAAAAGTGAGGTAGAAACAATACGAAGAAAAGCTCTACAAGGCAGTGGAGCCCTTATTGGAAGAGTTACATGAGGGAATTTATGGCATCCATACAGGTGGGAGATCCCTATCACATAGAGGCCTTACCCAAGGGTATTGGTGGCCTAGCATGCAAAGGGTCGCTCAAGGCAATGTTAGAAAATGTGACCAGTGTCAGAGATACGCCCCGAATATCCATCAAATAGGAGGAATCTTGAACCTTTTCTTCAGCCCCTGGTCGTTTGCTTAGTAGGGCTTGGATATAGTTGGGCCTTTCCCAAGGGCAACTAGAAACTGAAGATGGCTTCTTGTTGGAACAGAATATTGCAAAGAGTTGGACATTAGAAACAGTTACTCAACCCCAGCCTACTTGCAGGGAAATGGGTAGGCTGAGGCTGTCAATAAGGTCATAGTGAATGGACTAAAGAAAAGATTGGATGAGGCAATAGGGAAGTGGGTTGGCGAGTTGCCACATGTATTATGGACATATCGTACCACACTTCGAAGATTAGCAGGGGAGACTCCGTTCTCAATGACTTACGGTTTCGAGGCAGTCATCCCCCTTGAAATTGGATTCTTGACGTCGAGAACGAGTCAGTTTTGATACTGAAAAGAATGGTGAGCTGCTCTTGGCGAGCTTAGACTTAGTTTATGAGAGAAGAGAGGTGGCTATGGTCCAATTGGCACACTATGAACAGAAGCACAAGCAGGAGTACAATAAGGGAATCAAGGGGAGACCATTGGTCCCTGGAGACTTAGTCCTGAGGAAGGTAATGGGTATTGTAAGAAATCCATCATAGGGCAAGTTGGGACCTAACTGGGAAGGACCCTATTGCACCACTTTAGCAGTTGGAATAAAGGCTTATTACCTAAAGGATCTATATGAAAACATTGTGCCACGATCGTGGAATGTAATTAATCTTCGAAGATATTGGTACTAATGAAAGGCTTTACGACCATCTTTTGATCTTTAGATGGTTATTGAGTTTCTTCTCTCAGTTGATGTTTATGTGATTTACTGCTTGTTAATTAACTAAGTGTTAAATAGAACCTTGGCCATGTTTGACTCCTCAGGTCACTAGCCTTGGGTAAATTAACTCTTATTTGAAATTGGTTAAGTGTTAAATGGAACCTCGGCCATGTTTGACCTCTCGAGTCACAGGGCTTGGGTAAATTAACTCTTACTTGAAATTGGTTAAGTGTTAAACAGAACCTCGGCCATGTTCGACTCCTCAGGTCACTGGCCTTGGGTAAATTAACTCTTATTTGAAATTGGTTAAGTGTTAAACAAAATCTCGGCCATGTTCGACTCCTCGGGTCACAGGTCTTGGGTAAATTAACTCTTATTTGAAATCAGTTAAGTGTTAAACAAAACCTCAGCCATGTTCGACTCCTTGGGTCAGAGGCCTCGGTTCATTTAACTCGTAATTGAAATAGCTGTCTTAAAAAAAAAAGAAAAAGAATAATCTATATGCAATGGCTTACAAGGCAAAAAGTAAGTGCATAAGTAAAACATGATTGTCATAAAAGTTTTTGATCTATTCATTCACGCTTGGAATTCTTTTTACAAAAAGGGATGGAGAGAAAAGCAGAAGAAAAAGAAAGAAACAATTGCTAGGTCTAGCCTGTTACAAAATTTGCCTAAGTCCCTAACTGACAGAACTATTCAATAGTTTTCTTCTCTTTCTCTTTGCCTTTACCCTTGGGTTACGCACCCGCCTCAGCCTCTTCAGCTTCCAACTCCACTACTTGAATTGGGCCTTGTCTCTCTTTCTCAGCAGAGGTTTGGAAGGTGAAACTATTGAAGACTGCAATGCTGAGGGAGTAGGAGTAGAACCAGGCACTGGGGGAGTGGGGCTAGGAGTAATGCGAAGTGTAGGGGGATAGTAAACACTAGAAGGCCCCCTGAGGTTCGAATTGGCATCAATTCCCACCACATTTAAAGCCTCCCTCCACACTTTGAGACAGGAGGCCTGAGCAACGTCCTGAAGCTAGGCAGTCAGACTTTGGGCTGTCTTGTTCATGCTCACGTCGTATGCGGCTTGCTCAGGTTTCGAATTCTTGGCAACCTTACCTTCTAGCTCTTTCAATTGGAGCTTGATTTTTTCTTTGGCCAAAGTTAACTGCGCTTCGTTTTTCTTTAGTGAAACCCGTATCTCCTCAGCCTGCCTCTTTGCCCCTCCCAAGGCAGCCTCAGCGCACTTGTACCCCCTTTTAACCTTGGCTTGGTGGAAGAGAGAATCTTTATACTTCTTCTCTGCCTCAACCAAAGCCTTCTCCGAGGTTGCCAGTTTATTTTCCACCTCTTGAGACTTAGAGAGAGCGTGGTTAACCCATTCCTTGGCCATAAAGGATGCTTGCATAGCCTGTAAAAACAAATATGCATGTTGAAGTCTTAACACTAAGGGTATGAATAAATCATATGGTAACTTAGGTATGAGAAGCAAACTTACTTTGGCAAGGTCCCTCTTCAGTGAGAGGAACATTTCACGTTTCCTTATGTGCTTCAGTTCCTGCATGTCCAGGGGAAGAAGCAGGGCTTATTCGAGACACTCGAAAATTAACCTGGATCTGCTCTTTTAGGCATCCCTCAAAGTTGCCTAAGATATGGTGACCTTGGTGTGCTGCTCCCCTTCAGCGCTTTTGCCAAACCCCTCAGAATGGCATTTCTTTTGTTGAGCCCTCGTAACTCTAGGCTTCTTGGAAGGCGATTGTTGAGTGGTCGAGGGTATGTTCCTCTCCTTAGAGCTTTCCTTCTCGGATGGCTTCCTTTTCTTCCTTTTCTTTTCAGCCATTTCTAAATCTGAGGGATGAGGTGGAATAGAAGTAGGTGGCCAAGGAACAACCGACACTACGGGGCCATTTCCCTCAGTATAGGTAGTGAGCAGTGCAAGAAGGTTGGGCATTTTTTCCTCAAGCACCATCCCTTCAGGAATATTAGTAACCTTTTGGCAGGTGCTGACTTGAGCAGTGACACGAGGACAATGACTAGGCTTGGGAGATTCTTTAGTGTTAGCTCGGTAGAACACTTCAAAATCTTTCTCTATGTTAGCTTGGGTGGGTTCAGAGGATGATTCTTCCCGCTCCTCGTCAAAGGGGATCATCTCCTCGTGAGAGTAGAGGAGCTTAGTCGCAAGTTGAGCAGGTAGTCCAGCGTCTTGGATGCCAGTAGAGGAGGTCCAGTCAGAAACTCAGGGACAGCTACGTCAATTAATACGAGCCTTTGATCTTTTGCTTTGATCACTTGTTTAGGGGATTGAAAGTGCATAGAAATGGGCTTAAATCCAAGGTGAAACAACGTCCCCATGTGGGAACGCATTTTGCATGTGACAACTCTCCTACCTTCTACTATAACCTTGCTCTCGGAATGTCTCCCGAGAGTAAGGTTTTAGAGGGTTATTGTGAGGGAACCGAGGACTAAGGAGCCCAGTCCGAGGATGAAATTATCCAATTCAAGCAAAGAAAGATAGGCAAACTCCATGGACTGCGCTCACCCGAGGAAAGCAAGAGAGCCGAAGGATGATTGGTACACCATTGAAGCCTAAGGATAAGGGAAAGGATAGCAACAGGAGATAACGTGATCTGCGAGGGTAGTGAGAGGAAGTTTCCTGAAGAAGACACCTCCCACCTCCGCATTTAATGCTCTGCACCAACCTAATCAGCTGCATTAATGAGGAAATAACCCTTGAACAACAACATCACATCTAGCAACTCTCTCTACCACCTCCAGAAGGGTCTTGATGGGACAAATATCCTAAAGGATCACCTGAAGCGTACAGGTGGAGGGTTGGGATGTTAGGGAAGGGACTATAAAAGAGAGGGAACCCCCTAGAAATGGGGGATGAACAATTTCCAAGAAAAGAGAAACAAGAGAGAGAACTAAGGATTACCTTGTAAAGGGACTTGAGCTTAACTTATTAATAAGAGATTTATCCTTAGATCTGCCCGAGGAGGATATTACCTTCATCTATTGTTCTGAATACATAAATCTGTTACTTTGGATTCAACAGTCTTAGAGTTGGACCTGTTTTTATATTGCACTTGAGTTTAAAACCCATTCTCTTAAAAATTTATTGTTTGGGGCAAGATTTGTAGGATAAGGCACCACTATTCTTAGTGGGCTTGGGCCTTTCTTTTGCCGCCCTTATAGAAGGCTTGTGTGTGTATATATATGTGTGTGTGTGATTATAATACATCAACCATTTTTTTAAATAATGGATTTGTTTGATTTGTTATTAAAATTTTTGTTTTGGGAAGGTGGCCATTGACCACGAATATAGGCGCTATGTGCATGGCCACTTTAAATATTACATCTTTTTGGAGCCAGAATTGTTTTTTTTTTTGGGAGTTATGACTTATGAATATTTTGAACCAAATATATATATATATATATATATATTTTGAAGAGAACCAAATATTTCAAATATTAGCTATTAATATAATATTAAAAATTTCAAAGTCCCTGGGGGCCGTGATGCATCTCTGGTCTATTCTTCGTTCCGCCATTTGCTCACGTACGGTACAATAAGTAATCATTATGATAAATTAATGTCCCAAAGAATTGACTAAATGTTAATTAGTAGAGGGTGCAAACTTAGGTCTCCCGTCGTAAAAAATGATAGCTCAGGTGAAAATATTAGATCAACTTCTTGAGCTCAATTTTATTCCCATTCTAGTATGTTATATTTGTGGTCATGACAAAATGTAAAAAGGCGTTCTGAAGTTTCGTTCAAATCAAATAGACCTCGTTTATTCTTATTTTTGTGTTATAAATCTTAGGTTATACATCATAAATAACAAAATTAATCCAAATTTAAAAAAAAAATCGTTTTTCTCCCAGCTGTGGAGTTCTCTCTCTTGTGCTTCATGAGTTCTTTCTCCCTTGACCAAGGTCTAAGGGTATTGGTTTTTCCTTTCATTATTTCTTGATCTCAACAGTATGGCAGATGATGTGGCTGACGGTTTGGGTAATATGAAGTTGACATCTGATGAAGAGGAGATTATCCCTATCTCTGATGAAGGCAGATTGGAGGCCTTGGAGAGTTGTAGTTTGAGTTTTATTGGGAAGTTCTTAACATGTAAACCTTTTAACAAACGTGTGGCAAAGAATACTTTGAGAAGGGCATGGGGATTGGAAAACAATTTGCAGATTATTGAGGTGAGTCCGAATCTTTTCCAATTCAAGTTTCAATCAGAGTTTGATATGGCCCGAATTCTACAAGATGGTCCTTGGTCTTTTGATAATCAGTTGTTATTGCTTCAAAGGTGGTAGAAAGAAATGACAGTGGGGAACATTAAATTGGAGCATGTTTCTCTATGGATTCAAATATGGGGTGCATCGTTTGATATGGTTTCCCCTCAAGTAGCAAGGGAAGTTGGTAATAGACTTAGTAGAGTTGAGGAAGTAGAAGGGAAGTGAAGGCAAGATGATCTTAATTATTTTATGCAAGTTAAAGTTGCTTTGCCAATTGTGAAGCCCTTGCGGATAAGAGGTTTTATTGCTGGTTCAGATGGGGTTCGTACTTGGGTATTGTTTAAGTATGAATGTTTACCTTTGTTTTGCCATTATTGCGGTTTGTTAGGGCATGATATAAAGCATTGTGCATCACATTTTACTATTATTTAGAATGGAGGAGAGGTGGATTATCAATATGGGGATTCTCTAAGAGCTATAGAATGGCATCCACACTCTTTCTCACCAAGAAATGCATATGACAGTGCTGGCGCTGCGAAAAAACAAATGCCTGGGGAGTCTACAAATTACAGTCTGATGCAAGGGACTTTTCCAATGACGTGATTGGAGAGTACAAACCCTAGTAAATGGGTTAAAGCTGAGTTTGAGATTCTAGGGGATTTACCTACTTTCCAGGAAGGTGATAACGTGGACATGGGAGGAAAAAACTTACGTCTAGGAAGGAAATTCTTTGAGGATGGCATTAGGTTCGGACTTTAAGGGTGCTGATGTGGAGCAGACGAGAGAATTAATGGTGCATCCAACTAGGTTGGATTTAATTGAGGTGGCAATGGGTAAGACTAATGAAGGGGTGCTCAGGGTTGATTCTAGTGGATTGGATTAGAGAATGGATAAGGCTGGGCCTAGTACTTTAAAACCCAAATCCATTTGGACCAGGTTTAACTGAATGGATTTTGGGCTTGGAGGATTGTCAAAAGCTTTGCAGCTGCCAACCCGTGGGAAAAGAAGTAGTGAGTCTAATAGGGAGGAAGAGCAGCATGAGAACTTTGATATTAGGGAGCCTACGCGTGGAAAGGTTGGGGATGGAGATGTTGTTGAAAATATTATATCGGTAGGGGTGGAGAGCCACCCTTGTCGGAAGCAATGAGGGTCCTAAGTTGGAACTGGCAAGGGCTTGGGAACCCTTGGATAGGACGTAGCCTTCGCAAATTAGCGAGGGAACAAGCTCCCATGGTGTGTTTTCTTATGGAGACACAGTTGGATATGAAGGGTTTTAATAATCTTTACGATAACTTGCCTTTTTAGAATAAAATAATTGTTAAACATCCGGACTCTGGTGGAGGGTTAGCTTTTTTATGGAAAATTAGGTTAGAGGTGATTAATTATACTGCAAATTATGTTCTAGCTAAAGTAATAGAGGAAGATGGTTTTGTTTGGTTCATGACAAGTTTTTATGGTTGGCCAAAGACACAACAAAAATTTAAGTCTTGGAAACTGTTGGAACATTTGAAGACTTATGTGGAGGGTCCATGGTTATGTTTTGGAGACTTTAATGCTTTACTCCATTCCTCGGAAAAGCAAAGCACAAGGCAGCCACATATTTCCTAGATTAATGAGTTTAGGGAGGCTTTGGAGTGTTGTCAATTAGAAGATCTAGGTTACAAAGGATATCCTTTTACACGGACTAACAAGAGACCCGGTGATGCAAATACTAAATTGAGACTTGATAGAGCTGTTGCAACAAAGGGGTGGATTGAAAAATTTTAGGTCAGCAATGTAGTGCACCTTCTTCCTCATGCTTCGGACCATATTCCTATTGCTATCCAAGTTCAAAAATTCAGACAGAAACATCGTAGAGCTGATCGGGGTTTTAAGTTTGAAGAGAGTTGGTTGTTATGGGATGAATGTAAGGCTCGGGTTCAGCAAGCATAGAGTTTGGTAGGCAGTGGGGATTCAGGTTTGGCAGATGTGCATGCAAAAATAAAGGCTTATGGTGATGATTTAAAGGCGTGGGGAGACACAAGGACTAGACTTGAGGAGGAAGAGATTAAATCCCTTTAGAGCCGGCTTGATAGAATTAATCGAGTTGACACTACTGATGAGAGTAAGGTGGAGTATTTGGAGATCAGTAAACAGTTGGATGATCTTTTGTTAAGACAAGAGATTTACTGGGCACAACGATCTAGGGATGAATGGTTGAAACATGGGGATAGAAATACTAAGTTTTTCCACTCAAAAACATCACAACGGCAAAGACGAAATTATATTAAGGGCATTTTGAATCCACATAAGCAATGGGTGGAATAGGTGGAGGACATAGCCAAAGTTGCAGTTGATTATTTTGATAATCTTTTTTGTGCAGGATCATGCAATCCAATGGAGGAGTGTTTAAGCACAGTTTCGGCCAAAGTAACTATAGACATGTAGGGGATGCTTTCTAGGGATTTTACTGCTGATGAAATCAAGGAAGCTGTATTTCAAATGGGACCAACAAAGGCACCTGGACCTGATGGTATGAATGCCTTATTTTATAAAAAATTCTGGCATATTGTGGGTGGTGATGTAGTGAATGCTGTGTTAGATTTTTTGAATAATGGAGTTATATTACCAGATTTAAATCATACAAATATTGTGCTCATCCCTAACGTGAAGAATCCAGAGAAAATGTTTGAATTTAGACCTATTAGCCTTTGTAATGTTATTTATAAGGTTATTTCTAAAGTCCTTGCAAATAGACTAAAACAAGTGCTTCCTGATATTATTTCTCCCACCCAGAGTGCTTTTGTGCCAGGTAGACTTATTACAGCTAATTTTATTGTGGCATGTGAGGCTTTGCATTCTATGCATGCTAAGAAGAAGGGCAAAATAGGTTTTTTGGCTTTGAAGCTGGATGTCAGCAAAGCTTATGATCGAGTGGAATGGCTGTTCCTACAGGGCATTATGCAGAAGTTGGGTTTCTAGAAAAGTGGATTGAGAGAGTGATGACATGTGTCACCACCACATCATTCTCTATTCTATTTAATGGAAAACCTTATGGGAATGTGACTCCATCTAGGGGAATCCGTTAGGGAGATCCTCTCTCACTGTACTTATTTATGTTATGTGTAGAAGGATTTACATCTTTGTTGGCAAAAGTAGAGTCTGATGGGAAAATTCATGGCGCTTCCATTTGCAGAGGGGCATTGAAAGTTTCTAACTTACTGTTTGCATATGATTCCCTTTTGTTCTGTAGGGCAACACAAAATGAAGTGGAGGTAGTTTCTGAGGTGCTTCAGACCTATGCCAATGCTTCGGGTCAGTGCATAAATTTGGAGAAGTCTTCGGTCTTTTTCTGCAACAATACTTCAGCTAGCCAGAAGCAAGGCATTTTGAGTATTTTGGGAGTTTTGGAAGTGAACCGGTTTGAGTCTTATTTAGGCCTGCCTACCTTAGTAGGGAGAACAAAGTATCACACATTCTCATATTTGAAGGATAGGATATTGAAAAAACTGCAGGGGTGGAAAGGGAAGATGTTATTATTGAGGTTTATGCCCTAAAATCCAATTTATTGGCATGTAATAAATAATGAAATTGTTTAATTATATGAGACTGAAAGTTCAAAATGGGTATGAGACACCCTTGAACATTTTGACCCCAAAAACAAAATTATCAATTCAAGCTTATTATCAAACAATTAATGTGCGGAATATGAACATAAGCCAATCACATAATTGATAACTAATCTAAGCCAAATATAAACACATCCACATCAGTAAATATAAGGCAAAGATAAAGGGAAGGAAGATGCAAACACATGGACAACACACGATCTGTTATCGAAGAGGAAACCGAAGCGCTCGGCGTAAAACCTCTCCGCCGCCCTTCAAGCGGTCAATAATCCACTAGAAAATGTAGTTGGGATACATGAACAACAATAGACCTCTCAAGCCTAATCTACCCAGGTACCTAAGCCTTCCAAGCTTCTTGCTCCAACGAGGTTGCGCCGAACCTTTTTCTTTTCTAACTTACCAGATTCCGCTATAGCCCATTGCATCAACCAATAACCATTGGTCCCTTCCAAATTGCTTCCCTTAGCACCAAAAGACCTTCTCACAGATGTGGGTGTGGTGAGAAAAGGATTTGGTCAATAACCTCTTAAGGATGTATCAATGGAGAGGAAGAGAGTAGAGGAATTTGAGGAGCCTCTTAGTGAAGATTGGGGATAAGGCAATCTTGTTTTTCTCTAGGGTTTCTCTCTCAATTTTTCTCTCTAGCAGCTATCTCAATTTAGTGGGTATAAGGGTCTATATATAGTGGTGTGTGTTTGGAATATGAAGAGACAGTTTTTGCCAAATAGGGTAAGTTGGTGGCTTGACCTCGCGGCTTGTCCAAGTCGCGAGTTCAAGTCGCGACGTAACGGCCTGGCCAGCCTGGGACTTTTTTCCTGTAGTGCGACAGCTGGCGCGACCCTTCAGCTCCCCTGTGTGCATCTCACGTGCCAGCATTTGGCGGCTTGACAATCGCGAGTCCTAGCTGCGAAACTTTGCTTCTTGCACGTACTTGAGCTTTTCTTCACATCTTCTCACACACTACCCTTACAATAATCCCACCTAAATACAGGGTTACTAAGTGCTAAAATACAAGCAAATTGGCATGGAATAAAGCCAACAAGATGGTTGATAAATTCCAACCTTACAATCTCCCCTTTTGGCTATTCCGTGACAAAACCCTAAAACAAACTCTAGACTTAACGGGTGAGTTGGGAACAATTGGAAAACTCACTCACACCTAACTCTGGAGTCTGTGAAGCTTTAGAACCATAAGAACAAGAAACTCCTAAAACACAACAACACAATAAGTTCATTGTATGCAGAAAACTTGTAAAGCAAATGGAACAAGCACAATGCGATCAAGCACAATGGAGTAAAGCAATAAACCATGGCAAGACCAAAACATGCAATCACTATAACCCAGTGATCACAATGCTCATTCACACTTGGAATGAACATCCAGACATTCAAGATGACAAACACAAGGCAAATCACTTGAATGACCAACACTCAACCAATGCACAGTGCATGAAGTATGTGCATCTAGGAAAAATCCTACACGGGCACAAGAGTGACAGTACTTAAAAATGAATGCATAGCATTAGGTTAGAAGTACTGATTTAACAAAGCACAAAGGCTGCATAAAGCATGGCACAAACCACAAAGGCCTACAAGTGTGCATAATCAAACCCTTAAAGCTTACATAAGCAACATGGGTACAAAACAAAAACATAAACCTTAAAAACCTACAAAGGTAGCAGGTACAAAATGGTAAATAGTACTTCCCTTATCATATTACTCCCCTTATCATGAATCATAGAAGCTGTGATGAACTTGGAACATATATACTTGTAACCTAAAACACTTGCACAAAACACATTAGACCCTCAAGGTAAAGCAAGTAATAAATGGACAAGTATAATGTAACAAATAAATTGCGATAAAGTAAACATGATGTGAAACATGTGAACAACTTGATCAAATACCAAACACCAAGACAAAGTATTTTTTATTAGCTCAATGTCTTCTCCCCCTTGGTACATGCATCTCTCCTATGGAATATCTATCCCCCTACAAGTGTGCACGAGAAATAGAATTTCTCCCCTTAAGAATTAGAATTTCTCCCTTTAAGAATGTGCACAAGGATCATATAGAAATGACAAAAACTCTTCGGTATACTCCCTAGAGTATACTCTCCCCCTTTTTGTTAGGAATAGACAAAGGGTCAAGAAGAAACGAGGGCAAGAGATGAAGGCATGAACAATGACAATGATGCATAGGGGGTGCAATGATGCATGAGAAAATGAAGCTCAAACCTAAGATGAAATAAAATGCTACAAAGCATAAGGTAAACATGACATGCTAGGATAAAGAAACAAGGTATAAACCAATGCATGACAAGGGTAGCAAAGTTGTGTGCAAGAGGTGGCTAAGTGCAATGCATGACCAATGCATGAAAAATGCACATGTGGGGCAAGGTGTGTTAAATACACAACCAATGAACCAAACATGTTCCTAATGAGGAAACATGAGAAACCCCAAAGTTTGACACTCATTGGAGTTCAAACAAGTGAGAAAATGCGTAAGAGGCATTTTATCAAACACCTAGCATGCACACAATGAAGAACAAAGTGAAACAATGCATGAACATCATGAAAACCACCCTTAATACATGTTCTTTTTGCCACAAGGGGCCAACATCCAAAGCAAATCAATAAAAGAAACCAATCCCATATAAAATTTTTGACAAAAATTAAGTTTTCCTAACCCCTATGATGAAAATCCCAATCAAGAGCACAAAACTCTCCAAAACATATTCTAAGGATCAAAAACAATGAAAAGAGTTTAGAATTACCTTAGAGATGTTAATGGAATGAAAAACCATTCAAATTGATTGGGTTTTGATGTAATAATATTGAAAGAGGAGTTTAAAAGAGGATGAGAGAGGTTAAAAATAGGTTTCCCACGAAAAGCCCTTTAAAAAGCTGTTTTTGGGCGTTTCGTGGGAAGCTGACTCGCGAAAGTACTCGCGGAATTTTCGCGGGTAAGCCTTACTCGTGAGCTACTCGTGAGACACTCGCGAAACTCTCTGTCCAAAGCTGAAAAAGCTTTAAAATTGGACCATTTAACTCCCAGTTGAGCCTATACATGAAATAGGTCACGAAAACACCCAGAAAACATGTTTTTCACACAAAAACACTTAAAAACTTTGAAAGACATGGGTGATACAAATCACTTCCAAAAACAAACAAAAAGAACAAAAATCTTTTTGGTTTGAACTATATATGGTTGAGCACACACACATCACATTTGAACATGTACAATCACACAAATGAAATAGACATTCATTGAACAAAAGTCTTGTGTCTTGTGTGTGATGATCAAGTGTAGAATAGTCCTTAGACTAGAGTGAAGCTTCAATGATCAATTCAATCAAGTCATACACAACTAGTACTAAGTCAAGACGTCTATCTCAATTATAGAAATGAACATATATGACCTTCCACAAATTGATTACAAATCTTAGAAGCTTTTCATTTGGCTTCTGAATAAATCATAACATTTGATCCATTTTGGATAATACATCTCATTTTTGAGATCGGTGCTTGAAATTTTTAATATTTCAACATTGAGAGTTAGCCTTTAGCTTTTTGAGCACCATACATTTCAATTTAAAGTGTCGCTTTCCCTTTTTCCTAGTCAAATACTAGTATATGCGACAGCTTTTGCAGCTCATTATCTCTTTTCATTTGGAGATTTACATTTGATGAGCTCTTTAGCAAAAACATAAAAATAAAGTGGGAAGAGATATAGGCACAAGTCTATTCAAGTATCAAGACCATCAAGACTATTGACCAATCATTCATGATAATTTTGAAGATTTATTTACAACAATCACACATAGTTTTCAAGATTTTTCCCACACAGATAAATGTGCATACATAACAAGCTAGGCTCGTAAATGCACTACGCCATTAGTACGAAGGTACTAGGCCAAACTCACATGAGATATGTGCTCAAACATATACGATCAAACTTTTTGAATTTTTCACTTTTTATGTGGTTTTGGATTTTTACTCACACAAAACTAAAACATAAAAGTAAGATCAAAACAAAACAATGCATAAAACGAAATGCAAGATGTACAAAATGCATGAAGAAATGACAATTAATGCATGAAGGGTCCTACAAAGATCGAAAGAGTTAGATCAAGGACCAAAAGAGAAAAAGCTCAACCATAGGAACCCTTCCTCACCTAAACAGAATGATTGTTTGGAATGAGTGTCTTAAGAGAAGTGGAACGAGGGTTGGAAGAATGAGATCCGGAGATGCACATAGTCAAGGAGTTAAGAGCATTAAACACTTTCTTTAACAACATGCTATTTTCACTCAAATCCAGTTTATCATGCAAAGCACAACTTCCAAGAAGCTCAAGTTTCTCTTTTCTTTTGATTCTTTTAAGTGCATGAAACTTAGAGCATTGAGGTCTTAGATGACCAAAGGTACCACAATGGTGACAAACAATGTGTTTAGGTCCACTAGGCTTTTTGGGAAAGGATCTAGCAACATTGTTTTGTTCCCTTTTCAACTTATGACATTAAGGTCTTATATGACCAATCACACCACAATGGTGGCAAGTTGGAACAAACTTAGATCCATCCAAAGCCTTAGGTTGAGACCTAAACCGAGGCTTTGACTTAACAGCCTTTCTCTCCACTTTTTGATTTCTTTTATGTGGAGGAATGTACACCGATTTGTCCTTTGAGGTAGAACACACAATAGGCACAAAATCGGGTACCACAACATGATTGCAACATATATTATCATTATTTTTAGCAATAGGTTTAGCAATCAAATACTTGGCATGCATTTTTAGAGATTCATTCTCACATTTTAGCTCATCAACAAGTTTGTTAGACAAAACAAGTTTAGCATCCAAGTCCATATTCAAACATTCAAACTCTTTCAGCTTTTCAAGAGAATTTTCAACAAGTTTCTTATATATTTTCAACCAATTTGTTGGATTCATTGAGTTTAGCAATCAAATCATCATTTTCACAAAATAACTTGTTCAAATTCTTTTGAAACTTCTTAGCAATTTTCTTTAAGGGTTTGATGTTAGGAATATCAACAACATCCAAAGATTCATGTAACATAGCATCACAATCATGAGGATTATCACTCATAGAGGCATTTTCACAAACACGTGGCATGTTACATTTATCACCAACCAAATCATACAAGGAGGCATACATAGCACAATCCATGGCAAATAAACACAAGGGGTCAAGGATCACACTTAGGTATTTAAACCACAACAAGTGTACCTGCTTTGATACCAATTGAAAGTTCAAAATGGGTACGAGACACCATTGAACGTTTTGACCCCAAAAACAAAATTATCAATTCAAGCTTATTATCAAACAATTAATGTGCGGAATATGAACATAAGCCAATCACAATATTGATAACTAATCTAAGCCAAATATAAACACATCCACAGTAGTAAATATAAGGCAAAGATAAAGGGAAGGAAGATGCAAACACACGGACAACACACGATGTGTTATCGCAGAGGAAACCGAAGCGCTCGGCGTAAAACCTCTCCGCCGCCCTCCAAGCGGTCAATAATCCACTAGAAAATGTAGTTGGGATACATGAACAACAATAGACCCCCCAAGCCTAATCTACCCAAGTACCTAAGCCTTCTAAGCTTCTTGCTCCAATGAGGTTGTGCCGAACCTTTTTCTTTTCTAACTTATTGGATTCCGTTATAGCTCATAGCATCAACTAATAACCATTGGTCCTTTCCAAAATGCTTCCCTTAGTACCAAAAGACCTTCTCACAGACGTGGGTGTGGTGAAAAAAGGATTTGGTCAATAACCTCTCAAGGATGTATCAATGGAAAGGAAGAGAGTAGAGGAATTTGAGGAGTCTCTTAGTGAAGATTGGGGACGAGGCAATCTTGTTTTTCTCTAGGGTTTCTCTCTCAATTTTTCTCTCTAGCAGCTATCTATATTTAGTGGGTATAAGGGTTTATATATAGTGGTGTGTGTTTGGAATATGAAGAGACAGTTTTTGCCAAACAGGGTAAGTTGGCGGCTTGACCTCGCTGCTTGTCCAAGTCGCGAGTTCAAGTCGTGACGTAATGGCCTGGCCAGCCTGGGACTTTTGTCCTGTAGTGCGACAGCTGGCGCGACCCTTCAGCTCCCCTGTGTGCATCTCACGTGCCAGCATTAGGCGGCTTGACAGTCGCGAGTTAGCCGCGAGTCCTAGCTGCGAAACTCTACTTCTTGCACATACTTGAGCTTTTCTTCACATCTTCTCACACACTACCTTACAATAATCCCACCTAAATACACGGTTACTAAGTGCTAAAATACAAGCAAATTGGCATGGAATAAAGCCAACAAGATGGTTGATAAATTTCAACCTTACAGAGACTATTTATTAATGAACTAATGGGACATTATCTTAGTCCACGGAGGTGCATAGTATGTTATTTATGTGATTTAGTCACAGAAGATATAAATCGCAAGTTCTTTGTAAACTCAGAATTTTAGTTCGTAGTCGGTGATGAAATTGGGCATTTCATCTGCGAAGACTATAATATATCAACTAAGATGATTTGTCTTGATCATGGAAGTTGAAACTTCTAGTTGATATGTTGATATGTTTTAAGAGTTAAGACATATTGAACTGGACTGCTGTGAGATTTATTATTCTCCTAATGACTAACAAATGAATAATAAATCTCACGACTTCTATTTACATCAACTCTAAATCCTGAGAGAATAATGGACCTGATCATGAGATGTAGGTTGCTTTAATATATCAGGAGTGAGATCTATAAGTTACGGTCAAAGCCTCAGTATGTTGGGCAGCCGCATTTAGTGTTGATAGAACATATATTCTTAAAATGGAATTCATAATCTCTTAACGGAGATATAAAATATTCCCTTAAACTAAGTTTAATGGGTTTGGTTATTCAGAATGTTGGGTCCAACCACTTTAGTAAGGAGTTACTAAAGTATATATTTATGAAATTGGATTTCATAAATATGTGATGAATAACATGAAGGATTAAATCGGGTACTCAAGGATTAAGATGTAGTAATCTTCGAAGTGGCAGTCAATATTTATGACTTTGTATTACTACGAATATTTTAATGAAGGGGTTGGATGTATAATAAAGTTTTGGGATATAATTTATTAATAAAGCCTAGAGTGCAATTATATTCTTATAGTGGTATTGAATATAATTAATGGTAACTTTAGACTTGTGAAGAGTTGACAGAAAGGCCCAAGGCCCATTGGAGCTAGAGTCTTATTTGTTCCCTTTGGTCCCATCTCAAGCCACAAACTAAAACCCAATTGGGTCGGCTCAAAAGGCTAACCCAATTAGATAATAAGTCATTATTTAATAAGAGTTATTAAATAAAGAAACTATGAGAATAGTTTTAACATATGTATGATGAAAAGAAAAGAAATCAGTTTTTCTCCATAAGGAGAAGGAGAAGAATTTTCTTTGAGAATCTATGTACAAAAGACTGATTGAGAGACCACACATCTTGAGCATCATGTGGAATTGAGATGAAGATTAAAGGTATTCTCAAGTCAAGGTTTTGAATTTCACCGCATCAAGGTACGCTTTTTGTTCTTTATTCTAGAATTTATGGTTACATGTTATCTTTCATGATTGAAGTAGATCTGTGGTTGTTGCTTCCGCTGTGTGTTTTGTATGAGATACAAAACTAGATTTTCCAACAAATGGTATCAGAGCGGTCTTCAATATCATGTTTGTATAACGTGTGATTGAGTTTTTAGAATCAAAGAAAACTGTTTTCTTGATGATTTAATTTTTTGCAGTAAAATTTTCTGCATAATTGTGTCCTTGATTGTACTCTTTTGTGAAAGACATGGATTAAGGTTTAAAGAATGTAAATGAAACTGGTATATCGGTCAAGCATGAGCATTTTGGTTTGCACTGCTTGGATATAGTTGGCAGTTTAATTTTATTCGGTAATCGTTTCCTGTGCCATTCACGTATGTGAGACATGATGTTATCGGATTCACTATCAAGGTATATATACTCTTGTTTTGTTCGAAGTGGCCCATGACTATGAAGTTATGTTGTCGTGATTTTATAGTATTTGTCTTAGGAATGAACACGGTAGTACTCTTTTCTCATTGGAATGCATAAACCTGTAATGCATTTGATAGTCTTTGTTTTAGTAATGAACACGTAAATGTCTATTGCTAATATTAGTGGATGATACGGCCCACTTTATTTGTTTTCTTTTAATGCTTGCATTCTTGGAATCTTGATATATTAATTTTGGCCGTGGGCATGTTGTTCCTTTGAGAAAATATCTATGTAAACTTCAAGGAATTTTCTTTTTCAGTTTACTGATATTGTTACTAACATGTAAATGCTAGGATGATGAATTTTATTCCTAATGAGATTAGGATTATGTTTTCAAAGTTTCTAGCATAATTAGGGTTCTTGATAATGATCTTGAAAGCCCTAATGTTTGATCTGTAAATCTTTGTTGATAAAATCAAAAAGTGTTTTTCATGGAAGAATAATGAAAAATGTCAAAAAGGGTTAATAGAAAAACGGTTGTTTTTGGGCGTTTTCGCGATTGGCGAGTCGCGAGATTAGTCACGAGTGAGCCGCCAAAGCTTCTGGATGAACTTGCGACTGGGGTCTTGCGACTGTGCAAGTCGTCAAAATGAGTCGCCAAAACTCGCGGCTGGAGTCTCGGGACTAGCGAGTCTCCAAAACGAGTAGCCAAACTGGCTATTCGTGTGAGTAGCCAGAATGAGTAGCCAAAAATTCTGACACCTGTTTTTCACTTGTTTTTGACTAAGTGTTAAAACTTTGATTAAAAAGCAAAGCTATGTGATTAATTTTATAGTCCTTAAAAGTTAAGGACATTTATTAATCATTATCTAACTAAAAGACCTAACGAGATCAAAGATGTTAGTTAAATAGAACTCTTAGTACTAAATCATTTAAATGATAAAAGTCCTTAATTTATTTTAATTAGAGGTTTTTAATGAGATTAAAATTCTAATTAAAGTAATATAGTTTCTAATGAGATTAGAATACTTTATTTAGTAAATTAAGGATAGAGTTCTATATAACTAATTTTCGATTTATTAGTGTTTAAGGAATCCTAAATAGTTTAGGACTTCCATTTTAGTTAGTGATTCTAATAAGATTAGAGTCTTGAACAAGTGCAAGGTTATTAGTTGTGATGGGATCACAATTATTTAAAGAAAAACCCAAATAATGAGTGGGAGTGCTGAAATAACCCTTTTGTTAAGTTTATTGTAATGTGAATAGATACCTTGTATTGACTTCGAGTCTTGCATTCCATGCGGAGGGTATTTATTTCACGGATTACAAGATTAAACTTCTTTGTGATTGCGTGAATGTTTGTTACTCTATTGTGACATGACTTAGTTACATCACATTGAATTTAAACAATTAAACACATTTTAATGTGTAGGGTTAAAATTATGATTAGATCAGAATGATTTCATGACAATCCACTTGTTTTAAAATTTCTAGTGGGAGAGAGATACAAGGGTTGGATCTCACGGTCTCCATTATCGGTTCAACGTAGTGTGGGTAAACACCTCGTCTTGGCGTATATGACTCACGATCCCAAAGGAGGGTGTTTACTTCATAGTACTACAAGATTGAACTTACCCGTTTAAAGTAGTGTGAACGAGCACCTTGTCTTGGCGTATATGCCTCGCGATCCCAAAGGAGGGTGTTTTGTTTCATGGTACTACAAGTTTAAACACTATAAAGGGAGATGAAATGTGGCTACACATGATTCTAGATAATGGTGTACACAAGACTAAGTGTAATGTTAACCTCCCAAAGGAGTTATGTCATTATTACTTAGAGGCTGAAGATATTACGGCATATTATTAGTGTATGATAAGAGTTATCATGATAGCACTAATAATGAGAATAATTCTCAATCAATTAATTTGCTTATAATAAACTTGCTACCAAGGAATTATAGACATGGATTGGGTTGTCGTTGCACCTAGTATAGTATGTTTTTCGGGTTCCATACTATATGGTTATGGATGCAAAATATAATGTCCCTGTATTTAAGTTCATGGTCTCAAAATAAAGTTGTCATAAATTTTGTCCTTTAACTACTATTTAATTGAATCACATTAACTAAGAAATAAATTTTGGACATGGTGCTTAAAGGAGCTGAAGTACATATTTATGTTTCGATTCAGCATTGTCATAATTTCCTATACATGATGCATTAATGGAAGATAGCTTATGATATGATCATAGTCTCCATTAAAATGCTAATATGTTACATTGGCTTCTATCTCAATTGTGCTATAGCATGAGATGCAAGAGTTAGTACTAGATTTAGACTTTATATTAAGTCTAAATGAGATGTTTGGTATGAATCATATTGAGTGCTAAGAAAGGCTTAAGGAGTTCCAATTCTATGTCATTTTATGAAAATATTTTATTTTTTAAAATAAATTGGAATTCTTGGATGTAGAGATTAATATCGTTTGGATATGATCCGTAAGTCCTTATTAGAATCATTTGATCAATTCAGATTGTTTTGAAAATAAATTCTTTTTATATTATCTGAATTGATGAGTGAGTTCTACGCAACGGAAGACATCCTAAAAGCTAAGGCTGTGATCAATATGATTTAATTCAAATTCTTTGCCTAGACCAAAAGGTAAGGGTAGTAAGAAGAGGAATTATAATACCAAACAGTTAGACAAGTAGTTGCCCTAGTAGTTGCCAACAAGGAAATTAAGACTCAAAATAATGACCAAAAGGAAAGTATTTTTGTTTTGGTATAGCTAAGCATTGTCCATGATTGTTTTCTAGATGAAAATTTACATGTTTTACTTTTTGAAGAGAAAGTTTTCATCCTTTGATTTTGTATGTTTTGGGACTTATGTCTAGATTTTATTAATCTAAATGATATTCAAGATTGGTGAAAGATGGGCTTTTAGAATCATTATTTTGTTTTATTCCCAGTCTATGAATTCTATTTAGAGGATAATAAGATCAAGGGTTCCTTTTTTTGTAAAGGAATAAAGTTCCAATGACTTCTTTAAGTTAGTGCATACATAAAGGAGGAATAGGGCTCTTTTAAAGTAAAGGTAGATTGTTCTTGAAGAAAAATGTCAAAATTTGTTATAGGCCAACTATAAAATACATTTAGAAATGAGATGGTTGTATTAGATACACCACAAGGCATTATTCTAGATATATAGCTAGTACACGGGTACAATATCGTAGTGGGAGGATTACTAAATAAATTCATACTTTTGGGATAAACTTTTGAAGTCATTCCATAAGGATATGAATTAGATCCTCGTTCCTACGTAAGGGCAATAGATGATATGAATATGGATTATTGGTTCAAGGTTATGTGAATAGAAATTCTATTTAAAGTCTAGAACTTGTAAAGGCGCTTAATTGCATTAAGCCTATTGTTTTCAAATAGGTCTACAAGAAAATGAGATTGATAGATTTGAAGGTGCAGTCCTTCAAAGTCAAGACTAGTGGCGAAAAGATTTATTCAGAAAGAAATGGCTCGATTATGAAAAGATTTTTTCACCAATAGTCAAGTTTGACTCTATCTAGATTCTCTTATTTATTATATTTCATTTGAATGAAATATGACAATGAATATCAAGAAAGCTTCTTTTAGTAGCAATCTTGAGGAAGACATCTATATGACGTAACTAGACTTCTTCATAGCAAAGAATCAGTGGTGATTAGCATGCAAGTTGCTTAAAGTCCATTTATGGACTAATGCAAGCATCTAGGTCATAAATATCATCTTTGATCAAGCAATCAAATTATTTGATTTTGATCAAGTATTAAAAGGCCTTAAGTGTGTAAAAGTTATATAGAATAATAAATTTCTTAATGTATGTTGATGACATTCTAATCATTTAGGATGATGTAGAGTTATTGTCATCAATAGAGTTTTAGTTGTCTAGTCCAGTTTGATATTAAGTACTTGGGAAAGACTAGTCACATCCTAAGAATTATAACTTTGTTAAAATTCAGAAATTAGGGTATTGGGTTTATCTCAAATTGCTTGAATAGATTAAATTCTAGCCAAGTATAACATGTAATACTTCAAGAAATGATTTTTCCTTTTAAGTTTGAAGTTCCTTTATATAGGACTATAGTCCTAAGACGTATGAAAGGAAGAGCATATTAAGATGGTTCCTTATATTAAATTAATAGGAAGTCTTTATGCTATGCTATACTAGGCTAAATATCTATTTTGCGGTTGGCATGGTAAGCAAATATCAATTGAATCAAAGATCACTTAATTAAGTAGGAGTAAAGCATATACTCAAATATCTTAGGAGAATGAGGGATTATATGCTTGTCCACAAAAGTGAAGTTTTGATGATTATTGGATGTACAAATAGTGACTTGCAGTTCGATTGTGATTCATGAAGTTGGACTTCAGGAAATGTGTTCATCCTAGGTGGTGAAGATACACATTAAGCGTAAGTATTATCTCATTAGAGAGATATGAGTACGTGAGTAGTAGTAGTAGAAAAGATAATTTATGCAATAAATCTGGCTGAAACTTGTTTCCAAGCCTTGCCTTAGAGTGACTATGCATTACTCTAAAGGAGATGAGTGTCGGATATATGATAAATTGTCTTTGAGGGCAAGTGGGAGATTGTTGGGGTTTATGCCCTAAAATCCAATTTATTGGCATGTAATAAATAATTAAAATGTTTAATTATATGAGACTATTTATTAATGAACTAATGGGACATTATTTTAGTCCATGAGATGTATAGTATGTGATTTAGTCACAGAAAATATAAATCGTAAGTTCTTTGTAAACTCAGAATTTTAGTTTGTAGTCGATGATGAAATTGGGCATTTCATCTGTGAAGACTATAACATATCAACTAAGATGATTTGTCTTGATCATGGAAGTTGAAACTTCTAGTTGATATGTTGATATGTTTTAAGAGTTAAGACATATTGAACTGGATCACTGTGAGATTTATTATTCTCCTAATGACTGTCAAATGAATAATAAATCTCACGACTTCTATTTACATCAACTCTAAATCCTGAGAGAATAATGGACCTGATCATGAGATGTAGGTTGCTTTGATATATCAGGAATGAGATCTATAAGTTACGATCAAAACCTCAGTATGTTGGGCAGCCGCATTTAGTGTTGATGGAACATATATTCTCAAGATGGAATTCATAATCTCTTAACGGAGGTATAAAATATTCCCTTGAGATAAGTTTAATGAGTTTGGTTATTCAGAATGTTGGGCCTAACCACTTTAGTAAGGAGTTACTAAAGTATATATTTATGAAATTGGATTTCATAAATATATGATGAATAACATAAAGGATTAGACCGGGTACTCAAGGATTAAGATGTAGTAATTTTCAAAGTGGCAGTCAATATTTATGACTTTGTATTACAACGAATATTTTAATGAAGGGGTTGAATGCATAATAAAGTCTTGGAATATAATTTATTAATAAGGCTTAGAGTGCAATTATATTCTTATAGTGGTATTGAATATAATTAATGGTAACTTTGGACTTGTCAAGAGTTGACAGAAAAGCCCAAGGCCCATTGGAGCTAGAGTCTTATTTGTTCCCTTTGGTTCTATCTCAAGCCACAAACTAAAGCCTAATTGGGTAGGCCCAAAAGGCTAACCCAATTAGGTAATCAGTCATTATTTAATAAGAGTTATTAAATAAAGAAACTATGAGAATAGTTTTAATGTATGTATGATGAAAAGAAAAGAAATCAATTTTTCTCCATAAGGAGAAGAAGAGGAATTTTCTTTGAGAATCTATGTACAAAAGACTGATTGAGAGACCACTGATGACTTGCATAATTTGACATAATTTATCACTTCTCAACTTCAAACTTTGGTCTAATTTTATTTATTTTTTGTTGATTTTAGACTTCATTATTGTTATTTAAATTTTATTGTAGATTTGAAGGAAATAAAGATTTAACCAAATGAAAGATAACTGAAATAGAGCAAAGAGGAAAAATGCTGAAACAAAGGGCTGAAGAAAGCAATGTTTTTGGGCTGAATAAAAGAAATATTGGGCTGAAAAGAGGAACTACTTTTGGGCTGAAAGGAGGAAGGTTTTAGGCTGAAGAGAGCAAGGTTTTTGGGCTAAAGAAAGCAAGGTATTGGGCTGAAACAGTGGGCTGAAAAAGGCAAACGTTTTTGGCTGAAAAGGGCACCACATCAAGAAGAAAAAATAGGGCACCACGGCTAGAAAAGAATAGAGGAGGCACTGAAAATAAAAGGGGGGCTGAAGCAGAAAGTTTGGAGGCTGAAACTGAAGACAAAAAAGCTGAAACAGAAAAGAAAGAGAGGGCTGAAGCAGAAAAGGAGCTGAAGCTTATGCAGAAAGAAAGGGGAGGCTGAAGCAGATTTTTGTGTTAATTTTTTCCTTCAAATCTTCTCAGAAAAATTATGGTGAATTCGTTTATGTTGAATTTAATTTTTAGCATGAACTAAATTTCTTATTTCTAGGAAAACGATGTAATCTAGTTCCGAACTATGCTTGCTTTTCTATGTTAATTTGAATTAATTCTTTTCATGTTTGTCTGATTTATTCTGAGTTTATTGCTTCTAATTAACCGGCCATTAATTAGATGATTTTGATCTTGTGATTTGCTGTCGAAAGAGGGAATTATAGGATAGATCTTGAATATTTCGGCATAGGTAAATATAGAGATCGAAAGACTTGTATGAACCTGTGTAGTATTAAAATCATTGGTCTTAATGCTTTCTTGCTTTATTAAATTGCATACTCTTGTGTAAATTGATGAACAAGAATGTTTCCAATTGACTGTCGAAAGAGGCTTTTGGATGTTCATTGGAGATTGCTAACAAACAAAGAGAATTAAATTTAATTAGCTAGATGAGTAAAGCATAGTGAGGGATTAGGTGAAATCGATTTCCTAGAAGTTTTCTTTCCATTAATTTGATCTTTGAACAACATCTTTCTTTTCCTTTGCTTATTTTCTTTAATTTGATTTTATTTTAAATTCCAATTACAACAACCTTAGTGACTTCTCTAGATAAAATCGAGATTAGCATAATTTTGGTATTTGTCAAAAGTAAGTTACCAATCCCTGAGGACGATACTCTTCTCATCACTTTACTATAAAACTACGATACTGTGCACTTGCAGTTTTGCACCGATCAAGTTTTTGGCGCCGTTGCCGGGGAACGAACCCAGGTCACCCGCGTGACAGGCGGGAATACTCACCACTATACTACACATCTTGGGCATCATGTGGAATTGAGATGAAGATTAAAGGTATTCTCAAGTCAAGGTTTTGAATTTCACCGCCCCAAGGTACGCTTTCTGTTCTTTATTCTAGAATTCATGGTTACATGTTATCTTTCATGATTGAAGTAGATCCGTGATTGTTGCTTCCGCTGTGTGTTTTGTATGAGATACAAAACTAGATTTTCCAACAGTTGTCTAAGGCCGGTAAGGAAGTTCTTATTAAAGCAATTGCTCAGTCTATTCCTACTTACACCACGAGTGTTTTCCAACTACCTTTGAAACTTTGTGATGAGCTGGATGCAATGTGTGCTAAATCTTGGTGGGGATAGGTGGGGAATGAAAGGAAAATGCATTGGTAAAGGTGGGAAAAATTGACGTTATCAAAGAGGGAGGGAGGAATGGGTTTTAGGGATTTATGGGCTTTTAATTTAGCAATGTTAGCTAAAAAAGGGTGGAGGCTACTGCATGATAATAATTCTTTAGTATTTCAATACCTCAAAGCTAGATATTTCCCAAGAACTCATCTATTTGATGCCAATGAGTCCCCAAATTGTTCTTTTGTTTGGAAGAATATTGTGTCTGCTTTTCCTATCTTGAAGTCTAGGTGTTGTTGGAGAGTTGGGAATGGCCATTCAATTCTGATTCTAGGGGATAAATGGATACCTAATTATCCAAAGAATGCGCCTTTACATCTAGTGAAGGATGAAGTTCGAGAGGTGAGTGTTGCTGAATTAATTAACCAAGAATTGCATGCATGGAGGTTTGATCTTATCATGGATATGTTTGAAAAAGAAGATGTCGAAGCTGTTTGTAGAATACAACTTAGTCGAAGTAATGTGGCTTTATGATCTGGATGCACCAAAGGAAAGGGATTTTTACTATTAAATTCGTACACAAGGTGGCTAGGGAACTTTTGAGAAGAGGAAGGGTAGCTGAGAGTTCTAGGGGCTGTGTTAGAAAGGGAATTTGGTTTGCACTTTGGAAGCTTAGAATTCCTAACAAAATTAAGGTGTTTGGGTGGAGAGCTTGTAATGAAATCTTGCCAACAAAGTTGAAATTATCAAAGAGAAGAGTTATTGAAGATGAGATGTGCCCAATTTGCTTGAGGTTTTTGGAATCAGTTGTCCATGCTCTTTGGAAATGTGATGTGCCTAGAGATGTGTGGGTAGGTAGCTTAAAAATTTTGCAGAAGGGAGGGTCAGGTATGGTTGATATGCTTTAGTTAATGGAATATTTATTGGAACGGGTTGAGTCTCAAGATATGGAGGTAGTGCTCGTTCAAGCATGGTAGATTTGGAATCAAAGGAATCGTGTTGTGCATGGAGGCAAGTTCCATGATCCAGGGTGGTTGAACAATCGGTCAAAGGAGTTTCTTGAGGAATTTCAGACTGCATCAGCATTGATGGGACTTGCACATGGAGGGCAGTCTTCTCGGGATACCTGGCAGCCCCCTCTACCTTCGGTCTTCAAACTTAGTTTCGATGCAGCCTTGTTTTCGACTCTCAACAGCTCTGATTTTGGTGCAATCATCAAAAATGAAAAAAAAAAAGGTGAGGTTATGGCAGCCATGGCAGCTAAGGGTCCTTAGGTATTTTGCAGTGAGGAGTTGAGTTACTTGCATGTAGAAAAGCTATTTAATTTGTTGTAGATGCTGGCTTCTCTGAATTAATCATTGAAGGGGATAATAGCTCTGTTGTGAAAGTTGTTTCAGCTTTGCAGGATGATCATTCTTTGCTTGGGAATGTAATTGGGGATATTCATCATTTGATTAGGAATTTGCAATGGGCAAGGATTGAATGTACTAGGCGAGGGGGGAATAGAGTTGCTCATGAGTTAGCTTAATTTGCTAGGAATGTTAGTTATGATTTGTTTTGGATGGAAGATGTTCCTCCAATTGCTAGGGAAGCTTTGTACCAAGATGCTAATTTCTCGGATTAATTGAATGGCCTGCTTCTGTTTCAAAAAAAATTTAATAAAAAAAATTCAAATTAATATATTTTAAAATTTTAATTTGAAAAAAAACTCCAGTTATATATATATATATATATATATTTATTTATTTATTTATTGGGGTTTGAGATTGACGGCCTTTGATTCTTTTATGTAAATATACGTTGATTTTGGAATTATTAATTTTTTTTAACAATAATTACGATATGTTGCTAATTTCGCTACCTGAATTTCCCCCTCTAGCATTCAAGTACTTTGTACATGAAGATGTGTCAATTAAGTTATAAGGCTTTTGACTAGGCAAGAACTAAGACGATAAATTGAGTCTTTGTTTTCTGGTTCTCCCATAATTGTGAATTTTTATTTTTAATTTAGACTAAAAAGGATTTCACAAAAGTTTGATATACTTGTTTGGTCCATTGCTCCTTGTTGGAGTTTCAATTGGTCTGCAAATATGTTTTGGTGTCGTTCTATGCTCAATTGTAATTTTTTTCTTTGTTCCTAATTGGTAAACTTTTGTGATGCTTCTTTTAAGATTCAATTTTAATATTTTAGCTATTAATATGCAATGGTAGTAAGATTCAAAATTTTATTCCTTTAGATTTCCTTCATTTTCTTATTAACCAAACAAGATTTAGTCTCCTTTTTTTTTTTTTTTTTTTTTTCAAAATTCAATTCTAATTTTTAATATAATTAAAAAATAATTTTATTACATTTTATCTTAAAAGGTTTTTTTTATTAATATTTTTAAATAATCAAGTGGCCACATGTAGTGTGCATGATAATATTTTTGATAATTCAATAGTTGGAGGTGAGGAGATTTGAACGCTGAATGTCTTTGTTGGAAAAACTAGGAAATGCTAGTTGAGCTACAAGCATAGTAGTGAAGGTCAGGTCAGGATCCTACGTAGGGTCGATCGGTGAGAGGGTTTTGCAAATTAGATTGTAGGATTGGATCAAGGATCGTAAAATTTTACTTTCCATATTTTTTGAAAAACATAATGAAAAATCATTAGTAATGATAATATATGTTAAAGAATAAATGTGATACAAATTACTCATAAGTACTAACTACTTAGTGCCAAATTATCAATACATGAATATATGACAAACTTCAAATTCCAAGTTACTTTGTCATTGGCTAACAAAAAGAAAATCATCTCAATTCTAAAGTTACAAATATTTTGCAAATATTTCAATTGTATTAAGATAATAAGAAATGCGAAGCCCTTCAAAACCCATCACAACTTGATCAATAGAGCTGGACAATCCTAATCTCACCATAGATAGACATAATTACAAATAATTATAATAACTTTAACAGATGTTGGCTTTGTTGCTTAGAGGCTGGATGAACAGTCCTACGCCGATCCAAATTGATTCTATGGGGTAAAATCGCAAGGACTTTATAGTGTAGGATCGTAAGATCTTACATTTTATCATCCAAGATCGTGGTCCCATTTAGATCCTACCCTACTTTGATTTGGATCATTTTTATGGAGTAGAATTGTAGTACCTTCAGGATTCTAAGATCTAGGATTGTTGACAACCATGGCTACAAGGCTCTTAGTGCTCATGACAAATTTTTGTTACTCATAATTGATGAAAGGGAGATAGAAGAAGAATTTTGGCAATAGATCAAGGGCCTTTGTACACTAAATTAAGAATACAGAGGACCTGCTTGAAATTATCTAAATCTTAATGAGTTTTGACTTTCACATATAGAAAATTCAAACTTGGGTTCTTCGTGTAAGAAAAATTAGACAATTTCAAGACTTTTGGCTTTCTGTGGTATATTAACTTGCTTTCATGTGTGTAGAATAAAAATTATCATTTGCAGAGTTGTAAGACTTGATAAAACAGGAAATTTCCTTGCCAGTATGTTCCCCGTCAGCACCGTTGGATGATGAATGTTCCTGTTTAAGAGAAAACACCAAATAATGAAAGACCGGTTTGGGGCCCACCAAGGACCTTCCGATGCTTAAGTTAGCTTAAAAATCTTTAGGAATCAACAATCTGTAGAGTAATTTGTGCATATTATAGAATCATGTGTACTTGTTCCTTCTCGTTTAAGTAAATGCGCAGCCGATTGGCTTTCTCTTGTGTTGCGCCTAAGCTGGAGGATTAAATGGCTTAGTTATGGTCATTTAATCCTATCACTTAATGTTTTTAACGGTCATGCAACGGCTAGAAGAGGACGACCGTAATGGCTCCATATCCGTTTTTCATTTGCCATTAAATGTAGAGTTTATGTCTAAGGTAAATGTGCTTACGATCATCCATGTTAATGATGCCCCCTTGTGTGGACGATCATTATATAGACAACCATTTATCACTACCCTTCAGTTGCCCCCTTTATTCCTTTGTTCTCCTTGTTTTGGACGAGCATAGGAATACGAATGGTTTTGGCAGTTCAACTATTTCTTCATTTCTCGAGATTCTCGTTCAATCACAATGAATGTGACATGACTTCCTTGTCAGATGATGGGCACGTGTTCCTCTTTCATTCACTGTGCATGTGAATTCTGCCTTGAATTTCCTGCGTCTTAATTTTTGCTTTTCCTTTTGAAGAAACCATTCATCTTCCTTTCTTCTTCACTACCTCTGTGTTTGAAGTTTGAAGCTTTCATAAACTCCCAACAAACTCATCTTGGTAAGATTTCTTCACTCTGAATCTCCATTAATGATTGATTTGGTTTTTCTTAGATAACACACCCCTTCTGTTTCCTTCTTCTTTTCTAGGCTAGGAGTTTTTCTAAAATATTTTGGTGGAAAATGCCCCTAAGTAGGTTTATTTTTACCTCATTATTGTGCTATTTTTTGGCCCGTTTTAGTCACCCTTTATCCCTTAATCCAACGTTCTTTAATTCAATATCACTTAGAGATGGCCATTGTAGAGGAGAGGGATTTTGAAGTTAGGTCTAGCGATCTTGAAATAGGTCTATCTTCAAACAACAGGTTTAAGGAAAAGGATGTTGATACTGCTGTGTCGAAGCTTTTACAACCCTCAAACCCTTCTTCATTATCCTCTTCAACCCTCTTTCACGCCCTTTTTAAGTCTTGTTCTTTGAAAATGAAACAACTAAAATCCAGAAGAAAAAGGTTTCAATTGCCACTTGTCATCGTTTTAGCTCGTCCAAATGAGAAGGCTTGTGTTTTTGCCCACGGCGAGGTGTGCTTCAAAAAAGCTGCCTTTTCGTGTGGCCTTCGCTTTCTAGTCCATCCATTCATAATGTTGCTTTTCTCTTCCATTAATATCGCTGCTGGATAGCTTGTTCCAAATGGTTGGAGGACGATCATAAGTTGTATGTCAACTTGGGTGTCTATTTATAAAGGGGACATGATATCCCTAAATGAATTTATACTAAAACCCCATACCCATTACGGGTATTACGAGCTTTTGCCTTGGAGTAGAAAATCTAGGATTGTCTCTGGACTCCTTTCTTCTTTTTGTGATTGGAAATCACGAAACTTCTTTGTTTCAGGATCTAGATGGGAAACCATGTTTGACAACTTTTGGGGTGAAGTGCTGTGGTTACTACGGAAATGGGAAATCCCATCTCTTAGTGCATTCTTTTAACCCCTTTTCCTTTTAACTGACGACTTTTATTTCATCCATGTGATCATTCTTTTGCTGTCTGTTTTGCAGTCTTCGAGCGTCCTGATTTTGAGAGTTATTACCAAGGTCGGGTTTAGGTTGCCTTAGAATTTGCTTGTGAGATTGACGATTTCAAGGACCTAGTAGATCCTCGTCACTTGTACAATCATTGCCTTGGACCTGAACCCACATAATATGTGCTAAAGAAAATACCTCGAGAAGAGAAAAGTATGTGTATTGCCTCCTTTCCTTTTTTTTTTACTTGTCTTGAGACTTACTGGTTTCTTTAATCTTGTTTTTGTAGGATGGACACTAGATATAGTAAGGATAAATATGCTTGTGTGAAGGGAATGAAGAATGAACCTTTGTCTTAACTAGCCATTGATATGAAGAAACGCAAATTGAACGAAGAGAAAAGTGAGACGATCATCTCTTCTTCCGTCCATATAGTTCCTTCTTCTCCAACCCCTTCTCTTGAGATGATGACTATAATGCCTCTAACTACTTGTTCCAAGGGCAAGAGTAAAATTGCAAAGACCATTTGGGAGGATCCAGCTATAGCCCTTGGGCGAGCCTATAACGTAATTACAGATGAGGAGCTTAAGGGTCTGGCTTCCATCGCATCTCATGAACTAGTTAGTCGTCATATACATAAGCTAGTGCAGGTATTTTACTCAATCTTTATATTGTCATTGAATTTTTTACCTCGATCATAGATTTGATTCTGTACTTTTCTTTTAGGTTTTTGGAGAATCACCATGTTTGATGACTGATTACTTGAGCAAAGAGGAGAAGGTGGTGGTGGCCAACTCTAAGTTTGAATTTGTCAAGGTTGAAAGCTCAAGGTTGAGAAAGGACTTGATCGAGGCTATGGATTAAGCCACAAAAGCCAAGGAGAAAGTCAAGAAGCTCAGTGAGGCATTGAAAGATGAAAAACTGCTTGTCGCACAGAAGGATGAAGAGATCCAGGTTACCCTTCTAAAGACCGATAAGGAGCGTGAAAAAGTGATTGCCTAGTTTTTGAAGTCCGAATGCTTTTCTGACCTTCAATTTATCCAGTATTACAATGGTTTGAGATTCTTCGAAGATAGATGATGAAGCATCATAACCAAGCAGTGGACTTTTCCAACCTCGACTTTAAGACCATCGATACTGAGATTCTTGTTGACAAAGCCAAAGAGCAAAAAGAAGTTACTACTGTTGGTGCTACTGGAGGGGACAATGCTACAGATGCTGGACGAACAGACCAGGGCCATGAAGATGAGGTCATTGCTGCACGTTAGAAGACTTTCAGTCCTCCTTTTTCTTTTTTGAGAACATTGGTTGCCTCCATGTTTTGAGGCTCTTATATTTTTGCTTTAAAAACAACGATTATTTTGAATGCTGTTTTAGCTTTTATCAATCCTTGTTTCGAATGCAGCTTTAGCTCTTGTCAATATCTTCTATTATGTCCCAGTTTTAATTGCTAGGACCTATTCTTGGAAGGACCTTCTCCACAATTTGAACTGAAGAAGTTCGTAAATAAAATTTTTCAACGATCATCAGTTAAATTTCTTGACGAATTTTTCTTTAGGGACTTTTCTATGACTTAAACTCATTATTAGAGCTTTTATCATTAATAATAGTCTTTATGATCTAAACTCGTGATTGGAGTTTTTACCATTAGTAATAGTCCTTTATGATTTAAACTCATCATTGGAGTTTTTACCATTAACAATGTCTCCCTAGGAAATTCATGATTTAAACTCGTCGTTCGAGTTTTTACCATTAATAGTATTTTCATATGTTTTAAACTCGTTGTTGGAGTTTTTACCATGGGTAGTTTTTCCTTGGAAAATTTATGATCGCGTCTACAACTTTACTTCTGGAGTTTGTGCTGTAATGGACAATTGAATCAAAGATCAAGCCTTTGAAAAAAAAAAAAAAGGCTTGGGGGAGCCTTATAATTTCATTCACCCTTATTTATGAGGGGATTACAAGGGAAATAATTTGACTAAATTGAAATGCTAAAAGAAAATGCTAAATGAAAAGCAATTGCAACAAAAGAAATCTCACTTATCTGGTGTTTCGTCAAATGAGGTACTCTTAGAGACGAAGTTTATCGTTGTCAGCACTTTCTACTGATAGTACTTCTTGAGGTGCTCTACATTCCATGGATGAGGCAATGAGTTGCCATTGAGATCTGTCAAGTAGTAGCTTCCTCTTATTGAGTAACGGCTGACCTTATATAGACCTTTCCAAGCAGGGCCTAATTTCCCCTTGGTCGGGTCCTTGGTGGCCTGTGAGACTTTTCATAGCACCATATCGTCAAGGTTAACCTTCTGAGCTTCACCCTTTGATCCTGGTACTTTGACATCTTCTGCTAGTATTGGACCATTTGTTGAGCTGCCTCATCTCTGATTTCACATAAACAATCCAAACTTAGTCTTAGCTCTTCATTGTTTGAATTCTCGCCATAATAAACTTGTCTAAGGCTTGACAGCTATATTTCAACAGGAATGACTGCTTCTGTACCAAAGGCTAGCTTGAATGGTGTTTCTCCTGTTGGTGTCCTTGCAGTCGTTCGATAAGCCTATAGTACACCTGGTAACTCTTCTGGCAATGCACCCTTTTCCCCCTCAAGTTGAGCTTTGATGAGTTTGAGCAAAGTACAATTTGTGACGTCTGTCTAACCATTCGCCTATGGATGGCCAGGTGACGAGTAATGGTTCTTTATACCTAGCTCTCCACAGAATTCTATGAACTTTTGGCTATCAAATTGTCGTCCATTGTCAGAAATGATTGCCTTTAGGATTCTAAATCTACATGCAATGTTCTTCCAAACGAAGTTTTGTATCTTGCTCTCTGTGATTATTGCCAATGGTTTTGCTTTGATACATTTCATGAAATAGTCAATAGCAACAAATAAAAACTTAACTTGCTTCTTACCTTGTGGTAGGGGGCCAACGATATCAATCCCCTAGGTTGAGAATGGCCCTGGGGAAGAGATGCTCGTCATTAGTTTCCCTAGAAAATGCTACACATTTCCAAACCGTTGACATTTATTGCATTTTTGTATGAGCTCAACTACATCCTTTTGCATGGCCGGCCAAAAGAAGCCTGCTTTGATTGCCTTCTTGACTAGAGATCAGGGTCCCGAATGGTTCCCGCATATACCTTCATGGATTTCCCGCAATACATACACTACTTCTTCTAGATTTAAACATTTCAAGTAGGGCAATGAAAATCCCTTCTTATAGCGTTCGTCATTCATGACAGTGAATCTTGTGGATCTAACTTTAACCTTCTTTGCTTCAGGCAGGTTTGATGGAAGCTGGCCATCTTTGATATAAGAAAGGATTGGATCGATCTAGGTACGTGACTACCAAACTGGGAAGGCTTGGAATCCTTCTATGCTTTGGACCGTCTATACCTCTATATATAACCAAGGTTTCTTTGTAGCGTCATCAGTCGATGCCAACTTGGCCACCTCGTCAACATCTGAATTGTTCTCCCGCAGGATTTTTTTGAACCTAACATCATTAAAATAATCAACCAATTGGTTTGTTAGCTTCAAATACCTCTTCATTCTTTCCTCCTTTGCTTCATATTCACTGGTTATCTACCCAACAACCAGCTTGGAATCAATTCTCAGCCTTATATTCTAGACTCCTAGAGCTTTTGCTATCCTTAAGCTGGTGAGGATTGCTTCATACTTTGCTTCATTGTTTTTTGTTGAAAATTGGAATTGAATTCCATATTTAAGGACATCCTTCTCAGGTGAGGATACAATTACACCAACACCTCCGAGCCTTGTAACAGATGAGCCATCTGTGTACATTGTCCAATATTCTGCTTTTGGATTAGGGTCTGGAAGATTAAATTCAATGATAAAGCCTGCTAGTGCTTGGGCTTTGATTGCTATCCTTGGCCTGTATTCGATATCAAACTGGCTTAGTTCAATCACCCATTGGACCATGCGACCTGCTGCATCTGGTTTACTCATGGCCTTTTGGATGGGTTGGTCCGTTATTACTATGATGGTCTGAGCCTAGAAGTACGGACGAAGCTTTCTCGAAGTGACGATCAAGGGCAAGGCCATCTTCTATATTTGCAGATATTTTATTTCAGTAGCTTGAAAAGCTTAACTAGTGTAGTAAACAAGTCGCTGAACCCTGAACTCTTCACAAATCAAGGCTGAGCTAACAGCCGTCTGCGATACAACCAGGAATAGAAACAGATCTTCCCTTTCTATAGACGGACTTAAGAGTTGTGGTTTAGCCAAACACTCCTTGAAGCTCTAAAAGGCTGCTTCACACTCTTCTGTCCATTGGAAGACTTGCTTAAGAGTTTTGAAAAAAGGGAGGCACGTATCAGTAGCCTTGGAGATGAACCTATTTAGAGCTATGACCCATCTAGTTAGTCTTTGCATCTCCTTCACTGTCCTCGGCGAGGCCATATCATGTATAGCTTTTACCTTCTCTAGATTAACTTCGATCCTTTGTTGAGAGACCATGAAACCGAGAAACTTCCCCAATGAAACTCCAAATATACATTTAGTAGGATTGAGCTTCATTTGATATTTACTTAAGGTATCAAAAGTCTTTTGAAGGTTGTCAAGGTGAGACCTTGCCTCCTTACTCTTTACGAGCATGTCATTCACATAGACTTCCATATTCCTACCTATTTGCTTGCTGAACATCTGGTTCACTAGTCTCTGGTACGTGGCTCCTGTGTTCTTTAGCCCAAACATCATGACTTTATAACAATACAAACCCTAACTGGTTACAAATGCAGTTTTATCGTGGTCTTCCTTATTAATGAAAATCTGGTTATAACCTGGAAAAAAATCCATAAAGGTTAGTAGTTCATATCTAGTTATTAAATCAACGAGTAGGTTAATTCTGGGAAGAGGAAAACTGTCTTCCGGGCATGCATTATTTAAATCTGTGAAATCCACAAACATCCTTCATTTTCTGTTGGACTTTTTCATCATGATGACATTGGCAAGCCATTCGGGGTAGTAAACCTCTCAAATAAAGCCTGTAGTTAGGAGCTTCTCTGCCTCTTCTGTGAGTACGTTGTTTTGTTCAAGGGCAAATACTCGTCGCCTTTGTTGGATAGGCTTCTTCATTGGATTGACATTGAGACGATGCTCTATCACATCGCCATCCATTCCTGGCATATCTTCGTGGCTCCATGCAAAGACATCTAGGTTCCTTTTCAAGAAATTCACCATTTCCTTTTTCAGGGATGACTGAAGCTCCTTTCTTACCTTGGTAGTTTTCAAAGGATCACCCTCTACCAACTCTACATTCTCTACCTCTTCAATATGCTTTGTCGGTTCTTCCTCTGCCATCCAGGTGTGGTTTTCTTTGGATGCCAATACTGCTTGGTAACATTCCTTGGCTAAGAGCTGACCTCCACCGATTTCTTCAATCCCTTGAGGGGTCAGAAATTTCACCTTTAAGCAGTATGTAGCAGTTACAACCTTGAGACTATTAAGAGTTGGTTATCTCAGAATCATATTGTAAGATGAAGGGCAATCAATGATTAGAAAGTCTAGCTCCTTTGTTACCGGTGTTGGATAACTCCTTGCCATGATCGAGAGGTTGATCCAACTTCATTTGTTGATATGCTATCATGTACATCACATCCACCGAGCTTCCATTGTTTATCAAGACCCTTCTGGTATTGTTCCCTTCGATCGTTAGCATGATAATAAGTGGGTCGTCATTTGTTGATATGCTATCATGTACATCACATCCACCAGGCTTCCATTGTCTACCAAGACCCTTCTGGAATACACAATCCCTACTGAAACTGACGAGGGGAGATCCAAAAGGTCAGAGTTGTTTTGGATCCAACTTCATTTGTTGATATGCTATCATGTACATCACATCCACCAGGCTTCTATTGTCTACCAAGACCCTTCTGGTATTGTACCCTTCGATCGTTAGCATGATAATGAGTGGGTCATCATGTGGTTGCCTGACTCCTCTCGCATCTCGTTCAGAGAAAATGATGTCTTCATCTCTTGAGTGTCGATGCTTTGCTACTGGATTCTTTACATGAATGTTATTGATTGCCTCTGAACTGCCTTTCTCAAGGACCTATATAATCTCCTGCGACTGGCCCACCAGTGATCATCCTTATTTCTCCTATGGCCTGTGTTGAACAATATGTATACTTTACTAGAGGTCATATAGACACATACCTTTGGTGGAACGGATCACCTAATTGCCGGATCTTGTTCTTTGCTTGCTTTACGAACTCCTCACGATCTTTCTTTGTGGAACACCTCCAAGTCGCAGGAAAGGCTACTAGAGTCTCTCCTAATTTCCACGCTCCAAATTCTAGGGAACAGTAGATGATGTCCCAGAGAGATGGCTTATTTTGAGAGAGCACTCAAAACTATACGTATGTTCACTCATTGTGTCTAACCTATATCTGACTGATGTAGGAGTATTTAAATACTGGTAGAGATTCACTTACTATCAGATATATGTGATCCCTAAAAGATCTCATCTTTTTAAGTTTCAAATTACTCCACCACTAATATTGATAACCCATATCAATATCTATTAAGTTTAAATTATCCCACTACTAATATTGATAACTCATATCAATATCAGTTAGTTTAAATTTAAACTTACTTATCAGATAATCCATGTGGACGGTCCATGGGCCATGGTTTATGGGTTGGATCAAAACCAGCCCAATTTCTAACATCTCCCACTCGTCCACACTAGGTACTACAATTAAAACTGGCTCCTCTCAATCTCTTGTCCCATCCTCTCTTTATACAGAAAAATGGAGTGTGCGACCTGACGAGAAGGTGTAGGGTAGGAGTACTATATTAAGTCACCATCTAAACTAATATAGTACATCACTCATAGTATCTCGTCTATGCCCCAGATTATTTGATCACACCTGATCAAGTTTCTTTAATCCCTCGTGAGTTCAAAACTCAAAGCAGAACTTGATCCAATACCATATGATATGCTCATGATTATGTTGAAAAACAAATTCCTCATAATCGCCCGGGCTATGAGCCATAAAATAAATGGTGTGTTCTAAATAATCTTCCCCAGACACTTATGTCAATTCATTTACACTTGACCGCTTTCCTAGACATGCTTCGCGAGACCGTATATATCATGGCCCTGAGATGACATGCTAAAGTAGCGACATCAAACATTCACTTCATGACATAGTTCTAGGTCGAAAAAAAAAAAGGGCACAGAATGGACCATATAATGGTCGAATAGGGCTCACATAGTGACGGAGTAGGGATCTATCCAATCACTCCCTTAATTGGTCGGCTATAGCACATACAGTATAATTTGTATGCTACGGTGGAGCTCCCACTCAACTGGGCTTGTCACACTCAAACACCGTACAAATCTTAGTCCAATTGCCACAAAAGCAACCAACTTGAGTTTCTTAGCACAGTTACACATCAAGTTCCTGTCCAAGATCTCACATTTGGCTTTATTCAGGCTTCATGAAGTTGTGGATACACTTCAAGTGCGACTCCTATAAGTCTCATCTTAGCCTAGCTAAGGCGACATTCATTATATTATCTTGCACGCCTCTCTAAGCGTCAAGATGATCACTTAATTGATTTATAGAAAAACAAAGTGATCACTATGTCTCATCCTGCTCACTACTCAAGCGCTAGGGTGATCGTCTATGTGAGTAGACCGATCTAAGCCTGGTGACATATTCTTAAATGTGTGCTCAGTATGCAATATCAATCAAATCACAAGATGAATCAAAATGAATAACATCATTATTGCATAAAGTATGAATAAACATAAATGTCCATAAGGTATCCAAAAACATATCAAATCCTACAAAGTCCCAAACTCCTAACATGAGCTTGAAAGGCATCTCTAGCAATGGCTTTAGTAAGTGGATCAGCCACCATCCTGCTAGTAGAGATATGTTGGAGGATCACCTCTCCTTGTGTAATAGCAAGACGAATGTAGTTATAACGAGCCTGTATGTGTTTGCTTTTACTATGATACTTAGGATCTTTAGCATGAGACAAGGCTGCCATATTATCACAATACATCTTTACAGCTTCATCTGCAAGAGATGTCACCCTTAGGCTTTGGAAAAATCTCTTTAACCAAACAGCTTCTTGTGCTGCTGCTGAACAAGCAACATACTCAGACTCCATTGTGGACAAAGCAATGCAAGACTGTTTCTTACTGCACCAAGAGATAGCTGCACCACTAAGTAGAAATGCATAACCTGTAGTGGACTTGCGCTCATCTCTATCACTGGCCCAGTCAGCATCAGAATAACCTTTCAATCTCAAATCTCCACCCTGATAGCAAAGAATGAGATCCGATGTCCCACGAAGGTATCGAAAAATCCTCTTAACTGCTTGCCAATGAACAAGTCCTGGATTACTTTGATAACGACTAACCATACCAACTGCAAAACAGATGTCTGGTCGAGTACACAACATAGCATACATCAAACTTCCAACTGCACTTGCATAGGGAACTCTTGCCATTTCTCTCTTTTCCTTTTCTGATTTAGGGCAATCTTCAAGGCTTAATGTATGTCCCTTCTCTATTGGAGTGTCTATGGGTTTGGAATTATGCATACGAAATCGCTCTAAGATCGTCTTTATGTAAGTTTCTTGAGACAAACCAAGAAGCTTCTTTGAGCGATCCCTGAAGATCTTAACTCCAAGCACATAATTAGCCTCTCCCATGTCCTTCATTTCAAAAATAGAGGACAACCACCTTTTGGTGGTGACAATCATCTCCATATTATTTCCAGCCAACAAAAAGTCATCCACATACAAAGACAGGATAAGTACACTCTTTCCTGATCGTTTGGCATACACACAATGGTCTTCTTCCATCATTTCAAAACCAATCGAAATCATAGCCTTATGAAATTTGAAATACCATTGTCTAGATGCTTGCTTTAGGCCATAAATGGAACGTTTAAGGCGATACACTTTGCGCCCTTGTTCCTTGACCTCAAAGCCAATAGGTTGATCCATATAGATCTCCTCGTCTAGTTCTCCATTGAGAAATGCAGTCTTTACATCCATTTGGAAGAGTTCCAAATCCAAATGTGCAACAATAGCTAGAATAAGGCGAATAGAGACAAATCTCACCACTGGGGAGAAAGTCTCATCATAGTCTATCCTTTCTCTTTGGGTATAGCCTTTCGCCACGAGACGAGCCTTATATTTGTCAATTGATCCATCTGCCTTGCGCTTTATTTTTAAAACCCACTTGTTTCGAATAGTCTTGCGCCCAAGCGGAAGGTCAACCAACTCCCAAACTTGATTCTTTACCATAGAATCCATCTCATTCCTCATAGCAATTATCCATTCATGTGAAGCAGGTGAAGCTAATGCTTCCTCATAGGAAGCAGGCTCTTCAAGGTCCAGTGAATCACATATAAAAGATTCCCCCTCAATCTCAAAATGACGACGGGGAATAGTTCCACGTTCACTTCTACGTACCTTGGATCCTTGTGTGTCACTATTTAGTGGTTTGCTCCCACTAGAAGCAAAATCACTCCCACTATCTTTGACGATTTCAGGATGAAGTTGTGATTCTCCACCCTCGCCCAAAGATGGTATAACACCTTCAAGTTCTTGCAGCTCATAAAGCTGAAGATCTTGTTTTGCTTCACCGATGCTTGGAAAATCATCTTCAATGAAGTTGACATCACGAGACTCTATCTCAGTCATTCCACCATTAGAATGTTCACCATACATTACATACCCCTTTGAGCTTTCTGAATATCTTATAACGATTTTCTTACTTGCTCTAGGGCCCAATTTCCCATACTTATGGGAAGTACTGTGAACAAAACTTGCACAACCCCAAGGTCGTAAGTTCTCTAAATTAGGTTTTGCACCAGTCCATAACTCATATGGTGTTGTGGGAATTGACTTAGAAGGCACACGGTTAAGGATGTAGGCAGCAGTTAACAATGCATCCCCCTAAAATGAAATTGGTAGGTTAGCTTGCGCCATAATCGATCTAACCATTTCTAATAGAGTACGATTCCTTCTCTCTACAACACCATTTTGTTGTGGAGTACCAGGAATCGTCAATTGCCTACGTATCCCTTTTTCCTCACACAGTTCCTGAAACTGTTTAGACAAATATTCACGACCCCTATCAGTACGAAAAACCTTTAGGTTCCTTTCTTTCTGATTCTCAACCTCTGCCACAAAGCGCTTAAAGCAATCTAATGCTTCAAAGCGATGGGAGATCAGATAGACATAACTGAAACGTGAATAGTCATCTATAAATGTGAGAAAATAAGAGGCGCCATGGCGTGCCTTAACATTCATAGGTCCACATATGTCCGAATGGACTAATTCCAAAGGATGAGTTGCCCTTGGAGCCTTACCAAAAGGCTTCCTACAGGCCTTTCCAGCTAGACATGGTTCACACATAGGTAGGCTTACATTAGTGATAGACCCCAATAGGCCTTCTCTAGCTAGTCTAGCCAATCTATCTTTTCCTATGTGTCCAAGTCTAGCATGCCACATTACAGAATCAGAAATATCATTATTATGAGCAATAAAAGAAAAGGAGGAATGATCTAAATCCAACATAAAGAAATTATTAGATAAATAACCATGTCCATACAAGGTTTTATTTAAATAAAAATCCAACTGAGGACCATCAAAATGGAAACTAAATCCAAGTCTAAGCATAGTAAGTACTGAAAAGAGATTACATTGGACACCAGGTGCATGAAGCACATCATGAAGAAGTAACGTACGTCCCAGACGCAATTTGAGTTGGTAGGTTCCAACTCCTATGACTTCTTCTTGAGCTCCGTTACCCAAAATAACGTACTGCGTGCCTGTTGGTATCTTTTTGTAATCCACACACCCAACTCTATCTCTGGCTATATGTTTGGTTGCTCCTGAATCTACAATCCACCCAGGAATAGTATGAGCAACAAAAACATGTGTACAAACATAAGTAATAGCAGAGTTGTTAAGAATGGATACCTTCTTCGGCTCAGTGCACTCACGAGCGAAGTGACCCTTCTTACCACAGTTGTAGCACTTGATCTTTGCCTTGTCCTTCTTAGCACGCTTGCCCTTTTGGCGCTTTGCTATCTTGCCTTCTTTAGGCCCAAGGTTACCAGCTCCTTTGGCATTCCTCCCTTGTCCTTTGCGTTTAGGCCTGAATGCCTTCCGCTGCCCAGATTGGGCGACAAGGAGGGTGTTTTGGTGCGCCCCCATGCGCTCTGCCTCAAGCTCGAGATGATGAGAAATATCAGCAAAAATCTTGATATTCTCACTATGTGTCAAAACAAGCTTCATTTGCCCCCAAGTAGGTTCAGGCAGTGAACGTATCACCGCTGTGACCTGTTGTTCATCAGAGAGATTATTGCCAGCAGCCTTTAGGTCACGGATCAATGCAGACATTGTCCTTAAATGTTCAGCTATGCTATGCTTTGAATCCATAACATATTGCTCAAACTTCAAAGTAAGAGCTTGTAACCTAGTTGCTGAAGTCCCTCCAAAGGCAATCTTAAGCTGGTTCCACATCTCTTGGGCATTTGGGTAGTTCTCAAACTCCCCAATAAGATCATTGTGCATGCTACTCAGCATAGTGAAGCGTGCACAACGATCTTTCTTAACCCAAGACTCATAGGCCTCTAAGTCACGGCGATGTTGGGCAGTATTCCCATTTTCAAGTTGCATCATCACATTGGTTAGGGTTTCAAGGACCTCTTGTTCATTAAGCAGGTATTGAATTTTTCTATGCCACATACCATAGTTGGTTCCATCTAGTTTCTCTCCCTTAGTTAGATCAGCAACTACATTCTTAGTGGCCATGTTCACTACATTCATTACACAACTACATTCATAATCATCTCTCACTATGTAAATTGGAATAACACATCTAATTGATTTTAAATAAAATTTTGTGAAGAATAAAACATCACACCATCCACATATTAAATCATACATATAACATGTGTCCATACATCTTTGTGCACAACGCATTGTGCATAGGCTCCACTATAAGCCCTATTGGTAATTTCATACAACATGCTAAGACAAAATTTGAAAATTATAGGTAACCGTGAAACACATCCCCTTACATGGCTTCCAAAATTAAATTACATAGCCAAAAACAATGGCCCAAAAAATTGCCAAAAACATTGGCCCAAAAAATTACATATTCAAGTACCCTACTACAAAGATTCTATTTGTAATTAGAAAATTGGGGATGCCACGTTACCAAATAATTTCAAAAATTGTCTTATCCATCCACAATAATAAAAAATAAAAATATACATGTCACATAAATTACCAATATAATCTCTAGCTATAGAGATGAGCCAAAAGAGTCTCATAAACCCTTTGGACACATATTTATCACATAATGCATTCATATAATATCAATTCAATCATATCACAATATGTTAAAAAGACATTATAAATTAATTCAAAAATTGAAACCATGCATAATTATACAGAAAATTAGAAAATTAATTTCACAATTTTCTCATATTATCACAGTTCTATTTTAACATCACAGTTAAAAAAAAATTGCCACTACAATTACATATAATATATATATGTCACACTACAATTACATATAATATATATAATAAAAAAAAATCCACTGTACGAGTTATGATTAACTGTGCAAGTAATATATTAAGTTTTCATATAACTCAATTCCTTTGTAACTATGTTACAAACTCACAGTATTTGTAAACAATATTACAAACCCACACAGACCCACACAGCCACTTGCGTGTGGCTTATCACTTGCACAGTTTCCTTGTTGAAGGAAGCAACAACAATACGAAATACACCAACGTGATATGCACGTTATCTTTATCAAGGTGTAACTAATAAAGTAGCATGGGGCCCTTATATTTGTATGTATCTGAAACAAGGATAGTGTTCTAGTGTAACTAACACACTAACATCAACGTGGGGCTCTATAATTTTATTATTATTATATTAGATAACCACTCAAACAATTAGTGGTTAGTGGAGCCCGCACGGTACACTATTACAAAACAATTTTCCTTTTATTGTTCATCGTCTTCCACGTTAGACATCACATTTTCAGATTTTATCAAATACAACCATAATCTTTAAAAGACCATAACTTTCTCATTTAAAGTTTAAATTAAGCATGTAAACTGTCGTTTTAAAGCTTATGGAATGTTCTTTCAAACCATTAAAAAATATTTGACATTAAATAAGATTTAATGGATCAAAATAAGCCTGTAAATTTCAGATTACATGTAAACAATAATAAAAAAAATTACAGCTTTTTATTTCTCTCTTTACATGCCATAACATGCCTAAAAAATTACAGATCTGAAAAATTAAAAATTACTTAAACTTTTAATTTTAGCATGCATATAGAATTATATATTTCTGAGATTATGGCATCATTCAAGAGTGAAAACAAGCATAAAACGACTCTGATACCAATGTTGAACAATATGTATACTTTACTAGAGGTCATATAGACACATACCTTTGGTGGAACGGATCACCTAATTGCCGGATCTTGTTCTTTGCTTGCTTTACGAACTCCTCACGATCTTTCTTTGTGGAACACCTCCAAGTCGCAGGAAAGGCTACTAGAGTCTCTCCTAATTTCCACGCTCCAAATTCTAGGGAACAGTAGATGATGTCCCAGAGAGATGGCTTATTTTGAGAGAGCACTCAAAACTATACGTATGTTCACTCACTGACTGATGTAGGAGTATTTAAATACTGGTAGAGATTCACTTACTATCAGATATATGTGATCCCTAAAAGATCTCATCTTTTTAAGTTTCAAATTACTCCACCACTAATATTGATAACCCATATCAATATCTATTAAGTTTAAATTATCCCACTACTAATATTGATAACTCATACCAATATCAGTTAGTTTAAATTTAAACTTACTTATCAGATAATCCATGTGGACGGTCCATGGGCCATGGTTTATGGGTTGGATCAAAACCAGCCCAATTTCTAACAGCCTGCAATACGCGTGGCAGCACAAACAAATTACTAAGTTAATATGCAGCGTAAAATAAATTACGGTGATTTGTTTACGAATGGGGAAAACCTATATGACAAAAACCCCATCAGGTGATTTTAAGGTCACCACTTTCGAGAATTCACTATTATCGCAACAAATAGTTACAAGTAAAGGAATCCCATTACCTTATACCAACCTACAATTGAACCTTTACCTCAATGCCCAATTAGACTTGTTTTGTAGTGACAATCTCTCATTTCAATGCATGGCTCCCAGTACGTGACTAACCAATTCGATGCGCGGATCCCAGTACGCAGCTTACACACCAACTTGAGAAGGATGTTGGCTACAAAGATCTTCAGTTCATCAACACAATGAAGGTCACGAAGCTCCTTGGTTACAAAACCCTACAGTGTACAAACACAACAGCTTCTTGAAGAGAAAGATGAACTAGGGCATATGTCTTCGGTTCACAATATGCTTGTGAAAAACTTTTGCATTGAGGTGCATCAGCTATGACAGTCCTTAAAACAATCCTTATATATGTTTAGGGTTGTGAGAAAAGAAAGCCCAAACATCTATATACGGATTGGATGAAAATTAGAACTGAAAATTTGATTTTCTTAAATCTCGATAGATACCCTATCTATTGAGCAGCTATCGAGCATCGAGCTTAAACAGCCTTTTAAACCTCGATATATATTAGCTGTCGAGCTTTAAAATCCAACACTTTTTCACTTGATTCTTGGATAGACTTGCATGGCTTTAACACTTGAACTTGAAACCTTGTTCCATGAAGCATTAAACACATTCTAGATCTACCAAATTACAAGTAAAGTGTTTTGTCAAAGGATTGGCCAATTCTATATTGACATATGTTCCTAACATGATTCACATATGTCGTAACAATCTTCCCCTTTGGAAATCCGTGACAAAACCACAACAAACAAATGAACATATGATAGAAGTCATAAATCACTCAACTCATATTCACTTGTTGAATACAATAAAATCTATCCTAACACAACCTCTTGAAAACCTTTGCATGAAGAGAGTTTATGGCAAGAAGACTTTGACAACCTGTATTTCTGAAACACTTTATAAACAAAACTCATCAAGGCATGTTAGTGTGAAACAGAAATAAAAGATTGTATAAAACAAATAAGAAGCATGTGCATAAAGAGGGAAAAGAAATAACATATGTAGAGATAGGTGAAAGAACTGTAATAACAACCTCATCATATATAGATAACATCGTAAGTATAAGGTTTGCTATCACAAAGTAAGAACAATGTATCTATAAAAGAAGAAAAGAGAAGAAATACATAAGTCCTTACTAGATCCCTAAAAAAAAAAAAAACTTCCCCTAACAAAAATCTTCTATGCTAACTCTCCCCCTATGTACATGACTACTCTCATATCCAAAACTACTTTCCCTTTTTGTCATGAATGACAAAGGGTAAGTAACTCAAGCAGTCATCTCATCGTCACTGGGCAAGCTAGCATCCTCATCCTCCTCATCATCATCATTGTCGTCAGAGTCACTATCATCGTCCTCGTCTTCAGATGCCTTTGGAGAAGGAGAGGGAGACTTTACGAAGCCACCAAGGCGAGCCTGCCGTCGAGAAATACGGCCGACACGAGTGTTCACTTGGCACAAGTCATCACTGAGTGTGTCAAGGCGAGCATCCATGTGCTGCAACTGCGCTATGACCGCCTCGAGGGTCACACCACCCGTCGATGAAGAAGGTGCAGATGTGGAAGAAGCAGAAGAAGTTGGAGGAGTCGCTGTCTCTGTCTGTGGCCGCTTTGGTCGAAGTTGGGCCTCGCTCCGTTTGAAGGTAGTAGCGTCTATGACACACATAATCGTAAAATGAGGAGACTCGGAATAGGAGATAGAAAAATGGCGAAGAAGTCTTGTGATAGCTGAAGGAAAAATGAGCCTATCACAAGTCGCTGTATCCCTATAGACATCTATAAGGGATAGAATGTGAGAGGGAAAATCAATAGTGAGTCCCTCAAGAAGGGATAACAAAAATTAAGCACGAGACTCTGTGATAGAGTTATAGTGAGACAAAGGATGAAGAACGAATGTCATCACCATGTTAAGGAACCATGGACCTTTTGCAAAGCTTGAGTAGGGGATGTTTTGACGGTCACCCTAAGAAGAAGGTGTCTCACAGAAAAGAGACAAGATTTCATCTTTGGACACAGTCCTTAGACGATCGCAGCTAGGGTAATCAGGATGCGCTACCCTAGGAACATGTAGCACCTCGGATACAATATTTGGAGTGACTACGATGCGTATACCTCGAACGCGAGTGACAAAATGAGGTACTGAATAATCGAATCCATGCATATTGGAGTAAAACTCATGTTTGATCACAGAGGGACAAGTGACTAGGATGCCACACAGTGACTCCTAACCCCTACTATAAATGACAGTGGGAAGATTAGTATCGAAAAAATTCGATAGAACGACTTGGCATTCCAAATGAATGCCTCGTCGTGAAAAGCTCTTTGAAAAGACCTTTTGGGCTTTATCATCACGAAACCAGACGTGAAAAGGAGTAGAATAAGAGGGGAAGCAGAAGAAGATGCCCCGAAACGAAGAGGGTTCCGGGACAGAGTAGATTTTCGTTTAGGTGCCATAGAGCAACTAACAAAAGAAAGAGAGAGAGAGAAAGAGTGAGAGACATGCAGAAAAGCACCAAACAGTTTAGTATCAAATGTTAGAAACAAAAATTGGTACGTATGCATGAAAAATGCATGAACATGTGACATGCAACATTAAAAGCATCATGGGCTCAGCCCAATCCAAACCTACCAGCACACAACATTTTAACATAGTAATCACACACCTAAAATGCATGAACATTGTTAAAAATGCACATGCGATACAATGCATGATGATTTAAAAATCATTTACACAAAAACCAACCCAAAAATTTGTGAAAAACTCATCAATTTTGAAAGACCCCAAATTTTTCAAAAAATCCCAAAAGTTAGGTAAAAAAAAACATGAAATGCATGATAAGAATAGAGAGAATAAGATCGTACCAGATGAAGAAATGATCTTGGGGCTGAAAACTTTTGGGTTTGAGGTTTGGTGTGAGAGAGAAAAGTTTGGGGAGGTGAAGAGACAAAAACTGTTGAGAGAGATAGGGGAGAAATGAAGAAAAATCATGCTGTCACTATATATAGACATATTCGTAGCTCGATGGATCGACAGGTGTCAAGAATTAAAATTTACCAGCAGGAGCTATTGAGAAGCTATCGAGAGGTGTCCATAGCAAAAGGGGCTCGATGGATCGAGAAGTTATCGAGAATCTATCGGGCATACAGAAACTTCCTCGATGGATCGAGAAGCTATCGAGATTGAATCTCAAGAATCTCGATGGATCGAGATTGCGATAACAGCTATAAGAAAAGAAGCTCAAGAGGCTCCATAGATAGCCTACCTGTCGAGAGGTATTGAGAAGCTGTCGAGATTGCTTAAAAACAATTTTTTGAGGAAGAGAAAAACACAGACATGAATGCAATCAAACATGCTACTCAACCAAAGATCCAAACAACATTTGAGCTCCCAAAATCATCTCTCAACAAGAAAAAAAAGTCAAGCATTTAGATCCAAAACATGCGCACACACTAAACAAGTCTAACCAATTTTATATTTCAAAAACAAGTTAAGATAGTTTAGTGAGCATACATTAACACGTATTCCTTGTGATGACCAAATTACATTGTACCTGCACATGTATCAAGAATAGCAAAGAATATTGCGTGTTGTGTGTGAAAAATATCGCAATATTGCATAAGTGTCTACATGTTATGACGATTTGAGATATGAGAAAATCACTTTAACTCACACACAATCATAATTGCTTGATGGGGACTATCACTTTTGAGGTACATCCTATAACTCCCACATCTCCTAGAAGACACGTTTGCAATCATATATAAAGAATTTTGATTCTTTTTGCTTTTATTTTTTATTGCATATTTTCTTTTAAGCAAACCATGCATGGGCATATAAGAGAGAGAAAAGAAATACCCAATGATGTTAAGCTTTTGACATTGCACTTTTGCTATGTCGAAGCATATAAATGTCATTTCATGATTGACGGACAATAGTGGTGAGATGGTTATTTATGCCTTTCTCTTAGGATTTTCTAGTCATTCTTTTCAAAAAGAGTGATACGAGTGTTAAGTACAAGAGATTACTTAATCTTACTCATCACAAACATGAGTCACAATGCTCACTTGCTTAGTTGTGCATAGAGATGCTCATCTAAGCTACAAAAGATACAAAGTTTAGAAAACTTTGTTTCAATGGCCATCCAAGGTACACGAACATACTGTTTTTGTATTTTTTTGATTTTTCAAAATTTAGATTTTTTTATTATTTTTATGAAAAAATAATAAAGCAAAATTGAAAAAAATAAACAAACAAAACATGGTAAACAAAGCAATGCATAAAACTAGACTGACTCAGAACAAGAAAGCAAAACACACAAGTAATGCAACATCAAAAAACAAGAAGGAGAGAAAGAGAAAAAGTGACTAAATCACTTGGAGCATTTTTCCTTCCACACCTTGAAAGAACCTTTCCATTTAGCAAACCCTTGATCCGGTGGTGAGGGGGAAGAATTGAAACCGTTTAAGTTCGAAAGGAACATGAAGGCTTTGAGTAGATCTCCAAGAGGAGTAAAAGAGGATGGAAACTGATTCCGGTTTCCTGATGAGATCATACTGTTACTCTGTTGAGTGGTTAACCACTTATAGCAATTTGGTTGAGTATGTCCTGAAGCTCCATAGTGATGACAAAGACGCTGCTTCTTCTGTTTAGACTTTTGAGTGTTTCCCTTCTTAGCCCTAGGGTTTTTAGTTTTTTATTTATTATCCAGCTTAGGGGATACTCCTAAGATAGATTTACCCTTGTCTATGTTCTCAATAGCTAACACGTTTTTCACATCATTGTTTTCAGATTCAATATTATTAGTAGGAGAAACAAAAACAGTAGTACTAGTAGAAGCAATACTAGGAGAAGAGAAATCATACCCTAAACCGGTTCGATCAGAAGCAAAATTTCTGAATTCTGAGCATCTTGTCAAGTTTTGCACTTGAAGTCCTTTTCCAACTAAGCTCTGACTTGGAACAACTCTACCGCAAGCTTTTTGGTCTTTTCAGCCAAGAAATTGTTCTCAAATTGTAATGCTCTAATAGTTTGATTGGCTTCATCAAACTTTGCAGAAAGCTCTTCTCGATAAATTTCCAAATCCTTTAGTATTGGCGTTCTTCATAAACTTTTTGAATTGCCGGGTGATATAGGATTTCATCTTAGAATCTTCATTGTCTGAAGACTCATCATTGTCTTAGCCTTTAATGCCATGCTCTTGCCCTTACTAGATTTCCCAATCCTTGTCAAACCCAACTCATAGGTCTGCAGATTGCCAACCAGCTCTGTCAAAGGAATTTTGTCAATATCCTTCGATTCCTTAATTGCGGTGATCTTGGCATGAAATATCTCAAGTATAGATCTAAGCACCTTTCTAACAATCTTGGGTTCGGGAATGGTTTCCCTAAGATTAAAGACTGAGTTCACTATGTCCTTGAGCTTGGCATAGAACTCATCAAATGACTTATCCTCATCCATCTTAATCTCTTCAAAGGTCGTGGTAAGCCTTTGAAGTTTTGAATCCTTGACAACCTTGGTTCCTTCATAGGTTGTTCGGAAGATGGTCCATGCTTCCTTCGCAGTTTCAGTAGAGGATATCTTCTTGAACTCCTTATTCATGACCACACTAAATAAGCATTCAATGCCCTGTTGTTGAAGTTTGCCGCGTTAATCTTAGCATCATCCCTATCGGCTGGTGCTTCCTTTGGCTTGGTCCAGCTTATCTCCACAGCTTGCCACACTTTCTCATCTAAAGACTGCAAGAAAGCTCTCATGCGTACTTTCTAGTAAGCATAATTAGTGCCATCAAATAAAAGAGGTATAATAAGAGACTGTCCTCTTTCCATGACAAACAGGGGTCAATGGATCACACAGCAGAGATTAACCCTAATCAAAGTGTGCCTGCTCTGATACCACTTGATAGGCTAGGAATGTATTGACCCATTGTGATAAATTAACCAATTAATTAGCCAAGTGAATTAATTAAGTTAATTAATATGCAATACGCGTGGTAGCACAATCAAATTACCAACTAAGTTAATATGTAGTGGAAAATAAATTGATACGTTAATTTGTTTATGAATAGGGAAAACCTATACGGCAAAAACCCCATCGGGTGATTTTAAGGTTACCATTCTCGAGAATTCACTATTATCACAACAAGCAGTTACAAATAAAGGAGTCCTAGTACCTTATACCAACCTACAGTTGAACCCTTACCCCAATACCCAATTGGACTTGTTCTGTAGTGACAATCTCTCATTTCAATGCACGGCTCCCAATATGTGACTAACCAATTCAGTGCTTGGATCCTAGTACGCGGCTTACACACCAACTTGAGAAGGATGTTGGCTGTAAAGTTCTTCAGTTCATCAACACGATGAAGATCATGAAACTCCTTGGTTACAAAAACCCTACGGTGTACAAGCACAGCAGCTTCTTGAAGAGAAAGATGAACTAGGGCATATGTCTCAAGTTCACAATATGCTCATGAAAAACTTTTGCATTAAGGTGCATTAGTTGTGACGGCCTTTAAAACAATCCTTATACATGTTTAGGGTTGTGAGAAAAGAAAACCCAAACATCTAGACACGGATTGGATGAAAATCAGAATTGAAAATCTGATTTTCTTAAATCTCGATAGATACCCTATCTATCAAGCAGCTATTGAGTATCGGGCTTAAACGACCTTTTAAACCTCAATAGATACTAGCTGTCGAGATAGCTGTCAAGCTTTAAAATACAGCACTTCTTCACTTGAATCTTGGACAGACTTGCATGGTTTTAGCACTTGAACTTAAAACCTTGTTCCTTGAAGCATTAAACACATCCTAGATCTACCCAATTACAAGTAAAGTGCGTTTTGTCAAAGGATTGACCAATTCTATATTGACATATGTTCCTAACATGATTCACATATGTCCTAACACATATACCCAAAATTTAGAGTTGCATTACATGCATTAATTCATTCATTGCATATTATAAAATGATCTTGAGGTTCTAATGATCACGACGGTATGTCTAATTTTCAAATCGGACCATCGGATTGAAAGATATCGCATGATCAAGTTTACACGGTCTGCATGCATTTTGTTTAGATGGAACCAACCACGCATGATTAAGTTAAATTAATTTTGATTGGTTGAGCAATTAAAATTACTTAAATAATTTTGTGATTGGTTGTTGGTCAATGTGAAAAATAGACTTGCTTGCTTGGGAATAAAGTGGATAATCAGATAACAACAAAATTGTGGATAATCAAGACTTTTTTGAAGTGTTTATCTACGAGATTGTCACGCCCCGAATCCAAGTAAGAGCTAGGCACGTGACAACAGCCATACACTTATAAAGTTTACACCCTACAAGTGTATAAGGTTCTCTTAACAAATAGGAATTATCCTCAAGAAAATTCCATCAAGAAATTTAAAAATATCCTCAATAAAGCAATTCTTAAAAGATCTCCAAATAATAATCTTCCAACATCAAATAAAAATAAACTAAATCCTTTAAATCCAAAGGACAACACAAATGGTCATCTTAAGCATAAAAGTTCAAATCTTATTCCATTGATTTCCCAGGCTTCACTCATGCGCACATCCCAATGGAAGTCTAAACATATGCTACTCCTCTTGATCAAAATCTGAAAGGTGAAAGAGGGGGGTGAGTTGGCAACTCAATAAGTAACCAAATCCAAATAAGTTCTATCCAGCAATAGATCTGTAAAGTAATAAGATGTAATATGAATCTTCAAAAGTTATAATATGCTATGGGTTTTCAAAAATAGCTTAAGAACTTTCATAATCTTAAAATAATACTAGCAAATAGATCACATACTTTAATCTTACAATTATCTCATAGATGGTTTAGAACGTAGTTAGTTTTTTTTTTTTTTTTTTTTTTTTTTTTTTTTTTTTTTTTTTTTTTTTTTTTTTTCTATATATCAAAAACTATAATTTACAATAGGTTCCAAAAACACATAAGCAGTTTTAATGACTCAAAATAGTTAAATATTCAAATGTAATTCTTATTCTTAACAATCTTATGACTATGGTCACGCTATGTCCCCGTGACTGGGCATCAGAGTACCAATGAATAACCCCCATTGGCTGGGTATCAGAGTACCAATGAATAAACCCCATTGGTTTGGGTATCGGAATACCAATGAATAACTCCCATTGGCTGGGTATCAGAGTACCAATGAATAACTCCCATTGGCTGGGTATCAGAGTACCAATGAATAACCCCCATTGGTTTGGGTATTCGAATACCAATGAATAACCCCCATTGGCTGGGTATCAGAGTACCAATGAATAACCTCCATGGGCTCGGGTATCAAAATCAAATCATAGTAAAATTGTTCAGAATCATATATATGTCATAGTTTCTAATAAAAATCTATCTTATTCAAATACATATATATAATCATGTATTCTATGTTCAAATATATTTGTGATATTTCTAAATTCCTCACTTTAATTCAATATTGCTAAAAACACAATTAAATAAAAATAAATCTTATATTCAATGCTCATATTCATTGGTGGAAATTCTTCATTCTTAACTCTTTACTTTGAATAAGTAGCTAAAGACAATTAAATAAAATACATCATATATTCAGTAATCAGATATATTTGTGATAATTCTTTACTTGAAATCAGAAATACAATAGAAGTAAATTGTAACAACTGTAAACAAATTTTCAGTAGTTAAAATACGCAAAGTAAAACCAATTAGGATAAGGTTACTTACCTTAACTAGCTCACCACAAGAACTTCTCCCTAACACTTACTTTAAAATCCTTAGATCTCACCTAAAAATTTATGAGCACAATTTACTCAATAATCAAATAATTGAAGAAAGACTTATAATTGTACCCAACCAAAAAGACTATTAAAAATATTCGTAATTGTCTGCTCATTTCACCCCCAAAATTCAACCTAATCATAATATTATATATATATATATATATATATATATATTCGGCGTAAATGCACTTTTAGTCCCTACATTTTGACGTTTTTCCATTTTAGTCCCTATATTTTATTTTTTCCACTTTTAGTCCCTAAACCAATTAACGCGTTTCATTTTGGTCCTTTCCGTCAGTCAACCGACGGAAATAGCTGAGGTGGCAGCCGGAACAATTAAAATATTATAAAAAAATGCCACATCACCATGACACATCAGCATATAAATTAAAAAAATTAATTTATTAAGTTTAACAAAATTTAAAAACATAAAAACAAAATTTAAAACATAAAAATACCCAATCAAATAAAAAAAAAAACATAAAAATTCATCAAATTTGAATCAAACACACAAAAAATCCAGATCAAATTTGAATCAAACCCATTTCTCTCTCTTCATTCTCTCATCTCTTCTTCCTCTCTCTCTCTCTCTCTCTCTCTCTCTCGCTCTCTCTTCTCATCAAACCCATTCTCTTCAAGGTTGAAACCCATGGTCACGAACACCATCACTAGAGCCACCCATGGCCGGATCCACTGTCCAGTCTACTGCAAGCCACCACCCACTCTCTTATTATTTCTCTTCCCTCTCTTCCTTCTCTCTCTCATTACAGATCAGCGGATGGTGTCGAGATTGGTGTTTGGGGTTTGGTTGTTTGAAGATTGACATTTGAGGCGTGGAGATCAGCCTTTGACGTAGTGGAGATCGGCGTTTAGGGTTTCTATGGGCCGTGCAAATCAGCGTCGGCATGGTGGAGATCGGCGGGTTGTGGAGGTTATGGGCTATGTGGGTCGTGTGGTGGTAGTTTTGGGATGTGTGGGTCATATGGTAGAGGTGGGTTGTGTGGCGGTGGTGGTGGCAGTTTCTGGGTTTGGTTGGATGGTGTCGAGATTGGCGTTTGGGGTTTGGTTGTTTGAAGATTGGCATTTGGGGTGTGGAGATCGGCCTTTGACGCCGGCAATTTTCAAGCTCGGTTGAAAATCAAATACCCAAACCCAAAAAATGAAACCAGAAAAAAAAAAAAAAAAAATCAAAGAGCCGAGTTTGATTCAACGAGCTGAGTTTGGCTGGGTTTTTCTAGGTTTGAGATTTTGAGTTTGAGTTTGAGGTTTGGCTGGGTTAAAGCAGTATAACAAACATAATTCTTATCACATGTGATTATGCCCAGATATTTAAGGAAAGATTTAACACAAACAACAAATGGCAAAGACAGCAAGCAGATAAGTTGACTAATAAGCAAAAAGATTTTCCAAGAATCCATGACAACAGGGGTCAAGGATCAGCTCAGAGATAAAAAATCTCTAACAAGAGAGCAACCCGCTCTGATACCACTTGAACGGTTTTAGACCCCTTAAACCACAACTAGATTGCGTAGCCTAGTTAATTAGCCAAGTTGTTACTTAGTCAAATTAAGCAAATCTAGGTTAAAGCAATCAAACAATCATATCAAAAGAATAAAGCAGCGGAAAAATAAATAACACAATGATATGATCACCCAGGAAACCACACGGAAAAACCTGGGGAGGATTTTACCCACCGATCCTCAAGGTAAAACAGAATCCACTAAGAAAGAATTGAAGTTCTTACAAAAGGACTTACAAGCTCCCCGCTTGACTTCCTAATGCTACCCACCAGTAGTAACTTCCTGACACGACCACGCACAGGCTCCGAGTCCACGGACTACTTCTTTCTTTGAATTCCTCAATTAGCTACAAGCACCCATGCTTGATATTCTTTAAGCTTCAAAGGCAGCAACCAAGTTGATCATCAAGATGTTGAAGTAATCTCAATCTTGAAAAACCCTAAGCTTTGTGTAAAGGAAAGCTCCTCTAGATCTCACAAGAGATTTACACAAAACCGCAATGTATGAGCAACAACACAACTTGTGCAACTCTCAAAAACATGGCTAGGGTTTGCCTTATATACTTAGGGCAAAAACATAAAACCCTAAACGTTTAAAGAGTTAGGGCTGAGTTGGAAATTCTGTAGAAAATGTATCTGGGCCGATTTTCGATCGATCGAATCTATTCCTCGATCGATCGAGCCAGGCCGAAATGCCCCAATGCATCTGCAGTCACTCGATTCTAACTTTACAATATTTTATCAACTTTGAGCAAGCCTAAACAAGACTAAGTACATTGTTTTGATCATGGTTTGCCAAGATTACAAATTAGAGTTCTAAATACATAAATTCCTAAACCTTTAGAACCTAACAAACTCCCCCTTTGGCAATTCGTGACAAAACACAAATTAAAAGCTCAAAGTTTACAAGTAAAAAGCCTTTTACAAAATAATGCTCATAAACTAAAATTCAACCCTAACTACCATCCATCGGTTGCAAGTGTAGACAGCAGCTTTGTTGAATCAACCTGTATATTCCTGAAATACTCAACAAACGCATAAACGCATGTGTGACAGAAAATAGTATGTAAACAGGTATAACATTCTTGTAAGATTCACACAACACAAAATAAAGATATATATCAATGAATCAACTCATAAATATAAATCAATAAGCAGTGAATCATAAGACAACAAGAATGAAATAAAAATCATGTATATCAATATATCAATCAATGTTACTCCCCCTAACATGAATATCCCCAAAAAGGATATACAGAGTGAAGCACCTAGATACAATCTAATAAACTCCACAAACTAACAAAAACAATCTCATGCTATCAAAAAAATATCTCCCCCTAACTACAAAAACTCCTCTACAAGTCAAAACTCCACTCCCCCTTTTTGTGACGGAATGCCAAAGGGCAATCACAAGTCGCCATCAAAAGGAGGTGGTGAGGGTGAATGAAGATGCGCAAAGTCGGCTCGCAGAGCTCGCATCTCATCTAGCAAATCCACCAAAATCTGACCATGAGCCGCCTGAATGGTCATGACAGTCTCCAGGGTACGACGAACATTGAAGTCATCCGAAGGAGGTGGAGAAATAGCAGCAGCAGCCACATCAGGATCAAGAATATCCTCACCAACAGGACCTGTAGAAGAAGAAGGAGGAGGAGGAGGAGCACTACTAGATGGTTCAGACCTAGGGTGTTTAGAACCAGCTCGAAGATGAGCGGCCCTTTGTCTAAGAAAAGACGCACCTATGGGAGCTATCACATGAACGGGCTCAGAAGTAGGGAAATCCTCTAAACCAAGATGAAGTAAAATCCTATGAATGAAGATAGGATGAACTAGAGCATGAGCTGTAGATGAACTCTTATAAACTTCGTTCAAAGAACGAAGAAAAAGATGAGGAAAACTAATAGGAGCATCAGTCACAAGAGCATACAAAAATACACACCTCTCAAGAGGAATGGTGTACAGATGAGAAATAGGCCAGAGAGAGTGACAAGCTATCCTAAAGAAGAGATAGACAGTCTCAGGAAGCTCAGCAGTGGTGATCCAGAACCCCACTAGATAGAAGACCCAGTGATGTAAGACATGACATCACTCAACTCTGGTGACTCATCATAGGGATAGACAGGATGCCGAACCAATGGTACCCCAAGAGCACCAGCCACTACTTGAGGAGTAATGGAGTACTCTACGCCTCGTATCCAACTCCTAACTAGAGTGTTGGAATCATAGATGCGGATAGAGATGTTCGAGAAGAACTCTCTAATCAAGGTAGCCGGAGGTGGAGGATCAGACACATCTAACAAAGGCAACCATCCCCTACGCTCAAAGTTTGCCCTAATGGCAGGATCAAGCTCATCTAGTATAACTGAACGTTCAGCCCAAATTTTTCTCTTAAGGTTTAGAGTCACATAAACCTCTTGGTTTTTCTCACTAGGGAACCTCTCACTATCAAAGGAAGGTGGGGGGTGGTGAAGGAGAGGGAATAGTCTACGGGCTCTAGTCTTCCTAGGCATGGTGCTAAGGAAAGGACAGAAACACAAAGAGAAAACCAAAAAGAACAAAAACACAACCAAGGGCAGATTGCAAGTTAGCACAAAACAACAATACAATAAAAATCTATATGATGCATGAACAAAAAACAATGTTATGATGCATGAACTAAATGCAGTAAACACGTTCAAATTAAGTTCAATTACATAAAATTGGCTTGAACATAGAGTTTCTTAACAAAAATCCTAAAAATTTGAAAATCACTTGAAAAATTTTGCAACAAATTGATGAATTAATCATTACACAATGTTGAAAACAGATTAGAATAACTAATTTCATCAAATCAACAAGCCAATTTCGTCAATTAAACTCAATTGAACAAAAAGCCCCAAATCGGATCAATTAGGAACCCTAGAATTTTCAATTTTTCATCAAACCCAAAATTGATCAAATTAAACTGTTAAGATCATGTCTATGATGTGTCCCCACAAAAACCCATTGATCAATTTCACAAAATTAGGTCTGAATCATCACAAATCCCAAATAGAAAAAGGTCCGAAAATCACCCTTAAAATGCATGAAAAATGCATGAAATAAGGAAATAAACTCAAAAAGGAAGGACAAAACAGACTTACCGACTTGAGGAGAGAGATATTTTGCAAAAAATCCGGAGGAAAACGACAAAAAATTGGAATAGTTGAGCTTGCCAAGTCGGAGAGAGAGAAAAGTCTTGAAAAAGTTTTGAAAAAGTAATTTGAAAAAGTCAGATCTGAAGTTTTTAAAAAACCTTTTCCACGATCTTCGATCGATCGAAACTTACATTCGATTGATCGAATGTGACAGTTATTTTAGAACAATCTGGGACACTTTTTCGATCGATCGAAAATCAGTCTGGATAGATCGAAATGGGCAGAGGCTCACTAAATTTTGAGAAAAATCACTGTTTTGAGAAATACAAACCCAATTTTGAAAACAACTCCTCAAAGCATTTGAACAATGAAATCAAAGTGCATGAGTATGTGATGGAATGCTTTTTCCAAAACCCAAATTTTTAAAACCCAATTTTCTCAAAAACAAGTTTCAATCATTCTCCCATTTAATTCTCTCAAGCAACAAATATGATGTGCACAAATCTCAAGATATTTTCAAACTTGGTTGGTCAGACCAAAAACATACACACTAGCATGTACAGTGAGACTATCACCTAAAGAGTTACATCCTATAACTGCCACATCTCCTAGATCAAAAGCTTGCAATCATGTAAGTTTCTTGCATTTTTGCCTCTTATTTATATGAATTGGCATTCAGCCTAATAGTACACACCGGTTTGAATTAAGTGAATTGGCATCAAGCCTAATAGTACACACAAGTTTTAATTTAATTGAGGCTACACCTTATGTTCTTTTTGTGCATGTGCTACACTTTCTCGAGTACAAAATCTTATGATATGCACCATGGTGTTCATGATTGGCTAGTGAACAGTGGTGAGATGGTTATTTATGCCTTTCTCAAAAGGATCAAGTCCGACAGTCAAAGAACAAGTGATTTCATGATTAAGGCAAAGTGATTAAAAATTACACACATCTTTCCCACACAATATGCACTACAAAGTTTCAACTAGTCAAGTGCAGTAAATAAGCTCATCAAGGTTAAACAAGGTACACAAGACATGACATGTGTAAAAAGATTGACCAACCTTGTTTTTCAAAAATCAAGAAAAATAGTGTGCAACATAGGTTTTGCTTTTCCCCTTCTTTTTTTATTTTTTTTATTTTTTATTTATATTAAAAGAGAAAAAAAATAAATCCTAGAATGAAATGCATGTATGCAATGCAATGCAAGTCCTAGAACAAAAAACACAAAAACCAAAGAACAATGGTCACAACAGAATAGAGCAATGAAGCACAAGGACCAAGAAGGCCAAAAACAACTAGGGACATCGAAGCACACAAATCACTTGACGAAGTGTCTCAAACTTACTTCCATCAAGCGGTTTGGTAAAGATGTCAACGTTTTGACGATCAGTAGGGATATATTCAAGAACAACAATTTTCTTTTCAACCAAATCCCTAATGAAATGATATCTAAGCTCAATGTGATTGGTCTTAGAATGCTGAATATGATTCTTAGATATATCTATAGCGCTAGAGTTATCGCAATAGACAACCATGGTATCTTGAGGAATCCCATAATCACCCAAAAGTTTTTTCATCCAAAGGAGCTGAGAACAACAACTCCCAGCGGCAATATATTCTGCCTTAGCAGTGGATAGAGAAACATAATTTTGTTTCTTACTCATCCAAGCCACAAGATTGGCTCCTACATAAAAACACCCTCCAGTGGTGCTTTTTCTATCATCAGCATTCCCAGCCCAATCAGAATCAGAAAAACCAGCAAGAGACAAATTTGATTCCTTACTATAAAATAATCCATAATCACAGGTTCTACTCACATATTTTATAATTCTCTTAACAGCATTTAAATGAGAAACCTTAGGATTAGATTGGAATCTAGAGCAAACACCAACACTAAAAGATATATCAGGACGACTAGCAGTCAGATACAAAAGACAGCCTATCATGCTTCTATACAAAGTAACATCAACAGACTCACCTGATGGATCAATTGTTAATTTTGCATTAGCAGCCATCGGTGTTCTAGCATGAGCAGCCTTGTCCAGTCTAAATCTTTTAACTAAATTTCTTGCATATTTAGCTTGATTGATGTAGATTCTTGTCTCTATTTGCTTTACCTGCAATCCCAAAAAGTAAGTTAGTTCTCCAACCATGCTCATTTCAAACATCGCTTTCATTTCATTTGCAAAAGAATGAGCAAGAGAATCATTAGTAGCACCAAAAACAATGTCATCAACATAAATTTGAGCTACAACAAAACCAGTCTTATCCTTTCTTATGGAGAGAGTTGTATCTGCAGATCCCCTTTTGAATCCATGCTCAGTGAGATATGCAGTCAGTCTGTCATACCAAGCCCGAGGAGCTTGTTTCAACCCATAGAGAGCTCTCTTCAATTTGTAGACATCATCAGGTCTGTGAGGATCTACAAAGCCTTTAGGTTGTTCAACATAAACTTCTTCTTGTATCATTCCATTCAAGAAAGCACTCTTGACATCCATTTGATATAGCTTGAAGTTTAGATGACTAGCTATGGCCAACAGTATTCGGATGGATTCTAACCTTGCTACTGGTGCAAAAGTCTCATCAAAATCAATTCCTTCCACTTGTGTGTACCCTTGTGCAACAAGTCTTGATTTGTTTCTGATCACAGTGCCATGTTCATCTGACTTGTTCTTAAAGATCCACTTAGTTCCAATCACATGTACATTCTTCGGTCTAGGAACTAATTCCCATACATCATTCCGAACAAATTGATGAAGTTCTTCATGCATGGAATTTACCCAATCAGCATCTTGAAGGGCTTCATCTACCTTCTTCGGTTCAAATTGGGACAGATAACATGAGTGAGTGATCACATTCAAGGCTTTTGATCTCAATCTCATGTTATCATTCAGACTACCCAAAATATTTGTGGAAGGATGATTCAATCTCACTCTAGAGGACGGCCGTTTAACAAGAGATGTTGTGGTATCTTTCTGTTCAAATGGAGGACTAAGCTCACTTTGTACCTGTCGAGTATCCCGAACTAGAGTGGATGGTTCTGAACTTGATGGTACTGAGACTGTATCATTCAACACCAACAGCTCTTCCTCACTATGTTTCCCAACATACTCAGTAAGAGGAGAATCATTAACTTCTAAAGACTTATCTTGAGCAGGAACAGTGCTTTCTGAAGATGCTTCTGAACACACTTCATCATTTATCACGACATTTGAAGATTCCATGACTGTTTTGGTTCTCAGATTGTACATTCTATAAGCTCTACTAGTGGAAGAGTATCCTAGAAAGTATCCTTTGTCGCTCTTGACATCAAATTTTTCTAGGTTCTCTCTATCACGTAGAATGTAACAGTCACTGCCAAATACCCTGAAATATTTGACAACAGGTTTCTTCCCTCTCTAGAGTTCATAGGTAGTCTTCTTGGAATCAGGTCTAAAATACACCCGGTTGAGTGTATGGCAAGCAGTGTTGACTGCTTCTACCCAGAAAGACTTTGGCAAATTTTTGTTGTGTAGCATGACTCGTGCCATCTCCTGAACAACCCTATTTTTTCTTTCCACAATCCCATTCTGTTGAGGAGTCTTGGGAGATGAGAATTCTTGGTGAGTGCCTTGCTCATTGTAGAAAGTAGCCAGCTTGGTATTCTCAAACTCTCTTCCATGATCACTTCTGATTCTGGCTATCATAGTATCTTTCTCAACCTGCAATTTCTTGCACAAATGGACTATCTTCTCAGGAGCTTCAGCTTTATCCTTCAACAGTACAGCCTAAGTATATCTAGTAAAGTCATCCATAACAACTAGAATATACTTCTTTCCACCCAGACTTTGAACTCTGGCAGGACCCATGAGATCAATGTGTAGTAACTCTAAAGGTCTTGACGTTTGAACACTAGTCACAGATGGATGCTTGGATTTTACTTGTTTACCTATCTGACATGGTCCACAAATGCACTTATCTATCTTCTCAAATTTAGGTAAACCTATAACTGCCTCACATTTGGAAATCTTTTCTAACTGCTTATGACTGGCATGCCCCAACCGTTGATGCCACAAATCAACTTGATCTATCTTTGCACTAAAGCACTTGTTGTTTACACTTAGTGTTATCCCATAACAGTTGTCAGCTGTCCTTACACCAACACACATACAGTCACCTCCTCCATCAAGTATTTCACACTTATATTTGGTGAAAAGAACATTTAAACCATTGTCGCAAATCTGACTAATGCTGAGTAAATTGGCCTTTAATCCATCAACATACCAAACATCTTCAAACACTGGCAATCCTGGAATATCCACAGTACCAATGCCTCTGATTACAGATTTACTTCAATCTCCAAAAGTGACTGTCCCAATCTTTCCTTCAAAGAGTGATTTGAATAAATCTTTATTTCCTGTCATGTGCCTGGAACAACCACTATCCAAATACCAAAGACAAGAATCACGTGCCTTTAAGGCGGTTATTGCAGTATAACAAACATAATTCTTATCACATGTGATTATGCCCAGATATTTAAGGAAAGATTTAACACAAACAACAAATGGCAAAGACAGCAAGTAGATAAGTTGACTAATAAGCAAAAAGATTTTCCAAGAATCCATGACAACAGGGGTCAAGGATCAGCTCAGAGATAAAAAATCTCTAACAAGAGAGCAACCCGCTCTGATACCACTTGAACAGTTTTAGACCCCTTAAACCACAACCAGATTGCGTAGCCTAGTTAATTAGCCAAGTTGTTACTTAGTCAAATTAAGCAAATCTAGGTTAAAGCAATCAAACAATCATATCAAAAGAATAAAGCAGCGGAAAAATAAATAACACAATGATATGATCACCCAGGAAACCACACGGAAAAACCTGGGGAGGATTTTACCCACCGATCCTCAAGGCAAAACAGAATCCACTAAGAAAGAATTGAAGTTCTTATAAAAGGACTTACAAGCTCCCCGCTTGACTTCCTAATGCTACCCACCAGTAGTAACTTCCTGACACGACCACGCGCAGGCTCCGAGTCCACGGACTACTTCTTTCTTTGAATTCCTCAATCAGCTACAAGAACCCACGCTTGATATTCTTTAAACTTCAAAGGCAGCAACCAAGTTGATCATCAAGATGTTGAAGTAATCTCAATCTTGAAAAACCCTAAGCTTTGAGTAAAGGAAAGCTCCTCTAGATCTCACAAGAGATTTACACAAAACCGCAATGTATGAGCAACAATACAACTTGTGAAACTCTAAAAAACGTGGCTAGGGTTTGCCTTATATACTTAGGGCAAAAACATAAAATCCTAAACGTTTAAAGAGTTAGGGCTGAGTTGGAAATTCTGCAGAAAACGCATCTGGGCCGATTTTTGATCGATCGAATCTATTCCTTGATCGATCGAGCCAGGCCGAAATGCCCCAATGCATCTGCAGTCACTCGATTCCAACTTTACAATATTTTATCAACTTTGAGCAAGCCTAAACAAGACTAAGTACATTGTTTTGATCATGGTTTGCCAAGATTACAAATTAGAGTTCTAAATACATAAATTCCTAAACCTTTAGAACCAAACAGCGTCATTGAAGTTGGTGGAGTCTTCCCCTAGGAAAAGATGAAAATAGGATTATTCAACCCTGCATGGAAGGTCGTCATTATCACCTGATCATTAGCCTCGTCAATCTCTAACACCGCTTTGTTGAAGCGTTTCACATACTCCCTTAAGGATTCCCCCTCTTGTTGCTTTACTGTCAGCAGATATGAAGTGGGCCTTTTATGCCATTGGCCTCCAATAAATGTTGGACAAAAGAGTCATTTAATTGCTCAAAGTTTGCTATTGACAACGTAAGCCATTTACTGGACCATACCTTTGCAGCTCCTCTGAGGGTGATTGGAAAAGATCTGCAGATCACCTCGTTTGGGGTTTGTTGGAGGTTCAATATTGTCTTGAATGCCCCTATGTGATTTAGAGGATCTGTACGTTTTTAGACCCCTTAAAACACAAGTTGTTTAACCTAGTTATTTAACCAAGTGATTACTTAGATAAATTATACAGATCTAGGTTAACACAATCAAATCATATCATGTAAGTAATGCGGAAATATAAATAACACACGATATGATAACCCAGGAAAATCAAACCAGTAAAAAACCAGGGAATGATTTAACCTACCTATCCTCAAGGAAAAACATATCCACTATGAAAGAATTGAAGTTTTTACAATAGAACTTAGACCACTAACATCCTATTGCTACCTCGTGTAGAAAACTTACTACTACGACCACATGACAGCTCCGAGTTCATGGACTGCTTCTTTCTTTGATCCATTGCAACCATAAGTACTCCCACTTGTGACTTTGAGACTCCACTCAAAGGTTTCAGATCTTCTTGAGATTCTTTATACAGTAACTGAAGCGATCATCAAGTTCTTGACATAAATCTAGATAACTCTAAGTGTGTATGAAGGTAAACACCTCTAGATTTCACAAGAGATTCAACACACAGCACATCAATAACCAACAAAATGTAGCTAGGGTTTTTCCTTTTATACTTGGAGTAAAATATAAAACCCTACATGTCAAACCGGGCTTGGGCTGAGTTGGAAAAAATCTGCAGAAAATTAATTTGCTCGAGGTTCGATCGATTGAGCCTAATTTTCGATCGATCTAGCCTTGCAGATTTAGCCAATAAATCATGCAATTCACTCGATTCTAACTTTACAAATAAACACACTTTGAGCAGCCTAAATTTAGACTCTAAGTTTTGATCATAGTTTGCCAACATATTACACATTAAAGTTCTAATACATTTAGTTCTTAAAGTCTTAGAACCTAACAGGATCTTTAGTATTGTCATAGACCTCCAACTGTGGAAGGTGGAATTTGGGAGGTAGGAGATACTCCAAAACATTAACAGTGAAGGGTGAGTCCGTCCTTTTAATCATGCTATCAAGGTTCATGGCCGTTTTTCCTTTCATGGCATTTTTCATTTCATCTAACTCCTTTCTTATACTTCTCATGATTAGATCATTGCCGTGGGTCAACTACTCAGTATGCTGGGAAGTCTCCTTCCTGTTGTTTTTCGGACTATTGGCTTTGTCATCGTTATTGTTACAGTTACGCCGTATTAGGGGCGTATTAGTGCCCTCTAGACATACTTGCTATCTCAAATCTTCATTCTTCTTCATCAGCTCCTACACATTGGCTGTCAGTGCTTGAATTTGTTGGGCTATTACCACCAGATTTGGTGGTGTAGTTGTAGTTGAGTCCATGGGCGAACTCTGTCAGTAGAGATACGATGGCTTGTCGAATTGTAACTCGTCGCTCCCCACAGATGTCGCCAAACTGATAAAACAGGAAATTGCCTCGTCAGTATGTTTCCCATTAGTACCGTTGGACGATGAATGTTCCTATTTAAAAGAAAACACCAAATAATGAAAGACACCGGTTTGGGGCCTGTCAAGGACCCTCCGATGCTTAAGTTAGCTTAAAAATCTTTAAGAATCAACAATTTGTAGAGTAATTTGTGCATATTATGGAATCATGTGTACTTACTTGTTCCTTCTAGCTTTATATAGCCTATTTGTAAGTAAATGCGCAGCTGGTTGGCTTTCTCTTGTGTTGCGCCTAAGCTGGAGGATTAAATGGGTTATGTAAAGTTGTGATTTACAACTATGTTTTATGTTGGCTTTATTCTATGACAAAAAATGTTGTAATTGCTTTAATTTTGTTCCTTGAATTTTGTAGGATTTTATTGTATTGAGTTTAGTATTAAGTTGGTGAAGAATGCATGAAATGAAGATCACTGCATTTTTTGACTGGCTCGCGAGAAGTTTGCGAGAAAGGTTCCTGTGAAAAGGGCATGTGAGAAGCACATGACTGGAATCTGAGGAGTCGTGCCAGACTGTCAATTTTGCGAGTATTTCGCGAGTAAGGCCTTCTCGCAAGATACCGGTGAGACTTTCTGCCTGAAGGATTTTTAAGTGTGACTTTCTTACCCTTCACCTATACTATATATACCTTCGTTACCCAGAAATGTAAAGGAGGCCATTTAGAGAGAAAAACCCTAGATAGGTTTTCTACAACACACACACCCATCTTTTAGAGAGAGAGCTACTTATCTTTAGTGAGAAATCATTCTACCCTCTTCTCCTTCCCTCCCCCATTGTCATACTTTAAGAGGAGATTTGTATCCAAACATAACCCACACCTATTCAGAGTGTAGAAAGTGTTTTTGTGATGACCTAATTTGATTGATTGTGTGATGTGTGTTGGTGTGTAATGAGTCCCACATCGGGTATTTACTGGGTTGAACTGGGCTTTATTAACAACCACAAGGAGCCTCAATTGTGACTAGTCCTTTTGAGGTATAGTGTATGATGGAATTAAAGATAAACGCAGCGGAAAAGTAAGTTTTGAAACGGATTACTTCATTCGATATTGATAACATGCATAAAGTAAATTTCAGAATTTGAGAACAAGAGATTGTACGTTGAAGCGGTGAATTCCAAAACCGAAGATTGAAGCATTTGGGAATACTTTTAATCTTCACTCCAATTCCACTAACGCCCAAGATGTGTGGTCTCTCAATTGGTAACAAAGGGATTATTAGAGAGTGACTTTCACTCACTTCCACACTATTACAATGATGTTTTTCTTACCAATAAAATTCTGTATGTTTTTCCCTTTGTATCTAACCAATATATCTAATTGGGCTGGCCTTTTGGGCCTTACCAATTGGGCTTAAGTGTGTGGCTTGGAGTGGGACCAAAAGGGACCAATAAGACACTAGCTTCAATGGGCCTTGGGCTTTTCTATCAACTCTTGACAAGTCCAAAGTTACCATTAACTATATTTAATACCACTATATAAATATAGTTGCACTCTAGGTCTTATTTATATATTATATCCCAAGACTTTATTATATATGCAACCCCTTCATAAAATATTCGTAGTAATACAAAGTCATTGAAGTAGACTGCCACTTTGTAAATTACTACATCTTAATCCTTGTGTTCCCGGTTTAATCCTTTAATGTTATTCATTATATATTTATGAAATCCTATTCCATAAATATATACTTTAGTCTTACTAAAGTGGTTAGGCCTAACTCTCTGAATAACAAACTCATTAAACTTATCTCAAGGGAATACTTTATATCTCCATTAATTGACTATGAATTCCATCTTGAGAATACATGTTCCATCAACACTAAATGTGGCTGCCCAACATACTGAGGTTTTGATCATTACTTTAGATCTCACTTCTAATATATCAAAGTAACCTACACCTTATGATCAGGTTCATTATTCTCTCAGGATTAAGAGTTCGTGCAAATACAAGTCATGAGATTTATTATTCATTTGACAGTCCTTAGGCAAATAATAAATCTTACAGCAGTCCAGTTTAATATGTCTTAACTCTTAAAACATATTAACACATCAACCAGAAGTCTCCACTTCCATGATCAAGACAAATCATCGTGATTGACGTGTTATAGTCTTCGCAGATGAAATGCCCAATTTTATCACCGACTACGAACTATAATTCTGAGTTTACAAAGAACTTGTGATTTATGTCTTCTGTGACTTTTCACATAAATCACATACAATGCATCTCATGGACTAAATGATAATGTCCGAATATTCAAGTTACCACTATTTCAGATAATAATAAAACAATTTTATTAAATACAATATTAAGTCATACATAATGTCATACACAATGTCAAACTTAATATCATACATAGCATCACTCAATAGGATTTAAGGGCACTAATCCTAACAGTGCAGATGTGGCTAGCACTTTTCCTTTGGTCGTTACATATGGTATCAGAGTCGGCCCAGTAACCCCGTGTGGGCTCGGAGACATTACCCCACAAAGTGGGCCCTAACGAGGACGTTAGGGATTTAAGTGGGGGAGATTGTGATGCCCCAATTTGATTTATTGTGTGATGTGTGTTGGTGTGTAATGAGTCCCACATCGGGTATTTATTGGGTTGAACTGGGTTTTATTAACAACCAAAAGGAGCCTCAATTGTGACTAGTCCTTTTGAGGTATAGCGCAGATGTGGCTAGCACTTTTCCTTGGGTCGTTACATAATCGTGATGCCCAATTTGATTGATTGTGTGATGTGTGTGGGTGTGTAATGAGTCCCACATAAGGTATTTACTAGGTTGAACTGGACTTTATTAACAACTACAAGGAGCCTCAATTATGACTAGTCATTTTGAGGTATAGCGCAGATGTGGCTAGCGCTTTTCCTTGGATCTTTACATATGGTATCAGAGCTGGCTCGGTAACCCCGTATGGGCTCAGTGACACTACCCTACAAAGTGGGCCCTAACGAGGACATTAGGGATTTAAGCGGGGGAGATTATGATGCCCCAATTTGATTGATTGTGTGATGTGTGTAGGTGTATAATGAGTCCCACATCGGGTATTTACTGGGTTGAACTGGGCTTTATTAACAACTACAAGGAGCCTCAATTGTGAATAGTCTTTTTGAGGTATAGCGCAGATGTGACTAGCGCTTTTCCTTGGGTCGTTACATAATCGTGATGCCCAATTTGATTGATTGTGCGATGTGTGTGGGTGTGTAATGTGTCCCACATCAGGTATTTACTGGGTTGAACTAGACATTATTAACAACCACAAGGAGCCTCAATTGTGACTAGTCTTTTTGAGGTATAGCGTAGATGTGGTTAGCGATTTTCCTTGGGTCGTTACATATGGTATCAGAGCTGGCTTAGTAACCCCGTGTGGGCTCGGAAACACTATTCCACAAAGTAGGCCTTAACGAGGACGTTAGGGATTTAAGTAGGGGAGATTGTGATGCCCTAATTTGATTGATTATGTGATGTGTGTGGGTGTGTAATGAGTCCCACATCGGGTATTTACTGGGTTGAACTGAGCTTTATTAACAATTACAAGGAGCCTCAATTGTGACTAGTCCTTTTGAGGTATAGCGCAGATGTGGTTAGCGCTTTTCCTTGAGTCGTTACATATGGTATCAGAGTCGGCCCGGTAACCCCGTGTGGGCTCAGAGACACTACCCTACAAAGTGGGCCCTAACGAGGACGTTAAGGATTTAAGTGGGGGAGATTGTGATGCCCTAATTTGATTGATTGTGTGATGTGTGTGGGTGTGTAATGAGTCTTACATTGGGTATTTACTGGGTTGAACTGGGCTTTATTAACAACTACAAGGAGCCTCAATTGTGACTAGTCCTTTTGAGGTATAGTACATATATAGCTAGCGCTTTTCCTTGGGTTATTACATTTTGGAGCTTGGGAAGCTTTAGTGATTTTCCGAAAGAAGCCGGTGAGGCTTGGTGGATGCAATCGGGTGTATTGCAAGACCCGAAAAGCTGGACAAGACACGGTTCCGAGAAGCCTTATTGGAGTAGGAACTTGGAAGGCTTAGGTACATTGGGGAGATTAGGCTTGGAAGGTCTCTTGCTATTCGTGTATCTCAACTTATTGTCTAGTTGATCGATTTGCCACTTGGAGGGCGGCGGAGAGATTTTTCGCCGAGTTTTTCGGTTTCCTCTTCGATAACACATTGCCGTGTTATTTTGTGTTTGCATCTCTTTTCCCTTCCTCTTGTGCTTTACTTTTATTGTTTGTTGTTCATGTTTATACACTAGAGTAGTATCAGTTGTTTGCACTTCATTTACTCTTGTTTCCGCACTTAGATAAGTTAGAGTAAAATCAACCGAGTCGTAATCTTTTAATTTGGGAGTCTAAACAGCTCTTGTGTTTTTAACACATTTTTGAGCTTTCAGGTTAGTTATGGTCATATAATCCTATCACTTAATGTTTGTAATGGTCATGCAACGGCTAGAAGAGGCCGACCGTAACGGCTCCATATCTGTTCTTCATTCGCCATTAAATGTAGAGTTTATGTTTGAGGTTAATGTGCTTATGATCGTCCATGTTAATGATTCCCCTTCGTGTGGATGATCATTATATGGACGACCATTTATCACTACTCATCAAGACTTGTTACGGAAAATTTGTAATTTAGCTCTTTAGTCTTTAGTGAAAAAACTGAAGGAAAATATGCATACAACACAACAATGAAGGACTTGAATTCAACCAGGCCTCTAAAATAAATAATGAAATATATATATATATATATATATATATAATGAAGGGAGGGAGCATAGATCTTAATCGTGGCAAACAAAGAGACAACATAAGCAAATGCTACATTTTAAGTGCATGCCATGTGGAAAGTCTCAGCCTCGACACCATGTCGGAGGTATATGCTTTGCCGTTGTTAGTACAAAATCTTTTGAAGATCTGTCTTCATTTCCTACGTCTCATTTTCAAAACTCACCTTTCGATATATATATATATATATATATATACACACACACACAAATTCCCTAAGATAGGGCCACATTACCCTAACCAAATCCACACAAATAAAGCCTTAGATATTTGGCCTAATATTTTATATATTGTTTGTTATTCTCAGGATTTTATATAATTTCTTTTTGTTTTGTTTTTTGTTTTTTGTTTTTTGTTTTTTTCCCCCTACTCCAAAAGCAAGTGAATTGACTCACTTCTTTCCATTGACTCAATCTCAAACTCAGGTAAATTAATAGAATATATTAATAAATGATTTCCTACTAAAGAGGTTCTTTAATATATGTGAAATGTATTATTAATTAAAGAGGTTCTTCATAAACTAAACTTTGGGACTAACAATACATTTAAGTCTATACCAAGATATTAGTTCATCATAATTGTCATGCTTTGGATTAAGCATACAAATTTCCTTTTAAAAAAAGGGATTATGAATACAAAATTATTTTTAATCCCTTTTCATAGTATTTGATTTTGATAAAAATTTATATTATTCAATTTTTACTAATTGTTTTTTGCGAGTTTCAAAATTTGGAAAGACTTAAGACCAAATGATGCCTACATTCTGTTCAGACTTTGAGAGGAAATGTATATTAATTGTCATTGTTTTAATTTTGGCTAAACATTATTGAGAAATGCTAATGAATGCCCTTAGGGAATTGTTTAATAATCCATTTAAAGAAAGTTTCTATAAGAAAATAAAGAAAAACAATTAATATTTTGACAGATTTTTTCATTTCCTATAAAAGTGATGTCAAAACTTTTTAAAAATAGATTATTAACTAATACTCTAAAGGCACTCGTTAGCATGACCCATCATTATTATAGATTTTTCTAACCGTTCTGATATCTAGATAAACATTCATACGAGGGAGCAGTTATATGGTGTACCTGGCATATATGCCGGGTCACTCACAGATTGGCGGGTCCCACACACTGTAGGACCCGCCAGCCTGTGAGATACCCGGCATATATGCTGGGTACAGCATATAATTTTCGCATACGAGGGCCCAATCAAAGAGAAAAAGTGTGTAACCAAACCAATAATCATCAATGGCCCAACTTAGGTTGCAGCAGAAGTCCGTCTTTGAGTGAAAAATCCAATTTCAAGTCTCAAAGTTAGTGAGAGTGAGGATTTTAACTGTTACCAGCACAATATATGCAATGAGCCAATGACATCTGCCTCAATCTAACCGGCACCTATTAACTATACGTGGTTCTCTCCTGGTACGATTTCCTATATAGCTCACAATCATCAATCATTGTAGTCCCCAGTTAATTGGTACCCAAAATATATATACCTGCTGATGATGTGAGACTCTGAAGCCTGATCTTTGTCCATTGACCCCACTTTAGAGGAATCCAGGGCACAACTTTCTACAAGTGGGACCATGAATGCCCAGCTTGCTTCTATTCTAATTTATTTTTAATTTTTAATTTTTTGATACGTCTATTCTAAAAGTTAGACACCCATCACAAGATCTACTATCATATTCTAATGTTTTGTGCTAGTAGCTTTTTGACATGTGTAGTTGGTACACCAATTATTATATTTTACAATTTACAACGTCCACCTTATTATATACCCCAATTTTAGAGATATATTGGGCACCACTACGACCTTTATATAGGTTCATAGAAAGAATGTGACATCAAGCTTTGAACCAAAGCAAGAAAGATGAGGCCATCAACAATCCTTAGAAGTCTCTCTTTGAGAATTCCAGCGAGGTTATTGGCTTCTCCGGCTGTTGCTCTATTGCCCATCAGAAGCAATTTCGACCAACAAGTCTTGGAGGAGCTCAATTGCCTAGAGGAAGCTAGTGAATCCACATACACTAGTAGTGCTACTTGGTTAGTTCAAGTACTTGATGCTTCCATCGCCACCCAAAAGATAGCCTTCGATTCACTCGCCAATGTCACTGGTAGAGATTCGGATCACAAAGCCATTGATAAGTACCTTGATGATGATAGTACTGAAATGCTTGATGCATGCAACAATTTATCAGAGAAAGTAGAGATTATTAGAAAGTACTTAGTCATTGAGAGTGGTGTCACACTTGCTTGATGGGCAAGTTGAGCCTAGTGCAATGGCACTGGCACGTGGCCGAGACGTTTTAGAGTCATGCGAGGCAATGCAAAGAAGATTTACGAGTCAAATGTTGGGAAAAATTTTATATAACTGTGAATAAATTTTAGCAAGTACAGCAGAAGTACAACCACACAATAACATAAAGATTTACGTAGAAACCCTTTTTTCTTGAAGAGAAAAATCACGGGACAAATTTCGAATAATTTCACTATATTAAATAGAGATTACAATACTCTGAGATACAACTTAAATAAAGAAAAACTCTCTTTTTTACTGTATATCTCTCACAATTTTCTCTTACTCTCTCTATTTTTTTTCTTCTCTTTTTGCTTGCTCTCACTCATGCAGTTCTTCAAGACTGCACTTAGTCCTCACACTCACACTCTAGGACTTCACTTCTTTTTTCCCTCTCTACCCCAAATGGCCGAATGGCCTTTCCCTTGTATTTTTTTTTCACATTTTCTTCTTTTCTTCCTTTCACACTCTTTTCATCAAATCACAATAAATGCAAGCCACTTACTTTGACTTTACTTCAATCAAATCTCTTTTCTTCAGCTTTGCCATAGCCAAATGGCCTTAATGCATCAACCCCTCTTCTCTTCTTTTTCTCCTCAGCGTGTCCAACACGCCTAAGCCAACAATTCCAATAACTCATGCTGACTTACGTACATGATGAAGAAAAGATAAGAAACATTAAAGACATGCTCATTAGATGAGCTCTTGAAAAAACATGTGGGCTGGACTCATGGTGCAGTACACCCAACATCAAAGGCTAGCTCATGGCACAACCATTGTGGCATGTCACGAGTCAGAATTGGGAGAGATCCTTAATGGGTCTAAAGCTATGGCCTTAATGGCATGCAGATTTCTTGTACTTTCACTATCATTCAAATCCAAGCACGGTCTGTGTCGATCCACAACTGTAATTCAGTCCCGGAGGTCACCTACGAGTAGTTCTTGGTTGAGTTCATTGCATGAATTGCAAAGGCAAGTAAAAGTGGAAGGTGAGAAATGCAAAAGATCCAGCTTCTCTATGACCTTGGAAGAGTTGAGAGAGTGAAGGCGGTTCGGGACTTGCGGGAAAAGTGGAAGTCTGGAAAGCAAAGTATGCTCGGTGTAGCTGTTGAGGAATTGAAGAGAAGTTGTGGGGAATTAGAGGAAGGGATTGATGTTTTAGAGGGAAGAGTTAAGGAATTGTATAAAACTTTAATTCATATTCGAATGGCTTTGTTGGGAATTCTATCCCAGGCCTAGAATAACATCCCAGGCCTTCATTTTAGTCGACATATATAATGTATAGATTTGATGAGATTAACAATTCCTGCATATATATAGATATATATATATCTATATTCGTGCATACATTTATATATATATATATATACACACACATTTGCGTACGTATATACATATATCTTAAATTGTTAAATTGTTTCTTATTAATCGTATTATCAAAATTTTAGATTTTTTTAATCTTATAAGAATAATACATATATGGGATGGAAAGCGATCCAACAATGTTGTTTATTTAGATTGTATAAATTTCCACATCTACAAATTACTTTTTCTATTTGATGATGTTTTACTATGCTGCTGGAAAAATGGTATTAAAAAAAAAAAAAAAAAAAAAAAATGACAACCCAAATAGAGCCGAATATGCTATATACAATTAGTATTTTAGTTAACTATTTCATGGCATAACTACCGCACACTCTTAATGCGATGGTCACTTTACAAGTATAAGTGCATGTGGGGTATGGGAGGTAAGAGTTGGGGTTCAAATCTCCAGGAGGGAAATTCACATACATATACACTTAGATTAGGTTAGAATAAAAATTTTATCTTATAAAAAAATTAAAAAAAAAACTATTTCATGGCATAGACGCAGACTAGGCCATATATGGACCACTATCAAGAGGCATAACAAAAGTGCGTGCCAATACACTACTCTAGCAATCCAGATCCATACAATATTAAATCAATAGGTGGGATTGAAAGTTAAAAATTCACTTTAATCTTAGTTCTTTATCAGAACTTCTTTCTTTCTTTTTTTTTTTTTACTTTTTTTTTTTTTTTTTTAACTTCTTTAATTTTTTAATATTTCAATTTTTTACATCTCACAACTCTATAATAATTGCGACAAGCAATTATTACATGGGATCCAAATCCCGGCGCTAGAAGCAATAGCCAGCTAGACATTCCTCCTATCTTTTTTTTTTTTTTGCTAGGTGATTTTGCGGGGGCTAGAACCCCCGAGCATCAGGACACAAGGGTACCTGGGTGCCAATAGGCTATTGAGGCCAATGGCGACATTCCTCCTATCTTGTTGTACGGCTTCTTGGACAATCACATTGCAGTTAATTTTGGTTGGGAAGTTTTTATTTTTTATTTTTTTAGGTTAATTCTGGCTGGGAGATTAAACTTTCGACTCTACACAATTGGGTGGAAAGTGGGCGTTCAGTAAATTGGGGTATGGTTATTGTTAGGTTCTAAGGTCTTAGGATTTTATGTATTTAGAACTCTAATTTGTAATGTTGGCAAACCATGATCAAAACAATGTATTTAGTCTTGTTAAGGCTTGCTCAAAGTTGGTTTATTATTGTAAAGTTGGAATCGAGTGGCTGCAGAAGTACTTGGGACTTTCGGCCTGGCTCGATCGATCGAAAGACAGGCTCGATCGATCGAAAATCGCACAGGTTGATTTTTCTGCAGAATTTCCAACTCAGCCCTACTTCATTAAACGTTTAGGGTTTTATGTTTTTACCCTAGGTATTTAAACAAAACCCTAGCCACGTTTTTGGAGGTTGTCCATATTGCATTGTTGCTCATACATTGCTGTTTTGTGTGAATCTCTTGTGAGATCTTAGAGGAGCTTTCCTTTACACAAAACTTAGGGTTTTCAAGGTAGAGATGATTTCAACATCTTGAAGATCATTATAGTTGTAACAATTGGAACTTAAAGAAAAACAAGCGTGGAGCTTGTAGCTGATTGAGGAATTCAAGAAAGAAGGAGTCCGTGGATTCGGAGCTTGCACGTGGTCGTGTCAGTAAATTCTACTGGTGGGTAGCATTAGGAAGTCGAGCGGGGAGCTTGTAGTCCTTTTGTAAGAACTTCAATTCTTTCATAGTGAATTCTGTTTTGCCTTGAGGATCGGTGGGTCAAATCCTCCCTAGGTTTTTACCGTGTGGTTTCTTGGGTGATCATATCATTGTGTTCTTTATTATTTCCGCTGCTTTATATGTTTTATATACATGATATGATTATTTGATTGTTTTAACCTAGAATTGTTTAATTTGACTAAGTAACAACTTGGCTAATTAATCTAGACTACGCAATCGGGTTGTTTTTAAGGGGTCTAAAACCGTTCAGTTATTTACCGTTCAATTTATGTGATGAAGCTATATATGAAAAGTGGAAGAAAAAAAAGAACTTTATTCTTCTAAAAGTCGATAGGTTAGTTGTTGACAACATCAATTTAATTGACCTAGATGGGCGCCTATTCAAAATCTCTTTGCTCTTAATCTTCAGGCGGTTTGCAACATCTATTTAATCAATAAATATCGTATTATATCATGTATTTACTCATAATAAAAGTTGGGCTTAAAAATAGTAGATGCACTAAATTACAACAATTTTTTATATAGAAATAATAACTTAGTTGTTCTAATCAAATTTTCATTTTTTACTTTATCAATTCTTGAGATAGACATAAAAGCTTTATTGTTGATATAAACTTTTTTTTTTTCACTTTTTTTATTTTCTATGGAAAAGAATATTGTACTGGCCATTGATGATTAAGAATGTTCCCTCGTATGTTACAGTGCTTCCATAAGCCATGCCAAAAGCATTCAAAAACAGTAGGAACGAATACAACACCTATAATATTTTCATATTGCTTTCTCAAGTCTCAATATCAGTTGCACGCAGCTCTTCATTTGTTTCAATAACTCTCTATCGCATGGTTGTCAAAATCTTGATCTGGATCCTACGATCCTACAATTTTACGATCCCACCTGCCCAAAACGATTCGGATCTTTCAAGGATCTTAGCGATCGCTTAGGATTGTACGATTCTGACGATTTCAAATTATCCTGGTTTCTTGTAATCTTCTTTAATTTGACAGAAGACTCAGTTGAAGCCAAATGAAAACTAACATCCCAATAGACCAAGTTTTGCTGTTCTAATGTAGTGAGATAGAGTGTTAGTTGAACCAAACGAAAAATAACATTCCAATAGAGTGTCACGTTTTGAGATTTTTGGTCTCTTTAAATGATACTTACAAATAGATGTATTGATGTATGGTAATTATATCAAATGGATGCAAATTTTTGGTTTTTTTATGAATGTATAATTTATGTGATTATTTAACATACCAATTTGTTTTTTTTTGTTTTTTTGTTTTTTTGTTTTTGTTTTTGTTTTTGTTTTTGTTTTTTCTCAAATAATGTAGGATCTTACGATTCACGATCCGATCCTACGATCTACGATCTCACCTTCCTCCCATGATCTTACGTAGGATCTTGATTTTGACAACCTTGCTCTATCGTATAAAAATGAGTCTTTCTTTGTGCTAGAATTTGCTTCAAGTGGCTAGAGGGATTTGAATGGATGATCTTTTTCTAATATCAATACTACGACATAACTTTTAACATGTTAAAAAGAAAATTTTTTTGGATCGGTAATGCTTGTTGCATACAAACAGTCAGAATGAATGATCGGTAACACCTTTTTCAAAACCAAGAAATATGAATTTTCATGACTTCGAATCCAGTTTAGAATGGTCTACATTCTGCACATGCACATAAGTTGGACAACCAAAAATTTTCATACTCAAATAATCAATTGGTCAACTCGACCAAACCTCTTTTGGAATCTTGAAATCAATGACTAATGATGGAGATCTATTGATAATGAAACTTGCTGAGTTAATTGCCTCTGCCCAAAACACCTTAGGCAGCCCTGCTTTCAATCTCATGCATCTGGCTCTTTTTGCCAAGGTTTTGTTCTTGTTCTTTGCAACCATATTCTGCTATGGAGTTCCTTTAACTGTGAAGTGATGAGTAATACCTTCTAAATCACGAAATTTTATGAATTCTTTATCTCTATACTCTATGGTATTTTATTTTCTTGCTAGTCTAATTTTCAACCTGTGCTTTCCACATTTTAAATATGCCAAACACATTAGACTAATGCTTTATAAAATAAATCTATACATTTCCAGAATAGTCATCAATGAAATTGACGTAGTACTGAGTCCTGCTATGAGATAACATGGTAATTTCTACTTATCATGTTTTGCACAATTTTTGGAAAAACATGTTTGTATTGCATACAAAACATACGCAGCAGAAAATTAACGGATCTACTTCATTCGTAATTGATAACATGTACTATGTAAATTTCAGAATATAAGAACAAGAGAGTGTACCTTGGTATCGTGAATTTTAAAAACAAAGATTAGAAGTTCTTGGGAACACTTTTAATCTTCACTCTAATTCCACTAATGCCCAAGAAGTGTGGTCTCTCAATCAGTTGTATGAATTTGTTCAAGAGAGAATTAGAAAGTGTCCAACACTCACATACAAACCGTTTTATGCACTTGTTGTTGTTTTTTTAAAATCTGTATGTTTCTCTCAATATGACTAATTATCTAATTGGGCCAGCCTTTAGGGTTTTTCCAATTGGGCTTTAATATGTGGCTTGGAGTGGGACCAAAAGAGAACAAATAAGACACTAGCTCCAATGGGCCTTGGGCTTTTCTGTCAACTCTTGACAAGTCAAAAGTTACCATTAATTATATTTAATACCACTATATAAATATAATTGCACTCTAGACTTTATTAATAAATTATATTCCAAGACTTTATTGCACATGTAACCCCTTCATAAAATATTCATAGTAATACATAGTCATGAATGAAGACTGCCACTTTGTAGATTACTATATCTTAATCCTTGAGTACCCGGTTTAATCATTTTAAGTTATTCATCATATATTTACGAAATCCAATTTCATATATATATATACTTTAGTAATTTCTTACTAAAGTGGTTAGGCCTAACTCTTTGAATAACTGAATCCATTAAACTTATTGATGACTTGCATAATTTAGCATAATTTATCACTTCTCAACTTTAAACTTTAGTCTAATTTTATTTATTTTTTGTTGATCTTAGACTTCATTATTGTTATTTAAATTTTATTGCAGACTTGAAGAAAATGAAGATTTATTCAAATAAAAGAGACGTGAAGCAGCTAGAGAGAATATTGGGTTTTGGGCTGAAAAAGAGCAATGTTTTTGGGCTGAAAAAAGGGCAACAGGTTGAGAAAAAAAAGAAAGAGGGTGGGCGCCGAAACGGGAAGAGAGAAAGAGGAGGCTGAATTGAAACAGAGAGTGGGCGCTGAATTAGGAACACGAAGCAGTAGAGACGGAGACGAGAGATTTCTTTTTTTTTTTAGCGTCCATTTGTCCTTACAATCTTCTCAGATATATTATGGTGAATTCGTTTTTGTTGAGTTTAAATTTTAGCATGAACTAAATCTTCTTTATTCTAGGAAAACGATGTAATCTAGTTCCGAACTATGCTTGCTTTTTCTATGTTAATTTGAATTAATTCTCTTCATGTTTGTCTGATTTATTCTGAGCTTATTGCTTCTAATTAACTGGCCATTAATTAGATGATTTTGATCTTTTGATTTGCTGTCGAAAGAGGGAATTATAGGATAGAACTTGAATGTTTCAGTATAGGTAAATATAGAGATCGAAAGACTTGTATGAACCTATGTAGTATTAAAATCGTTGGTCTTAATGCTGTCTTGTTTTATTAAATTGCATATTCTTGTGTAAAATGATGAACAAGACTGTTTCCAATTGACTGTCGAAAGAGGCTTTTGGATCAGTTTGGAGATTGCTAACAAATAAAGAGAATTAAATTAAATTAGCTAGATGAGTAAAGCATAGTGAGGAATTAGGTGAAATCGATTTCTTAGAAGTTTTCTTCCCATTAATTCAATTTTCGATAATTTGATTTTGTTCTAAATTCCAATTACAAAAACCTTAATGACTTGTCTAGATAAAATTGAGATTAGCATAATTTTGGTATTTGTCAAAAGTAAGGTACCAATCTCTAAGGACGATACTTTTCTCATCACTTTACTATAAAACTACGATACTGTGCACTTGTAGTTTTGCACCGATCACTTATCTCAAGGGAATATTTTGTATCTCCGTTAAGAGATTATGAATTTTATCTTGAAAATATATGTTCCATCAACACTAAATGTGACTACCCAACATACTGAGGTTTTTACCGTTACTTTAGATCTCACTCCTGATATATCAAAGCAACTTACACTTTATGATCAGATTCATTATTCTCTCAAGATTAAGAGTTCATGCAAATAGAAGTCATGAGATTTATTATTCATTTGACAGTCCTTAGGAGAATAATAAATTTCACAGTGGTTCAGTTCAATATGTCTTAACTCTTAAAACATATCAACATATCAACTAGAAGTCTCCACTTCTATGATTAAGACAAATTATCTTAGTTGATATGTTATAGTTTTCGCAAATGAAATGCCCAATTTCATCACTAACTACGAACTAAAATTCTGAGTTTACAAAGAACTTGTGACTTATATCTTCTGTGACTAAATCACATAAATCACATACTATGCATCTCATGGACTAAATGGCAATGTCCGAATATTCATGTTACCATTATTTTAGATAATAATAAAAACACTTTATTAATCACAATATTAAGTCATACATAATGTCATACAATAGGATTTAAGGGCACTAATCCTAACAAAATCTTCCATTAGTATTTAGGTAATCATTCATAAGGTTTCTTCTTCTTCTTCTTCTTCTTCTTCTTCTTCGAGAGAGAGAGAGAGAGAGAGAGGGGTCAAAAACTATTTACCAATTATAAAATTAGAGAACTTGACATTCAACTTGTACCATCCATATAAACATTATCTAAACCAAGGATCCCATTTGAACTTGATTTTTTCATCACAAAGAACTTAAGGCCTTTTGATGGGTTTGTCATAATTCATTCCGTGCTCATCAAAGCAGTGCATAAATTTTTTAACAACACATAGTTCTTGAAGTTGATAGAACACTATGCTTTCCAATTTTTCACAACGTTTAACACGATTTCTAAGGCAAACATGAAATGGTTCTAGCACATTATCAAGTTTGGAGGAATGAGGTGTTAGGAATAATACAAAGTAATAAAGGAAGAACAAGGATACACAAAAGACAAATAGAAATAGATAACTTGGAGGTACAAAATTGTTAACTTTAGACAATATTTGCCCCCACACTCTTGTTGCTAAAGGATTATTGCAAAATTGTCTTCAGGATACAACCAAGTTGTTGGGTTCTATAGATAGCAATTCTGGAGAATAACCACAAGATTTCTTGTGTTTCTCTCTAACTTACTATTTTTTGGAGTTATTTTTCAAGTGAACATAAGCCTCTGTTTATACCTATAAGCTTATATTTCATCAAAAGGCACATATAGAGAGTTAAAATGTTTTATAAAACTGTTCACAAGGTTGAAACCTCTTCAAACATTTAGAACAGTTACTAGAAAATTCTGCAGAAAACTCAGTTTTACGAGTTTTGATCAGTCGAGAGTTCCTTTCGATCGATCAAATGATCTTTTTGATTAATCGAGCAGGAATCGAATAGCGATCGAATCATTTAGTGACTCCAGGATTATTTTCTTCATCATTTTGATTGATTGAGTAAAAGTTTTGATGGATCGAAAATCCTTTAGTTCGAATTTCACTTAGAAAATTCCAAAACTTGAATTTTCACTTTATGAAACAATACTCTCCAAACTCAAATATCATTATTACAATCTATCCATGTATATGCCTATATATACAACATGAGGGAGTATAATCGGAATTGAAGAATGATGGAAAGATGTATAGATAATATCAGAGAAAATGATGACGAAATACATCATCACTACAAGTTTAATCATAAATAATTTGGATTGAGGGCTTGAATGTTGCCTTATATACAAAATGATATGACACATTTGAAAAAAAAAAGGAAATTTGAACTATAAATTGATTTATCCTTAAAATATTGTTGTTCATAGAACGATTATAGAATTTATACTTTTTTTGATATAATAATTTTTTAGTCATGTGACTTGCAATTTATTTAATGAATGTCTTGTTAGGATTTGTGCCCTTATTGTATGATGCTATGTATGACATTATGTATGATTTAATGTTATGATTAATAAAGTTGTTTTATTATTATCTAAAATAATGGTAACATGAATATTTGGACATTATCATATAGTCCATGAGATGCATAGTATGTGATTTAGTCACAGAAGATATAGATCACAAGTTCTTTGTAAACTCAGAATTTTAGTTCGTAGTCGGTGATGAAATTGGGCATTTCATTTGCGAAGACTATAATATATCAACTAAGATGATTTGTTTTGATCATGGAAGTGGAGACTTCTAGTTGATATGTTGATATGTTTTAAGAGTTAAGACATATTGAACTGGACTGCTATAAGATTTATTATTCTCTTAATGGCTGCCACATGAATAATAAATCTCACGACTTTAATTTACATAAACTCTCAATCCTGAGAGGATAGTGAACCCGATCATAAAATGTTGGTTGTTTTGATATATTAGGAGTGAGATCTAATTCAACAGTCAAAACCTCAGCATGTTGGACAGCCACACGTAGTGCTAAAGGAACACATATCCTCAAGATGGAATTCATAGTCTCTTTATAGAGATATAAAATATTCCCTTGAGATAAGTTTAATGAGTTTGGTTATTCAGAGTGCTAGGCCTGACCACTTTAGTAAAGAGTTACTAAAGTTTATATTTTATGAAATTTGATTTCATAAATATATATGAATAGCTTAAAGGATTAAACTAGGTACTCAAGGATCACGAGGGAGTAATTTTCAAAGTGGTAGTTATATATTATGAGTTTGTATTACTACGAATATTTTCATGAATAGGTTAATTGTTTAGATAATAAAGCCTTGGGATTTAATTTAATTAATAAAGCCTAGAGTGCAATTATATTTATATAGTGGTATTAAATATAATTAATAGTAACTCTAGGCTTGTCAAGAGTTGACAGATAAGTCTGAGGCCCATTGGAGCTAGAGCCTTATTAGTCCGTTTGGTCCTATCCCAAGCTACACACTTTAGCCTAATTAAGCTGGCCCAAGAGGCTAATCTAATTAGATAATCAGTTATTTATTTATTTAATAAGAGTTATTAAATAAAGTAACTGCTAAGGTAGTTAAAAACGTATGTATGATTAAAAAGGAAGAGAAAACAGTTTTTCTTAATAGAATCTTGAAAAACACACTTTTCCAAAAGGAAAATCAACATACACAAGAACTGATTGAGAGACCACACATCTCGGGCATCGGTGGAATTGGGGTGAAGAGTAATGGTCTTCCCAAGTTGTCATAATTTTATAAAATAATTTTCTTTAAGGTATTCAAAAGTTTTGTACTTCACTCATGGCAAATACTTTATGGTCCGTTTGGATTGAGGGAGAGGGAGGGGGAGTAGAGTAAAGTAGAGTAGATTTAGCACAAAATTAGCTTATTTTTAGCCAACTCTACTCTTTTCCCCTCTAGTCCCCCTCATTCTCCTTCCTATCCAAACAGGCCATTAGGGATTTCTCATTCCTCTTTCTTATTTTGTTTTTCTTTTGATAATTGATGTTGCATTAAATGCAATTGCATAATTTAGACATAATGCTAATTTGTGTTGCATTTTGTTTTTTGTTTTTGTTTTTGTTTTTGTTTTTAGGTATAATTGATGCTTTTGTGTGTTTAAGAATAGAAGTTATAGCATGTGAGAAAAATTTACTGGGTAAATCCTACATGTGTGGACGAAATAGCCCTACAAGTACAAAATTATGGCTTGAACTTTTACCAATTTCCTTTTCAAGAATGATGCATTCTTTCAATTTCGCTTGGGAAATACTTGTTTTTTTTTTTATTTATTTATTTAATTAATTTATTTTTATATCTTTATTATCTTTAATACTTGGGAACATTCAAGAAATCTTTGCTGGATTTTTTTCTTTCTTATAGTATTTAAGCTTCAAGACCCTACCGCATAAAAAGTGAAAGAATTTATCCAAAAGCAAGTAAAATTAAGAAAATTGGAACTTGTGAAGTGCAAGATGAGAGAGAATTTACACAAAACTCTTTTTTTTTTTAATGAACAAAAAAAGGTCTCATGCGTGTGATCATGGTATGGGGCATTGTAGACACCACATTTTGTACCTTTTATGACTTGGGCTCCTGTTCCCCAATGATGCCTAAACTCTAAGGCCCAATTTAGAGTCCAATCAGATATCAAAAATCTATTTTTGAAAATAAAATGACCAAAGTAGCCCTCAACCCACTTACGTGGGTAGCAGCCTGTGTATGTGGGCCAAAGCATGCATACACAGGCACACTCTTGTGTACGCAGCTAGGGTTTTAGAGACATAAAAAATGCAAGTTTTCTGCAATAATGACTGAGGTTTGGAATGAATACCACATTGTCTGGGAGCCGTTCCAAACCCCATTTTTTTCACTAAATAAAGCCTTACATGGGATATTTTCGAAAGACCAAGAAATCTCACTAGAAAAATACAAGATTCACGAGAAAATAGTGAATCAAAAGGAAGTTTTTTCATAAAACACCCTCAAGTCAATTTTGTTTGATTGGGACCTTTTTTGGCCCCAATCCTTTTAGTTTAACGTTGCTAATCACTTTCTTATTGGTTTATGAATAGATTTGACTGAGGGGAACGGTCAAAATCAAACTTGAAGAGCTTTTTTGAGGTATTAGTTCAAACTTTGCATTTTCCTTTTCTTCTCTTTTTATGCTTTTAATTCTTCTGTTTGTCTTGTTTTCATCTTATAACATGTTTTGATATGCTTTTCTAGTCTAGGTTTACGTTTTTATATGTTTAAAATGCATGTAGGGTGTTAAATTTAGTGTTTTAAGCTTGGTTGTGCTTTTAGGGTTTTCAGGGCAAGAACTTGCGTATGCAAAATTTTGCCTATGCACACAGGCTTGTTCTTGCGTGTGCAAGTTGCTACCCAAAACCCTAATTTTTATTTTGTTTATTTTTAATTTTTGCTTTCGCATGTTTATTTGTTTAGCTTCTTTTCCCATGCCTTTATGCTTTCAATGTCTATGTTTAACATGTTTAATTGCTTGTTTTGTCTCACATGTTAGGATTAGGGTTTATTTTGTATTTTCTTTCTTTCAATGCCATGATCATTCATTCACATGCTCATGTATGATGCCATAGGTGCTGAATTGCTGCAAGGTGAGTAAAGATAAGTCATACATTCACATTCACATGCATATGTGTTATGTTTTGTTTGATGAACATGTACATGTGTTGTTGTGTTGTGTTTTGTGTTTAATTGATAAATGATGTACTTGCTACCATGATTAAGTTGCTGCCTTATATATGGCATGATAGGGTTTTCACATGTTAGATGAATGCTAGGGTTGTATATGAGTTGTTTGGCTTCTTATGCTTTATGGATGGATATGTATGTGTTTTGGGATGATGATTCAATGTTGTATGCTTAGATGTATGCTAGTGTATGTGTGAGTTTAGGACATTAGTGTTGAACATGATTTTATCGAGTTTAAGACGTAAGACACAATGATGGGAGGCCAACCTTCAGGTTGGGCGGTCTTGGGTGCCTAACACCTTCCCAAGAATGTACCTAAACTCCAAACCCATATCTCTAGTAGTAAGATCAATGGTCCTTCCTCGAAAGGACGTTATATTCATGGTTTCTAGGCCATTGCAAAAACTAGGTGGTGACTCCTCCGTTGTGTCCATAGTGGCGACTCCACTGGGGATGATGAGTTTAATTCTTATGTGTCATATTTCTTAATCTTGATAAAATCTATTTCAATAATTGTTTGCACACTCATCATATGGTTCCTTTTGTCCCTTAACCTCGGTTGGTGATGAGTGGGAAGATGGAAGGCTTTATTCGGGCCCAAATCTTCCGAAGTTTAGCCCACCCACTCACAATCGGTGCCATCGCCTATAATGGGCTTTGAGTACGTTAAAGGTTTGCTATCAATCCACTTTGGGGTCTACTTAAGCCATCAGTTAGAATCATAGCTCACCAAGTTGTGAGTGACCTACTTATCTATCCCTTTAGCCATAGGGAGCCTACCCACACTAGAGAGATCCTAAACCCTAACACAAAGGATACCCTTTATATCTCTTGTTTGTTCAACCATATATCATGTGTTCACCTAATTCTAAAGAATAAATAAAAGATGTAAAAATGGAAGGGAAGACCCTAAAGTTATGGTATACCCTAAGATGTTTTGGGATAAAAGAAAAGAAGTTCTCACATATAGGAGGCTTGTCCCTAAATCCAAAGGTGATGAATACATTGTAAGCCCATGTTTTAGACAAAGAGTTGAAAATTTCTAAGTGAATTCTAGTGAAAGCTCATGAGAGTAAGATGAGAGCTTTATTGTAAATGGACCAAAGTAAGGGGCAAAAATCCATGAGAGGGAAAGGAGTGATATTGTAATTGGGCCTTCATTAAAATGAACTTAAAATTTTTCTAAAGACACCTAAAAAGTTAAAAAAAAAAAAACCTTTAATTAGGACATGAACTTAATGAAAACGGAACTTCTTTTCAGGCATCATTGCATCATCAAAGTTAAGAAAATACAACCCCACTCCCATTTGGATTTGAGAGAAAGGAAAGTGCTTGATCAAGATTGAGGACACACACCAAGAAGAGGAAGAGACCCCCCCAAGAAACAATGACTACCTCAATGGAAGACTTAATGGCAAAAAAGAACCTTAAGGCTTTGGATGAACATGGAGAGGCACTTAAGAAAATGGGAGGGCGTCTCACTAGGTTGGAGGAATCTAAGCTCAAGAAGCCTTCACACGTGGAAATCCATGATGATGAGAAGGAAGTGGAAGAATAGGATGAAAAGGAAAAAGTGGAATATGAAAGGAACAAGCAATTTGAGAAGCTCACCTTGGAAACCATAGCTATGGGGAAAAAAATGGAGAAAATGCAATTCGCCTTCCGCAATGCACAAGGGATGGATGATTACCTTTATAACATGGAGGGAGTGAGTTCAAAGGCTCCTATTGCATTGCCTTCCAATTTGAAGATTTACGGTGCGGAAAAGTTTAATTGGATCGGAGATCCGAAGCAACACCTAAGAAGATACCTAAGCATCGCTGAAATGAAGGGGCTAGATGAGAAGCAAACTTTGCATGTATTTCCCCTCTCACTTACAGGAGGTGCGTCAAGGTGGTACTATAGCCTTGATCCAAGCAAAACTAAGGTGTGGAATGAACTAGTGGAGTTGTTTGTGGACCAATTCATCTTTAACACTATGATTGATGTGACTCTGGAGACTACCAAACAAGGTGTAATGGAGACATTTTCTGAATACATGACTAGATGGAAGACCGAGGCGTCTAGAATGGTCAATAGGCCAAATGAGAAGGACCAAATCAACATGATCATCAAGAACTTGCTTCGGGCTTATAATAGTAGGCTTTTGTCATCGCCTATTAGCTCATTTGGAGAACTATGTGATTGTGGGACAAGAATTGAAGATGCTATCAACAATGGATAATTGGAGAAAAGTGAAAGTAAGCCTCTGACCAAGAAAACATATGGAGGGGGAGCAACCACCACTAAAGCCCTCAATCTCCTGAATGTGAATGCCATTATACCCTAACAAACACTAGCCTACCCAAAGAAAGCTCGTTGAGAATTCTCTGACCTAGGAATGACCCTCACCTAAGCATATGAAAACCTATCCTCCTGAGGATTCATTAAACCTTTAGACCTTACACCCATGCCTAATCCTATACCTCCCACTTTGAACCTTAATGAATATTGCTACTACCACAAAAAATCCAGCCACAAAAACGACAATTGCTTTTGCTTCAAACACGAAATACAAGACCTCATAGATAATGGAATCCTCCCAAATCCCAACATTATCACCAAACCCAACATTAGAAAGAACCCTTTGCCCGATTACCATAGGGCTCCTCCTACATATCAAAATTGGGTGCAAATAGATGAGATTGAATGGGATTGCTCAAAGTTGATAAAAACTACAAATGTTAATATCAATGTCGTGGAAGTCCAAGGAATATGTAATGAAGAAGATGAAGTCTAAAAGGAAGCGAAAGCAGTGTGGGGAATACTTCCCAAAGGAATGATGGAATTAAAAAAAAGGGTCTTGGAGGACAATGTATCAAATATCACTAGGAGTGGGAAGCACTATAAACCATCCTTTTTGGAAAAAGGATCATCCTGGTAGAGATTTAGGGGAAGGGTCCAAGCCCACAAAACCTAAAGGAAAAGAAGACAAAGAAGAAGAAGATAGGGTCTTAATGCAATTAAAGAGGACTCAAGCTCATGTGTCTGTATATGGCTTACTCATGGCTTCTCAGAAGCATTGTATGGCTCTCTTGGACGCCTTGAATGGGAAAGAAGTACCTATAGAAACTACAACACAAGAAGTTTTGTCTCTCATGGGAGTCGAGGGTTCCTCACACCCCTTCCTTGCCTTTTCCGATAAAGATCTCCCTCCCGAAGGAGCTACTCACACTAGACCCTTGCAAATCACCATTGAATGCACGGGTGCCAAGGTTCTGATGGTACTTATTGATAATGGGTCTGCCTTAAATGTTTGTCATTTTAGGACCACCCTCACTATTGGCCTAAATATGGGGAATGTCATCCCTTCCCCCTTGATCGTAAGGGCATATGAAAACACTTTAAGAAAGGTCATAGGTACTTTCAAGGCTCCTTGCAAGATTCGGCCAATAGAAACCATTGTGAAGTTTCATGTCATGGACATCGTCCCAAATTACAACCTTCTTTTGGGAAAAGCTTGGCTCCACCCCAGTGGGGTAATCCCCTCCTCACTACACCAAAAGATGAAGATTCCATGGAAAGGAGGGATTTCCATAGCGCTTGGAGATGGTGAAATTCTAGCACCGATTTGTGGACTCGAGGAAGGAGGAAGTGAGTTTCAAATGAATGGCTTTGAGTTCGTGAACATAGCTGACTATGGGTTGAAGGATGAAAGGTATACTACCAACTTGTTCCCCTGTTGTAGCCATGAGGTGATTGCAATGATGAAGAACATGGGATACATGCCTGATATGGGCCTTGGAAAAGAAGGAAAGGGGTAGTCAAATTCTCCAATGTCAAGACTTAATTGACTAGGGAAGGTTTAGGATTCTTTGAAGGCTATGACAGAGTCAAGAAAAACCTTGGCACTCTTAATGTGAACTTCGTGAAGGAAGGGGAAAACTACCTTTATTGTGGCTTCCTCGAAACCTTGGGTAGGTAAGGATGGAAAGGTGTATCCGGGTTGGGAATTGTTCTTTAATGAAAAGCTCACCTTTAAGTAGAAGCCTACCGTGGTGATCAAGGAGATACAAGAAGAGGTCGATTGGGTGAACTACATGGATGCTGAAGCAATGAAGACCACAATGAAGACGAGTGGGGATGTGTTCGCCACCATCACCAATGAAGAGCCACGTGATCCTTCCAAATTCATCACGCCTGCTATGGGGCCCATTAATAATTGGACTTGGGTTGGGTTTTTTGAAAACTTAGGGAAAAAGTTTTGTGATGCGAGTTTCAATGTACTTTTCAATATTTCAATAAGATGAATTCTGATTTGGCTTACTTTAATGTGACCCATAACATTTAAATTCTGCACTTAAATGATTCAAATGAATTTGAAAATAAAATTAATAAACAATTGGAAAAGAAAATTGAACCAATGGAACCAACTCTTGAAATTATTAATTTAGGCAATAATGAGAATCCATGCTTAATTAAAATTGGTTCAACTTTGAATGAAAAAGAAAGAAAAGATCTTCAAGAGCTCTTCACATAATATCAAAAGGTGTTTGCATGGTCCTATGAAAATATGCCCGGAATTGACCCCAAGATAGCTTAACATCACATTTATACTCATGATGGTATGGTACCCGTCAAACAGAAGTTGAGAAGAATGAGGACCGAACTGCTCTTAAAAATCAAGGAGGAAGTCACTAAGCAATTAAAGGTAGGGTTCATCAAACCCATACTCCAAGCCGAATGGATAGCCAATATTGTGCCTGTACCTAAGAAGGATGGGAAGGTAAGGATGTGTATGGATTTTAGGGACTTGAACAAGGCATGCCCTAAGGATGACTTTCCTCTCCTTCACATTGTTGTCTTGCTAGATAACACGACGGGAAGTGCCTTGATGTCTTTCATGGATGGTTTCTTGGGGTAAAACCAAATTAAGATGGCTTCCAAAGACATGACCAAAAACCACTTTCACTACCAAATGGGGAATCTATTGTTACATGGTAATGCCGCTAGGCCTCAAGAATGTCGGGGCAACCTACCAAAGGATGGCTACAGCCTTGTTACATGATATGATGCATAATGAGGTGGAGGTGTATGTCGATGATATGATAGTGAAATCCAAGGATAGAGAAGGCCACATCGAAAACTTGAGGAAGTTCTTAGAGAGGATTAAAGAGTATAGGCTAAGATTGAACCCACAAAAGTGTACCTTCAGAGTAACCGCCAGAAAATTGCTAGGCTTCTTAGTAAGTGATAGAAGAATAGAAGTTGACCCATCCAAGATCAAAGCCATATTGGAGATACCTCCACCCAAAAGTGAGAAAGAGATAAGGGGTTTCTTAGGTTGATTACAATACATTAGTTGATTCATTGCTAGGCTCACTTCCATTTGCGAGCACAACTTCAAACTCCTAAGGAAGAATGATCCACATACATGGAATGATGAGTGCCAAAATGCCCTTAAACTTTTTAGGAATATCTCCTCCACCCACCTATCCTAGTGCCTCCATAACATGGAAAACCCTTACTCCTATACCTCTCTATCATAGGGGAAGTATGCTTGCACAAGAAGACGATGACAATAATGAGAGGGCCATATAATACTTGAGCAAGAGGTTCCATGATTATGAAACTAGGTACACTCTCATAGAAAAGTCATGCTTTGTACTTGTTAGGGCTGTACAGAAATTGATACATATCATCTTACCTTTCCAAATATGGGTGGTAGCAAGAATGGACCCATTGAAGTATCTCTTTGAGAAGCCTGCTTTGAGTGGAAGATTGTCAAGATGGTTGATCTTATTAGTAGAATTCAATTTAAAATATGTGGCTAGAAAAACTATCAAAGGGAGTGTCATGTCGGGTTTTTGTGCCTGGAATCCTATAGAGGAGGAAGATGGTAAAGAAGACTTTTCGGATGAGGAAATTTTGGATGTTGAGTTAGGGACATGGAAGATGTACTTTGACAGAGCCGTAAACCAATATAGGAATGGGATAGGAATACTCTTGATCACCCCCGAGGGATCTTACATACCTTTGGCAATTAAGTTGAACTTTGAAGCAACTAATGACATGGCTAAATACGAGGCTTGTATTGTCGAAATGGAAGCTCTTTGAGAATTGAGGGTAAAGAAGGCCGAAGTCTTTGGAGATTCAACTTTGGTTATAGCCCAAGCATAAAAGTTGTGGAAGGTGAAGGAGGAACACTTGAAACCTTATTAACAATACTTGGAGGACTTGACTAAGACCTTTGACAAGATTGAGTACACAATCATCCCTAAAGCTCAAAATCAATTTATGGATGCCTTAGCTACCTTAGCCTCCATGGTTAAAATACCAAAGGGAGTATGGACACGACCCTTAGAGATTGAGCAAAGTTATGTGGAAGTGCACAAAGGGAAGATAGAAGCTTCAGTAATGACCATAGAGGAAAAGGAAGTTCCGTGGTACTATGACATTATGAAGTTCTTGGAACTAGGAGCATATTCGGATGGTGCTGACAAGAGAGAACGTCATTCCATTAAGATGGTGGCAATATAATACATCCTTTGTGGAGGACAACTCTATAGAAGGTACTACGATAGTATACTCCTTCGTTGCTTGAAGAAGGAAAAAGCCGAGAAGGTAATGGAAGAAGTTCATTAAGGGATTTGTAGCCCTGATATGAATGGGAGAATGTTATCCTTGAAAATCCTAAGGATGGGGTACTATTGGAATATGATGGAGACCAATTGTGTGGATAATGTGAAGAGTTGTCATGATTGTCAGAGGCACACCAACTACAACCATGTACCACTTAGTGAGTTGTATAGCATCACTTCTCCGTGGACTTTCTCGGTTTGGGGTATGGATGTGATTGGAAGGATAGCTCCTAAGGCTTTAAATGGGCATGAATACATCCTAGTGGCCGTTGACTATTTCACCAAGTGGGTGGAAGCAACCTCTTACTCCATATTGAAGGCTAAACATGTGGCTCGGTTCTTAGAAAACAACGTCATATGTCGGTTTGGGGTTCCCCGAGAGACCATCTTTGATAATGGTTCCCATTTTGAGGGTGAAGTTCGGAGAGTCATGGAAGAATATAGCATTGAGCATCATGAGTCTTCACCATATCGACCACAAGCTAATGGGGTCGTAGAAGCAGCTAAAACGAATGTGAAGAACATCCTAGCCAAGATGGTAGTGACATACAAAGATTGGGCTGAGAAGCTTCTGTTTGCCTTATGGGGTTATAAAACTTTTATTTGTGCGTCGATTGGGGTAACACCTTACTCTTTGGTTTATGGTAGTGAGGCGGTGCTTCCTATTGAGATGGAGATACAATCTTTGAGGGTATTGGTAGAAACCAAGGTCCTAGAAGAGGATTGGGCTAAGGCGAGATATGAATAATTGGCTTTGATAGATGAGATGAGGACTAGAGCACAATATCATGCACAAGGGTACCAAAAAAGGATTGCTAGAGCATTCAACATGAAAGTGAAACTGAGAAACCTTAAAGAAGGGGACTTGGTCCTAAAGGTGCTTAGAGATGATACTTTGATTCAAGAGGAAAGATGAAGCCTAGGTGGTTTGGGCCGTTTATCATTAAGAAGATCATGTTAGGAGGTGCTATGAAGATCACAGATTTGGATGGGGAAGAGATGCTTCACCCAATTAACGTGGATAGAGTCTGGAAATACAACATTTAAAGAAAAAAAAAAAAAGATAAAAAAAGCCTGCTAGGTTGAAAACCCGAAAGGGCGGCCTAGGCAAAAATTAAGGCAAAAGAATCCTACTAGAATGAAAACCCGAAAGGGCAGTCTAGGCAAAAGTTAGGGGAAAAGACCATGGGCATGGCAAAAATTCCTGACGGACATCATGGGAAAAATTACATGGCAAAGGAAAAAGAAAACAAAAAGAAAATAAGAGATGAAGAGAGTCTAGAGAGAAAATAAGAGAATGAGGGAGTTTTGAGAGAGTGGGAGAATTAGATGATGTGAGGAAAAGATAGAAAGGGGAAGTTTTGTAGAGAAAAAAAAAGGGAAGTTGAAGAGTTATGATGGATGTGAAAAGATGAAGAGAATGAAGAGGCAAGTGCACAATTGATGGCTAAACTATGTGTAGTTTAGACCTCACCACTAAACTACATGTAGTTTAGTCATGAACAATAAAAAAAAAAAAAAATCTCAAGATTGCCCAATTAGGCACAAAGTCACCAAGGACCCCATAGTGAGCAGTAAAGGAAGCAGAAGACTCTTCCCCCAATGAAACATGTACATCCTAAAACTATTTCTAGCAAATCACATAAACTCAAGAACATTATCCCCAATAAGAAAGTAGAAGATTATTCCCCAGTGGATTAAGCATATCTAGAACATCATCCCTGCGGAGGAGGCAGCAGATTCTTCCCCGATGGACCCAAGTATATTTAAACAATCCCCAGTCAGGAAGCAGAAGATTCTTCCCCAATGGATCAAGTACACCAAAAGTATCTTAGTGAGGAAGCAGAAGATTCTTCCTCAAAGTCCTCAGCATACCATGAAGGAAGTAGAAGATTCTTCCCTAGTGGATCACACATCTATAAAAGTTACACTACTTCTCAGTGAGTCAATTTCTACTATTCCTTAGCGAGTTTCTCATCCCTAAGTAAGTCATGAAAGAGGCAGAAGATTCCTTCCCATACAAACCTACTACTTAGTGAGTTTTCACCACCTTAGTGGATCCAACAATCAAGACTACTCGTGCACATATCCTCTGGGAATTGAACATGCTGGCATGGTAGAAAAAGGTAGAGATAAAGATAGAGAAAGAGACCAATGTCAACTTAAGGCAAGAGCCTTACCAGAAAGGGTAAAGAAAGAAGTGAAGAAGACAAGAGAAGTGAGTCACTTGAAGAAGTTTGAGGCAAGAGCCCCAGATGGATAGCACAAAGACTGCATCCTTTTGTTGTTTGTTGGGTTAGCTCTAAGAGTACCCTTGTTCATGTTTCTTTTTCTTTTAAGTGACTCTAGGATGGTGAGTCACTTGCCATTTTCTTACAAGTGGAAAAAAAGGTTCTGGGATAATGAACCTATCGTTGCTTATTTCTCGAGCAACAAAGGTGGGACTTTTGACATATGAATCTCACGCAGCTCTCCGGAGTTGCACCCCGCCCCATGTATGCGTGATGTGTGTTGAATGCGTGGGTTGGGCCTGAGCTGAATGTTGAAGCAAAATATTTTGTCTTTTATTCCTTTGATTCCATTTGCGAAGCTCACGAATTAAAAGAGGGGCATCTGTAGACATCGCATTTTGTACCCCTTATGACTCGGGCCCCCATTCCCTAATGATGCCCAAACTTTAAGGCCCAAGGGCAATTTAAAGCCTAATCAGATATCAAATTGACTTGAGGAGTGTTAAAATGAAAAATATAACCTTTTAAATGAGAAAACAAAATCTATTTTTGGAAATAAAATGACCAAAGTGGTCCTTGGCCCATGTACGTGGGTAGCAGCCTGCATATGTGGGCCAAAGCATGCGTATGCAGGCACACTCCTGCGTACGCTGCTAGGGTTTCAGAGACTTAAAAAAGGCAAGTTTTCTACAATAATGGCTAAGGTTTGGAATGAATCCCACCTCGTCTGGGAGCCATTCCAAACCCCATTTTTTCCACTATATAAAGCCTTACATGGTATATTTTCAAACGACAGAGAAATCCCATGTGAAAAATACAAGATTCATTAGAAATAGTGAATCAAAAGGGGGTTTTTCTCAAAACACCCTCAAGTCAATTTTGTTTGACTGGAACCTTTTCTGGCCCCAATTCTTTTAGTTTAACATTGCTAATCACTTTCTTATTGGTTTGTGAATAGATTTGACTGAGGAGAACAGTCAAAATCAAGCTTGAAGAGCTTTTCTTTGAGGTATTAGTTCAAACTTTGCTTTTTTCTTTTCTTTTCTTTTTATGCTTTTAATATTTTTGTTTGTCTTGTTTTCCTATTATAACATATTTTAATATGCTTTTCTATTCTAGGTTTATATGTTTAAAATGCATGTAGGGTGTTAAATTTAGTGTTTTAAGCTTGGTTGTGTTTTAGGGGTTTTTGGGCTAGAACTTACGTACGCATAATCTTGCCTGCAAACACAGGCTTAATTATGTGCACGCAGGCTTGCTCTTGCGTGCGTAAGCCGCTACCTAGAAACCCTAATTTTTATTTTGTGTATTCGTTTATGCTTTCACATGTTTGTTTGTTTAGCCTCTTTTCCTATGCCTTTATGCTTTCAATGTCTATGTTTCACTTATTTAATTGCTTGTTTTGTCTCACATGTTCGGATTAGGGTTTATTTTGTATTTTCTTTGTTTCAATGTCATGATCATTCATTCACATGCTCATGCATGATGCCATAGGTGCTGAGTTGCTGCAAGGTAAGTAAAGGTAAGTCATACATTCACATTCACATGCATATGTGTTGTTAAGTTTTGTTTGATGAACATGTACATGTGTTGCGTTTTGTGTTTAATTTATAGATGATGTACTTGTTGCCATGATTAAGTTGCTGCCTTATATATGGCATGATAGGGTTTTCACATGTTAGATGAATGCTAGGGTTGTATATGTGTGGTTTGGTTTCTTATGCTTTATGGATGGATATGTATGTGTTTTGGGATGATGATGCCATGTTGTATGCTTAGATGTATGCTAGTGTGTGTGTGAGTTGAGGACATAAGTGTTGAACATGGTTTTATCGAGTTTAAGACATAAGACACAATTATGGGAGGCCAACCTTAGGGTTGGGCGGTCTTGGGTGCCTAACACTTTCCAAAGAACGTACCTAAACTCCGAACCCATATCTCTAGTAGTAAGATCAATGGTCGTTCTTTGAAAGGAAGATATATTCACGGTTCCTAGGCCATTGCATAACATTTTTGCGAAGCGTATGATTCGAACCAAGCAAATCCTGGGCTTGTAGGTGTGATGTAGCCTGAGACTCTGGCCATTGTGCCAAGCTCTTTGACCATATGCGTTATGCCACACAATTAAAAAGTTTAGATAGGACACATGGCATGAAATTATACTTCAATTAAAATCCAATTTAGATTTTAATTGGAATTTATCTTAGTTTTGACTTTAAATATATATATATATTTATTTATTTATTTATTTATTTATTGTAGAATAAAATCCCACTCATGTAAATTTTAAAAATTATTTTAATGTTTGAAAAACAATAAAAGATAGCATAAATAATAAGTTATTAGAAAGAATAATGTTATTTAGAGTTTAATTTAAAAACAACATCAATTTATAAAGTTTATAATATAGTTATTTTCAATATTTATTAATTATACACATTCTTATGAAAAACAATAAATTACTATAATGAATTTAAACTCGTAACAAGTTTGAAAAGGAAAAAATATATATTTTTTGTTCTTTTTTCTTAAATTAAAATAATTACTTCTTTATTATCTCTATATTCTATATCCTTATTTTTCTTTTGTAACTTTTGAACTTTAAAAGAACATTGATAAGATAAGATATTTTTAATGAAGATTGTCAATTATATATATATAATAAAACCGAAAGAAAAGCACACAAAGGGGTGAGCGCACAATTGCCCCCACCCTTGTCCACGACCGATCCTTGAATCCACTTTCATGTAAGAGGAAATGATTTCATAAACAAATTTTACTGAATTATTCAGAGAAAATAATCTTGTATGGTGCAGGACATCGTCTTGTAAGAATAAAAATCAAATTAAGTCTGTCATCCTGGAGAAAATGGGAAAATGCCCCTTTTAAAAAATAAAAATCTAGCATTTTGCCCTATTTCCCAAACTAATTAGGGAAATGCCCATCTTTTGAAACTTGATTTTGAGAAAATCGAGTTATAAAAAAAAAAAATTCTGGAGCCCTATAGTGACGTTTTAAGCAACCTATAGTGATGTTTTAAGCAGCCTATAGTGACGTTTTGTAACTCGATCTCCATGAAGTCGAGTTACATGCAATTTTTTTTCTTTTTTTTTATACCTATAACTTGATCTCATGTATATCGAGTTACAAAATGCCACTATAGGTCCTTAAAATGTCACTATAGGCTCCTTAAAAACGCTGCTATAGGGCCTAAATCGATTTTGAGAAAATCAATTTTCAAAAGAGGGGCATTTCCCTCGTTAGTTTGAGAAAGAGGACAAAATGCTGGATTTTTTTTTTGAAAGGGGAATTTTCCCATTTTCTCCCTGCCATCCTCATTAAAATCAAACCAACACATTGTCGCACTGAACCTTTTGCTAATCCACCTTTTAAGTTTCTTGGTAATCGTTTTTTAATTTTCCTCCACATTTCCATATTGTTGAAATGCTCCTCAATTTATTTTAGATATTCTTTAAAATCTTCAAAGTAAAGATTGGAATTTAAATCAGACAATTCAACTTTAAGGTGACAATCTTGTGACCTACGTAGCCTTGCTGCTTAATTTGTGGAATCTACACAATAAGTAGTGCCTCTGTATTTTTCCATCATCATCATAAATGTTAGGTTTTAAATGTTTAGAACAATTGGCAAACCACGAACATAAACTTGTTTACGTGTAGATCATAGTGTCTATAAGTCAAATTAGACAATGTTCAAGGTGCTGGAAGTTAGAATACAAGAATAAGGAAGATGCAAGTTTAGGAATTCGAAATATGGCAAATTTGACTGATCAAAACTGTGCTTCGATCGATCGAATTGCGAATCTATAGAATTTAAATTAAGGTCCATCAACCCATTGGGTCATCAGATGATTGGGTTTTAGATCTAATTCACATAACATTTAAAGAAAACCCTAAGACACGTTTTGAGGAGACTTTAGAGTTGCTCTTTTGAGATCTAAAAGGTTTTGTACCTTCTCCTTTCAAAGTCACTACTAGAAATCAATCTACATATTATCAGAACTGGTAGATCTGAGGTTGGTGCATTCCAGTCAATAAATGTGCTGGATCTAAACCTTCAAGGGTGGTCTTGGAGTCATAGAATGGAGGTCTATGTGATTCAAAACTTTAGATATCAAGCATATTGAAGAGCAAAGCATGAACTGGAGGTTCATGTTGGAGTAGATCTATATCAAAGAAGTCTGAGGATTTTAAAGTTAGGTTTGATAATCATTGTTAAGTTTACTATGAATTAAATGTTGGAAAATCTGGTTTTGTATCTCATACAAAACACACAATGCAAGCAACAAACATAGATCTATTTCATTCACGATTGATAACTTGCATTATGTAAATTTCAGAATTTAAGAACAAGAAAGCGTACCTTAGTGTAGTGAAATTCAAAATAAATGATTAGAAGTACTTGGGAACACTTTTAATCTTCACTCCAATTCCGCTTTACGCCCAAGAAGTGTGGTCTCTCAATCAGTTTCTAAGGGAGAATAACGAGTGGCTTCACTCACATATACACACCATTTCACAATGGTGTCTCTCTTTTTTCTAATAAAAAAATTCTGTATGTTTCTCCCTTTATAACTAACTGATTATCTAATTGGGCTAGCCTATTGGGCCTTTCCAATTGGGCTTTAGTGTGTGGCTTGGAATGGAACCAAAAGGGACCAATAAGACACTAGCTCCAATGGGCCTTGGGCTTTTCTGTCAGCTCTTGACAAGTCCAACGTTAACATTAATTATATTTAATTCTACTATATAAATATAATTGTACTCTAGGCCTTATTAATAAATTATATCCCAAGACTTTATTGTACAAACAACCCCTTCATAAAATATTCATAGTAATTCAGAGTCATGAATATAGACTGCCACTTTGAAGATTACTATATCTTAATCCTTGAGTACCCGGTTTAATCCTTTTAAGTTATTCATCATATATTTATGAAATCCAATTTCATAAATATATACTTTAGTAACTCCTTACTAAAGTGGTTAGGTCTAACATTCTGAATAACCAAACCCATTAAACTTATCTCAAGGGAATATTTTATATCTCCGTTAAGAGACTATGAATTCCATCTTGAGAATATATATTCCATCAGCACTAAATGTGGCTGCCCAACATACTGAGGTTTTGACCGTTACTTTAGATCTCACTCCTGATATATCAAAGCAATCTACATTTCATGACCAGGTCCATTATTCTCTTAGGATTAAGAGTTCATACAAATATAAGTCGTGAGATTTATTATTCATCTGACAGTCGTTAGGAGAATAATAAATCTCACAGCGGTCCAGTTCAATATGCCTTAACTCTTAAAACATATTAACACATCAATTAGAAGTCTCCACTTCCATGATCAAGACAAATCATCTTAGTTGATATGTTATAGTTTTCGCAGATGAAATGCTGAATTTCATCACCGACTACGAACTAAAATTTTGAGTTTACAAAGAACTTGTGACTTATATCTTCTGTGACTAAATCACATAATTCACATACTATACATCTCATGGACTATATGATAATGTCCAAATATTCACGTTACCATTATTTCAGATAATAATAAAACAACTTTATTAATTGCAATATTAAGTCATACATCGTGTCATACATAATATAATACATAGTATCATACAATAGGATTTTAGGGCATAAATCCCAACATTATATATTGTTGACTTATAAACTTCTATTTGATAGTGAATTGTTCTTCCTGGGATTGGTCTCCTCATGTTTTTTAGCTTAAGATTAGTTTGTTTTATTGGTTTTCTTGGATCATTATATCTTGTGTTACTTAGACTTTTCATTGTATGATATGTTTGATTTATGTTTAACCTAAGGCTGGCATAATTGACTTAATTAATAACTTGGCCATAAAATCATATTAAACATTGTTTGTTCAGGGGTCTAGAACTTACAATAAAATTCCACATATTTGCTCCTTGTTCCGTCTATATTGTTTCGCAAAAAGTCAAGAACCACCGAAATTTGTACAAAACATTTCACAACCTCTCACCATTTTTGTATTGAGATGGGCTCCAAGTGAAGTGAATTATGAGAGTGTTGTGGAAAATTTCGGAGGAAGTTTTCGTTGTTTCTGGCAAAACTCATTCATTAATACATCCATATTTTCCATCATGTTGTAAATCCGTATTCTCCCACTCATGCATTTATCATGGCATGTCTGTATCTTTCAACATGCCCATTCCTTTAATAATATATATATATATATATATATATATGTAATTTTCAAGATCACTATCTCTCTCATTTGATCTAACATTGATAATTATGCAAATAAAATAATTTATCTCAATCTACGTATTTCACTTTATGCTCCATTAATCATATTTGTTATATATATATATATATATTTTTTTTTTTTTTCTTCATGATAAAATAAACAAAGTATAAAAGAAAAATCGCACATAACATATTGTAGTTGGTATACTATAAAATGGAATGCACAGGTTTTTTATTCTAGTTTTGATTGTATGATTTAGGCAAGTCTCTCTTATCAGTCCTGATAAATCCTAAGTAAATTTGCAATACTATTGCCAGCATTAGTAGGAATTTAGTCATGAAAATTTTGACATGAAAATTTTGATTGCAACTTTATCACCCGTGTGAACCAATTTTATATCTAAGTTGATTATTAGATATGTTATTGAAGATTTAGATTAAACATATTATCATCAATATCATGCAAGTGGGGAAATATAAATTAGTGATGATCTAGGAAACCTAATAAAAAAATAGTTTCATGGGAAAAACTTGGGGGATTTGACCGTATCAATCCCAAGGTGAGCAGATTCACTATTAGATAGAGATTTACAGTCAAAATAAGTTATAATTATTAAACCCAGACTGACCCAGCTAATTGGATTAGAAACCTAGTGACCCAGCACCTAGATCGGTCCGGGTGCTTACATGGACCGTTATTGTAACCTGGATGGGTTTCTATAACCTGGTTGGTTTTTGTGAAATTTGTAAAATTACATATATATAGGTACACTTTATTAATTTCTATATTGTTTAATGTGTTATAACATGGTAATTTAAAGATGAGAAAACCTAAAGAATTCACAAAAAATGCACTTTTCTATTTGTTTGCCTACCCCCAAGACTCCTATCCTATCGAAAGACTACTTTGTTATTGCGAAACCTTAATTTTGAATTATAATTGCCAATTAAATTTGATAGGGCAAAATGAATTGACCCCTTGCAAATTAATTAATTACCCAAGTTAATTAATTGGTCAAATTACATCCAATGGCTTGGTAGCACAAACAAATCACCAATTATACTAAATGCAGCGGAAAATAAATTTGACACAGGTGATTTGTTTAAGAATGGGGAAAACCACCGAGGCAAAACCCCACCGGGTGATTTTAAGGTCACTACTCCCAAGAATCCACTATTATTAATCACAAGCGTTTACAAGTATAAGGAATTTTACCAAACCCTTTGGCCTATCTGAAATACCAACCTACAGTTGAACCCTTACCCCAATACCCAATTGGACTTGTATTGTAGCGGAAATCTTTCCGTTCGATGCACGAATCCCAGTACGTGACTAACCAATGATGCACGGATCCCAGTACGTGACTAACTCCTTTGCACGATTCCCAGTACGTGACTAACTCCACATCAACCCTTTGATTAATGTAGTTGATTTGCAACAGCATCACATAGAAACACCAATAAAATATCCAATGATGGTGTGAGAGACTTTGCTTGGTTACAGAACCCAAAGGCGTACAAGAAATGTAGCAAGAACTCTTTTTTCTGTAGGAGGAGGCTAGGGTTTCAAAAAGAAAACCTTATGAAACTCTCTAGGGTTAGGTTTTTCTTTTTCCACCTCTTTGTTTAAATAGGAGCTCAATGGGCTCTCCTATTCCAAATAGGTATACACATACCTTAGGTTTCCTAGTCCAATAAGGATTATACAAACTCATAAACAAATAGACTTTTAGAATAAAAACATTGTTGGCTATAGTCTGAATCCTATAAGCTCAATAGATCGAGACATGTGTCGAGTTTTAATGAATCACGACAGATCGAGCTTTTGTCGTGGAGGTATCGAGACCTACAGATTGCCCTTTTCTTTAGCAGTTCTTGAGTAATCTTCATGTCTTTAATGTAACCACTTATAATGATCATCTTGAACCTACTTAGATTTACCCAAATACAAGTAAAGTGCCTCAAAGGATATACCAATTACTTAAAAATATTTCCCTTACATATATATATATATTAAATCTTTTATTTGACCCTGTAGTGTGACCAGTGACCCACTAGTTAAATCGGTAATCTAGTGACCCGACTCAAAGATTGAGTCAATGTCTAGGCCATGTTTAATAACTATTTATAACTTTATTCATTGTGAATCTCACTACAATTATCAAATTGAGTACTGAATCCCACATACATCTATGATAGTAATCTACTGCAACATGAACCTACAATCCATGGCTCCAAAACCACCTTTGAAACTTTTCTTCAATATAGACATTTATTCCATGACTGGTTTGTAACAACTGGCTCAGATTGTATGTAAATTGATTTCCAGTAGTGAGTTTGAAAGGAGAAGGCACATAACTTTTTAGATCTCAAAAGAGCAGCTCCCAAGTCTTGAAAAATGTATCTTAGGATTTCCTTTAAATGCTTAGTAAAGTAGGTCTGAAACCCTAATCATCTAATGGGCTGATGTTCCATGAATCACTTGAAATCTTGTTCTTGCACACTGAATGACAGTACTATAGACACTCAATTTTGCACCCATAATTTAATCAAGGAGAATGACTTGAATGACCAATCCATGTACCCCAAAAATCATAATTGCATTACATGCATCAATCGGTTCTTGCATTACATGCATCAATTCATTCATTGCATATCATAAAAATAATCTTGAGATTCTAACGTTCGCAATGGTGTTTTCGGATTTCAAATCGGACTATCAGATCGAAAGATATCGCATGATCAAGTTTGCACGATAAACATGCATTATGTCTAGCTAGAGTCGACCACACATGATTAGTTTAAATTAATTTTGATTGGTTAAACAATTAAAATTTATTAAATAATTTTGTGATTGGTTGATAATTAGTGTTTAAAATAGGGATGCATGCATGTGAATAAAATGGTTGATTGCATAATAATAAAATTGTGGATAATTTGAACTTTCTCTAGATTTATTTTAGGGTATTTATCTTCAAGATAATTATTCTTAAATAGCTAGAATTATCTAGAAAAGAGATAAAAAATCATAGACGGAGGATGAAAACGCGTCTAGGTACAAGGACCGGCCAAAAAACCCTAGAAAATGAGTTCAAATGGCACCCGAACACGAAAGAGTGTTTGGAGCCATAGGGCCAATTTAGCATTTTTGGAGTGTCAAATGGCACTCTAAAAGGGTTGAATTTTCATTTGATGGGCTTTGGCCCAATGGCCTTTGAGTGATGATAAGGAATACCTTTTTCGACCTTTTCGCAAAAGGATGCGTTTAGAGTCAAACCCTAATCATTCGTACTTATTTTTTAGAGTCTTTTGGCCTATACAAATAGAGACTGAACCTCATAATTCAGCACCTTTTTTTTACACTCTGAGAGGCACACATTTTGGGCTCCCAAACAGCTAATATTTTCTTATCTCCTCTCTGATTTTCTGTAGAAGCTAGGGTTTTTAGGTTTCAAGGATAACTGAATAAGTTTCTTTGAACCCTAAAACCTTTTCTCAAGTAGAAGAGTGCTCATGCAAGTGGTTATTTTCTAAACCCTTTTATTCTTATTCTCTTCTTATCATGATGGCGTATGTTTAACTGTTTCAAATATTCATAATCTGGTTTATAAAAACATGTTCTTGATTTCTTTATTTTTGATATAATCTATTTCTTAATTTCAAAGATTTGCATGTGGTCAACTATTTTTCTTCAAATAAAATGGATCTGCATCTTTCTTAGATGCAGATCTGAATTTTTTCTTCAAATAAAATGAATCTGCATCTTTCTTAGATGTAGATCTAAATTTTTCTTTAAACAAAATAGATCTGCATCTTTCTTAGATGTAGATTTGAGTTTTTCTTTAAACAAAAATGAATCTGCGTCTTTATAAGATGCAGATCTGAATTTTTCTCAAATCCAAACTGATTTATATCTTTCTATGATACAAATATGATTTTTTTTTTAATACGTGCAAATTTTTGAAATAAAGAAAGATATCATGTAATACCATGTTTGTGTTTGTTTTAATTCATGATTGCATAAATTCATATTATGAGTGAAACTCTCCTCTTAAGAAAAAAACATTTTTTATTCTTTTAAAACATATAAAAAATAGATCTGGTTTTTCTATTGTCAAAAAACCGTTTTTATTTCATCATAAAAACCGATCTGATTTTTCTGTTATCAAAAAGCATTTTTATTAGTTCTTCAAAAACAGTTCTGATGTTTTTCAAATTAAAAGACTTTTTTTTTATGTAATAAAAATAGATCTACATTTTTATCATCAAAAACCACTTTTTTCTACATCCCACAAAATAGGTTTTGAATTTTGACAAACCCAAATCATTTTTTTAATTACCAAGACAGATCTGAATTTTTTTAAACAAAAGAAAAGACTTCATTCATAAATAAATTTGTGTGATTTAATTTTTGTTTCACATGTACAATATATCATTCATGACATGCATAACATAGTACATTGGTCACAATAGTCTAGAGGACCAGACTTTGTCTGGACGGAATGGGTGCCTAACACCTTCCCATTCCGTAACCTAGCCTCCAGATTTTGGTTTTTGGTTTTAGAAGATATAGCCTTGTCTTTTTTTTTTGGGTAGAATGTAACTCGGACAAAAGCCATGTATTTTGGTAGATTGTAACTAGGTCCCAAAGCTATGTAATTTCCAAGTTTTCCAAGATATGTAATTTTTATTCAATCAATGAAGAGAACAATTCAATTATTTATTTAGTTTTTCTTATTTTTTTATAAAAACAATAATTGGCGACTCCACAGCACTTACCCAAAAAGAGAGGTTCCCTAAAAGGTACTTGAATCTCACAGTGGCGACTTCATTGGGGATGTCGAGGGCTAAGCTTTGTATTAGACTTAAGTGACCAAATATATACCTGTGCTTTGCATGGTCCTGCATTATATTGTTGTTTTTTTTGTTTATTTATGTTTGACGAGATGTTGTATAGCATTTTTGTTGTATGATATTTTGTTGTTTGAATTGTTTGTTTGTTAAAATCTTTCCCTAATTGTCGTAGAGTGTGCCATTCAAACAATATGTATGCACCCATTTTCAACAATTTGTGGTGGTAGCAACCATGGATCACCAGTCTTCATTAGATTCGGGTACCTAGTGGCAAACTCACCAACTTATAGCCTAAAGCCACTGGAGCATTTCTTGTTAACTATAAAGGATAGACCATGCTGTTCAGACCAATGTAATGTTCATTACATTACAAGTTGGGAGGTGTAACGTCTTAGCTATGGGAAACAATGAAACAACAAACCCATCCTACAACGTAATGACTTAAAACCTATCCTTAGGTTGGTCCCGGTTAAAATTGCATTGCACGTTGTGTGTGTTTGTTTTGCTTGGTTGTTTGATGCAGCTGGTGACCTAGCTTTAATTGACCCAAGAGAGCTTGTTCTAGAGATAAAGAGGGAAAACGCTGAAAGCTTGAAAATGTGTGAAAATACAAGAGCTGTTTAGACCCCCAAATTAGAAATTATGGTTAGATTGCTTTTACTGTAACTTATCTAAGTGCGGAAACAAGAGTAAATGAAGCATAATTAACCGATACTACTCTAGTGCATAAACATGAACAACAAACAATAAAATTAAAGCACAAGAGTAAGGGAAGAGAGATGTAACCACAAGATAACACAGCGGTGTATTATTGAAGAGGAAACTGAAGAACTCTGCGAAAAACCACTCCGCCGCCCTTCAAGCGGTAATCGATCCACTAGACAATCAGTTGGGATATATGGGTTAGCAAGAGACCCTCAAAGCCTAATCTACCTGATGTACCTAAGCCCTCCAAGCTCCTACTCCAATAAGGCTTCTCGGAAACGTGTCTTTTCTAGCTCTCCGAATCTCGTAATAAGCTCCATGTTGCATCTGCCATCCTTGGCTTCTTCCAATGCTTCCCAGTAGTACCAAAACCTCACTTGACACTCTGAAAGGGTGTGACAGGTGTTTGGGCTATCAACCTCTCAATGGTATGGAAATGGAGAGGTAGGAGTTGAGGAAAATCCACAAGCAATTGTGTAGAGAAATGTGGGTATAACAATCTCTAACTCTCAAAGTTTGTGGTTAGGGTTTTCTCTCAGAAGCACTCCTCAAGATTTGTGGGTAATGTGGGTATATATAGTGTAGGTACAGAAAGTGTGTATCAGATAGCACAGTCTGGCAAAACAAAATGTTTCGTGAGTGTCTCGCGGGAAAGCCTTACCCGCGAGCTACTCGCAAAACACAGCTGTCTCCATCTGTACTGACTCTTTGCATTCTAGTCATGTGCAAGGCACATGCATCACTTTGCGGGATGCTTAGTAGCGAGCTACCTACAAGAAATGTTCTGTCTTCAATTGCTTGAGTCTTCTCACACTCTCTCTCTAACACCCAACCCTTACAATTAAATCCCACAATAAATACAGGGTACAAAATATTGAATAAAATTACAATCAAATTTGGCACGAAATAAAAGCCAATAAAAAACACATAGTTGTAAATTGCAACTTTACAATCTCCCCCTTTGGCTATTCTGTGACAAAACCCCTAAAACAGACTCTAAACTTAAACATGAGTTTGGGAACAGTGGCAAAACTCACTCACACCTAATCTAGAAGTTGTGAAGCACTTGCACATATATACCTGTAACTTGAAACACTTGCACACAAACAAAAACTTTCATTAAGCTAATGACAAGTTGAATACATGGTATTTACATGAGCAAGTAAAATGCGATCAAGTTTGTAAACACTATAAAACATGTAAGCATATCTTGATCAAACATGATTAGTCATTAAAGAATGACTACAATGAACATTTAGCAAGTAAATGCTCATTTGGACACGCAATGCAATTAAGAACAATCTCAAGGATCAATTGCATGTCCAACACTTAACCAATGCAAAATACACGAAGTATTTGCATCTAGGAAACAAGATCCTACTAGGGCACAAGAGTGAGGTACTTAAGACATATTAGCAATATCTTAAAAGTACAAAAAAAAAAAAAATGCTACAAAGCATTGAGATAAACACAAATACTGAATATTAAACTAAAATTAAAAACAGAGTATTAAAGCTTTAAAAGAGAACACTAAAACAATAAACAAATAACAACTTCAACTTCTAGCTTCTCCTCCCCTTATCACTACACTCACCTTGTCCTCCCCCTATCACTACACTCCCCCTATCAATGACACCATCTCCCCCTTTTTGTCATGGAATAGCTAGTCTCCATGTTTTTTTTAACTTCCTTTGAATTTGGTCCATCTGAGTTTGGAGAGAAGTGAACTTTGTGTCAAAGCGAATGTGCAGGGAGTGCATGATGGTAGCTAATCTAGATATTTTGGTATTAATTTCTTAAAGTGCAGCGATGATGTTGTCTAGCTGTTCATCATAGGCATGGGAGGTAGAGCTTGAACTTCCTGGAACAGCATCACTTTCTTGCTTGGTACTCTTCTTGGTGTGACTCATACTTGCTTGGAGTGTGCAAATGTTAATTGGACTTGGCCGAGGATATGGACGCTCATCTTTCGAGGGATGCATGCCTTTGAGCTTCAAAATCTTTGAGATAAGGTAGCAGAAAGGAAGACAGTTCTGTGAAGCAGTCCGTTCTACCGTTTTTGCCAAAATGTGAAAAATACAAGGGCACTCATCAATCTCCTCGCCAGTGATCAGATCATGCAAGAATAGTGCTCTACTGAGATTTATGAACCTGGTGCTTGACAGAGGATAGAGGTTGCTAAACATGATCATTGTGAGCAGTCTCAATTCGGGAGAAAGAGATGCCACACTAATTGACTTCCTATTGGAGGAGAATTCCAAATTAGCTCCTAAAGCTTCTCTAAGAACCTCTTCATCTGGATTCAGCTCATCATATACTGGTGGTATGGGGAGCATTGGCCGGTTAATATGTAGGATTTCTGCCAAATAAACTGGTGTTATCGAGAAACTTTTTCCTCTAACCCAACATTTTAGCTCATTTCCGTCAACAATGGCATTGGCATAGAACTCTTTCACCAAGTTCTTATATGCGTCATCAAGATTGGAAAGGAGAAAGTTCCACTCCTTGGTGGCAAACCATTGTGGAATATTGGTGTCAAGGAGAGATGGCTGATCAATAGCTTTTTCAACCAACAATGGAGCTTCCATAAAGTAGTTCTTAAAGTTCTGAGATGCACAATAGGATCTGAAATAGTTCTGATAAAAAATTCCTATCGGTGATCGAGTCCTCTTTGGCCTTGGAGAAAGGTTATCAACATCAATCACAAGCTCCTTTCCTTTGTTGCTGCCTCTTTTCACTGTTGAAGTCTTGAATGGAGACATCTGCATACATAGTTACCAGGCAAGGAAACAAATGCAAAACAAAAAGAAACAGAACACAAAACTTGATTAGATCCAAGTTAGTCCAAATCATAAGTACAAGAACTTAAAACAGGGCATAATCAACTCAAAATAGAACAAATGAACTAAAAATAGCATGCTATTAGCTGTTAAAACATGTAAAAAAAATCACATGCATGAATTAAGTGACTGTGCATGCGTGTGTCTGGGCTATGCATGTGTTGATGCATGTGAGTGCAGCAGGTGATGCATTGGGTGTGCCTAGAAGATGCCTAGTGTGTGCATGGCATGGCATTGAGGCACAAATTGGGTAAATGTGTAAAAACACATACCCTTTGAGCAAAACATGTTACACATGTTCAATCAAGAGTCAACCCAAGCATTGGAACTCAATTGAGTCCAATTCAACACAAGAGTGTCTTTAGGACATTCTGTCAAACACATGACATGCAACAATGCACTACAACTTTGAACAATGCATGAACATGGTGAAAACTGCCTCAATACATGCTTAATTTGCCACATGGGGCCAACACAGATACAAACATAGCAAATGGGACTCAGCCTAATCAAGATTTTGAAAAAAATTTCACAAAAATAAGAACCCCAACCCCTTTTTCAAAAATTCCCAATTTTTAAAACCCTAAGCTAAAATCTCCATAATCTAAGTAGAAAAGATGAAAAGAGTGTTAAGAACACATACCTTGATGTAGATTTTGCAAAAAATACTCTTGAAAATGATGGGGTTTGAGTGAAAATAAGATTTGGGTTGAAGGGGGGTTTGAGAGAGGCAGTGCGAGGGAAATGAGAGAGTGTTTGAAAAATTGTCACATCTGCCTTATAAAACCGGAAACACGTGTTTTTCACAGGTTAGGCAGTCACGATATTAGTTGCGAGACACATTGAAGCTTTCGCGAGAAGCCTTTAGTCGTAAAACAGTCGCGATAGCCTCTGTATGAAATTGAAAAATTTCCAGTTTTTGCCTAAAAACCATTTCGAGAGAAGGGTTTAGTCGCGAAATACTCGCGAGGCAGTAGTGAGACATTCTGTATGAAAATGTGACTTTTTAATTTCCCTTAAGCACATTTCGCGGGAAGCTCTAAGTTGCGAGCTTCTCACGAAACAGCTTCAGAACTAGTTTTTGAAGAAAAGCGCACAAGTGCAATTTGAACAAAAACTAAAAACACAAAAGTATAAAATCATTTTCAAAAACATATAAATCACTCAAAAATCTTTTTTGGGTTTGATTAGCATGTACTTGAGCATACACATCACATTTGAACATGTACAATCACACAAATGAGATAAGCATTAATTGAATCAAAGTCTTATGTGTTGTGGGTGAGTATCAAATGTGGAATAGTCCTTAGACCAAAGTGAAGCTTCAATGATCAATTCAATCAAGTCATACACAACTAGTACTCAGTCAAGTGAACTATCTCAATTATAGAAATGAGCATATATGACCTCCCACAAGAGAATGATTACAAAACAAATAAGCTTTTCATTTGGCTTCTACATAAAACATAACATGTGATCCTTTTTGGATAATACATCTCTTTTTGAGATTGGTGCTTGAAATTTTTGATATTTCAACATTGAGAGTTAGCCTTTGGCTTTTTGAGCACCATACATTTCATTAGAAAAGTTGTTTTCCCTTTTTCCTAGTCAAATACTAGAATGTGTGACAGGCTTTTGTAGCTCAATATCTCTTTTCATTTGGAGATTTACATTTGGTGAGCTCTATTGCTAAAACATAAAAGTAAAGGTGGGAAGATATATAGGCACAAGTCTATGCAAGTATCAAGACCATCAAGACTATTGACCAATCATTCATGACAAGGTTGAAGATCTATTTACAACAATCACACATAGTTTTCTAGATTTCTCCCACATAGATATATGTCATACAGAACAAGCTAAGCTCAAAAATGCACTACGCTATTAGTACGAAGGTACTAGGCCAAACTCACAAGTGATACACAGAACACAAGCGATCAAACTTTTTGAAGATTTTTCATTTTTTATGGATTTTTGAATTTTTGAACACACTAAAAAACGTAACAAATAAATTAAGATCAACAAAAACAGGTAAAACCAAAACTAGTAAAAGAAACATGCTATACACCGAAGCAAAGCATTACATGATGCATGAACCTATGACCCTGAACATTGGAAGTATTAATGCATGGACATAGGAGGTGATCATGCATGAGTACCCTTCTTCACCCACATGTCATGTGCGTTTAGGGTGATATCCCTATAGGATTAGGTACGAGTGTTATGACTTTCAAACCTTCTGTTGAAGTTTTCCAAACAAGTGGTGAATGCATTAATCATTTTCATCACATCCATCACTCCGGAATCACCATCTCGTCATCTTGATTGCTCAACAGCCCAATTCCTTTTGTCATTTCATGGTCCTCTTGACCTCTGATCACTTGCACTCTTCAATGCCCTCAGCTTATGACAACTTGGTCACAGTGATGGCATAAATGTTTTGTTCTAGGACTTCTTTGTGATTTTGGAAGTGATTACCCTTTAGCTTCATGCCTGACCACCGATTGGTTTTCGAGGCTTATTCAACACTTATTGGTCAACTACATTCTTACTCTTTTCTTCCTTCACTTTCTCAGCAGTAGGGGTAACTATTATTGGCTCCTTGGCTTTCACAAACTTCACTGCCTTGGTTGCATTAATAGCTGAACTACTTTCTCCAGTATATCCCAGTTCGGTTTTGTCGGAGAAAGGTTTTTGATGAGAGAGGACTTCATCAAGCTTTTTAGAGGAGACTCGTTCTACTTTAGCATTTGCTTGAATCACTTCAAGCTCAAGGAATTTCACCTTTGTGTAGGCTTCAATTAGCTCTCCATTCAGTGTTTCTATCTCACACTTGGCCTCCTTGTATTGCACTAGGAGACTTCTATAGTCCTTCTCTACCTTCTTCATCATTTTAACGGCTGCCTTGGCCACCCTTGCATATTCTCCTAACTTTTCAAGGAGGGAATTGTAGTTTTCTTGAAGTCCCACTGCACTTTCATCTTCTTCAGCTTCAGATTCTTCTACTACTCCCATTGACTCCACTTCACTATGTTCCCCGAGTTCTTTCACAAGTAAACTCAAGTCCTCTGATGACTCAACATGAGCAATAGTCATAAAAGTGGAGTAATTCCCTTCTCCATCACAGCTCTCTTTCGAATTTGAATTGGAAGAATCTGAATCACTAAGAGTTGTAGCATACGCCTTGCCCTTCCCTCTTAGATAGTTAGGACACTCCTTTTTGAGATGTCCATGGCCATTGCATTCACAACACACAATGCTTTGAGGGGATTGAGAATCCTTCCCATCTTTCTTTTTAAACTCCTTCCTTTCACCTGTGGAGGATGAAAACTTCCCTTTGCCAGGAATGCTACTTCCTTCTCCACATCCTTTTCCTCGGAGGAATTATCCATTCTCTCAGTGATGGTTTTGAGAGCAAGAGATTTGCTCGATTTATGAGAAGGCTGTCTCGCTTATATGTTTGGAGAGACCCAATGAGCTCTTGGATTTTGATCTCATCCAAGTCTTTACTCTCTTTTATAGCAGTGACTTTTGCTCGGAAGCTCTCTAGTAGGGACCTCAAAATCTTTCTCACCACCTTAGCATCTTTAATCTTCTTACTAAGATTGAGCTTAGCAATTACAATTTCGTTGAGCTTCCCATAGAATGAATCAAAATGTTCATCATCACCCATCTTGAGCTCTTCAAATTTGGTGGTAAGCATCTAGAGCTTTGTGTCCTTAACTTTCATGGTACCATTATAGGTAGTCTCAAGAATAGTCTAAGCTTCCTTGGTTGTCTCTACATGTGATATCCTATGAAATTCATCAGTAGACACACCACAGAATACAACATTAATAGCTTTATTGTTTGCACTAGCCAAAGCAAGAGTTGCCTCGTCCCATTCGGACTTCGCTATTGCGGGTTTAACATACCCATTTTCAACGAAGTCCTATACGGACTCATCTATGGCACATAAGAAAGCCCTCATACGGACCTTCCAAAATGCATAGTTGCTCCCATCAAAGAATGGTGGGGCATTAAGAGATTGTGACCGGTCCATCACAAAGGGTCAAGGATCACACTTAGGTATTAAAACCAAAACAAGTATACTCGCTTTGATGCTAATTGAAAGCTCGAAAATGTGTGAAAACACAAGAGCTATTTAGACCCCCGAATTAAGAATTACAGCTAGATTGCTTTTACTCTAACTTATCTAAGTGCATAAATAAGAGTAAATGAAGCACAATTAACCGATATTCTACTCTAGTGCATAAACATGAACAACAAACAATAAAATTAAAGCACAAGAGTAAGGGAAGAGAGATGCAACCACAAGATAACACGGCGCTATGTTATTGAAGAGGAAACCGAAGAACTCGGTGAAAAACCACTCTGTTGCCCTCTAAGCGGTAATCGATCCACTAGAAAATCAGTTGGGATACATGGGTTATGAAGAGACCCTCCAAGCCTAATCTACCCGATGTACCTAAGCCCTCTAAACTCCTACTCTAACAAGGTTTCTTGGAACCATGTCTTGTCTAGCTCTCCAGATCCCGCAATAAGCTCCATGTTGCATCTGCCATCCTTGGCTTCTTCCAATGCTTCCCAGCAGCACCAAAACCTCAGTTGACACTCTGAAAGGGTGTGGTAGGTGTTTGGACTATCAACCTCTCAATGGTATGGAAATGAAGAGGTAGGAGTTGAGGAAAATCCACAAATAATTATGTAGAGAAATGTGGGTATAACAATCTCTGACTCTTAAGGTTTGTGGCTAGGATTTTCTTATAGAAGCATTCCTCAACATTTGTGGGTAATGTGGGTATATATAGTGTGGGTACAGAAAGTGTGTATAAGATAGCACAGTCTGGCAAAACAGAATGTTTTGTGAGTGTCTCGCGGGAAGGCCTTACCCACAAGCTACTCGTGAAACATAGTTGTCTCCATCTGTACTAACTCTTCTCATTCCAGTCATGTGCAGGACACATTCATCACTTCGCGGGATGCTTAGTAGTGAGCTACCCACGAGAAATCTTCTGTCTTCAATTGCTTTAGTCTTCACACTCTCTCTCAATGTAACACACAACCCCTACAATTAAATCCCAAAATAAATACGGGGTACAAAAGATTGAATAAAATTACAATCAAATTTGACACGGAATAAAAGCCAATTAAAAACACATAGTTGTAAATTACAATTTTAAAAACGCAAGAGGGGAGAATTCGGTCAAGATCTGAAGGAAGGTTGTAAAGAGCACCTAAGGCCAACATTCAAGCCAGTAGCTCCAGTTCCAAGCCCATCACCCCCATCATGGTACTGAAGCCTATGAGCATAGAGGACACTTCGCTGTTGCAACATCACAATCCCATATCTGACTTAGGAGATACTTCAAACCCCAACCAAATAACCTAATACCCATAAATAGGGGGAGACACTCCAAACCTCAGTCAAATAACCTAATATCCACAAATGAGGGGAGACACTTTAAACCCCAAGATACCGATCCTAATGACTCGACAAAAATTGCCCACATTACAAGGGGGAGACACTTCAAAGCTCCACATTTGGAGACAGACAACCCAAAGCCAAAGTCCACTAAGATTTCAACCTTTTGGATCATAAGTTCAAGCCCATCAAGCCCAAGGAAGGTTCAACCCTAATGAGTCAAGAAAGAATTGAAGATGTTCTCAACTCCATCCTGGAAGGTCAAGAGAGGATAAATGAAGAGCTAGGCCAAATCTCCTGGATAGCCAACTTCGCATTACAAGTCATCTTAGCCAATTGCTCTCTACCTTGTGCAAGGATAATTCACCGGAACTTGAAGAGATTCCAGAATTCCAATTTCTAAAGAAAAGAGTTAGGGATTTCAACAAGTTGTCTTTCTAACTATCCTCTCCAATCAACAAGAACATGTCAATGGACTCAATCCCCGAGGAGGTAGTGCCTTATCACATCAGTAATGGTGTAGTCAAATCATCAACTATCAATTCTAGGCCTTGAAGAAAGTTCAATGAACTCCACTTGCCTATAAGCCAGTTGTTTGAAAAGCTCAAGCTTGAAGGGTATCTCGGCCCACTTGAACCTTGACCTTCTTGAAGCCCACTACCTAAAGGTTACAAGTCACATGAGTTCTGCAGATATCATCAAGAACCTGGCCATCAGACAGACGAAAGTATCAATCTGTGACATGCCATTCAAAATCTAATCGACCAACAAGTCATTACTCTGCCATCATCAGCCAGTCATCTTGACTTTGTTTGAATTTCATTCTGGTTCTTTGATTTTACTGTTTTCTTAGGATTTGCTTTCTAGTTGATGCATTTGATTCTTTATGTTGTTCATGTGTACATAAAAAATTTTAAAAAAAAAGTAAGGAAAAAAGAAAAAAGAGTTAAAATATATATATATATATATATAATTAAAAAAAAATTTGCACTAGGGGCATTGGGCCTTTTTAGTAACTTTTTTTTCTAAAAACCCTTTTTCTCTTTCAAAGACTCCAAGATTTTCCAGAAGTCTCCTTTTCAAAGACTCCAAAAAAAATTATTTTTTTTTCAAAACCTTTCTTTTCAAGAGAATATAAGAAGATCCATTTGATAAGACTTTTTCCAAATCATGATGATTAATTGCTCTACCAATCAATTTATTCCAAAGAGGGATTTGACTTCATTCAATCCATGTAAGGACTTTTGCTAAACATTCAAAATATGATTAGAAAATGTCCTAAAAGGCAATCAAAGAAATACATCCATTCATCCAAATTTCTCAAACCACATACACTCAATCCCAATCTCTACTGAATTTTTCACATTGTTGGAGCATTTATACTTCTATTCCAAGAATAATTTATGAAAAGAGTTTAAGTCGCTGTGCTTACAAGAAAGCATCACTAGGGATAGAAGGCCGCCTTCGATAACCCACATTATTCCTTGACACCTATTACAATCATTATCCATCGCTAGCCAACTTGAGCCTTTAACATAGTTATCCTGTTTTTCAATGAATCCACTAAAAACTTAAACCTTGGGTGGGGAAATTAAGTATGCATGCTTAAATCTCAAGATGAGGAAGTGTTGACCTTATGGATCCAGCACCATTTGGTAAGGTTCTCAATGAAGACAATATGACAAGTTCAAAAAAGGAAGATTCATCAAGTTTAGAAAAGAGAGTTCATCAAAGCTAGGTAGAAAGGAAACCCATCAAGAAGAGATAAGATTTTGAGAAAACATCAAAATGTGAGCAAAAAGAGAAGACCATCAAGCTGGAAAAGACTTCAATCAAAAATAAAAAGAAAGAGAGAAGTCAATGCAAGAATTTTCAACAAGTTGTGAGAGAATGCTGATTCATCAAAAGACACGAGAGACATGGCATTCCATGAAAGATCATTCAAGTTGAGAAGGATGAGCAAAAATGGAGATTCATCAAGAGAAGAAATTCAATCAAATTGAGGAAGATGAGGAAAAGAAAAAATAAGACACATCTCATTTTCAACAAAAAAAAAACCTCGCTAGGCTGAAAACCTAAAAGGGCAGTCTAGGCAAAAATTAGAGCCAAAAAAAAAAAAGGCCTGCTAGGCTGAAAACCCGAAGGCAGTCTAGGCAAAGTTAGGGCAAAAACAAAACAAAAAAATCAAAAAATTTCTTTGACAAAAAAAATGAGAGTAAGTTATCTGATCACAAGATAGGATGCTAAGAAGACCAAAGGAGGAAGTTGTCAAGCCATAAAGATCAAGACCAAATGAAAGGAATCAATGATAACCAATGAGAAGATGATGAACATGACAAGGATTTTAGCACAAGAGTTAGTGATGGAAGATGTGGAAAAATCTTCCAATACTTGAATTTAAAGTGTTGCATACTTAGGGAAACATCATAAGGGTTTTTGAGCCTTTTATATCATTCTTTTCAATAATTTGAACCCGGCCTACATTACAAACTTTGAATAAAGCCCTCCATGAATTCCTGTTGATTAAAAGCACACATTTAGCTCTGATGATATTTTCTCTTGGATTAAGAAGGAAAATTGCTCAAGATTATCAAGCCCCACTGGCTGATATTTTTAAAAGACAAATTTCACAAATTCTCAAGGGACCAAAAAAAATTTTCTAAGCCCCAAACACTCACTTTGTTCACTCCCAATAGAAAATAACTCTTAAGAGAACAAATTTCCAAATTTCCAAAAAAAAAAAAAAAAAAAAAAAAAAAAAAAACCTTCAAACTTAGGATTTGTCCCTTCCTTGCTTATTCCCAGCATGTGTGATCCCCAAGCATTTCATTCCTTTTGATTGTCTTTGAAGACTTAATCTAAAAAATTTTCAGAATGAAGAAGCAAATTTGATTACATATTTTTAATGATTTCAAATCCTTTCTAACCAATGAGATCGAGTTAACAATTGAGCATTATGATTGGTCAAACAGGTTGTTCAAAGGATCACCTTTTGTTCATTTGAAAAAGATAAAATTTCAAAAAATCTCATTCTAAGTAAATTGCATTCAAAGAAAAAAAAAAGACTCATTTCAAAAAATTCATTTCAAAAGATTTTTCAAAACTTCATTTTTTCAACCTATGTCTGGACCTGATGTTCTTTGAAAGAGGTACATAGGCAACCTTTTCAAAGGCCCAGTCACAATCACCTAAAAAGAAACTTTATTTCAAAAAAAAAAAAAGATTTTTCAAAACATCATTTTACAAAAAAAAAAAAAAAAATTCCAAACTACGTCTGGACCTGATTCTTTATGAGAGAAGTACGTAGGCAGCCTTTTCAAAACGCCTAATCACAATCACTCAAAAAAAAAAACTTTTTTTTTCTTTTGTGTGAGTTTAGGCTAGGAGCATCTATTTTGCATTAAGCATATCATCAATTTTCTATGCAAGCATGTCTAAACTAGGGGCATTGGCCCAAAACATTTTATGATAACTGAGTACTAACAAGTTCATGAGAAGAATCTTTTGCAGGAGGTGGACATGGATCTTTCATCTACTCAAAAATCACCACCAATCTTTAGTTTAGAGGTGCCAATCGGCATTCTTACAGAGCCCATTGGCCCATCATCCCAACAATCCTTGTCTTGCCCAGTTTTGTGATTTTGATCTTGTTTTACTCAAAATTTTCTTTATTGAGGTCCCTACACAATAAGATTTTTCAAAATTCACATTTATTTCTAAACTAGGGGCATTCGGCCATGCCTCATCCATTTTTTTATTTTATTTTTTAAATCATCATCTTTTCCTCAAACATCAAGGTTTTCAAAAAGTTATGCATCAATCTGCAAACTAGGGGCATTCGACAATGCCTCATTCATTTTCAAAAAAATATCTTCATCATCATCTTTTCATATATATATATATATATATATATATATAAAACCAAGATTTCAAGTTTTCAAAAAAATCATGCATTCATTTCGAAACTAGGGGCATTCGGCTCCGCCTCATCTAAGTAAGTGCAGATTCTAGTAGAGTTAATCAAGATAAGTTTAAATTAGCATTACAAGACATCATCAGGTGAATTATAAACTTGTCTTAATTAAAGTCTACATGATCCAAGGGGCAAAGAGCTAAACATGGAAATTAATACAAGAGTGTCTAAGGAACACTCCCTTTTCTTTTGCAGGAAAATAAAAATACAAGTCATACATCATTAGGACTCTGAGTCTACCTGCGTGAGGATCTCCTTAATCCACCTCTAGAGGAGCCACCTTCAATATTTCCTTCTTGACTTGAGAAAAAGTGGGGATTGTATTGACAATTTTGAAGTTCGAGGCTTCTGATCCTTTCTTCTAAAGTCCTTCTAGTAGATTAGCAATTTCCATTCTATGTGCCTGAAAAGTCAATAGAATCAAGTGTTAGTTCCTCCATCAAGCACAATTCATGCAAGAAATGCTCAGAAAGAAACATGGCATACCCAGTTCGCATCATTGAGCACATATTGGAGGGATTGAGTGCGAGCCAATAACTGCAAGCCTCCAATCATCCATATGCTTTCTTCCACAAGATCCACATCAACCTAAAGCATAACTCTACCGAGTTAGAAGCCATTCAAGAAATAAGGACAAAGAACTAAACATTCAAGAACACATCGGATCGGGCCAAGGAACATTTGGCACATGCTCTGGCCTAGTTAAAGGTATGGAACTATACGTTCCATCAGGATTCATCACATCATATTGCCATGCTGAAAAATGAGGATAAGTCTCTGTGAGAGAACTAGAAGAACCACCAGCATGGTGAGGAGAGGGAGTCTCTTCCTCTTCCTCTCCTTCAGAAGATGGAGGCTAAAAATCCAATATGCAAATATTGTTACCCAGTAGAAATGTGGAAAAGGAATTTGTAGAACAAAAGTTTGAAGGGAAGAGAAATATTGTTCTACCAACTAAGCAACCTTGCAGATGATCCCAGAAAAATTCAACATAATTTCCTTCTACTCCTACAACAACATAGCCATCACGGGCTCGAGTAATCTCTTCATTAGACAGGAAGTCAGCCAGTCGAACAGTGAGACAAGGAGGAGTTGGAATTGTGGCAGGAGGATAGACATGTTCAACTTGGGGCAACACCCAATCACCAAGATACCAGTACTTTCCATGTTAGGATTAGTGCCCTTAAATCCTATTGAATGATGCTATGTATGATATTAAGTGTGACATTGTGTTAGACATTATGTATGACTTAATATTATGTTTAATAAATTTGTTTTATTATCATCTGAAATAATGGTAACATGAATATTCGGACATTATCATATAGTCCATGAGATGCATAGTATGTGATTTATGTGAAGAGTCACAGAAGATATAAATCACAAGTTCTTTGTAAACTCAGAATTATAGTTCGTAGTCGGTGATGAAATTGAGCATTTCATCTGCAAAGACTATAACATATCAACTACAATGATTTGTCTTGATCATGGAAGTGGAGACTTCTAGTTGATGTGTTAATATGTTTTAAGAGTTAAGACATACTGAACTGGACCGCCATGAGATTTATTATTTGCCTAAGGACTGTCAAATGAATAATAAATCTCATGACTTGTATTTGTATGAACTCTTAATCCTGAGAGAACAATAAACCTGATCATGAGGTGTAGGTTGCTTTGATATATTAGGAGTGAGATCTAAAGTAATGGTCAAAACCTCAGTATGTTGGGCAGCCACATTAAGTGTTGATGGAACATGTATTCTCAAGATGGAATTCATAGTCTCTTAATGGAGATATAAAGTATTCCCTTGAGATAAATTTAATAAGTTTGTTATTCAGAGAGTTAGGCCTAACCACTTTAGTAAGACTAAAGTATATATTTATGGAATTGGATTTCATAAATATATAATGAATAACATTAAAGGATTAAATCGGGTACACAATGATCAAGATGTAGTAATTTACAAAGTGGCAGTCTATATTAATAACTTTGTATTACTACGAATATTTTATGAAGGGGTTGCATGTATAATTAAGTCTTGGGATGTAATATATAGATAAGACCTAGAATGCAACTATATTTATATAGTGGTATTAAATATAGTTAATGGTAACTTTGGACTTGTCAAGAGTTGACAGAAAAGCCCAAGGCCCATTGGAGCTAGTGTCTTATTGGTCCCTTTTGGTCCCACTCCAAGCCACACACTTAAGCCCAATTGGTAAGGCCCAAAAGACCAGCCCAATTAGATATATTGGTTAGATACAAAGGGAAAAACGTACATAAATATATTGGTAAGAAAATCATCATTGTAATGGTGTGGAAGTGAGTGATAATCACTCTCTTTTAATCCCTTTGTTACCAATTGAGAGACCACACATCTTGGGCGTTAGTGGAATTGGAGTGAAGATTAAGAGTATTCCCAAGTGCTTCAATCTTCGGTTTTGGAATTCACCGCTTCAAGGTACGATCTCTTGTTCTCAAATTCTGAAATTTACTTTATGCATGTTAACAATATCGAATGAAGTAGATCCGTTCAAAACTTACTTTTCCGCTACGTACATATTTAATTCCATCATTCCATGCCCACATTCAAACAATACTTGGTGGCCATTCAGTTCTAGAGCCCACTCACACTAAGCATACCTCTCACATCCAGCCCAAGGATTTAAGTTCATCTGAAAAATCACAAAAAGGAACTCAGAAAGAGAAGAGATTGAATCATAACCAAGTGCCAAAGATTTAAAAAGAAAAGGAAGAAGGAATTCACATTATCAATGGTCAAATTGTCAATCACCAAGCACCAAATCTCCAAAGAACGCCTAGAGAGTATGGACCAACGATATTTGAGCAACCAATGGAAAAATCTAGGAAAAATACCAATAGCCTTCTCTCGAATTTCAGGACCAAACCCAAAATACTCATACATCCAAACCCGAAAAATTCACAACATCATTATCACATAGCAAAAATAATTTTCCATAACCTACACATAGCCAAATAAATACCAAACCTCACCTGCCATACAAATGGAGCACCACCCAAGCTTGAAAGACTCTGCCTAGATAGTTGGGTCATGAAATGCAATAGAGTAGCATAGGCCATGCCGCCCCAGTCATAGTTCTGGAGACGTTCAATTTTTTTCAAGCTCCTCAAGTAGCGTAGATTCATGGTACCGCCTAAATTTGGACCCAAGAAAGTCCCAATAAAAAGAAACACGAACATGCGGGCACCCTTTGCCACAGTCTCACATTAGGGAATATTCTCACATAGCCAAGACAAAAGAATATTGTTACTTTTCATTCTAGAAGGCATTAAAACTAGATGTTTTTTGAGCTCAGCTGAAGTAAGCAAATCATGGACAAGAATTCTTTTACCACCCAACTTCAAACCGGTGATAACAAAGAAGTCAAATGGTGTCAACATTACCTCCCTAATGCCTAGAAAATGGAAGGTACAGGTAGTGTCCCAAAAGCGTTCTGCCAAAGAAAGGAGTAACTGAGGATCTTTGTACTCGTGTGTCTCATGATTTAACAAAACTTCAAAGAAAGTATCGAAGCCTGCTTCATTAATGATGTTTTTGATGCTAGGAGACGAGGATGCCCATGAACTTTTCAACATTTGAGACTACCTCGACTCTTGAGACTCTACAACATAAAAGTTCAGCTTATTAATTCCCATGACCGAAACCACATGTCCAAAAAAAAAAAAAATTTCCCATGACCAAAATCACATGTCCAAAAAATTTCTCATGACCAAAATCACGTGTCCAAAAAATTCATATAACCAAAATGACATGATAAAACATTTCCCATGACAAAAAATTTTCCATAACCAAAACCCACATGTCCAAAAATTCCCTTGAACACAGAAAAGTCAATGTCCCATTACAAAAAATCAATGCCCCACCACCACAAAATCAAACAAATGCCCCACCAAAATTTTACCACAACCTAAATTTTTCACACGTCCATACCCAACTACCAAATTCTTCTATAGCCATGTAAAAAAAAAAAAAAAAAAAAAAACTCCTACATGTCCAAAATAGCCATGCAAAAATTCCCACAAGTTCATGCCCATGCACAAATAAATTCTCATATAGCCAAAATCATAACCACAAAATTTTCCATGAACTAAACATCACATACCCAACAAAATTTTTACACAATTCAAAATTTCATACCCACAAAATTTGCCCATACCCACAAATATATCCATTCACATACCCATAAAATTTTGCCATGTCCACAAAACAATGTTTACATATACCAATAAACTTTTCCACATATATCATGAAAATATTCACATAAGCTTAACACAAATTTTTCACAAAGCCAATATTCCCAAAATCCAAACCAAAATTCACCCAACAACATCACAATTTACCTACATTATCAAAACTCTAAAAGCCACCAACATTGTCCAAATTGCACCATAAAAATAAAAAAAAAAAAAAAAAAAAAAAAAAACACACACACACACACACACACACGCACACTTCAAGAATGCTCCAAAGCCAACATTTCCGAACATGATCAATCACACAATACCCCGAAATTTCAAAAATGACAATATCTCACCATGAAACTTTCAATAAAACATGCAACAACATTTTTCCAAGCAAAGAAACCAAAGAAAAACTCACCTTGGTGCCTACATGACAATATGAAGCATGGGTCTTAGGGTTTTGAAGAAGGCCATCATCATCATCATGCCACTTAAATGATGGATCATATTTCTTACCATGAGAAGCTAGAAAAGGAGATCCCTTAGAGGAAGAAGCCATTTTAATGCAAACAAAATGGGTTTTAGAAAATGGGTTTCACCAAAAAATGGGTTTGGGATGAAAATGCTCAAAACATGAAGATCTAAAGAAATATTGATAGAGATGGGTGAGGGAGAGTTGAGAAGCTTAGAAAAGTGCTTTTTGTGAGAAGAAATGGTGAGATAAAGAAGAAAAATCAAGGGGAAGAAGAAGGTGAATAGTGTTAATGGAGGAAGAGAAGTTGATGAAAGATGAAGCCAAAAAGCAAAAAGAGAGAAATAATGAAGTGGGGGGCCAAAATTTCGGCCCCCACACTTAAGGCTCAGCCAAAACTAAGTCAACCGAGTCAAACTGAGTTGACTCAGTCAACCCTTTAAAAAAAAAAAAAAAGAGAATTTTTCAAAAATTTCAAATATCCCAAATCCCAAATTTTCAACTCAAAAATTTTATTCCCAAATTTTCAAATTCATATTCTCAATTCCCAAATTTTGAATTCAACTCTTCAATTTTCAATAAAAACTCAAACTTCAAATTTCATGATCAAGATTTCGAGCCTTGATTTTAAAAATTCTAAAGGCTCAAAATTTCAGATTTTAAACTCCAAATTTCAAGAAGAATTTTTTCCAAAGTCTCAAAAGTTGAAATCAAAATTTCAAAAATTCAACGTTTCAAAAATCAAATGTTTCTCAAATGAAAAATCTTTTGTCAATTAAACTTATCTTGATGAAGTTCAAATCAAGAATGAGCAAATGAAAATTACACATCTCAAAAACGGTGCGACCATGAAGCGCCTTTTAGTTTAAGTCTAATTTAAAATTTTGAGTTTTTACAGAAAGCAAATCTAGATTCGAAGTAGAGGAGATCCCTTGGATCATCATTCCAAAGCTAGATTGAGGTAGAGGAGATCCCTTTGATCATCATTTCAGTTCCAGATTATCAAGTAGAGGCGATCCCTTTGATCATTATTCCAAAGCTAGATCGAAGTAGAGAAGATCCCTTTGATCGACATTCCCATTCCAGATCGAAGTAGAAAAGATCCCTTTGAAAGCCAAATCGATGTAGAGGAAATCCCTTTGATCATCATTTCATTTCCAGATTATCAATGTAGAGGAGATCCCTTTGATCATCATTCCATTCCAGATTGAAGTAGAGGAGATCCCTTTGATCATCATTCCAAAGCCAGATCGATGGAAAGGAGATCCCTTTGATCATCATTTAAGTTCTAGATTATTGAAGTAGAGGAGATCCCTTTGATCGACATTCCCATCCCAAATCGAAGTAGAGGAGATCCCTTTGATCATCATTCCATTCCAAATCGAAGTAGAGGAGATCCCTTTCATCATCATTCCATTGCAAATCGAAGTAGAGGAGTTCCTTTTGATCAATATTCGCATTCTATGTCGAAGTAGAGGAGATCTATTTGATCGACATTCCCATCCCAAATCGAAGTAGAGGAGATCCCTTTGATCATCATTCCATTCCAGATCGAAGTAGAGGAGATCCCTTTCATCATCATTCCATTCCAAATTGAAGTAGAGGAGATCCTTTTGATCAACATTCGCAGTCCAGATCGAAGTAGAGGAGATCCCTTTGATCATCATTCCAAAGCCAGATCGAAGTAGATGAGATCCCTTTGATCATTATTTCAGTTCTAGATTATTAAAGTAGAGGAGATCCCTTTGATCAACATTCCCATTCTGGATCGCAGTAGAGGAGATCCCTTTGGTCATCATTCCAAAGCTAGATCGAAGTAGAAGAGATCCCTTTGATCATCATTTCAGTTCCAGGTCGAAGTAGAGGAGATCACTTTGATCGACAGTCCATTCCAGATCGAAGTAGAGGAGATCCCTTTGATCTACATTCCATTTCAGCTCAAAGTAGAGGAGATCCCTTTGATTGTCATTCCAGCAACTTCAGATCAAAGTAGAAGAAGATCTTTTATCATCATCCCAAATAACTCTATTTTCAAGATCAAGATTGAAAAGTCCTTTGGTCACCCCAATTGCCAAGAATCATGTCCAGAGTCATCAACTTCCAACTAAGTCCTATTTTTTCATTTTTTGTCAAAAGATAAGGCTAGTTCTATGTTCCAAAGTTTTAGGTTCGAGGGCTAGGTAATCTTTGAAAATTCAACCTTAATTAAATCATGGTTGCTAAAATTAGTGTCTTTGTTTTACATTGACATTTTCTTTTCAAGCTCTGTCAATAAGGAGCATTCTGTAGACACTCAATTTTGCACCCGTAATTTAATCAAGGAGAATGACTTGAATGATTAATCCATGTACCCCAAAAATCATAATTGCATTACATGTATCAATTTGTTCTTCCATTACATGCACCAATTTTGGTTCGCATTACATGAATCAATTCATTCATTGAATATCATAAAAATGATCTTGAGATTCTAATGATCACAACGGTGTTTTTGATTTTCAAATCGGACCATTGGATCGAAAGATATTGCATGATCAAGTTTGCACGGTTAACATGCACTGTGTCTAGCTAGAGTTGACCACACATGATTAATTTAAATTAATTCTGATTAGTTAAACAATTAAAATTGATTAAATAATTTTGTGATTGATTGATAATTAGTGTTTAAAATAGGGATGCATGCATGGGAATAAAAGGGATGATTGGATAACAATAAAATTGTGGATAATCTGAACTTTCTCTAGATTTATTTTACGGTATTTATCTTCAAGATAATGATTCTTAAATAGCCTGAATTATCCAAAAAAGAGATAAAAAATCATAGACGGAGGATGAAGACAAGTCTAGGTACAAGAACTGGCCAAAAAACCCTTGAAGAGGAGTCCAAACGGCACCCGAACACGAAAGTGTGTTCAGAGCCATAGGGCCAAGTTGGCACTTTTGGAATGCCGAACGACATTCTAAAAGGGCCAAATTTTCATGTGATGGGCTTTGGCCAACAACCTTTGGGTGACGATAAGGCACACTCTTTTCGACCTTTTCGCAAAAGGATGTGTCCGGATTCAAACCCTAATCGTCCGTACCTATTTTTTAGAGTCATTTGGCCTCTATAAATAGAGACTGAACCTCGTAATTCAACACTTTTTTTTTTACGCTTTGAGAGGCACACGTTTTAGGCTCCTAAACAACTCATTTTTTCTGATCTCTTCTCTGATTTTTTGTAGAAGCTAGGGTTTTTAGGTTTTAAGGATAACTGAATAAGTTTCTTTGAACCCTAAAACATCCTCTCAAGTAGAAGAGTGCTCATGCAAGAGGTTGTTTTCTAAACCCTTTTATTTTTATGCTTTTCTTATCATGATGGTGTATGTTTAAATGTTTCAAATATTCATAATCTAGTTTATAAAAACATGTTCTCGATTTCTTTGTTGTTGATATAATCTGTTTCTTAATTTTAAAGATTTGCATGTAGTCAACTATTTTTCTTCAAATAAAACGGATCTGCATCTTTCCTAGATGTAGGTCTGAATTTTTTCTTCAAATAAATCGAATTTGCATCTTTCTTAGATGCAGATTTGAATTTTTCTTTCAAGAAAATAGATCTGCATCTTTCTTAGATGTAGATCTGAGTTTTTCTTCAAACAAAAACGGATCTGCATCTCTATGATATGCAGATCTGAATTTTTCTCAAATCCAAACTGATTTATATCTTTCTTAAGATATAAATCTGATTTTTTTTAATACGTGAAAATTTTTGAAATAAAGAAAGGGATCATGTACTACTATGTTTGTGTTTGTTTTAATTCATGATTGTATAAATTCATATTATGAGTGAAACTCTCTTCTTAAGAAAAAAACCCTTTTCATTCTTTTAAAACATATAAAAAATAGATTTGGTTTTTCTATTGTCAAAAAACCCTTTTTATTTCATTATAAAAAAAGATCTAATTTTTCTGTTATAAAAAATCATTTTTTTAGTTCTTCAAAAACAGATTTGATGTTTTTCAAATTAAAAGAATTAAAAGACTTTATTTTATGTAATAAAAACAGATTTGAATTTTTATCATCAAAAACCACTTTTTTCTACATCCCACAGAACAGATCTGGAATTTTGACAAACCAAGATCATTTTTTTTTTAATCACCAAAACAGATCTGAGTTTTTTTAAACAAAAGAAGAGACTTCATTCATAAATAAATTTGTATGATTTAATTTTTGTTTCACTTGTACAACATATCATTCATGGCATGCATAACATAGTACATTGCTCACAAGACTTTAGAAGACCAGACTCTGTTTGGGCGGAATGGGTGCCTAACACCTTCCCATTCCGTAACCTAGACTCCGGATTTAGGTCTTTGGTTTTAGAAGATCTAGCCTTGTCTTCATTTTTTCATTTTTGGGCAGAATGTAACTAGGACAAAAGCCATGTATTTTGGTAGATTGTAACTAGGACCTAAAGCTAAGTTATTTCCAAGTTTTCCAAGATATGTAATTTTTATTCAATCATTGAAGAGAACAATTCAATTATGTATTTAGTTTTTCTTTTTCTTTTTTTTATTAAAAAAAAATAAGTGGTGACTCCACACCACTTACCCAAAAAGAGAGGTGCCCTAAAAGGTACCCGAATATCTTTTTTGAGGGACACTTTTGTCGAGGTCTCTCACAAGTACCTCGAGCATTGTGTAAACATTTGTATAGATTTTATAAGCCATAACTAGACAAATTTATGTTCATGAGTTTTCCAACAAAATTATGCAGATTTAAAACCTTATATTGATTGCTGCCTATATGTTAGAACAAAAAAAGCTTTAATACTAATTGCGCATGGCACAAGTTGTGGAGAGTTTGTGTGTGATGCCTATTGGGTAAAGATAGCTTGACACCGGTTAATTAATTCAATTACCCAAGTTGATTAATTAGGTTCAATTGCATGCAAATCGTGAAGGCACCAACAAATCACAGAACAAACTAAATGCAGCGGAAAATAAATTTGACATGGTGATTTGTTGACAAATGGGAAAAACTTGCAAGGAAAAAACTCCATTAGGTGATTTTAAGGTCATCACTCCAAAGAATCCACTAATCAACAATTAAGCGGTTACAAGTATACGGAATCTTACCAACTACCTTGGCCTATCCCGAAATACCAACTTATAGTTGAACTTTCGCTCCAATACCCAATTGGACTTGATCTTGTAGTAGCCTTCTTTCCCTTGATGCACAAATCTCCAATTTGTGACTAACCCTTTGCACAGATCCCAGTACATGACTAACTCCAGCAACTTGAACAGATGTTGTGGGATACAAAGTTCTTCACTTCATCAACAATGAATATCTGGAAGTACTTGGTTACAAAACCCTATGGCGTACAAACGCAATAGCTTCTCACAAAGAAAATAAATCTCTTGGTCTCTATATGCATATATGACGGCTTTTAAAATAAGCCTTATATATGTCTAAGGTTGTGAGAAAAGAAATCCTAAACAAATCCAAAAGCTTGGGCCAAAATTCAGATTTGGAAAACTGAAAATCGTAGTTCTCGATAGATTGAGCTGCTGTCGAGCTATCTATCAAGCTTCACATTAAGTCTCGATAGCAGGCATTTGTCGAGCTATCTATCGAGACTTAATGAATAACTTTTCTTCACTTGTTTTTTGGATCAATCTTCATGTCTTTAATACTAGACTTGAACAACATGTTTCTTGAAGTATAAAAATCATCTTAGATCTACCCAATTACAAGTAAAATGCATTTTGTCAAAGGATTAGTCAATTACAAAAAAAAAAAAAAAAAAAAAAAAAAACCCTAACAATCTCCCCCTTTGGCAATCTGTGACAAAACCACAAACAACAATTATGTGAGAAGTCTAACACAACTATCCCATAACTTACAAAAGTACATAAGTCTAACCCTACTACGAATTCTTGAAAAACTTTGCAAGAAGAGAAATCATGGTAGACTTGCAACCTTTCTTAACTGAAACACTTAGACAAGATTTATTAAGGCATCAAGTGTGAAACATAGAAAAGTTGTATAAAAGAAGAAACATGTGTATAAAGAGAGAAAAGAAACAACACATGCGAGATAAGATGGAAAACAAACATCATCATATATATAGAAAGAAGAATACAATGTATGTAAAAATGGTCACAAGACCACGGTACATGAATTGAGAAAAGATACACCAAAACCTTACTACATCCCTCAAAGCACTTTCCCCTTATTTAGTATATCCTATGCTAGCTCTCCTCTTAACACAATGACTATTCTCATATACAAAACTACTTCCCCATTTTGTCATGAGTGACAAAGGGTGCATCACTGAGAGGTCATCAACTCATCATCACTAGAAGAGCTAGAACCCTCAGCACCATCATCATCATCTCCACTAGAAAAGGACCCCTCAACAGGCTCAGGTGAAGGTGAGGGCGCGAAACCACCAAGGAAAGACTGGCAGCAAGCAATGCGACCGATTTTGGTGTTCATCTAACATATCTCATTAGATAGATGGCCAGGATGACTACCAAAATCAGCACGCATTTGCTAAAGCTGATCCATGATGTCAGCAAAAGGAGACATCTACCCTAAAGGAGGAAGAAGGGGCAAATGAATAAAAGGGTTAAGGGGTAGGGGCTGCATTCGTTGTCTCTATATGAGGTCGTTTTGCAGCCAGCTGTGCTGCACTCCTCTGGATAGACTCCTTACTAATGGCACCCATGACATGGAAGAGAGGAGAGGGAGGAATGGTGATGTGCAAGTGTGTGAGGATGTGTGTGATAGTTGAAGGAAAGATCAGCTTATCACGTGTAGCAGTGTCTCAATAGCAATCTATCATAGATACTATCACGTGTGATAGAAAATCTATAGAGAGATTCTCCATAAGAGAAAGAAGGAAACAAGCACGATGCTCGATAATAGTGTTATAGTGTGACTGTGGAGTGAGTACAAAGGTCATCATCATATTAAGGATCCGTGGACCCTTAGCAAACTTGGTTATGGAGAAATTTAGGGTACCTCCCCATAACATGGCCTTCTCACAAAATAGTGGGGCCAACTCGTCTATAGAGATAAAAGAAAGACGCTCATGACTAGGGTAATCCAGATGATCCACCCTAAGGACACGTAGTACCTCAGAAATGAGCACCAAGGTAACTACGAGACGTGTTCCTCAGAATATCATAGTAAACCTAGGTACGGAGGTATTGATGGTATGCATGTTAGAGAAAAACTTTTGTATGAACACGTTAGGACACCTTGAGGGTTTCTCACATGGAAAAGTCCATCCCCGAAAGCGAAATGCACCGGGTAGAAGAGTGTTTGGAAAGTCAAACAGAATGACCTGGGTTCCGAATGAATCACCTGGTTAGAAAAGTTTTTAAAGAAGTCATCTCATGCCTTCTCATCACGGAACCGAACAGTATCAGAAGGGAAGGGAGTAGAGGAAGAGGAAGAGGAACCACAACGTCTTATCGGGTTCTTAGAAGGGACAGAGTTTTTAGGTGCCATGAGAAGGAGGCTAAATGAGAGAGAGAGAGAGAGATGAAAAATAGAGAACAACGCAGGAACATAAAGCACAAGAAAGAAGAAAAAGACGAATGCATGAACATGTTATGTGCTAAAGAAATTGCATTATGGGCAAAAACCTAATCCAATCTAATAGCACTCACATTGTATAATCAGTCACACAATCCTAGAATGTATGAAACATTGTTATAATGAACATAGAATGCAATGCATGAACATGTGAGATCATATTAACAAAATCCAACCCAAAAAATTTCATAAAAACTCAAAAACCCCAAATTTTCCTAAAAACTAAAACTTAGGTCACAAAATGCATTAAATGCATGAGGAAGGAGAAAAGGGAAATTTTAGAGCACTTACCAGAGGATTGAGCATGGATTAGGTCGAAGTCTTGAGTGGGAGAAGGTTTTTGGTGAAAAGAAAAGGTTTGCATTGATAGAGAAGAGGGAGAGATCAAGATATTTGAGTTTGAGAAAAACCAGGTCGGACCTCAAATATATATATAGAAAACGCAGCTCGATAGATCACGAAGGTTTTCAGCTACTATTAAGAGGCTTGAAAGGGAGATTTCAAGGAAGAGAAGTAGCACAAGATGAAAACAAACAAGATAGACACCAAAACAAGCAATCAAAGAGCATGTTAAGCATAAAAACACATCCTCAACTCTAGATGCAAAGCATTCCTAGATCAAAAGAACACTAAACAAGTCTAACCAATTTTTATTTCAAAAACATGTTTAGATAGTTTAGAGAGCATATACTACCACATGTATCCCTTATGATGGCCAAATCACATTGTACTTATACAATAGTATCAAGAGTAGCAAAGAGTATGCGTGTTGTGTGTGAAAATTTTGCAAGAGAGCATAAGTAAATTATTATATGAAAATTAATGATATAGGGGGATCAAATACATTTACACACAATCATAATTGTTTGATGGGGACTATCACCTTCAAGATACATCATATAACTCTCACATCTCCTAGAAACACGCTTGCAACCATATTGAAAGCATTTTGATTCTTTTTGCTTTCATGTTCTTTGCATATTTTTCTTTTAAACATATCATGTATGGGCATATAGGAGAGAGAAAAGAAATTACCCAATTATGTAAGTTGAATATCCTGATTTTGCTGTGCAAATGCTACACCTTACCGAGCACGGCTTTTATGAATTGCACACAGATGTTTTATGATTGATGAGTTTTACTGGTGAGATGGTTATTTATGCCTTTCTCTTAGGATTTTCTAGCTCTTCCCGTAAAAAAGAGTGATCGATAGACCAAAAACGTATTGACCCCTTGTGATCAAATAAATTGATTAATTAGCCAAGTTATTAATTAATCAAATTAACATGCAAAGCGCATGGTAGCACAAACAAATCACCAATTAATCTAAGTGCAGCGGAAATTAAATTTGACACAGTGATTTGTTTACGGTTGGGGAAAACCTACACGGCAAAAACCCCACCGGGTGATTTTCAAGTCACCACTCCCGAAATTCCACTATTATCACAAGCGGTTACAAGTAAAGGAATCCTAGTACCTTATACCAACTTACAGTTGAACCCTTACCCCTATACCCAATTGGACTTGTTCTGTAGTGACAATTTCCCTTTTTGATGCACGGCTCCTAAGTACGTGACTAACCAATTGCGCGGATCCCAGTACGCGACTTCAATCACCAACTAGAGAAGATTGTTGGCTGTAAAGTTCTTCAGTTCATCCACGATGAAGATCAAGAAGATGCTTGGTCACAAAACCCTATGATGCTCATACACAACAACTTCTTCAAGAATGATGAACTAGGGAAAAACTTTGTCTCCAGTCACAATTTGCTTGAACAGACTTTGCTCAATGATTGTGTAACTTATGAACTCTTTGACGGTCCTTAAAATAATCCTTTTATATGTCTAGGGTTATGAGAAAAGAAAGCCCAAACACATAAACATGGATACCAAGAAAATCATATATGAATTCTAAAATTCTTAAACCTTGACAGATAGGAGGTGTTGAGAAGCTGTCGAGCAGGTGTCGAGCACACGGGGCTCGAACAGCTTTCTTAAGCTCGATAGATGCAGCTGTCGAGCTAGCTATCGAGCTTTAATGAATTTGCACTCCTCAGCTTGTTTCTTGGACAAACTTGATGACTTCAATACTTGATCTTGAAACACAGTTTCTTGAAGCATTAAAAACACCTAGGTCTATCCAATTACAAGTAAAGTGTGTTTTGTCAAAGGATTAGCCAATTACATAAAAGAATAACCTATGTTCTTAACAAGTGAAACACATATGTCCTAACATAAGATATGAAAGATAAGAGATCAACCAAATTATACAAATCACATAAAAGAGCCACAAAGCTCACATTGCTTAGTTGTGCATGAAGATGCTTATCTAAGTTACAAGTGATACAAAGTTGAGAAACTTTGATTCAAAGGCTATCCAAGGTACAGAAGTACCAATATACACATACACAAACTATTTTTTTATTTACTGATTTTCTTCTTTTTTTTTTCTTTTTTTTTTTATTAAAAACAACTTGAAGCAAAACAAAGACAAACAAAAAATCAAACAAAGCATCAAAACTAGACTGACTCAAACTTTAACATAAACCATGCAAAAGATTAGAAATGTGAAGGAACCACTTGGAATCTTTTTCCTTCCAAATGGGAGACCTGGATGGGGATCCTTTCTTTTGCATGAACCTTTATTCAGATGGATAAGGAGGAGAGTTGAAACCATTGAAGTTTAAGAGAAGCATGACTGCCTTAAGAAGTTTTCTAAGAGGGGCTAAAGAAAGATGGAGTTGATTTTGGTTCCCCAAAGATGACACACTATTGCTTTGTTGAGTGGCTAACCACTTATAGCAATTTGGACGAGTGTGTCCATATGCTCCGCAGTAGTGATAGAAGTGGAGCTTCCTTGGAAGAGACTTCTTTGTTAGGTTTTAGACCCCTTAAAACAACAATTGGATTAATCTTGTTTATTAGCCAAGTGATTAACTTAGTCAAATTATGCAATTCTAGGTTAAAACAATCAAACAATCATATCAAGAATAAAGCAGCGGAAATATAAATAACATAATGATATGATCACCCACGAAAACTAAACCGGTAAAAAACCTGGAGAGGATTTAACCTAGCTATCCTCAAGGTAAACCCAAATCCACTATGAAAGAATTGAAGTTCATACAAAAGGACTTACAAGCTCCCTGCTTGACTTCCTAATGTTACCCACCAGTAGAACTTACTGACACGACCACGTGCAAGCTTCGAATCCACGGACTCCTTCTTTCTTGGATTCTCCAAACAGCTACAAGCACTCACGCTTGTTATTCTTTAAGCTCCAATGGCAACAACTGAATGATCATCAAGTTCTTGAAGTAATCTCCTTCTTAATAACCCTAAGTCTATGTGAAGGAAAGCTCTTCAAAAATCTCACAAGAGATTCACATAAACAGCAATATAAGCAACAAAGACCTTAGAGAGGTTTGGGTACAAAACCCTAGATACAAAAGAGACACTCTCTTCTCTCTCTAAAAGTCTCAAAAACGTTTTAGGGTTTCCCTTATATATAGGAGTGTTTTACTTGAACCCCAAGACATTTAAGTAGAGTTTGTGCTGAACTAGAACTCTACAGAAAAACAAATCTGTACGTGGTTCGATCGATCGAGTCTAATTTTCGATCGATCGAGCCTTACAGATTTAGTCCAATAAATTCTGCAATCACTCGATTCCAATTTTACAAATAAACATACTTTGAGCAAGCCTAAACCTAGACTAAATGTTTTGATCATGGTTTGCCAACAAAATACAAATTGAAGTTTTAATACATTAATTCCTAATTTCTTAGAACCCAACATTCTTGTTGGTGGAGTGATGATTATTCTACTTAATCTCTTTCTCACTAACCTTAGGGGGTGCTCCTAGAATGGATTTTCCCTTATCACTTTTATCCTTACTCACATTTTCAGTTTTAGGATCAGTTGCCTTAAAGTTATCATTATTTGCAGGGGGAGCAAAAATAACTCTATTTAAAGCATTAGAAGAGGTACTACAAGAGGAGAGAGAATGATCATACTCGAGACCTGTTTTGTTGGATGCAGATTTCTAAAATTTCAGCATTTCATCCAGCTTGGCACTTGAAGTCCTTTCCAATTGTGCTCTTACCTGAAAGAGTTCAGCATCCAATTTCTTGGTCTTTTCAACAAGAAGGCTGTTCTCAAATCTCAGTACTCTAATTGTTTAATTAGCTTCATCAACCTTGGTGGAGAGTTCCTCATGTTCCAACTCCACTTCACTGAGCTTTCTCCTAGCCAACTTGTAGAGCTTATCATGCTTCTTAAAAACCTTGTACAACTTAGTGTAAGTAGTGTGGATGTCATCCTGTTCATCCATCTTCTCAAACTTTGTGTTAGGTGCTAAAGGTTTAAGAATTTATGTATTTAGAACTCTAATTTGTAATGTTGGCAAACCATGATCAAAACAATGGACTTAGTCTTGTTTCGGCTTGCTCAAAGTTGTTAAAATATTGTAAAGTTGGAATCGAATGACTGCAGATGCATTGGGGCATTTCGGTCTGGCTTGATCGATCGAAGGTTATACTCGATCAATCGAAAATCGGCCCAGATGCGTTTTCTGCAGAATTTCCAACTCAGCCTTAACTCTTTAAACGTTTAGGGCTTTATGTTTTGCCTTAGGTATATAAGGCAAACCCTAGCCACGTTTTTAAGAGTTGCACAAGTTGTATTGTTGCTCATACATTACGGTTTTGTGTAAATCTCTTGTGAGATCTAGAGGAGCTTTCCTTAAATATCTGGGCATAATCACATATGATAAGAATTATGTTTGTTATACTGCTTTAACCGCCTTAAAGGCACGTGATTTTTGTCATTGGTATTTGGATAGTGGTTGTTCCAGGCACATGACAGGAAATAAAGATTTATTCAAATCACTCTTTGAAGGAAAGATTGGGACAGTCACTTTTGGAGATGGAAGTAAATCTGTAATCAGAGGCATTGGTACTGTGGATATTCCAGGATTGCCAGTGTTTGAAGATGTTTGGTATGTTGATAGATTGAAGGCCAATTTACTCAGCATTAGTCAGATTTGCAACAATGGTTTAAATGTTCTTTTCACCAAGTATGAGTGTGAAATACTTGATGGAGGAGGTAACTGTATGTGTGTTGGTGTAAGGACAGCTGACAACTGTTATGGGATAACACAAAGTGTAAACAACAAGTGCTTTAGTGCAAAGATAGATCAAGTTGATTTGTGGCATCAACGGTTGGGGCATGCCAGTCATAAGCAGTTAGAAAATATTTCCAAATGTGAGGCAGTTATAGGTTTACCTAAATTTGAGAAGATAGATAAGTGCATTTGTGGACCATGTCAGATAGGTAAACAAGTAAAATCCAAGCATCCATCTGTGACTAGTGTTCAAACGTCAAGACCTTTAGAGTTACTACACATTGATCTCATGGGTCCTGCCAGAGTTCAAAGTCTGGGTGGAAAGAAGTATATTCTAGTTGTTGTGGATGACTTTACTAGATATACTTGGGTTATACTTTTGAAGGATAAAGCTGAAGCTCCTGAGAAGATGATCCATCTGTGCAAGAAATTGCAGGTTGAGAAAGATACTGTGATAGCCAGAATCAGAAGTGATCATGGAAGAGAGTTTGAGAATACCAAGCTGGCTACATTCTGCAATGAGCAAGGCACTCACCAAGAATTCTCATCTCCCAAGACTCCTCAACAGAATGGGGTTGTGGAAAGGAAAAATAGGGTTGTTCAGGAGATGGCACGAGTCATGCTACACAACAAAAATTTGCCAAAGTCTTTCTGGGGAGAAGCAGTCAACACTGCTTGTCATACACTTAACCGGGTATATTTTAGACCGATTCCAAGAAGACTCCCTATGAACTCTGGAGAGGGAAGAAACCTGTTGTCAAATATTTCAGGGTATTTGGCAGTGACTGTTACATTCTACGTGATAGAGAGAACCTAGAAAAATTTGATGCCAAGAGCGACAAAGGATACTTTCTAGGATACTCTTCCACTAGTAAAGCTTATAGAGTGTACAATCTGAGAACCAAAACAGTCATGGAATCTTCAAATGTTGTGATAAATGATGAAGTGTGTTCAAAAGCATCTTCAGAAAGCACTGTTCCTGCTCAAGATAAGACTTTAGAAGTTAGTGATTCTCCTCTTACTGAGTATGTTGGGAAACATAGTGAGGAAGAGCTGTTGGTGTTGAATGATACAGTCTCAGTACCATCAAGTTCAGAACCATCCACTCCAGTTCGGGACACTCGACAGGTACAAAGTGAGCTCAGTCCTCCATTTGAACAGAAAGATACCACAACATCTCTTGTTAAACAACCGTCCTCTAGAGTGAGATTGAATCATCCTTCCACAAATATTTTGGGTAGTCTGAATGATAACATGAGATTGAGATCAAAAGCCTTGAATGTGATCACTCACTCATGTTATCTGTCCCAATTTGAACCGAAGAAGGTAGATGAAGCCCTTCAAGATGCTGATTGGGTAAATTCCATGCATGAAGAACGTCATCAATTTGTTTGGAATGATGTGTGGGAATTAGTTTCTAGACCGAAGAATGTACATGTGATTGGAACTAAGTGGATCTTTAAGAACAAGTCAGATGAACATGGCACTGTGATCAGAAACAAATCAAGACTTGTTGCACAAGGGTACACACAGGTGGAAGGAATTGATTTTGATGAGACTTTTGCACCAGTAGCAAGGTTAGAATCCATCCGAATAATGTTGGCCATAGCTAGTCATCTAAACTTCAAGCTATATCAAATGGATGTCAAGAGTGCTTTCTTGAATGGAATGATACAAGATGAAGTTTATGTTGAACAACCTAAAGGCTTTGTAGATCCTCACAGACCTGATGATGTCTACAAATTGAAGAGAGCTCTCTATGGGTCGAAACAAGCTCCTCGGGCTTGGTATGACAAACTGACTGCATATCTCACTGAGCATGGATTCAAAAGGGGATCTGCAGATACAACTATCTTCATAAGGAAGGATAAGACTGGTTTTGTTGTAGCTCAAATTTATGTTGATGACATTGTTTTTGGTGCTACTAATGATTCTCTTGCTCATTCTTTTGCAGATGAAATGAAGGCGATGTTTGAAATGAGCATGGTTGGAGAACTAACTTACTTTTTGGGATTGTAGGTAAAGCAAACAGAGACAGGAATCTACATCAATCAAGCTCAATATGCAAGAAATTTAGTTAAAAGATTTGGACTGGACAAGGCTGCTCATGCTAGAACACCGATGGCTGCTAATGCAAAATTAACAATCGATCCATCAAGCGAGTCTGTTGATGTTACTTTGTGTAGAAGCATGATAGGCTGTCTTCTGTATCTGACTGCTAGTCGTCCTGATATATCTTTTAGTGTTGGTGTTTGCTCTAGATTCCAGTCTAATCCTAAGGTTTCTCATTTAAATGCTGTTAAGAGAATTATAAAATATGTGAGTGGAACCTGTGACTATGGATTATTTTATAGTAAGGAATCAAATTTGTCTCTTGCTGGTTTTTCTGATTCTGATTGGGCTGGGAATGCTGATGATAGAAAAAGCACCACTGAAGGGTGTTTTTATGTAGGAGCCAATCTTGTGGCTTGGATGAGTAAGAAACAAAATTCTGTTTCTCTATCCACTGCTGAGGCAGAATATATTGCTGCTGGTAGTTGTTGTTCTCAGCTCCTTTGGATGAAAAAACTTTTGGGTGATTATGGGATTCCTCAAGATACCATGGTTGTCTATTGCGATAACTCTAGCGCTATAGATATATCTAAGAATTCTGTTCAGCATTCTAAGACCAAGCACATTGAGCTTAGATATCATTTCATTAGGGATTTGGTTGAAAAGAAAATTGTTGTTCTTGAATATATCCCTACTGATCATCAAAACGCTGACATCTTTACCAAACCGCTTGATGGAAGTAAGTTTGAGACACTTCGTCAAGTGATTGGTGTGCTTTGATGTCCCTAGTTGTTTTTGGCCTTCTTGGTCCTTGTGCTTCATTGCTTTATTCTGTTGTGACCATTGTTCTTTAGTTTTTGTGTTTTTTTTTTGTTCTAGGACTTGCATTGCATTACATTCATGCATTTCATTCTAGGATTTATTTGTTTTCTCTTTTTATAATAAAAAAAAAAAAAGGGAAAAGGAGAAAGCAAAATCTATGTTAGACACTATTTTTTTTTTATTTTTGAAAACAAGGTTGGTCAATCTTTTTACACATGTCATGTCTTGTATACATTGTTTAACTTTGATGAGCTTATTTACTGCACTTGACTAGTTAAAACTTTGTAGTGCATGTTGTGGGGGAAAGATGTGTGTGGTTTTTTAATCACTTTGCCTTAATCATGAAGTCACTTGTTCTTTGATTGTCGGACTTGATCCTTTTGAGAAAGGCATAAATAACCATCTCACCACTGTTCTCTAGCCAATCATGAACACCTTAGTGCATATCATAAGATTTTGTGCTCGAGAAAGTGTAGCACATGCACAAAAAGAACATAAGGTGCAGCCTCAAAATTAAATTAAAACTGGTGTGTACTATTAAGCTTGATGCCAATTCACTTAATTCAAACCGGTGTGTACTATTAGGCTGAATGCCAATTCATATATAAATAAGAGGCAAAAATGCAAGAAACTTACATGATTGCAAGCTTTTGATCAGGAGATGTGGGAGTTATAGGATGTAACTTTTTAGGTGATAGTCTCTTTTAAATTATATGTGATGAATTGTGTAGACTTTGTGTTTGATTGCTATTCACATATCACCTCACATGTATCTTAAGTTTTTGCTAGTTTCACACACTACACAAGTTACTCTTTGTTAAACACTGTACATGCTAGTGTGTGTGTTTTTGGTCTGACCAACCAAGTTTGAAAATATCTTGAGATTTGTGCACAACATATTTGTTGCTTGAGAAAATTGAATGGGGGGATGATTGAAACTTGTGTTTGAGAAAATTGAGTTTAAAAAAATTTGGGTTTTTGAAAATGCATTCCATCTCATACTCATGCATTTTGATTTCATTGTTCAAATGCTTTGAGGAGTTGTTTTCAAAATTGGGTTTGCATTTTTCAAAACAGTGATTTTTCTCAAAATTTTAGTGAGCCTCTGCCCATTTCGATCGATCCAGTGTGATTTTCGATCGATCGAAAAAGTGCTCTAGATTGTCTTAAAATGACTGGAACATTCGATCGATCGAATGTAATTTTCGATCGATCGAAGATCGTGGAGAAGCTTTTTTTAAAAGTTGAAATCTGACTTTTTCAAAGAACTATTCAAACTTTTCAAAACTTTCTTTTTCTCTCTCCGACGAGGCAAGCTCAATAGTTCCAATTTTTTGTCGTTTTCCTCCGGATTTTTTGCAAGAAATCTCTTTCCTCAAGTCGGTAAGTCTGTTTTGCCCTTCCTTTTCAACTTATTTTCAAGTTTTCATGCATTTAAGGGAGATTTTCGAAACTTTTTCTCTTTGGGATTGTTGATGATTCAGACCTAATTGTGTGAAATTGATCAATGGGTTTTTGTGGGGACACTCAATAAACATGTTCTTAATGGTTTAATTTGATCAATTTTGAGTTTTGTGAACAATTGAAAATTCTAGGGTTTATGTTTGGTCCGAATTGGGGCTTTTATAAAATTGAGTTAAATTTGATGAAATTGGCTTTGTGTATTGATGTAATTAGGCATTATAATCAGTGTATTGTGTTTTGTAATGCTTAATTCATCAATTTGGTGCAAAATTTTTCAAGTGGTTTTCAAATTTTTAGGGTTTTTGCTGAGAAACTCTATGTTCAAGCCAATTTTGTGAAATTGAACTTAATTTGAATTGTGGTTACTGCATTAGTTCATGCATCATAACATTGTTATTGTTCATGCATCATATAGATTTTTATTCTATTATTTTTTTTTGTGCTAACTTGCAGTCTGCCCTTGGTTTTGTTTTTGTTCTTTTTGGTTTTCTCTTTGTGTCTCTGTCCTTTCCTTAGCATTATGCCTAGGAAGACTAGAGCCCGTAGGACTATTCCCTCTCCTTCACCACCCCCTCCTTCCTTTGATAGTGAGAGGTTCCCGAGTGAGAAAAACCAAGAGATTTATGAGACTCTAAACCTTAAGAGAAAAGTTTAGGCTGAGCGTTCTGTCATTCTAGATGAGCTTGATCCTGCCATTAGGGCAAACTTTGAGCGTAGGGGATGGTTAACTTTGTTAGTTGTGCCTGACCCTCCTCCTCTGGTTACCTTGATTAGAGAGTTCATCTCGAACATCTCAATCCACATCTATGATTCCAACACTCTAGTTAAGAGTTGGATACGAGGCGTTGAGTATGTCATTACTCCTGATGTAGTGGCTGATGCTTTTGGGGTACCATTGGTTCGGCATCCTGTCTATCCCTATGATGAGTCACTAGAGTTGAGTGATGTCATGTCTTACATCACTGGGTCATCTATCCAGTGGGGTTCTGATCCTAGGATTACCACCGCTGAGCTTCCTGAGACTATCTATCTTATCTTTGGGATAGCTTGTCACTCTCTCTGGCCCATTTCTCATCTGCACACCATTCCTCTTGAGAGGTGTGTATTTTTGTATGCTCTAGTGACTGATGCTCCTATTAGTTTTCCTCATCTTTTTCTTCGTTCTTTGAACGAAGTTTATAGGAGTTCATCTACAGCTCATGCTCTTGTTCATCCTATCTTCATTCATAGGATTTTACTTCATCTTGGTTTAGAGGATTTCCCTGCTTCTGAGCCTGTTAATGTGATAGCTCCCATAGGTGCGTCTTTTCTTAGACAGAGGGCCGCTCATCTTCGAGCTGGTTCTAAACACCCTAGGTCTGAGCTGTAGTAGTGCTCCTCCTCCACCTTCATCTTTTATAGGTCCTGCTGGTGAGACTGTTCCTGATCCTGATGTGGCTGCTGCTGCTGCTCCTCCACCTCCTTTGGCTGACTTCGATGCTCGTCGTACCCTGAAGACTGTCATGACCGTTCAGGCGGCTCATGGTCAGATTTTGGTGGATTTGCTTGATGAGATGCGAGCTCTGCGAGCCGACCTTGCGCGTCTACATTCACCCTCACCACCTCCTTTTGATGGCGACTTATGATTGCCCTTTGGCATTCCATCACAAAAAGGGGAAGTAGAGTTTTGACTTGTAGAGGAGATTTTATAGTTAGGGGGAGATTTTGTGTTAGCATGAGTTTGTTTTTTGTTTGATTGTGGAGTTTATTAGATTGTATCTAGGTGCTTCACTTAGTATATCATTTTTGGGGATATTCATGTTAGGGGGAGTAACATTGATTGATATATTGATATACATGTTTTTTAGTTGATTCTTGTTGTCTTATGATTCACTGCTTATTGATTTATATTTATGAGTTGATTCATTGATATATATCTTTATTTTGTGTTGTGTGAATCTTACAAGAATGTTATACCTGTTTATATACTATTTCCTGTCACACATGCGTTTATGTGTTTGTTGAGTATTTCTGGAATATACAAGTTGATTCAACAAAGCTGCTGTCTACACTTGCAACTGATGGATAGTAGTTAGGGTTGAATTTGAGTTTATGAGCATTATTTTGTAAAGGGCTTTTTACTTGTAAACTTTGAGCTTTTTATTTGTGTTTTGTCACGGATTGCCAAAAAGGGAGTTTGTTAGGTTCTAAAGGTTTAAGAATTTATGTATTTAGAACTCTAATTTGTAATGTTGGCAAACCATGATCAAAACAATGGACTTAGTCTTGTTTAGGCTTGCTCAAAGTTGTTAAAATATTGTAAAGTTGGAATCGAGTGACTGTAGATGCATTGGGGCATTTCGGCCTGGCTCGATCGATCGAAGGTTAGACTCAATCGATCGAAAATTGGCCCAGATGCGTTTTCTGCAGAATTTCCAACTCAGCCCTAACTCTTTAAACGTTTAGGGTTTTATGTTTTTGCCCTAGGAATATAAGGCAAACCCTAGCCATGATTTAAGAGTTGCACAAGTTGTATTGTTGCTCATACATTGCGGTTTTGTGTAAATCTCTTGTGAGATCTAGAGGAGCTTTCCTTTACACAAAGCTTAGGGTTTTCAAGATTGAGATTACTTCAACATCTTGATGATCAACTTGGTTGCTGCTTTTGAAGCTTAAAGAATATCAAGCGTGGGTGCTTGTAGCTGATTGAGGGATTCAAAGAAAGAAGTAGTCCGTGGACTCGGAGCCTGCGCGTGGTCGTGTCAGGAAGTTTTACTGGTGGGTAGCATTAGGAAGTCAAGCGGGGAGCTTGTAAGTCCTTTTGTAAGAACTTCAATTCTTTCTTAGTGGATTCCGTTTTGCCTTGAGGATCGGTGGGTAAAATCCTCCCCAGGTTTTTCCGTGTGGTTTCCTGGGTGATCATATCTTGTGTTATTTATTTTCCGCTGCTTTATATGTTTTATATGCATGATATGATTATTTGATTGTTTTAACCTATAATTTTTTAATTTGACTAAGTAACAACTTGGCTAATTAATTTAGGCTATGCAATCTGGTTGTTTGTAAGGGGTCTAAAACTGTTCACTTTGATTCTATGAGATCTTCTTCCTCATCAATTTAGTCTACTGCTTCTTCAGGGGACTCAACAGTGGCTGTGAAAGCACTCACTATCCCATCTTGGTCACTTTCATCAAAATCAGCTTTTGGTTCTTTATCACTCAAGTTGGTAGCTAGGGCTTTGCTCTTTCCAACGGATTTGAGATAAGTAGGACATTCTTGCTTCATGTGTCTATACCTTTGACATCCATAGCATTTAGGCCCAGAAGGAACACTGTTTCCTTGACCAGCATCCTTGAATTCTCTCTTGCCTTTGTCTTGGGACTTGAATTGAGAGAATGCAAACTATTTGCGATCCTTATCACTTGCTTTGACATTCACATTTTTGATAAACTTCTTGAATTGTCTGGTGATATGAGATTTTAACTTGTGATCCTCATCTTCAGACGACTCATCGTTATCATCATTCTTAATCTTCGAGGCCATGTTCTTGCCTTTGCTACACTTGCCAACCCCAGTTCATAGGTTTGCAAGTTCCCGATCAGCTTTGTCAAAGGAATAGAGTCAAGATCCTTTAATTCTTCTATGGCAGTGATCTTGGCATGGAATCTTTCTAGAAGAATCTAAGGATCTTCCTGACAATCTTAGTCTCTGGAATATGTTCTCCAAGATTGAAGGTTGAATTCACTATGTCCTTGAGCTCGAATGACTCGTCCTCATCCATCCTTATTTCCTCAAAACTAGTAGTGAGCCTTTAGAGCTTGGAGTTTTTAACAGCTTTTGTGCCCTTGTAGGTATTATGAAGAATAGTCCATGCTTCCTTCACATTGTCAGTCGAAGAGATGTTCTTGATTTCTTCATTGGTCAAAGCACTAAACAGAGCATTCAGTGCTCTGCTGTTGAAATTTGCAGCTTTGATATTAGTATCATCCCACATTGCTGGTGGCTCTTCAGGTTTCTCCCAACCTACTTCAACTGTAAGCCATACTTTTTCATCTAAAGATTGCAAAAAGGCTCTCATGCATACTTTCCAGTATGCATAGTTAGTTCCATCAAGTAAAGGAGGAATAATCAAGGGTTGCCCACGATCCATAACAGCATAGGTCAATGGATCACACAGCAAAGATTAAAACCTAATCAGAATGTGCCCGCTCTAATACCACTTGTTGGGTTAAGATAGCTTGACCTCGGTTAATTAATTTAATTACCCAAGTTGATTAATTAAGTTCAATTGCATGCAAATCGTGAAGGCACCAACAAATCTTCAAATAAGCTAAATGCAGTGGGAAATAAATTTGACACGGTGATTTGTTGACAAATGGGGAAAACCTTGCAAGGCAAAAACCCCACCAAGTGATTTTAAGGTCATCACTCCTAAGAACCCACTAATCAACAACAAGCAGTTACAAATATAAGGAATCTTACCAACTACCCTGGCTTATCCCGAAATAACAACCTACAATTGAACCTTCACTCTAATACCCAATTAGACTTGATCTTTTAGTAGCCTTCTTTCCTTTGATGCACAAATCTCCAATTTGTGACTAACCCTTTACATGAATCACAATACGTGACTAACTCTAGCAACTTGAACAAATATTGTTAGCTGAAAAGTCCTTCACTTCATCAATAATGAAGATTTGGAAGCACTTGGTTACAAAACCCTATGGTGTACAAATGCAGTAGCCTCTCACAAAGAAAATAAATTTCTTGGTCTTTGTTTCGGTATATGACTTCTTTTAAAATAAGCCTTATATATGTCTAGGGTTGTGAAAAAAGAAACCCTAAACAAATCCAAAAGCTTGGGCCAAAATTCAGACCTAGAAAACTAAAAAGCGTAGTTCTCGATAGATCGAGCTGTTATCGAGCTTCACATTAAGTCTCGATAGTAGGTATCTATTGAGTTATCTGTCGAGACTTAATGAATAGCTTTTCTTCACTTGTTTCTTGGATCAATCTTCATGTATTTAATACTTGACTTGAACAACACGTTTCTTGAAGTACTAAACTCATCTTAGATCTACCCAATTACAAATAAAGTGCATTTTGTCAAAAAATTAGCCCAATTACAAAAAATATGACCCTAACAATGTCCTAGATTGATGTTAAATAAGTTGATTATGTGTTTGGTGATTGTGTGCTAATTCTTATATTAGATATATTATGGGTTGATCCATATATATAAAAAAAAATTATAAAGAGTCTCAATTGTGATTAATTAATTCTTTTGACATATAGCGCGGATACGATGAGTACTCTTTTTTAAGTCGTTACATAGTAACTTAGTTTTACAACAAAGAGAACTTAGCAAAGAAGCGTGAATCCACACGTTGAGTAGAGAAACTTTGAAATAGTCAACTTTTGTTTTAGTTTTTGTTTTCTTTTTATAATTATGAAATAATCAACTTAGGTCAAAGGTCTACATCTTTATGTATATTCCCAAGTCATCGTAGCATAACATAGGAACAAAAATCAAATCTCACCTAAATAAAGTTAAAATCTCCTGAAGTATTAAAGCCTGTTTGGATGAGTGCAATTTTGGATCATATCACTCAGTTTGCATAACTGAGTTCTCAAAACATGTGGGTTCCACAAAAAATTTTGTGTTTGGCTTGATTTTCAACCCTTTTTTCTATCACTCAAAACTCAAAAATTTGAGTTAGAGTGATGGAAACAAGAAACAGGCTCTGCGTGTTTTCAAAAACTGAGATAGGAAACACAGTGGCACCAACGTAAATATAATGCCTCTGTGGGACCCATAAATTGTGTGCTGTGATGTCAATTCAGAAACCATGTGATATTACCATTGCAAATTTGGGCGAAGACCATTTCTCACTTCCCTCAAAATATTTTAGCCAAAAATTTCCCTCTCTCTCACTTCCCTCTCTCTGTTTTCCCTCACATTTCATCTACTCCATCAAATCTCCGCCTCTAGCAATCTAAACTGAAGCACGTAACCCAGCTGATTTCTCTACATCTGAATTGGAACTGGAATAACGAGTTAGAGCTCTGTCCATTGCAAAAACCATTTGAAGTCATTTATGTGATCTTCTCCCAAGTGCGGTGTATATCTCTATCTCCCTTTCCATTGTCTATGACCATTGTATGATTTCGGCATTGTGGTATAATTTCTGTTTTATTGATTTTTGCCCACAGGTATTGGTGAGTGAGTAGGTTTTTCTCCATGGACTCATCTTCGATCTTTCTTTCTTTTCATAATTTCTATTTTATTGATCTACACCTTGGTCTTTCTTTTCATTATTTGTGTTTTTATTGAAGTGGGTCTTACTTTCTTTCTTGTGGTATGAAATTGCATGTAATAAATTAGTATAGACCTTTTGAGTCTTGAATTTATGTGACCCATGTGTTTATTTGATGAACTGAAATTGCCATTTGTTTATATCAAGCTACCATTTGTTTAATTTATTTTCCTACCTTTTGAGATTCTTTCATCATCTACAACAAATAAGATATCATGGCTATGGTTCAGTGGAAATAGAAGGACTTAATTATATACACAAGGCTTACAGCCCTACCTTCCAATTAGATTCCATAGATTTCATTACTACTCCATTGCTTTTGGTTTTCCATAGTTCCACTTGACCATCATTTCTATGTATATATGAACAGATTCCATAGGGAGGAGTATGTTGAATAGATATAACTCAGCATTGGACTTAGAGCAGAACATTTTAAGTATAGGGCATATATGCTTTTGTTGAACATGATTTGATGATACTAAGTTCCATTACCTACTTTGAGAAACTATGATTTGTAATGTTAACTTGTTTCTTTACTAACCATATAAATATTGGAATAAGAAATGGAATTCATTAACCTTCAAAATGGCTGATCTTTGAACTTTGTTCACTGAGTTGGTGGCTCATTGTTGGATTCAGATATGCTTTAGTGCTTGAATTCACATTGTGCAATTCAAAACTTAATTGAACAAGCTCTTTGCTAAGCTTAAAGCTAGTATTACTCGTAATGCATGTGCAAAATGAATTCACATATCCAAATGACTTTATTCCCAATTGGATAAAAGTTCCAAATCTATAGCTTAATATCATAAAGGCATCATTAAGCTAAATATTATCTTCTTTAGCACTCTACTCGGATAGCCTCAAGCTTAATTAGGGGAGCAAATACATTTTAATACTACAAAAGAAAGGTACTACCATCAATGTAATTACTTGCTCTATTTGAAAATTGGCAGTAAAATAAACTCAAATCAGTCCAACTTATATATTTGTCATTGCATATCCTGTGTTTGATTAGGTAGAAATGAAAAATCATTTTGAAAACTTCAGTAAAATACTGTCTGGGTTCCTCTTCCTATGGAAACGAAGTGGCCAATTCATAGAACTATATATATATATATATATATTAACATCTCCGCAATTGTGTTAGGATATTTGTATTAGATGGCACATGAATCTCAAAATGCTGACGACAAAATGTGGCCTCCCCGCATTGAAAAAAATCTTCATTGACATTATGGTGGATGAACAACAAAAGGGGAGTATGGAACATGGTATTTTTAAGGCTCTAACTTGGCTATCAATTATGAATGCCCTAAATGAGCAAACGGGGAAGAGTTTGAGCCCTAAGCAAGTGATTCAGAAGCATAATAGGCTTAGGCAAAGACAGAGAAAATGGAGCTAGCTTTTAAGCCATACCGGGTTGGGGTGGGATGGGACAACTCAAACGGTTATTGCTTCTGAGGAGGTATGGGTGCATATGGCTGCGGTATGTTATTACTGCCCTAATTCCTTGGTAAAATGTTCGAAATTTTCTATTTTGTATTAGTATGATTTTGATGTACATCTTGTTATTTCAAGTTGATCCTAAAGCAATTGCATTACAGAAGAGTGGATGTCCTAGCTATGACAAACTACGGAAGCTGTTTGCCCCTAATGCTGCAACCGGTGCCTTTCAAATTTCATCAAACACAGCAGCCCTAGATAGTGATGAAGAGCATGCCCAAGAGGAGGAAACTGCCAATGAGGCTCGTCATACCTAGTTGGGTAGAGATGATTGCTACAATCCTGACATGGAGGGCATAACCCAAGATGATCCCTTTCTATGGAGCAAACCCAATGTGTGGACAAACGTCCCATTGAAGAGCCTACTGGCAAGGGGAAGAAGGTTGCCAAGAAAGTGGATAGGGCTAGTGACATGACCATTGCTCTACAAGAGTACACTGTGTTGGCAAGGGAACGGTTTAACAAGAAAAAGGGCAAGTCTATGGGTAGCTCCGAACATGTTGCACAATCTACTTGTGGTGGTGATCCTTGCTCCCTTGGGAGGGCTTTAGAGGTGCTGAACCAGTACGATGATCTTAATGATAACCCTTATATTAACATCTCCGAGGTTCTCTAAAAACAAGAATACTTGAAGCATTCTATACAAACAGTCTATAAAATCAATGACCAATACAATCTATACAAACATTCTATACAAGCATGAATAAAGCAATCCAAATCCACAGTAATAGGTTCTCCAATCAAATTGGGCTTACATAAATAGAGAGCCATACAATATGACACAAACTAAAAACTTTTTAATAAATATAAATAGCTGCTGTCTTCCTCTACTAGGTTTTCTGTCCAAAAATCAAATTAAGAAAAACTTTATACCCAATTGCAATAATATGACACAACAAAACAATTTCAATTATGTTACTTAGTCTATTTCACATAGCCACTTAGTCCCACTTGAAAAGGGATGTAACCATCCATTGTAAAAGATGCCATAGCTTACAATAGAGAAGCAATGCAATTTGAATGCTCCATGGGAATGACATTACCATAAATCCTGTCCTACAGAGGTAGTAAACAAGATTGGCATGTACCAGCTGTTGTACAACAGTACTCAATAGTTGAAGTCACTAGATCCAAATCTTGCATGTTAAAAAATTTCCATGTTAAAGTCTATACAATCTAGAAGAACAAAATAAATGTAATCCTTGAAAACCCAAATTGCAATTTATTAAGATTTTGCTCATAGATGAATGTTATAGAATAATCATTCAAGAAATTCTCAGTGCTCAATGACTGAGGACCTCTTTGATTGTTTTACATTTCATCCTCCATTCCTCAATTAGTGATCCTCCAATCCAAACCTTCCAATAGCCATAACCATGCCACTATCAAACCCAATAACAATTGACCTACCAGTACACCCTGACCCCAGAAGAATTTCCAAAACACAATTACTAGATTCTGCAATCCACACATCCATTCATATACATGGTTTTGCTAATTGTTAATGTTAATTTCGGAAATTCAATTCAATTTAAAGACCCAGAATTGGATTTAATAGGTGATATAGAAACACAAAATCCCATGACTAATCCAAGCGGATATTTTTTATAAAAACAAAAGACAACAAACAAAAACTCAAAATTTAGCTTCATTAACCAATTAGGTATGTCAGTATATATATATATATATATAACTATACTTTCTTTTTTCCTTTTTTGTTCGGGGTAAAATTTTACACGAACTGAACCCATGTGATTTCTCCAATGACAAGCTTACCAATGTTTAGCAGATTACTTGGATGCAGGGCTTCAATTTTCCCAAACATACTACTCAATCAACTAGATACAATCCTGAGCTATCTCAAATCAGATCAAAACAGAGAAGGGGAGACAGAGAGATGGAGCAAAGAGCGTTAGAGAAAAATACCTAGTTTGTGGGCATGCGTCGATGTGGGCTGCATCGTTGTGGGAGGCGAGAGGCGAGATGTGAGTGCAGAACACGGTGACTCAGTGGGAGAAGTAAAGCAGAAGAAAATTTTTTGTTAATGAGACACAGGTAGCAACAATAAGCAACACTGGGCAGTATCAATGGGTGGGGTCCACGATTTTGGCAAAAAATTGTAGAGATATGTGACTGAGTTATGAGTCCAAACAGGTGTTTTGCAGTCTTTGAGTAAGGGTGAGATTTGAGTAGTCAATTATGAGTTTTGGGTTTAAATTATAAGTTTTGAAAACTGAGCTATCTCTAAACCAAACGGGCCCTTACTTTCTAAAATTAACAAAGTCTATTCTTACGTCAGGCTTCACCAAAATCACGAAAAGAATACCCCCTATCTAGTTTACGAGGTATTATACAAGATGTTAAGTACATGCGTAAACAACTATGCGACTATGTCTTTCATCAATGCAGTTGCTCACGCTCATGCTTTAGCCAGAAAAGCAATTGAAGTAGTTGATTTCACTGTGTACATAGAATCAGCCCACGAGAACTTTGAATGTATTCTTGCTGCTAATGCAACTTAGTCTTTCAGTAATAAAATTTAATTCTTGACTCTAAAAAAAAAAAAAAAAAAAACAAAAAACAAAGAAAAGAATAATTATGTTGATTCTTGTTAGGTTCTAAGGTCTTAGGATTTTATGTATTTAGAACTCTAATTTGTAATGTTGGCAAACCATGATCAAAACAATGTATTTAGTCTTGTTTAAGTTTGCTCAAAGTTGGTTTAATATTGTAAAGTTGGAATCGAGTGACTGCAGAAGCATTGGGGCTTCTCGGCCTGGCTCGATCGATCGAAGGTTAGACTCGATCGATCGAAAGTCGGCCCAGATGCGTTTTTCTACAGAATTCCAACTCAGCCCTAACTCTTTAAACGTCTAGGTTTTTATGTTTTTGCCCTAGGTATATAAGGCAAACCCTAGCTACGTTTTTCAGAGTTGCACAAATTGTATTGTTGCTCATACATTGCGGTTTTGTGTAAATCTCTTGTGAGATCTAGAGGAGCTTTCCTTTACACAAAGCTTAGGGTTTTCAAGATTGAGATCACATCAACATCTTGATGATCATCTAGGTTGCAGCCATTGAAGCTTAAAGAGAAAAAACAAGTGAGGAGCTTGTACTTGAAGAAGGAGTTCAAAGAAAGAAGTAGTCCGTGGTCTCGGAGCCTGCGCGTGGTCGTGTCAGGAAGTTACTACTGGTGGGTAGCATTAGGAAGTCAAGCGGGGAGCTTGTAAGTCCTTTTGTAAGAACTTTAATTCTTTTTTAGTGGATTCCGTTTTGCCTTGAGGATCGGTGGGTAAAATCCTCCCCAGGTTTTTCCGGTGTGGTTTCCTGGGTGATCATATCATGTGTTATTTGTTTTCCGCTGCTTTATATGTTTTATATGCTTGATATGATATTGTGATTGTTTTAACCTAGAATTGCTTAATTTGACTAAGTAACAACTTGGCTAATTAATCTAGGCTACGCAATCTGGTTATAGTTTTAGGGGTCTAAACCGTTTAAGTGGTATCAGAGCGGGTAGCTCTTCTTGTTTGAGATCTTTATCTCAGAGCTGATCCTTGACCCTAGTTGTCATGGAGCATGGACACTCTCTGTTTGTTTCTCCTCACTTTGATGGGAACAATTATGCTTACTGGAAAGTAAGGATGAAAACTTTCCTAAAATCCATAGATGAGAGGGTGTGGAATTCCGTTGAATACGGATGGGAGAAGCCCACTACTCCTGTGAGTGAGTGGCAAACTTCTCAGAAAGAAGCAGCAGGCTTCAATAGCAAAGCTATGAATGCCATCTTCAATGCTGTTTCAATGGAGGAATTTAAGAGGATCTCTAATGTTGAGGTTGCTCATACTGCTTGGAAAATCCTCCAAACTGTGCATGAAGGCACAAAGGCTGTTAAAATTAACAAACTGCAGCAATTAACTTCTAGGTTTGAAAACATTAGAATGTCTGATGATGAAACCTTTGATGAGTTTTATGCAAAACTAAATGATATTGTTAATTCTGCTTATAATTTGGGTGAAGTCTATGATCAACCTAAAGTTGTTAGGAAGATTCTTAGATCTTTGACTGAAGACTTTAGACCCAAAGTAACAGCCATTATTGAGAGTAAGGATGTTGACTCCATCCCTGTGGATGAGCTTGTAGGATCTCTTCAGTCCTATGAGTCTGACTTACCCAAGATTGTCAAATCCAAATCAATGGCACTGAAGTCAGTTGATGATGTTGAAGGTGGTGGATTTGATGATGAGCTCTCTTCCACGGAGATAGCTTACCTTGCCAAGAACTTTAGAAATTTTCTCAGAAACACTAATAGAAAAGCAAGGAACACCAACACTGTTGAACCTAGAAACTTTAGGAAGAATGATCCCACTAAGGTTAACAACTTTGAAAAACCTAGAGAACAAGTAGGTCAATCTTCTAATAACTCTTTGGGTCCTCAGTGTTATGGTTGTCAAGGGTATGGTTATGTCAAATCTGAATGTCCTACTTTCTTGAGAAATAAGGGTAAAGCTATGGCTGTCACCCTTAGTGATAATGAGGTTTCTGATGATGAGTCCGGTTGTGACGAGGATGAAAACTTCATTGCTTTCACTGCTACTGGTAAAGTAGATGAAAGCATATCTGCTGAGGAGAACCTTACTGATGGGGAACTCTCTGAAGACGCAGATCTTCAAGAGGCCTATAACAAACTTTGCAAAATTGCTGCAAAGGATGCTATGAAAGTTGATTTAGGCCTAAAGAAAATTGATGCTCTTGAGCTTGAGAAGAAAAATTTGCTTGTGAAATTATTTGATGCTAATGATCTTTTGAATAATGTTAAATCTGAAAACATGCTTTTGCTTGATAAAGTTAGAACTTTGGAACATGATTTATCTGTTGCTAGATCTGCTAGTTCTAAACTTGATCACATGTTAAATGTTCAAAAGTATCCTTCTGATAAAGCTGGGTTAGGATATGTAGAAAGCATCTTTGATTCTGGACCCCATTCCACTGTCTTCGTTCCTTCTTCTTCTTCTTCTGAACCTCTTGTGAGTAAGGTTGTGAGTGAAACTATAAAACCCCCTGTGAGTGAGGTTGTTAAACCTGTAGAAGTTTCACCACCCAAGAAGATTAGGGTAGACTTAAGAGAATCCAAACCTAAGGAGCCTACCAAACCGAAGGACAAGATGCATGGTAAACCTGCTTGGGTTTGTCATTATTGTGGTAAGTCTGGACATATCCGTTCTAACTGTTACAAGTTTCAAGCTGATAAGAGAGCAAAAAGACCAAAAGTGCCTGTGCCTCAAGCACAAGATCCTATGGCACTAATTGGTGAATTGGTAAAGGCGTTAAACCTTTATTCCAATTCTGGATTTGGGAATCACTCTAATGTGAATAAGAACTCCAATGCTCGGGGTGCATCTAAAAAGTTTTGGATGCAAAAGACTCGATCTAATTGAGTTTTTCTGACATGGTCCTTGTGCTTCATTGCTCTATTCTATTGTGACCACTGTTATTTGGTTTTTGTGTTTTTCTTTTGTTCTAGGACTTGCATTGCATTACATACATGCATTTCATTCTAGGATTTATTTGTTTTTCTCTTTAAATAATAATAAAAAAAAAAAAAAAAAGGAGAAAGCAAAATCTGTGTTGAACACAATTTTTCTTGATTTTTGAAAACAAGGTTGGTCATTCTTTTTACACATGTCATGTCTTGTGTACCTTGTTTAACTTTGATGAGCTTATCTGTTGCACTTAACTAGTTGAAACTTTGTAGTGCATGTTGTGTGGGAAAGATGTGTGTGGTTCTTAATCACTTTGCCTTAATCATGAAGTCACATGTTGTTGACTGTCAGACTTGATCCTTTTGAGAAAGGCATAAATAACCATCTCACCACTGTTTACTAGCCAATCATGAACACCTTAGTGCATATCATAAGATTTAGTGCTCGAGAAAGTGTAGCACATGCACAAAAAGAACATAAGGTGTAGCCTCAATTAAAATTAAAACTGGTGTGTACTATTAGGCTTGATGCCAATTCACTTAATTCAAACCAGTGTGTACTATTAGGCTGAATGCCATTTCACATATAAATAAGAGGCAAAAATGCAAGAAACTTACATGATTGCAAGCTTTTGATCTAGGAGATGTGGGAGTTATAGGATGTAACTCTTTAGGTGATAGTCTCTTTTAATTCTATGTGATGAATTGTGTAGACTTTGTACTTGATTGCCATTCATATATCACCTCACATGTATCTCAAGTCTTTGCTAGTTTCACACACTACACAAGTTACTCTTTGTTAAACACTGTACATGCTAGTGTGTGTGTTCTTGGTCTGACCAACCAAGTTTGAAAATACCTTGAGATTTGTGCACAACATATTTGTTGCTTGAGAAAATTAATTTGGAAGACAAATTGAAACTTGTGTTTGAATGAATTGGGTTCAAAATTTTGAGTTTTTGAAATTGCATTCCATCTCATACTCATGCATTGTGCATTCATTGTTCAAAAGCTATGAGGAGTTGTTTCAAATTTGGGTTTGCAAATTTTCAAAACTGTGTTTTTCCCCCAAAATTCAGTGTGCCTCTGCCCATTTCGATCGATCCAACCTGATTTTCGATCGATCGAAAAAGTGCCTCAGAAAGTGCTAAAACGCCTGTCACATTCGATCGATCGAATGTAATTTTCGATCGATCGAACATCGTGAATATGCTTTTTAAAAAAGAGGAAATCTGACTTTTCAAAGAACTATTTCAAAATCTTTTTCAAACCTTTTTCTCTCTCCGACGAGGCAGGACCAATTCTTCAAGTTTTTGTCGTTTTCTTCCGATCTTTTTGCATAATCTCTCTCTCCTCAAGCCGGTATGTCCTTAATACCCTTGCTTTTCAGTTTATTTACTTGATTTCATGCATTTTTCATGCATTGAAGAGGAGATTTTCGGAACTTTTCAAATTGGGATTTTTGTTGATTCGGACCATATTGTTTGCAATTGATCAATGGGTTTTGTTGGGGACACTCTATAAACATGTTCTTGAGTGGTTAATTTGATCATTTTTGAGTTTTGTGGAAAATTTGAATTTCTAGGGTTTATAATAGGTCCGAATTGGGGCTTTCTGTTCAATTGGGTTTAATTGTTGAAATTGGCTTGTGTAATTGATGCAATTGGTTATTATGAACTATTTCCAATGGTATGTAATGATTAATTCATCAATTTGTTGCAAAACTTTTCAAGTGGTTCTCAAATTTTTAGGGTTTTTGTTAAGAAACTCTATGTTCAAGCCAATGTTGTGAAAATTGAACTTAATTTGATCCTAATCATGGCATTAGTTCATGCATCATAACATCATTAATGATTCATGCATCATATAGATTTTTATTCTATATTTTTTTTGTGCTAACTTGCAGTCTGCCCTTGGTTTTATTTTCTGTTCTTTTTGGTTTTCTCTTTGTGTCTCTGTCCTGTTCCTTAGCACCATGCCTAGGAAGACTAGAGCTCGTAGGACCATCCCCACTCCTACTCCACCCTCACCTACCTTTGATAGTGAGCGGTTCCCCCGAGAGAAAAACCAAGAGATTTTTGAGACTTTGAACCTCAATAGGAAGATTTGGGCTGAGCGTTCTGTTCTGTTAGATGAGTTAAATCCTGCCATTAGGGCAAATTTTGAGCGTAGGGATTGGCTACCTTTGTTAGCTGTGTCTGACCCTCCACCTCCGGTTCTCTTGATTAGAGAGTTCTTCTCGAACCTCTCTGTCCACGTCTATGATTCCAACACTCTTGTTAAGAGTTGGATACGAGGTGTAGAGTACACCATTACTCCTCAGGTAGTGGCTGATGCTCTAGAGGTACCGTTGGTTAGGGATCCTGTTTACCCCTATGATGAGTCACCTGAGCTGAGTGATGTCATGTCCTACATCACTAGATCTTCTATCTAGTGGGGTTCTGATCCTCGGATCACCACCACTGAGCTTCCTGAGACTACCTATCTCTTCTTTAGGATAGCCTGTCATTCACTCTGGCCCATTTCTCATCTGCACACCATTCCTCTTGAGAGGTGTGTTTTTCTATACGCTCTTGTCACAGATGCTCCTATTAGTTTTCCCCATCTTTTTCTTCGTTCTTTGAACGAAGTTTATAGGAGTTCATCTACTGCCCATGCCCTTGTTCATCCTATTTTCATTCATAGGATTTTACTTTATCTAGGTTTAGAGGACTTCCCTGCTTCTGAGCCTGTCCATGTTATTGGTCCTATAGGTGCGTCTTTTCTTAGACAGAGGGCCGCTCATCTTCGAGCTGGTTCTAAACACCCTAGGTCTGATCCCTCTAGTAGCGCTCCACCTCATCCTTCTTCTTCTACAGGTCCTGCTGGTGAGGCTGTTCCAGATTCTGTAGGTGCTGCTGCTGTTCCTCCACCTTCTACGGCTGACTTCGATGTTCGTCGTACTCTGGAGACTGTCATGACCGTTCAGGCGGCTCATGGTCAGCTTTTGGTGGATCTGTTCGACGAGATTCGTGCTCTGCGAGCGGATTTGGCGCATCTTCGTTCTTCCTCACCACCTCCTTTTGATGATGGTCTCTGATGCCCTTTGGCATTCCGTCACAAAAAGGGGGAGTAGAGTTTTTGACTTGTAGAGGTGTTTTTGTTGATAGGGGGAGATTTTTGTGTTAGGGGGAGATATTTTTTGTAGCATGGGATATTTTTGTGGAGTTTATTTAGATTGTATCTAGGTGCTTCACTTTGTATATCATTTTTGGGATGTTCATGTTAGGGGGAGTAACATTGATTGATATATTGATATACATGTTTCTTTTGATTCTTGTTGTCTTTGTGATTCACTGCTTATTGATTTATATTTATGAGTTGCTTCATTGATATATTTCTTTATTTTGTGTTGTGTGAATCTTACAAGAATATTATACCTGTTTATATACTATTTGCTGCCACACATGCGTTTATGTGTTTGTTGAGTATTTCAGGAATATACAGGTTGATTCGACAAAGCTGCTGTCTACACTTGCAACCGATGGATAGTAGTTAGGTTGAACTTTTATTTATGAGCATTATTATGTAAAGGGCTATTACTTGTAAACTTTGAGCTTTTATTGTGTGTTTTGTCACGGATTGCCAAATGGGGAGTTTGTTAGGTTCTAAGGTTTTAGGATTTTATGTATTTAGAACTCTAATTTGTAATGTTGGCAAACCATGATCAAAACAATGTATTTAGTCTTGTTTAAGTTTGCTCAAAGTTGGTTTAATATTGTAAAGTTGGAATCGAGTGACTGCAGAAGCATTGGGGCTTCTCGTCTGGCTCGATCGATCGAAGGTTAGATTCGATCGATCGAAAGTCGGCCCAGATGCGTTTTTCTGCAGAATTCCAACTCAGCCCTAACTCTTTAAACGTCTAGGTTTTTATGTTTTTGCCCTAGGTATATAAGGCAAACCCTAGCTACGTTTTTCAGAGTTGCACAAGTTGTATTGTTGCTCATACATTGCGGTTTTGTGTAAATCTCTTGTGAGATCTAGAGGAGCTTTCCTTTACACAAAGCTTAGGGTTTTCAAGATTGAGATCACATCAACATCTTGATGATCATCTAGGTTGCAGCCATTGAAGCTTAAAGAGAAAAAACAAGTGAGGAGCTTGTACTTGAAGAAGGAGTTCAAAGAAAGAAGTAGTCCGTGGTCTCGGAGCCTGCGCGTGGTCGTGTCAGGAAGTTACTACTGGTGGGTAGCATTAGGAAGTCAAGCGGGGCGCTTGTAAGTCCTTTTGTAAGAACTTCAATTCTTTCTTAGTGGATTCCGTTTTGCCTTGAGGATCGATGGGTAAAATCCTCCCCAGGTTTTTCCGGTGTGGTTTCTTGGGTGATCATATCATGTGTTATTTATTTTCCGCTGCTTTATATGTTTTATATGCTTGATATGATATTGTGATTGTTTTAACCTAGAATTGCTTAATTTGACTAAGTAACAACTTGGCTAATTAATCTAGGCTCGCAATCTGGTTATAGTTTTAGGGGTCTAAACCGTTCAATTCTCATGTGACTAACCCTAACCCTTGGTTATACTTTCCCAAAATTCCCACATCACTTGTCCCACATTAAAATTTGACAGTCACTATGGAATCAAGATAGGGAATTGGTGAAAAGTACAATTCTATTTTGTTGGAGATGACACTGTCGGAAATTTGACCACAACAATTTTTCAAGTCTTTCAAAGCATCCTCCTGTAGTTTGATGGAACAAATATATTTTAAAAGAAAACCAAATTCGCATTGTTTATATGTTTTCTTGAATTTCATCAAAATGAAGCTAGCTGCTTATTTTTTATTTTATTGACCGCAGCACAAAATTACAAGGAATTGCCTACATCTTTGTTAGTATGATTATTCCATTGGGGATTTCATACAATAAAACAAACATTTAAAAGAATTACATGGCGGATTTTCTTTGCTTCCACCTCAATATTACAAGTTACAACTGTTTCTACAACACCAATGAAAGAATTCACTCTTTTTTTTTAATATCGTTTGGACTATGCAGCATGTCCATGAGGAGTCCTAGTTTCACGAAGCCGCTTCTCTTCGGAGAGTAGTTTTGCGAACCTGCAAGAACATATATATATGTTTTTATTAGACTAACATGATAACGAAGCAGAACTTACTACACAAATTGTTAGAAGTTAAATATTTGTTTGATTTATACCTTTTGAGAGCCTCTTCATTACTCTCTTCACTCGTAGGCTCAAAAAGGCCTGTGTCCAAATTCACCCTAGAAACTTGTTTCTTCAACAGTCCTTCACCAACCTTCACAAGATCATCCAAATTTTTCCTTGTGGCTTTATCCACAGAAGTAACATCCCCAGTTAGCGAGTCATCCTGAAATTAGTGGTAGCGAAGAAAAGTTGAACAAAAGGCTCTTGAATTATTTTATTGTAATGATATTCTTGAATGTAAAAATGGGCATGAATTATATTAATACCTGAATCCGAAGGTAGCTTTTCTCTGAATGAAGGGCTTGGAAAACTACAGAATTGTGTACATCAACCATATCAGCACTTGCTTGCGTAAATACATCAACTATAGGAGTGGAACCACCGCTTGTTAACCAACTCAAAATACCCCACTTAGCTGCCTCTTGTGCATCATATTTCTTTTCAGCTTTGGAAGATCCAGTTCCTAATGATATAACCAGAAACCTTCCATAGTCCATTGGTTTGATGGGGAAGTCAGGACTTCCTCTGGTAACCTCTTTTGTTACTTCACCAATTGCAACTAAAGCCTAGAAATGCACAAATTTGTAAGTTAATCTACTAAAGAAAAAATAGATGTTTAAGTTTAATTTTTTAGGGTATGATATCAAATTAATTTTTATTTATACATACCGGATTATTTGCAGCCACTCCTCCATCAATAAGGTTAAATTCTCTCACTTTTCCGTCCGCATCTTTGGTTTCAAAGTAATGAGCTGGAAGATAAGTTGGTGCAGCTGAGGTTGCAATGCATATGTCTGAGACTAAAGCATCTAAGCTTGGGTTTTTCTTCACCTGGTGCAATTGAAAATTATTAGAATTCAGCTCCATCATCTCTAACCACTTATTTACAAGTGATCAACATTGTAATTTCACTTGGGATAAAAAAGATGGGAAGGTAAATTTAAAAGGAGAAGAAGTTAAACCTCAAAGCTGGAGAAGATAGTTGGCTGGAGTCGCTTGATGTCAAATGTTGTGATGACAACATTCGTCAATGTCTGGTGCAATCTTGTGTTTCCAAGTTTTTCCTTGACAAGGCTATGTAGATACTTGCCATTGTATTTTGGCCCGGATAGAGCTTTTATTATCTTTGTAGTTTGAGGAAACAACGGGAAACTGTAATTTGAAAATGTGAGATCATGTTAATAAATAAATGGTACCTGGTTAATAAGAGAATAAGATACTTGTACACTATTTGTTCGGTATTGTCTTTTAAACTTTTTTACTTATTTGTTTATATACAAATTTTTAAAACGTTACTTTTTTAGATACAACTATACTTTTAACGTACTTTCACTAAATAAACACAAACTTTTATTAAAATGTTACATCCATGGACACTTATTAATTAACGAGCTTTTGATCTCATCGAACTCAATATATATAGTTAGTGTTACCTATTTTGTGGAAAGATTTTTGGACAGTTGTTTAGGTAGAAGTCCTTGATATCCTTGGCGGCATACAAGGGTCGGTTCTTTTCATTTGGGCTAGCCAGCATGGCAGTCACAAGACCACCTGTGCTTGTTCCTGCAATCACATCAAAATAATCTGCAATTCTTGCATCTTCACCATCTAGCTTCTGCATCATATCCAAACAATTTATGAGTAAGTACTCAATATATGCTGAGTGATTACAACGATATAAATGAATGAAAATGTTGAATTTTTTTAATATGAAAGTGAAGAGCAAGCTGGTTATAGTTCTCATTAATATAAATCTGTAATGTGCCCTACAAAGTGCACTTTGAACAGCTGTGATTTCTCATGGAAACATATGAGGCTAAATTATATTCTACCTGAAGCTCAGATTCTAAAAAACTAAGGATAACTCCAGGAATAACTCCTCTAATTCCACCACCATCAATGCTGAGAACAGTTATTAGGTTTCCATAAGTAGGGGGCTGTAGGGCTAAACTTGTTGCTTCCATGGAGAATTAACTAAGGTATACTTAAAGAGAGATTTTTTGAGAGCCTTTGGGAGTAACTTTGAACCTTTAAGAGCCTTTGAATTAGGGTTCTGTGATCTTGATTTCAAATTGACATAAGTTTGGGACGTATTTATAGACTCATTTCAAGTTTCAACCATGCATTTCATGGATCATCACGCCCTTGAAAATGTCAATGGATAAACACGCTTCAATGTTGACCCAATTTTACCATCATGAATAAGATTGTACAAGTTGGACTACTATAGCCGGGTAACCTAGTCGTGAACTAGGTTAACAATTAATGGAAAAAGAATTCCTATAAATTCAAATGTTACCTAACTTGGATATTGGCACAGAATTGGTCTCCCATCAGTTGGTTGGTCTCCCATCAGTTGGCCATGGACACTGTTAGAATTGTAGGTTAGACCAGCAGAATTGTAGGTATGACTGATGGGTGAAAACACACAGACCCACGTAGGACTAGTTAGGCCTAACTGATGAGTAATGACATGTAAGTACCTCATTCAAGCATTAGAAAAAATCAAATTATGGTTAAATACGTTAATTTTAATTTCGCAAAAGGCGGCCCTCGGGAAATCAATGCTAAATCATGGTCAAATCAGGCAACGAGACATTGCAAAGGCAATTCTACATGTCGAATGCCAATTAATTATTCACAAGAAATTATAGAGAATTCAATAAAGGTACTGGAATCATAGTTGCACGTAACCTCAAGTATATGGTAAACAATTGGAAAAGAAGTTAATCATGATTTGATTAACTTCAGGCCTTACGCTACACTGAGGAAATATAAGTTAAAAAAAAAAGAAAAGAAAAGAGAGAGAAGTTCATCACGTTTTTCAGGCCTATGAATTTCACTTTAAAATAAGGAGAAATGGTCAATTTTGTGGATTTCTGACTGCAAAGTTAATAAGCTAACTAAACATTAATCATTTTAGTTACTCTATCCGGAAGGTAAAATTCTGGTTGTTTCTCTCCGTTGTACGTGTTATAGCATATACTCTAGGTAGGTGAACCTAGAGTAAATTAGTAAAAGCCACATATGTGAAAGAGCTTGTTTATATTGTAGTGACAGAAAACAATACCAAGTGGAACAAAAATGCCATCAAAACCTTAAAAAACAAAAAGACAGGCATCAATATGTGCATATGCATATTGCGAACAATTTAACTGGTTCTTAAGCCAAACACTACTTTTTCTAAAGTTAGAGAATTTAAAGAAATGACTGAGGAACAGCATACAGTACAGAAAAAATAGCACGAGAAAAAGTCAAACCCGCAAACAATAGAATCAGTATGAGCATATTTATGATTCACATTACTTGTCAAGGCAGCAAAGTATGAGTAATAGCACAACAACAAAAGCATGCCACATTTAGAGAAGACTCATCAGCATTCTCCAACAATTAATATATGAATGGGAAAACGAAATTGAATTTCAATTCAGGAACTTGCGTCCTTCATATATATAAAATTTTAAAACCCGTACTACATAAAATTTTAGTAATTTATTCGGTCAATCATTAATCCTTCCTACTTTCTATGTTGCGCGTGCAATTATGGCCACAATATATGTTTCAAAGGGTAAGAAAGTATCAAAATCCTCTTCTTTTGGGTTGTCAGTTCCAAACATGCTTGAGAATATAATATACTTTGTTAGAATATATAACTGAGCCATAAAATCCTTGGCCCATGAAATGGTGAGGCTCCATTTATCATGCATACACTTCATATGATATGATTCTTCTTGGTTTCTGTTGAACTTGATGAGATCAATCTCAATGCTGGTGATGCTAGGACTAATGCTAGTGCTGTGGAAGATAAGTCCAGAATTGATACCAGTACAGTGAAAGGCAAGACCACGATCCCAAGGGCAGAGCATGAGGTAATGGACATGGGCTACTTAATGGAGACAATAGAAGCCATACCTTACCATGACTTGTTTATACACAGTTACGAGGAATTGCTGCCACGTGGCTTGGGGAGATAAGGCTGTGATGGAAATTCTTGTAATCATAAGTAGTTGTAGTATAAGCTTTGTAACCACTTTTCCTTCAAAAGTGGGAATTAGTTTCCCTTCGTTTTTTATTAGATAGCTCCTGTATATAAATGGCTAGGCAATTGTTTTTTATTCAGCGGAGTGATTGTATTGCTCAGTACTCTTCAATAAAATACAGAGTTTTATTTAGAGAGAGCCTTTACCTTTTTACAGTTTCAGATATTAATTTTTCATTGGTTCAAACACGTGTGCTTGTGTGTGTATATATATATATATATATATATAGGTATGACCAGGAATTCTATTAGTGAAAATTAAAACGGATTTTTCTCATAATGGTCATACTAACAACAGATGAACCTCAGATTGCTATCATGGTAAGCCATACAAGTTTAAACCATTAGATAATCCACTGAACCATGCAAATAGCCAATAATGTAACTTGCGGCACGAGCAGCTGAAGTAGTTTCTGTTGAGTTAAAACATGTTTTTCTTGGTTATGGAATATTTGGCTGCACCTCACAATTAAAAGCTTTTTCAAAGCATAGATGCTGTAGACGAAAAACAAGGGACAAAAGAAAATTAGGAGGCTGACTGGATTTTATGGGCACCTTGAACCATCAAAGAGGAAATAATCATGTGAAACAATTAAACCTATTCTATTAGATTAAGCTTTCATTCGAGTATTTGTTTTATTTAAGGTCCATTAAGTTGTGCTCTGTCTTCCCTCACTACTCACTACTCACTACTCACTAGTCAGTTGTTCGTAAGGCTAATTCTGGCCTATATGCAGCTCATGAGGTCTATTTGTCCAACTTAATAAAATTTGTATAAGTCTGAATTCTATTGTAAATTTCCACGTTTATTGCACTCAATGAGTGATCTTATTTGGCTCATTTTTTAAACATTGAATCAATATATTATTGGAAAATTATTTGCGAGATCTATCATGAATATACGAGGGAAAACCACTGATGGAATTAGAGATGAATGCAGCGGAAAAGTAAGTTTTGAACGGATCTACTTCATTCAATATTGATAACATGCATAAAGTAAATTTCAGAATTTGAGAACAAGAGATCGTACCTTGAAGCGGTGAATTCCAAAATCGAAGATTCAAGCACTTGGGAATATTTTTAATCTTCACTCCAATTCCACTAACGCCCAAGATGTGTGGTCTCTCAATTGGTAACAAATGGATTATTAGAGAGTGACTATCACTCACTTCCACATCATTACAATGATGTTTTTCTTACCAACAATATTCTGTACGTTTTTCCCTTTGTATCTAACCAATATATCTAAATGGGCTGGCCTTTTGGGCCTTACCAATTGGGCTTAAGTGTGTGGCTTGGAGTGGGACCAAAAGGGACCAATAAGACACTAGCTCCAATGGGCCTTGGGCTTTTCTGTCAACTCTTGACAAGTCCAAAGTTACCATTAACTATATTTAATACCACTATATAAATATAGTTGTACTTTAGGTCTTATCTATATATTATATCCCAAGACTTTATTAACATGCAACCCCTTCATAAAATATTCGTAATAATACAAAGTCATTAATATAGAATGCTACTTTGTAAATTACTACATCTTGATCCTTGAGTATCCGGTTTAATCCTTTAATGTTATTCATTATATATTTATGAAAACCAATTCCATAAATATATACTTTAGTCTCGCTAAAGTGGTTAGGCCTAACTCTCTGAATAACAAACCCATTAAACTTATCTCAAGGGAATACTTTATATCTCCGTTAAGAGACTATGAATTCCATCTTGAGAATACATGTTCCATCAACACTTAATGTGGTTGCCCAACATACTGAGGTTTTGACCATTAATATAGATCTCACTCCTGATATATCAAAGCAACCTACATTTTATGATCAGGTCCATTATTCTCTCAGGATTAAGAGTTCATGCAAATGTAAGTCGTGAGATTTATTATTCATTTGACAGTCCTTAGGCAAATAATAAATCTCACAGCGGTCCAGTTCAATATGTCTTAACTCTTAAAACATATTAACACATCAACTAGAAGTCTCCACTTCCATGATCAAGACAAATCATCGCAGTTGATATGTTATAGTCTTCGCAGATGAAATGTCCAATTTCATCACCGACTACGAACTAAAATTCTGAGTTTACAAAGAACTTGTGATTTATATCTTCTGTGACTCTTCACATAAATCACATACTATGCATCTCATGGACTATATGATAATGTCCGAATATTCATGTTACCATTATTTCAGATAATAATAAAACAAATTTATTAAACATAATATTAAGTCATACATAATGTCAAACACAATGTCACACTTAATATCATGCATAGCATCTTACAATAGGATTTAAGGGCACCAATCCTAACAATCTCCCACTTGTCCTAAAGACTATTGTGCACTAATCTAACTCCCATTCCCTCCAAATGTGACTCGAAAGTCCTTTGAGGCAAGGCTTTAGTAAATGGATTTGCTAGATTGTTTGCACTTTCAATCTTTGATACCACCACATCTCCACGAGTAACAATATCTCGAATGATATGGTACTTCCTCTCAATGTGCTTTCCTTTCTTGTGATTCCTTGGATCTTTAGATTGTGCAACTGCTCCACTGTTATCACAAAACAATGTGATTGGAACTTGCTCCATTCTTATTACACTAAGGTCAGAAAGGAATTTCTTGAGCCATACAGCTTCCTTTGCTGCTTCACAAGCAGCAACATATTCTACCTCCATGGTGGAGTCTGCAATACAAGATTGCTTAATACTCCGCCAACTTATGGCTCCACCTCCCAAGGCGAAAACACATCCTGAAGTAGATTTTCTAAAATCTAGATCCGATTGAAAATCTAAATCTGTATAGCCAATGGGAATCAAATCCTCACAACGGTAAACAAGCATATAATCTCTCGTTCTCCGTAGATACTTGAGAATATGCTTTACAGCTTGCCAATGTTTTGGTCCTGGATTTGATTGATATCGGCTGACCATGCCAACTGAATAGCAGATATCGATATCTGGTCTAGTACAAAGCATGGCATACATGAGACTTCCTACTGCAGAAGCATAAGGAACTTGTCTCATCATATCTACTTCCTCTTGAGTCTTAGGCCTTTGGTCATCAGACAAAGGAACTCCATGTCAGAAAGGAAGCAATCCTTTCTTGGAGTTTTGCATGCTAAACCGTTCTAGAACCTTATCTATATATCCAGCTTGTGATAAGCCTAACGTCTTATTCTTACGATCTCGCCAAAGCTTGATCCCTAGAATAAAGTTAGCCTTACCCAAGTCCTTCATATCAAATTGGCTTGACAACCAAACCTTTACAGATGACATTACCCTTACATCATTTCCAATGAGTAGAATATCATCAACATAAAGCACTAGAAACATTACTACTTTATCTTGATGTCTTTTGTACACACATGGTTTATCAAGATTTTGTTCAAAACCAAATGTCTTGATTGCTTGATCAAATCTGATGTTCCATGACCTAGATGCTTGCTTAAGTCCATAAATGGACCTTTGCAACTTGCATACCAAATGCTCTTGATTCTTTGCTATGAAATCTTCCGGTTGCATCATATAGATTTCCTCTTCAAGATTGCCATTAAGAAATGCAGTCTTGACATCCATTTGCCAAATCTCATAATCAAAATGAGCAGCAATGGATAAGAGAATTCTGATACTCTCATTCTCTCCATTGTTAAATCCTTGAGAGGTCTTTAGCCAAATCATTTTCTCATCATACACATATCTGTGAGAAGATTTATTTGGAGCTTTGGGAAGCAGCTTGGAAGGAATCAATATCCATTAGTTGATGCTATGGTTGTTAGCGGAATCCGGTAAGCTAAAGAAGAAACAGGTTTGGCGCAACCTCATTGGAGCAAGAAGCTTGGAGGGTTTAGGTACATTAGGTAGATTAGGCTTGGAGAGTCTTCTGCTGTTCATGTATCCCAACTACATTCTTTAGTGGATTATTTACCGCTTGGAGGGCGGCGGAGAGGTTTTACGCCGAGGGCTTCAGTTTCCTCTTCGATAACACATCGTGTGTTGTCCGTGTGTTTGCATCTTCCTTCCCTTTATCTTTGCCTTATATTTACTACTATGAATGTGTTTATATTTGGCTTAGATTGTTTATCAATTCTGTGTTTGGCTTATGTTCATATTCCGCACATTAATTGTTTGATAATAAGCTTGAATTGATAATTTGTAATTTGAGGTCTAAACGTTCAAGGGTGTTTCAAACCCATTTTGAATATTCAATTGGTATCAGAGCGGGTACACTTGTTGTGGTTTAAATACCTAAGTGTGATCCCTGACCCCCTTTGAGATGGATAGGTCACAATCTCTTAATGTGCCACCGTTCTTTGATGGTAATAATTATGCATTTTGGAAAGTCCGTATGAGGGCGTTTTTGTGTTCTATTGATGATGTTGCGTGGGATGCAGTTGAAGTTGGTTGGACAGGACCGGAGGCTGCCAAATCCACTTGGGATAAGGCTGCTCTTGCGGCGGCCAATGCAAATAGCAAAGCTTTGAATGCTATTTTCTGTGATGTCTCTCCAGAATAATTTCATAGGATTTCTCGTATCACCATTGCTAAGGAAGCACGGGAAATTTTAGAGACAACTTATGAAGGGACTAAGAAAGTGAAGGACACCAAACTTCAGATGTTGACCACTCACTTTGAGGAGCTAAAGATGAGTGAGGATGAGTCTTTTGATTCGTTTTACAGTAAATTGAATGAAGTGGTTGTTGGGAAATTCAATTTGGGGGAAAAGACGGAGGACTTGAAAATAATAAGGAAGATTCTTCGGTCACTACCAGAGAGTTTTCGTGCCAAAGTTATAGCCATTGAAGAGAGCAAAGATCTTGACGACATTAAAGTTCAAGAGTTTGTTGGTTCCCTGCAGACATATGAATTATCCCTACCCACACAAAAGAAGAGTAAATCACTTGCTCTTAAGACAATTGATGAGAGAATAGTGTCTCATGACTCTTTGGAAGAGGATGCAGTAGACAAAGATGTGGCGTACCTTGTAAAGAACTTCTGGAAATTCTTAAAGCTCAAAAATAGTGGGAAATCCGGTGACAAAGGAAAATTTCAGAGTGCCGGAAAGGAGAAGAAAGAGTTCAGAAGAAAAAAGGGTAGAGATTCCCAATCCTCACAAGGAATTACATGCTTCGAATGTAATGGACATGAGCATTTTAAAAAGGAATGTCCCAATTATTTGAAGTCGAAGGGAAAGGCCTATGCCGCTACTTTAAGTGATTTGGACTCATCAAATTATGACTCTAAGGACAGTTGTGACGGAGAAGGAAACTACTCCGCATTTATGGCTATTGAGCATATTGAGTCCTCGGAGGACTTGAATCAACTTGTACAAGAACTTGGAGAACACAGCGATGATGAATCCTTAGGGATTGTTGAGGAATCAGATGCTGAAGAGGATAGAAATACAGCTAGTCTTCAAGAGAATTACACCTTACTTCTTGAGAGATCGGGAAAATATACAAGGGTGGCAAAGGCGGCTGTGAAGAAGATGAAAAAAGCTGAAGAGAACTACAAAAGTCTCCTGGCCAGATATAAAGAGGCAAAGTGTGAGATCGAGACACTAAATGGTGAGCTATCGGAAACTTATACCAAAGTAAGATTTCTTGAGCAAGAGGTGGTGCAAGTATAAGCCAAGATAGAAAGGGTCTCCTCCAAGAAGCTGGAAGATGTTATTTTATCTCAAAAACACTTCTCAGATAAGTTCGGGTTGGGTTATACCGGATGGAGTAGCTCATCTGCCAATGTCATCAAAGAAGTGAAATTTGTAAAGGCCAAAGAGACTGTTGTAGAAGAGCCTGTTCCTGATAAAGTTAAGGCTGAACAGAAAAAGAAGGTGGCTGATCAACGGGTGTTTAATAAGTCCCGTAATCAATCAGAAGGCAGAGTTAAAGCTAGAGGAAGATCTCTTCCAAGACCACAATGGAGCCCTAGAACGAATTATGTTTGTCACTATTGCAGATTGCAAGGACATACCAGACCTGTTAGGTTCTAAGGTCTTAGGATTTTATGTATTTAGAACTCTAATATGTAATGTTGGCAAACCATGATCAAAACAATGTATTTAGTCTTGTTTAAGTTTGCTCAAAGTTGATTGAATATTGTAAAGTTGGAATCGAGTGACTGCAGAAGCATTGGGGCTTCTCGGCCTGGCTCGATCGATCGAAGGTTAGACTCGATCGATCGAAAGTCGGCCCAGATGCGTTTTTCTGCAGAATTCCAACTCAGCCCTAACTCTTTAAACGTTTAGGGTTTTATGTTTTTGCCCTAGGTATATAAGGCAAACCCTAGCTACGTTTTTCAGAGTTGCACAAGTTGTATTGTTGCTCATACATTGCGGTTTTGTGTAAATCTCTTGTGAGATCTAGAGGAGCTTTCCTTTACACAAAGCTTAGGGTTTTCAAGATTGAGATCACATCAACATCTTGATGATCAACTAGGTTGCAGCCATGAAAGCTTAAAGAGAAAAACAAGTGAGGAGCTTGTACTTGAAGAAGGAGTTCAAAGAAAGAAGTAGTCCGTGGATTCGGAGCCTGCGCGTGGTCGTGTCAGGAAGTTACTACTGGTGTGTAGCATTAGGAAGTCAAGCGGGGAGCTTGTAAGTCCTTTTGTAAGAACTTCAATTCTTTCTTAGTGGATTCCGTTTTGCCTTGAGGATCGGTGGGTAAAATCCTCCCCAGGTTTTTCCGGTGTGGTTTCCTGGGTGATCATATCTTGTGTTATTTATTATTTCCGCTGCTTTATTTGTTTTATATGCTTGATATGATATTGCGATTGTTTTAACCTAGAATTGCTTAATTTGACTAAGTAACAACTTGGCTAATTAATCTAGGCTACGCAATCTGGTTATTGTTTTAGGGGTCTAAACCGTTCAAGACCCAACTGCCAAACCTTCACCAACTGCCTGGAAAGCTTCACACGAAGGTTTGAAAGTCCTAACTCTCTACCAAATCCGTCAAGGATATCACCCCAAATGCACGTGACGTGTGGGTGACGAAGGGTACTCATGCATAAGCATTACAACATGTCCATGCATTAATACTTCCCATATTTTGTGTACATGCTTGGTTATTTGCTTCTTGCGAGTTTGAGTTGAAAATTTTGAGTTTTGTTTAAAATGTCTTTTACATTGCTATTTTTTTTTTTTTTTTTTATCAACCTCTATTTTTGTGTCAAAAATCCAAAAATACATAAAAAGTAGAAAATCCAAAAGTTTGATCGACTTTGTTGAGTTTTTGTCTCAAAGCATGTTTTGCCTTGTACCTTTGTACTAATGGCTTTGTGCATCTACGAGCTTAGCTTGTTCCCTATGCACCAATATCATTGTGGGAGACATTTTGAAATCTATGTGACTGTTGTAAATAGATATTCAACTTTGTCATGAATGATTAGTGAATGGTTTTGTTGATCTTGAGACATGCATAGACTCATGCCTATATATCTTCCCACTCTTTATTTTTTATTTTTGTTTAAAAAGAGCTCTCCAAATGTAAATCTCCAAATGAAAAGAGATATAGAGCTACAAAAGCCTGTCGCACATATTAGTATTCGATTAGGAAAAAGAGAAAGCGACTAAAATAAAATGTATGATGCCCAAAAAGCCAAAGGCTAACTCATCAATTGAAATATCAAAAATTTCAGGCATCTATCTCACAATGAGATATTTTTGATTCAAAAAGTGCAAATGATATGATATATATGGAGCCAAATGAAAAGCTTCAAAGAATTATGATCAAGTTTATGTGGAAGGTCATATATGCATGTTTCTATAATTGAGATAGGTCACATTATCTAGTGCTAGTTGTGTATGCTTTGATTGAATTGATCATTGAAGCTTCACATTGAACTAAGGACTATCTCATGTATGATATCCACACACAACACACAAGTCTATGTTCAATGAATGTCATATTAATTTGTGTGATTGTATTTGATTAAATGTGTTTTCACATGCTCAATCTTTGTTTGATCAAACACAAAAAGATTTTTGAGTGTTTTAGCTGTTTTTGGAAAGTATTTTATTTTTACAAAAATGTCAAAATTTTCAAAAACAATTTTGCCCTGTTTTGGCGACTCAGTCGCGAGTCAATCCAATCGCATGCCCTAGTCACATGCTCGCGGGTCTGCCTTGGTGACTTGTTCGCAAGTGGAAGGTCCAGTCGCGAGGGGTACACAGAGATTTTCGTGACGCAGCTCGCAACTCCCTCGCAAGTAGATCTTCCAGTCGCGAAAAACACTTAGAAAATTTTTCAAAATTTTTAGTTTCAAAGTGTTTCGTGGCTTACCCTGGCGACTTACTTTAGTCGCGAAAAACGCGCATTTTGCGTTTTAAGGTCAGTTTTCAAAAACTTTTCAGTTTTTCCCTCGTACTTTTGTGACTGTTCATTATTTTCAACATTTCACTCTCTGAAACTCACCGTGTCTATCTTTGAAAAACCTCCATTTCTGCACTATTTTCTCTTCAAATCTTCAAAAATAGGTATGGGTTATCTCTCTCTCACTTCAGATTTCATGATTTTGATGTTATGTTCTTGAATCTGTGAGTTGTGATCTTGGTTTGAGATTTAAGGGTTTCATACATGGGTTTGATCAAAATGTTGAGTTTGGTAGATTGGGGTTGGTTGTTTTTATTACTAAAATATATCTGTTATCATGTCTAAGTATCATTGGTCTAGTATTGGTTCTGAACCCTGCTGTTTGATTGATTTCATACCTATTGGTTGTAAGGGTTTTGGTTTTTCTTTGCATATGAGTTTGGATTTTTTTTGGGTTGAGTTTTTTTTGGTTTGTGTGACTAGCATTGCTTTGATTGTATGTCATCTTATAATGAGTATGCTGCTACCTTGGTTTTTAACTTGCACATTCCATATTCATTCAGACATGTCCCATTGGCATATGCTCTGCTTGTCCAACTAGGGTCTTCACTGTCCTTATTTGTCTGATTTAAACAAAATGACCTTGGTTGCTTTTGATGAAGTCCCAATTTAATATATCCATCTTTGGTTGTCGACTGTGCTTGATATGTATCTTGTCTTGGCACTCTGTCACTCTATCTGTAACTAACTTGTTACTAATTTGTGTGCATTTCCACATATTGTGTTTTGTTCTTATTGTGGCCTTATCTGTGTGTTTACAGATGGCTCCCACACCTCCAAAGAAGAAAACTCTTGCTAAAAAGGCTAACAAGAGATTGAAAATAGATCCTAAATTGTTTAGATCAGCTCAACACTTTGAGAGATATAGAGATTCCTTCATGAAGGGAACCATCATTCAGGAATGATTCGTGGACTTAAGGGATCTGAACCATCATTCCAGACTGCTTTGAGGGAAGAGGCTGGGATAAGCTATTAATTGATTTACCTGCAGTATGTGAGCCACTGATAAGAGAATTCTACTCTAGTGTCAAGATCAGAGAAGATGAGCTAGACTGTTGGGTAAGAGGACATGAGTTTACCCTGGATGCCCATGATATTCATAAGGTTCTTGGTCTTAAGGGATTAGAGGAGTATTAGAGGAGTATGAGTTCGTCAATTACAGAGACAGGATGTTGTCTTTAGACACTGTTCAGGCTCGAATTGGTGGAGTTAAAGAAGGGAGATGTCTCAACACAAATGCCTCTGTTGATATGAGATGTTTGACCACCATCATGATATTTAATCTATATCCTATAAGAAAGATGACTACTCTTATTAATGCCAGAGCTATCTTCCTCATGGAGCTTAAGGAGAAAACCTTCATTGACATTAGCTCCCATATATTTGACACAATAATGGATGAAACAAGAACAACCACACGAGCAAAGCTAGTCTTTCCTAGCCTTATCATGAGGATTTTCAGAGAAAAAGGGGTTCCAATTCCTCAAAAAATTAGTCTAATGCCTACACATTCAGCAATTAACAAGCAAACAATCACAAGGATTCAAGCACGTCTTCCGAGTGATGAAGATAAGGAAAGGGCAGATCAAGAAGAAGGTGATCCCATAGAGACTGAAGCTGAGGCTGCAGGACAAACTTCCACACCAAGAAGCAAAACCAAGAGGAGCAGGGCCTCTGCTTCCTCAGTTGTACCTCCTGATGCTTTCCAGATCATCCTGGAGAGACTTGATGGACTCAGAGAGGTTCAAAACTAGCATACTGAAAGGATGACGGCAATGCAAGATCAGCTTGCTGTACTCTCAGCAAAATTTGACAACATCTACACCAATAACGAGCAATGACCCTTTGGCCATTCCGGTCAAAAAGGGGGAGAATTTTTGGGCAGCACTTAAGGGGGAGTGCTTGGAGGGGAGTGCCTGGAGTGCTTATTTGAGAGGGAGATTGTTTCATAATCATATGTTGTTTTTATTTGTAGTAGTGATACTATGCTTTGGGTAACTGTTGTTAGTATAAGTTTGATACGCTATTTTTTTCTTTGCTTGACTTAAACTCATAACTCTTTGATGGTTTCTATATATTATGATGTTTATTTAGGTAGTTGTTATTGTTATGGTTAATTTGTATCCATGTTGCTTCTGTAAGCTTTTAGGGTTTGTTTCCATGCTTTTGTAGGCTTTTATGGTTTGTACCATGTTGTTGCTTTGAGAGACCGCACCCCCAGCCCCCTTTTTTAGGATGTTGGGCTAAACACACGTGAATGGGTGGAGTCATGTTATTGCCTCTCAAAATGGAGGTTCGACTAGTTATATTTTCCCCTTTAGAGTAAGGGTTTTACATTGGAATCGCCACTTATTTAATTATTGGAAAAATAAGAAAACTATAATTGAAAATTTCCTCATTTTATTAATTTGCAATTGAATTTACATTGATCATAGAAAAATTACATGGCTTTGGTCTTAGATACAATCTAAGATAAAGTACATGGCTTTATTTCCTAGTTACAATCTAGAAATTGAAAATTACAAGGATAAGCATTGGTCTATCAACCCTTGATCTAAGCTCGGAGGCTATGTTACAAGGTAGGAAGGTGTTAGGCACCCACCTTGCCCGGTGAAACCGGTCTTCTAGACTATGGTGGCCAACATTCATATCATATCATCCAATATGTCAATTAATTTACATGTTGAATTAATGTGTGTGCATGTGATAAACCCTAATTCAATTAATTAGGCATTGCATTTGGATTGAAAAATAAACTCTAGTGAATGTGTGTGGATGGTGATATCCTAAATTCAAAGATTTACAAGAATTATTAAATGAACATATTTTTCATGTTTTTGATGTGGATTTAAGATCGAAACTAGTGTTATGCATGAACATGTGATGAACAACCAAGAACATGTGAAGAACATATAAGAACAATTAAGAACATTTAAACATATTCAAAGGAATTTAAATGATTATTATCATGTTTTAATCTTAAACTCTCATCATGGCAACATGAAAAATAATTAGGGAAATGGATTATACCTTCATGCAAGATCCATATGGTGGAGGAGGAGACTCTTGGTGGAGGTCCTAAGGGTGGAGGAAAAGAAGAGTTAGGAGAGGGAGAGTGAGTCTCACTCAATACCTTGAGTCTTAGGAAGACCAAAATATGACAAGACTACTCTACTTCCTAGAACTCAAGAGAGGAGAAGAGAGGGGGTTTTGGTGTTTTAGAATGAATGAGAGGGAGGGTTTATATAGTAGTAGTGGAGGGAATATGAATGGAATGCCATTTAATGAGGGTTGACAAGGATTATGAACCTAGACCTCATTTTAGCCTTGGGAAAAATCTGGTGCATTAAATGGAGAGATTGGTGGGAGTGGGGAGCAAGCCAAAATTCGGTTTTCCCGTAACTGCTGTAACAGCCTGTGGAGCCAACTTCAAAAAATCATATCTGACTCAATTCTGATCGGAATTGTCTCATTCTTATGCTCAAATTGAAGCCCCGAATGTCTAGTTTATGGGAAAATTAACCTCATTCACAGATTCAAAATATTCTGAGAGATATCGATGAAATAGTGAGCAGAGGTCATTTGTTAGAAAATGGTTTCAGCACAATTAACATTAATAGGTCCCAAATTAGTCCCCAATTAAAATTAAATGGCTCCAATCACTCCAATTTTAGACTTAATTGGTTCCAAATTTACACTAATTAAAAGATAATTGCACAAATTACTCATTGAAGAATTAATGTTTAACTATCTAATTAATTAGGTGTATGCAACCTCACCATAAAATGTAGTCCTAACCAATTAAATTATGACACATCATTGATCTCCAATTGATTACACTTATAACCAATTAAAATCAATTGTTCATAATCACATATAATCGGACTCAATTTGTGATAGTGCATCTTAGCCATTAAAACTTGACTTGATGATAACTTTCAATCTAGTGTTCCGATTAGGGCTTATAACCAGTTGATTTGATCATTACAACATCAAGATCATTTTGGTGAAATGAGATTAAGGATCTAATGGCCAGAATCAAGATGCATATTTATGAGGCGAAAGAACCCCTTTTACCCTCCATGTGAGGTTAAATGCGGATTGCAAAATGGGGTGTCAACAGTTGCAGCCTTTATGCTTTGTGGCTTATGTACTTGTTAATGTTATGCATTTTCTAAAGTACATCACTCTTGTGCCCTTGTAGGATTGTTCCTAGATGCATATATATTTGTATGCATTGGTTGAGTGTTGGACATGCAAATGATACTTTGCATATAAGCTTATTAGCTTACGTATCCGGATGTTCATTCCTTGTGTGAATGAACATTGTGATCATTACTGTATAGTGATTGCCTATTTTGGTCAAGCCATGGTCTATTACTTTATTCCATTTTTGCTTAATCATTTTATGCTTGCTCCATATGCATTCTAAGTTTTCTGCATACAATGATATTATTGTGTTGTTGTGTTTCAGGAGATATTTGTTCATATGTTTCAAGAGCTTTTCAGAATCTAGAGTTAGGTGTGAGTGAGTTTTGATCAACTGTTCCCAACTCACACTTTAAGTCTAGAGTCTGTTGTAGGGTTTTGTCATAGAATAGCCAAAGGGGGAGATTGTAAGGTTGAATTTAATCAACCATCTTGTTGGCTTTATTCCGTGCCAAATTTGCTTGTATTGTAGCAATTAGTAACCCTGTATTTAGGTGGGATTCTTGTAAGGGTAGTGTGTGAGAAGATGTGAAGACATGCTCAAGATTGTGCAAGGATGCAGAGTTTCACGACTAGGACTCGCAGGTGACTCATGACTGGGAGCCGCCAACTGTAGATGCGTGAGAAGCACATGGGGGAGGTGAAGGGTCACGCCAACTGTCGTACTATAGGAAAAAAGTCCCAGGCTAGCTAGGCCGTTAACTCGCGGCTGGAACTCGTGACTCAGACCAGTCACGAGGCCAAGCCGCCAAACCACCCTGTTTGGGAAAAACTGACTCTTCGCATTCCTTTCTCGCCCCACTATATATAGACCCTTATAGCCACCAAATGTAAAAAGCTTCCTGAGAGAATTTTGTGAGAGAAACCCTAGAGAAAAATAAGATTGATTCATCCACAATCTTTACCTTAGAGACTCTTCAAATTCCTCTACTCTCTTCCTCTCCATTGTTAAATCCTTGAAAGGTCTTTAGCCAAATCCTTTTCTTACCATACACATATCCGTGAGAAGGTTTATTTGGAGCTTTGGGAAGCAATTAGGAAGGAACCAATATCCATTGGTTGATGCTATGGTTGATAGCAGAATCCGGTAAGCTAAAGAAGAAATAGGTTCGGCGCAATCTCGTTGGAGCAAGAAGCGTAGAGGGCATAAGTACATTGGGTAGATTAGGCTTGGAGGGTCTTCTGCTATTCATGTATCCCAACTACATTCTTTAGTGGATTATTTACCGCTTGGAGGGCGGCGGAGACGTTTTACGCCGAGGGTTTCGGTTTCCTCTTCGATAACACATCTTGTGTTGTCCGTGTGATTGCATCTTCCTTCCCTTTATCTTTGCCTTATATTTACTGCTGTGGATGTGTTTATATTTGGTTTAGATTGTTTATCAATTCTGTGTTTGGCTTATGTTCATATTCCGCATATTAATTGTTTGATAATAAGCTTGAATTGATCATTTGTAATTTGGGGTTTAAACGTTCAAGTGTGTTTCAAACCCATTTTGAACATTCACACCCAAACACAATCCACACCTATTCAGAGTGTAGAGAGTGTTTTGGAGTTTGGGAAACTTTTGGGATTTTCCAAAAGAAGCCGATGAGGCTTGGTGGATGCAATCGGGCATATTACGGGATCCGGAAAGCTAGACAAGACACAGTTTCGAGAAGTCTTGTTGGAGTAAGAGCTTGGAGGGCTTAGGTACATTAGGTAGATTAGGCTTGGAGGGTCTCTTGCTATTCATATATTCGAACTTATTGTCTAGTGAATCGATTTACCGCTTGGAGGGCGGCAAAGAGGTTTTTTGCCGAGTTCTCTGGTTTCCTCTTCAATAACACATCGCCGTGTTATCTTGTGTTTGCATCTCTCTTCCCTACTTTTTTCATTCAATTTTACTGCTGTGTTGTTATGATTATGGATTAGAGTAGCTTCTTTGTTTATCTGCTCGCATTTACACTATTCCACACCTGGTATTAAGTTAGTGTAAAATCAATCGAGCCGTAACTTTAATTTGGGGGTCTAAATAGGTCTTGTGTTTTCACACATTTTCGAGCATTCAATTGGTATCAGAGCGGGTACACTTGTTTTGGTTTCATTACCTAAGTGTGATCCTTGACCCCGTATGTGTTTTGCCATGGATAGTGTTTTGTATGCTTCTATGGATGTTTGTGAGTATAACATGCCATGTGTTTGTGAAAATGCCTCTATGAGTGTTAATCCTCATAATTGTGATGACATGTTACTTGAATCTAGGGGTGTTGTTGACAAACTCTTGAAGAAAGGAGCTTAGAAGTTTCATAAGAATTTGAGCAAGTTTCATTGTGAAAAGGATGATTTGATTGCTATACTCAATGAATCCAATAAATTGGTTGAAAAGTATAAGAAGCTTGCTAAAAATTCTCTTGAAAAGTTGAAACAGTTTTAATGTTTGAATATGGACTTGGATGCTAAACTTGTTTTGTCTAACAAACTTATTGATGATCTTAAATGTGAAAATGAATCTCTTAAGATGCATGCCAAGTGTTTGATTGCTGAACCTGTTGCTAAAAAGGAAGAAAATATATGTTGCAATCATGTTTTGGTACCCGATTTTGTGCCTATTGTGTGTTCTACCTCAAAGGACAAATCAGTGTACATTCCTCCATACAAAAGAAATCAAAAAGTGGAAAGAAAGGTTCTTAAGCCTAAGCCTCTATTTAGGTCTCATCCTAAAGAATTGAGTGGATCTAAGTTTGTTCCTAATTGCCACCATTGTGGTGTGATTGATCACATAAGACCTCAATGCCCTTAGTTAAAGAGAGAACAAACTCATGTTGCTAGATCCCTTCCCAAAAGGCTTAGTGGACCAAAACACAGTTTGTCACTATTGTGGCACTTTTATTAATCTAAAACCTTAATACACTAAGTTTCATGCTTTTAAAAGAATTAAAGAAAAGAGAAAACTTGAGCTTCTTGAAAGTTATGCTAAAAAAAGTAACACGGTTTTGAGTGAAAATAGCATGTTGTTAAAGAAAGTGTTTAATGCTCTTAACTCCTTATCTATATGCATCTCCGATTATCATTCTTCCAACCCGCGTCTCACTTCTCATGAGACACTTATTCCAAATAATCATTCCATTTGGATGAGAAAGAGTTCCTATGGTTGAGCTTTTGCTCTTTGGTCCTTGATCTAATTCTTTTGATCTTTGTAGGACCCTTCATACATTAGATGCTTCATTGTCATGCATTTGTGCATCACGCATTTCTTTATATGCATTATTTTGTTTTTGTAATTGATCTTACTTTTATATATTTGTTTTGTGTGTGTAAAAATCCAAAACCACATAAAAAGTGAAAAATTTAAAAAGTTTGATCGTATATGTTTGAGCACATTTCACATGTGAGTTTGGCCTAGTACCTTCGTACTAATGGCATAGTACATTTACGAGCTTAGCTTGTTATGTATACACATATATCTTTGAGGGAGAAATCTTGAAAACTATGTGTGATTGTTGTAAATAGATCTTCAAGCTTGTCATGAATGATTGATCAATAGTCTTGTTGGTCTTGATACTTGCGTAGACTTGTGCCTATATATCTTCCCACCTTTCCTTTATGTTTTTGCTTAAAGAGCTAACCAAATTTAAATCTCAAAATGAAAAAGAGATTATGAGTTGCAAAAGTCTGTCATACATATTAGTATTTAACTAGGAAAAAGGGAAAGCGACTTTTAAATTGAAATGTATGGTGCTCAAAAAGCCAAAGGCTAACTCGTAATGTTGAAATATCAATAATTTCAAGCACCGATCTCAAAAAGAGATGTATTATCTAAAAATGATCAAATGTTATGATTTATGCAGAAGCCATATAAAAAGCTTCTAAGTTTTGTAATCATTTTCTTGTGGGAGGTCATATATGCTCATTTCTATAATTGAGATAGTCCACTTGACTTAGTACCAATTATGTATGACTTGATTGAATTGATCATTGAAGCTTCACTCTGGTCTAAGGACTATTCCACATTCAATACTCACCCACAACAGACAAGACTTTGATTCAATGAATGCTTATTTCATTTGTGTGATTGTACATGTTCAAATGTGATGTGTGTGTGTGCTCAACTATATGTGGATCAAACCAAAAAGATTTTTGTTCTTTTTGTTTGCTTTTGGAAGTGATTTGTATGACCCATATTCTTCAAAGTTTTTCAAATTGTTTGTGTGTTAAAAACATGTTTTATGGGTGTTTTTGTGACTTATTTTATGTGTAAGTTCAGTCACAAGTCATAGGGTTCAATTCTTAAGTTTTCCAGCTTTGGACAGAGAGTTTCGCAACTGTCTTGCGACTGTTTTGCGAGTAAGGCTTACCAGTGAAATTACTAGTGAAATTTTCGTGGGAAGCTAACCAGTGAAATGACTACTGAAAATTTCCAAATTAGCTTTTAAAGGGCATTTCGTGGGTCTTTTGTTTTAAACTTCTCCCATCTTCTCCCAAACCCCTATTTTAACGCTTCAACATCAAAACTCAACTAATTTCAATTGTTTTTCATTCCATTAACATCTCTAAAGTAATCTTTAACTCTTTTCATTGATTTTGATCCTTAGATTATGTTTTTGGGGGGTTTTATGTTCATAGTTGAGATTTTCTCAAATGGGAGTTGGAAAACTTATTCATGATTATCATGTTTTAATCATTGGTTGTGTGTTTTATACACTTTACCCCTTGAATGCTTGCTCATGCATTGGTCATGCATCTCACATGCACACTAGATGCACACTAGATGCACCTTTGCTGCACACACTTGATCACTTGACATGTTTTGCTTTCATTCATGCTAGTTAAGTCCTTTTAGACATTTTAGCTCATATAACATGTTCTTGTGTCTATGTCATGCCTTGGTCTATACTTTGTTCCATCATTCTTAGCATGTCATGTTCTTTATGCTATGTAGCATTTAAAAAAAAAAAAATTTGTCTTTCGTTTGAGTTTCATTTTCTCATTCACCTTGCACCCCTCATGCATCATCTCTTACCCTTGTTCATATCTTCTTTTCTCTCCCTCCTTCCTCTTACTTTATTTGTCTATTCATGACAAAAAGGGGGAGAGTGTACCGGAGAGTATGCCGGTGTGTTTCATCATTTCTATATGACTCATGTGCACATTCTTAGGAGGAGAAATTCTACCTCGTGCACATTCGTAGGGGGAGAAGGCCATAGGGGAAATGCATATACCAAAGGAGAGAAGACAACTTTTATGAGTAAACCTTATTTTGTTTTGTTTTACATTATGCTTGTTTTCTCGTTGCTTTATGGTGTTTTGAGTTACATTTAGTATTTATGCTTTGTTGGTCTCATCGCATCATGTTTATATGTTGGATATGCATTTATCCTTCTGCTATTGTGCTTTATTGGTTGCATTTTCGGATGATCATTTACTTTGCTTTTTAATCATTGAAGTCATTTCCATATGACTGTTTTGTGTTTGATCAAGTTGCTCACATGTTTTACATCATGTTTACTTGATAACATTTTACTTGTTACATTATATTTGTCATTTTATCACTTGATTTACCTTGAGGGTCTAATGCGTTTGGTGCAAGTGTTTCAGGTTACAGGTATAGATGTTCCAAGTTCTTCACAGCTTCTAGATTTAGGTGTGAGTGAGTTTTGCCATTGTTCCCAAACTCATGTTTATGTCTAGAGTCTGTTATAGGGTGTTTTGTCTCGGAATAGCCAAAGGGGAAAATTGTAAAGTTGTGATTTACAACTATGTTTTATGTTGGCTTTATTCCATAAAAAAAAGTGTTGTAATTTCTTTAATTTTGTTCCTTGTATTTTGTGGGATTTTATTGTATTGGGTTTAGTATTAAGTTGATGAAAACTCAAGCTAAAATGAAGAATTAGTGGATTTTGCGAGAAGCTAACTCACGAAAGAGCCATGTGAGAAGCACATGTTGGAAGCTGAAGAGTCATGCCAAGCTGTCATTTTCGCGAGTGTCTTGCGGATAAGGCCTTCCTGCAAGGTAGTCGCGAAACATTCTACCTAGAGGATTTTTTAGTGTGACTTTCTTACCCTTCACCCATACTATATATACCCTCATTACCCACAAATGTAAAAGAGACCATTCAGAGAGAAAAACCTTAGATAGGTTTTTTACAACGCACACACCCATCTTTTAGAGAGAGAGCTACTCATACTTAGTGAGAAATCATTCTAGCCTCTTCTCATTCCCTCTCCCATTGACATTCCTTGAGAGGAGATTTGTACCCAAACAAAACCCACACCTATTTAGAGTGTAGAGAGTGTTTTGGAGCTTGGGAAGATTTGGGGATTTGCCAAAAGAAGCCGGTGAGGCTTGGTGGATGCAATCAGGCGTATTGCAGGATCCAGAAAGTTAGAGAAGACATGGTTCCAAGAAGCCTTGTTGGAGTAGGAGCTTGGAGGGCTTTGGTACATGGGGTAGATTAGGCTTGGAGGGCGTCTTGCTATTCGTGTATCCCAACTCATTGTCTAGTGGATCGATTTACCACTTGGAGGGCGGCATAGAGGTTTTTCGCCGAGTTCTTCGATTTCCTCTTCAATAACACATCGCCATGTTATCTTGTGTTTGCATCTCTTTTCCCTACTCTTTTACATTCCATTTTGCTGCTGTGTTGTTATGATTATGGATTAGAGTAGCTTGTTTGTTTATCCACTCGCATTTACACTATTCCGCACTTAGTTAAGTTAGTGTAAAATCAATCGAGTCGTAACTTTAATTTGGGGGTTTGAATAGCTCGTGTTTTCACACATTTTCGAGCATTCAAGAATCATTGCAATAGTTGATACAAAATGTTGCAATTAAATCTGAGGTAATAGATTTGTGCAACAAAAAATTCTGTTGCAATAAACTCTAAATATTTGAATGACAATTTTAGTGCAATAATATACATGTTATGCAATAAAAAATTTATTCTTTCGAATAACTTGTAGTAATAAGATATTACTTCATGAATTTTATTACAATAGATAACAAATAATTGACAAAAATAATTTAGATCAAATTATTGTAATAATATCTTCATTGAAATAGATAATTATTTCATGTTTGTCATTGTAATAAATTATAAAATAATTGATATTAGGTTAATGCAATGAAATATTCATGTTTGTTTTGACAACAGATTTTAAACTAATTTATATCAAGTTATTGCAATAATAAATTTGTTACAAAAAGCTATCATTTGGAAAATTTTGCTATATAATAAAATACAAAAATAATTGGTATCAAGTTACTGTAACTATTTCTTGATTTTAAGCTATTGCAACAAATTTCCAATGTAGTAAAGTATTAAAACTTCTATTGCAACCGAAAATTATAAGTTATTGCAACTATTTATTGTTGATGGTATAATTTATCACTTTAAGTTACTATTGCAACAACTTTTAACTTGTAAATTTCATACTCTGTTTAATACCATTATACTAATTTTGTTTTATTAACACTTGATATAATAGACTTATTTTGGTGTATGCCTCTGGCTTAATCAAAACCTAGTCGTGAGAATACCCTGTCTAGTTGGAGCTGGATAAAGTATGTGGGTGTCAAGGCAAATCAAGGCTAAAACTAGAGATTTCATTGTCATTTTCTTGTAGAAGAGAGAATGAGATGACAAAGAAGGATAAGAACGAAGAGGAGATATGAGAAAGAAGTGAGAAGTGAAAATCGAAAGGAATCTAGGACTGAGCAATGAGAAGTGAAAATAGAAAGGAATCTAGGACTGAGAAGTGAGAAGTGAGAAGTGAGGCAAAAAGAGGGAGAACAAGTGAGAAATAGAAAAGAGATTGACCCACGAAGAAAGAAGAGAGATTGACTGACCTACGGCACCAAAGAAAATAGAGAACCCATGGAGAAAGAAGAGGCACCGGAATCTGAGATGACTCACAGAGAGAAAACAGAGGCACTGAAATCTGAGATGACCCAAGTGAGCACTGATGGAGATCAAGAGAAGCGATTAAGAGAAAGACAACCACGACACCACTAGGGAGAGAAGAGAGCATTAGAGTGAGGAGAGATAGCCATAGTAGCCTATTGTTGCAAGATATTTAAAATAGTAAATTGTTTATTACAATAACAAATATATTATTGCATCAAAGTTTTTAGTAAAATATCAAGAGTTTATTGTAACAGAAGTTTTTGTTCCATAAACCTATTACCTCAATTTTTATATTACACTTCTCATCAAATATTGCAATGAATCTAATACTATCGTAACAATTTTTTTCGTTCTAATAAACTTTTTTTTTCTTGTAGTGTGCATTTTTGTAAAGTGAAAAGTTTTTAGGTGTATGGTTGTTGTCGCATGCTGTGAGAGATCGGGAAAATTGCCTCTAAAAAAAGAGAGAGATTTTTGGAGTGCTTTTTAGAGCACCTCTCTTTTTGGGTAAGTGGTGTGGAGTCACCATTTATTTTTTATACAAAAAAAAGAAAAGAAAAAGTAAATAAAACTTTACATAGCTAAATCGTTCATCTTATTGATTGAATAAAATAAAATACATGTTTGAAAAATTGAAAATTACATGGCTTTGGGTCCTAGTTACATACTACCAAATAATTACATCGCTTTTTGTCCTAGTTATATTCTACCCAAAATAAAAATAAAGACAAGTCTTAGACCTACTTATCCAAAGACCTAAATTCGGAGGCTAGGTTACGGAATGGGATGGTGTTAGGCACCCATTCCGCCCAGATAGATTCTGGTCTTCTAGACTCTTGTGACCTATGTACCACTTTTATGTATGTCATGAATAATATATTGAACATGTGAAACAAAAATTAAATCACATAAATTTATTTATGAATTCATTCTCTTCTTTGTTAAAAAAATTCAAATCTGTTTTAGTGATTAAAAAAATTGAATTTGGTTTATATAAACAAATCAGATCTAATTTTGTATGTGTAAAAAAAAAAGTGGTTTTTGGAGAGAAAATTCAGATACATTTTTATTTAATAAAACAAAGTCTTTTGGTTTGTTAAAAAAATTCAGATCTGTTTTTAAGAAGTGAAAAAAATGGTTTTAACTTTGTAAAAGATCAGATTTGTTTTGTGATAATAAAAAAAATGGTTTTTAATAACAAAAAAATTAGATCTGTTTTTTATATGTGTAAAAAAAATGAAAAATAATTTTTTTTAAAGAGAATTTCACTCAAAACAGAAATTTATGCTACATGAACCAAACAAAACAAACAACCATAAACACAATCATGCATAATCTTTTTCTATGTTTCAAAATCTACATATGTTAAAAGAATCAGATCTGTATCTAAGAAATATGCAAATCAGTTTTTGATTTAAGGAAAATTTAGATTTGCATCTAAGAAAGATGCAGATATGTTTTTATTTAAAGAAAAATTTAGATCTACATCCAATAAAGATGCAGATCCATTTTTTATTAAGAAAAATTCAGATCTACATTCAAAAAAATGCAGATCCATTTTGTTTAAGAAAAATTCCGATCTACATCCAAGAAAGATGCAGATCTATTTTTATTTAAAGAAAAGTGAAGATCTACATCCAAGAAAGATGCAGATCCATTTTTGTTTAAAGAAAAGTATTGGTTATATGCAAATTATTGAAATTAAGAAAAATATTGTAACAATTATATATAAGAAATTCAAGATTATGCTTTAAACAAAACAACAGTTAATAAATCATGTTATGGATAAAAAAACATGCATCATCTTAAGAGAAAAACATAAAGAAAAGGAAAGGGTGATTGAAATCAACCTCTTGCATGGAGCACTCCTTGTTCTTGAAAGGATATTTTAGGGTTCAAAGAAATTTATTCAATTATCTTTGAAACCTAAAAACCCTAATTTTAGCAGTAAATATCAAAGAGATGATCAACAAATATGAACAATTTGAGAGCCTAAAAACGTATGCCTTTCAGAGCGTAAAAAAGGTCCCTTGAATTATGAGATCCATTCTCTATTTATAGAGGTGGGAAAACTCTAAAAAATAGGCATGGACGATTAAAATGCGAATCCGAATGCATCCTTCTATGAAAAGGTCGAAAAGGGTATGCCTTATTGTCACTCAAACGGAGTTGGGCCAAAGCCCAAAAGGGGACCATTCGGCCCTTTTAAAGTGTCGTTTAGCACTCTAAAAGTGTTGAATGGTGCTCCTGGATGCCAAACATTTTTTTTTTTTTGTGTTTGGATGCATTTTGGACTCTCTTTTCAAGGTTTTTTGATCCGGTCCTTGTACCTAGACATGTTTTCATCCTTAGTCTATGAGTTTTATCTCTTTTCTGGATAACTCATGCTTTTTCAGGAATAATTATCTTGTAGATAAATACCCTAAAATAAATCTTGATAAAGTTTAGATTATCCACAATTTTATTGTTATCCAAGCATCCCTTTTATTCCTATGCATGCAATCCTATTTTAAACACTAATTATCAACCAATCACAAAATTATTTAATCTATATATCTATATATATATATAACCGAAACTTTTAAAATTTCCATAATTTTCCACGTCAGCACAATATTAAAAAAATAAAAAAATAAAACTTTTCTAAAACCTAAACCCGATGCTCTGCCTTATCTATATTAAATAAAAAACTACTAGAGTGAGAGAGATAAAAAAAAAAAAAAAACATATATCAATAAAGAATAGAGAGCATTTATGACTATGAAACACAGAGATAGAAATCTGATAAGATGCTGAGTGTGTTGGAGAGAGAAACCTGAGGGAGGCCTCTTCACTACTGTTAGACCGATCTCCCTCCATCTTCCGATTCCACACAATTGCCATTAAGTTTTATTTTCTTGAAAACTTGAGGATGGAGCTTGGGATGGATGCTATCTTTTTCAAAGCCTGACCTAGCCTTGATATAATTAAGACCATTCTTTCTCGGAAGTTTTCAACTAATCTCTTATTCTATTGCCTTCTACCAATCGCTTATCCTATGGTATTCAATTAGGTTTTCTATCAATTTAGGGATTTTGTTGAAATTAGGAAAACAACCTAGATGATCAAATTCTACTTGAATTGTTATTAGGATTTTTAGTTTCTAGGTTTTGTTTCTGCGCTCTCATGAGTTTTAGTTTCATGTTCTGTTCTATTCTATTTTGTTTTTTTTTATTTATTTATTTATTTGGCTTGATATCTGGTTTATTAGAGAAGAAGAGAAGGTAGTGGAGCAAACACAGGCCATGAAGGGAAAAGATATTTCAAATCCACAATGATTACAAGGTTGCCCATGACTCATTCCCCAATAGGTGTTTCTCTTGAAAAACAAATTTTGTTATTTTCACGCTATGTGAAGTCTTTGCTTTTTATGAATAGAGGTATATGATGTTTAGTGCTTCCTCTAACTTTATAGAGCCTGCATATAAACCATTCACCAGCTGAACACTTCTCCTAACTTTATAGAGCCTACATATAAACCTGTTAGGGGCTTGAGTGAGTTTGGATGATACCATGGTGTTATATTAATTAACAACAAATTTGAAACAATAACATTTGTTTTGATGCTGAGAAGAAATGCAAGCCTTTTGTTGTAAAATTAGTCTCTGTCACATTCTAGAGTTGGTCATGATAAATACCTATAAGCCATTACTTTTAGTTGTAGAGAAATTATGAATCTATTGACTATCGAACTATTTGACTAAGGCAAATAACATTAGACAAAATAATGGATTCTTCTTTGCATGTTTGCCTCATTAGGCACATCTCTTAGGCATGTTTAGTTGCCCATGAATCAAAGCCATTCATATTTTGTATAATACTGCATTCACAAATTTTCACTGTAGTGGATAGAATGACTTGTTTGTGTTTTATGATGTGGATTTTAGCAAAATATTTTTAATTTTGTTAGAGAAAATTGGAACATGTTTGAATTCAAAAATGGCTTGAGAGTGAGGCTATGATTAGCTATTGTCCTGCCCTATATGTATATAAGCATGCAAGGCTGTGTGTGTATTTTTCTAATTGGAAATAATTAATTTCATTAAATGTCTTTCTTATATATGGAGTTATTTTTTTAAAATTGTAGGTTTGGAGATGTGTCATAGTACACATTCTTTGGCAAAGATGTTGTTGAGTTGGGGGGTTGATATTTTTCATCGCTTGGAGTTTTTAAAATGGTTAGTGATGTTTTTAATATAACTTTTGGATTTTCCCTCTTACCTGTTTTCTTTATTTGGCCATTGGGTTTAATAATCTATCTAATTGTGTTCTTTTAATTTAAGGTTTTCTGAGCCAGGTTTGATCTTATCGAAATAAAAACGTTTTTGAGAAGGTATGCTTCTTTAGTTTTAGATATTAATTTTTGCGTGTCAATGTCTTTTAATTATTTTATTTGTATAGTTAGCTACTATAGTTTGTTTTGTTTTCTTTTTTTCTTTTTTGGGTTTCTTTGTTGCATGTTATATAATTTATTTGGAGTTTGATATTAGAATTCATGTTTGTTTAATAAAATTTTAAATTTATATTAGAATTTATATATTTATTTCTGAAGCCTAATTGATTTAGTTTTGCATATAATTAGGATTAGATGCAGTTTATAATTGAACATAAGGGTAGGATTTAGAGCTCGGGCTTGGCGCAATAATAAGTACCTTCCACAAAACAAGTCACTATGGTAGTTGGAAATACTATAGTATGGTTCATATTGTTTTGGTTTCAAGCAATCACAAATCTTATAAAACCCAAAATATTTTGGATTCCATTTTTTTTTTTTTTTGGGTAAAATATTTTTTGTTGAGAACAATTTACACCTATGAAACTAAAGCTCTAGTTGTTTCCAATTTTTTTCCTCATTAGGATAAGTATTCGTCTCTCTTTCGAAAATTGAGACTGCTAAGTTTTTGTTAGAAACGTTGTTTTAGATGGAGGCAAATAAACCTGTGTTTGAAAGAATTCAAACTGGAAGTCTTTTTCAGATTTGTTATTGGCTTCTCACAAGAGTTTGATAGAATTCCTAAATAGTGTTCATATGGCATGATTTGATTTCCCACATAAATTAGTTCCCAAATCCACACTAGAGCTTTTTATCTCCAGTACCCTAAATTTTTAAATTCTAAGTTTGGAAAGATTCTCCCTCTTGATAATTTTTTTAGGTTATTTTTCAAGTCTTTTGGTATTAAAATTTATAATATAATTAAGGGTAAAAGCAAAAGCTAAGAGAAAGTAAGGCCCTACAATTAAGGATGTTAGGACATGTAGGACAAAACCCCACTTAAAAATCTGCCACGTTTCCAGAAAAGAATACAAAAAAAAAAAAAAACAAAACAAAACAAAACAAAACAAAAAGGCGAAAGATTGTGACTTTAAAGCATTAAGCTTTTCAATTTCATTCTCTGAATTCGATTGCAATTTTCTTTTTTCTTCAATCCTTATATGATGGTGGCTATTGAAAGGTAGAGATAGAGTTATTTTCTATTTTTTGCTCCCATGCCTTTATGCTTGCTTTGTTGTATATGTTCTTGCTGTTGGTTGTGTAGGGTGAATGGGAAAAGGCCCTGCCTTTGCTGGGTTTCTTGGTTCAATAATAAAAGCGAGGAAGCTTTATATGTTTTTGGTCATGCTTTCTTTGGGTTTCTTTGAGAGGTGGTCTCAGCCCTCTTGGATTTGTGGGAAATGAGGGAACTTTTTGTATTTTTGGGCTAGAAAAGGGTTTTGTTTATGGAGTTTTGGAGGGCTGGAACAGTAGTACTTTTTGTATTTGTTATTTTACTTTTTTTTTCCTTTTATATCTTATTTGTCTATATTGAATTGTGCTTAAGAACAGCCAATGCTATTGCCCATTGTACCTAGATATATAAACCACTATGTTGTATACTGCAGAATATGAGCAGCTAGATAAAGTTACAAAGAATTGCCTCCTTTTGTAAAATATGTTACTATCAAATTTTATAAAGAACATTTTTCTACTATTGAGTTGACTTATCAAACTTGGAATATATGTAGTTTGTTTTAAATCTAACCCACATATGTAAAGGGTTTGTGATGTTTCCTTCCTTAGAGGCATAGAGCATGTGTATGTACACTTTACATGAAACTGTAATTTGTGTATACACAAATTTTACTATTAATAGAAAATTTTCTACTGCGATTGTTTAAATTTAAGCTACGAAATCAAGTTTGAGTAAAAAGTGAAGAAGAGGGTTAATTTTTTTTTAAAATTTGATAATTCAAGAAGAGGGTGTTGGAACCTAACCAATATAGCTATAATGTTATATAGATTTTGTAGATATTCTTAGTTTAGTATGAGATTTTAGTAGCATAATAGTGTTCAATACATAAAATTAAATTCATTGCTTTTCATATGTTCAACTTTTCACAGCATAATTAAGCATAATCCTCATATGAAGCTTTTGTGTGTGTGTGTGTGGATATTGTTAATTTTTAATTGTCTTGGATGTTTATAGTTCTTTTGCACACTAATATATATTTTACCTTGAATGATACTTTGATATGCATTTTCTTTCATTCTTTTTAAAAAAAATTCTTTTTTTATATGTTTGGGAAGAGTTTTAGACTTGCATTTTCTTTATTTGTAAAAATATTTCTGCTAAGGTTTTGGTTTTTCTTTCATCAAGTTAGTGTGTTAGGCTACTTAGATTTTCTGCAAAATGTGACTTTTACTTGAAACCACCAACTGGCAAATTTCATTCTTAAAATTTTTTGACACACATGAGATTGAATATAGAAGAAGGATGCTTGAGTTATGACCATCAGTGGAATGCTCTTATGGCATTGAGCAATTGTGGTAACTCTTGCAACTATTATTGGCTTGCAAGAAGGAATGGGAGGACATGCATTGTTATAATAGTGATTATAAAGAGTTTAGTTTGAGTTGCATTCTGCTTATTGAAATGCTCCCTTAAACATCACTATGTTAGCTTTTGTAGTTACTTTTGCTATATAAATTTTTTTTTTCTTTATAATGGCCTATTGTAGTAATTGTAGAAATTGTAATAAGATGAATAAAAGTATTCAAGGTGTGCAAAATTTTCTATACAAGATTTGATGATTAGCAAGCATTTGGTTCCAAGAATACTAAAGCTAAGAGTGTGAAGTAGTTGCTGATTTTTTTAGGGCTATTTGCTTTTGTAGCCAAATGTCAACTGGGCAAGAGCCTTTTATGGGATGTTACACTTCTAAGTACACATCAAAAAAGGTGTTTGGCATAGTAGCAATATGAAATTCAATTAGGATTGCTGTAAATTAAGGGATTTCGTTTAAATTAGGGAAAAAACCTAGAAGTTCAAATTCTTCTTGAATTTTTATTAGGAATTTTTAGTTTCTAGGTTTTGTTCCTTTTCTTTTATGAGTTTTAGATTCATTTTCTTTCTCTCTCTTTTTTTTTTTTTTCTTTTTCTTTTTTTGGCTTGCTATTTGGGTTATTAGAGAAGAAGGGTTTTTAGATAAGAAGAGAAATGCAGTGGAGCAAACACAGGCCAAAAAGTGAAAAGGTTTTTCAAATCCACAATGATTACAAGGTTGCCCATGACTCATTCACCAACAGGTTTTTGCCCCCCAAAAAAACTGTTGGTTATTTTTCACATTTTGCTATGAGAAATGTCTGCTTTTATGATTATAGGTATATGATGTTTTACACACACACTTGGTCCCAAACACATTATATCACTAAAAAAAGTTTAAAATATTATAAAACTATAGATTTACAACTGAAAATGATGTTATATCTCTTTTCTTCTTTTTATTTTTTATTTTTTTGATAGGCCAAAAACGTATTGACCCCTTGTGATGAATTAATTGATTAATTAGCCAAATTTATCAATTTATCAAATTAACATGCAAACACGTGTTAGTATAAACAAATCACCAATTAAACTAAGTATGCAGCGGAAAATAAATTGACAAGTGATTTGTTTACGAATGGGGAAAACCTACAAGGTAAAAAACCCCATCGGGTGATTTAAAGGTCACCACTTCCGAGAATCCACTATTATCACAACAAGCCGTTATAAGTAAAGGAATCTTAGTACCTTATACCAACCTACAGTTGAGCCCTTACCCTAATACCCAATTGGACTTGTTTTGTAGTGACAATCTCTCCTTGTAATGCACGGCTCCCAGTACGTGACTAACCAATTGCGTGGATCTCAGTACGCGACTTCAATCACCAACTAGAGAAGGTTGTTGGTTGCAAAGTTCTTCAGTTCATCACATGATGAAGATCGAGAATATGCTTGGTCATAAAACCCTACGATGCACAAACACAGCAACTTCTTCACAAGAAAGTTGAACTAGGGCAAACTCTGTCTCTGGTCACAATTTTCTTGAACAAACTTTGCTCAACACTTGTGCAACTTGTGTCACCTTTGACGGCCCTTAAAATAATCCTTTTATATGTCTAGGGTTATGAGAAAAGAAAGCCCAAACATGCAATCACAGATTGGATGAAAAACAGATCAGAAATTCTAAGTTTCATAAACCCCGACAGATACCCTATCTGTCAAGCTGCTGCCGAGCCACGGGCTTTAACAGCTCTTCAAGTCTCGATAGATAGCTAGCTATCGAGCTTTAGTGAACAACACTTTTTGCACCTGAATATTAGACAAACTTGCATGGCTTTAATACTTGAACTTGAAACAAGGTTTCTTGAAGTATTAAACACATCCTAGATCTACCAAAATACAAGTAAAGTGCGTTTTGTCAAAGGATTAGCCAATTACATAAAGTACTGACATATGTTCCTAACAAGTGAATCACATATGTCCTAACAATCTCCTCTTTTGGCAATCCGTGACAAAACCACAACAAACAAATGAACATATGAGGGAAGTCATAAATCACTTAACTCATATTCACTTGTTGAATACAATAAAATCTATCCTAACACAAACTCTTGAAGAACTTTGCAAGAAGAGAGTCTATGGCAAGAAAGATTTTGACAACCTATATTTCTGAAACACTTGAAACAAAACTCATCAAGGCATCTTTGTGTTAAACAGAAATAATAGATTGCATACAAGTATAAGAACCATGTGTATAAAGAAAGAAAAGAAACAACACATGCAAGGATAGGTGAAAGAACATACATCAATATATATAAAGAATATAAGTATAATGTATGTCAAAATGGTCACAAGACCCATGTATAAGAGATAAATGTATCTAAAGTAGAAAGAAAAGAAAAGATACATGAAAGTCCTCACTACATCCCTCAAAATCAACACTCCCCCTAACAAAAATTTCCTATACTAACTCTCCCCCTAACTATGACTACTCTTATAACCAAAACTACTACCTCTTTTTGTCACTAGTGACAAAGGGTAAGAGTGTCAAGTAGACATCTCGTTAGCATTGGAAGAGCTAGCATCTCCATCATCCTCATCCTCAGAAGCAGTAGCACCATCATCATCATCCTCATCCTTAGAAGCCTTTAGAGTAGGTGGAGGAGACGAAACGAAACCACCCATGACCGCTTGCCGTCATGCAATACGACTAACACAAGTGTTCACCTAACACAACTCATTACTGAAAGTGTCGAGGCAAGCATCCATGCGTTGAAGCTGCGCCATAATGTCCTCGAGAGTCACACTGTTCAAAGAAGAAGAGGGAACAGATGTGGATTGAGTTGTAGGAGCGGGAGGAGTTGCTAACCCATACCTCCTCAACCGAAACTGTGCCTCGCTTCATTTAACGATAGTGGCATCTATACCACCCATGACAGGAAGTGGTCGGACACGGGGAAGGGAACATAAAAATGGCGTAAAATCCTCATGATAACCGAAGGGAAGATGAGCATATAACGGATTGTCGAATCCCTATAGATATATATGATAGAAAGAATGAAGTGAAAAGGAAAATCTACACTAAGATGCTCAATAAGGGAAAGCAAAAACCGAGCACGGGGCTTTGTGATAGAGTTATAGTGAGATAAGGGATAAAGAACAAAAGTCATAACCTTGTTCAAAAACTGAGGGCCTTTGGCAAAGCTCGTACAGTAAGTGAATTGACGTTCACCCCAATCAGAAGGGCGCTCATAGAAAGCAGAAATAATCTCGTCTTTAGACACTGTCCTAAGACGATCACATCCAAGGTAGTTAGGATGCTCTACCCTAGGGAAATATATTGAAAAGAAAGAACGTATGCATGGGAATGCATGAACATGTGACATGCAAAGGAAATTGCATCATAGGCTTAGCCTAATCCAATCCTTCCTGCACACAAGTAGTTAATCATATATAACACACGTCTAAATGCATGAAAATATAGTTATAACGCATATGAGATGCAATGTATGAAGTTTTTAAGATCAAATCTTCGAAACTTATCCCAAAAATTTTGCAAAAACCTCTTTGATTTTGAAAAACCCCAAAATTTTTTAAAACCCCAAAACCTTAGGTTAAAAAATCATGAAATGCATGAATATGAGGGATTTAGACACTTACCAAGTGAAGAAAAACTTGATTAAGGCCGAAAAATCCTTGAGGAAGAGGTTTAGAGAGAGAAAATAGTGCCTGGGTGGTGAACAGGCACGGACAAATTGAGAGAGATCGAGGAAAGTGAGGCTGAGATCACGAGCGCTCCTTATATAGCACCTCAGTAATTCTCAACAGATCGAGAGGTGTCAAGGATCTATCGAGCTTTAAAGAGCTCAATAGAAGAAGCTGTCGAGCAGGTGTCCAAGGCAAAAAGGAAGCTCGATGGATCGAGGATCTGTCGAGGAGCTATCGAGGGGATATAAACTTTCTCGATCGATCCACCTACCTATCGAGAGGTGTCGAGATTGCGATAAAAAGAAACTGAAGAGATCGACAAATAGGCTAGGTATCGAGAGGTGTCGAGATTGCTTAAAAACAGTTTTTCAAGAAGAGAAAAACACATATATGAATGCAATCAACCATGCAACTCAACCAATGATCCAAACAGCATTTTGAACTCTCAAAATCATCTCTCAACTATAAAAAAACTTAAGCACATAGTTCCCAAAAACACACACACACAGTAAACAAGTCTGACCAATTTTATATTTCAAAAACAAGTTAAGACAGTTTAGTGAGCATACATTAACACATGTAAACCTTGTGATGGCCAAATCACATTGTACCTGCACACATATCAAAAGTATCAAAGAATATTGCATGTTGTGTGTGAAAAACATTGCAAGATTGTATAAGTGTATACACGTTTTAATGATTTAAGATATGAGAGAATCACTTTAACTCACACATAATCATAACTGTTTGATGGGGACTATCTGTTAGGGTTTGTGCCCTAAAATCCAATTTATTGGCATGTCATAAATAATTAAATTATTTAATTATATGAGACTATCTATTTATGAACTAATGGGATATTATATTAGTCCATGAGATGCATAGTATGTGATTTATGTGAAAAGTCACAGAAAGATATAAATCACAAGTTCTTTGTAAACTCAAAATTTTAGTTCATAGTCGGTGATGAAATTGGGCATTTCATTTGTAAAGACTATAACATATCAACTAAGATGATTTGTCTTGATCATGGAAATGGAGACTTCTAGTTGGTATGTTGATATATTTTAAGAGTTAAGACATATTGAACTGGACCGCTGTGAGATTTATTATTCTCCTAACGATTGTCAAATGAATAATAAATCTCACGACTTCTATTTACATCAACTCTAAATCCTAAGAGAATAATGGACCTAATCATGAGATGTAGGTTGCTTTGATATATCAGGAGTGAGATCTATTAGTTATGGTCAAAATCTCAGTATGTTGGGCAGTCGCATTTAGTGTTGATGGAACATATATTCTCAAGATGGAATTCATAATCTCTTAATGTAGATATAAAATATGCCCTTGAGATAAGTTTAATGGGTTTAGTTATTCAGAGTGTTAGGCCCAACCACTTTAGTAAAGAGTTACTAAAGTATATGCATTTATGAAATTGGATTTCATAAATATATATTGAATAACATAAAGGATTAAACCGGGTACTCAAGGATTAAGATGTAGTAATCTTCAAAGTGGCAGTCAATATTTATGACTTTGTATTACTACAAATATTTTAATGAAGGGGTTGTATGTATAATAAAGTCTTGGGATATAATTTATTAATAAGGTCTAAAGTGCAATTATATTCTTATAGTGGTATTGAATATAATTAATGGTAACTTTGGACTTGTCAAGAGTTGACAGAAAAGCTCAAAGCCCATTGGAGTTAGAGTCTTATTTGTTCCCTTTGGTCCCATCTCAAGCCGCAATCTAAATTCCAATTGGGTAGGCCCAAAAGGCTAATCCAATTAGATAATCAGTCATTATTTAATTAGAGTTATTAAATAAAGAAACTATTTTTTAGAATAGTGATAACGTACGTATGATGAAAAAAAAAATCAGTTTTTCTCCGCAAAGAGAAAAAAAAATTTTCTTTAAGAATCTATGTACAAAAAGGACTGATTGAGAGACCACACATCTTGGGCACCATGTGGAATTGAGATGAAGATTAAAGGTATTCTCAAGTCACGTATTTGAAATTTACTGCACCAAGGTACGCTTTCTATTCTTTATTCTAGAATTCATGATTACATGTTTATCTTTCATGATTGAAGTAGATCCGTGTTTGTTGCTTCCGCTATGTGTTTTGTATGAGATACAAAACCAGATTTTCCAACACTATCACCTTCGAGGTACATCCTATAATTCCCACATCTCCTAGAATACACGCTTGCAATCATATATAAAGCATTTTGATATATTTGCTTTTATTTCTTTGCATGTTTTTCTTTTTAAGCAAATCATGCATGGGCATATAAGAGATAGAAAAGAAATACCCAATGTGGTTAAGAATTTGACATTCCAATTTTGCTATGCTGAAGCACACAAATGTCATTTCATGATTGGTGGGCAACAATGGTGAGATGGTTATTTATGCCTTGAGGAAGAGGTTTAGAGAGAGAAAAGAGTGCCTGGAAGGTGAACAGGCACGAACAGATCGAGAGAGATCGAGGAAAGTGAGGCTGAGATCACGAGCGCTCCTTATATAGCACCTCAGTAATTCTCAACAGATCAAGAGGCGTCAAGGATCTATCGAGCTTTAAAGAGCTCAATAGAAGAAGCTGTCGAGCAGGTGTCTAAGGCAAAAAGGAAGCTCGATGGATCGAGGATCTGTCGAGGAGCTATCAAGGGGATAGAAACTTTCTCGATCGATCCACCTACCTATCGAGAGGTGTCGAGATTGCGATAAAAAGAAACTGAAGAGATCGACAAATAGGCTAGGTATCGAGAGGTGTCGAGATTGCTTAAAAACAGTTTTTCAAGAAGAGAAAAACACATATATGAATGCAATCAACAATGCAACTCAACCAATGATCCAAACAACATTTTGAACTCTCAAAATCATCTCTCAACTATAAAAAAACTTAAGCACATAGATCCCAAAAACACACACACATAGTAAACAAGTCTAACCAATTTTATATTTCAAAAACAAGTTAAGACATTTTAGTGAGCATACATTAACACATGTAAACCTTGTGATGGCCAAATCACATTGTACCTGCACACGTATCAAAAGTAGCAAAGAATATTGCATGTTGTGTGTGAAAAACATTGCAAGATTGCATAAGTGTATACATGTTATGATGATTTAAGATATGAGAGAATCACTTTAACTCACACACAATCATAATTGTTTGATAGGGACTATCACCTTCGAGATACATCCTATAATTCCCACATCTCCTAGAATACACGCTTGCAATCATATATAAAGCATTTTGATCTTTTTGCTTTTATTTCTTTGCATGTTTTTCTTTTTAAGCAAATCATGCATGGGCATATAAGAGATAGAAAAGAAATACCCAATGAGGTTAAGCATTTGACATTCCAATTTTGCTATGCCGAAGTACACAAATGTCATTTCATGATTGGTGGGCAACAATGGTGAGATAGTTATTTATGCCTTTCTCTTAGGATTTTCTAGTCCTTCCCATCAAAAAGAGTGATATGAGTGTTAAGTATAAGAGATTACTTACTTTTACTCATCACAAACAAGAGCCATAAAGCTCATTTGCTTAGATGAGCATTGCTTAGTTGTGCATAGAGATGCTCATCTAAGCTACAAAAGATACAAAGTTTAGAAAATTTTGTTTCAATGGTCATCCAAGGTACACAAGTACCAATGTACACAAACACACATTGTTTTTGTATTTTCTTTTTTTTCAATTTTTTTATTTTTATTTTTATAGCAAAAACAAAATAAACAAAACTGAAAACAAACAAAACCATGTTAAACAAAGCAAAGCATAAAACTAGACTGACTCAAAACTTGAAAGCAAAACACACTAGTAATGCAAACAAAAACAAGAAATTGAGAGAGAGAAAAGGTAATAGAATCACTTGGAGCCATTTTCCTTCCACACCTTGGAAGAACCTTTCCGTCTAACAATTGCTTGATCTCGAGGTGAAGGAGAAGAATTGAAACCATTCAAGTTCAAAAGGAACATGAGGGCTTTGAGAAGATCTCCAAGGGGAGCAAAATAGGATGGAAACTGATTTTGGTTTCCTGATGCGATCATGCCATTGCTCTGTTAAGTGGCTAACCACTTATAGCAATTTGGTCGAGTATGACCAGCTGCTCCACAGTGATGACAAAGATGCTGCTTCTTCTGTTTAGGCTTTTGAGAGTTAGCCTTCTTGGCCTTAGGGTTTTTAGCTTCTTTTTTATCTTGCTTAGGGGGTGCTACTAAGATAGAATTACCCTTGTCTATGTTCTCACTAGCTAAATCAGTTTTGACGTTAGTGTTCTCAATTTCAACATTATTACTAGGAGGAATAAAAACAGTAGTACTAAGTAGAAGCAATATTAGAAAGAGAGAAATCATACCCTAAACCGGTTCGAAGACTCAGTAAATTTCTGAAGACTTAGCATTTCATCTAGCTTAGCACTTGAAGTCCTTTCCAACTGAGCTCTGACATGGAACAGTTCTGCCTCAAGCTTCTTGATCTTCTCCGCCAAGAAGTTATTCTCAAATCTCAGTGCTCCAATAGTTTGATTGGGTTCATCAAACTTTGTGGAAAGCTCTTCACGCTCAAGCTCCACATCACTAAGCTTCTTGGTGGTCAACCTATTCAACTTCTCATGCTTTTCTAAGACCTTGTATAACTTTGCATAGGCTGTGTGGATGTCATCTTGTTCATCCATCTTCTTAAACTTGGACTCCACCAATTCCTCTTCTTCATCTACATCTTCAACAATCCCCTCAGTAGGATTGATAGTGGCAGTGAAGGCATTCAAGATTCCGTCATCCTCATTATCGAAATCATCTTCAGGCTTAGTGTCGCTCAATGTAGTAGCAAGTGCCTTACTCTTCCCAATGGTCTTGAGATATGGAAGGTACTCTTGTTTCATATGACTGAAGCCTTGACTCCCAAAGCACTTTGGTCCTGAAGGAATAGTGTATTGACCGCCATCCTTAGCATCCTTCTTCCCCTTGTCTTGGCTCTTGAACGGTCTTTGTCGAAGCCTTTCCCATTGGCATTCTTCATGAACTTCTTGAATTGCCTTGTAATCTAGGACTTCATCTTAGAATCCTTATCGTCTGAAGACTCATCAGTATCACTGCTCTTAGCCTTCAATGCCATGCTTTTACCCTTACCGACTTACCAATTCTTGTTAAACCTAACTCATAGGTCTGCAAATTACCAACCAGCTCTATCAAAGGAATCTTGTCAATGTCCTTTGATTCCTCAATCATGGTGACCCTTGCATGGAATCTCTCAGGTAGAAATCTAAGCACCTTTCTCATAATCTTGGGTTCAGGAATGGTTTCCCCAAGATGAAAAGCTGAGTTCACTATGTCCTTGAGCTTGGCATAGAACTCATCGAATAACTCATCCTCCTCCATCTTTTAATCTCTTCGAAGCTAGTAGTGAGCCTTTGAAGCTTTGAGTCCTTGACAGCCTTTGTTCCCTCATAGGTTGTCTAGAGAATGGTCCATGCTTCCTTTGCAGTTTCAGTGGAGGATATCTTCTTGAACTCCCCATTGGTGACAGCGTTGAATAATGCATTTAATGCTCTGCTGTTGAAGTTTGCCATCTTGATCTTAGCATCATCCCAATCGGACGACTGTTCCTTTGGCTTGGTCTAACCAATCTCTACAACTTGCTACACATTCTCATCTAGAGATTGCAAGAAAGCTCTCATGCATACTTTCTAGTATGCATAGTTAGTACCATCAAATAAATGAGGTATAATAAGTGACTATCCTCTATCCATGACAAACAGGGGTCAATGGATCATACAGCAAAGATTAACAATAACCAGAGTGTGCCTACTCTGATACCGCTTAATAGGCCAACAACCTATTGACCCCTTGTGATGAATTAATTGATTAATTGGCCAAGTCTATTAATTAATCAAATTAACATGCAAACGCGTGTTAGCACGAACAAATCACCAATTAAACTAAGAATGCAGCGGAAAATAAATTTACACGGTGATTTGTTTACGAATAAGGAAAACTTACATGGCAAAAACCCTACTGGGTGATTTTAAGGTTACCATTCCCAAGAATCCACTATTATCACAACAAGCGGTTACAAGTAAAGGAATCCCAGTACCTTATACCAACCTACAATTGAACCCTTACCCCAATACCCAATTAGACTTATTTAGTAGTGACAATCACTCCTTGTAATGCACAGCTCCCAGTACGTGACTAACCAATTATACGGATCCTAGTACGTGACTTCAATTACTAACTAGAAAAAGTTGTTGGCTGCAAAGTTCTTCAGTTCATCACACGATGAAGATCGAGAAGATGCTTGGTCACAAAACCCTACGGTGCATAAACACAGCAACTTCTTCACAAGAAAGATGAACTAGGGCAAACTCTGTCTCCGATCATAATTTGCTTGAACAAACTTTGCTCAACACTTGTGCAACTTGTGTCACCTTTGATGGCCTTTAAAATAATCCTTTTATATGTCTAAGGTTGTGAGAAAAGAAAGCCCGAATATACAATCATGAATTGAATGAAAAACAGATAAAAAATTCTAAGTTTCATAAATCTCGACAGATACTCTATCTGTTGAGTTGCTGTCGAGCCATGGGCTTTAACAGCTCTTCAAGTCTCGATAGATAGCTAGCTGTCAAGTTTTAATGAACAACACTTTCTGCACTTGAATGTTGAACAGACTTGCATAACTTTAACACTTGAACTTGAAACAAGGTTTCTTGAAGTTTTAAACATATCCTAGATCTACCAAAATACAAGTAAAGTGTGTTTTGTCAAAGGATTAGCCAATTACATAAAGTAGTGACATATGTTCCTAACAAGTGAATCACATATGTCTTAACATATTTAATTTCAATATAATGTTAATTTGTGGAGTACGCTACACAATGATTGCTCTCTATCAATAGACCTAAACACACTTATATATACATGACATATAATAGAACTAAAGAAAGATTAAATCTATTTTTCAATATCTTTCCCATGCATCGCATGGGTTAGCGACTAGTTAATTTTAATTGCTTAACCAATCAGAATTAATTTAAATTAATCATTTGTGGTCAACTTTACCTAGACACAATGCATGCTGACCATGCAAACTTGATTATGCGATATCTTTCAATTCGATGGTTTGATTTGGAAACCGAACATACCATCAGGACCATTAGAATCTCAAGTACATTTTTATGATATGCAATGAATGAATTGATGCATGTAATGCAAGGAAAAAAAAAAATCAATGCATGTAATGCAATCATGATTTTGGGGGTACATCAATGATCATTCAAGTCATTCTCCCTAATTAAATTATGGGTGCAAAATCGAGTGTCTACACATGCCTGACATATTCATCGAGTTTGGGGCATGACAAATGATGATGTGGAGGAAGGGGGAGGGACGGTTTAAAAAAATTCAAGGCATATTTGGCGTGTTTATATAGTAGTCATGGGATTAAATAAAAGACCATTGACTGAGAAAATAATTGACCATACCAAGATTATTCCTTGAGAACTATTGACCGATTAAATATTTGAGCTCCTGGATGCCAATCAAATCATATCTAGTGAAGGATATTACCATGGTTGGTATGATGAATGAAAATGATGATATCATAAAAATTGAAAGTATACCAAAGGTAAGAGTGGTGATAAACATAGCAAATCAAGATTGATGTGTTGTTTAAGCCCATATCAATGCTCAAAGGATTTGGTGAATGGAAGATTTTTGAAGGAGGCTACATGTAGACATTTTCACTTAGACAATGAGGTTTTCCTAAATAACATTCCCTCACTTCAGGTGCCAGTACCTTCTCACATTGTGACAAATTAGCTAGATGAAATGACACTTTTTCCTTGATTTCTATGAATGAACTACACTTTCTCAGTTTGATTTGTGTGTGTGAAGAATGAAAATTATTTAGGAAAGTCTTGATGAAAGATGCCATGTATTTATCTATTACATTTATACACGCTGCAATGAAGGAGTGTCATTTCATCTATAATTTAGGATAGAAATTGATTCATTTTAACTTTAAGTGAGGTTAGTATAATTTATCCTATATTAAAATCAAGTTATAATCTAATCTGCATTGTTTATCTTTGTCATGCAATTTGATCGAAAGAAAATTCGAAAAAAATATCAATTATTATTATTATTATTATTATTATTATTATTTGTTACAAAATAGAAATTCTACTCTAGTCTAATCTAAGGGTATATGTTGTGAAACTCCCTCCTTGAGACTTGAACCCCGACCTTTATCCCTACACCCTACAAACACTTATACTTGTGAAATGACTATTGTCTCAAGGGTGTGCGGTGGTAATATCAATTATTTTGGAAGTTGAATCTTTGGCTTGCAATTATTGATCACACTATCAAAATAATAAATTCTTACATGTGTCTCATCCCAACGGACTAATACAATTAAAATAATCATAAGGTGGATTATTTCTGCCTTTAACTCAATCTTCCAATACTAATGAAAGAATTCGCTACATTTTTTTTTTTCAGTTGTTAAATTTAATATTGTTAGATTCATATTTTTATGTAATTGGCCTATCCTATGACAAAACACACTTTACTAATATTTGGGTAAATCTAAGTAGGTTCAAGATGATCATTACAAGTGTTTACATTGAAGACATGAAGATTACTCAAGAATTGCTCAAGAAAAGCTAAATCTGCAAGTCTCGATACCTCTTTCATACCTGTCGATCTATCGAGATTTATTGAAGCTCGATACCTCTCGATCAATTGAGCTTACAGGATTTTTGATATAGCCTGCAACGTTTTAATTCTAAAAGGCTATTTGTTTATGGGTTTGTATAATCCTTATAGGACTAGGAAAGTCTAAGGTTTCTGTAACCCTAATTGGAATAAGAGAGCCTTTAAAAGGCCTATTAAGGTCCTATTTAACTAAGGGGCTGGAGAAAGAAAACCGTAACCCTAGAAAGCTTCATAAGATTTTCTTTTTGAAACCCTAGCCTCCTCTTACAGAAGAAAGAGTTCTTGTTGCGTTTCTTGTACGCCGTTGGGTTCTGTAACCAAGAAAATTCTCTAGCACCAACATTAAATATCTTATTGGTGTTCCTATGTGAAGTTGTTGCAAATCAACTACAACAATCAAAGGGTTTCTGTGGAGTTAATCACGTACTAGGAACTGTGCAAAGGAGTTAGTCACAGATTGGAGATTTGTGCATAAAAGGAAAGAAGGCTACTACAAGCTCAAGTTCAATTGGGTATTGAAGCGAAGGTTCAACTGGAGGTTGGTATTTTGGGATAGACTAGGGTAGTTGGTAAGATTCCTTATACTTGTAACCACTTGATTGTTGATTAGTGAATTCTTGGGAGTGGTGACCTTAAAATCACTTGATAGGATCTTTGTCTTGCGAGAGGTTTTCCCCATTTGTCAATAAGTCACCGTGTCTAATTTATTTTTCGCTGCATTTACTTTAGTTGGTGATTTGTTGGTGCATCCATGATTTGCGTGTAATTTAACATAATTAATCAACTTAAGTAATTGAATTAATTAACCGGAGTCAAGCTATCTTAACCCTGTTAGGATTAGTACCCTTAAATCCTATTGTATGATACTATGTATGACATTATGTATGACTTAATGTTGTGATTAATAAATTTGTTTTATTATTATCTAAAATAATGATAACATGAATATTTGGACATTATCATATAGTCCATGAAATGCATAGTATGTGATTTAGTCACAAAAGATATAAGTCACAAGTTCTTTGTAAACTCAGAATTTTAGTTCGTAGTCAGTGATGAAATTGGGCATTTTATTTGTGAAGACTATAACATATCAACTATAATGATTTGTCTTAATCATGGAAGTGGAGACTTCTAGTTGATGTGTTAATATGTTTTAAGAGTTAAGACATATTGAACTAGACCGTTGTGAGATTTATTATTTTCTTAACGACTGTTAAATGAATAATAAATCTCACGACTTCTATTTACATGAACTGTTAATCTTGAGAGAATAATGGACTTGATCATGAAGTGTAGGTTGCTTTGATATATCAGGAGTGAAATCTAAAGTCACGATCAAAACCTTAGTATATTGGGCAACCACATTTAGTGTTGATGGAACATATATTCTCAAGATGGAATTCATAATCTCTTAATGGAGGTATAAAATATTCCCTTGAGATAAGTTTAATGGGTTTGGTTATTTAGAGTGTTAGGCCTAACCACTTTAGTAATGAGTTACTAAAGTATATATTTATGAAATCCAATTTCATAAATATATAATGAATAACTTAAAGGATTAAACCGGGTACTCAAGAATTAAGATGTAGTAATCTTCAAAGTGGCAGTCTATATTTATGACTTTGTATTACTACAAATATTTTATGAAGGGGTTGCATGTATAATAAAGTCTTGGGATATAATTTATTAATAAGGCACAGAGTGCAATTATATTTATATAGTGGTATTAAACACAATTAATGGTAACTTTTGACTTGTCAAGAGTTGACTAAAAAGCCCAAAGCCCATTGAAGCTAGTGTCTTATTAGTCCCTTTTGGTCCTATTCCAAGCCACACACTAAAGCCTAATTGGAAAGGCCCAATAGGCTAGCCCAGTTAGATAATCAGTTTGTTATAAAGGTAGAAACATATAGAATTTTATTTAAAAAAGAGATACATCATTGTGAAGTGGTGTGTATGTGTGAGTGAAGCCACTTGATTATTCTCCCTTAGAAATTGATTGAGAGACCACACTTCTCGGGCGTAAAGTTGAATTGGAGTAAAAATTAAAAGTGTTCCTAATACTTCTAATCTTTTGTTTTGAATTTCACTGCACCAAGGTACACTATTTTGTTATTAAATTCTGAAATTTACATAGTGCATGTTATCAATCATGAATGAAATAAATCCACATTTGTTACTTCCGCTGTGTGTTTTGTATGAGATACAAAACCAGATTTTCCAACAATTGGTATCAGAGCCAAGTTTTCATCTCATGCTTGTATAACATGTGATTGAGATTTTAGAATCAAAGAAAGTAGTTTTCTTGGTGATTTAAAATTTTGCCAAGTAAAGTTTCTTACATAAAACTAGTATATCGATCAAAGCATGAGCATTTGGTTTTGCATTGGTTGGTTATAATTGACAGTTGAATTTTGTTTGATAACCGTTCCCAATGCCATTGACTTATATGAGACATGATGATATTGGGTTCACACCAAGGATGCATATTCTCTTGGTTTGTTCGAAGTGGTCAAGATTATGTCTCTCCATGTATGGCGTGTTATGATGGTGTTTGTATTGGACATGAACACGATAGTCTCTATAAACAAGATCATGTCCATTAGTTAATTCCATTAGTGAATGGTGCCGTGTCTTAATAGTTGCTTGGATATAGTTATTGACTATTGAATGTAACTGTCAAGTGCCTGAATGATGCTTTGCAACGCTTGGATATAAATATAAATATAAGGCTTGCATGGTTTGATTATTATAAGGCTTTTGGTCTTGCATGGTTTCGTGGACCCATGTGGCATTTTCATTCCGCCATTAACATGCTTTCAATTATATATATGGGTTTATATGCAAGTTCTTGATGGCCATCTTATAAGCATGTAATATTTGCTTTGGTTGTACAATCCGTATATTATATTATATTATATATATATATATATATATATATATGGGTTTACATGCAAATTGTTTATAAAGGATTCATCATATTGTTGCTTGCCTTGCATCATATATTTATAGTCAAATGGTTCATGTTAACGCTAGGATTTTGAAATTTTTTTCCAGATGAGATTAGGATTACGTTTTCAAGGGTTTCTAGCATTATTATGGTTCTTGATCTTAAAAACCTTTAATTTAAAATATCTAGTGGGAGAGAGATACAAGGGTTGGATCTCACGGCCTCCATTATCGGTTCATAGTAGTGTGGGTGAGCATCTTGTCTTGGCGTATATGCCTCGCGATCCCAAAGGAGGGTGTTTACTTCATAGTACTACAAAATTAAACTAACTCGTTTAAAGTAGTGTGGACAAGCACCTCGTCTTGGCGTATATGCCTCGTGATCCCAAAGGAGGGTGTTTTGTTCCATGGTACTACAAGTCTAAACATTATAAGGGAGATGAAATGTGGCTACACATGATTCTGGATAATGATGTACACTAGACTAAGTGTAGTGTTAACCTCCCAAAGGAGCTATGTCATTATTACTTAGAGGCTAAGGCTAATACAGCATGTTATTAGTGTATGATAAGAGTTATCATGATAGCACTGATAATGAGAATTGTTCTCAATCAATTAATGTGTTTACAATAAACTTGCTACCAAGGAATTATAGACATGGATTGGTTTGTCGTTGCATATTTTATATTATGGTTTTATTAAGGTTCCATATTATATGTTTATATGCTAAATTGATAATGTCTAGTTTACTTATTATATTCATGTTTGTTATTTTTAGATTTAAAATCATGGCATCATTTAGCCCATTTGTTGCTATTCTTAATCAAAACAAATTGACTGGATCCAACTATGTTGACTGGAAAATAAATTTGGACATTGTTCTTACTGCTGAAGAGCACAAATATGTGCTTACTCAACCATGTCCTAGCTTTCCATCATTAGATGCTCCTTTTGAGGAAAAGTAGCGATATGATCGTTGGCAAAAATCTAATGAGATGGCTAAGTACTATATCCTAGCATTATTTCAAATGTTCTACAGCATCAAATGCAAGATATAGAACTAGCTTCGAACATAATGCTAAGTCTGAAGGAGATGTTTGGTGAGCAAGGCTATTCTGCAAGACAAGAAACTATGAGGCAGATTTATAATACCAAAATGGCTAAAGGTACTTCAGTGAGGGAGCATTGTCTTAGGATGATCTCTAATCTGAATACATTGGAAGTTTTAGGTGCCGACATTGATAGAGAATCCCAAGAGGATATCATACTCCAGTCACTACCAGAATCATTCAAAGAATTCAGACTTAACTATAATATGAACAAAAAGGTTTATACATTTTCTGAATTGATGAATGAGTTGGTAGCGGCAGAAGGCATCCTTGGTACTTCTAGTGTTGATGCTAATATGGCTGAAGCTTCTACTTTTCAACCTAAGTCAAAAGGCAAAGGTAAGAAGAAGAAGAAGAAGAAGGACTTCACCAAGAAAGATGGTAAACAAGTTGCCTTAGGAGTTGCTCACAAAGGAAGAAAACCAAAGGAAAGTGTTTCCATTGTGGTGAGAAAGGACATTGGAAGAGGAATTGTCCAATATTTAAGGTTGCCAAGAATGAAGGTATGAAAAGTACATTCCTTCTTGAAACATGTTTGGTACAGAATCCCACAAATTCTTGGTGTGTGGATTCAGGTTTTACTAATTATATCTCCAAATCCTTGCAAGGGTTTTAGGAGACCGAAAAGTTGAATGAAGGGGGAATGTTTCTTACCTTGAATGATGGGAGCAAGATTCCAGTTGTAGCTATTGGAGTGTTTAATTTATGTTTTGAATCTAGAGTTTTAATATTGGAAGATTGTTTGTATGTACCTAATGTTCGTAGGAATTTAATTTCTGCAACTTATTTAGGTAAACATGGATATTATGTTATCCTAAAAGACAATGTTGTAATAAAGAATGATAAAGTGTCTATCTATTCTGGCAATATTATGGATGGTCTTTACATTTTAACTCCTGATAAGCATGAATTATATAATTCTGAATTAGATCATAACTCTCATGTAAAATCATTAAAGAGAAAGTTTCCTTCTACTAATGAAGCATATCTTTGGCACTTGCGTTTGGGTCATATTAATCCAAACAGAATTCAAAGACTGATCAAAGATAGACTCTTAGAGCCATTGGACTTTGATGAATTTCCAGTTTGTGAATCTTGTTTGGAAGGTAAAATGACCAAACGACCTTTTAATGCAAAAGGTAGAAGAGACTAAGAGTTGCTTGAATTAGTTCATACGGATGTATGTGGTCCTATGTCAACCCAAGCAAAAAGAGGTTATGAGTACTTCATTACTTTTATCGATGATTACTCAAGATATGGTTATGTGTACCTAATGAGACGGAAGTCCAAAACCTTTGAAAAGTTCAAAGAGTTTAGGGCTGAAGTTGAGAATCAATTAGGTAAACACATAAAGGCCGTTCTATCTGATTGTGGTGGCGAATACCTTCTTGGGTATTTCAAGGATTACTTAACTCAAAATGGGATTGTATCCCAATTGACTGCACCTGAAACTCCCCAACAGAATGGTGTAGCAGAAAGAAGGAATATGACTCTTTTGGAAATGATTAGGTCCATGATGAGTTACTCAACTTTACTAATTTCTTTTTAGGGATATGCACTAAAAACTGCTATGCATATTTTGAATTTAGTTCCATCAAAATCTGTTCCCAACATACCTAAGAAATTGTGGAGTGGGCGTAAGCCTAGTATGAAATATCTCCACATTTGGGGATGTTCAGCACATGTGTTGAAAAGAAAGTCTAATAAGTTGGAAGCCAAAACTGAAGTATGCATGTTTTTAGGGTATTCAAAGGAAACAAAGGGTTATTTATTCTATAATCATAAAGATAACAAAGTGTTTGTTAGCACACATGCCAAATCTTTGGAGGATGATTATGTGAATAATTTAGGTCCTAGAAATAAAGTTGTTTTGGTTGAAATGAATGAACCTGTAAATGAATAACCAATGGATGAAACTAGGGATGATGTGGTCGTATTAGATACACCACAAGATGTTACTCATAAGATGACTAGTACACAGGTGCCTCGTCGTAGTAGGTGAATTGTTTGGCCTCCTATAAGATTTATAGGTTTGGGAGAAACTTATGAAGCTATCTCAAAAGAGGCTGAATCAGATCCCTACACTTATGAAGAGGCAATGAATGATATAGATGCACATCATTGGGTCAAAGCTATGAAATCTGAATTGGATTCTATGAATTCCTATCAAGTTTGGGATCTTGTAACGGCACCTAACGGCATTAAACCTGTTGGTTGCAAATGGGTTTACAAGAGGAAGAAAGAGATAGATGGAAAAGTTGAAACCTTTAAAGCAAGACTAGTGGCGAAATGGTATACACAAAAAGAACGCATTGACTATGATGAAACCTTTTCACCAATAACCATGCTTAAATCTATCAGAATTCTCTTATCCATTGCTGCTCATTATGATTATGAGATTTGGTAAATAGATGTTAAGACTGCATTTCTTAATGGCAATCTTGAAGAAGAAATCTATATGATGCAACCGGAAGGTTTCATAGCAAAGAACCAAGAGCATATGGTATGCAAGTTGAAAAGGTCCATTTATGGACTTAAGCAAGCATCTAGGTCATGGAACATCAGATTTGATCAAGCAATTAAATCATTTGGTTTTGAACAAAATCTTGATGAATCATATGTGTACAAAAGACATTGAGATAAAATAGTAATGTTCCTAGTGCTTTATGTTGATGACATTCAACTCATTGGAAATGATGTAGGAATAATGTCATCAATAAAAGTTTGGTTGTCAAACCAATTTGATATGAAGGACTTAGGTGAAGCTAACTTTATTTTAGGGATCAAGCTTTGGTGAGATCGCAAGAATAAGATGTTAGGCTTGTCACAAAAAAGATATATAGATAAGTTTCTAGAATGGTTTAGCATGCAAAACTCCAAGAAGGGATTACTCCCTTTCAGACATGGAGTTCCTCTGTCTGATGACCAAAGGCCTAAGACTCAAGAGGAAGAAAATATGATGAGACAAGTTCTTTATGCTTCTGTAGTAAGAAGTCTCATGTATGTCATGTGTTTGTTTTTAGACCCCTTAAAACACAATTGGATTAGCATAGTTTATTAGCCAAGTTATTACTTAGTCTAAATTTCAAATCTAAGTTATCACAATCAGACAATCATATCATGCATAGCAGTGGAAAAATAAATAACACAATGATATGATGACCTAGGAAAACCAAACCGGTAAAAAACTTGGGGAGGATTTAATCTAGCTATCCTTAAGGTAAACCTGAATCCACTATGAAAGAATCGAAATTTTTACAATAAGACTTAGACCACTAACATCCTATTGCTACCCACCAGTAGAAAACTTACTAACACGACCACATGCAAGCTCTAAGACCACAGACTCCTTCTTTCATTGGCCTTTGCAACAGCACAAGCTCACCTGCTTGTGACTTTGAGACTCCACTCAAAGGTTTTGGATCTCCTTAAATGTTGATCTTGTATGCAACAACTTCTACAACATCGGATCTTGAGATTCTTCAAGGAATAACACCGGTAGAAGACTTGAGAGAGCTTTTGGGTACAAAACCCTAGATCGACAAAAGAGGCACAAGATGCACTCTAATCTCTCTAAAAAAAACTTTGAAAACCCTACCTAGGGTTAGCTTATGATGTCCTTTAAATACTGGAAAAAACGGCTCGTGATTTGGGCTTCAAACGGATAAGTTATGGCCTTTTTACGTTTGCTGATTTTGCTGATATGTGACTTTCGATTTATTGAGTATCAATCGAACGAAACAGATTGTAACTCATTTTTTTTTTTCATCCCGATCATGAGTTTTTTTTCTTGGGCTTTAATGTAGACCATTCTAAACTAATGAGACTTAGTTTTTGTCATGGTTTGTCAACATTACAAACTCCAAACCTAAGAACCCCAGTCAGTTGGACAATTACTGTAGGAGTGTCTGCTGGCACAAAATGTGTGGGCACTCTGTTGTGGTGGACTCCAAAAATGACAAAACAACCTCTATGATTTATTCCTGTTTCGGACCTTGCTTGACAGATTATAAAAAACTGACTTGGATAGGTGGGTAGTGACATTGTGGGCAATTTGGAACTGTAGAGAATATATTTTTCTTAAGAGATATGATGGATAATCAGTGTGCAAATATTTTCTTTACTCATGCAACTATTTATGGGTCACATAGTGTCATGTTTGCATTTTATTGAAAGAGAGAATATTTTTTCTTCATATGTATCCTCACCTTAGTTTTTAACTTTGGTTTGTGTGTTTTTAACTTTGGTCCTGTTGGTGAGGATGTTCCTGATCTTGCTGGTGCTGCTGTTCCCCACCCCTTTATTTTTCCCCAAAACTATTTTTCCCACAACTTGTTTTGTTTTTCCTATTTTTATAGGGGGAGAAAAGTTTTTTTTAACCTGTGTTGTTCATAGGGGGAGCTGTCTCTATTTTCTATAGAGTTGAATTGTTTTGTGTTCCCCTTGATTCTCTATTTTCTCTTATCCTTTATTGCGTATGTTGACTGTTTACTCTTTGTATGAGTTGTCTTTGTCAATACGTGACAAAAAGGGGGAGAAATTATTGATTTATGGGAATCATGTTTGTCTTGTTTAGGGGGAGTTGAAATTATTTTTTGAAAGGGGAGAATATAAATAAAAACCTTTTGTTGTATCTAACTTAGGGGGAAAGTTAGTTTACTTATGTTTTTATTTATGTTTCTTGTTTCACTTCTTATTGATTTATACTTATGAGTTCTTCATTGGTATATATCTTTATTTTGTGCTATGTGAAATCAAGAATTTATTTTTGTTTACTTGTATTTTCCACACATGCGTTTATGCATTTTGTTTAGTGTTTCAGGAAATATACAGGTTGATTCAATTGAGCTGCTGTCTACACTTGCAACTGATGGATAGTAGTTAGGATTGATGGATAGTAGTTAGGATTTCGCAAAAGGCAAGTTGTGAACTAGTTTCATCATCTCCAAAGGTGGTATTGCCAAGGAAGGGGAGTTCATAGGTATGCAAGGTCTGGGCATGGGTATCTGGTTGGTCCTGTTGACTTAGGGGATTATCCGTCTTAGTAAGAGACGGACTTATATTGCTAAAGCATTGTAGTGGATGTGCCTTTTGTTTATGATAACTTTTTTTTTCCCTTCTATGGTTTGTACACCGGTATGGTGTTTGTCAGGTTCTAAGGTCTTAGGATTTTATGTATTTAGAACTCTAATTTGTAATGTTGGCAAACCATGATCAAAACAATGTATTTAGTCTTGTTTAGGCTTGCTCAAAGTTGATTAATTATTGTAAATTTGGAATCGAGTGGCTGCAGAAGTATTTGTAACTTTCGGCCTGGCTCGATTGATCGAAAATTAGACTCGATCGATCGAAAGTCGGCCAGAACGTTTTTCTGTAGAATTCCAACTCAGCCCAAACTCTATTTAAACATCTTGGGGTTCAAGTAAAACTCTTATATATATAAGGGAAACCCTAGAACGTTTTTGAGACTTTAGTAGAGAGAGATTAGAGTGCCTCTTGTGCCTCCTTTTATTTTTAGGGTTTTGTACCCAAACCTCTCTAAGTCTTTGTTGCTCATATTTGCTGTTTATGTGAATCTCTTGTGAGGTCTTTGAGGAGCTTTCCTTCACATAAACTTAGGGTTTTCAAGGTAGAGATTATTTCAACATCTTGATGATCAACAAGGTTGTGAACGTTTTTCTGTAGAATTCCAACTCAGCCCAAACTCTATTTAAACATCTTGGGGTTCAAGTAAAACTCTTATATATATAAGGGAAACCCTAGAACGTTTTTGAGACTTTAGTAGAGAGAGATTAGAGTGCCTCTTGTGCCTCCTTTTATTTTTAGGGTTTTGTACCCAAACCTCTCTAAGTCTTTGTTGCTCATATTTGCTGTTTATGTGAATCTCTTGTGAGGTCTTTGAGGAGCTTTCCTTCACATAAACTTAGGGTTTTCAAGGTAGAGATTATTTCAACATCTTGATGATCAACAAGGTTGCTGCCATTGAAGCTTAAAGAATATCAAGGGCCTTATGTGGCAATTAATGATACAAGAACTTAATAACATGACGAGTAAAAATTTTACGTCTAAGAAAGTTTTCCAAAAGCACAATAGGCTCCGACAAAAATAACGCAAGTGGAGTTAGCTGCTGAAGCGCACGGGCTTGGGTTGGGATGAGACCACCCAAACAGTTACTGGTCTGGATGAGGTTTGGGCACATGTGGTGGCGGTATGTTAATGCATTTCACATTCCCTTGTTAATTGTCTATGCATTGCCATTCTTGTGATTATTAAGGAGAAGGGGGGAAGGGTACATTTTCAATGAAAGTTGTTAATTGTTTGTGTAAAATAATCTACAAGCGCACAGAATCGTAACAAGTAGTAAAGTGTTTTTAGAAAACGAATGTCGAACCCATAGGGATTAACTATGTTATTGAATACTGAAATTCACCAAATTAATTACTATTTGGAAAATTGAAAATAAATGGAATGTTCTACTATTTGAATTAAATTAAACTATTTAATAAAAATAAATCTACGAATAAAAAAAAAATTAACATAGCGCAAAAATCTAAAAGTGTAAAAATATGATAAGAATGGATCTAGAGCGGTTGATTTCACCTAACAAATCCCACACAATTTATTCTTCCTAATTATTAAATTCTAATAATCTCCTGTTGGTGATTAAAAATTCCTTATGTATTCAATATCTTCTCTCGAATAATATCAAAAATATCTTCAACTAACAATTCCATATCTCTATGCGAATTTAATTAATTGGAGACTCATTACGTACTTTGAATTTTCTGAAAAATCACACTAGTCGCGGTAAGCATCTCTACTTTCGCTCAACTAATGGTGTTTACTTCTAGAACTAAAATAACAAATCATCTCTCGATCTCATTGTAATTCAATTGATCAAACAATAATTCGTAAAAAATAGTAAGCATTAAGAATAAGAATTAAACACTCAATCAAGGAAATATTAAAAATAAAATAACTCAGAATATAAATTGTGTGTTCATTACTAGACTACATCAACGCTCTAGAAAATAAAATTTAGTTCATAATAAAATTGAAAAGAAAACAAATAAAACTTATGTTTTTCATCTGAATTGGTTGATCAGCATGAAGCTCTCGCCTTTGTCCTCAGATCTTCCTCTTCAAAAAGACTCCCAAAAAAAAATACTTCAATGTGGCCCCCCTGAATTTTGCCCTAAAAAGCCTTTAAATAGGTAAATGAATCCTATTACAAGTTGAATTTCCGTTTGAAGAAAATTCCAGATTTTTAGGCTTCACTTAACCGACTATTTTGGCCCATTTAACTTCATAATTCGGGCTTTTGTAAACTACAAAGTTGTAGCCCTTTAAGTTAACTTTCCAGCCCAACTTGAATCATCTCGATTGGACATCTGAGCCCAAAGTTATGCTGAAAATACTAACTGATGTGCAGGCTGGAATCCTAATCCGAATTGGACTTGGATTTGGTGCAAAATTCCTTTGATTCCTTGCTCTTCTCATTCCTTCAAAGCACAACTAAATAGATAAATATAAATAAAAATCAAATAAAATCAAAACAAATAAAGGAAAACTAACAATTTTAATAAATAAGAGGATAATAAAAATCATGTAAAAATTACACTTATCATTAACAAAACTGAGATTGCCATTTGAATAAATTTTTGCGCAGTAACGCTTTTTTCCAATATCTTATTCTTTATTACATTACAATATTTATTGTTAGGAATGATTTAATAAATGAATTAGACCGAGTCAATCGATCCATATTTTTTATACTATGTTTGTAATGGATACTTTTCTTTTATAACATGATTATATTTTCATCTTTACACTATGGTGGCATATTCTACTTCATTTATTACATTACAATATTTATTGTTAGGAATGATTTAATAAATGAATTAGACCAAATCAATCGATCCATATTTTTTATACTATGTTTGTAATGGATACGTTTCTTTTATAACGTGATTATATTTTCATCTTTACACTATGATGCCATATTCTACTTAATTTATTACATTACAATATTTATTGTTAGGAATGATTTAATAAATGAATTAGGCCAAATCAATTGATCCATATTTTTTTTATGTTTGTAATGGATACGTTTCTTTTATAACGTGATTATATTTTCATCTTTACACAATGTTGCCATATTCTACTTCATTTATTACATTACAATATTTATTGTTAGGAATGATTTAATAAATGAATTAGACCAAATCAATGGATCCATAGTTTTTATACTATGTTTGTAATGGATATGTTTCTTTTATAACGTGATTATATTTTCATCTTTACACAATGTTGCCATATTCTACTTGATGCCCAAGAGAGTGTACCTTGAAGCGGTGAAATTCAAAACCGAAGATTAGAAGTTATTGAGAAGACTTTCAATCCTCACTCCAATTCCACTTGATGCCCAAGAAGTGTGGTCTCTCAATCAGTTATATGTGTATGTTCTAGAGATAATCAAATAGTGTCCAACACTCACCTACATACCAATTCACATTCTTACAAATTTTGTATCTTTCTCTCCATATGACTGATTATTTAATTGGGCTAGTCTTTTGGGCCTTTCCAATTGGGCTTTAGTATATGGCTTGGAGTGGGACCAAAAGGGAACAAATAAGACACTAGCTCCAATGGGCCTTGGACTTTTCTATCAAATCTTGACAAGTCCAAAGTTACCATTAATTATATTTAATACCACTATATATATATAATTGCACTCTATGCCTTATTAATAAATTATATCCCAAGACTTTATTGTACATGCAACCCCTTCATAAAATATTCATAGTAATACAAAGTCATGAATATAGACTACCACTTTGTAAATTAATACATCTTAATCCTTGAGTACCCGTTTTAATCCTTTGAGTTATTCATCATATATTTATTAAATCCAATTTCATAAATATACACTTTAGTAACTATTTACTAAAGTAGTTAGGCCTAACATTCTGAACAACAAACCCATTAAACTTATCTCGAGGGAATATTTTATATCTCCGTTAAGAGACTATGAATTCCATCTTGAGAATATATGTTCCATCAACACTAAATGTGGCTGCCCAACATATTGAGGTTTTGACCGTTACTTTGGATCTCACTCCTAATATATCAAAGCAACCTACACTTCATGATCATGTTCATTATTCTCTCAAGATTAAGAGTTTATGTGAATAAAAGTCATGAACAAGCATATAATCTCTCTTTCTCTTAAGATACTTGAGAATATGCTTTACAGGTTGCCAATGTTTTGGTTCTGGATTTGATTGATATTAGCTGACCATTCCAACTGAATAACATATATCTAGTCTAGTACAAAGCATGTCATACATGAGACTTCCTACCGTAGAAGCATAAGGAACATGTCTCATCATATTTTCTTCCTCTTGAGCCTTAGGCCTTTGGTCATTAGACAGAGGAACTTCATGTTTGAAAGGAAGTAATCATTTCTTGGAGTTTTGCATGCTAAACCGTTCTAGAACCTTATCTATATATCTAGCTTGTGATAAGCCTAACATCGTATTCTTGCTATCTCGCCAAAGCTTGATCCTTAGAATAAAGTTAGCCTCACCCAAGTCCTTCATATCAAATTGGCTTGACAACCAAACCTTTACCGATGACATTACCCCTACATCATTCCCAATGAGTAGAATATCATCAACATAAAGCACTAGAAACATTACTACTTTATCTCGATGTCTTTTGTACACACATGGTTCATCAAGATTTTGTTCAAAACCAAATGACTTGATTGCTTGATCACATATGGTGCTCCATGACCTAGATGCTTGTTTAAGTCCATAAATGGACTTTTCAACTTACATACCATATGCTCTTGGTTCTTTGCTATGAAACCTTCCGATTGCATCATATAGATTTCCTTTTCAAGATTGCCATTTAGAAAAGCAGTCTTGACATCCATTTGCCAAATCTTATAATCATAATAAGCAGCAATGGATAAGAGAATTCTAATAGATTTAAGCATTGCTACTGGTGAAAAGGTTTCTTCATAATCAATGCCTTTTTTTTTTGTATACTCTTTCGCCACTAGCCTTGCTTTAAAGGTTTCAACCTTTCCATATATCCCTTTCTTCCTCTTGTAAACCAATTTGCAACCAACATGTTTAATGCCATTAGGCGCCTTTACAAGACCCCAAAATTGATTGGAATACATTGAATCTAATTCAGATTTCATAACTTGGACCCAATGATGTGCGTCTATATCATTCATTGCCTCTTCATTAGTGTAGGGATCCAATTCAGCCTCTTCTGAGATAGCTTCATAATTTTCTTCCAAACCTATAAAATCTTGTAGGAGGCCGAACAATTCTCCCACTACAACGAGGCAACTATGTACTAGTCATCTCATGAGTAGTGTCTTGTGGTGTATCCAATACAACCACATCATCCCTAGTTTGATCTATTGGTTGTTCATTTACAGGTTCATTCATTTCAGCCAACACAACTCTACTTCTAGGAGTATAATCATTCATATAGTCATTTTCCAAGAATTTGGCATTTGTGCTAGCAAATACTTTATTCTCTTTATGACTATAGAATAAACCTCCAACAATTCCTTTTGGATACCCTACAAAGAATACCACTTCTGTTTTAGACTGTAACTTGTCAGACTTTCCTTTCAACATATGTGCTGGACAACCCCAAATATGGATATGTCTCATAGTAGGCTTATGCCCATTCCACAACTCTACAAGTGTTTTATGAACAGACTTCGAAGGTACTAAATTTAGAAGATACATTGTAGTATTTAAGGCATATCCCTAAAAGGAAATTGGTAGAGTCGAATAACTTAACATGGACCTAACCATATTTATAAGAGTACTATTCCTTCTTTCTGCTACACCATTTTGTTGTGGAGTTCCAGGTGCAGTCAATTGGGATACAATCCCATTTTTAGTTAAGTAATCCTTAAAATCCCCAAGAAGGTATTCGCCACCACAATCAGATTGAATGGCCTTTATGCGTTTACCCAATTGATTCTCAACTTCAACCCTAAACTCTTTGATCTTTTCAAAGGCTTCAGACTTCTGTTTCATTAGGTACACATAACCAAATCTAGAGTAATCATCAGTAAAAGTAATGTAATATTCATAGCCACCTCTTGCTTGGATTGACATAGGACCACACACATCTGAATGTGCTAGTTCTAGCACATCTTGGGCTCTTCTACCTTTTGCATTAAAAGATCGTTTGGTCATTTTGCCTTCCAAACAAGATTCACAAACTGGAAAATCATCAAAATCTAATGGCTCTAAGAGACCATCTTTGATTAGTCTTTGAATTCTATTTGAATTAATATGACCCAAACGCAAGTGCCAAAGATATGCATCACTAGTAGAAGGAAACTTTTTCTTTAATGACTTCACATATGAGCTATTATCTAATTTAGAATTATATAATTCATGCTTATCAAGAGTTAAAATATAAAGACCATCCACAATATTGCCAGAACAGATAAACACTTTACTCTTTTTTATTACAACATTGTATTTAAGGATAACACAATATCCATGTTTACCTAAATAAGTTGCCAAAATTAAATTCCTACGAACATTAGGTACATATAGATAGTCTTCCAATATTAAAACCCTAGATTCAAAGCATAAATTAAACACTCCAACAGCTACAACTGGAATCCTACTCCCATCAGCCAAAGTAAGAAACGATTCCCTTTCATTAAGCTTTCTAGTCTCCTGGAACCCATGCAAAGAATTGCAAATATGATTAGTACAACCTGAATCCACACACCAGGAATTTGTGGGATTCTACACTAAACATATTTCAAGAAGGAATGAACTTTTCATACCTTTATTCTTGGCAACCTTAAATATTGGACAATTCCTCTTCCAATGTCCTTTCTCACCACAATGGAAACATTTTTCTTTGATCTTCTTTCCTTTGTCGGCAACCTCTAAGGCAATTTTTTTACCATCTTGCTTGGTGAAGTCCTTTTTCCTCTTCTTCTTACCCTTGCCTTTCGACTTAGGTTGAGAAGTAGAAGCTTCAGCCATATTAGCATCAACACTAGAAGTACCAAGAATGCCTTCCGCCACTACCAATTCATTCATTAATTTAGATAAAAAATAAATCTTTTTATTCATATTTTAATTAAATCTGAATTCCTTGAATGATTCCAATAGTGACAGGAGTATCATATCCACTTGGGATTCTCCATTAATATCGGCACCTAAAACCTCCAATGTATTCAGATTAGAGATCATTGTAAGACAATGCTCCCTCACTAAACCACCTTCAGCCATTTTGGTATTATAAATTTGCCTCATGGTTTCTTGCCTAGCAGAACGACCTTGCTCACCAAACATCTCCTTCAAATTGAACATTATGTCCGAAGCTAGTTCTACATCTTGCATTTGATCCTGTAAAACATTTGAGATAAATGCTAGGACGTAGCACTTGGTCATCTCATTAGATTTCTGCTGATGATCATATCGTTATTTTTCCTCAAGATGAGCATCTAATGAAGGAAAGCTAGGACATGGTTGAGTAAACACATACTTGTGCTTTTCAGCAGTAAGAACAATGTCCAAATTTCTTTTCCAGTCAACATAGTTGGATCCAGTTAGTTTATTTTGATTAAGAATAGTAACAAGTGGGCTAAAAGATGCCATGTTCAAATCTAAAAATAACAAACATGAATATTATAAGTAAACTAGACATTATCAATTTAGCATATAAACATATGGCATGAAACCTTAATAAAACCATAATATAATATATACAACGACAACCCAATCCCATATTCAATATCCCTCAGCATAAAGTGAATATAAAATTCTATGATTGATTGAGAACTATTTTCATTATTAATGCTATCATGATAACTCTTATCAAACACTAATAATATGCTATTATACATTTGGCCTCTAAATAATTATAGTAAGAACTCAGCATAGAGGATACTATAATATTTAGTCTAGTGTATACCACTGTCTAGATTCATGTGTAGCCACATTTCATCCCCTTAACAGGCTTATTTTGTAGTACCATGATACAAAACACCCTCCGCATGGAATGCAAAACTCGAGGCTAAGACAAGGTGTTTGATCAAACCACTATAAACCAAGAAATTCAATTCTGTAGTACTATCAAATAAATACTCTCCGCATGGAATGCTAAGCTCGAAGCAAAGACAAAGTACATATTTCACACTACTATGAACCAACAATGAAGGCCGTGTGATCCAACCCTTGTATCTCTCTCCCACTAGATGTTTTAAATTAAAGGTTTTTATTTTGTAAACATGTGTAAACCAATCACACATAGCCTTGCACTTTATACATTTGAAAACACTTAAAAAAAGTTCAAAATTCCTTTCAGTGGCATTTTCGTGAGAATCTCGCGACTAAGCTCTTCCCACGAAATGAAATAGTGAAAACACAAAATTCAAACAGAAACTTTTACGACCGTCTCGCGACAGTTTCGCGAGTAAAGCTTACCCACAAAAAGTTTTGTGCTTCAGAAGCATTTTTCATGACTATTTTCGCGAGAAGCTAACCCACAAAAAACTCGTGTTTTCAGTTTTTAAAGGGAAGATCTGAACAGTTTTCAACGGTTTTCCAAGAATAAAGAAACACCACATGAACATGATAAATAGAATTTGATGTCAAAACTTAATTTCATTGATGCTATAGCCTTAAAGTTCAATTTAACATACTTAAATTCAAATTTAAACAACATCATAGCATCAATTTCAGTTTTCATCAAACCATAGTATCAACAACCATGCAAAAAATTAAATATACATGTAATCCTCTAACATAATGAAACTAATGTCTCTAATTCCAAAACTCACAAAACATGTTATACATATTGGAAATTGAAGACCACTCTGATACCATTTGATGGAAATATAAGTGTACGCAGCAGAAAAATTAACGGATCTACTTCATTCACAATTGATAACATATGCTATGTAAGTTTCAGAATATAAGAATAAGAAAGTGTACCTTGAAGTGATGAATTTCAAAACCGAAGATCAGAAGTTCTTGAGAAGACTTTCAATCTTCACTCCAATTCCACTTGATGCCTAAGAAGTGTGGGCTCTCAATCAATTATATGTGTATGTTCTAGAGAGAATCAAAGAGTGTCCAACACTCACCTACATACCAATTCACATTCTTACAAATTCTATATCTTTCTCTCCATATAAATGATTATCTAATTGGGCTAGCCTTTTGGGCCTTTCCAATTGGGATTTAGTATGTGGCTTGGAGTGGGACCAAAAGGGAACAAATAAGACATTAGCTCCAATGGGCCTTGGGCATTTCTGTCAACTCTTGACAAGTCCAAAGTTACCACTATATAAATATAATTGCACTTTAGGCCTTATTAATAAATTATATCCCTAGACTTTATTGTACATACAACCCCTTCATAAAATATTCATAGTAATACAAAGTCATGAATATAGACTATCACTTTGTAAATTACAACATCTTAATCCTTGAGTACTTGGTTTAATCCTTTAAGTTATTCATCATATATTTATGAAATTCAATTTCATAAATATATACTTTAGTAACTATTTACTAAAGTAGTTAGGCCTAACATTCTGAATAACAAACCCATTAAACTTATCTCAAGGGAATATTTTATATCTCCATTAAGCGACTATGACTTTTATCTTAAGAATATATGTTCCATTAACACTAAATGTGGCTACCCAACATACTAAGGTTTTGACCGTTACTTTAGATCTCACTCTTGATATATCAAAGCAACCTATACTTCATGATCAGGTCCACTATTCTCTTAGGATTAAGAGTTCATATGAATAAAACTCGTGAGATTTATAATTCATTTGATAGTTGTTTGGAGAATAATAAGTCTCACAGCGGTCCAGTTCAATATTTCTTAACTCTTAACACATATCAACATATCAACTAGAAGTCACCACTTCCATGATCAAGACAAATCATCTTAGTTGATATATAATAGTCTTCGTAGATGAAATGCCCAATTTCATTACTGACTACGAACCAAAATTCTAAGTTTACAAAGAACTTGTGATTTATATCTTCTGTGACTTTTCACTTATAGTCTCCACTTCTATAGTCTCCACTTCCTTTGCATTCTACCTTTTTATTCATATTATAGTTAAGTTTGAATTCTTTGAATGATTATGGTAGTGACTGGAGTATCATATCCATTTGAGATTCTCCATCAATATCGGCACCTAAAACCTCCAATGTATTCAGATTAGAGATCATTTTAAGACAATGCTCTCTTACTAAACTACCTTTAGCCATTTTGGTGTTATAAATTTGCCTCATGGTTTCTTGCCTTGCAAAACGGCCTTGCTCACCAAACATCTCCTTTAGACTTAGCACAATGTCTGAAGTAAGTTCTACATCCTGCATTTGATGCTGTAGAATATTTGAGATAGATGCTAGGATGTAGCACTTGGCCATCGCATTAGATTTCAACCAATGATCATATCATTGTTTTTCCTTAGGAGGAACATCTAATGAAGGAAAGCTAGGACATGGTTGAGTAAGCACATATTTGTGCTCTTCAGCAGTAAGAAAAATGTCCAAATTTCTTTTCCAGTCAACATAGTTGGATCCAGTCAGTTTGTTTTGAATAAGAATAGTAACAAGTGGGCTAAATGATGCCATGAACCAATTTTAAAAATAATAAATATGAATATAATAAGTAAACTGGACATTATCAATTTAGCATAAAACATATTGTATGGAACCTTAACAAAACCATAACATAATATATGCAATGACAACCCAATCCCATATTCAATATCCCTCAGCATAGAGTGAACATTAAATACTATGATTGATTGAGAACTATTCTCATTATTAGTGCTATCATGATAACTCTTATCAAGCACTAATAATATGCTGTTTTACATTTATCCTCTAAGTAATAATAGTAAGAACTCAGCATAGAGGATACTATAATACTTAGTCTAGTGTATACCATTGTCTAGAATCATGTGTAGCCACATTTCATCCCTTTAACAGGCTTATTTTGTAGAACCATGATATAAAACACCCTCCGCATGGAATGCAAAGCTCAAGGCTAAGACAAGGTGTTTGATCAAACCACTATAAACTAGGAAATTCAATCCTGTAGGACCATGAAATAAATACTCTCTGCATGGAATGCTAAGCTCGAAGCAAAGACAAAGTATATATTTCACACTACTATGAACCAACAATGAAGGCCGTGAGATGCAATCCTTGTATCTCTCTCCCACTAGATGTTTTAAAAGAAAGGTTTTTAATTGTTTAATACATACATAAACTAATTACACATAGCCTTGCTCTTTATACATGTAATAAACAGGTGTCAGAATTTTTGACTACTCATTCTGGCGACTCGCCCAGTCACAAGACTCCAGTCGCGAGTTTTGGCTACTCGTTTTGGCGACTCGCTAGTCGCGAAAACGCCCAGAAAAAGCTGTTTTTTTGTTAACTATTTTTTATGTTTCCAATGAATAAAACACATTCTTAATGATAAAAAACAATGAGATTAAGATTAAAACTTGGATTTCATTGATGTTAAAGTGTTAAAATTAAATTTTACATGGTTAAAATCAAACTCAAACAACATCAAAATCAGTTTTAATCAAACAATAGTTTCAAAAACTATAATATGCAAAAAAATGACTGCAAAATTTTCACAACTATGAAAATAGTTTTCTTTAATTCTAAAACTCACTAAGCATATTATACAGATTCAAAAATGAAGACCGTTCTGATACCAATTGTTGGAAAATCACATGTTTGTATCGCATACAAAACATACGCAGCGGAAAATTAACGTATCTACTTCATTCGCAATTGATAACATGCACTATGTAAGTTTCAAAATATAGAATAAAAGAGTGTACATTGGTGTAGTGAATTTCAAAACCAAAGATTAGAAGTTCTTGGGAACACTTTCAATCTTCACTCCAATTCCACTAATACCCAAGATGTGTGGTTTCTCAATCAGTTATATGTGTATGTTCTAAAGAGAATGAGAAAGTGTCCAACACTCACATACATACCATTTCATGAACTTGTTGTGTATTCCAAAATTCTGTATGTTTCTCTCCTAATAACTGATTATCTAATTGGGCTAGCCTTTTAGGCCTTTCCAGTTGGGCTCTAGTAAGTGGCTTGGAGTGGGACCAAAAGGAAACAAATAAGACACTAGCTGCAATGGGTCTTGAGTTTTTCTATTAACTCTTGAGCTTTTCGGTTTGATCCTTTAAGTTATTCATCATATATTTATGAAATCCATTTTCATAAATATATACTTTAATAACTATTTACTAAATTAGTTAGGCTTAACATTCTGAATAACAAACTCATTAAACTTATCTCAAGGGAATATTTTGTATCTCCATTAAGAGATAATGAATTCCATCTTGAGAATATATGTTCCATCAATACTAACTGTGGCTGCCCAACATACTGAGGTTTTGACCATTACTTTAAATCTCACTCCTGATATATCAAAGCAACCTACACTTCATGATTAGGACCATTATTCTCTCAGGATTAAGAGTTCATGTAAATATAAGTCGTGAGATTTATTATTCAATTGATAATCATAAAGAGAATAATAAATCTCATAGCGGTCCAGTTCAATATGTCTTAACTCTTAAAACATATCAACATATCAACTAGAAGTCACCACTTCCATGATTTTGACAAATCATCTTAGTTGACATGTTGTAGTCTTCACAGATGAAATGCCCAATTTCATCACCGACTACGAACTAAAATTCTGAGTTTACAAAGAACTTGTGATTTATATGTTTTGTGACTTTTCACATAAATCATATACTATATATCTCATGGACTATATGATAATGTCTGAATATTCATGTTACCATTGTTTTAGACAATAATAAAACAACTTTATTAATTACAATATTAAGTCATACATCATGTCATACGTAATGTCATACATAATATCATACATAGTATGATACAATAGGATTTAAGGGCACTAATCCCAACAAAGGGAGAGGTATAGTAGTAAGAAGGGCAAGTCCAATGGCACCTCTGAAGGATTTACTCAGTCCGTAGCTGAAGGTGATCCTTGTTCTCTAGGGAAAGCTATTGTGGTGCTTAATCAGTATAAGGACCTAGGGAACAAGGCATATGTCAAAATCTCAAAGGCTCTTTAGCAAAAGGATAATAGGTTGGTGTTTGTGGGCATGCCGGAGCATAAGAGGAAGGCATGGATGGAAGATATTGTTAACCCGCAGGATTAAGTCATGTTACTTTATTTATTATGTAGTAGTCGTAGTATATGTATTTCTCTTTCTAGTTGCAGACATTATAGCACTGTGGTGGTGTAGTGTGTGGTCTTTTATTATGTTCTAAACTATGGATTATAGTGGGTTTTCTTTTTTATTTTCTTAGCTTCACTGTGATGCTATATTGAATTGGTTGCAGTTTTTATTTATTCTAGACATAATAGGATGCTACGTTGAACAACTTGCGGTTTTTATATTGTTAGATATAATGGGATGCTATGTTGAATGGGTGGCATTTTTATTTTTATTTTTGAATATGACACTCTGTTGAATAGTTTGATGTTTTTTTTTTGGAATTTGGAATTTGGATATAATGACATGCTATGTTGAACAGGTTGCATTCTTTTTTATAGTGTTTTAGTAGGATGCTATGTTGAATAATTTGATGTGATTATTGGGAAGTGTTATGAGGATTTCCCGTATGCATGGTTAAATAATATAAATGACACACAAAATGATGTGAACTTTGTTGAGTTGAGTTATTTCTGTTTTGCTTAATGCATACATCACATACTTTAAGAGTGTGTTATTGCAATGTGTAGGTGACAATGGCGTCAGGGGCTGAATGGTTAGATGTGTTCCTGCATTATTACTTTGACAATTCATACTTCGACGACGTTAATGTGGATGCTCCCTCTGGATTTATTGACAAAGAGAACTCAGATTCAGAGTGTGATAGTGAAGATGAAGCAGAGTTTGATTTTGTGAATCCTATAGTCGGGGAGATGTTTGCCTATATGCAATGACATTATGATAAATAGCCCATACATAAAAGTGTTCTGACGGGGAATGGATACATGGAAGAACTAGAAGAAGGCAATCTTAAGAAGTGTTTTGACCTGTTTTGCATGACACGCCAATTGCTGCTACATTTAGTGGATGAATTGCGTGGCTATGGTTATTTAAGAGATAGGCAGGATGATGTAGCTTGCACGCAGGTGGTAGCCATGTTTTTGTACATAATTGGCCACAGCACTTGAATGAGATGTGTTGCAGACAAGTTTCAAAACTCAACTAAAACGATCTCGCGCCACTTCCATAGGGTGTTGTAGGCTATTTGCTCATATGTGAAACACCTGATTAAAATGGATCCAAATGTAGATGGCCTCTCCGAACATCTTCAAGTGAACAAGTACTGGCCATGGTTCGAGGCAATATTATTCCCTTACTTAGTACTGAGTTAGGTCCAAACTTAATTCTCTATGTAGATGATATTGTTAATGTGTCTTATTTTATTATGTTTTACTATTTTCCATGTGTAGAAATGTGTTGGGGCAATTGATGGCACCCACGTCAGTGCTCGGTCCCCTTCAAACGAGATGCAAGCGTACACGAGCCACAAGTCTACTGAAACCACAAATGTATTGTGTGGGTGTAACATGGACCTGCAGTTCACTTATGTTCATGCTAGGTAGGAGGGCAGTGCTAATGACTCGCGAGTGTTGGATAAAGTGATTAGTGACCCAAAGCATGGATTCCCATGGCCACCAACAGGTATCATAATTGCATTTGTGTTTGAGTAAATTATTTGTACTAGTTATGATTATTGTTATGAATACCACAACGTTTATTGTTGGTCACGTATAGGGTCATACTACTTTGTGGATTCGGGCTTCCCTATTGGCACTAGTTTCCTTCCACCGCACAAGTCAACTAGGTACCATGCTCAAGAGTTCCATTCAAGCAATAGACAACCATCAACAAAGAAAGAGTTGTACAACTATAGGCACTCCTCGTTGCAGATGGTTATTGAGCGATTGCGGATGGTTATTAAGCGATCATTTGGAGTGCTGAAGGCTCATTTCCCTATTATCAATTTAATGCCAAACTTCAAGCGTAGTAGGCAGCATTATGTGATTGTTGCATGTTGTGCTCTTCATAATTTCATATGCATGAATAGCCAGGGTGATGAACTCTTTCGCACTTGGGCACTGACACGGGTTGAAGGAACTTCCAGCAGTGGCCTCCCCAGCCATAACACCGAAGTATCTAGTAGTACTGCAACCCAAAGGCATGTACTAGAAATGTCAGAGGCAGCGAAAAGACTAATGGCCCAGTTTAGGGATGACATCATTGATGCTATGTGGGCTGATTACGTGGCCTGCCGGTATTGATTGACCACATTTTTATGTTGTATGGAATTTATCTTAGGTAATATTGTATGGTATTTATCATAGGAAATGTTGCAGCATTAGTTCAACTATTTTGAAACCTTCACTCATAGAAGGATTATGTTGTATGGAATTTATCTTAGGTAATGTTGTATGGAATTTATCATATGAAATGTTGTAGCGTTAGTTCAACTATTTCAAAACCTTCACTCATAGGAGGATTATGTTGTATGGAATTTATCATATGAAATGTTGCATCATTACTTATTTTCATTTTGGAACCTACATATTAGGGAGGACTATATTGGACTGAAGTTAGGTACAGAAATGTTGCACCATTTCTTCAAATATAAATGAAGCCTAAATGTAAAGGAGGATTATGTTGTACGGCATTTATCTGTGGAATATCGCCCTAAGTCATTTAATAGATTTTGGAACCTAACATTTAGGTTGGTGCACCAGATTATATAAACGATTCAGACAATGAATAGAAGTTCTATCCTTACAAAACACCTGAATATGTACCAACAAACACAACAACAAAATGAAGCATTGCAAGTTGCATCTACAAAAAACATGTCCAGCAACAAATAATAGGGCTTTCATATGTTTGCTGATATAAATATACAAAGGCTCGTGGTAGGCACATTTGCCTTTGTCCATTGCCCCCAAACATGGGCATAACAACAAAATATAACCCAATCATAACCCAAGTCGTAATAAAAGCAATCCTAAACTTGTGCACTTTCTCCTCAGCATTTCGGACTGCAACTCTATAATTCTTAGCTCTGCACTTGGCTAAGTGTTCCTGCTCTAATTCTTCTGTTTCCATTCGTCATGCATTGTCCCTCTCATTTTTGGCGCCTTCTACCTCGGCTGCCAGTCTCGACCACCTTTCCCGTACAATTGGGGTTGTTGCACGTTTGCGAAGGCATGTGTCCTTGTCCAACCACCTAAAGAACTTACAAGCCTGATAGGAGTCATGCGATAAAATTCATACCATATAATTGACGGAGAAATTAGATAGATAAAGAAGTTCACATACAAATAACATGGACAAGAGCAAATAATTTTGATACAGACTGGCGACCAGTGTTGACATCCATAAAACCTCCTTTCGAAATTATGGAGGGATAAAGACGTCCTAATCACACAACGGTCCATGTCGCACATATGCTGAGTAGACGTGGAGATATAACTATTTGCGGAGGACATTGTTTCGATTGCCCTAACACAAATGACATAAATATCAACATCACTTCAAGTAAAAGTAATTTGTAAGATCATAGAGAGTTTAGAGTCATTTCAATGTTGTATTTGCCTTCTTAATATTGTTGAATTAACCATGGCAAACAATCATTCCCGGTTCCAACAAGCGAACAAGAGAAATCAAAGTAAAGCAAGCCTGAATGTATTAGCAACATACATCAATACTGCAAGAGAATAATTTGCATATTTTCAAACTGTTAGGTTCTAAGGAATTAGGCATTAATGTATTAGAACTTCAATTTGTATTTTGTTGGCAAACCATGATCAAAACATTTAGTCTAGGTTTAGGCTTGCTCAAAGTATGCTTATTTATAAAATTGGAATCGAGTGATTGCAGAATTTATTGGACTAAATCTGCAAGGCTCAATCGATTGAAAATTAGACTTAATCGATCGAACCATGTGCAGATTTATTTTTTTGCAGAATTCCAGTTCAGCCTAAACTCTACTTAAACGTATTGGGTTTCATGTAAAACACTCCTATATATAAGGGAAACCCTAAAACGTTTTTAAAAGATTTTTTTTAGAGAGATTAGAGTGCATCTTGTGCCTCTTTTATAGATCTAGGGTTTTGTACCCAAAAGCTCTCTAAGGTTGCCCTGCTTGCTGTGTGTGTGAATCTCTTGTGAGATCTGAGAGGTGGTTGCCTTCACACGTGCTTAGGATTATCAAGAAGGAGATTCCATTGAGAGCTTGATGATCATTCAGTTGCTGCACTAAAGAGCTTAAAGATGCACAAGTGGGTGTGCTTGTACTTGCTGGAAAATCCAAGAAAGAAGGAGTCTGTGGTCTCAGAGCTTGCACGTGGTCGTGTTAGTAAATTTTCTACTGGTGGATAGCAATAGGATGTTAGTGGTCTAAGTTGCTATTGTAAAACTTCGATTCTTTCATTTGTGGATTCAGTTTTACCTTGAGAATAGCTAGGTTAAATCCTCCCCAGGTTTTTTACCGGTTTGGTTTTCCTGGGTCATCATATCTTTGTGTTCTTTATATTCCGCACTTTACATTGATATGATTATATGATTGTGTTAACCTAGATTTGATAATTTGACTAAGTTAATCACTTGGGTAATTAACTAGGTTAATCTGGTTGTGTTTAAAGGGCCTAAAAACAAACACAAACAATTAAGCCAACAGCACGAAAATTTATATGGGAGAAATCTCAAGCCCCCTCATTCTATGTAAACATACCACTATTACCAACTTTGTCCAATTAAAGAACAAAATGACCAAAAATCTTTGACTACAACACTCCCTAGCAAAGATCACATCACTTATTATGAAAAACAAAATATGAATATTACTATGCATATGCTAGTTATGGGCAACAATGAAAAATATGAATACACTAACAGTTGTGCTTATACAATATAGTACCTTATTTGAGATTAGAAAGTATAACCTATGTCGCAAGGCCCAAGTATTGATTTAAAATAGAACACCTCCAATTTATTATACTCTAGGAATTCAGGTGAAAGCCTTAACCCTCCAAATATAAATTCTTGAACATAATCTTACCATGTGATTAAAACAGGAATGAAATATGAAAAGCTGTATCCATATTATGTTTGAAAATTCAATGCATTCATCTAATAAAGGCAGCAGAAATTCCAAATATATTCATTTTTGAAAACTAAAAGGTGAACATACGCAATTCTTTAGTGAGATGGCTTTACTATGTGTCCATGTCCTACATATATTTAGTACGAGTTACAAACTAAAATTTAAAAAACTTAGGGGAAAAAAAAAGAAAGAAATGAAACTGAAGATGATCGACAATTTCATTCCCTTATCATCTCCATTATTCATTCCATATTTTTAGATCTTCACCCAACCTTTAATTTGGGTTTAAGTTGTCAGAGACATCTCCATTACTTCCAAAGCTCCAACTCCTAGATGTTTCTAAGTTCTAACAATATCTGATCTGATCATATGAATTAACTTTTTTTATACTCCCCTTAAAAAAGGAAGTTTGAACAAATCTGAATAATGCTGTTTAGAAAGAAAGTAGGCTAGTGTACATTTTCCTTTTCTTAAACAATCACTGAAAATTATAACATTTCTTTCCTAAAATTACAAAACTTAAATGGGGATGGCAGATTTGAGGAAAATTACAACGTTTATTTGCAAAAATTATAACAACAATTTACTTATTAGCCTTTAGAAGGTCAGTTCACTGGGTTCCATCGAGGTGTAGCTTGGTAATTTCGCTGGGTTCCAACTCACGTGGGTTTGCTATCAGGGACAACGAACGGGGGAGGTGATGGACGTGGTCCCACAGCGGTGGCGTAGTTGGGCGACGATGCTATCACTCAAGTCAACGGTGGTCGGCGGGGACGAGGTTTGAGAGCAGCGGTGTGAATGGGTTTGAGGTGTTGGAGAGGGGAAAGTGAAAGGGGAAATGAGTTTGCACAACATAGTGAAAGAGGAAAGTGCTTGGCCAAAACAATTTTGTTCAATCCACGGGTAACCTAACCGTGTGCACTGCATAGTGGTCAACCTGTGGGTCCCACAAAAAGGTGAGTTTTTAGGCAAAAATTAGAACTGGGTTTAGTTGCCAAACAAGGGTGGGAGTGTTTTGGGGATTTTTAAGTTATGAGAAACGAGTGATCGGGTGATGAGCTATGAGTGATGAGTTAACTATCACCCAACAACCAAACAAGGCCTAAGCTGCTCACAAAAAACAAATTTTTTTAAAAGAAAAAAGAATCTTGGTTTTTTGGCCTTAAAGAGTTATGAAGCGATATTATTATTACCTATTGGCTTGTGGCGTCCCGTGTGTGTTTGTTTCTGATAAATTTCTTCCCTCCCGTGCGTGCACATAATGTTTTATTATAAATTAATATTATTCAAGTTGAAGTTTATTAACTTTATTCCTCCAAAATATTACTAAAAGATTGGATATTTTTCCCTTAAGTAACATGGGATTTACTATATATTTAAATTATATTTTCCCTCCTCTCTCTCTCTATCACATAAAAAACATGGAACTCTACAAGTATTAGGATGGCAATTTTGCCCCGCCCTGCTTAACCCAACACTCCCCCATTTCACCCCGCGCAAGTTTTCCCCGCCCTGCAAAGGTGATGGAGCGGGGATGGGACAAGATTTTAGCCCCGCACCACGGGGCAGGGATGGATTTAGACCTTTTAGACCCACCCTGCCTCACTCCTCCCTATCCCCTCTCCGCCCGCATAGCTAAGGGTTATAATTATAAATTTTTCATACCATAAAACCCTACTATTTAAATAACATATCAATATTAGCTTATTTTATTCTGCCTAATGTGGTTTTCTACCTTTATTTTGTTATGTGTTATACTTTGAGTTTTTTTTTTTTTTTTTGGTGATTGTCTTGTTAAATGCTTGGATATATTATTCAATTTTTTCTAAAAATTGATTTGATTTGATGGGGTAAATTTAGTTGTAATTTTAAGTATATTTTTATTAATGAAATAGGTTTCATTAAAAAAATTGTACTAATTGTAGGGCAAATTAGCAAAAAGTAGAGTTTTACGGGATGGGGCGGGGCGGGGCTTTGCGGGGCCCCAAGGGACGGGGATGGGGTGAGAAAGTTTTTCCCATCATGCGGGGTGGGGCGGGGATGGAGTAAGACAAAACCATGCGGGGCGAGGATGAAGATCCCATCCTTCGGCCTAGCCTCACCCCATTGCCATCCCTAACAAGTACTAAAGAATGTATTTAAGACAAAATTCTTTTTTCTTTGCTAGTTGGAAGCTACTGCAGCGGCCGCCTCAAACTTCCTCTATTAAAGACAAAATCCTTCTTTACTACACGTGTTAAAACCTGAGAAATACAATCCATAGAGAATACCCTCTTTCACCAGGTGACAAATTGACAATATCCAACATCTATGTAATACTTGAGGTTTATTAGAACTTAATAAATAAATAAACAATTTACTTAGAACTGGAAGGCCTGGGACGTGAGTTTTATATGATGTTTAAAATAAAAAAAAAGGTGGAAATGCCATTTTCATCCCTATGTTTTGCCTTGATTTCTATTTACCACATATAGTTCTTATTTAGAAAAACACCATCCATTTTAGTCCTTTTCATCAGTACCATAATGGCAAAATCCTAGGTGGCAATCGGAATTATTAAAATAATAATAATAAATTTTATTTTGGCATTAAAAAATGCCACGTTAGCATCTAAATTTAAAAAATTAATTTATTAATTTTAACTAAATAACAGAATTAAAAACCAGAAATCACATAAATTGAGATCTAAGTATATCTTGAACAAGAACAAAAACCCAGATTTAAGAACCAGAAGAACATTTTCCTTTATTTGACATTTTCTCTTTCTTTTTCTTAGAAAACAAACACAAAACACAAACCCAAAAAATTAAAATAAAACCAACACAACACTCCCACTCTCTCTCTCTCTCTCTCTCTCTCTCTCTCTCTCTCTCTCTCTCTCTCTCTCATATTAAGCGATTTCAACCATGGCCGACTCTCATTCACTCTCATTTTGTACTTTTTTTTCTTCGATCTTTCCAGATCCATTACTTACTCTATTTGTGTTTGTATCTTTGTTTTTCTTCTGGGTTATATTTGCTAGAGAATTTAGTGTTGTATGGCTGATTAGTTATTTAATTATGGACTTTGTGGAAAACATGTGGATTAGTGATTTGTTGGAGAATTCGATGTTGAATGGTTGTTTATTGGTTTTCTTTTTATTATTTATTTAATTTCTGGGTCTATGTTCTTAGATCTGGGTTTGTGTTCTTGTTGTTCTTGTTCAAGAAACACTTAGATCTCAATTCATGTGATTTTTGGTTTTTAATTATGTTTTTAATCTTTTTATTTAGTTAAAATTAATAAATTAATTTTTTAAATTTAGATACTAACATGGCATTTTTTAATGCCAAAACAAAATTTATTATTATTATTATTTTAATAGTTCCGTTTGCCACCTAAGATTTTGCCGTTAGGGCACTGACGAAAAGGACTAAAATGGATGGCATTTTTCTAAATAGGGACTAAATGTGGTAAAAATAAAATATAGGGACCAAAATGAGAATCAGGGCAAAACATAGGGTCTAAAATGACATTTTCGCCAAAAAACAAAATATGAGTATTATATGATATTTTAATGAAAAAATAATAATAATAATAAAATTAAGGACGTCCATTAATTTTTTATTATTATATATATCCATCGAGCCAAAATACTAAGTATGTAATTCACTTCGAAGAATATTAATGTATTTAGATGTTAAGTACAACTTTAGTAAAGTTTTGTTAGTGCTAAAGCATTAACATCCTGGTTTGTATAAAAGTTCCTATTTTATCATTTAAAAAACTTACTTTATCTATTATACTATCTCACTTTACAATACACTGACATCCCAGTTTTTATTTTTATATACAATACATTAAAACATTATAAACTACACAATAAAATAATATAAACTATCTCCCCTCTCTCATCTCTCTTTAGTCTTCTTGTAGACACTCGATTTTGCACCCATAATTTAATCAAGGAAGATGACTAGAATGACCAATCATATACCCAAAATTCATTTAATGGTCTTGAGATTCTAACGGTTGTAACGGTATATCGGATTTCCAAATCGAACCGTCGAATTGAAAGATATCATGAGATCAAGTTTTCACGGTCTACATGCATTGTATGGGGTGAAGCCGATCATGTGTGATTAATTGAAATTAATTTTGATTGGTTAATGATTAAAATTAATTAAATGAATTTATGTGATTGGTGGAATATTTTTCTTAAAGTAAGATTTGTTGCATGGGATAAAAACAAACTAGTCGCTAACCCGTGCAATGCACGGGATTGTTTTAAATCAAATGTTAACATGTTCAGGTTTAAACATTTCTGAAATTTCAATTGTTAAAAGCTAAATTGGCTCTAATATAAGACGAAACATGTAATATTATGAATTAATATTAAGAATGAGATAAATACAAATATTATGAAGTAATATATTACAATAAAAATAATGTGCTCTTACATTTCATTTAATAAGTATTACAAAAGAACCAGTAAATAGAATAAATATACAATTGTGCTTACATCTTCAAGCTTTATCCAATGCATTTCAAGAATGTATTTCCTCCCTTTCTTAGGCTCTTCTCTTTTCTCAACTTCTTCAAGCTACTTAATTTTTCACCAAATTAATATCAAGTATAACACCAAATTATACCAATTCATCAAAGATTTACAATGTAAAACCAAACACTCTTAATGTCAATAAATTCCGTAACAACCCCACCCCAACTATTGAATTATTAAAATTGTTCAACATTTCTATAATCTTAATAAAAATAAGTATTCCATTGGTTTTCATCATGAAATTCAGAAATAAATAACAAAATAGATTATTCACTACCAAATTATAAATAAAATACCGGTACGAATTGTGCTAAGGTGGAAAATGGTACTATCTTTTTCCAAATATAAATACAACAAGACCTGAGACCTCAAAAGCTTATGTGAAACATGTTTAAATTGTACTATATAGTTCTATTTTCAAACGTTAACAATACAAAAGCCGAAAACCTAGATATTTATGGCATTTGTTTCAAGTTTATGCCAAACCAAAACTAAAGGCATGCCTGAGTGCAATTCATAAATGCTTTGTGGCTTGGTAGTGTCGTCAAAATTTGTGCAGTCTTCCAAACAAAAAAACAATCCAAAAAATAATAATAATAATAAAAAGAGTCAAAATCTGTGTGGTCTTCCAAACTAAAAAACAACCCTAAATAAATAAAGATCATGATGTTATGGTTGGAATGACAAAGACTACAAACAGAGAGTTAAAGCAAGAACTAGGTCTTTTAAAGGGAAGGGAAAGGTCTAGAAACCATAAAAGGTGTAGGTTCTAGGGTTTAGAAAGAAGAAAATTGAGGAATAAAATCTCATCTTGGGTTAAATATCCTACCTTTATTTTTTAGAAATGGCAAAAACTGAATTAAACTAAATAGTTTTTTTTATTATTATTATTAAACAAAAGTGATAGAATTTTATTGAAAATATTCCAAGTGTATAGGTTCCTTAACTCCTTGGCATGATTAGCAAAGCATTGTCTAACTTATTACACTGCTTAGAAACTGTCCTATAATATACATTTTATGCATAATAAACAAAAGCATGAATATGTTCTAACACGTCTAAAATCTCCTTAAAGCATGGTTCCTGCAAGTAAATTAATGCCAGCAAATGTGATGCTCTTAACAGAGTCGTAGCAGCCATCCATAATGGGTCTTGGCAAGGAATTAATTCACTATGAGCTATATAGGAGGAAATTCTTGGTTTTTGAAAAAGGTCAATGCCATTTTCATTTTGAATAATTGTATTGACTTTATAGTTTTCTTATTTATGTCCTATATGCATAGATTTCTTAAAATATGGTATAAGAGTAAATTGAAAACTGAAATGGGATGGTAAAGCTAATTTAACAATCCCAACTCCTATAAGCTTTTATCAAGATCCAAGACAATTTCAATTCCTAATACCCAAAACAATTTCAATAACACCAAAAGCATATCCCAAAAATATAAAAATCAAATAGAAGACACAAATTAATAGGAAACAAACACTTACAAAGGGACCAAGGATCCTATTCTGTTAATGCCATCCCTTCTAAAACTCTCATTGCCTACTATTGCTCAATGCTGATCTTGCCTACTATATATGCCATTTATTTTTAGAAAGTCACAAATTCTGGCCAATAACAAATAAAAGTAGAAAAATTCTAAAAAATTCATTCAAGCATTGCACAATGTAGGGATGTGTGATTAAATAATGCATATATATTTGTATGTTTCAAGAAGTTGCAAGGGTACCAAAAAAAAGTAAAAAATAAGGATGCCAATATCACATTGCACAACTTATTATTGCTAGAACTACCAATATAGCAAAATTGAACTCTATTGCTCATAGTTTGGCTAGACAAGCTATTAATATTCCAAACTTTTAGTGTGAATGGATGATGTTCCACCACAACTTTTTTCTGCATTTCAGACTGATTTAGCCAATCTTTTTTAATAATATTATTCAGCTTCTTTCTCAAAAAAAGGAAAAAAAAAGAAAAAGTAAAAAAAAAGAAAGAAAAAGAAAAATAGAACCGTGACACTAAATATGAAAACAAACATAACAAATACAACAATTTATTTATGTGGTTACGCCCCCAACAACATAGCTTTTTGTTTTTACCTCAATAGGCTACCTGAGGTTGATCTTTTGTGTAGGTTGTATATGTCTGGAATCACTCACAATATTAAAAGACCACATAAAAACCCAAAACCCAAAATCCAATTTGCATTAAATTTTGGCAAGAAAGTTTCGTGGGATATAAATTTAACTAAAACAACAACTAAACCACAAACCCAAATATCAATCATTCATATTCCAGATCCCATCAAGTTTCCTATCATGGGCTAACCACAATTCAAAGAACACCAACTAAGAAGCCCTGCAACCATAAATTCATTGACACAACTTTGATAAGTATAGTTTACAGCTTTTGTTATGTTAGAGAATGAATAGAGCATCAAGCATAATTGTAATCGACCGATCAACAATTCTATCAACACAAATTAAGTTTGACTTCATGACATCTAAATTGTAATCAAATAGCACTAAGAAAAGAATTGGTCTAAGTCTCAAAACGCTGACTAAATTTGAGAAAATATTATATAATAAAGAATTGAATACAAAACATTACCTTATGCAACATCAACGACAGAAGCAAATTGAGAGTGGTGATGGATTTGGCTAAGATTAGAGAGAGAGGGGATAGGGTCTGAGTTTGAGGCCTAAGAAAATAAAAGAGAAACAAATGAAAAAAATTAGAGAGAAATTATAGGCACTGGTTTACATCCTCTAATACTGAGGTGAAATTTCAAACATGATACAATACCTCTTTTAGGCATTTGCAATCCCAAATGAAGGGCGCAAAAGTCAATAATCATATAATGTATTAAGTTTGAAAGGATGATGTATTCTATTTATCATCTAATCCAGTGTTTTCAAAATAGATAATTCACAATCATAGCTACGGTTTTTAGAATTGCCTTCCTAAAAAGACCCATCACAATTTGACCTGAAAAGAATTAAGATTTCTTTGTGAAATAAGGTAGTAAACTCTATAAAGACTCTTGTCCAATGGGAATGGGGGAAAATATTTTATAACAGAGAAACATATATCCTAACGAACTTTCTTTGTTTTGAAAAAAAAAAAAATCTATGGCTCTTAAATGACCAAGAACAATTTTCTAGATTTGGATTCAGCATGGTTCTTAAACCAAATAGAAGACCAATTTGTTTAGGAAAATTAGGCCATCTCACATTGCACACAACCATGCATGATACATAAATAAGACAATGAAAGAAACATACACAAAACACACAAATACAACTGAATAAAGATGCATAGTTAGAAGAGTAATTTTTTTCAAATAGTTGAAGTGCAACTAAAAAGCACATAAACTAATGTTCGTCCAAAGCAAATCCTCCCACTTTTCAAAGGCAACACAACAATGACAAATGATCCACTACCTATTAGATTCAATGATAGGCTAAAAACGTATTGACCGTTTGTGATGAATTAATTGATTAATTAGCCAAATTTATTAATTAATCAAATTAACATGCAAAGCACATGGTAGCACAAACAAATCACCAAATAACTAAGTATGCAGCGGAAAATAAATTGACACGGTGATTTGTTTACGAATGGAGAAAACCTACACGGCAAAAACCCCCATTAGGTGACTTTAAGGTCACCACTCCCAAGAATCCACTATTATCACAACAAGCGGTTACAAGTAAAGGAATCCCAGTACCTTATACCAACCTACAATTGAACCCTTACTACAATACCCAATTGAACTTGTTTTGTAGTGACAATCTCTCCTTGTGTGACTAACCAATTGTGCGGATCCTAGTACGTGACTTCAATCACCAACTAGAGAGAGTTGTTGGCTGCAAAGTTCTTCAATTCATCCACACGATGAAGATCCAGAAGATGCTTGGTTACAAAACCCTACGATGTACAAACACAGCAACTTTTTCACAAGAATGATGAACTAGGGCAAATTCTGTCTCCGGTCACAATTTGCTTGAACAAACTTTGCTCAACACTTGTGCAACTTGTGTCCACCTTGACGGCCCTTAAAATAATCCTTTTATATGTCTAGGGTTGTGAGAAAAGAAAGCTCAAACACATAATCACGGATTGAGTGAAAATCAGAACAGAAAATCTGAATTTCATAAACCTCGATAGATGCCTAGCTGTTAAGCTGCTGTCGAGCCATGGGGCTGAACAGCTCTTTAAACTTTGACAGATGGCTAGCTGTCGAGCTTTAATGACAGACACTTTCTTGGCTTGAAACTTGGACAGACTTGTATGGCTTCAACACTTGATCTTGAAACAAAGTTTCTTGAAGAATTAAACACATCCTTGATCTACCCAGATACAAGTAAAATGCTTTTTGTTAAAGGATTAGCCAATTAGATAAAAATAGTGACATATGTTCCTAACAAGTGAATCACATATGTCCTAACATTCAATAATCAATATACCAGCTTGGATCATGGTGAAGCCCTGCAAAATATGTCTCAAAAATAGATATGAAAGATGAAAAAACACTCTCTACATTTTTCTTTCACTTCCAAATCATGCACTTTCTATTGTTGGGATTTGCAAACTGCTTCTAAACTCTATGTATTCGGTCCTCAGTTGGGCATGGTAGCAATCAGGAAAAAAAAAAAAAAAGTTCAGTAGTAGCTAGTAGCAAGCCCTAAGTTTTTACTGTGAATCTTAAGCTTCCATGGCTCTATCAAAATTAAATATACAAACTTTTCCATCACTAACAAATAAATTTGGCAAAGGGCGAAGCCAAGGTTGCTGAAGTTGGATATTGGAGAAGAAGCTTAGGTCTTTAACCAAACAAAGAATCAAACAAAACCCCTCAAAAAATCTATTTGGGTTTCTCATAAATGACCCTAAAAGCCCAATCTTTATGACCAATCTTGAATCTACAACAATACTCCACGACTCATGACTTCTTTGCTTAGTTTGTGGTTTTTAGGATTGTGAGAAACCAATCAGCAAAAGGAAAAAGTAGACTTACAAATATGAAGCGAAATTAAGAACCACGGGAGTTATACACAGTAGCCATACCCTCTGCCACGGTTGGGATAGCGGTTTGTTCGGTGATGCCTTCTTTCTATTTCGGACCTGATAGTGTGGGGATGGCTTCTTGGTAGGATTGATTTTCAGTGTTGGGTTTTGGGGAAGGAGAAGGTAGAGAATAAAGAAGAGAGGAACAGAAGAACGCGGGTCTGCGTTTTGGAGGAAGAATAAGGCAGAGGGCTGGTTTTGTGTTTATCGGGTTTTAGAAAAGGTTTTTTTGTGCTTATGTTTTTTTTTTTTTTTTTTTTTTTTTTTAATATTGTACTGATATGGAAAATTGTGAAAACTTCAGAGGCTTCAGTTATATATATATATATATATATATTGATAAGTTGATAGTATTTAAAGGTTGTAGATAATTAGACTTTTAGGATAATTATATTCAAAATAATTATTTAAAAGTCCTAATTATCACTTTCGAATGATGTTTATCATGAAAATAACTTTGAAATTCGTCCAAATACAGTTTTAGAGTTGGAAAACACTTCAAAAACGTGCTAATCAAGTAACAAATTTCAGATTCACGTTTTATGGAACTTTTGGCATAGTAGAACTCAAAATTCGGACTGGGCTATTTCTGGCAAAGTTGTAGCGAATCGAATTTCCCTTCAGCTTTTAAAATTTCAGCTTAATCCGAATTTTGAGTAAAATGATATGATCAAAATACGGAAGCTTGTTCTGATCTGAAAAATCAGCTTACTCTTATCCAAATCTCCTTTTTTTTTTTAGGATTTTCCCCCATACGTTTTTTGCTTATTTTTTCAGCATTCCAACCTCTATAAATAGGGGATGCCTCTCAAAATTCAGACACTTTTCACACTCTCAGATTTCCTCTCTTTCTGACTCCCCTTTCTGGTATTTTCTCTCTTATGTTAAACAGGTTTTGGAGGCTTTAGTCAAATTTCTTTTTTGTAAGTAAGGATTTCTAGGTTTCAAAGGTAATCGCATAAATTTTTTTGAACCCTAAAATATTCTCTCAAGAAAAAGAGTACGTCCATGCAAGAGGTAGTTTTTCTTTACTTCTTCTTCTATCTCTGTTAAATTGGTGATGTATGAATAAATGTTTGTTTAATTTTGATTTTAAAATGTTCATATAATGTGTTGTCGATATTTTCTTTATTGGAATATATTTTTAACATTTTTATTGTCAAGATTTATTTTTTTGTTTAAAAAATCAGCTTGTTATCATATTTATAAAAAAAAAAAAAAAAAAAAAAAAAAAAAAAAAAAAAAAACTTATTTGCATCTTCATTAGATGCAGATCTGAATTTTCCCAATCAAAAAACTAATTTGCATCTTCATTAGATGCAGATCTAAATTTTTCTCAATCAAAAAACTGATTTGTATCTTCCCTAGATACAAATCTGAAATTTTTTAAAATTCAAAAAAAAAAAAAATTTATCTATATCTTCTTTAGATAAAGATCTGAATTTTTTTAACATAGCAAATTTTGAAATAAAAAAAGAGTCATGAGTAGTTTTGTTTGTTTTGTTTGATGCATGTAGTGTAGGTTTATTTCATGAATATAGTTCTCTTCTAAAAAATCTTTTTCTTATTTTTTTCACATAAAAGAAAAACAGATATGATTTTTCCTATATACACATCTAAATTTTTTTTTTTTGTCATAAAACAAATCTGATTTTTTTAATATAAACCAAAAACCAATATTTCTAGTTCTCAAAAACAGATATGATATTCTTTTTTTTTAAAACCAAAAGACTTTTTTTTATTTAATAAACACAGATCTGACTTTTCTATGCCAAAAATCTTTTTTTTACATGTACAAAAATATATTTGATTTTTCTAAACTAAATCAAATTTTCTTATCACAACACAGATCTGAATTTTTTTTAACAAAGAAGAGGATGCATTCATAAATAGACTTATGTGATTTAGTTTTTCATGTGTGCAACATATCATTCATGTCATGCATAAAAGGGGTACATTGGTCACGAGAGTCTAGAAAACCATACTCTGTCTGGGTGGAATGGGGGCCTAACACCTTCCCATTCCGTAACCTAGCCTCCGAATTTAGTGTCTTTGGATAGGTAGACCTAGGCTTTATCTTTGTTTTTTTGTTTTTTGGGTAGATTGTAACTAGGACAAAAAGCCATGTATCTTTGGTAGTTTGTAACTAGGACCCAAAGCCATTTAATACTCAATTTATCAATTTTTTTTTTTTTAATTCAATCAATGAGAATGGAACAATTGAATCATGTAAATTTGTATTTAGTTTTTTCTTATTTTTTTTAATAAAAATTAAGCGGCGACTCCACACCACTTACCCAAAAAGAGAGGTGTCCTTAAAAAGCACCCAAATCTCTTTTTTGAGGGTACCCTGATTTTGGTGGTCTCTCATAGTGGCGACTCCACTGGGCATGTCAAGGGCTAAGCTTCGTGTTAGACTTAAGTGACCAAATGTGTACCCTTGTTTTTGCATGGTCTTGCATGATATTATTGTTTGTTTACTTATGTTTGTTGAGATATTGTATTATATTCTATTGTTTGTATTGTTTGTTAAAAGCTTTCCTTAACTATCATAATGTGTGCCATAAAAACAAACAAATATGTATGAACCTCTTTCAACAACAATGTGGTGGTAGTAACCATAGATCATCGGTCTTCATTAGATTCGGGTACCCAGTGGCGAACTCACCAACTCATAGCCTATTACTAGATCATTTCTTGTTGACTTTAAAGGACAGATCATGCTGTTCAGACCAACGCAATGTTCATTACATTACAAGTTGGGAGGTGTAACATCTTAGCTATGGGAAACAATAAAACAACAAACTCACCCATAATGTAATGACTTAGAACCTACCCTTAGGCCAGTCCTTGTTAAAATTGCATTGCATGTTGTGTGTGTTTGTTTGGTTGATTGATGTAGATAGGCCCTAGCTTTGATTAACCGGACCAAGCCTGCCATTAGGGGAGAATTTTGTCAAGATCTGAAGGAAGGCTACAAAGAAAACCAAAGGCTGACACTTAAGCTAGTAGCTCCAATTCCAAGCCTATCACTTCAATCATGGTACTGAAGCCCATGAGCATAGAAGACACTCCGCTGCTGCAACATCACAATCCCATATTCGACCTACAAGACACTTCAAACCCCATTCAAATCACCCAACATCCACAAATGGGGAGATACACTCAAACCCCAATCAAATTACTAAGCACCAACATACAAGGAGAGACACTTTGAACCCCAGTCAAGCAACCCAATACCTACAAATGGGGGGAGACAGCTCAAACCCCAATCAAATGGCCCAACATCCACAAATGAAAGGAGACACTTCAAACCCCAAGACATTGACCCAAACAACCCAACAAAAATTGCCCACATCACAAGAGGGGGAGACATTTCAAACCCCACATTTAGAGACTGACAAGCCCACAAATCTGGAAATTGATGATAAAGCCATAGATTATATGGATGAAGAGCCCTCCCCAGTACTGGTGCCAAGGGAAGAAGGAACTAGTTGGGAGACGCCTGCCATCACTGAAGCCACAACTGAGTTGAAGAATTAGGCATGGGAGGGAGTCGCCCACCCCATGGAGGACTCTATGAAGAAGATCAAGACTGTTAAGTCAATCACTCTTGCGAAAAAGATTAAGACCGTCGAGCCAGTTCCCCTGCCGAGAACATTGTTTTTGTCCCTATTGAATGTATTTCTACTAGTATTTCTATTCCTGTTAAGTCTGTTTGTGATAGTATTCCAATTGAGTCTGATTTAGTTAAGTTTATTGAGTCTATTGGGATTGTTGAGTATGTTAAGAACTCTTTTCCTTATAATATGACTTATGATTTTGCTTATTTGTTGGCTTTGAATGTTTTTATTTCTAAAATTGGTAAAGAAACTCCTAATAATAAGGAATTAAAACAAGGACACCTAGAACCCATAAAAGAAGAAACCCAACCCATTAACCTAGGGACTAATGATGAACCTAAAATGATACAAGTGGGCAACACTCTAACCCTTTCTGAGAAAGATGCATTAGTGGCACTACTGATAGAGTTCAAAGAGGTCTTTATGTGGTCATATGAAGACATGCCTGGGATTGATATAGATATAGTACAACATTACATTCCAACAGATCCAACCATGAAGCCAGTCAAGCAAAAGTTAAGAAGAATGAAGCCAGAATGGACTCTTAAGATTAAAGAAGAGGTTGAGAAACAGTACAATGCAAGATTCGTAATGGTGGTCAACTATCCAAAGTGGTTAACTAATGTGGTTCCTATACCAAAGAAGGATGGGGAGGTCAGAATGTGTGTAGACTTTCAAGATCTAAATAAGGCCAACCCAAAAGATGACTTTCCTTTACCTCACATTGATATCCTAGTTGACAATATAGCAGGTCATGCTTTGCTATCATTTATGGATGGATTTTCAGGACATAATCAGATTAAGATGGCTCTAGAAGATATGGAGAAAACCTCCTTTATTACACCATGGGGGACATATTGCTACAAGGTCATGCCATTTGGCCTTAAAAATGCTAATATTTACCAACGTGCAACCACCACTTTGTTGCATGACTTGATCCACAAAGAAGTAGAGGTTTATGTTGACGATATGATAGTGAAGTCCAAAGACTATGAAGCATATATGCTAGCTTTACGGAAGTTCTTTGAAAGGATCTGGTTCTACAAGTTGTGGTTGAATCCAAAGAAGTGCACTTTTGGTGTAACATCTGGAAAGCTATTAGGGTTTAGGGTAAGCCAAAGAGGAATTGAATTCGATCCAGACAAAATCAAGGCAATTGTAGAGATGAAACCTCTAAGAACTGAAAAGGAGATCCGAGGATTTATGGGGAGGATATAGTACATCAGCAGATTCATAGCCCAGCTCACTATGACATGTGAACCAATCTTCCAACAACTTAAGAAGGAAGTTCCTATAGTGTGGAATGAGCAATGCCAAAAAGCCTTTGAAAAGATCAAGAATTATCTTATGAAACCACCAATACTCGTCCCACCGATACCTGAAAAGCCATTATTGATGTATCTCACCACTACAGATATAACAACAGGGGCTCTACTTGCTCAATACATAGAGGAGACTAGAAAAAAGAATGCAATCTACTACATCAGCAAGAAGATGTTGCCTTACGAAGAAAAGTATTCACCACTTGAGAAGACATATGTAGCACTTATATAGGCAACCTGCAAACTCAGACATTATATGCTTGCCTTCAAAGTCTTGTTGATTGCAAGAATGGGCCCTTTGAAGTATTTGATGGAAAAGCCTGTGCAAGATGGGAAGATAGTTAAATGGGTTTTGCTCCTTTTAGAATTTGATATTAAATATGTGACTCAGAAATCTGTGAAGGGGAGAGCGATTGATGATCACTTAGCCCATTGTTAACCAGAAGAATGAAGAAATCCAAGGAGACTTTCTTGACAAGGATATTATGTAGATTGAGGTAGAATCATGGAAGATTTATTTTGATGGAGCAACAAATCAAAACGGAAGTGGCATTGGAGTTCTCTTAATTTCTCCAAAAGGGGCACACATCCCATTTTCTAGTAGGCTTAACTTCCTGCCACCAACAATGCCACTTAATATGAAGCTTGTATTATGGGGTGACGAGCATCCCTAGGCCTTGGAGTAAAAGAGTTGGAAGTATATGGTGATTCAGCCTTAATAATTTCTCAAATTCAAAATAGATGGAAGATCAAAGAAGGGAGGCTGATGCCTTATCATGAATGTCTCTAGAGGTGGGCCTCGAAATTCAATAAGATCTAGTACCAATATGTGCCAAGGATGCAGAATCAGATTGCGGATGCTTTAGCAACAATGGCATCCATGATGGATGGGCCTAAGGAAGACGAAACAAGACTGATAGTTGTGGAACAAAAAATGGAATCAGCTTATTGCATATCAATAGAAGAAGATAAGTGAAAGAATGGAGAAGGTGAATGGTATTCAGACATCCTGCAACACCTCAAGGATGGGACGTACCCGAAATCTACAAACAAGAATGACCAACTGACCATCAGGAGGCTGTCTACTAATTACATTATTTATGGTGAAAGGTTTTACAGAAGATTATATAACAAAATTCATCTCCTTTGTGTGACTGCTAAGGAAGCACAACAGATAATTGAAGAGGTTCATGAGTCAAGTTATGGGCCACATATGAATGTACACATGCTATCATGGAAGATAATGAGGCAAGGTTATTACTAGACTAAAAGCCGATTGTGCAACTCATGTCCGAAAGTGCCATCAATGCCAAGTCCATGGAGATCTGAAGCACATGCCACCTATGCCACTACATACTACGACATCACCCTGGGCGTTCTCTATCCAAGGGATAGACATCATTGGGAAGATTCACCCAACCACATCTAATGGCCATAAATTCATACTTGTTGCTATTGACTATTTCACCAAATGGGTAGAAGCTGCCTCATATAAGGTTCTGAATTCAAAGAAAATTGCTAAATACATTTAAACCAATATCATCTATAGATATGGGGTATCACATGAAATTATCTTTGACAATGGGCTGCATTTGAAGGAGAATCAGAGAAGCTGCGACAGTTCAATATTCAGCACCACAAATCTTCACCTTACCGTCCTCAAACTAATGGAGCAATTAAGGCTGCTAATAAAAATGTAGGGCGAATCCTGAAGAAAAGCAATAAAAATTACAAGGACTGGCACCTATAATTAACCTATGCGCTCTGGGGGTATAGAACATCAATTCGATCTTCCACAAGAGCTACTCCTTATTCATTGGTGTATGGGATGGAAGCAGTTCTTCCCATTGAAATGGGTGTCCGTTCACTAAGGACAGTATTGGAAAGTGAAATCCCTGAAGCAGATTGGTTGTAAGGCATGTATGACTAGTTACACATGCTAGATGAAAAGAAACTCAAAAGCCTTATATCATATTCAAGGTTACCAAAGGAGGCTTAGGAAAGCTTTTGACAAGAAAGTAAGAACCAGAGATTTGAAGTTGAGGGATTTAGTTTTGAAAGAGATCTGAGCCCCGGTTTAAGATGCAAACAGGAAGTTTAAGCAAAATTGGGCAGTTCCATACATTATCAAGTAGTTATACTTCGGGGGAGCAGTAAGGTTGATGGATTTAGTTGCAAACCCTTTCAATGAGCCAACTAACATGGATCAATTGAAGAAATACCCCACCTAAGGTGGTAGTCTTAAAGCACCACATCTAAAGTGGTTGTAAATTATGCCATTTCCCTTCCTAGGCTAGATTAAAAAAAAAAAAAAAAAAAGGAGAGAGCAAGAGAGCCTGCTAGTTTCAAAACCCGAAGGGAGGCCTAGGCAAAAGTTAAAGCAAATAAAAGAAAAAACAATGAATTACATGATGACTTAATCGTTCTACAAAGGGGGTACGTAAGCAACCATGCATTGGTCTGGTCACAATTTCCCCAAGCCCACCATTTTCCCATTAAGCCAAATTGTTTTGGAAAATTCAACCATTCCATTAAACCATGTCGTTACACAGAATCCAAAAAACCAAACCCTAAAAACACAAACCCTAAGCCAAACCATAAAAAACCAAACCCTAAGAACCTAAACCTTGAACAGAATCCTTAACCTGCAACTCTTAAATAATTCCTAAACATAAGAGTTTCACATCAACTTTTAAAATAAACATGTTCAAAGCCAAAAATAAGAAGGTCATTTTGTCTTTAGTTTTTTGTCTTTTGGTTGATCATTGATTTCTTCTGTGCTAGGTACTTTGTCATCTTTGCCCCTTCTATTAAATTCATAGTTGTCATCATCGTGTCTTTCCCGACTGTCTCTAAGAAACTGCTTTCTCATAGCAACCATGTTAACTTCCTTGTCAACAATCTTGTCCATCAACCAGTTAGAGTATTCTGTAATCATCTTATAAAAGTGAACCTTGACAAAAGACTGATCCATTCTGTTAGCCATCTCCAAGCCCAACAACATGTTCCTTATAGAAGTAGGATTTATGTCCACAGGAGTGAAAGGTCTTCTTCTTTTTCCATCGGGCATTCCTTGCTCATATTGGAACTGCCTCAAGAGTCTATCTGCCTTATAGAAAGTGGCCCTTTGCTGGAGACCGCAATAGAGGGGGTGGGCACTTCCACCAATAACAATTCCATCAAATAGAGGTACTAGATTTCTTGCTTAAGAATTTCACCCAGTCATTCTCAGTTTGGCATTCAGTTTTGACGACAGTCCTACTAAGATAACTACTAGGACCATAATTACCAGTTGTAGGCTTGGCAATCATATCCAGTCATTCCATTACCAATATCTGCAAAGTTTAAGGACTCCTAAGAAAGTTTTGAGACTCTCCACCATGAAATATAGCATCTAGTCCTAGAAGAGTTTCTACCAAGATCAGAGAAACAGGATTATCACCATTCTTAATTTGACTCACAACACTTATGGCTCGAGCATCTGTAAAATCGTGCCTTCGAAAGCAAAGCAAAAAATTTCCCACGAATCATAGGGCTAAGCCAAAAATTTTCTGCATATTGTCGGTCACTCCATAAGTGTGTTTGTTAATCAGCCTTGAAACAATTGCACTAAGATTCACCATATGTCCTTCAACCATACTACTGGTAATGGAAGTAGGAAGACCAAGAGCATCAGACAAAGATTCCCTATGCTTGGGATCACAAGAAACTACTATAGATTTCTTGCTTGGATCATAGCCCAGAATAACGAAAAATTCTTCAATTATGGGTCAGAGTTTAGCATTTTTAAACTGGAACACTTGATCTTCAAGATCCCAGAATTTCATAGCAGCACGAAGGAAGTCCCACTTGATTTTGATGTTCCTCAAAGCCTTAACTCCCTCTAGTTTGTAGGCTGTAAAATTGATCTTGGTACTAAAATCAAAGCTACAAACCCATTTGTTGATATCATGAATTGTTGAATGAGAAAAATTTTGATTGCTAGCCATGGATGACTTTTGCTTGTGATTCTTGTGTTTTGCTAACCTTGATGTAGATATATGTTGCAGGAAAAGACCACTAATGTAAGCTACATCAGTTCTTAATCAGCATTAAATAGGTTTCAAAGAGTTTGTAGCTAAGTAGGAAAGTGTTTCACAGTCACACATGAAGAAAATATTTTTCAAAAAACTCGAAAATGCAAAACATGCATTTGAAAAGCGTGAAAAGTCAGCCCACCACTATCTAAGCTCGATGGTGTGACCAAGTGCCATTCAACACTCTAAAAGTGCCGATCAGCACTTTCAACGTGCCGAATGGCACTCCTCAAGGGCCGAATGGCCCTCAGCTTCGCCAAAGTTCATTATGCAATTTTGCGTTTTCAGGCACTCTCTTGATCCATTTTTTAAATTGGGGCATTCAAATATGCCTAACTCATTTGTTTTCAAAAAGATCATCACTTGCATCACTACTATCGAAAAAAAGAGAAGAAAGAGAAATTGATCAAATTAAGATTTTCCAAAACCATGATTCATGTCCCACACTAGGGGCATTCGACCATGTCTCATTCATTTTCAAAAAGAGGGACCATCATCATCCGCTTTTCAAAAAAAAAAAAAAAAAACCAAAATTTCAAGATTTCCAAAAATCATGCATTCATTCCTAAACTAGGTACATTCAGCTCAGCCTCATCCAAGTGAGCATAAATTTCATCAGAACTGATCAAGATAAGATTAAGTTGGTATTACAAGATTTCATCAGGTGAATTCTAAACTTGTCTCATTTAAAGAAACAAAAAAGATCAAAAGCAATCCAAAGGACGAAGAGCTAAAGGCTAAAATTAATACAAATTTGTCTAAGAAACACTTCTTCTCGTTTTTGCAGGAAAAGTTAAAAACACAAATCAGGCATCATTGGGACTTCGGGTCCACCTGCACGAAGATCTCCTCGACCTACCTCTAGAGGAGCCACCTTCAGTGTTTCCTTTTTGACTTGCATAGAATCGAGATTCTTATCACCGGTTCTCAAGTTCAAGATTTCTGATCCTTTACTCTAAAGATCTTCTAATGGAATTAGCCATTGCCATTCGATTCACCTGAAAAGTTAGCAAAGTCAACTGTTAGATTGATTAGTGGAAAAGTCCAAGCAACGACACTAAAAAGACATCATCTTATACCCAGCTTGCTTCATTGATCACATATTGAGAAGATTGAGTTCGTGCTACCAATTGCAAGCTTCAAATCATCTGCATGTTTTCTTCCACAAGATCATGAGCCATTCCATGAGCTAAGAAGAAACAAGGACAAAGAACTAAAAATTTAAAAACACACTGGATTGGGCCAATGGATGTTTGGGGTGTACTCTAGCCTGTCTAAAGGCAAAGAGTTGTACGACCTATCAGGATTCATCACTTCATATTGCCATGTAAGAAAGTGAGGATAGGCATCCATGAAAGAACTAGAAAAGCCGCTAGCATGACTAGAAGGGGGGATTCTCTTCTTCCTCCTCCTCTTCTTCAGAAGATGAAGCCTGAGAATGCAACATGCAAACATTGTCATAAGGAGGAAATATGAGAAATGAGCATACGAGGTGAAATGCAACTCAACTTCAAAAAGAAAGAGAGATACCGAGGCAACAAGAATGTCGACCAAACAACCTTGCAATTGAGTTTGAATAAAATCCAGATAAATTCCTAGTATCCTTGAAAAAACATGACCAATCCGAGCACGAGCAATCTCTTCATTAGTCAGCAAATCAGCTAACCTAATAGAGGGACAATGAGGAACCAGAATTGTTGTATGAGGGTATACATGATGAACCTGAGGTAACACCCGATCACCAAGATACCAGTACCTTCCATGGCCACACTCAAGCAACACCTAGCGACCATTCAGTTCTAGAGCCCACTTACACTCAGTATACTCCTCACATCTAACCCAAGGATTTAAAGACATCTGAAAATCACAAGAGAACCCAAAATAAGAAGAAGACCAAACCACAATCAATCACTAAAAACCCCACACAAAAAAGAGAAAAACTCACATCAACAACAGTCAAATTGTCAATCAACATATGCCAAACTTCCAAAGAATGCATGGAGGGTGTTGACAAATGGTATTTGGGCAACCAACAGAGAAATCTAGGATAGATACCATTAACCTCCTCCTGAACTTGAGGACCAACCCCAAAATATTCATACATCCAAACTTGAAAAAATTCACACACATCATTATGACATAGTTAAAGAAATTCTCAAAACAAAATCCACATATAGCCAAAAATTCCAAACCTCACCTACCAGACAAATGGAGCACCACCCAAGTTTGAGAGGCTACGCCCAGAAAGTTGATTCACGAAGTGCGAAAGGGTGGCGTAAGCCATGCCACCCCAGTCATAATTTTGATTTGATCAATATCTCTCAGACTCCACAGGTAACACAAACTCACAGTACTACCTAAGTCTGGGCATAAGAAGGTCCCAACGAAGAGGAGCATAAACATGTGCATGCCGGTTGCTATGGTAGTACAGTTCTCAATGTTTTTATATAGCCACATCAAAGAGACATTTTTACTCTTCAATTTTGAAGGCATTATGCCTAAAAGTCTCTTAATTTCCTTTAGGGTAAGGAAGTCATTGACCTTGATTCTTTCACTACCCAATCTCAAACCGGTGATGATAGAAAAGTAGTAAGGTGTCAACATTACTTCACCAATACCTGGGAAATGGAAAGTACATGTGGTATCCCAAAACCATTCTGACAAAGCAAGGAGTAGTTGAAGATCCTTGTACTCATGGGTTTCCTGATTTAGAAAAGCTTGGAAAAAAGTTTGAAAGCCAACCTCATTGATAATGTTCTTGATGTTTGGAGATAGTATCTCTCATATGCCTTTCAACATTTGAAGACTGCCTTAGCTCTTGAGGTTCTGCAAAAAAAAGTTTGAATCAACATCACAACCACAAAGCAAAAAAAAAAAAAAAAAAAAAAAAAAAAAAAAAAAAAAAAAAAAAAAAAATTCTACATGTCCCAAAATCACAACAAAAAAATTCCAAATTTTCAGTCCAAAATCACAACAAAGAATTTCTTCATGTCCAAAATCACAACAAATAATTTCTTCATGTTCCAAAATCACAACCAAAAATTCCTACATGTCCAAAATCACAACCAAAAATTTCTACATGTCCAAGATCATAACCACAAAAGTTGTCCATGATCCAACATCACATGCCCAACAAAGATTTTTTTATAGCCAAAATCTCATAACCATAAAATTTTTCCATGTCCACAAAAATTTTTCCGTACCCATAAAATTTTTCCATACGTATACCCACAAAATTGTGCCATGTTCATGAAATAAAATTTGCACATGTCAACAAAATTTTCCACATGCATCATGAATGTATTCATCCAAGCCTATACCACAAAATTTTCACAACCTTAATGCCCCAAAATTCAAGCCAAAGTTCATTCAACAACATCACAAATTGCCAACATTGCCAAAATTCATGAGCCACCAACATTGTTCAAGTTACACCATGACCAAAAAATACAACAATTCAAAATTCCCTAAAGCCAATATTACAACATGATCAATCATGCAATGTCCCAAATTTCAAGAAAAGCACACAACAACACAATGACAATGTCTTAACATCAAACTCTCAATTCCAAATTTCAAATTTTCAATCCCAAGTTTCAAACTCCAAATTCCAAGTCTCAAACTTCAAATTCCAAATTTCAAACTTCAAAGTTTTATTAATAAAAAATGTAAAATCCAAATCAAGAAGGAACAAATGGAAATCACACATCTCAAAAACAGTGGGACAACAAAGCCCTCATCATTTAAAGTCTAATCCTAAATTTTGACTTTTTGCAGGCAGCAGTTCTGATCAAAGTAGAAAAGCCCTTTGATCGACATTTCAATAGCTCCAGTTCCGAGGTTGAAAAGACCCTTGGTTCCCTTTCTTCAAGATCGAGGTTGAAAAGCCCCTTGGTCACCACAGCATCGGTTCCGAGGTTGAAAAGCCCCTTGGTTGCCTTTTCTTCAAGATCAAGATTGAAAAGCCCCTTGGTCGTCACAGCTCCGGTTCTGAGGTTGAAAAGCTCCTTGGTTGCCACAGCTCCTGCTCCGAGATTGAAAACCCCTTGGTTGCCTTTTCTTCAAGATCGAGGTTGAAAAGCCCTTTGGTTGTCACAACTTAGATTAAGGTTGTTACAGCTCCGGTTCTGAGGTTGAAAAGCCCCTTGGTCACTTTTCTTTAAGATTGAGGTTGAAAAGCCCCTTGGTCACCACAGCTCTGGTTCCAAGGTTGAAAAGCCCCTTGGTCACCTTTCTTCAAGATCAAGGTTGAAAAGCAACTTGGTTGCCACAGCTCCTACTCCGAGGTTGAAAAGCCCCTTGGTTACTTTTCTTCAAGATTGAGGTTGAAAAGCCCTTTGGTCACCACATTTCTAGTTCTGAGGTAGAAAAGCCCCTTGGTTACCATCCACGTTTAGACTGAGATAGAAAAGCCTCTCGGTCACCTCAATTAGCAAGAATCATTTCAAAATTCCTCAGCTATCAAGTAGGTCAAGTATTCACAATTTTCATTTTTTTCAAAAGGTAAAGCATTAGTTCTATGTTCCAAGATTTTAGGTTCTAGGGCTAGGTAATCTTTGAAAAATCAACCTCAATTAAATCATAGATGCTAAAATCAATGTCTTTAGTTTACATTGACATTCACTTTGCAAGCTCTGTCAATGAATGGCATTCTGTAGACACTCGATTTTGCACCCGTAATTTAATCAAGGAAGATGACTAGAATGACCAATCATATACCCAAAATTCATGATTGCATTACCTACATTAGTTCATTCATTGCATATCATAAAAATGATCTTCAGATTCTAACGGTCATGACGGTATGCTGGATTTCCAAATCTAACCGTTGGATTGAAAGATACGATGAGATCAAGTTTTCACGGTCTGCATGCATTGTATGGGTTGAAGCCGATCACGTGTGATTAATTGAAATTAATTTTGATTGGTTAATGAATAAAATTAATTAAATGAATTTCTGTGATTGGTGGAGTATTTTTCTTAAAGTAAGATTTGTTGCATGGGATTAAAACCAACTAGTCGGTAACTCATGCAATGCACGAGAAAGCTATTGATAACTTCCCCAATATGAAAAAAAAAAAAAAAAACAACAACAACAACAACAACAACAAAAAATCAAGATCATGGTATAAATTATATACCAAACCAATAAAATCTATCACTTAGAAAGTAATAAAATCTATCACATACAATGAGATATCGTGATAACCAGGAGCTTGAGATCATATTTAGAAAATATATAACTGATACAAGACACTCCAATATGATTAATTACCCAAATATTGTTAATTCCATACTCATTCAATCAAATATCTTTCATAAATTACATTAATCATTCTTGATATCCAAGATGTATCTAAATTCTAACATTGCCAGTAAACAAAGATGCTAGACCTCAATGGGATTTAAAAGGAAACATAATGCTAATTTACACAATTGCTGAAATCATCACTTTCCACTATTGAGAGAGAGAGAGAGAGAGAGAGAGAGGTGGTTGTTGTGTTGCATCTCTTAAGAAGAATCTACCTTTTACATTTTTTATTTTTTATTTTTTATTTTTGATGTAATTGACCCATAACAAAATAGATGTACCACATTCATAATATGCACATTTGGGAGATTAAAAGTAAAGGAAAATGAGAAAATGAACCCACCTAAAGTTTTTTTCTCTTCCTCTTGATGTTGACTTTTCCAGAATCATCCAGAATCAAATTTAAGTACTCCTCAGAGCCCTGTAAGGAATAAAATTTAACATTTCAACAAATTTACATGTATTCACTTAAAATTGTGATAGATGCTAAAATTTAGGTTGATATCAAAAATTTAACATTTTAATGATTGCACATCAATCAGCAATTTTGCCATTGTTATTTGCAACATATATCTTTTTATTTGTGACAAATATGGTGCAATTTTGGTCATCAAATTTTACTCAAAAGCCACGATTAGACAACCTCCATCCTGCATTACTTTAAGAAATATGTAGAATCCTTACCCTAAAATAAAAAAAGAACATGCCACAGTCATGCATAAGAGGCAAAACAAAAAAATTACATGTTCACAAAGATTTCAAAGTTCTCAAGATGTAAATTTGACAATATCACCCCCTAAACTTGCTTAATATACATAACATATAGCAAAAATACTCATCATAAATGTGATTAAAAAACTCAAGCACTAAATTACAACCCTCTACATAATTTTTTTATTTTTTATTTTTTAAGAAAAGACTATCCTCAACATTTTATCTTCAAAACATTATAATAGGGAATGTTGCAAAAATTTGGCCTATATATAGTTTAACCATACTTGCTACTCCATATAATTCAAATCAAGATGTTTGAATTTTTCCCCTCATCACTCAAACAGATTATCAACTAAAATTTTAAGAATAGCATTACATGCAAAACCTAGAAAAGCACAACATTGAAAATGATGAAATCAATAATTAAAAGTCTCTAAAAAATATTACCACTATCATACAATATCCAATACAGTCACTTTTAATAAGCACTATGAGAAGCAAATATACAACAAAATACCATTAAACTGAGTAACACTTTATCAAGAATATACCTTCTTTTATTATTAAAATTGCACCATCTGGCATCGGTGTAGACACAAGAACTTCTTTGTAAACAAATGCAAATGCAAGTTATAAGTTGAAGGAGACAAAAAGGTTAATAACTATGTAGGTTGTCAAACATGATCACTTGAAAGCATTAGAATATATTGTTGGGTTTTAGACCCCTTAAAAACAACCAGATTGCGTAGCCTAGTTAATTAGCCAAGTTGTTACTTAGTCAAATTAAGCAATTCTAGATTAAAACAATCAAATAATCATATCAAGCATATAAAGCAGCGGAAAATAAATAACACAAGATATGATAACCTAGGAAACCACACGGTAAAAACCTAGGGAGGATTTGACCTAGCTATCCTCAAGGTAAACCTGAATCCACTATGAAAGAATCGAAGTTCATACAAAAGGACTTACAAGCTCCTCGCTTGACTTCCTAATGCTACCTACTAGTAGAACTTACTGACACGACCACGTGCAAGCTCCGAATCCACGGACTCCTTCTTTCTTGGATTCTCCAATCAACTACAAGCTCCCCGCTTGTTTTTCTTTAAGCTCCAATGATAGCAACCTTGTTGATCATCAAGATGTAGAAAATATCTCTACCTTGAAAACCCTAAGTTTATGTGAAGGAAAACTCATCAAGGATCTCACAAGAGATTCACACAAACCGCAATATGAGCAACAAAGACTTAGAGAGGTTTGGGTACAAAACCCTAATAAAATGAGGCACAAGAGGCACTCTAATCTCTCTCTCAAAAGTCTCAAAAATGTTCTAGGGTTTCCCTTATATATAAGAGAGTTTTACTTGAACCCCAAGACATTTAAATAGAGTTTGGGCTGAGTTGGAATTCTGCAGAAAAACGTTCTGGCCGACTTTCAATCGATCGAGTCTAATTTTCGATCGATCGAGCCAGGCCGAAAGTAACAAATACTTCTGCAGCCACTCGATTCCAACTTTACATTAAAGACACAACTTTGACAAGCCTAAACAAGATTAAACAACCTGTTTTGATCATGGTTTGTCAACGATACACATTAGAATTCTAAATACATAAAATCCTAAGTCTTTAGAACCTAACGTATATGTTTTAAGGGTAGCAATTCCTCAAATTCAATTTGTTCAAGGAACCTACAAAATCAAAGACCAATCCTACAGATTATAGAGAAAATTAAAAATAAAAGACACTATGATGGCAAGTTATATTTGCCTCAAGCAATGTGTTCCAAGTTTAAGTCTTGAAATCAGCCTAACCCACCTCTCCCAAGGCTCCTTCTTTTTTTTTTTTTTTTTCTTTTTTTTTAATAATAAATTTAGATAGTAAATATCTACCACACCAGTAACGTTTATCATATATAAAAATATGAAATGATATTCTTACCAAATGACATAATATCTCCATGTTGGACTTTGGCTTTGACCCTATTCTTCCTCAACCTCTCCTAATTGAGATATGACATTTTCCCTGTAGTAAAAAATATACAGTATGTAAACAAAAGTTAAAGAGAGACAAAAGCATTAAGATAACAGAATAAGCAACCTTGTATCATTGAGGAAAACCAAAATATCTTGCAATGAAAAGAAAGAATACATGTCCCAAAACCACCACAATGGTGGAAGCTGTGACTTTTGTGTGTACCAGTAAACAACAACATCTTGCTACAAAGAGTTTAAACTATCTGTTAGGAGGAAATTCTTCTTAGTAATACCAGGCATTACAGTTTTGTTAACACAATTTACATATATTTACATATAGAGATATATATCACTTACCAATCAATAGCGTTTGAGTGTGACTTTTTCCAAAAAAAAGGAAGTGATATACAGGAAAAAAAATTTAGAACCCAAATGGCATTGATTTGAATAGAAAAAAAAATGTTCCCAAAATCAAAGCTAATCTACAAAAATTTGTAAAACCAAATCAAACACAAAGTCAATAATTTATCTAAAATTTTTTAATCTAGCCAAAGAATTAGACAAAGATGTAACACATCCTCAGAAGCATAGACAATTGAGAGAGACATCATCACTTTAGACTCAAGTTTAATCTTAAACAGAAAAGAACATAAGACGTAAGATTAAAATGTAAAACCCAATTTGTTTTTCCCTTAGTCCCAATATCAACAAATCTATATTAATCATTAAACCATTAACTAATGCAAAGTTAATCAAAATTAAATAATCGAATAAAATATTTTAACAAAAAAATAAAAGGAAGATATCATACCTGAAGGTCAGTTGTCATTTCCAAACTTTTCAAGGGCTTCATACTCCTCCATCTCCACCCTACCTCTACCTCTACTTTTTCCACCACTTCTACACCTTCTAAAACACCAAAATTTGTGACTTTCATTTTTCTTCTAGATTAGATAACTCTAAGTTGGGCTGATTATACTTGTTAGGTTCTAAGGTCTTAGGATTTTATGTATTTAGAACTCTAATTTGTAATGTTGGCAAACCATGATCAAAACAATGTATTTAGTCTTGTTTAGGCTTGCTCAAAGTTGGTTTAATATTGTAAAGTTGGAATCGAGTGGCTGCAGAAGTATTAGTTACTTTCGGCCTGGCTCGATCGATTGAAAGTTAGACTCGATCGATCGAAAGTCGGCCAGAATGTTTTTTCTGCAGAATTTCCAACTCAGCCCTAGCTCTTTAAACGTTTAGGGTTTTATGTTTTCGCCCTAGGTATATAAGGCAAACCCTAGCCACATTTTTCAGAGTTGCACAAGTTGTATTGTTGCTCATACATTGCGGTTTTATGTAAATCTCTTGTGAGATCTAGAGGAGCTTTCCTTTACACAAAGCTTAGGGTTTTCAAGATTGAGATCACTTCAACATCTTGATGATCAACTTGGTTGCTGCCTTTGAAGCTTAAAGAATATCAAGCGTGGGTGCTTGTAGCTGATTGAAGGGATTCAAAGAAAGAAGTAGTCCGTGGACTCGGAGCCTGCGCGTGGTCGTGTCAGGAAGTTTTACTGGTGGGTAGCATTAGGAAGTCAAGCGGGGAGCTTGTAAATCCTTTTGTAAGAACTTCAATTCTTTCTTAGTGGATTCCGTTTTGCCTTGAGGATCGGTGGGTAAAATCCTCCCCAGGTTTTTCCATGTGGTTTCCTGGGTGATCATATCATTGTGTTCTTTATTATTTCCGCTGCTTTATTTGTTTTACATGCATGATATGATTTTGTGATTGTTTTAACCTAGAATTGTTTAATTTGACTAAGTAACAACTTGGCTAATTAATCTAGGCTACGTAATCTGGTTATAATTTAAGGGGTCTAAACCGTTCAGGTGGTATCAGAGCGGGTTGCTCTTCTATTTGAGATTTTCATCTCTGAGCTGATCCTTGACCCCGATTGTCATGGAGCATGGATACTCTCTGTTTGTTCCTCCTCACTTTGATGGGAACAATTATGCTTACTGGAAAGTAAGGATGAAAGCATTCCTGAAATCCATAGATGAGAGGGTGTGGAATTCCATTGAATACGGATGGGAGAAGCCCACTACTCCTGTGAGTGAGTGGCAAACTTCTGAGAAAGAAGCAGCAGGCTTCAATAGCAAAGCTATGAATGCCATCTTCAATGCTGTTTCAATGGAGGAATTTAAGAGGATCTCTAATGTTGAGGTTGCTCATACTGCTTGGAAAATCCTCCAAACTGTGCATGAAGGCACAAAGGCTGTTAAAATTAACAAATTGCAGTAATTAACTTCTAGGTTTGAAAACATTAGAATGTCTGATGATGAAACCTTTGATGAGTTTTACGCTAAACTTAATGACATTGTTAATTCTGCTTATAATTTGGGTGAAGTCTATAATCAACCTAAAGTTGTTAGGAAGATTCTTAGATCTTTAACTGAAGACTTTAGACCCAAAGTGACAGCCATTACTGAGAGTAAGGATGTTGACTCCATCCCTGTGGATGAGCTTGTAGGATCTCTTCAGTCCTATGAGTCTGACTTACCCAAGACTATCAAATCCAAATCAATGGCACTTAAGTCTGTTGATGATGTTGAAGCTGGTGGATTTGATGATGAGCTCTCTGCTACGGAGATAGCTTACCTTGCCAAGAATTTTAGAAATTTCCTTAGAAACACTAATAGGAAGGCAAGGAATACCAACACTGCTGAACCTAGAAACTTTAGGAAGAATGATCTCACTAAAGTTAATAATTTTGAAAAACCTAGAGAACAAGTAGGTCAATCTTCTAATAACTCTTTGGGTCCTCAGTGTTTTGGTTGTCAAGGGTATGGTCATGTCAAATCTAAATGTCCTACTTTCTTGAGAAATAAGGGTAAAGCTATGGCTGTAACCCTTAGTGATAATGAGGTTTCTGATGATGAGTCCGGTTGTGACGAGGATGGAAACTTCATTGCTTTCACTGCTATTGCTGCAGTCAATGAAAGCATTTCTGCTGAGGAGAACCCTACTGATGGGGAACTCTCTGAAGATGCAGATCTTCAAGAGGCCTACAACAAACTTTGCAAAATTGCTGCAAAGGATGCCATGAAAGTTGATTTAGGCCTGAAGAAAATTGATGCTCTTGAGCTTGAAAAGAAGAACTTGCTTGTAAAATTGTTTGATGCTAATGATCTTTTGAATAATGTTAAATCTGAAAACATGCTTTTGCTTGATAAAGTTAGAACTTTGGAACATGATTTATCTTTTGCTAGATCTGCTAGTTCTAAACTTGATCACATGCTGAATGTTCAAAAGTATCCTTCTGATAAAGCTGGGTTAGGATATGTTGAAAGCATCTTTGATTCTGGACCCTATTCCACTGTCTTTGTTCCTTCTTCTTCTTCTGTACCTTCCGTGAGTGAGGTTGTGAGTGAAACTATTAAACCCCCTGTGAGTGAGGTTGTTAAACCTGTAGAAGTTTCACCATCTAAGAAGATTATGGTAGACTTAAGAGAATCCAAACCTAAGGAGCCTACCAAACCTAAGGACAAGATGCATGGTAAACCTGCTTGGGTTTGTCATTATTGTGGTAAGTCTAGACATATCCGTCCTAACTGTTACCAGCTTCAAGTTGATAAGAGAGCAAAAAGACCAAAAGTGCCTGTGCCTCAAGCACAAGATCCTATGGCACTAATTGGTGAATTGGTAAAGGCGTTAAACCTTTATTCCAATTCTAGAGTTGGGAATCACTCTAATGTGAATAAGAACTCCAATGCTCGGGGTGCATCTAAAAAGTTTTGGATGCAAAAGACTCGAACTAACTGAGTCTTTCTGACATGGTCCTTAAGCTTCATTGCCCTATTCTGTGGTGACCATTGTTCTTTGGTTTTTGTGTTTTTCTTTTGTTCTAGGACTTGCATTGCATTACATACATGCATTTCATTCTAGGATTTATTTGTTTTTTCTCTTATAAAAAAAAATTAAAAAAAAAGGGAGAAAAAGGAGAAAGCAAAATCTTTGTTGAACACTATTTTTCTTGATTTTTTAAAACAAGGTTGGTCATTCTTTTTACACATGTCATGTCTTGTGTACCTTGTTTAGCTTGGATGAGCTTATTCATTGCACTTTACTAGTTAAAGCTTTGTAGTGCATGTTGTGTGGGAAAGATGTTTATGGTGTTGATCACTTTGTCTTGATCTTGAAGTCACATGTTCTTTGACTGTCGGACTTGATCCTTTTGAGAAAGGCATAAATAACCATCTCACCACTGTTCACTAACCAATCATGAACACCTTAGTGCATATCATAAGATTTAGTGCTCGAGAAAGTGTAGCACATGCACAAAAAGAACATAAGGTGTAGCCTCAAATTAAATTAAAAACTGGTGTGTACTATTAGGCTTGATGCCAATTCACTTAATTCAAACCGGTGTGTACTATTAGGCTGAATGCCATTTCATATATAAATAAGAGGCAAAAAGAAAGAAACTTACATGATTGCAAGCTTTTGATCTAGGAGATGTGGGAGTTATAGGATGTAACTCTTTAGGTGATAGTCTCTTTTAAATTCTATGTGATGAATTGTGTAGACTTTGTGTTTGATTGCTATTCACATATCACCTCACATGTATCTCAAGTCTTTGCTAGTTTCACACACTACACAAGTTACTCTTTGTTAAACACTGTACATGTTAGTGTGTGTGTCTCTGGTCTGACCAACCAAGTTTGAAAATATCTTGAGATTTGTGCACAACATATTTGTTGCTTGAGAAAATTAAATGGGAAGATGATTGAATCTTGTGTTTGAGAAAATTGGGTTTAAAAATTTGGGTTTTTGAAAAAGCATTCCATCTCATACTCATGCATTGTGTATTCATTGTTCAAATGCTTTGAGGTGTTGTTTCAAAATTGGGTTTGCTATTTTTCAAAACTGTGATTTTCCCCAAAATTCAGTGTGCCTCTGCCCATTTCGATCGATCCAGTGTGTTTTTCGATCGATCGAAAAAGTGCCTCAGAATGTGCTAAAATGACTGTCACATTCGATCGACCGAATGTAATTTTCAATCGATCGAAGATCGTGGAGAAGCTTTTTAAAAAATGTTGAAATCTGACTTTTCAAGGAACTTTTTCAAAAAATTTTCAAACCTTTTCTCTCTCCGACGAGGCAAGACCAAAAGATCCTAATTTTTGTCGTTTTCTTCCGAAATTTTTGCACAATCTCTCTCTCCTCAAGCCAGTATGTCCTTTTTACCCTTCCTTTTGCTTTTATTTTCATGCATTTTAGAGGAGATTTTCGGAACATTTCTTTTTGGGATTTGTGTTGTTTCGGACCAAATTGTTTGCAATTGATCAATGGGTTTTGATGGGGACACCCTATAGACATGTTCTTGATAGTTTAATTTGATCAATTTTGGGTTTTTTGAAAAATTGAAATTTCTAGGGTTTATGTCTGATCCGAATTGGGGATTTTTGTGAAATTGAGGTTAATTGATGAAATTGGCTTGTGTAATTGATGCGATTGGTTATTATAAACTATTTTCAATGGTGTGTAATGATTGATTCTTCAATTTGTTGCAACATTTTTCAAGTGATTCACAAATTTTTAGGGTTTTTGTTAAGAAACTCTATGTTCAAGCCAATTTTGTGAAATTAAATTTAATTTGATCCTGGTTACTGCATTAGTTCATGCATCATGGCATTGCATTTGTTCATGCATCATATAGATTTTTATTCTATATTTTTTTTGTGCTACTTGCAGTCTGCCCTTGGTTTTGTTTTTGTTTTTTCTCTTTGTGTCTCTGTCCTTCCCTTAGCACCATGCCTAGGAAGACTAGAGCTCGTAGGACTATCCCCACTCCTACTCCACCCTCACCTACCTTTGACAGTGAGAGGTTCCCTCGTGAGAAAAACCAAGAGATCTTTGAGACTTTAAACCTTAAGAGAAAGGTTTGGGCTGAGCGTTCTGTCCTGTTAGATGAGTTAGATCCTGCCATTAGGGCAAATTTTGAGCGTAGAGGTTGGTTGCCTTTGTTAGCTATGTCTAACCCTCCACCTCCGGCTACCTTGATTAGAGAGTTCTTCTCGAACCTCTCTGTCCACATCTATGATTCCAACACTCTAGTTAGAAGTTGGATACGAGGTGTAGAGTACACCATTACTCCTCAGGTAGTGGCTGATGCTCTTGAGGTACCGTTGGTTAGGGATCCTGTCTATCCCTATGATGAGTCACCCGAGTTGAGCGATGTCATGTCTTACATCACTGGGTCATCTATCTAGTGGGGTTCTGATCCTAGGATCACCACCGCTGAGCTTCCCGAGACTACCTATCTATTCTTTAGGATAGCCTGTCACTCACTCTGGCCCATTTTTCATCTGCACACCATTCCTCTTGAGAGGTGTGTATTCTTATACGCTCTTGTTACTGATGCTCCTATTAGTTTTCCCCATCTTTTTCTTCATTCTTTGAAAGAAGTTTATAGGAGTTCATCTACTACTCATGCCCTTGTACATCCTATTTTCATTCATAGGATTTTACTTTATCTAGGTTTAGAGGATTTCCCTGCTTCTGAGCCTGTTCATGTTATAGGTCCTATAGGTGCGTCTTTTCTTAAATAGAGGGCCGCTCATCTTCGAGTTGGTTCTAAACACCCTAGGTCTGAGCCCTCTAGTAGCGCTCCTCCTCCTCCTTCTTCTTCTACAGGTCCTGCTGGTGAGGCTGTTCCAGATCCTGTAGGTGCTGCTGCTGTTCCTCCACCTCCTGCGGCTGACTTCGATGTCCGTCGTACTTTGGAGACTGTCATGACCGTTCAGGCGGCTCATGGTCAGCTTTTGGTGGATCTGTTCGACGAGATTCGTGCTCTGAGAGCGGATTTGGCGCATCTTCGTTCTTCCTCACCACCTCCTTTTGATGATGGTCTATGATGCCCTTTGGCATTCCGTCACAAAAAGGGGGAGTAGAGTTTTGACTTGTAGAGGAGATTTTGTTAGGAGATTTTGTTGATAGGGGGAGATTTTTTGTTAGTGGGAGATATTTTTGATTAGCATGGGATATTTTTGTGGAGTTTATTAGATTGTATCTAGGTGCTTCACTTTGTATATCATTTTTGGGATATTCATGTTAGGGGGAGTAACATTGATTGATATATTGATATACATGTTTTCTTTTGATTCTTGTTGTCTTATGATTCACTGCTTATAGATTTATATTTATGAGTTGATTCATTGATATATATCTTTATTTTGTGTTGTGTGAATCTTACAAGAATATTATACCTGTTTATATACTATTTTCTGCCACACATGCGTTTATATGTTTGTTGAGTATTTCAGGAATATACAGGTTGATTCAACAAAGCTGCTGTCTACACTTGCAACCGATGGATAGTAGTTAGGGTTGAATTTTTTAGTTTATGAGCATTATTATGTAAAGGGCTTTTTACTTGTAAACTTTGAGCTTTTAATTTGTGTTTTGTCACGGATTGCCAAAGGGGGAGTTTGTTAGGTTCTAAAGTCTTAGGATTTTATGTATTTAGAACTCTAATTTGTAATGTTGGCAAACCATGATCAAAACAATGTATTTATTCTTGTTTAGGCTTGCTCAAAGTTGGTTTAATATTGTAAAGTTGGAATTGAGTGGCTGCAGAAGTATTAGTTACTTTCGGCCTAGCTCGATCGATCGAAAGTTAGACTCGATCGATCGAAAGTCGGCCAGAATGTTTTTTCTGCAGAATTTCCAACTCAGCCCTAGCTCTTTAAACGTTTAGGGTTTTATGTTTTTGCCCTAGGTATATAAGGCAAACCCTATCCACGTTTTTCAGAGTTGCACAAGTTGTATTGTTGCTCATACATTGCGGTTTTGTGTAAATCTCTTGTGAGATCTAGAGGAGCTTTCCTTTACACAAAGCTTAGGGTTTTCAAGATTGAGATCACTTCAACATCTTGATGATCAACTTGGTTGCTGCCTTTGAAGCTTAAAGAATATCAAGCGTGGGTGCTTGTAGCTGATTGAAGGGATTCAAAGAAAGAAGTAGTCCGTGGACTCGGAGCCTGCGCGTGGTCGTGTCAGGAAGTTTTACTGGTGGGTAGCATTAGGAAGTCAAGCGGGGAGCTTGTAAGTCCTTTTGTAAGAACTTCAATTCTTTCTTAGTGGATTCCGTTTTGCCTTGAGGATCGGTAGGTAAAATCCTCCCCAGGTTTTTCCGTGTGGTTTCCTTGGTGATCATATCATTGTGTTCTTTATTATTTCCGCTGCTTTATTTGTTTTACATGCATGATATGATTTTGTGATTGTTTTAACCTAGAATTGTTTAATTTGACTAAGTAACAACTTGGCTAATTAATCTAGGCTACGCAATCTGGTTATAGTTTAAGGGGTCTAAACCGTTCAATACTCTTTTGGTAGTATTGCCTGGCAAATCTACAGTTCAAACACTACAATGGTTCCAAATCAATCTTTCAATATTCTATCATCAAAGTGGAATTTAGCTAGTAGCTTTGAAAAGAATTTAATTTGCAAAGGAGGCCACCAACCATTATTCGGGTCTATTTCAAAGACAGAAATCAATTAAGAGCATTTATGACTATAATAAGTCTAGAGGATAATTTAGTGATATAACAATAGGGGAAGTAAGTCTAGAGGATAATTTAGTGATATAACAATTGGTGAAGTGGCAGCATAAATAACATCTAAATGCATCTTATAGGGAGTAACAATTAGCATAGCTGCTCCTTTTGGAATTTGGATCAAACATATCTTTGCAGCTCTCCATACCATTTTAAATCATAATTGTATCATTGAAAAAATTATAACACTATAAGAAGAAACTCAAGTTGTTATACTTACACACCTAATGGTATTGGTCCAGTCATTGAAACAGGATCCAAATACCATAGACATAAAAAAGAAGAAACAAATATAGATCAAAATATCAATGGAATAACAAATTTGTGAAAAATAAAAATTATGTAGCAAACAAAAAAAAAGCACCAAATTACCAATCAAAGCAAGATGCTTATCCTAAAAAAAAAAAAAAATGAGATGCTTATCCACAAATCTGTTGGATTGAATAATCTGCATAAAAGATAAGCAACGAAAATCAAATAAAATGCTATAGGGCATAAACATATCTTAGAAGAAAGAACCTAAAGAAAATGGTTATTAGAAGAAAAAAATATAATAACAGCAAAGCTATAGTTCATTGATTTGTTAAATCTCTACCTAAAAAAATCAACCAAAACCTATAAAGTAATCCACAATTGGCAAATTAACAAATCAAAACTCGCTTTTTTTTTGGATAGGTAATCAAAGATTTATTACATAGAAAAGGACATCATGTTCACAACAGTGAACAATCTGAACATTAACAAAGCAAAATTCACAATTTGCCAACGTATCTAAAAAACCCCTTCACAACTAATTGTGCTCCCATTTACTTTTGCTTCACAGCTTTTTTCCTCAACACCCAAATAGATGCTCAATTAAAACTTTGAGAATATAATCCAACATGCCAAATCCAGCCTTTACATCAGAATTTTAAACAAAGGAATAACTCAATGTGTGGCTTTTTGAAAGGCCACACATTTATAAATAGATGTTACTTATCAACTCTGAGGCAGGGAAAGAAAAAATTTCATGGTATAAAAACACAAGTCCTCAAGCAAAGCCTAAAGCCTCTTGGCTGGGAATTTCTAACAAAATGAAACAACCTCAACATGCATAAAAAAAAATTCAACGCCTAAAATAATAGAGCAAACATTAGTCAACTCCAAAATCAACAAAGCCTTAATTGTAATTGCATTATGAATTCATAGATGTAAAGATTACAAACAAAAAAATAAAACAATTTGTGCCAGTACAATTTATGCAATATTAACATGTAATAAATTATGAAAAGGCAACAAACAACAAAATTACAACTTCCAATGTTCAAAACCTTACATGACATAAAAGCATTAACTCGATTTCTTTTCACTCTGCTGCAAAATATGAAACAACAAATATCAACATACGAAACAGAAATTGGTTTACAGAAAGTTATTTAAAAACAGTGTAGAAAGTTATTCAAAACAGTGCATATTTTATAAAATAGTGTACCGCAGTGTAGATTTTTATGAAATAGTGTGCAGTGCAGATTTTTGAGACATTTTTTCAAACACACATCATGCATTATTGTTGCAACTATTCCCTGCATATAATGTGATCAAGGAACTACCTTGTTGTAAAAAGAACTACCTATAATTTCAACAATAATAGAATACCATAATACCTCCAAAACAGTCAAATAAAAATTTCAACAATAACTGACTCTAATCAAGAGTGTAGTTGAAACAAACAACACAATAGTTACAGTTCCAAAGCCAAAAAATAAATATCGTTTCCAATTCTTTCAAAATCATATATGTTTGTATATGCAATCAAGGAAGACTCTATTCAGCCTTACAGTAATAAGAGCAACAAAATATCCAATAATGGAAATCCAATATGCACTTAAGATATTTCATCAACATAAAAGTAACATTCTAGGCAGCAAAAATCCAGGCACTACAAAAAAACAACAAATGAAGCATGACAAACATCAATTGCCCTGCCATAATTCAAAATAAGGAGCACATGAACAAATATCCAATTGAAATTAGAAGGAAGAAAAGTTCCATGTACCTAGCATATGTCTTCTTAGTTGAAAGTTCATGTCCTAAAAATATATGCTGCAAAAAAAAAAGCTATCTGCAAAGCAACAGCTACAACCTAACTGAAAACATAAAATTAAGACCTATAAATTACAATTTGACACAAACCAAGACAAAAATATTATATTACCCATTGAAATGTCTTTAAAATACACAAACAAACTACCTGCTATATGAAAAAAAAAAAAAAAAAAAAAAAAAAAAAAAAAAAAAAAAAAAAAAAAAAAAAAAAAAACTGAAATTCTTCAAGACAAAGTAAGCCTAGAGTCATATTTATTTCATTTGTTTTTTGGGCAGTGTTAGATTGCTAACCTTGATATAAAGTTTAGATTAAAAAAAAAAAGTTGAAGTCACATATATGAGATAGATAACTTTTCATTAAGCAATACCCATCAAGGATTGCAACAAATTCAGGAAATTTCGTTCAAAATGAAGCAAGAACCATCCAAAATTACAATGAAAGAAGTCCACAACTCACAGAAATAAACAGCAGTACAAAAACCCCAATGTGTGGGCAGAGATTAACAAAATAAAAATAAAAAACAGAGGAAAGTAGCAAACCTACTGACATCATAAAGATGGATCATTCAATCGTGGCCCCCTGATGCAAGGAAGGACTGGCTATCTGCGGCTTCTTCAAAATTAGCCTCCTTTTTACTTGATAAGATAAAGCTCAATGAGAGGATCTTTGCATCATGAGCACCATACCAAAATTTCCAAAATTTTAATATCCTAAGATGCATAGGACCTAAATGCTTGTTAGAAAACATAACCTGAAAGGAATATTTCAAAACTACATGTAGGTGAATGCATTACCTGAAAGCATGAATAATCAGAAGTTTGTAGGTAATAGATATCAAGTTTTCCCTTACAATCACTAGCACTGAGGTGCTTGCAAAGATTGAGAAAATTTAAAATTATTCTTATTAGCTATGTTGTCACGGAACATTCTCTAATTAGCTAAACTCAAAAAAATTCAAAAACCTAAAATCAAAATTCTAAGTAGGAGTGGAAAAATTAAGAACCAATTGGAATCTAAATATCTACGACAACATTCAAAAACCTAAAAATCAAAATTCAAAGTAGGTGTGGAAAAATTAAGAACCAATTGGAATCCAGATATCTACCAAAACTGAAAACCCAAAGAGTGAGAGAGAAAAACCTGAATGCCTAGTGCTCCAAAGAGAGGAAAACAAAAAAGAGAAAAGAAGTTACCTGTGAAAGAGGAGATTGGTGGTGAATCAACAGCAAAACCGGTTTTCCAAATCAAAACCCCAGGAAAAAAAAAATGAACTCAGATATTAGAAAACAGACGATAGAGATGCAAAAAGAAATTGATGCGGTGGTGGTGATCCGTGGTGCCGATAGTAAAGGCGGCGACGGCAATGGGAGGTTAACTGAGTTTTGGGTTTTGATTTTGGGGGAAGGAAAGAGTGAGTTTTAAGTTTAGGGGAAGGAGACTTTAGCGTGACAAATGAGAGAGAGATTTTTTTTTTTTTTTTTTTTTTGGATTTTTAAAAAGTGTTTGGTGTATTTGGTGGGGGAAGAAAGATATTTAAATAATGCTGAATAATTATTGTATTTTGTAATTATAATATTTAATTAATTAATGCTGATGTGGAAAATTATGGGAGCTTTAGAGGTTTCAATTTTATATATATATATATATATATTGATAAGCTGATAATATTTAAAGGCCGTAGATAATTAGGCTTTTAGGATAATTATTGATAGGCCAAGAATGTATTGACCCCTTATGATAAATTGACCAATTAATTATCTAAGTTAATTAATTAATTCAATTAATATGCAATACGTGTGGTAATACAAACAAATCACCAACTAAGTTAATATGCAATGGAAAATAAAATTGACATGGTAATTTATTTACGAATGGGGAAAACCTCCAAGGCAAAAACCCCACCGGGTGATTTTAAGGTCACCACTTCCGAGAATCGACTATTATCACAACAAGCGGTTACAAGTAAAGGAATCCCAGTACCTTATACCAACTTACAGTTGAACCCTTACCCCAATACCCAATTGGACTTGTTTTGTAGTGATAATCTCTCTTTTTAATGCACAGCTCCCAGAACATGACTAACCAATCGATGCATGGATCCAAGTACGTGACTAACCACCAACTTGAGAAGGATGTTGGCTGCAAAGCTCTTCAGTTCATCAACACGATGAAGATCACGAATCTCCTTAGTTACAAAACCCTACGATATACAAATACGGCAGCTTCTTGAAGAGAAAGATGAACTAGGGCATATGTCTCCAGTCACAATATGCTTGTGAAAATTTTTTGCATTAAGTTGCATTAGCTATGATGGTTCTTAAAATAATCCTTATATATGTTTAAGGTTGTGAGAAAAGAAAGCCTAAACAAATATACACAGATTGGAGTGAAATCAAAACTAAAAATTTGATTTTCGTAAATCTCGATTGATAGCTTATCTATCGAGTAGCTATCGAGCATGAGGCTTACACAGCTTTTAAACCTTGATAGATTCTATCTATTGAGATAGTTGTCTAGCTGTAAAATCCAGCACTTCTTCACTTGATTCTTGGACAGATTTTCATGGTTTTAACACTTGGACTTCAAACCTTGTTCTTTGAAGTATTAAACACATCCTAGATCTACCAAATTACAAGTAAAGTGCATTTTGTCAAAGGATTAGCCAATTCTATATTGACATATGTTCCTAACATGATTCACATATGTCCTAACAATTATATTCAAAATAATTATTTTAAAAGTCCTAATTATCACTTTGGAATGAGGTTTATCATGAAATAACTCTGAAATTTGTCCAAATACAATTTTAGGGTTGGATAATCAAGTAATAAATTTCAGATTCACGCTCCAAGGGACGTTTGGCATAGTAGAACTCAAAATTCGAACTGGGCTATTTTTAACAAAGTTGTATAGAATTAAATTTTCCTTTAGCTTTCAAAATTTTAGCTTAATCAAAATTTTGGGTAAAAAGATATGATCAAAATACTGAAGCTTGTTTTGATCTAAAAAATTAGCTTACTCTTATCTATATCTCCTTTTTTTTTTTTTAGGATTTTCCCCCATACATTTTTTGCTTATTTTTTTAGCATTCCAAGCTCTATAGATAGGGGATGCCTCTCAAAATTCAGACACTTTTTCACGCTCTCAGATTTCCTCTCTTTCTGACTCCCCTTTCTAGTATTTTCTCTCTTTCGTTAAAGAGGTTTTGGAGGCTTTAGTTTTAAGAATTTCTTTTTTGTAAGTAAGGTTGTAAGGTTGAATTTAATCAACCATCTTGTCGGCTTTATTCCGTGCCAATTTGCTTGTAATTCAGCACTTTGTAACCCTGTATTTAGGTGGGAAACTTGTAAGGGTAGTGAGTAAGAGAGTGTGAAGAAATGCTCAAGAGTGTGCAAGGAAATAGAGTCTCGCGACTGGATCTCGCGGGTGAGTCGCGGCTTGCAAGTCGCCAAAAGTTTGCACACGTGCCAAGCATGTTGGAAGCTGAAAAGTCGCGCCAGCTGTCGCACTACAGGACAAAAGTCCCAGGTTGGCCAGGCCGTTAGCTCGTGGCTTGAACTCGCGACTTAACCTAGTCGCGAGGTCAAGTCGCCAAAATGCCCTGTTTGGCAAAAACTGACGTTTTGCATTCCTTTCTCACCCTACTATATATATACCCTTATACCCACCATATTGAGAGAGTTTCCAGAGAGAACTTTATGAGAGAAATCCTAGAGAAATACAAGATTGATTCATCCACAATCTTAACCTTAGAGACTCTACAAATTCCTCTACTCTCTTCCTCTCCATTGTTATACCTTTGAGAGGCCTTTAGCCAAATCCTTATCTCACCACACCCATGTCTGTGAGAAGGCTTATTTGATACTGTTGGGAAGTAGTTAGGAAGGAACCAATCTACATTGGTTGATGCTATGGTCTAGTAGCGGAATCCGGTAAGCTAAAGAAGAAATAGGTTCGGCGTAACCTCGTTGGAGCAAGAAGCTTGGAGGGCTTAAGTACTTGGGTAGATTAGGCTTGGAGGGTCTTCTGCTATTCATGTATCCCAACTATATTCTTTAGTGGATTATTTGACCGCTTGGAGGGCGGCGGAGAGGTTTTACGCCAAGGGCTTCGGTTTCCTCTTACATAACACATCGTGTGTTGTCCGAGTGTTTGCATCTTCCTTCCTTTATCTTTGCCATATATTTACTACTGTGGATGTGTTTATATTTGGCTTAGATTGTTTATCAATTCTGTTATAAGCTTGTTATCATATTCCGCACATTAAATGTCTGATATAAAGCTTGAATTGGTATTTTTGTATTTGGGGTCTAAACGTTCAAGGGTGTTTTATACCCATTTGAACTTTCAAAGGTTTTTTAGGTTTCAAAGATAATTGCATAAATTTCTTTGAACCCTAAAATATTCTCTCAAGAAAAAGAGTAATTCTATGCAAGAGGTAGTTTTTCTTTACTTCTTCTTCTTCTATATCTTTTAATTTGGTGATGTATGAATAAATGTTTGTTTAATTTTGATATTTAAATGTTCATATCATGTGTTGTCGATATTTTCTTTATTGGAATATATTTTTAACGGTTTTATTGTCAAGATCTTTTTTTTTTTTTTTTTTTTGTTTCAAATATTTACTTGTTATCATATTTATAAAAAAAAAATTGATTTGCATCTTCACTAGATGTAGATATGAATTTTTCTCAATCAAAAAACTGATTTGTATCTTCCTTAGATACAAATTTGAAGTTTTTTAAAATTCAAAAAAAAAAAAAAAAAAAAAAAAAAAAAAAAAAACCTATCTATATCTTCTTTAGATATAGATCTGAATTTTTTTAACATAGTAGACTTTAAAAAAAAAAAAAAAAAAAGAGTCATGAGTAGTTTTGTTTGATGCATGTAGTGTACGTTTATTTCACGAATATAGTTCTATTCTAAAAATTCTTTTTCTTATTTTTTTCATATAAAAGAAAAACAGATCTGATTTTTCCTATATACAAATCTATATATTTTTTTTAATATAAACTGGTGATGCAAAAAATCAACAGTTGAGCTCCTCATCGTAGCGAATGGACAATGCTGTGAATGGGGTCGCCTCTGTAGATGGAAAACCTACAAAATGAACTGGGTGGAAGAATAACATGCCAGTGTGGCATCAACCAAACCGCCTCCGATGCTTAAATTAGTAAGGGAGAAGGATTCTTGAGAGAAAAAGAATGAAGAGTGATTTCGTAGAGTATTTGTGTGTGTGATTAGTCATACCTTGGGTTTCTAGTGCTTTCTCTTTTATAATTGAATGCCTAATCAATGGGCAATGAATCACTGTATTTATGCTCAACGGCTAGTTGCGTTATAGAATCTTTGTCTAAAGTTTATAGCTCATTCTGTGATTGTTGCACTATTCGTTACATTTTGTCATCAATGATTATAATAAATGTGTAACGTCTTCTCTGGGTAAATGACAATGTTTGCGTAGTGACGACCATAAATTTCTAACTCATCAGCTACCCCCTTGTTTGAATTGTCATTTGTTAGACGAGATAAGAACAAATTCATCTGACACTTTGTATTCTATGTACTGCACATTTATGACAGTTTTGATGTTTGAGTAGTTGAATGCCATGTGTATGGCCAGGATGAGTTCATCGTGCGAACATGTCTCGGTTTTCCCATGCGTGTTTTGGCCACTTGTTTTGCATTCTTTCCTCCTCTTTCCTTTCTTCTGTATTTTTTTCCTTATTCAGTTTCTGTTCTAGGGTTCGTTTCTACTCTGAGCTTCCTTTCTTTGTCCTGTGTTCCCTGGTAAGTTCTTCATGCTCCTTCTTCTTTTCTGGCTCTTCCATGGTTGATTATTTTGCTATTAAGGTCAATTGTCCTTCGGTAGCTTTCTTTTTTGCTCATTTAGGTTACTTACTCGAGTTTGTAAAGAGGGAGTGTCTCGAGAGGGTTAGTTTCTTCACAGGGGAGGACTATCTATACACTTCTGTCCTTTCTTCATTATTCCCTCTGGTTTCCCATTCTGTTGAGGAAGCCAGGTTGTTAAAGATGTTCGAGGTAAGGTCTAGTGATTTGGAGACGGGATTATCTTCTTCTGATGATCACGTGATCTCAGAGGCTACTTTTGTTTCCATCGCCTATAAAGCTTGGAATATCCTGTGTTCCCTTACGGGAAAGGACGAGCAGCAGGCCAGGATAGGTTTTAGTTCCTTGATTCGGTAAAAATTAGGATCCTGAGTGACGAAGAGAGGGCTTGTCACTCGTATGTTGACGAGGTTTGTTTTTACGAGGCCAACTTTACCAATGGCCTTCGTTTCCTCGTTCATCCCTTTGTTAGGGAACTTTTTTCTTACTTACATCTTGCTCTGGCACAGTTAATGCCTAACTCCTGGTGGATCATCATCTCTTGCATGGTGCTTTGGATGTCTACCAATGTTGGTGATGTCATTAGAAGGGACGAATTCCTTCGTTTTTATCGTTTGAGGAAATTGAAGGACCTTGGCTATTATGAGTTTAAGCCATGGGATAGGGCTTCTAGGTTAATCCTCGATTACCCATTGTCTCTTCAAAATTGGAAGCCAAATTTCTTTTTTGTCTCTGGAAGTGGTTGGGAGTTCGTCCCTGGTAAGGACCTGGACGAAGCCTCCAAGTTTTTTTGTAATTGGGGAGTTCCCGTGTCTAGTGCGTCTTTCTTTTTTTTCAGTTGCTTTCCTTTCCTTCATGAGTGAGGATGATAGATGACTTACTTGTGTTTCTATTTGTAGTTTCCCAGGGTCCTCGTCTGAAGAAAAGGTATCAGCGTTGAGCTAAAAGAGTGAAAGAGTACTTGGAGCCCGTTAAAGATTTTGATGAGCTCATTTCTCCTTAGTCTCCATTTCTTCACTTTTTGGGTCTAGAACCGTCTACTAAGGTTCGGAAGAATTTGGAAGTTGTAAAGAAGAGTAAACGCTTCTTTCTTTTTGTCTTCTTCTTTCTTCTCTCTCTTTTTTTTTTAAATTTTTTTTTTATTTTTATTTTTTGTCCTTTTAGGAATGATGACTAGGTTTAGTACGCAAAAATTAGCTGAGGCCCAAGAGAAGAAGGCTAAGGGTGGCGCCGTCAGTGGTCTCTTGTCAAAGAAAAAGATGGGCGATGCCTCTAAGAAAGATCCTGTGATGACACTTCCTCCTGCCCACTCGCCTGCCAAGCACCCTGCCTCTCCCACCGTGTCATTGAAGGTGATTGCCTCTGGTGGAGAGGAGGTTAGGAAGAAGAAGAAGGCTGATGGTAAGTCTTTTCTTCCTACCTTTTGGGATGATGCTGACGCAGTGGCTTTGAAGGCTCATGAGGCGCTCTCTGTGGATGACATAAGCCCTCTAATGGCGAAATATTCCAGTGAGGTGATGTCGTCCAATATTCAAAAGCTTGTGCAGGTAAGCGTTGCAGGCTGTTTTTTTACTTCTTCTTTCTCTTTGCTTTACTTCTACTAAAGGAAATTTTTTTTTTTTTTTTTTTTGGGTAGTTTGGTGGAGTCTCTGTTCATCTTGGGAAGGCTCTTGGACTTAGAAAAGAAGGTGGCCACGTCTGAGCCTTTGGTCAAGTCTTTATCCGCTGAGAACAAGACGCTTAAGAACAGGGTTTCTATTCTCACTGTCAAAGTTGAAAATGACAAGGAGCATGTGGCAACCTTGGAGAAAAGCCTACAGGTGGAAAAAGACTTTTGCAAGCTAAAGGACAAGCTGATTGGTGATCTGGAGCTAAAACTGTAGACAGTTGGGGCCACGGCGGTACAGGACTTCAAAGACTCTAACGAGTACTCCGATGAGTTGTGCAAGTACTACGTGGAAGGCCTTGATCTTCTCATGAAGTGGTTGGCAAAGCATCACCCTGGCTTGGACCTCTATGGCTTGGTCATGGATGACGTTGAGAAGGAAGTTATGTCTGATCGTCCATTTGAGGCTACAGTGGAGAATATGACGGAAAGAGCCATAAATGTTGCTGAAGTAATGGAGAAGGCCGCAATTACAACCCTGGCAAACCCTGTCCCTGACGACCAGTAATCTTTATGTTTTTTCCTTTCCTTTTTTTCTTTCCTTTTCTTTTTTATTGCAAGGCAAGAACAATATTTTTCTTTAGGCCTGTTGTTTTGGGCAATTGAGCAATTCTTTTGGGGCCCATTGTTTTGGTCAATTAAATAATCACTTTGACAATGATAGGTAGGTTGGTTGCAGCAGAAAACTCTTTTTTTCGTTTGGCTATGCTTGGACGACCTTTTATGACGATATGCTGAAGCAACTTTTTATACTTAGCTCACGTTTGGATAGCTCTTTGTTTTTGGCTATGTTGGAACAATTATGTGTGAATGACGATTCTGATCATGTTTGAACACCTTAGCACTTAAGCTGCATTTTGATTAGCTTTCTATTGAGCCATGTCTGGATGACGAGCTTAGTACTCCTTAGCCGTGTTTGAACCGTTTTCATTGAGTCGTGAATGACGACCTTAGTTGCGTTTGAACAACTTAGTATATTTTAGCTGTGTTTGAACAACTATATATTGAGTCATGTTTGAATAACAATCTTAGTGTATATATATATATATATTAGCTGTGTTTGAACAGCTTTTATTAAGTCATGTTTAAATGATGGTTTTAGTTGTGTTTGAACAACTTAGTATCTTTTAGTTGTGTTTGTACAGCTGTATATTGAGTCATGTTTGAATGACGACCTTAGTTGTGTTTGAACAACTTAGTATTTTTTAGCTATGTTTGAACAGCTTTGTATTGAGTCATGTTTGAATGACGATGTTAGTTGTGTATGAACAACTTAGTATTTTTTAGCTGTGTTTGAACAGCTTTGTATATTGAGTCATGTTTAAATGACGATTTTAGTTGTTTTTGAACAACTTAGTATTTTTTAGCTGTGTTTGAACAGCTTTTTGTTGAGTCATGTTTGAATGACGATGTTACGTTGTACTCGTGCCTTTAAGCCGTGGTATTGGAGCGTCTTCAGGCTAACCATTTTTCATGTTTTGTCTATTCGTGCTCGAATGACAATCATATTGGTTGTGTTTAAACAACTCTTATTTAGTCAAATTTGGTGGCTGTATGTGAACAACTTTTGATTTAGAATTTTAATGACAGAGGTCCTTGAGACGTCTCCTAAGGATGACTCCTAAATGTTGCACATATTTTTGTTGACAAATGACTCATGAATAATCATTCATAAATATGCATGGATAATGCTTTCATGTATTATTGATCTATGAATGACGAAAGTAATAACTGTCATACATACTGATATGAAGATTAGGCAACTTGAAATGTAAAGCATTCCTTACTGGTAGTATTTCTTCAAGTGTTCTATGTTCCATAATCGAGGCAATCCTTGGCCATCTAGAGACTTCATGTAGTAGGAGTCTTCTCTGAAATGACGGATCACTTCGTAGGGGCCTTCCTAGGCTAGTCCCAGTTTTCCTTGAGATGGGTCATTTATTGCTTGTGATACCTTTCTAAGGACGAGGCCTCCTGTGTCGAACCTTCTTACCTTGACCTTTCTATTGTAGTATTTGGCCATTGCTTCCTTGTGTTTGGCCATTCGCTTCATATCTTCTTCTCTGACTTCATCAATTAGGTCCAAGCTGTTGTTAAGCTCCTGTTGGTTCTTCTGGTCTTCATAAGTTTTTACTCGAAAGCTCGTCAGTCCCACTTCCCCTGGTATGATGGCCTCAATGCCAAATGTTAGCTTGAATGGTGTTTCTCCTGATGGAATTCTTGTGGTCATCCTATATGCCCAAAGGACATTTTGTAGTTCTTCAGGTCATGCCCCCTTTGCCCCCTCAAGCCTAGTTTTGATAAATTTAAGCAAGTTTATGTTCGTCACTTCTGTCTGGCCGTTGGCCTGAGGGTGTCTTAAAGAAGAGCAGTGATTCTTTACGCCTAAGTCTTGGCAAAATTTTTGAAACTTAGGGTTGTCAAACTGTTTACCATTGTCTGATATTATGACACGTGAGACTCCAAACCTGCAGATGATGCTTTTCCACACAAAGCTTATGACTTTAGCCTCTGTTATCGTCGTCACTAGCTCTGCTTCTATCCATTTTGTGAAGTAATCGATTGCCACAATCAAGAATCTGAGTTGTTTCTTCCCTAGAGGGAATGGGCCCATAATATCAATTCCCTATTGGGCGAAGGGCCATGGTAAGGATATGGGTCTCATTGTCTCTCCTGATCTCATCTAGACATTTGTGAAGCATTGACACTTGTCGCATGCTCTGATGATGTTGAATGCGTCTTTCTATAGGGTTGTCCAATTATATTCTGCTCTGAGCGCCTTTCTTGCTAAGGTTCTTGCCCCAGCGTGGTTTTCGCAGACTCTTTCGAGTATCTTGTGGAGCACATAGTTTGCTTCTTCTGAGTTGGTGCATCTTAGATATGGGAGTGAGTATCCTCATCTGTACAGCACGTCATCAATAATGATGAAGCGAGCTACTTTGATCTGTATCTTCCTTGCTTTCGCCTTATCTTTAGGGAGCTGTCCTTCTTTCAAGTAACAGACAATGAGAGTCATCCATTTGTCTTGTTCTTTTATCTTCAAAACTTGCTTACCTTCTATGCTTGGCTGCCCCCTTATCTCTATACATAGTTCGGAAGTTACATTGTAGTCATCTGACAAGGCCAATCTTGCTAGGAAGTCAGCTTCTGTGTTTTTGGTTCTTAGGATTTGTGAAAAGTCTAGGCTGTAAAAGTGCTGTGAGAGCCGTTGGACGATCTTGAAGTACTTTTACATCCTTTCTTCTTTGGCTTCATAATCTCCCTTCACTTGTTCGATTATTAGCTGAGAATCAGCTTGGATGATAAGGTTCTTTGCTCCTAAAGCCTTTGCGAGACTTAGCCCTATTAGCAATGTTTCGTATTCTGCCTCGTTATTTGTTGCTTGGAACTACACTCTGACTACATACTTCAATGTTTCTTTTTCTGGAGATATGAGCACTACTCCTAGTCCTCCTACTTCCTTTGTGGCAGACCCATTTGTTTGAACCATCCATGTTTCTATAGGAGGGTCTTCTTCCTAAAAGGGGTAAGTGAACTCTACAATAAAATCTACTAGCAATTGGGCTTTGATTGCTGCTTGGGGCAGATATTCGATGTCAAATTGGCCCAATTCAATCACCCATTGAATGAATCATCCTACTGCATCTATCTTGTTCATCGTCTTTCTTATGGGTTGGTTTGTCATGACGATGATGGAATGTGCTTGGAAATAAGGACGGAGCTTTTTGGAAGCAACCAATAATACGAAAGCTATCTTTTCCATCCTTGGATAACTTGCCTCTACTCCTTGGAATGCCTGGCTAGTATAATAAACTGGCTTCTGTATGTTCCCTTCTTCTCTGATCAATGCCGAACTTATTACAGTATACTGCTAAGTAGAGGAACAATTTCTCTCTCATCACTGAGGGGCTTAATAGAGGTGGCTTCATCAAGTACTCCTTTAACTTGGCAATGGCTTCCTCACATTCGTCATTCCACTAAAAGGCCTTTTTCAACGCCTTAAAGAATGGCATGCACTTGTCTGTTTCCCTATAGACGAATCTGTTGAGGGTTGCAACTTTTCCTGTTAAGCTCTGTACCTCCTTCACTGTTTTTGGTGATTTGACCTCGATTATTGCTTTTACTTTATCTGGATTTGCCTCTATTCCTTGTTGGGACACCATGAATACCAAGAATTTTCCTGAAGCAATAGCAAAAACACACTTTGCAGGGGTTTAATTTCATATTGTACTTATGTAATGTGCTGAAGGTTTCTCTGAGATCGTCCAAGTGGTTGGCTTTGTCCTTACTTTTCACCAGCATATCGTCCACGTACACCTCCACATTCCTTCCAATTTGGTGAGAGAACATGTAGTTCACCAATCTTTGGTAGGTGGCTCCTGCGTTCTTTAGTCCAAAAGGCATAACTTTGTTGTAGAACAACCCTTGACTAGTAACAAACAAGGTTTTCTCTTAATCATCTTCGTCCATAAGAATCTGGTCGTACCCAAAAAATGCGTCTTTGAAATTTAAGAGCTTATGTCCAAAAGTTAAGTCTACCAGTTAATCAATCCTCGGCAAGAGGAAGCTATCTTTTGGGCAGGCTTTGCTAAAGTCTGTGAAATCGACGCATATTCTCCACTGGCCATTACTCTTCTTTACCATGACCACGTTTGCTAGCCAATCTGGATAGAAGACCTCCATGATGAAATCAGCTTCTAATAGCTTCTCTACTTCTTCAGTTATAGCTTTATTGCGCTCTGGTGCAAATATTCTCTGCTTCTACTATACAGGTTTGCATTCTGGGTTGACATTGAGATAATGCTATATGATCTTCCTATCAATCCCGGGCATATCCTCGTGTTTCCAAGTGAAAACATATTGGTTTGCCCTTAAGAAGGAGATCATCTTCTCTTTCTCTGAGGTTGGGAGTGTTGTTACAATCTTCAATACTTTCGTCGAATCTCTTGGGATGATCTCAACTTCTTGTGGTGTTTCTGATAGTTTGGGAATGGGTTTCGGTTCATTGATCACCCATGTGTGGTTCTCCCCAGATGCTAGGGCAGCTTGGTAGCACTCCCTTGCCAAAACTTGGTCTCCTCTAATTTCTCCTACCCCATGAGCTGTTTGAAACTTCACCTTCAAGTAATATGTTGATGATACTACTCTTAGTCTGTTGAGTCCAGATCTTCCTAAGATGATGTTTTATGTTGAAGGGCAATCGACTATGAGGGAATCAATTTCCTTAGTGACTTATGCTGGATAAGTTCCTGCAATTATGGTTCGAGTGACGATGCCCTTAGGGACGATTCTATCCCCTATGAAACTTACCAAAGGCCAGGTGAAAGGCCTGATTCTTTTCTTATCTAGTTTCATTGATTGAAATGTAGGAAAATAGATGATATCTGCTGAGCTTCCATTGTCAATGAGTACCCGGTGGATGTTAAACTCTTCTACCCTAAGCATGATTACCAACGGGTCGTCATAAGGTTGCTTGATGCTGCGACCGTCTCTTTCTGAGAAGACAATATCAAGCATATCATTCTTTGGCATCTTCATTGGAGGGAGCCGCGAATGGACACTGTTTATTTCTTTCCCATAGGCTTTTTTAGGGACTTTAGTGTTCTGCCTACTGTTAGTCCTCCCGATATCGTCTTTATCTCTCCTGTAGGAGGTTTGCTATCTCCTACTTCTTAAGTTCTGTCCTGGTTGTCCTTCCATTGGTATCTGTGGGGCTCCGTCTTTCTAACGTACTTCTGTAACTTCCCTTGTTGGATTAAAGTTTCCACCTGGCCTTTCAAATGCCTACACTCATCGGTGCAATGCCCGTGACCCTGATGGAACCTACAGTACTTGCTCTTGTCTCTTCTTTCTACTGGAGTGCTAATTGGCTTCGGTCATTATAGTGAGGGATCGTCTCTTATCTGCATAAAGACCTACTCAACTGGCATTATTAGAGGAGTGAAGTTAGTGAACTTGGGTTTCCTATCTGGAAGTTCCTTCTTCTTCCCTGTGGTCTGCCCAACACTTCGTGTCTCCTTCTTTTTATTGCAATTGCTGCATATTCCTTCGTCTCTCTTCTTATTTCCTTTCATTTCTTTTGCGAGCACCGCATCTTTGCATTCATGTACTTCTGAGCTTTATGGAGCAACTGCGCAACTGTTTTTGGTGGACTTTTAGTGATTGAGAAGAAGAAATCTCTTGGTAGCAACCCTGCTTGGAAGATTGTTAAGATGACTTGCTCTTCAGCTCCATCTACCTGCAGCAACTCCTTATTGAATCGAGTGACGTACTGTCTTAGTGATTCTCCTTCTGCTTGCTGAATGTTGAGAAGATGGCCAGTTGGCTTTTTGTGTCTTTGCCTCCCAATGAAATGATGAACAAAACCCTTGCTGAGTTGTTCAAAATCTGCAATAGTTCCTGGGGGTATCTTGCTGAACCATACCCTGGCTGCCTCTTTTAGTGTTATTGGAAATGCCCTGCACATCACCTCATCTAGGGTCATCTGCAATAGCATTAGCATCTTGAATGATTTGATGTGATCCAAGGGATCCTTGGAACTGTCATATGACTGCAACTGTGGGAGACGGAATTTTGGTGGGAGGGGACGGTTCAGTACTTCATTAGTGAATGGTGAGTTCGTCCTTCAAATCATCCCATCCAAATTCTCTCCGCCTTTTTCCTTCATAACACTTTTTAGTTCGTCCATCTCCTTCGTCATGTTGTGAAGTTCATTCTCCACCCTGGTGGAATCTTCTCCTAAGGTCTTGTATCGCCTGTTGGCTTGAGAGTTTGACTTTTCTTCATTTTGATTTTCACCTATTCTCTGACGTTCTAGATTTTGGGATTCTATTGTCTTTCGCAGTTCTTCATTCTGGCAAGTTAGTTCTTCCACATTGGCCAAAATGACTTGGATTTGTTGTTGTTGTACAGCATCTGGTTGAGGTGTGGTCTCTACTTCCATCTCGTACTCAGAGAAGCTCTTTTGTCACTGGGAAGATGGCTTGAATGATTAGCATTCCCATAGACGGTGCCAAACTAATGATGCAAAAAATCAACAGTTAAGCTCCTCGTCGTAGCGGATGGACGATGCTGTGAATGGGGTCGTCTCTGTAGATGGAAAACTTGCAAAATGAACTAGGTGGAAGAGTAACAAGCCGGTGTGGCATTAGTCAAACCGTCTTCGATGCTTAAGTTAGTAAGGGAGAAGGATTCTTAAGAGAAAAAGAATGGAGAGTGATTTCGTAGAGTATTTGTATGTGTGATTGGTCGTACCTTGGGTTTCTGGTGCTTTCTCTTTTATAGTTGAATGCCTAATCAATAGGCAATGAATCACTGTATTTATGCTCAACGACTAGTGCGTTACAGAATCTTTGTTTGAAGTTCACAACTCATTCTATGACCGTTGCTCCATCCATTACGTTTCATCATCAATGACCGTAGTAAATGCATAACGTCTTCTCTAGGTAAATGACAATCTTCGCGTAGTGACGACCATAAATTTTTGACTATCACAAACCAAAAACCAATTTTTTCTAGTTCTCAAAAACAGACCTGATATTCTTTTTTTTTTTTAAACCAAAAGACTTTGTTTTATTTAATAAACACATATCTGACTTTTCTTTGCCAAAAACTATTTTTTTACATGTACAAAAATAGATTTGATTTTTCTAAACCAAATCAAAATTTTCTTATCACAACACAAATCTAAAAATTTTTTTTAACAAAAAAAAGGATGCATTCATAAATAGACTTATGTGATTTAGTTTTTCATGTGTGCAACATATCATCCATGTCATGCATAAAAGGGGTACATTGGTCAAGAAAGTCTAGAAGACCAGACTTTGTTTGGGAGGAATGGGTGCCTAACACCTTTCCATTCCGCAACCTAGCCTCCGAATTTAGTGTCTTTGGATAGGTAGACCTAGGCTTTATCTTTGTTTGTTTGTTTGTATTTTCTTTTTTCTTTTTTTTGGGTAGATTGTAACTAGGACAAAAAGGCATGCATCTTTGGTAGTTTGTAACTAGGACCCAAAGCCATGTAATACTCAATTTATCAAAAAAAAAAAAAAAAAAATTAATCAATGAGAATGGAACAATTCAATCATGTAAATTTGTATTTAGTTTTTTCTTATGTTTTTTTTTTTATATATATAAAAATAAATGGCGACTCCACACCATTTACCCAAAAACAGAGGTGCCCTTAAAAAGCATCCAAATCTTTTTTTTTAGGGCACCTCAATTTTGACAATCTCTCACACCTCTCTCTAATTTTTGTCTCCATCTCAACCGCCCCACCAAACCCAAACCCATAACCACCACCAACAGCTATAATCAGCACCACAACAATTACCACCATCCATCATAGAAAACCCACTCATCTCTCTCTCTCTCTCTCTCTCTCTCTCTCTCTCTTCCTAAACCCACGGAAAAATTAATAGCCAAACCCACAAACCCACAAATTGCAATAGAAACCAACCACCACAACCATCACTATCAGAATCCGCAACCCATCAGCCACAACCACATTCTCCTCCTTCAACAACACAACCACCACCCAAACCCAAATCAAACCAATCAAAATTGAAACCACCACCCAATCACCACAATCAACACAATCAAAAAGGGAATTCACACCACCACCAATCTGAAAACCCACCCCTACCACCGATCTACATACCCAATCTAAAAACCCACCACCAATCAATAAACCCACTACCACCGATTGGCAAACCCACCAACCCCCATCTACAAATCAGACACCAATTTGAAAGAGGAACGAGAGAAGGAAGAGAGAGAAAAGGGAGAAGCTAGAGGCTATCTACATGAAAGAGAGAAAGAAAGAGAGGCAAAGAGAGAGAGAGAGAGAGAGAGAGTTAATGTGGTGCATGAGAGGAGAGAGAATGTTAATTAAAATAATAGTATTTAAGTATACAACTCAGCTAAAGTGATTTGTAAATATAAGAACTCACTGTAGCAAGATTGTAAAAAGTGTTAAGTTTACATACCCAGATAGAGAAGGTTTTTTATGTTTCAGGGTTGTAAAATAGCAATTTGGGGATTTCACAACCTCCAATACTAATGCTCTAAGTTAATTAATATTGACTAACTAACTTGATGAATTGTAAAACCTTAAAAAATCCAAGGTTTTAATTATTTTTTTTATTTTTATACCTTTCAGACTTAATACTGACAATAACTTATGTAGGGTCCAAATTTGTTGGGCCAAGTACCAACTCTCTGTATTGTGAGCCCAACAAATTTCCAACAATAAATTTGTAGAGAGCGGGTTAAACAGCTAGGCTGGGTTTGGATTTAGCAACGGTTCATACAAGCAGACCAATGAAAAGAAATTAGACTAGCCTTTAACAAGAATTTCTTCGGTCCGAAGAGCTTTTGTATTTAAGAACTTAATGAATACAATTTTTTCTCCCCGCTCCCTCCGTGAGGCTTGCCTCTCTTATATATGCGCTCCCTTCTCATCTCCACCGCACACTTGTCCTTCATCTACACGCCCACTTGAGTGCCAGTCACATCAGCCGTTTGCTTTATCCTGCAGTGAGTGGTGATGGGTGTGGATGCACTGTTCAGGTGTCTTCTCCACATAAATGCGGCCAGAGAAGTTGTTGTAGCGCATTAAATGCGGTGGTGGCAGCTTTATTAGCAGAGGATTTCATGATAGCCACTCAGTTAGACACGCGCGGAGCCTAATCCTCGCAGGGAAACCCTCAGCATATCCGTTTGATCAAATTCTGGACTGATCCGATGGATATGGCCCCTTCGGCTCAACCAGTTGTCTTCGGACGGAGCCTTTGTCCCTCATAAGTTGCTTTTTCATCAGGATGGTGAAGCGCTGATACTATTAGCCTCTTCGGATGGACAGTCGTATTTGGACTGGGCCCCAGGCCCAACATATGGCTTTGGGCTTTCTCACCCACAATAGCCCCTCAAAATTTTACTTTTTGCCTCGCGCCCGAAGGGGAAAAGTGAGGTTTTGACCTTGTGACGAGTGAGGGCCCTGGATTTTGACTTCACACGTATGTGCGCGTGGATTTGGGCGCCTTCTTTATTGCCGCTGCTGTCGCGCCGTTTCCGAGGCGTCATTAATTACTCCGGGCGGCATCTTGTCAGTGGAATCTATTGGTCCGTTTCAAATCCAACGGACGAGATTCTTTCCTGAAAATTCGAGCGGGATATTTTCCCACTTCGCCTCCCCCTATATAAAGCCCCAGGATGGGTTGTTCTCTTATTTTGCAACCTTCTGATCCTCCGACGAACTCAAGCGCTCAGACTCCCAGAGACTTCCCTGTCATCTGCCTTGGCTTGCTCCTCAATCCACTGCCGTTCTCTTTTCTAGATTGAAGTTCGTCCACCGAACTGATTCCGCGTAAGTTCTTTTCCCGAGGTTTTAGTAATCTGTACGAATTGCCTCTTCGGCGCGTGATAGATCTTCCCAGTCGCCGTTTCACGTCCCCCCTCCTTTAACCTTGTTAGAAATGGGTAGATTCGAATACCTAGTGGATAGTCCATCCCAAATAGAGAAGTTTAGGGCGGCCCATCGCATTCCACAGGAAGTCGGCCTGAGGTATTGCTCCACGGGGGAGTTGTTACTGGCCCGAGAGGTAGGCGAGGTGATAATCCCCATTATCGCCTTCCTGGAGGGAGGAATGACCATCCCTATAGGTGAGGTCACCAGAAGTTACCTCACCGCCCATAGGCTTAGTCCCGAACAGTGCACACCCAACACATTTAGGATTTTGGGGGCAGTTGATGACCTGAACCGCCACTTAGGCTTAGGGTTAACCTGGCATGATGTGGCGCATATGTACGAATGCCGTACAAAGGAAGGGGCGGGATACTATCTAAGGTCCCGGTCCGATGTCGTCAGACTCCTCTCCGGTCTCCCCAGGTCCAACAAAGGGATGATGGACGATTACCTCATCGTCTCGGGTGCCTGGCATGATGGGATTCACTGCCCAACCAAGCCAGGAACGCCAGGTGGGACTTTTCCCCTTGAGCCCTTCCCACTTTTGTACCTTCACCTATTCGGACTTCCTTTCATCATGTTGCAATCCCCCTGACAGTTCTTTTGCCATGTTTACAGATAGAAGAAACGTGACTCTTCGGCTGAGCCTCACCAATACTGCGGCCTTAAACTATCTTCTTCGGTCGGAGATCTTCGTGAGTGAAGACGGACAGCTTCGATCTGTTCCTCTCATCCTCGGTTATACTCCGAAGACTGAACTTCAGCCGAGAGGGAACGCAATCACAGCGGGAGATCACCGCATAAACCGCATCGACGTGGCACGGAAGACCTTCCTGGCCCCTTTTGACCTCGCCCCAGTGCCCCATCCCAATCCGCAGGGCATCCCAGTGTTAGTTCAGCCAGTCCAAATAGCGCCTTTTGAACCAGCAGCCGAGGAAAGGATCGCCTCCTCTACCCCTTCGCTTGACGCCCAGATCGATCAGTTCAAGTTCGAAGAGGATACCTCGGAGGAAGTTCAGATCTTATCTTCCGAAGAGGCCCCTGACAGGCAGTCAGCTGCCCCAGTTCTGAACTTAGCTTTGCCAGAAGACTCCGAGGGGGAAGACATGCTGCCCCTAGGCCAGCTAATGAAGAACAGGAAAACGACCGCGGCCAAGGGTACTAGCACATCCCAGCCCCAAGTGAACCTCCCACCACCGCCTCCCCCTCCTCAAGCCCCAAAAGATTTAGGTCTGAAAGTGCTACCCGATTTGAAGAAGAAGAGGGTGGTGACGGACGTAACTGACGTCGAGGAGGGGGAAATGGTCCCTCCGAAGGGCCGCAAGCAGCAGAAGAAGACCCACGATACAAGAAATAAACGGGCTTCTTCTACTGAGAGCAGGGAGGAGAACGTGGCTGCTGACGTGCGGCGGGGGGTCCAGGTGTGGTCCCCAAAGCTTACTTTGGATGGTGCGGCCATCCCTTTTGACGCCTCCATCAGAAACTATGCTGGGGGGAAGGCCGGGTACATTGTTGAAGCGCTCGAGAAGCCCCTCCTCCTTCCGAGGGATATGGAGTCTTATCGGCGTTTCAGCGAAAAAGAACTCTTTTTGTCCCTCAAACGGGATTTAGGCATGGTAAGACAACTGATGCTCTTTCGCAACTATCTTGAAGCCCTCGTGCATGTATATTTTTATGTAACTGTCTTTTGGTCGTCATGCAGCTTGCTCAACAAATCTACGTGGCTGAAGAGTGGGTTCAGCGGAAGGATGTTGACGTGCAAGCTGAGATCCGGTCCAAGGAGGACGTTGAGAAGGCACTGGGCAAGGCAAAGGATGAAAGCGCCCGCATCTCCGATCAGCTGAAGGAGGAGGTGAAAGCGAGAAAAAATGTAGAGGCGGGCCTCAAAAATGCAGAGAAGCAAGCCGAAGACCAGCGCCAGAAACTGCTTGCGGCTGAAACCAATCTGGAGACAGAGAGGGCGATGGTAAAGGAGCTTCGGATTGAGCTGGAAAAAGCCAGGGACGCTGCTAAGTTGGCCAAGGAGGACGCGCAATTGGCCAGGGAAGCAGTTGAGGCTGAGAAGAAAGCCGCCTACATGCTGGGGGTGCAGGATACCCAAGTAAGGCTGACCGAGGAGTTCGCCAAGGTCTGCAGGGACTACTGTGACATCACATGGAGCAAGTGCCTCGATGCAGCTGGAGTCCCTGCGGAGTCAGCTTTAAGGCAGCCTGGGAGCATCTATTACGATCCAGATTTATGTGATGCTCCTGAGGCCTTGGAAGCATCCTCGGCAGATCAGAACCCCCCAGCGCCAGCTGAGACGAGCCAGGCCCCTCTTCAGATCGGTGATGCGGGCAATTTGCCAGAGATCCACCCAGATTCTCAAGATAAAGCCTAGAACCTCCATCTTGTGTAGTGCTAGCATATTTTTTGACCTTTTTTGTATGAAAATTATCATTTAAATGAATGAAACAGCTTATTTTCGTTACTTGTTGCTTGTGGAGTACTTATCATATTGCATTATTGCGGCTAATAATGACAGTTTAGTGATTAAGAATGAATCATAAATGCGGTAATCTTCCATGTATGGCTAAGACAAAGAATTGTGGGAATAACCACTGACGTAGTTTTGCCCAAGTCCACATATTCCGCTAAATTAGACTGGTAACCTGAGTGCGCTCACCAAACTAAAGCCTCTGATCCGAGGACTACCGGTGTAATCGAAATCGAGGTTAAACACTTGTAAGGAAACGTAAAGGAGTGTTAACTAACCCACATCATCTGGTCCGAGGACTACAGGCATGATGGGATTTAAGTTTAAACACTTGTAAGGAAACGTAAAGGAGTGTTAACTAACCCACATCATCTGGTCCGAGGACTACAGTCATGATGGGATTTAAGTTTAAACACTTGTAAGGAAACGTAAAGGAGTGTTAACTAACCCACATCATCTGGTCCGAGGACTACAGGCATGATGGGATTTAAGTTTAAACACTGGTGAGAATCGTGAGGGAGTGTTAACTAACCCAAGTCATCTGGTCCGAGGACTACAGGCATGCTTGGATTTAAGTTTAAACACTTGAGAAAACGTAAAGGAGTGTTAACTAACCCACATCATCTGGTCCGAGGACTACAGGCATGATGGGATTTAAGTTTAAACACTTGTAAGGAAACGTAAAGGAGTGTTAACTAACCCACATCATCTGGTCCGAGGACTACAGGCATGATGGGATTTAAGTTTAAACACTGGTAAGAATCGTGAGGGAGTGTTAACTAACCCAAGTCATCTGGTCCGAGGACTACAGGCATGCTTGGATTTAAGTTTAAACACTTGAGAAACGTAAAGGAGTGTTAACTAACCCACATCATCTGGTCCGAGGACTACAGGCATGATGGGATTTAAGTTTAAACACTTGTAAGGAAACGTAAAGGAGTGTTAACTAACCCACATCATCTGGTCCGAGGACTACAGGCATGATGGGATTTAAGTTTAAACACTGGTAAGAATCGTGAGGGAGTGTTAACTAACCCAAGTCATCTGGTCCGAGGACTACAGGCATGCTTAGATTTAAGTTTAAACACTTGAGAAACGTAAAGGAGTGTTAACTAACCCACATCATCTGGTCCGAGGACTACAGGCATGATGGGATTTAAGTTTAAACACTTGTAAGGAAACGTAAAGGAGTGTTAACTAACCCACATCATCTGGTCCGAAGACTACAGGCATGATGGGATTTAAGTTTAAACACTTGTAAGAATCGTGAGGGAGTGTTAACTAACCCAAGTCATCTGGTCCGAGGACTACAGGCATGCTTGGATTTAAGTTTAAACACTTGAGAAACACTAGTATAACAAAAGAACAATCATGATTGAAAGAAGAATTCTTTTAATAGTAGTACCTTTTGAGGTTATTTACATTCCATGGCCGGGGCACTACGTGATTATCCAGGTCTTCCAGGAAGTATGCTCCAATGCCGGCCCTCGAAGTGATACGATACGGACCTTCCCAATTCGGCCCCAGTTTTCCCCATGCTGGATTCTTTGCATTCCCTACCACCTTCCTTAGGACGAGATCACCAGGCTCGAGGGGTCTCAACCTCACGTTGATGTCGTAGCCCTGTTTGAGTTTCTGCTGGTAGTGTGCCAATCGGACCATCGCGCTTTCCCTTCGTTCTTCAATCAGATCTAGACTCTTTTCCAGCTGCCTGTCGTTGTTGGTTGGGTCAAAAGAGCTAATCCTGTGCGTTGGGAACCCAGTCTCGAGAGGTATGACGTCTTCAGCTCCATAGGTCATTGAAAAAGGGGTCTCCCCAGTGGACCTACGAGGCGTGGTTCTATATGCCCACAATACGTGGGGTAGTTCTTCTACCCATCTACCCTTCGCATCGTCTAGCCTCTTCTTTAGCCCGTTGACTATGACTTTATTGGTGGCTTCGGCCTGCCCGTTTCCCTGGGGATAGGCGGGGGTGGAGTATCTATTTGTGATCCCCAGCTCACTGCAATAGCTTCTAAAAGCTTTGCTATCAAACTGAAGCCCGTTGTCTGAGATGAAGGTGTGTGGGACTCCAAATCTGGTGACGATGTTTTTCCAAATGAACTTCTTCACGTCTACGTCCCTGATATTTGCCAGAGGCTCAGCTTCTACCCACTTGGTGAAGTAGTCCGTTCCGACCAGCAAGAACTTCCTGTTTCCTGCTGCCTTAGGGAAAGGGCCAACGATGTCCAGCCCCCACTGAGCAAAAGGCCACGGGCTGGATAGCGGATTAAGGGTTCCACCAGGTTGATGTATGCTTGGCGCAAAACGTTGGCATTGGTCACACTTTTTAGCGTACTCATGCGCCTCTCTTTGCATATTTGGCCACCAATATCCTTGGGTAATGGCTCGGTGAGCTAAAGATCTCCCTCCAGTATGGCTCCCACAGATTCCTTCATGCAGTTCTTCTAACATCGATTCAGCCGCCTCGGGGGCCATGCACAACAGATACGGGCCAGAATAGGATCGTTTGTACAGTTTATGGTCTTCAGACAGCCAGAACCTTGTGGCTTTTCTCCGTATTTTGTCTGCTTCCACTCTTTCTTCGGGCAACGCATCGTCCCTCAAGAACTTGATGATGGGGTCCATCCAGCATGGGTTGGTTCCAACGCTGTGAACTTGGAGTACCTTTTTTCTTATCTCCGTGGGCCTCCGTACGTTTTCAACTACGATGACCCTTGGCAACTCTTGCGCCGAAAAGGTGGCGAGTGTAGCCAGAGAATCGGCATGCGTGTTGCCGCTTCTAGGGACGTGCCGAAGGGAAAAATATTCAAACTCTGACTGTAGGGACTTGACCAGGTCCAAATACTCCTGCATCCTCTCGTCTTTTGCCTCGAACTCCCCTAGCACTTGGCCGACGATCAACTTTGAGTCTGAGGATATCTCGGCGGACTTTCCTCCCATTCTTCGCACCATCTTCATCCCCATCAATAGAGCCTCATATTCTGCCTCATTGTTCGTTGCCGAGAAGTCTAGCCTTAAGGCTTTTTCAATGATAATTTTCTCAGGGGATATCAGCACTAGCCCTATGCCTGAGCCCCTCTGATTTGATGCGCCGTCCACATATACTCCCCAGGGTGAGGTGTTTTGTGACGAAACTGTGCTGACTTGCCTCCCCTCTGTGCCTAGAGTTTGGGCTACTTCCTCTAAATGAGGCTCTGTGAACTCGGCGACCAGGTCTGCAAGGATCTGGCCCTTCACTGACGTGCGTGGCATGTACTTGATATCAAAAGCCCCTAGCATCGTCCCCCATTTGGCAATCCTTCCCGTGCAGTCAGCGCTTCGGAGTACCGCCCTAAGGGGGAGTTGGGTAAGGACTATGACCGTGTGAGCTTGAAAATAATGGGGCAGCTTCTTGGTTCCCAGCACAACTGCCAGAATGGCCTTTTCTAGTGGCAAATAGCGGGTCTCAGCTTCTTGCAGCGACTTGCTCACATAATAAACTGGCTTTTGCACACCACAGTCTGTTCGGATCAGTACCAAGCTTACAGCATTAGGTGCCACGGCAATGTACGCAAACAACACTTCGTCAGGCAGGGGACTGGACATGATGGGAGGTCTAGCCAGGTAGTCCTTAAGTTGCTGGAAAGCGATAGCACATTCCTCCGTCCATTCAAAATCTTTCCACTTATTGATTAACGAGAAGAATGGCCGACACCTGTCTGCGGATCTGGAAATGAACCTATTAAGGGCAGCAGTCATCCCAGTCAGCTTTTGGATTTCTTTGGGGTTCCGAGGGGCTCGCAAGTCGTTGATGGCCCTTATCTGATCGGGGTTAACTTCGATTCCCCTGTGAGTGACCATATACCCCAGGAACTTGCCCGAGCCAACCCCGAATGAACACTTGGAGGCATTCAAGTGCAATCTGTGTCCCCTCAAAATTTCGAAGATGTCCCTAAGGTCCCCAATGTGTCCCGCAACAACCTTGCTTTTAACCACCATGTCGTCGATATAAACCTCCATGCTTTTGCCCAGCTGTGGCTCGAACATCCGGGTCATCATTCTCTGATAGGTAGCCCCTGCGTTCTTCAAGCCGAATGGCATTACCTTATAATGGTAGTTTCCTACAGGAGTCACGAAAGCCGTTTTGTTCTGGTCGGCGAGAGCCAATGGTATCTGATGATAACCTTGAAACGCGTCTAAGAAACTCATCCGAGGATGCCCAACAGTAGCATCAACTAGCTGATCTATCTTCGGCATAGGAAACGGATCCTTCGGGCAGGCTCTATTAAGATCAGTGAAGTCCACGCACACCCGCCATTTCCCACTTTTCTTCTTTACCACCACCGTGTTAGCTAGCCATTCGGGGTAATAGATTTCCTTAATAGCCCCTGCTTGCTTGAGCCTAGTTACCTCCTCCCTGACTGCATCTGCGTGCTCCCTCGATGGACGCCGGAGGGGCTGCTTCTTGGGGACTATGGTGGGATCTACGTTTAGGTGGTGGCAAATGAAATCTGGGCTTACCCCCGGGGCTTCCGCAGGGTCCCACGCAAAAACATCAACGTTTGCCCTGAGGAATTCTATCAACTCTCCCTGCTCCTGGGGAGGCAACATGGATCCGATTTGAAAAAACTTCTCTGGATCGTCGCCAACAATTACCCTTGTCAGGCTCTCGCACTCTGATTCTTCGGCAGGGGCTTCGGCATCCAGCGCCGAAGGTTTTAATTGCTATAAGCCTTCCTTACGACAGTGGGAGGGTTCGGCATGCTGCTCGTGTCGGATTGCTGCTACTAGGCATTGCCTGGACATGGCCTGATCCTCTCGGATCTCCTCGACAATCCCCTCGGATGGATACTTAATCTTCTGATGCAGAGTGGAGGGCACAGCCCCGAGGGTATGGAGCCAAGGTCTGCCTACTATAGCAGTGTACGGTGAGTAAGCGTCGACCACTATGAAGTCTACCTCCACAACCTCAGTACCGGCTTGCACAGGCAGTCTGATCTGGCCCCTCGGAAGGATCACTTTTCCATCAAAACTGACTAATGGGGAACTGTACGGAGTCAAGTCTTCGGGGGACAAATTCAGCCCCTTATATAGGTCCGGGTACATAATTTCTGCAGCGCTGCCTTGATCTACTAGTATTCTCCTCACGTCATATCCTCCTATTCTCAGAGTCACTACTAGGGCATCATCGTGCGGCTGCGTAGTCCCTATTTTGTCTTCTTCCGAGAAGCCCAAAACTGGGACAATTGTCTTAGATCTCTTCGGCTCTTTGTTAACCTTGCCCAAGGGCGCCCGAGCGACTGACAATACCCTGGATGGGCAGGACCCTGTCCTTCCTGGCGCAGCAAAAATGACATTGATTATTCCCAAGGGGGGTTTTGTAAAGTCGCCTCTCCTGGGCCCCGTGCTAGTTTGACTTTCCTGACCATGCGAGTGGTGCAGGAGGTGTTTTAATCTGCCTTCGCCGACCAGCTGATCCAAGTGATCCCACAGGCTCCTGCAGTCCTCAGTGGTATGCCCATGATCCAGGTGATACTGACAGTAAAGATTGTGGTTGCGCCTCTCAGGGTTTCCTACCATCTTGTTCGGCCTTTTGAAGAATGGTTCGTTTTTTATCTTATCCAGGACTTGGTGCACTGGTTCGCGAAAAACTGCATTGACCGTCTGGGAGTTCGCTGTGCTTTGGCTGGCCCAGTCCTTCCTCGGCCTGTTGTGATTCTGCCTGTCCGACCTGAAATCCCTCCTCTCATGAGGGATAACCTTCTCATTTCCCCTACTCTGCTGTTGGTCCTCTTCGACTCTTTTGTATTTATCGATCCTATCCATCAACTGGCGTATACTGGTGACAGGGTTGCGCGTCAAGGACGTTCTCAAAGGATGTTCGGTGGGGAGGCCCAGCTTGAAAGAGCTTATGGCCACCAACTCGCAATCTTCCTCCACCTCATTGTACGTTTCCCAGAATCTATCTGAGTGGGACTTTAAAGTCTCACCCCCTTTCATACTGATGGACAACAAGGAGGCCACGGATTGGGGAACTCTTCGGCAGGTGACGAAACGGGATCCAAAAGCCTGAGTCAGCCCTTGGAAGGAGCTAATGGTGTTCGCTTTCAGACCGTCAAACCATCTCATGGCTATTGGTCCTAGGCTGGATGGAAAAACCTTGCACATTAGGGCCTCGTCCCTAGAGTGTACTGCCATCCGCTGATTGAAATGACTTACGTGCTCCACTGGGTCGGTCCGGCCGTTGTAGATGGTGAATGTGGGCTGGTGGAAACGCCTGGGAAGTTTGGCTCGCTCGATATTACGTGTAAAAGGAGACCTGGAGATCTGATCCAGAGCTTTGCTCATAGCATCGTTCCCCGTGCCCCTGGGAAAGGAGCTCTGAGGGTTTCTCTCACGGTCGTACGCTTCCTCATAGAGGGGAGGCTCACTGACTGGTGTTCGAGACCTCCGCCTGTAATTGTCGTCCCGCTCGTCCTCAGAACCCTCATCAGAGTACGAGGAAACGCGCTTTCTTTTTGCATGGCGCAACTCTTTTCTCAGCCTCTGAATCTCTAACTGCATGGCCTGGTTTTCCTCTGCATGGGACATGTGGCTCTCTCCATGTGATTGGTTTTGGTCGCCATGGGTGGCGTGCGGGTCCCCCTCGCGATCTTGTCTCCGTTCCAGATGGACAAAAGGGTCGGTGTGTTGAGATGACCTGGATTCTGCTGGTCGTTGTCTTGATTCAGCCATCTTTTGAGGTGTTGCTCCCACCTTTGCTCGAGCTGTTCCCACAGACGGCGCCAATTGTAGGGTCCAAATTTGTTGGGCCAAGTACCAACTCTCTGTATTGTGAGCCCAACAAATTTTCAACAATAAATTTGTAGAGAGCGGGTTAAACAGCTAGGCTGGGTTTGGATTTAGCAACGGTTCATACAAGCAGACCAATGAAAAGAAATTAGACTAGCCTTTAACAAGAATTTCTTCGGTCCGAAGAGCTTTTGTATTTAAGAACTTAATGAATACAATTTTTTCTCCCCGCTCCCTCCGTGAGGCTTGCCTCTCTTATATATGCGCTCCCTTCTCATCTCCACCGCACACTTGTCCTTCATCTACACGCCCACTTGAGTGCCAGTCACATCAGCCGTTTGCTTTATCCTGCAGTGAGTGGTGATGGGTGTGGATGCACTGTTCAGGTGTCTTCTCCACATAAATGCGGCCAGAGAAGTTGTTGTAGCGCATTAAATGCGGTGGTGGCAGCTTTATTAGCAGGGGATTTCATGATAGCCACTCAGTTAGACACGCGCGGAGCCTAATCCTCGCAAGGAAACCCTCAGCATATCCGTTTGATCAAATTCTGGACTGATCCGATGGATATGGCCCCTTCGGCTCAACCAGTTGTCTTCGGACGGAGCCTTTGTCCCTCATAAGTTGCTTTTTCATCAGGATGGTGAAGCGCTGATACTATTAGCCTCTTCGGATGGACAGTCGTATTTGGACTGGGCCCCAGGCCCAACATATGGCTTTGGGCTTTCTCACCCACAACTTATATTGTGAATCCATGGAAGATCATCGTTGACTAGATTTCGAAATAGTATTCCTTTATTTTAAGCTTTACGCAATATATGTGCGTATCAAGATAGTCTGCTTAAGGAGCATATAATATATAAAAATAAATAGATAAATCATATAAATACAAATTATATAAAGTATAGAAGTAATAGTCAAAAAGAAGATATTAGAGGTGTTAGGGAATAACAACACCTCTAAACTTTAGTAGAATTTATGTAATTTACCTCAAAATTATTGATTATGTGCAACTCATACTAGACTTATTTTTTCTTAAAAAAGAAGTTAAACACATATTTTTAGTATTGCTCATTAGAATACCCTCCTCCCCACTACATAAAAATGAATTTGATACGACCCTAGCCTTGTGAATCGAAAAGGCTTTGTTGCAAGAAAAAATAGAAGAGGAGAGAAACTACATGCACCAACAATTCGGGAGAAACTTTTCACATATTCGGCGTGTCTATTATATGGTAGTCATGGGATGAAGAAACGATCTTATAACAAAGAAAATCAAAATAATTGATTGTACCAAGATTTTTCCTTGAAAACTAATGACCGATTAAATATTTAAGGTCCTAGCTAGATGTGAAACCAATCATATCCACTGATGATCATTTCATCAATATAAAAGAGAAGAAGTATATTGCCATGGCCGGTATGATGAATGAAAGTGACGAAATCATAAAAATTTGAAGTATACCAAAGGTAAGGGGGAGGAAAATGGCCAAATAGCATCTTTGGCTGAAATTATTAATGTTCTACCACTGTTTTGGAAATAATTAGCAATTTACCACTTTTTTAAAACTTGAGTTCTTGAAACTCGAGTTTAACCTATAATTCGAGTTTTAAGAACTTGAGTTCCATAAAAATCTGTCGTGGTGGCACCCACTGTCTTATAATTATTTAAAGGTCATGCTAACGAGTATCCTTAGGGCATTCATTAATAATCTATTTTAAGAAAGTTTTGATACCACTTTTATGGGAAATGAAAAAAGTTGTCAAAATATTAATTACTTTTTTTTTCATTTCTCATAAAAAATTTCTTTAAATGAATTATTAACCAGTACTCTAAAGGCACTCGTTAGCATTTTCTATTATTTAATTAAAAATGTCCACATAGAAATCAAGTTTATTTAAAATTTTTCTAAACTCGAGTTTATTTAAAAATTTGAAGATAAAATTGTAAATTTTTATGCATACTCGAGTTTATTTAAAAACTTGAGAACTGTGTAGTTTTTTCATATGTACCATGAATTTCTATTGATGTGCATGTGCTAACGGCTAACCTTATTAAATGAATAGAGTTGGAAGTCTTTGAATTACATGGCTTATTGTGAAAGTGCTTTTCATTGTCAGAGATTCTTGGTTTTGTATTGTTGGTTGACAGACGAAGACAGATTCCGAGGAACTTCTTATAATCAAGACTAGACAGTCCCTTTTAGACGCTCTGACAGAGCATGTCAAGGCAAACCATGAATACGAGTTAGGCCAAAACTTCTCTGTCGCAACTACCATTAAGTCTAAAATTCATCGACCCGTTGCAGCTGAGAAAATTCCCTACACCGTTGTGTGTTGCGACTTTTTTGCTGGCTTCACCCTTCCCACTTTGGCACAAACTAGAGCCCCACGACCCCCCAGAGAAAAAGTCATTATCTTAGGGGATGGAAATCTAAAAGGTACACTTTGAGAAAAAAGTCATTATCTTAGGGGATGGAAATCTAAAAGGTACACTTTGTAAATGGATAAGTTGAAAGTTTACAAGGAAATTGAGTTTTGTAAACTCGAGTTTCCCGTGACTTTTTTTAATTAAAAAAATTCACCTTAGCGGGCCACTGTGGTTATTTTTAGTGGAACTTAAGTTACAGGATAAACTCAAGTTTCACAAACTCAAATTCTAAAAGAGGGGTATATTGCTAATTATTTTCAAAACAATGATAGAACACTAATAATTTTGGCCAAAGCTGTTATTTGGCCATTTTGTCCAGGAAAGAGTGGTGATAAACTTAGCAAATCAAGGTTGAGGTGCTTGTTTAAGCCCCTATAAAGCTCAATGAAGGCTACAAATCTTATTTGGCGAATAGGAGATTCTAGAAGGAAGCTACATGTAGACATTTTCACTTAGACCATGCATGAGGTTCTCCTAAATAACATTTCCTCAATTGAAGTTTATACAAATGTAATAGATAAGTTGATGCCTTCTCTCACATTGAGACAACTAAACTATTGTTGAAATGACACCTTCTAATTGATGTTTGTGAACGAACTACACTCTCCTTGAAGCTTGTACAAATTAGTTGATTATTATTATTATTATTATTATTATTATTGTTGTTGTTGTTGTTGTTGTTGTTGTTGTTGTTGTTGTTGTTCTAAAAAATGAACATTCTTTTAGGGAAGCGACGATGAGAGAGGACATATACTTATTTGTTACATTTGTACAAACCGCATTGATAGACTGTCATTTAATCCATAATTTGGGTAGAAATTTATTCTGCTAAAATTTATGTGAGATTGGTGTAATCTTCGTTGTTTATTTTTATCATGCAATTTGATCAAATGGAAATGCAAAAAATATTATTTAGTATGGAAGTTGAATTTTGCGCTTACATTTATTAATCACACCATTATGAAATTTTAATTTTTGTCACCTTTGTTGTTTAAATTTATTCATTTTTAATGTAGTTTTTTCATGTAATTCACACCATAACGAGGGGTGTCATTTAATCTGTAACATGGGGTATAAGTTCATTCCATTCAAATTTAAGCAAGATTGGTGTAATCTTCATTGTTTATCTACGTCATGCAATTTGATCAAAAGGAAATGCACAAAAATATTAATTAGTATGGAGGTTGAATTTTCAATTTTGGGCTTACATTTATTAATCACACCATAAAAGACAAGAAATTCTTACATGTGTCTCATCCTACTGGACTTATACAATTAAAATAAGGGAAATGCGAACGAGTACTCTTAGGGCACTGGTTAATAATCCATTAAAAGAAAGTTTTTATGGGAAATGAAACAAAAGTAATTAATATTTTGACATTTTTTTTCATTTCCCATAAAACTGGTATCAAAACTTTCATAAAATTAATTATTAAAGCATGACCCTTAAAATAATCAAAAGATGGATTATTTATGCCCTCAACTGAATCGTACAACACTTATGAAAGAATTCAATTCAAATTTTTTTTTTTTCAATTATTAATCAAAAGATGGATTATTCATAGCATGTCCTTGAGGAGACCTAGCATGGGCATGGCGAAGCCGCTTCTCTTGCGAGAGTTGTTTTGCAAACCTACAGGAAAATAAAGTTGATAATTAATTATCACATTAATGTAATAATTAATAAGAAAAATTTATATGAGAATTATTGTATAAATCAATGATACCTTATGAGAGCCTCTTCATTAGTCTCTTGACCCGAACGTTCGAAAATGCCTGTTTCTAAATTCACTCTAGAAACTGGTTTCTTTAACAATCCTTCACCAACTTTAACAAGATCTTCCAAATTCTTCTCTGTGGCTATATCCACAGAAGATACTTCACCACTTAACGTGTCTTCCTGAATTCTAAGGTAGCTTTTCTCACAATGATGAGCTTGGAAAACTACAGAAATGTGGAGGTCAACCATGTCCGCACTTGATTGAGAAAATGCGTCAACTAATGGAGTGGACCCATTACTGGTTAACCAACTTAACAAACCCCATTTAGCTGCCTCATGCGCACTGTATTTCTGGTCATCTATGGAAGTGCCTGTTCCTATTGAAATGACCAGAAATCGGGCATAATCCATTTGTTTTACAGGAAAGAAGTGTGGACTGCCTCGAGTGACCTCCTTTGTTACTTCACTAATAGCAACCAGTGCCTAGAGGTGAAAAAATTTAGTAAGTTAATCTTCTAAAGAGAAATAGAGAATAAAGTTTTTTGTGTAATTGGATATTTACAATGATCGGAGAGATGAATTTAAACTTTAAACATTTTTGTTGAATACATCAAAAGATGTCATTTGAATAATAAGTCTTTTGGTGTTATGCGAAATAGAATAAAATTAAATTTGTTCGGCTATATAAATATGATATGAAATTAAGTTGGTATATACCGGATTATTTGCAGCAATACCACCATCTATAAGGTTAAATTCTCTCACTTTCCCAAAGGGATCTTTGGTATGAAAATAATGAGCCGGAAGATAAGTTGGTGCTGCTGAAGTTGCAATGCATACGTCTGAAAGTAAAGCATCTAAGCTTGGGTTTTTCTTTACCTGCAGCAACCAATTTTTTAATTCAGTTCCCTCACTACAAGCACTTTGTTAATAATTTAATGTAACCATTCATGCAAATCTGGGTAGAAAAAGAGGAAAATGAATTTAATTGAGAAAGTTTAACCTTGAAGCTGGAGAAGATAGTCGGTTGGAGTTGCTTGATGTCAAATGTTGGAATAACAACATTTGTCAGTGTCTGGTGCAATCTTGTGTTCCCAAGTTTTTCCTTAACAAGGCTATGTAGATATTTTCCATCATATTTTGGCCCTGAAAGAGCTCTTATAATCTTTGTAGCATAACCAAACAAAGGAAAACTGTATTTTAAACATGAGATCATGTTAATAACCAAAAACAACTTGTAGTAAGGTTAATAATTAATGAAATATAGTAACTACTTATATATATTTCAAATATGAATTCAATATAATTACTTGTTTTGTGGGAAAATTTTAGGACTATTGTTTAGGTAAAAGTCCTTGATATCCTTGGCAGCAAACAGTGGTCGGTTCTTTTCATTGGGGCTAGTTAGCATGGCAGTCACAAGACCACCTGTGCTTGTTCCTGCAATCACATCAAAATAATCCGCGATTCTTGCATCTTCACCATCCAGCTTCTGCATCATATCCCAAAAAATTTAGAGTAACAACAGAAACAAAAAGATTTTAAGTCATAAAAATTCAGGTTTGGCAGCAAATTCTTAATAGACTAATTAGGGTCAGATATATATAATATATATATATATATATATATATTTTCTTTCTATTATTCTATTTATTCCAAATTCATAGTCTCACGGCCGTAATTTTCATGACATTTTTACTTGAAAAATTAAGTACTTATAAATATTAAGAAATAATTATGAAAATGAAGGACAAATTCTGGATTTCTTTATCTTAATGTGAACTGCAAACTGGTTAGTGATTCTCCTATTAGGAAGAGAAGGGTACACGCATTTTGCATCTGTGATCAAAAGTGTAATGAAGGATAGGTTGGACGAGGAATGTTAAATTTTTGAATTGAAACATTAACAATTCTTTTGGCATGGAAACATTATAGGCAATATTTATTCTACCTGAAGCTCAGACTCTAGGAAACAAAGAATAGTTGCTGGGATAAGCCCTCTGATTCCACCACCATCAATACTGAGAATGGTGATTAGGTTTCCATAAGTTGGAGGCTGTAGGGGTACACTTGTTGCTTCCATGAGGGATTGGGGTGCAGGTATCTCTGTTTGTCTGTCTGTGTGAGAGAGAGAGAGAGAGAAGTTTTAGAGCCTTTGTGAAAAACTTTGAACCTCTTAAGCCTCAAGTGATCTTGATTTCCCTTTGACAAACATTTGGGTATATATATAGATATTCAAATTTCAAACATGTCATGGATCATGCCCAAAAGAAGGGTCAACGGAATCAGTTTCAAACTTGACCAACTTCAACTCTACTGCAACGTGATAGTCTATTATGCAATATAGTATACATGATAATCATGTGGAAAACATTGTAGACGTATGCCAGGTTGAGTAGATGCTCACACAGGAAAAAAAAGTTTTTTTGGCCTGATGAGTTATGAATAGGAATTACCTGTTGGTTCGTGGGGCCGTTTTAATTAAAGTTAAAAATGTGGGGCCAATGATTTGAACTTTGTAATTTTTTGTTTAAATTTCTGATTGACTCTTATATTAAATAAAGAGTAATAACTATAGTACACAGTACTGAACAGACTATTTGATTTTCAAAAAAATAAAAACTATTGAACACAAATTATACATAAACATATTTTGCACTGAACTGATCATGGCTTAAAAAATCGTGATTTTAAGTCATGAGTTCAATGTAAAAATATACTTGCGTACTTTCTGTATAATATTACTTAAACTTAAATAAATTGCTTATCTAATCCCAAGTCATTTTTATGTGAAGCTAGCCGCCCAAGTCTATTATCCTCTATAAATTATTCAAAGTTTAAGTTTATTTCCTTAAAAATATTATAAGACTGGATTTTTTTTTTCTTCTGCTAAGTAACGTTGGATTTACTATATAAATTATATTAATAACTCTCTCTCTCTCTCTCTCTCTCTCTCTCAAATCATGAATCATAAAATATAAAAACCATGGAATTCTCCTTGTAATGGAATGTATATAATCTGCACTGGAGCTTTATTTTGAACTAGTATGTAATCTCGTGCTACCGCACGGGATTGGTTAATTGTAATGATGCTATTGGCCAATTTTTTTGTTTTTGTTTTGTTTTTGTTTTTTTGGGTTTATCACACGAATGATAGAATTAAATCAAACAATGAAAAATATATATTACATTTTATTATTTAAGTAATGCTATTAGTCTTTTTTTTTTTTAGTTTATCATACATAGGATAGCATCAGATAAAACAATGAAAAAAAAAAAAGAGAATATTACATTTTATTATTTAAGTGATGCTACAGTAAAGAAAAAAGAGAATATTGTATTTTATTATTTAAAATATATAAAGGGACATTAAAAAATAAAAACTGATCATTGAGCTTGGAATTTTCTTGGAGACGCCAATAAAGCGCTAATGTATGAGAGTGTGAAGCAAGGAAGAGTGGAATTGAACATTGTGTTTGAACCCGGCCTTGCTTTGAGAAATCTGTAAGGAGGAGGAGAGGGTAGTGTGTGGATCTAGTTGGTAGAGGTTGAGAGAGGAGGAGATATGAGATGACGATATGGAATTAGGAGGAGATGATGTTTTACTTTTATAGTTTTTCTCGTGGACTCCTTGGTTCCGGTTGTGAGATTAGAAAAGCTCCAGACTTTATTAAGATCACCCATAAAAGTGTGCAGGTGAGATGTTCTTGCTTAGACCAATGAGTATTATCATTGTGGTTTTCTTGGCTTCCGTGTTAAATGTTAATGCATCATTTATTTGGGCACAAAAATTAGAAAATTTAGATAAGATACATGACACAAAATTAGAGTCCAATTTATAATCTCCATAAAAGTGTGCAGGTAAGATGTTCTTGCTTAGGCTAATGAGCATTATCATTGTGGTTTTCTTGGCTTCCATGTTAAATGTTAATGCATCATTTATTTGGGCACAAAAATTAAAAAATTTAGATAAGATACATGACACAAAATTGGAGTCAAATTTATAATTTAATTAGATTTTTTTTGAGTTTTGGTTAGGACAAGTGGCGCAAAATTGAGAATCCAATTGAAATCTAATTGGATTTTCTCTCTGCTTCACCTATTATTATATACTAGTATGTAATCCCGTGCTACCGCACGAGACTGGTTAATTGTAATGATGCTATTGGCCAATTTTTTTGTTTTTGTTTTGTTTTTGTTTTTTTGGGTTTATCACACGAATGATAAAATTAAATCAAACAATGAAAAATATATATTGCATTTTATTATTTAAGTAATGCTATTAGTCTTTTTTTTTTTAGTTTATCATACATAGGATAGCATCAGATAAAACAATGAATAAAAAAAAGAGAATATTGCATTTTATTATTTAAGTGATGCTACAGTAAAGAAAAAAGAGAATATTGTATTTTATTATTTAAAATATATAAAGGGACATTAAAAAATAAAAACTGATCATTGAGCTTGGAATTTTCTTGGAGACGCCAATAAAGCGCTAATGTGTGAGAGTGTGAAGCAAGAAAGAGTGGAATTGAACATTGTGTTTGAACCCGGCCTTGCTTTGAGAAATCCGTAAGGAGGAGGAGAGGGTAGTGTGTGGATCTAGTTGGTAGAGGTTGAGAGAGGAGGAGATATGAGATGACGATATGGAATTAGGAGGAGATGATGTTTTACTTTTATAGTTTTTCTCGTGGACTCCTTGGTTCCGGTTGTGGGATTAGAAAAGCTCCAGACTTTATTAAGATCACCCATAAAAGTGTGCAGGTGAGATGTTCTTGCTTAGACCAATGAGTATTATCATTGTGGTTTTCTTGGCTTCCGTGTTAAATGTTAATGCATCATTTATTTGGGCACAAAAATTAAAAAATTTAGATAAGATACATGACACAAAATTAGAGTCCAATTTATAATCTCCATAAAAGTGTGCAAGTAAGATGTTCTTGCTTAGGCCAATGAGCATTATCATTGTGGTTTTCTTGGCTTCCATGTTAAATGTTAATGCATCATTTATTTGGGCACAAAAATTGAAAAATTTAGATAAGATACATGACACAAAATTGGAGTCAAATTTATAATCTAATTAGATTTTTTTTGAATTTTGGTTAGGACAAGTGGCGCAAAATTGAGAATCCAATTGAAATCTAATTGGATTTTCTCTCTGCTTTACCTATTATTATATATATAGATATAGACTAGAAGACCTATCACATAAGTATTAAATAATATATTTTAATACCAAAAAAAAAAAAAAAAACATAAATCGACGATATCACTTTCTTAGGTTATCAACTTTTCAACGGCGTCAAAGTATAAATACTCCATGTGATTCATACAATCATATTGAAGGATTTTTTATAAGTAGAATATGTGAATTTTTGTTACTATTAGATAATATATAGTGACCTATACTAACAGGATAAATTGTAACAAGTTTTTAACAAAAAAAAAAAAATGTAACAAGTTAGAAAATTCAAGGATTTAATTAAATTTTTTTAAAATATCTGGTTTAATAATGAAACCACCTCTTAGGAGAATTTTATGTAACTTGCCTCAAAATTGTTGTTAAAAGAAAATTGTAATCAAATATTAAAAAAAAAAAATGTGAGACACATTTTTAGCATTGCTTATTAATAACCCCTCCTCTCCTAGCTAGAAGTTTTCGCTATGACCCTAGCCTTGTGAATCTCATGTTAAAATTAACCTAGGGTCATAGTTTATCTATAACGTACCTTGCAAAACCAACTAATAGTAGCTTTTTGTAAAACTTGTTCAACGATGGCCTAAAAATAGGCAATTGTTTTATTGACATATCCTTAAGTTTTCTGACAAATTAATAATATCACTTTTAAAATAAATATATAGCAAAAACACTATTTTTGTTCCTGCGTTTTGGGGTCACTATCAATTTGATTCCGATATTTTGGTTGTAGTCAATTTAGTCTTTATATTTTGGTAGTATTTAAATTGGTCCATATTATTTTCAACTTGCAATCAATTCAGTCCCTATTATTTTCAATTTACAGTCATTCTGGGTCCAAATTTGAATTTGTTTCAGTTACTATGTTGATATTTATGTCTACCTAAGTTGGAGATTGTTATATTTGATTTGTGTTTTTGCGTTTAGTTGCTATGAAAGTACAAAAAATGCAAAAAAATTTGTGATTTGATGGTAGGGACCAAATTAACTGCAAGTTGAAAATAACATAAGGTTTGCCATTAATGATCTATTTTTATTCATGAATGAATCAAGTAATAGCTAGCACTTATTAGTTACAACTCACAAGGTTTGCCATTAATGATCTATTGAATTTATCTTCTTCTTATTAAAATTTATGGGATTTTTATCCAAAAAAAAAAAAAAAACGATCTATATTATTAGGACATAAAAAAATTTCAACATACAATTAATCAATTGTTAGGCAGTATATAGCAGAAAGGTAGAAAGTCTAAGAAATGCATTCTCAAGAGTCAAAAAATTAAGCAAGAAAGAAGATAGGTACTTTCATTAGACCATAAACATTTAAGTACGTAGGACGGTGAGGAAGAAATTTGGAAAGTCACTGATATCATCAAAAAAACGATGTTTTATTTTAACATGTTTGCCAGGAATTAGGCAAAAGTACGACAGTTACATCCACGAAATTTAAATCGTGGTGGAAGACTAGTCTACTGCACAGTTGACCGAGCAAACTGATTCTTTAATTAATTATTACCAGTTCGTGAACCCTAAATGGCCGCATACTTTGTCATACATATTACATAGGACAAGGTTTATTTATTTATTTGTTTTTATTAAACAATTAATATCATACATAGGAGGCAGATAAGTTTTTTTTCTTTTGAGGAAAAGAAGTCGGATAAGTTAAGGTAAGGATGTATAATGAAAAATATTGCATACACATCCTATGATTCTCCACCCTCGCCCAAAGATCGTATGATACCTTCAAGTTCTTGCAGCTCATAAAGCTGAAGATCTTGTTTTGCTTCACTAATGCTTGGAAAATCATCTTCAATGAAGTTGACATCACGAGACACTATCTCAGTCATTCCACTATCAAAATGTTCACCATACATTACATACCCCATTGAGCTTTCTGAATATCTTATAAAGGTTTTCTTGCTTGCTCTAGGGCCCAATTTCCCATACTTATGGGAAGTATTGTGAACAAAACTTGCACAACCCCAAGGCCGCAAGTTCTCCAAATTGGGTTTTGCACTAGTCCATAACTCATATGGTGTTGTGGGAACTGACTTAGAAGGCACATGGTTAAGGATGTAGGCAGCAGTCAACAATGCATCCCCCTAAAACGAAATTGGAAGGTTAGCTTGTGCCATCATCAATCTAACCATCTCTAATAGAGTATGATTCCTTCTCTCTGCTGTAGGGAATTCAACCCGATTCCCAACCTGTGAGAAACAAAAAATAGAGAAAACACACGTCAAAGAAAAATAATCACACGCACAAGACAGTATTTACGTGGTTCGGCAATTTGCCTACGTCCACGGAGTTGCAGGGATTTCACTATTATCAGGGAAAAATACAAAGTGCGGCTACAGTGTTTCTCTCACTCTCTCTGAAACACAACAACAAGACTAAACAAACCCTAATTATAAAAGCGGCTTTTATATCCTACTTACAGGGTTACAATAGGCTACAAAACGGGCCAAAAAATAAACTAGGCTCCACAAAGCCCAACAAATCTCCCACTTGGAGACTAGTTCAATCACCAACATCAGCCGCTATCCTCCAAAAGCAATCCCTCATCCCTGCAACTCATCATCCTGTCCTCAAGCTAGAAGGCCAACTGAAGCTGCACACAGCTTCAGCTTCTCAATAGTGACACCTTTAGTCAACATATCTGCCGGGTTCTTAGATCCACAAATCTTCTCAAGTATTACCAGTTTATCTTCAATAAGGTACCGGATAAAGTGGTATTTTGTCTGTATATGTTTCGACTTTGAATGAAAAGCCGAATTTTTTGCAAGAAAGATTGCACTCTGACTGTCACTGTGTAGAATGCTCATCTCCTGTTTCTTACCCAATTCATCTAAGAAACCATGTAGCCAAATCATCTCCTTTCCAGCTTCAGTTGCTGCAACATACTTAGCTTTTGTAGTAGGCAAAGTAACAATCTTTTGCAGATTTGAAACCCATGATATAGCTATACCACCCAGAGTAAATACAAACCCAGTAGTACTCTTTCTACTATCAATATCACCAGCAAAATCAGCATCTACATAACCTTGCAGTTTCAAACTTGCACCTGTGAAGCAAAGACATGTATCTGATGAACCCTTCAGATATCTCAGAATCCACTTAACTGCCTCCCAATGCTGCTTTCCAGGCCTACTCATGAATCTGCTCACAACTCCCACTGCATGTGCAATATCTGGCCTTGTACACACCATAGCATACATCAAGCTGCCAATAGCTGAGGCATAGGGCACCTTGCTCATATGATCCCTTTCTTCTTTTGTCTTTGGCGACTGTTCCTTGCTCAGTTTGAAATGACTACCCAAGGGTGTGCTCACTGGTTTGGCTTCATTCATATTGAACCTGCTGAGAACTTTCTTCACATACTCTGACTGTCAAAGTTTCAATGTACCATTAGCCTTGTCTCTAATGATTCTCATACCAAGGATTTGCTTTGCAGCTCCCAAATCTTTCATTGCAAATTGTTTTGACAATTTCTTCTTCAGATTATTAATCTCCTCAATGCTAGACCCTGCAATGAGCATATCATCCACATACAACAGTAAAATGATATAAGAATTGTCAAAGAATTTGACATAGCAACAATGATCAGCTTCACATCTCTTGAACCCAATTTTATGCATAAAACTGTCAAATTTCTTGTACCACTGTCTTGGAGCTTGTTTTAGGCCATACAAGCTCTTTCTCAGTTTGCAGACTAGATTCTCTTGTCCCTGAACAATAAACCCTTCTGGCTGAATCATGTAAAGGTCTTCCTCCAAATCACCATGAAGGAATGCTGTCTTCACATCTAACTGCTCAAGATGTAAGTTTTCTGCAGCCACCATTCCCAGCACCAGTCTAATTGTTGACATCTTCACAACTGGAGAAAATATCTCTGTGTAGTCAATACCTTCCTTCTGCTGGAACCCTTTAACAACTAATCTGGCCTTGTAACGTTTGCTACCATCATGCTCATTCTTTATTCTGTATACCCACTTGTTGTGCAAAGCCTTCTTTCCTACTGGCAATTCAGTCAGTTCCCATGTCTGATTCCCCAACAAGGAATCCATCTCATCCTTCATGGCTAACTCCCACTTGCTTGAATTTTCATCTTGCAAGGCTTCTTTATAACACTCTGGCTCACCACCATCAGTCAACAGGAGATAATTTAGAGCGGGTGAATAACGCTGTGGAGGTCTAATATTTCTGGAAGATCTGCGGACTTCAGCTACAGGTGTACTCTGATCTACCTGTGAATTTACATTCTCCTTATCTTCTTCACCCCCTTTCTGGACAGTATTTTTAGTCAATTCATCTAAGTTGACAAATTCAGATTTCTTTTGATCTATCTCTGTAACATCTGACACTACAGTTGACCTGTCCTTGTACATAACCTGTTCATTAAATATCACATTTCTACTTCTGATGATTTTCCTGTTTTGTTCATCCCAAAACCTATAGCCAAATTTCTCATCACCATAGCCAATGAAAAAACATATTTTAGACTTTGCATCAAGTTTACTACGAGCATCAGAATCAATATGAACATAAGAAACACAACCAAAAACTTTTAAATGGGAAAACTTTACCTCTTTACCGCTCCAAATCTCCTCAGGAAGTCTGAAATCCATGGGAACTGATGGTCCTCGGTTTATCAGGTAAGCTGCAGTGCTAACAGCATCAGCCCAGAAAGTTTTTGGTAGTCCAGCATGCAATCTCATACTCCTAACACGCTCATTGAGTGTTCTGTTCATGCGCTCAGCCACACCATTCTACTGTGGTGTTCCGGGAATGGTCTTCTCCATCCTAATTCCCTGTGCAACGCAATACTCACTGAACCCTTCATCTATGTACTCTCCTCCATTATCTGACCTCAAACATTTTACTTTCAAACCTGTTTCTGTCTCAACCATGGCCTTCCACTTCTTAAAGGTTTCAAATACATCAGATTTATTTTTCAGAAAATAAACCCATACCTTTCTACTTGAGTCATCGATGAAAGTGATGTAGTACCTTGAACCTCCAAGGGATGCAACCGGCGAAGGCCCCCACAAATCAGTGTGTACTAACTCCAATTTTTCAGCCTTTGGTGTCCTGCCAGTTTTCAAGAAGCTCACCTTTTTCTGCTTTCCTAAGATGCAGCTTTCACACATATCAAAATCAATTGACTTCAATTCTGGTAGTTTTCCTTTTGACAGCAACATCTTCATCCATTTCTCACTCATGTGACCAAGCCTGCGGTGCCATAGGCTTGTATCAGTACTTGCATCAGCAACTGCAATTGTGTCTCTTGGACTTGAGGTCATATATAAAGTACCAGTCTTCTTTCCACGAGCCAATACCCTAGCTCCTTTTGTAACCTTCCAAGTACCACCAATAAATAGTATTGCATGCCCTTCATCATCAAGTTGCCCAACAGAAATCAGATTCCTCCTCAAGTCAGGAATGTGTCGAACCTTCTCCAGTAACCAAACAGACCCATTGGGCAACAATATCCAGACATCTCCCATACCCACAACATCCAAGGCTGAACCATCAGCCAAATACACCTTACCAAAATCACCTGCAACATAATTCTGTATGATTTCTCGGTGTGGAGTGGTATGAAACGAAGCTCCTGAATCCAAAACCCAATCATCAAGTGGACTGTCTACTGCAAGAAGCAATGCATCCTGTACCTCTTCTGTTACAGCATTAGCAGAATCATCTTCATTATTCTTCTTAGGACTTTTGCACTGGTTCCTAAAGTGACCTATTTTCCCACAATTCCAACATTGTACTTGTTGGCCTGATCTAGATTTACTTCTGTTCCGATTAGAATTTCTGGATTTTGATCTGCCTCGATTTGAATTTCTGTTATTACCTCTGCCTCTTGTCTCAAGGTTTAGGGCAGAACTAGATCCTGAGGTTTCACCTGCATCTCTTCTGCGAATCTCCTCAGCCAGAATTAAATCTCGTATATCATTGTACTTGAGCTTTTCCTTTCCTGTAGAATTGCTTACTGCCATCCTCATTGCCTCCCAACTGTTTGGCAAAGAAGCCAAAACGATCAGAGCACGAATCTCATCATCAAAATCAATTTCTACAGACGACAATTGATTTGTGATGGTGTTAAATTCGTTCAGATGTTGTGCTACTAATGCATTCTCTGCCATCTTCAAATTAAAGAGTTTCTTCATCAGATGTACCTTGTTGTTTGCCGACGGCTTTTCATACATTCCAGACAAAGCCTTCATCAGATCTGCTGTGGTCTTCTCCTTCACAACATTATGTGCAACAGACCTAGACAGAGTTAACCTGATAACTCCTAATACCTGTCTGTCAAGAAGAGCCCATTCCTCAGCCTTCATCGCCTCAGGTTTTGTCCCCAAAAGAGGCGGATGCAATTTCCTCCCATAGAGATAATCTTCAATCTGCATCCTCCAATACGCAAAGTCTGTGCCATCGAACTTTTCTATTCCAGACGCCTTTCATGCTTCCTCTGCCATTGCTCCCACTCAAACCTAACCCTAGGCTCTGATACCAGTTGTAGGGAATTCAACCCGATTCCCAACCTGTGAGAAACAAAAAATAGAGAAAACACACGTCAAAGAAAAATAATCACACGCACAAGACAGTATTTACGTGGTTCGGCAATTTGCCTACGTCCACGGAGTTGCAGGGATTTCACTATTATCAGGGAAAAATACAAAGTGCGGCTACAGTGTTTCTCTCACTCTCTCTGAAACACAACAACAAGACTAAACAAACCCTAATTATAAAAGCGGCTTTTATATCCTGCTTACAGGGTTACAATAGGCTACAAAACGGGCCAAAAAATAAACTAGGCTCCACAAAGCCCAACATCTGCAACACTATATTTGTTGTGAAGTACCAAGAATCGTTAATTGCTTGCGTATCCCTTTTTCTTCGGACAAAATGGGCTTTTGCCCTTTTCAACCAAATTAATTAGCTTTATGCCCTCCTTCCCAAACTAAATAGGGAAATGCCCCTCTTTTAAAACTCGATTTTCTCAAAATCGAGTTAGGTCCTATAGCGGCGTTTTTAAGAACCTATAGTGACGTTTTCAAGACCTATAGTGGCGTTTTGTAACTCGATTTATATGAAATCGAGTTATAGGTAAAAAAAATTAAAAAAATTGCCTATAACTCGATTTAATGGAAATCGAGTTAAAAAGCATCACTATATGTTTTGAAAACGTCACTATAGGTTCTTAAAAACGCCGCTATAGGGCTCCAGAATTTTTTTTTTTTTTATAACTCGATTTTGAGAAAATCGAGTTTTAAAAGATGGGCATTTCCCTATTTAGTTTGGAAAGGAGGGCATAAGGCTAATTAATTTAGTTGAAAATGGCAAAAGCCCATTTTGTCCCTTTTTCCTCACACAATTCTTGAAACTATTTAGACAAATATTCGAGACCCCTATCAGTTTGAAAAACCTTTAGGTTCCTTTCTTTCTAATTCTCAACCTCTGCCACAAAGTGCTTAAAGCAATCTAATGCTTCAAAGCGATAGGGGATCAGATAGACATAACTAAAACGTGAATAGTCATCTATAAATGTGAGAAAATAAGAGGCGCCATGGCGTGCCATAACATTCATAGGTCCACATATGTCCGAATGGACTAATTCCAAAGGATGAGTTACTTTTGCAGCCTTACCAAAAGGCTTCCTACAGGCCTTTCCAGCTAGACAAGGTTCACACATAGGTAGGCTTACATTAGTGATAGACCCCAATAGGCCCCCTCTAGCTAGTCTAGCCAATCTATCTTTTCCTATGTGTCCAAGTCTAGCATGCTACATTACAAAATCAAAAACATCATCATTATGAGTAATAAAAGAAAAAGAGGAATGATCTAAATCCAACATAAAGAAATCATTAGATAAATAACTATGTCCATACAAGGTTTTATTTAAATAAAAATCCAACCAAGGACCATCGAAACGGAAACTAAATCCAAGTCTAAGCATAGTAAGTACTGAAAATAGATTACATTGGACACCAGGTGCATGAAGCACATCATGAAGAAGTAACGTACGTCCCAGACGCAGTTGGTATCTTTTTGTAATCCACACACCCAACTCTATCTCTGGCTATATGTTTGGTTGCTCCTGAATCTACAATCCACCTAGGAATAGTATGAGCAACAAAAACATGTGTACAAATATAAGTAATAGCAAAGTTGTTAAGAATGGATACCTTCTTCGACTCAATGCACTCACGAGCGAAGTGACCCTTCTTACCATAGTTGTAACACTTGATCTTTGCCTTGTCCTTCTTAGCACACTTGCCCTTTTGGCACTTTGCTATCTTGCCTTCTTTAGGTCCAAGGTTATTAGCTCCTTTGGAATTCCTCCCTTGTCCTTTGCGTTTAGGCCTGAATGCCTTTCGTTACCCGAATTGGGTGACAAAGAGGGTGTTTTGGTGCGCCCCCATGCGCCCTCTAAGTAGGTTCAGGCAATGAACATATCATCGTTGTGACCTGTTGTTCATCAGAGAGATTATTGCCAGCAGCCTTTAGGTCACGGATCAATGCAGATATTTTCCTTAGATGTTCAGCCATGCTATGCTTTGAATCCATAACATATTGCTCAAACTTCAAAGTAAGAGCTCACAACCTAGATGTTGAAGTCCCTCCATAGGCAATCTTAAGTTGGTTCCACATCTCTTAGACATTTAGGTAGTCCTTAAACTCCCCAATAAGATCATTGTGCATAATACTCAGCATAGTGAAGTGTGCTATTCCCATTTTCAGGTCGCATCATCAAATTGGTTAGGGTTTCAAGGACCTCTTGTTCATCAAGCAGATATTGAAATTTTCTATGCCACATATCATAGTTGGTCCCATCTAGTTTCTCTCCCTTAGTTAGATCAACAACTACATTCTTAACGGCCATGTTCACTACATTCATTACACAAGTTGACATTAGCACATACATTTTTAAATTTATTTCCAAAAATCCAACTAGAACATGATATTCCTTTCTACATAGTGAGATCGAAAATTTCGCTAAGCTCATTATCATCTCTCACTCTGTAAGTTGGAATAACACATCTAATTGATTTTAAATAAAATTTCGTGAAGAATGAAACATCACACCATCCACATATTAAATCATACATATAACATGTGTCCATACATCTTTGTCCATAACATATAGTGCATGGGCTCCACCATAAGCCCTATTGGTAATTTCATACAACATGCTAAGACAAAATTTGAAAATTATAGGTAACCGTGAAACACATCCCCTTACATGGCTTCCAAAATTAAATTACATTGCCAAAAACAATGGCCCAAAAAAAATTTCCAAAAACATTGGCCCAAAAAATTACATATTCAAGTACCCTACTACAAAGATTCTATTTGTAATTAAAAAAATTGGGGATGCCACGTTACCAAATAATTTCAAAAATTGTCTTATCCATCCATAATAACAATAAATAAAAATATACATGTTGCATAAATTGCCAATACAATCTCTAACTATAGAGATGAGCCAAAGAGTCTCATAAACCATTTGGACACATATTAATTAATGCATTCATATAATATCAATTCAATCATATCACAACATGTTAAAAAGAAATCATAAATTAATCAAAAATTAAATAAATTCCATGCATAATTATACAGAAAATTAGAAAACTAATTTCACAAATTTCTCATATTTTCACTATTTTATTTTAACATCACAGTTAAAAAAAAAAAAAAAATTGCTATCACAATTACATGTATTAAATATATGTCATACTAGAAAAAAAAAGGTCTAATAAACAAGAACGTTTATGATATAATAAGAAAACCCACTGTTCATGTTATAACATTTGATTTTCATATAATTTTCTTTATTGTTATAACTTATAAGTTATTACTACATAAGCAATAACTACAAAATCCATATCTTGCAAAGTTATCCTTTGTAAACTAGAATTTTTTTTCCATTTAACAATAAATATAAAAAAATTTAGTTAGTTGTCATTTTTGAGAAGAAAATTGAAAATTAGCATCTCGAGTGTTTAAAACTCGAGTTCCAACATAAAACTCGAGTTTTTAAGTCTCGATTTGTAAACGGATGGGTCTGATTTGGAAAAAAATTCATGTGGAAATCGAGTTTTAAACAATCAAGTTCCGAAAAACGCCGCTATAGGGCTTAAAAACGCCACTATAGGGCTCTTGTATAACACTTATGAAAAAATTTTGCAGAAAACGCCGCTATAGGGCTTTAAAACGTCACTGTAGAGCTTAAAAACGCCACTATAGGGCTCCCTGAACCTAGTATGGGCACTTATAAAAAATTTTTGCAGAAAAACGCCGCTATAGGGCTTTAAAACGTCACTATAAGACTTAAAAACGCCACTATAGGGGCGATAAAACTATTTTTTTTTTACATGGAACTCGAGTTTTGAAAACTCGAGATCTATGTAAATGGATCTCGAGTTTCTGAAACTCGAGATGCCTAGTTTCCTTTATAGTTTCACGCGTTGTCTAACTAACCAAATTCAACACTTACCCATTGTCATTCTGCACATTTCCTCTTGTAAACTACTGTAAACAAATCCACATAGCATTTGTAAACAAAAGTGTCAGACCCACATAGCCACTCAACGTGTGGCTTATTTCATTGCACAGTTTCCTTTTTGAAGGAAACAACAAATATAAGAATTTGTGTGTAACTAATACACCAAGTCACCAACGTGGGGCTCATCGCTTTAATTTATGGATAACCAGTCGAGCACTAAGCAGAGTGGTACACGCATGGTAAACTACTACAAGATAATTTTAAATGAGTGAAAAATGTATTTTCTTTTATTGTTCATCACAAAAAAAAATTGGATTACATGTAAACATTCAAAAAATTACAGCTTTTTATTTCTCTCTCTACATGCCAAACATGCTTCTAAAAATTACAGATCTGAAAATTAAAAATTACTTAAACTTTTAATTTTAGCATGCATATAGGATTACATATATCAGAGACCATGGCATCATTCAAGAGTGAAAACAAGCATAAAATGGCTCTGATACCAATGTTGAAAAGTTATATATTTTATTAGAGGGCATATAGACACATACCTTTAGTGAAACAGATTACCAAATTGGCAGATCTTGTTCTTTGCTTGTTTTACGAACTCCTCGCGATCTCTTTTGTGGAACACCTCCAAGTCGCAAAAGCGACTACTAGAGTCTCTCCTAATTTCCACGCACCAAATTATAGGGAACAGTAGATGGTGTCCTAGAGAAATGGCTTATTTTGAGAAAGCACTCAAAAACTATACGTATGTTTACTCACTGTATCTCTCTTATTAATTTGACTGATGTAGGAGTATTTATCTTCTTCTTATTAAAATTTATGATATTTTTATTTAAAAAAATGGTCTATATTATTAGGCGTATATATACTACACTAACATAAAAAATTTCAACTTATCGAGTGTTTGGATCCGCGTCCACGTTTTTTGCTTCTGCATTTTCAACGTTTTGTTTTGTTTTTTTTGTTTTTTATTTTTTTTCAAGCCCGTGTTTCAGAGGAGACAAAATGCACTGTTCATGCATTATTCACGGGTCCCACATCCATTTTATTTAGAAAAAAATTAAAAATAGGTCCCACAGTACTATTCACATATTTAAAAATTATTTTGCTATAGTGTATTCAGTTTTCAGTTTCAGCAAAAATAAATTGTATCTAAACGGACCCTTACAATCAATTGTTAGGCAGTATATAGCAGAAAGGTAGAAAGTCTAAGAAATGCATTCTCAAAAGTCAAAAAATTAAGCAAGAAAGAAGATAGGTACTTTCATTAGACCATAAACATTTAAGCACGTAGGACGGTGAGGAAGAAATTTGGAAAGTCACTGATATCATCAGAAAAACGAAATTTTATTTTAACATGTTTGCCAGGAATTAGGCAAGAGTACGAGAGTTACATCCACGGAATTTAAATCGTGGTGGAAGACTAGTCTACTGCACAGTTGACCGAGCAAACTGATTTCTTTAATTAATTATTACCAGTTCGTGAACACTAAATGGCCGCATACAGTGTCGTACATATTACATAGGACAAGGTTTATTTATTTATTGGTTTTTATTAAACAATTAATATCATACATAGGCGGCGGATAAGTTTTTTTTTTTTTTTTTTTTTTTCTTTTGAGGAAAAGAAGTCGGATAAGTTTAGGTAAGGATATATAATGAAAAATATGTAGGACAAGGTTTATTTATTTATTGGTTTTTATTAAACAATTAATATCATACATAGGCGGCGGATAAGGTTTTTTTTTTTTTGAGGAAAAGAAGTCGGACAAGGTTAGGTAAGGATACATAATGAAAAATATTGCATACGAGGATACACATCATGTCGCAAGTTTAATAATAATAAATATAAATATACCTCGTTTTGCTCACTTCATTTATTTATTTATTTTTATAGATAAAATCATCCATTTAAGATTATGAATCAGTCTCCTAGTCTGAAGGTGTTGAGCTCCAAGCGGCATGGTGAAAATCATGATCCCAACTACTCTACGGAAGTGTATCCACATCAGAAAAAACAAGCCATTGATCCATTTGATATCCATTCTTTCTTTCCTCTAACTGGGGTTGGTACTCAATCTCCCCCTTCTCTTCCATGAAATTTCTCAGCCTTTCAAATCCAATTATTAAAAAAAAAAAAAAAAAAAGGAAAAAAAAGAAGAAAAAAAAAAAGTATATTCAGTGGGCTTTGGTCTCCTATACGAAACAACAGAGGTGAAGTGTTTGCTGCATCATGTGTTCGTGTGGAGAAGACTTTGAGCTCCATTTGCACAATGACTTCTTTAGTGAGAACAGCTTTACAATTCAGTCTTAGCATCAGCTTCTTAAAAGTTGAAGAAGAGAGTAACCTTGCTGAACTTGCTGATCTTTTAAACTTTGATAGAATTTGCTCACTAGAGGTTGCTTGGGTTCTTGAAGACATTAATTTGATTAGAGATAGTTTTATTTTATTTTATTTTAAAATTTTCCTTTACGATGTAATCGAGTGGTTCTAGCTTTCGTTAATGCTGCAAAAGAAAAAGAAAAGGTTATTCTTTGATTAGAAGAATGCCCCTCTTTTCTCTTCTCCATTGTACAAAGTGATTCTATATAAATAAAGTCTACTATCGTTTCTGCTCAAAAAAAAAAAAAAAAAAGATTATGACACCTAGAATTTTCAATTCGAAAAAAAAATTGTATCAAGTCCACAATAAATAATAATACTTAAAAACCCTCCAATACAAACAAATTCAATCATGTCACAACTACAAAATTCAATATGCCATATCTATAGTATGTTTGGATTGCACTAAAATAGCATGCGTGTCTACATTTTTTTGTGTGGGTTTTGTACACTATTCACGAGATCTGCAATTACGAATTTCAGCAAATTTTTCTTTAAAATTGGGTCTCACCGCACTATTCACACATTTAAAATTTATTTTGCTACAATATTTTTAGTTTTCAATTTTCAGTTTTCAGCAATAAGCGGTATCCAAATAGACCTCTAGTGTATAGCCTTTGCACGAAGGACCCCATGGGTAATGATAAAATCCACCTCAAAAAAACCCCAATTTCCACATCACCAATTACATAATTTAGATCACGTTCATGGCCCACATAATGCCCCCATGATCATTGTTGTAGCATTTATTAAAATAACAACCGCACACCTTTGGTGTGATGGTCACTCTACAAGTATAAGTGCTTGTGGAGTGTGGGGGGCAAGAGTCGGGGTTCAAGTCTCCAGAAGGGAGCTTCACACACATATACACTTAAATTATGTTAGAGTAGAATTATATCTTGTATCAAAAAGCATTTATTAAAATAAATTAGAAAATAACATCTTTAGCACATTCATCATAGTTTTAGTTAGAAGCTACAGCTTCGAATTAATTCATGACAAAGAGTACAATCAAAGTTTCATACAAACACTATCAAATTAAATTCACAAATACAATGCTTAAAGATATAAGAATGAAATGTGAGATGTGAAGATAAGGCCATTGAGTTTTAAGATATCCAAGAAACATAGAAATCTATATCTATATATATTTAAAAGATAAAGTGTGAAGTTTACTGTTGTTACACTCCTGTTAAGCCACTTCATCCGTTATGTCATGGGCACATCATTATTTTTTTCATATTTATTTGTTATACTCCTGTTAATTTTAGGCGGTTTTAACTTTATTTATTCATCTACTTTAATTTTGATATTATAACTAAATAATAAATCAATAATAATAAAAAAAAAGTATTGTCTATACATATTCATCTTGGGGGTTTTAACTTTACATATAATTTTCCCATTTTTCTTCCTTTTATTTTGGATTTTCTTATTCACATCGTCTTACTATAAATTTTCCATTCTCCTATTCTATGCATATTTTTCCCACGCAAAAAGGTTATTTCTCTCTCTCTCTCTCTCTCTCTCTCTCTCTCTCTCTCTCTCTCTCATTTTTTTTTTTTCATATTTTGTTGGATTTTATTCTTGCATCTCCATGTTAGATTGATAAAAATTTGCATTCTTTAAAACTCTGCTTTTGGTTGTCTTTTAACTGAAAAATGAAATCGATGAAGAATAAAAAGAAAATAATATAAAAAATTGTCTATAAAAATGTATTCACATGTCTTGCTTAATCATTGATAATAGAAAAGATACAACCTAACAATTGCCCCATAGGAGGATCTCCTACCTACTAGAGGTTTGTACCCCCATTTTCCTATTATTGACTAATTCATATGTGTTCATTGATGCAAGGTTTTTTTTATTTTTATTTTTTTGTTATTGTTATTATATATATCATTTTATTTACAATGCTAAATACGTTTAAGGGTAAACTATGTATTTCGTCCCTAACCTTTACACTATATGTCAATTTGGTCCCTGGCCTTTCAAATGTGTTAATTTGGTCTCTAACCTTTCAAATGTGTTAATTTGGTCCCAAACCTTTCAAATGTGATAATTTGGTCCCTAACATGTAAATGTCGTGTTAAAATAGTCTATACTATTAAATGATGGATGAAAAATGCTGATGTGGCTAACGGCCCAAATAAAAAATAAAAAAAAATTATACCATGTTTAATGCCACATGAAATAAAAAATAAAATTAAAAAATTATGTTCATAAGAATCTGCTTTAAAATTTAAAATTATAAATAAAGTAAAGAAAATCATTTGAATCCCAAACACCCTTCAAACCAAGACCCATGTCAACCCTTCTCCTCCACCAATTTACAAACCCCAAGAAAACTATCACTGTGTAGTCGAGACTGTGGCAGCAAATAATGCCGTACAAATAGCATAGGCTACAAGTGCGAGAAAGTAAGAAATTGTTTGAGGAGATGAGGATGGAGGCTCACAGTACCCATGCCTCTGTCGCCAAACCCACTTACCGTCGCCCTATTTAATTTCACCATGATGTCGTCATTGTCTTTACAGCTTGCATCGTCATTAGGCATAATGTGTTTTCTCTTTTGGGATGTTAATTGGATTGAGCATCAATGCTAGCTGGTAGTTCCTGTGAGAGACCGTGAAAAGGGGGTGCTCTCAAAAAAGAGATTTGGGTGCTTCGGGCACCTCTCTTTTTGGGTAAGTGTGCAGAGTCATCACTTATTTTTTTTATAAAAAAAAATAACAAAAAATAATGTACAATTGCATGTCAAAATACATTAAATGTCATTGATTAAAAAAAAAAAAATTTACAATTTTGGTAGCATAACCTTACAAGGCTTTGGTCCTAATTACAATCTATCAAAATTAAAGACAAAACACTAATCTACCTACAAAAATCCTAAGTTCAAGGGTTAGTTTATGGAATGGGAAGGTGTTAGGCACCCATTCCGCTCAGACAGAGTCTGGTCCTCTAGACTCTAATGACCATTATATACCCTTTTGTATGATGTTGAATGATATGTTGTAACACACATGAAAAACACTTGGCAACATTAATTTAAACGAATTTGTCTTATGGATATGTCCTCTTTTAAAAGAAAATTCAGATTTGTTTAGGAAAAAAAAAAATGAGATTTGATTTGTAAAAATCAAATCTATTTTTGTAAAGGGTAAAAAAAAATGGGATTAGGTTAATAAAAATCAAATCTATTTTTGTAGGATAAGAATAAAAAAAAATTAAAAAAAAAAAAAAAGAGATTGGGTTAATAAAAATCAAATCTATTTTTGAAAGGGTAAAAAAGATTGTGTTAAAAGAGGATTCATATTCATGAGATAAACTTATTATGCATTTATCACATATTAAAAAGAAAGACTTTAACCTAACTCTTAATTCCTTCTTTGAAATTTCAAAATCTACAATTTTATAAAAAAGAAAACTTTTTCAGAAAAATTTTCAGATTTGTATTTAAGGAAAATACAAACCAGTTTTGTGACTAGAAAAATACAGATCTATATTTAATGAAAATATAGACCAGTTTTGTGATAAAAAAAATACAGATTTGTATTTAATGAAAATATAGACCAGTTTTGGATTTTTTTTAAAAAGGGTTTTGATAATCATTAGCAGATTTTGAAATCAAAGAAAAAAATTAAAATAGACAACCAACTAAAGAACATGTCAAAGAAAATTCCAACTCAATATCTAAGCATGGCAAACATGAATTAAAAACAAGGCATAATAAAATCAAACATATTAACCAAATTCATGCAATGAACAATCAAAACATATTAATTAATGGAAAAGAAAAACAGATAGAAGAATGAAACTAGATACCTCTTGCATGAGCGTGCACTTCAACATAAGAATATTTTAGAAATCAAAGAAGTTTTCACTTCTTTAAGGTCTAAAATACTTTACTTACAAAAAAGAAGTTCTTAAAGCAGAAGCCTCTAGAATGTCTTTAACGTAAGGGGAGCAGAGAAGTCAAAAAAGAAGAGCCCCTAGATTTGATCTTTTTCCTCTATTTATAGAGGATAGGATGCTTAGAAAATAAGCTGAATGAGATCAAATTCGAATTGGAACATGTCCTTATCTCTAAAAATCCGAAAAAGATAAGTTTTATCTCAATTAGGAGGTTCCCAGGCCAAACCACACATTTGGGTCAATCGGCACTTAGGAAGTGCCGATCAGCACTTGCCATGTACCGACAGGCCCTCTTGGATGCTAGGCCTGCGTTTGAGTTTTGGATCGATTTGGATTCCTTTTTGAAGGATTTTGCGTTTTTAATAAATGTTCTAAAAATTAATCCATTTTTCTTGATATTCAGGTCTTTAAAGTGATAATTATCTTATAGATAAGTATTCTAAAAAAGACTTAATTATCCATAACTTCTTTGTTATTTGATTATCCACTTTATTCCCATGCAAGCAGGCCTACTTTTGACACTAACCAAAAACCAATCACAAAATTATTCCATTAATTTTAATTGTTTAACCAATCAGAATTAATTCAAATTAATCACGCGTGGTTGGTTCCACCCAAAAAAAAACGCATGCAGACTGTAAAAAATTGATCATGTGATATCTTTCAATTCAACGGTCCAATTTGGGAATTGGACATACCATCGCGACCGTTAGAATCTCAAGATCATTTTTATGATATGTCATGAATGAATTAATGCATGTAATGCAACTCTAAATTTTGGTATATGAATGGTCACTCAAGACATCTTCCAAGATTAAATTATGGTTGCAAAATCGAGTGTTTACAGAATGCCCCTCATTGATAAAGCTTGCAAAGCATATGTCAACGTAAAAAAAAGACACTGATTTTAGCAGCCATGATTTAATCGAGGTTGATCTTTCAAAGATTACCTAGCCCTAGAACCTAAAACCTTGGGACATAGAACTAGTGTTTTACTATTTTGAAAGTTGAGAATTATGAATACATAATCTACTTGATAATTGATAAACCTAAGGTGAATCTTGAAATTTGAGGTGACTGAGAGGCTTCTATATCTTAGTCTGGATCTGGGGTGATTGAGAGGATTCTCTATTTCAATTTGCATGTGGGGGGCAACCAAGAGGCTTCTCTATCTTAATCTGAATGGGACGTAACCAAGAGGCTTCTCTATCATGGAACTTAAGGCGATTGAGAGGCTTCTCTATCTCAATCTAAAACTGTGGGCGACCAAGAGACTTCTCTATCTTGATTTGAATGGGAGGTAACCAAGAGGTTTCTCTATCTTGATCTGAATGGGAGATATCTAAGAGGCTCCTCTATCTTGGGAACCTGAGGCGATTGGGAGGCTTATCTATCTCAATATGAAACTGTGAACGACCAAGAGGCTTGTCTATTTTAATTTGAATGGAAGGTAACCAAGAGGCTTCTTTATCTTCGGAACCTAAGGTGATTTCCTGCAAAAGATCAAAGTTTGAGATTAGATTTTGAATGATTGGTGCTTTGTTGTTCCCCTATTTTGGGATGTGTGATTTTTCTCTCTTTTTTTTAGACTTCAATTTGCTCTTTAGAAAGGAAAACCATTGATTTTTTGTAGTCCTTTGAAAATTGTTTTCGTTATCACTTTTTTTTTTTTTTTTTTTTTTTTTGGAGATTTGAAATTTGAAATTTTCTTTGAAATGTGACACCCTTTGTTCTTGATCATCCTTGAAAATTTATTTTTCTTCCTTCAAAATTGAAATTTTCTTGAAATTGATACCATCTGTCTTTAAAATCTTTGAAAAGTTTTTTTTTTTTTTTTTTTTTTTCATATTTTAGGAAAAAAGAAGGATAAAAAAACAAAAAAAAAAATTTTTTTTTGGGTGAGTTGACTGGGTTAACTTAGTCAAACCTGAGTTGACTCAGCAACTCAAGTGTGACAAAAGGGAGGGGGGGGGGGGGAATTTTTGGCCCTTTTTATGCTTGTCTCCATCATTTTTTTTTTTTTTTTTTTACTTCTCCTTCTTCACTCTCTCTTCTTCCTCCATTGTTACTATTCACAAGCTTCTTCCTCTTGCATTTTCTTCATCCTCACATCATTTCTTCCTTAGAAAATCACTTCTTTAGGCTTCTAAACTTGATTTCATCCATTTCCCTCAATATCTTTTCAGATCTTTGTATTCTTGACCACCTTTGCAACAAACCCATTTTCTTGAAACCCATCTCCAAACCTCCATTTTTTGCACTTTCATGGCATCTTCTAAGGGGCCATCTTTTCTTACTTTCAATGGGAATAAATATCATCCATCCCTTGAATGGAATGAGAAAAAGGGGCTCCTTCAAGACCCTAAAACCCATGCTCCATAGTCCAAAAAGCACTTCAAGGTGAGCTCATTTTTGTTTCTTTGTTTTTGGCAAATTTGTTGATTTTATGTTTTGTTGAGAGCTTGATGGTGGGACATTGTCATTTTGTTTTTGTTTTTTCTTGTTGGAATTTTGAACATTGTATGATTTGGTTGGAAATCCTTGTGTGATCATGTTATGCTCTTTGTTTTGGGGCATTTTTGAATTGTTGAGTTATTTGGTATTGTGAAATTTGGACAATGTTGAAGATTCATGAAGCTTGGCATTGTATGTAGCTTGTGGTATTGTTGGATGAATCTTGACTTGAATGTTGTGGATATTGGAATCTTGAAAATTCGATGTGTAGGCATAGTTGAACAAACTCATTTTTAATGAGTGTGGAAATTTTGTTGGAATGTGTAGGTCTTATTTCATGATCATGGAAATTTTTATGAGTATGGGTATGAAACATTTTTGTGGTGGTATGGACTTTTTTTTTTATGTTGGACATGGGATTTTTTTTTTTTTTTTTGACATGGGATTTTTTTGGACATGGAATTTTTTAGACATGGAATTTTTTTTTTTTTTTTTTTGACATGGGATTTTTTTGGAAATGGGATTTTTTTTGTTGGGATTTTGGAATGAGTATTTTGGACATGGTGTTTTGTGGACATCTCAATGATTGGCTAAACTTTGTTTTGCAGAGCCTCAAGAGTCAGGTAGTCTCCAGATATTGAAAGGCATGTGGGAGATATTGTCCCTGGACATTAAGAACATCATTAATGAAGTCAGCTTCTAGACCTTTTCTAGGCTCTCTTGGATCATGATACCAATGAGTATAAGGACCTTCAATTACTCCTTGCTTTGTCAGAGCGATTTTGGGACACAACTTGCACTTTCCATTTTCCAAGCATTGGTGAGGTGATGTTGACACCTTATGACTTCTCAACCAAAACTGGCTTAAAATTGGGTGATGAAAGAATTAAATTTAATGATTTCATCACCTTAGTAGAGATTAAAAGTCCTTTAGGTGTGATGCCTTCAAAAATTAAAAGCAAAAATGTACCCTTGATGTGGCTGTACACCAATATTGAGAGCTGTAAGACTGTAGCAACGAGCACTCGCATGTTCATGCTTCTCTTCATTAGAACTCCCTTATTCCCAGACATAGGTAGTACTGTGAGCTTGCGCTATTTGTGGAGTCTAAGGGATATTAGCCAGATCAAAAAATATGATTGGGGTAGCATGGCTTACGCAACCCTTTTGCACTTCATGACTCAACTTTCTTGGCATAGCTCTCAAGCTTAGGAGGTGCACCATTTGTTTGGCATGTGAGGTTTTGAATCCTTGGTTATGTGTGTTTTGGAAGGTCATTTTAGTTGTTGTGCCGTTAATGATGTGTGTTGATTTTTTCAGGTCATGGATGTATGAATATTTTGGAGTTGGTCCCCAAGTTTTAGAAGATGTTGATGACATGTATCCAAGGTTTCTTCGTTGGTTACCTAAGTATCGTTTGTCAACGCCTCCCAAGCATTCTTTGCAAGTTTGGCATATGGTGATTGATAACTTGACAGCCGATGATGTGATTTTTTTTTCCTAGGGGTTTTGCATTTGGTTGAGAGTTCTTTTGTGGTTTGGCTTTCTTTCATTCTGGGATCTTTGTGATTTTTAGATGTCTTTGGATCCTTGGCTTGGCTGTGAGGAGCGTGTTGAATGTGAATGGGCTCAAGAGTTGAATGGCCATCGAGTATTGTTTAAGTATGGCCATGGAAGATACTGGTATCTTGGTGACTAGGTATTGGCTCAAGTTCGACATGTGTACCCTCCTAAGATGATACCAATTCATCCTTGTCCCCCCATTAGGTTGGCAGACCTCTTAGCTAATGAAGAAATTGCTCGTGCTCGAGTCGACCATGCTGTTTCGGGGACACTAGGAGATTATCTTGAATTTGTCCAGACTCAATTGCAAGATTGCATGGCTGGCATTCCTATAACCTCGGTAACTTTCTTTTCTCCCAAAGTCAATTTGCATCTCATCTTGCATCTATTATATTCTTTGTTTCAACTCTTGCAAAAATATATGCATGTTGCACTTTTTAGGCTTCATCATCTAAAGAGGAGGAGAGTCCCCCTCCTAGCCATGCTAACGGCTTTTCGAGTTCTTTCATGGAGACATATTCTCATTTTCCTGCATGGTAATATAAAGTGATGAACCCTGATGGGTCACACATCTCTAGGATTTTCTCTGTGCCGCTGTGAAGTTCTGGGATACTGAAGACCATATATTCTGATTTAAAACTACTGAACATTGTCCCACAATTGAAGAATTTTCAGCTAATCTGGGTTATGATCCTGGCAAAAATTCTGTAGCAATTTCTTGTGATCCCAAACATAGGGAGATTTTATCTAGTGCTCTAGGACTTTCTACTTCAATTACCAATAGCATGATTGAAGGCTACATGGTGAATCTTCATGTAGTTGTTTCAAGATTGATTAACAAATGTACTCATGGAGTGACTGACAACATGCAGAAAAATTTTGGCTTAGATCTTTGTTTCATGGGAGAATTTTTGCTTTGCTCTAGAAGGCCAGGTTTTATGGATGCTCGAGCCATAGGTGTTATAAGTCAAGTTAAGGATGGTGATAATCCTACTTCTCTGATCTTGGCAGAAACTCTTTTAGGATTGGACTCCGTATTTCTTGGTGGAGAGTCACAACACTTTCTTGGGAGTCCCATGACTTTGTAGATATGTCTAATGGAAAGATTGTAAATGATTGCCATGCCTACTGTTGCTAATTATGGTCCTAGCAATTTCCTCAGTAGGACTGTCCTTAAAACCGAGTGTCAAGCTGAAATTGTCTAGGTGAAATTTCTGAGCAAGAAATCCAATGTCTCAATTCGATGGAATTGTTATTGGTTGAAGTGTCCACCTCCTTTGTTGTGGTCCTTTGGATTAGATCACATCTTCATAGTCGGGTTAAGGAGGGCAACTTTCTATAAAGCTAATATACTTTTTAGACAATTCCAATATGAGTAGGGAACGCCTAGTGGAAAAGGGGGAAAACCTTTCACTTTTGCTGACACAAATCCTACCTCTATAAGGAACATATTGTTAGGCTTAGAGATGGCTGACCGAGTGGATCAATCTTTTGTTAAGGTCCACTTTCATAGGATGACCACAGAATATTCTAACTAGTTGGTGAATAAAATTGCAGATAAAGAGGCTAACATGTTTGCCATGAGAAAAAAATTTCTCAGAGACAACCAAGAAAAACATGAGGTTGACAACTATGAGTTTAGAAGGAGGGACAAAGATGACAAAGTACCTAGCACAAGCGGGACCAACGAGCAACCAAAGGAGAAAAATTAAAGAACAAATGATCTTCTTATTTTTGGCTTTGAGCATGTTTATTTAAACTCTTAGGTTTAGGAATTATTCAGAACTTTCAGGTTTAGGGTTCTGTTTAGGGTTTAGGTTTTTAGGGTTTGGTTTTTTTTTTTTTTTTTTTTTTTTTTTTTTTTTTTTTTTTTAGGATTTGGATTATGAATTCTAGGTAATGGAATGGTTGAATTTTAAAAACAGTTCTCTTTCTTAATGGGTAAATGGTGGGTTTGGGGAAGTTGTGACTGGACCAATATATGGTTGCCTACGTACCTCCTTGGCACTTCCCATTTGTCTCTTAAACCGAGCCTTGGATCTCTTTCAACACTAAATTTCATGAATTCAAATCTCTAGTTCTTACTTTCTTGTCAAAAGCTTTCCTAAGTCTCATTTGATAACCTTGAATGTGATACAAGGCCTTGAGTCTCTTCTCATCCATCATGCATAATTTGTCATATCTACTCTGGAACCAATCTACTTCAGAGATTTCACTCTCCAATACTGTTTTCAATGAACGAACACCTATTTCAATGGGAAGGATTGCTTCCATCCCATACACCAATGAATAAGGAGTGGCTCTTGTGGAGGACCGAATTGATGTCCTATACCCCCAAAGTGGATAGTGATAGGCCACAAACTGAATGACCCCTTGTGATTAAACCAATTAATTAATTAGCCAAGTTATTAATTAATCAATTTATCATGCAATTGCGTGGCAGCACAAACAAATCACCAAATAACTAAATATGTAGCGGAAATTAAATAACACGGTGATTTGTTCATGAATGGGGAAAATCCTAACGGCAAAAACCCCACCAAGTGATTTTCAGGTCACCACTCCCGAAACTCCACTATTATCAAATCAAGCGGTTACAAGTAAAGGAATCCCAAGTACCTTACCAACCTACAGTTGAACCCTTACCCCAATACCAAATTGGACTTGATTTGTAGTGACAATTTCCACCTTTGATGCACGGCTCCCAAGTACGTGACTAACCAGATGCGCGGATCCCAGTACGCGACTTCAAACACCAACTTAGAAGGAGAGGTTGATTGCAAAGTTCTTCAGTTCATCCTACATGATGAAGATCAGGAAGATGCTTGGTCACAAAACCCTTTGGTGCAAATACACAGCAACTTCTTCAGAGAAGATGAACTAGGTCAAGAACTTCGTCTTTGATCACAATTTGCTTGAACAAGGATTGCTCAATGCTTTTTCAACTTGTGTCTCATATGAAAGCTCTTAAAACAATCCTTTTATATGTTTAGGGTTAGAAGAAAAGAAGGCCCAAAAACATATTCACGGATCCCAAGAAATCAGCTCAGAAAATCTGACTTTTTAATTCTCAACAGATAGCTGGTGTTGAAGAGCTATCAAGCAGGTGTCGAGCTTTAATGATTTTGCACTTCAGCTTGTTTTTCTTGGACAGACTTGATGACTTCAACACTTGATCTTAAAACCTTGTTTCTTGAAGTATTAAAAACACCTAGATGAGCTTATCACGGGACGCTGAATCTAGATGAACATCTATGATAGAAAGAATGAAATGAGAAGAAAAATTTATCGTAAGATGCTCAAGAAGAGAACAAAAATCGAGCACGAGTCTCTGTGATAGAGTTATAGTGAGAGAGTGGATAGAGTATAAAAGTCATCACCATGTTTAGAAATCTAGGACCTTTAGCAAAAGGTCTACATGATGTATACTGATGCTCACCTCAATCAGAAGGGCGCTCACAAAAAGCAGAAATAAGCTCATCTTTGCACACAGTCCTCAGACGCTCACAAGAAGGATAGTCAGGAAAATCTATCCTAGGAACCCTAAGCACATCCACAACTAGCTGCGGTGTGACAGCAAAGCGCGTACCTCGAACGCGAGTGTGAAAGAGAGGTACTGAACGATCAATCCCGTGCATGTTGGAGTAAAACTCTTGAATCAGCACGAGAGGACATGTGACCGGGACGTCACACAGTGACTCCCATCCCCTACTGTGAATGACAGAGGGAAGGTCAGTGTCGGCGAAGTCCGCCAAAATGACTTGGCGTTTCGAATGAACACCTCGTTTAGAAACGTTCTCCGTAAATGCCTTGTGGGCATCTCCATCACGGAACCGAAGATTGAGAGGAGCAGAATCAGAAGAGGAAGAAGCTCCAAAATGCAAAGGGTTCCGAGAAGGAGTGGATTTACATTTGGGTGCCATAGACACTACTAACGTAAACACAATGAGAAAGAGATAGAGAGGGAGACAATCAGAAAAGCCCCAAAACAGTTAAAATATCAAATATATTGAACAAAGAGTACGTATGCATGGGGAATGCATGAACATGTGACATGCAAACTTAAAACGCATCATGGGCTCAGCCTAATCCAAACCTACCAGCACACATACAAGAAACACACATCTAAATGCATGTAAATATCATTCTAATGCACATGAAATGCAATGTATGACATTTTGAACATCTTTTAGTGAAAACCCAACCCAAAATTTCAAGAAAAACTCATTGATTTTGAAAAACCCCAAAACTTTTCAAAAACTCCAAAACCTAAGATTCAAAACATGAAAATGCATGAATAAGGAAGGAAAAATGAGATCTTACCAAGTGATTTGAAGCAAAGAATGGCCGAAAATCACGAGGATTGGAGATTTTTAGTGAGAAAAGGTGGTTTGGGAGATGAACAGCCACGGACAGATCGAGAGAGATCAAAAGAATGAGAACCGGATCGCGACAGAGCCTTTTATAAGAGCTTCAGTAATTCTTGACAGCTAAGGTGTCGAGAGATGTCAAGGAATCTGTCGAGGAAGGTATCGAGAAAAAGCACGTCGACAGCTGAAGGTGTTGAGGAATGAACACCAGAACCAAGAACAGAAGCTCGATCGATCGACAAGGTATTGAAGAGACAGGAACTTTCTCGATCGATCCACCAAGTGTCGAAGAGGTGTCGAGATTACGATAAGAAAAAGGCTTGAGAAGCTCGATAGATAGACAGGTATCGAGGAGGTGTCGAGGAGGTGTCGAGCCAACTTTTAAAAACAGTTTTTCGAGAAGTGAAAAACATAGACATGAATGCAATCAAACATGCACCTCAACAATGATCCAATCAACATAAAAAGGCTCTCAAATCATCTCTCAATGAAAATATTAAGCACATGGATCTCCCAAAAACACACACACACTAAACAAGTCTAACCAATTTTATTTTTCAAAAACAAGTCAGGACAGTTTAGTGAGCATGCATTAGCACATGTAAAACCTTTGTGATGGCCAAATCACATTGTACCTGTACATGTATCAAGAGTAGCAAAGAATATTGCGTGTTGTGTGTGAAAAACATCGCAAGATTGCATATGTGTATACATGTTATGACGATCTAAGATATGAGAAAATAACTTTAACTCACACACAATCATAACTGTTTGATGAAGACTATCACCTTTGAGGTACATCTTATAACTCCTACATCTCCTAGAATACAAGCTTGCAACCATTTTTAAAGCATTTTGATCTTTTTGCTTTTTATTTTCTTTGCATATTTTCTTTTTAAGCATATCATACATGGGCTTATGAGAGAGAAAAGAAATACCCATTGATATTTGACATTCTAATTTTGCTATGCCAAAGCACATAAATGTCATTGGCATCACACTTTTGCTATGCCGAAGCATACAGATGTCATTAATGATTGGCGGGTAATAGTGGTGAGATGGTTATTTATGCCTTTCTCTTAGGATTTTTTAGTCCTACCCGTCAAAAAGAGTGATATGAGTGTTAAGTTTTAAGAAATAACTTAATCTTACTCATCACAAACAAGAGTCACAAAGCTCAATTGCTTAGTTGTGCATGGAGATGCTCATCTAAGCTACAAAAGATACAAAGTTTAGAAAACTCTGTTTCATTGGCCATCCAAGGTACACAAGTACCAAAGTACACAAAACACACACTATGGTCTTCATACAAAGGTCCTACATATTCATCTTCTCTACACTAGGGGGTTCACCCCAATCATTGCCGATATATTGGCTATTATAATCTTCACTATTGTTGCTTTCACTATCACTGTTGCTATTATCCTCTCTATCTCCACTGTTACTACTACTGCTATCACTACTACTATCACTTTTGCTGTCACTACCTTCATCGTCATCACTAGGGGTTTCTCCCCCTTCCTCATCTTCATCATTTGTTCTTGCTTCATACGGGTGTTTTAATGCATGTTGGCAAGCCTCCCAGTACTCTTCTTCTTCTATATTGCAGATGGCATCTCCTAAAAGTGTAGTCATTGCATCAGGGTCATGTGATCAGCCTAATTAGTGAGGATCCGATTTGTGTCTTCTTCCTTCGGTTCTGGAACCTTGTTGTTGCAATCAAAGAGTAGCTCAAACCTAGGCATCATTGTTCTCGACTCAAGATCATACCTCGGTTCAGGAAATCCCTAATGGTGTTGATTATCTCTAGCTTTGACAAACTTTCCGTTCAACGTGGGAGTATAGGGCTTTAGGGGTTTCGGGGGACAAGGAAGTCCCTTTGCTTTGGCCTTTGCACGAGCCATTCTTCTCACCTCCATTTCTAGCAAGTCATCATCAGTAGGTTTAAAACCTAGCCCAAAAGGTGGGGTGGCTGTAGGAATTTTCGGGACTTGAGCAGTTGCATTCTTCATAGTCTTCCCTAAGTTCATCTCTAGAAGATAATTCATTCTCATCATCATTGCCACCACATTATTGTTGCCGTAATGAACAAAGTCCATGGGGATCTTCTCTACCTCTTTTTCTCTTTTTCCAAACCCAGGCTTCTTAATTTCAAAGCCATCCAAGGTCAACGGCTCATTCTCAGAATCAATACCAAAAATGGGCTTTGGTACAGTCAAAGTATCACCATATGGCTCCTTCATGCGAAATCCGAACCTTTCGGTATAAGGATGAAGGTACGGCCTCTATATCATGGATCCATGGTTGCCCAAGGAGCATATTGAGGCACAATGCTATGTTCAGGACTTGAAATTCCACCTTCTTGATCGTTGGCCCTATAGTGAGCTCTAGTGTCACGGTTCCTTAGACCTCCCTTCTACTATTGTCATATGCTCTCACATGCTGATCAGTTGGCACAAAATCCTCAATACTCAGGCCTAAGCAACTTGCAGTCTTTAAAGGACACATATTTAAGGCACTTCCATCATCAATTAGAACCATTGGAATCCTTTTGCCTTTGGCATCTATAGTAACGTGCAATGGGTCATTATAGTGCTTCCCCTTCTTTGTCAAATCTTTGTCAGAGTAGGAAATAATGAGTTCTCTATTTATAGACCTAATCATAGCCTTTAGATCTTGAGAAGTAGTGGTTGTAGTGACTTGGATTTGATTGAGAAGGTCTACCAAATTCTGGCGGTGCATGTATGAGGCCATGAGTAAACATCATAAAGATATATTGGCTTGTCTTCTGTAGCTGCTTAAGGACCCCATCCTTTTTTGTGGGTGTTTGTTAGGTAGATTTTCAAGGCTTCTATCGGGCTGTCTGTCTCCAAATGTGGGGGTTTGAAGTGTCTCCCCCCACGATTTTTTATGGGTCATTTAATTTAGTATCTTGGGGTTTAAAGTGTCTCCCCCTCATATGCGGATGGTTGGTAGTTTGATTAGGGTTCGAAGTGTCTCCCCCCGTATGTGGGTGTTGGGTTGTTTGATTGGGGTTCAAAGTGTCTCCCCCCATATGTAGGTGTTGGAAAATCTGGTTTTATATTTCATACAAAACACACAGTGGAAGCAACAAACATGAATCTATTTCATTCATGATTGATAACATGCACTATGTAAATTTCAGAATTTAAGAACAAGATAGTGTACCTTGGTGTAGTGAAATTCAAAACAAAAGATTATAAGTACTTGGGAACACTTTTAATCATCACTCCAATTCCACTTTACGCCCAAGAAGTATGGTCTCTCAATCAGTTTTCAAGGGAGAATAATTGAGTGGCTTCACTCACACATACACACCATTACACGATGATGTCTCTCTTTTCTCTTATATAAAATTCTGTATGTTTCTCCCTTTATATTTAACTGATTATTTAATTGGGCTGGCCTATTGGGTCTTTCCAATTGGGCTTTAGTGTGTGGCTTGAAGTGGGACCAAAAGGGACCAATAAAACACTAGCTCCAATGAGCCTTGGGCTTTTCTGTCAACTCTTGACAAGTCCAAAGTTACCATTAATTATATTTAATACCACTATATAAATATAATTGCACTCTAAGCCTTATTAATAAATTATATCCCAAGACTTTATTATACATGCAACTCCTTCATAAAATATTCATAGTAATACAAAGTCATGAATGTAGACTGCCACTTTGAAGATTACTACTTCATAATCCTTGAGTACCCGGTTTAATCCTTTAAGTTATTCATCATATATTTATGAAATCCAATTTCATAAATATATACTTTAGTAACTCCTTACTAAAGTGGTTAGGCCTAACACTCTGAATAAACAAACCCATTAAACTTATCTCAATGGAATATTTTATATCTCCGTTAAGAGATTATGAATTCCATCTTGAGAATATATGTTTCATCAACACTAAATGTGGTTGCTCAACATACTGAGATTTTGATCGTGACTTTAGATCTCACTCTTGATATATCAAAGCAACCTACACCTCATGATCAAATACATTATTCTCTTATGATATGCCACAAACGAATTGACCCATTGTGATTAATTAACCAATTAATTTAACAAAGTTTATTAATTAGGTTAATTAACATGCAATTGCATTACAACACAAAGAAATCACCAACAAACTAAATATGCAACGGAAAATAAATAACACGGTGATTTGTTCACGAATGGGGAAAACCCTGATATGCGACACAATTTACTATTTAATTATTGTAATTTATTATTTTTGGTATTTTTATGTAAAAAACGTTATTTTAGATTTAGGTGATTTATTTCCTTGTTTTTAGGTGCATTTAATGCTTTTTAAGTCAAATTTGATTCCTGATATAGTTAGGTATCAATTAGGAGTTATTTTAGAATATATTTTCTTGTCTGTCAAGTTTTATGGAGCCCTTATATAGGCTCCTAAGTCTGTAAACGTTTTTTAGAGATTAGTGAATAAAAATCAGAAAAGGTGAGGCTTTGCTCTTCTTTTGGTTCTTCAAGAACTGTGAACTTATCAGGGATTCTTCCTTGTGGCGTTCAAACTTTGTACCTTTGCTTCGTGATTCATTATAATCATTGGGTCAAGGTCTAATACTTATACATTTGGTTCGCATTTCGATTATAAACGTTGGGTCAAGATTTCTATCAAAAAAACTGAATTTTTAGCTTTCTTGGGCAAGTATTCCAATGTTTTTGTTGGGTCTCAAAGCGTGTCGATTGAGGTTCGCATCAAACCCTAACGGCAAAAACCCCACCGGGTGATTTTTAGGTCACCACTCCCGAAACTCCACTATTACCACAACAAGCAGTTACAAGTAAAGGAATTCCAAGTACCTTACCAACCTACAGTTGAACCCTTACCCCAATACCCAATTGGACTTGTTCTGTAGTGACAATTCCCCCTTTTGTTGCACGGCTCCCAAGTATGTGACTAACCAGTTTGCGCGGATCCCAGTACGCGACTTCAATCACCAACTAGAAAGAAATGTTGGCTGCAAAGTTCTTCAGTTCATACACATGATGAAGATCAAAAAGTTGCTTGGTCACAAAACCCAAAGGTGCACATACACAACAACTTCTTTAGAATAGATGAACTAGGTTAAGAATTTCATTTTTGGTCACAATTTGATTGAACAGAGTTTACTCAATACTTGTGCAACTTGTGAACTCTTTGACGGCTCTTAAAACAATCCTTTTATATGTCTAGGGTTAAGAGAAAAGAAGGCCCAAAGACACATTCACGGATCCCAAGAAATCAGATCAAAAATTTTGATTTTATAAACCTCGACAGATAGAAGCTATCAAGAAGCTGTCGAGCTACGGGCTTGAACAGCTTTACTGAAGCTCGATAGATGCAGTTGTCGAGCCAGCTGTCGAGCTTTAATGAATCTGCACTTTCAGCTTGTTTTCTTGAACAGACTTAAAGGCTTCAATACTTGATCTTGAAACATGGTTTCTTGAAGTATTTCAACACAACCTAAATCTACCCAATTACAAGTAAAGTGCGTTTTGTCAAAGGATTAGCCAATTACATAAAAGTATGACATATGTTCTTAACATGTGAACCATATATGTCCTAAGAATCTCCCTCTTTGGCAATCCGTGACAAAACCACAACAAACAAATAAGTATATGAGAGAAGTCATAAATCACTCAACTCAACTCAAACAAATAAGCATATGAGAGAAGTCATAAATCACTCAACAAACATGGTTTCTGTTTCACTTGTTTAATACAATAAAATCTATCCTAACACAAACTCTTGAAAAACTTTGTAAGAATAAAGTTTATGGCAAGTAGACTTTGACAATCTGTATTTCTGAAACACTTTAAACAAAACTAATCAAGGCATCTTTGTGTGAAACAGAAATAATAGATTGCATACAATTAAAGAACCATGTGTATAAAGAGAGAAAAGAAATAACACATGTAAGAGATAGGTGAAAGAAACAACATACATCCACATATAGAAAGAAATAAGTACAATATATGTCAGAATGATCACAAGACCAAATGTACAAGAACAATGTATCTATATAAGGAAGAAAAGACAAGATACATCAAATTCTCACTACATCCCTCAAGTATCAAAACTCCCCCTATCAAAAATGTCCTATACTAACTCTCCCCCTAAGATGACTACTTTCATATCCCAAAATTACTCCCCCTTTTTGTCACGAGTGAAAAAGGGTAGAGTGTCAAGCAGACATCTCATCAGAAGAGCTAGCATCTCCATCATCATCATCATCCGAAGTGTCATCATCATCACCAGCATCATCATCATCCTCAGCATCAGAATTAGAAGCCATTGGAGGAGGTGGTGAAGGAGTAGCCTCAGGAGCAAAACCACACATGGTTACCTGACGTCGTGCAATACGACCAACACGAATGTTCACCTGATACAACTTAGTAGAGAGCGTATCAAGGCGAGAATCCATGCGCTGCAGCTGCGCCATGATGTCTCCATGAGATACATCGCCCAAAGAAAAGGAGGGAGTAGATGTAGACAAAGTGGATCGAGAAGGTGCCAAACGAGATGGAGTCGAACCAGAGGGAGGAGCTGCTGACTCCTATCGTGACCTAAACTAAGCCTCACTAAGTTTTACGATAGCGGCATCTATGGCACACATGACAGAGAAGTGATCAGAGGAGGAAAATGAATAGAAAAATGGCATAGGATCCTCGTGATAGCAGAAGGAAAGATGAGCTTATCACGGGTAGCCGTATCCCTAAACACATCTATGATGGAAAGAATAAAATGTGAAGGAAAATCTATAGTGAGGTGCTCTAACAAAGAAAGCAAAAATCGAGCACGAGGCTCTGTGATAGAGTTATAGTGAGAAAGTGGGTGCAACACAAAAGTCATCACCATGTTCATGAATCTAGGACCTTTAGCAAAAGGCCGACATGGTGTAAACTGACGCTTACCTCAACTAGATGGGTGCTCACAGAAAGCAGACATCATCTCGTCTTTGGACACAGTCCTCAGACGCTCACAACCGGGGTAATCAGGATGCTCTACCCTCGACCTAAGCACATCCACAATAAGCTGCGGTGTGACAGCAAAATGCGCACCTCGAACACAAGTGTGAAAGGGAGGTACTGAAGAATCAATCCTGTGCATGTTGGAGTAAAACTCCTGAATAAGCACGAGAGGACAAGTGACCGGGACACCACACAGTGACTCCCATCCACGACTGTGAATGACATCGGGAAGGTCAGTGTCGGCGAAGTCCGCTAAAATGACTCGGCGTTCCGAATGAACACCTCGTTGAGAGAAGTTCTCCAAGAATGCTTTATGGGCATCCTCATCACGGAACCGAATGTTAGAAGGAGTAGGATCAGAAGAAGATGATGCCTCAGAACGAAGAGGGTTCCGAGACGGAGCAGACTTACATTTAGGTGCCATAGACACTACTAACGTAAACAGAATGAGAGAGAGGGAGAAAGAGACAATCAGAAAAATCCCAAAGTATTTTAAATATATCAAGATATATTGAAAAGGAAGTACGTATACATGGGAATGCATGAACATGTGACATGCAAAAGAAATTTCATCATGGGCTCAGCCCAATCCAATCCTACCATCACACAAACATATTACACACACCTAAATGCATGAAAATACTGTTATAATGCAAATGAGATGCAATGCATGAGATTTTGAGCACATTTAAATGAAAAACCATCCCAAAATTACTAGAAAAACTCATTAATTTTGAAAAATCCCAAAAATTTTCAAAAACCCCAAAACCTAAGATTCAAAAAATATGAAATGCATGAAATATGAGAAGAAAAGAGATCATACCAAGTGATTTGAAGCATGGAAAGGCCGAAAATCACGTGGGTTGAAGATTTGGAGTGAGAAAAATGAGTTTGGAAGATGAACAAGCGCGGAGAGATCGAGAAAATGAGAACCGGATCACACGAGGGGTATATATAGATCCTCAGTAAATCTTGACAGATACAGGTATCGAGAGGTGGAGGCATCTGTCGAGGAGGTGTCGAGAAGAATGGCCGTCGACAGATAAAGGTGTTGAGGAGGTATCGAGGAATAAAATCTAGAACCCAAAATAAAAGCTCGATCGACCGACAAGGTATCAAGAAGCTATCGAGGAGACAGGAGATTTCTCAATCGATCCACCAGGTGTCGAGAATGTGTCGAGATTGCGATAAGAAAAAGCTTGAAAAGCTCAACAGATAGCTAGGTATCGAGGAGGTGTCGAGCCAGCTTTTAAAAACAGTTTTTCAAGAAGAGAAAAACACAAACATGAATGCAATCCAACATGCAACTCAACAAAGATCTAATCAACATAATAGGCTCTCAAAATCATCTCTCAATGAAAAATTTTAAGGACATGGATCTCAAAAAACACACACACACACACACACACACACACACACTAAACAAGTCTAACTGATTTTATATTTCAAAAACAAGTCATGACAGTTTAGTGAGCATACAAAAGCATATGTAAACCTAGTGATGACCAAATCACATTGTACCTGCACATGTATCAAGAGTAGCAAAGAATATTGCATGTTGTGTGTGAAAAACATCACAAGATTGCATAAGTGTACACATGTTATGATGATTTGAGATATGAGATGATCACTTTAACTCACACACAATCATAACTGTTTGATGGGGACTATCACCTTCGAAGTACATCCTATAACTCCCACATCTCCTAGAATACACGCTTGCAATCATTTTTAAAGCATTTTTAATCTCTTTGCCTTTTGTTTTCTTTGCATATTTTTCTTTTTAAGCATATCATGCATGGGCATATAAGAGAGAGAAAAGAAATACCCATTGATAATTGACATTCCAATTTTACTATGCCGAAGCACACAAATGTCATTGACACTACACTTTTGCTATGCCGAAGCATACGGGTGTCATTCATGATTGGCGGGCAATAGTGGTGAGATGGTTATTTATGCCTTTCTCTTAGGATTTTCTAGTCCTGCCCGTCAAAAAGAGTGATATGAGTGTTAAGTTTAAGAGATAACTTAGTCTTACTCATCACAAACAAGAGCCACAAAGCTCACTTACTTAGTTGTGCATAGAGATGCTCATCTAAGCTACAAATGATACAAAGTTTAGAAAACTTTGTTTCAATGGCCATCCAAGGTACATAAATACCAATGTACACAAAACACACACTGTTTTTGTATTTTTTTTTTCTGATTTTTCAATTTTTTTTTTATCAAAAAAAAAAATAAACAAAAACTGAAAAATAAACAAACAAAAACATGTTATCAATGCAAAGCATAAACTAGATGCAAATGCATAAGGAAGAGGAAGGAGAGAGGGAAATCAGTCCATAGAGATAACATCAATGTTTTGATGAAGGAATTTAAAACGTTTGTTGTCAAGAGGTTTGGTGAACAAGTTAGCCTTCTGATCATCAGTGTGAATAAACTCAAGAGTGAGAATACCATCTTCAACAAGCTCCCTAATGAAATGATGTCGAATCTCTATGTGTTTGGTTCGAGAATGTTGAACCAGATTCTTAGAGATATTGATGGCACTGGTATTGTCACAGTAGATAGTGAGATGATCTTGACAAATACCATAATCATGAAGGAGTTTTTACATCCAGAAGAGTTGGGTGCAACAGCTACTAGCAGCAATATACTCAGCTTCTGCAATGGATAAGGAGATGGAGTTCTGCTTTTTGCTCATCCAAGAGACAAGATTGTTACTTACATAAAAACAACCCCCCGATGTACTCTTTCTATCATCAGCATTCCTAGCCCAATCCGCATCAGAATATCTAGCTAAGACATCATTTGTGTCCTTGCTATACCACACATTGAACTCAGCAGTGGTTTTGACATACTTTATAATTCTTTTTAAAGCAGTCATATGTGATTCCTTGGGGTTAGCCTAATATCTAGCACACACACCAACACTGTAGCTTATGTTAGGTTTACTAGCAGTAAGGTAAAGAAGACTACCTATCATGCCTCTACATAGAGAAGGATCAACACTCTTGCCTAACACATCTACAGTGAGTTTAACATTTGGGCTCATAGGGGTGCAAACAAAACTAGCAGATTCCAAGCCAAATTTTTTTACAAGATTCTTAGCCTATTTAGATTGAGATAGGAATATACCTGAGTCTTGTTGACGAATCTGCAATCCAAGGAAGTGAGTTAGCTCTCCAATCATGCTCATCTCGAACTTAGCTTGCATGAGTTTTGAGAAGCCATGAGCAAGATCATCTTTAGTCGACTCGAAGATGATATCATCAACATACACTTGAGCAACTATCAACTCGCCATCTTCCTTTTTGACGAAGAGAGTTTGATCAGCTTTTCCTCTTGTGAACCCATGTGACACCAAATATTGTGTGAGTCTATCATACCAAGCTTTAGAGGCTTGCTTCAACCCATAAAGTGCCTTTTTTAAGGTACAAAACATGATCCGGAAAGTGTGGATCAATGAATCCTTTTGGTTGAGCCACATAGACATCCTCTTTAAGCAGCCCATTCAAGAAAGCGGTCTTCACATCCATCTGATAAAGTTTGAATTTCAGATGACATGCTAGGGTAAGGAGAATCCTGATGGACTCCATTCGGGCAACTAGGGCAAATGTTTCATCATAGTCTACTCCTTCCATTTGTGAGTATCCTTGACCTACAAGTCGAGCCTTGTTGCGAATCACATTGCCTTCTTCATCAGTCTTATTGCGGAATATCCACTTTGTACCGATGATGTGCTCACCCTCGGGTCTAGGTACTAGGGTCCAAACATCATTCCTCTGAATTTGTAGCAGTTCATCATGCATTGCTTCAAGCCAACTTTTATCTTGTAGTGCTTCCTCAACTTTCTTGGGTTCCACCTGTGACAAGTAGCAAGAATAAGACACAAAGTTACACATTTATCTACTGTACGTTTTCTTAATGTGAGTTCATTCATGTTTCCCACAATAACTTCTAGAGGATGATTTAATTTAAGTCTAAAGGAAGGTCCTTTCTCCTCATGGGATTCAGAATCCGGTAAAGTGGGTATATCTGCGGATTCTTCCACAACATTAGAGTACCGGGAGTACTTGGAGATGCAGGTTCTTGTTCAACAATGTCTTGAACTTCCTTTTGCTCAAGAGGAAGAATTCCTTAGGGAGTTCCTCGATGCCTTTCTCAGAACTGGAATCTGAAGACTCATCAATGACAACATTTACTGTTTCCATTACCTTCATAGTTCTTTTGTTGTATACCCGATAGGCCTTACTTGTAGAAGAGTAACCCAGAAATATACCTTCATCGCTCCGAGAGTCAAATTTTCCTACATTCTCTCTATCTTTGAGGATGAAACAAGTACTTCCAAAGATTCTGAAATACTTCACATTTGGCTTTCTTCCTTTCCATAACTCATATGGAGTTTTTTTGGTACCGAGTCTGAAGTACACCCTATTAACCGTATGACATGCAGTGTTCACGACTTCTCCCCACAAGTTTCTAGCCACATCTTTGTTGTGCAACATGGCTCTGGCCATCTCCTAAATAACCCTATTCTTCCTTTCTACCACATCATTTTGCTAAGGAGTAATAGGAGTAGAGAATTCTTGAGATATACCTAATCTTGTGCAAAAAGAATCTATATAAGAGTTCTCAAATTCTTTACATGGTCACTTCGTATTCGATCTATCTTTAGACTCTTTTCATTCTGCAGTCTTGTGCACAAGGCCTCAATATGCTCAAGAGCATCAGATTTGGATCGTAGGAGAATGACCCAAGTGTATCTAGTGAAGTCGTCTACCACAACCATGATGTATCTCTTACCACCAAGAGACTCGGTTCTTGTTGGACCCATAAGATCTAAATGTAGAAGCTCCAGTGGCTTAGATGTAGCTGATGTCTGTGTACCTAGATGCTTAACTTTCGTATGTTTTCCAAGCTGACATGGTCCACACACTACATTGCTCATTCTACTAAGCTTTGGTATCCCCAAGACAGATTCATGCTTAGATACAATAGAAAGAAGTTTGTAACTAGCATGTCCCATTCGTTGATGCCATAGATCTTCATTAGGCAAACGAATACTATTGCATACAATATCAGCATCAGGAACCAATCCATAGCAGTTGTCTAAAGTGCGAACACCACTAATGAGCTTCTTTCTAGACTCATTCATGACAAGACACTTTCCTTTTGAGAATAATCCCATAAAGTCTTGATCACATATCTGACTTATGCTCAACAGGTTCACTCTTAAACCTTCTACATAAAGAACATTTGCAATGTCTGGTAGTCCAAGTAGAGAGATGATTCCTTTCCCTTTAATTTGTGACTTGCTTCCATCACCAAAAGTGACATTGCCACCTTTCTTTGACTCGAAAACCTTGAAGAGGGATTGGTCTCCGGTCATGTGTCTTGAGCAACCACTGTCAAGGTGCCACAAACATGTGTCCATTACTTTAAATGCGGATTTCATCATGAAACACACTTCGTGCTTAGATGACAGATTAGTGGGAATTCTCTTAACTTTCACTCTTCCCAGACGAACTCCTTTGCACATTTTCATTCTGAGACAGTCTAGTTTTTTCTTAGCCAAACTGAGATCTTTTCCAATAGTCATCAAAAGAGAATTCAAATAACTTTTAGACTTGTATTTTTTGAGACACTCAAACAAATAGAGATTAGAAAAACAAGATGTATTTGAAAACAAAGATCTCTTTACGCAAGTTATAGCCATGACAACAGGGGTCAATGGATCAAACACAGCAAAGATTAAATCCTAATAAGAGTGCGCTTGCTCTGATATCACTTGATAGGCCACAAACGAATTGACCCCTTATGATTAATTAACCAATTAATTTAACCAAGTTTATTAATTAGGTTAATTAACATGTAGTTGCATCGTAGCACAAACAAATCACCAACAAACTAAATATGCAGCGGAAAATAAATAATACAGTGATTTGTTCACGAATAAGGAAAACCCTAATAGCAAAAACCCCACCGGGTGTTTTTCAGGTCACCACTCCCGAAACTCCACTATTATCACAACAAACAGTTACAAGTAAAGGCATCCTAAGCACTTTACTAACCTACAGTTGAACCCTTACCCCAATACCCAATTGGACTTGTTCTGTAGTGACAGTTCCCCCTTTTGATGCACGGCTCCCAAGTACGTGACTAACCAGTTTGCGCGGATCCTAGTACGCGACTTCAATCACCAACTAGAAAGAAAGGTTGGCTGCAAAGTTCTTCAGTTCATACACATGATGAAGATCAAGAAGATGCTTGGTCACAAAACCCAAAGGTGCACATACACAGCAACTTCTTTAGAAGAGATGAACTAGGTTAAGAACTTCGTCTTTGGTCACAATTTGATTGAACAGAGTTTGCTCAATGCTTGTGCAACTTATGAACTCTTTGACGGCTCTTAAAACAATCCTTTTATATGTCTAGGGTTAAGAGAAAAGAAGGTCCAAAGACACATTCACAAATCCCAAGAAATCAGATCAGAAATTCTGATTTTATAAACCTCGACAGATAGAAGCTATCGAGAAGCTGTCGGGCAAGTGTCGAGCTACGGGCTTGAACAGCTTTACTGAAGCTCGATAGATGCAGCTGTTGAGCTTTAATAAATCTGCATTTTCAGCTTGTTTTCTTGAACAGACTTGAGGGCTTCAATACTTGATCTTGAAACATGGTTTCTTGAAGTATTTCAACACAACCTAAATCTACCTAAATACAAGTAAAGTGCGTTTTGTCAAAGGATTAGCCAATTACATAAAAGTATGACATATATTCTTAACATGTAAACCACATATGTCCTAACATCTTAGGATTAAGAATTCATGCAAATAGAAGTCGTGAGATTTATTATTCATTTGACAGTCGTTAGGAGAATAATAAATCTCACAGCGGTCCAGTTCAATATGTTTTAACTCTTAAAACATATCAACATATCAACTAGAAGTCTCCACTTCCATGATCAAGACAAATCATCGTAGTTGATATGTTATAGTCTTCACAGATGAAATGCCTAATTTCATCACTGACTATGAACTATAATTTTGAGTTTACAAAGAACTTGTGATTTATATCTTCTGTGACTTTCACATAAATCACATACTATGCATCTTATGGACTGTATGATAATGTCCAAATATTCATGTTATCATTATTTTAGATAATAATAAAACAACTTTATTAATTACAACATTAAGTCATACATAATGTTATACATAGCATCATACTGTTGGGATTAGTGCCATTAAATCCTATTGTATGATGTTATGTATGATATTATATATGACATTATGCATGACATGATGTATAACTTAATATTGTAATTAACAAAATTGTTTTATTATTATCTAAAATAATGGTAACATGAATATTCGGACAGTATCATATAGTCCATGAGATGCATAGTATGTGATTTATGTGAAAAGTTACAGAAGATATAAATCACAAGTTTTTTGTAAACTTAGAATTATAGTTCGTAGTCGGTGATGAAATTGGGCATTTCATCTGCGAAAACTATAACATATCAACTGCGATGATTTGTCTTGATTATGGAAGTGGAGACTTCTAGTTGATATGTTGATATGTTTTAAGAGTTAAAATATATTGAACTGGACCACTGTGAGATTTATTATTCTTCTAAGGACTGTCAAATGAATAATAAATTTCATGACTTATATTTGCATGAACTCTTAATCCTGAGAGAATAATGGACCTGGCCATGAAGTGTAGGTTGCTTTGATATATCAGGAGTGAGATCTAAAGTAACGGTCAAAACCTCAGTATGTTGGGCAGCCACATTTAATGTTGATGGAACATATATTCTCAAGATGGAATTCATAGTCTCTTATCGGAGATATAAAATGTTCCATTGAGATAAGCTTAATGGGTACGGTTATTTAGAATGTTAGGCTTAACCACTTTAGTAAGTAGTTACTAAAGTATATATTTATGAAATAGGATTTCATAAATATATGATGAATAACTTAAAATGATTAAACCGGGTACTCAAGGATTAAGATGTAGTAATTTACAAAGTGACAGTCTACATTTATGACTTTGTATTACTACGAATATTTTATGAAAGGGTTGCATGTATAATAAAGTCTTGGGATATAATTTATAGATAAGTCCTAGAGTGCCACTATATTTATATAATAGTATTAAATATAGTTAATGGTAACTTTGGATTTGTCAAGAGTTGATAGAAAAGCCCAAGGCCCATTGGAGCTAGTGTCTTATTGGTCCCTTTTGGTCCCACTCCAAGCCACATATTAGAGCCCAACTAGAAAGGCCCAAAAGGCTAGCCCAATTAGATAACCAATAATTAGAAGAGAAACATACAGAATATGAAATACACAACAAGTTTATGAAATGAGATGTATGTGAGTGTTGGACACTCTATCATTCTCTTTAAGAAATAACTGATTGAGAGACCACACATCTTGGACGTTAGTAGAATTGGAGTGAAGATTGAAAGGGTTCTTGAGAACTTCTCATCTTTGGTTTTGAAATTCACTGCACCAAGGTACACTCTCTTGTTTTATGTTCTGAAACTTACATAATGCATGTTATCAATTCTGAATGAAGTAGATCCGTTAATTTTCCGCTGTGTATATGCATATTTCCAACAATTGGTATCAGAGCGGTCTTCATTTTCGAATCTGTATAATATTTTTAGTGAGTTTTAGAATTAAAGAGAACTATTTTCATAGTTGTGAAAATTCTGCAGTCTTTTTTCTGCATATTATAGTTTTTGAAACTATTGTTTGATTAAAACTGATTTTGATGTTATGATGTTGTTTAATTTTGATTTTTAACCATGTAAAGTTGAATTTTAACACTTTAACATCAATGTAATTTAAGTTTTAATCTTAATCTCATCGTTTTTGATCATTTAGAATGAGTTTTGTTCATTGGAAATGTCAAAAACGGTTAACAGAAAAAACGGCTGTTTCTGGGATTTTTTCGTCACTGGCAAGTCGCAAGCTAAGTCGTGAGTGAGTCGCCAAAATCTCTGGATGAATTCGCGACTGGGCGAGTCACCAAAACAAGTTGCAAACTCGCGATTGAATTTTGGCGACTAGGCAAGTTGCCAAAACCAGTCGCCAAAAATTCTGACACCTGTTTTTTACATGTATAAATAGCAAGGCTTTGTGTAATTAGTTTATATATGTATTAAACAATTAAAAACCTTTATTTTAAAGCATCTAGTGGGAGAGAGATACAAGAGTTGCATCTCACGGCCTTCATTATCGGTTTATAGTAGTGTGATTAAGCACCTCGCCTTGGCGTATATGCCTTGCTCCCTTCGGAGGGTGTTTATTTCATGGTACTATAGGTTAAACTTCTTAATGATAGATGAAGTGTGTGTTTACATTGAGAACGACCACACTTCCGTGGAGTTACTTGGTGACTCACATTGATTCTAGGAAATGGTGTACACTAGACTAAGTATAATGTTAATCTCCCTTTAGAGCTATGTCATTATTACTTGGAGGCTGAAGGAAAAACGGCAAATTATTTTTGTTTGGTAAGAGTTACCATGATAGCATTAATAATGAGAATTATTCTCGCTTAATCATAGTGATTGGTATGACCTCGCTTCTAAGGAATATTAATTACGGGATTGGGTTGTCATTGCATATATTATGTTATGGTTTTATTAAGATTCCATACTATATGTTTATATGCTAAATTGATAATGTCCAGTTTACTTATTATATTCATGTTTATTATTTTCAGATTTGAATATGGCATCACTTAGCCCACTTGTTACTATTCTTAATCAAAACAAACTTACTGGATCCAACTATGTTGACTGAAAAAGAAATTTGGACATAGTTCTCATAGCTGAAGAGCACAAACATGTGCTTACTAAACCATGTCCAAGCTTTCCTTCATTAGATGCTCCTCTTGAGGAAAAACAACGATATGATCATTGGCAGAAATCTAATGAAATGGCCAAGTGCTACATCCTAGCATCCATCTCAAATGTTCTACAGCATCAAATGCAGGATGTAGAACTAGCTTCAGACATTATGCTAAGTCTGAAGGAGATGTTTGGTGAGCAAGGCCGTTCTGCAAGGCAAGAAACCATGAGACAAATTTATAATACCAAAATCGCTGAAGGTAGTTCAGTTAGGGAGCATTGTCTTACAATGATCTCTAATCTGAATACATTGGAGGTTTTAGGTGCCGATATTGATGGAGAATCCCAAGTGCATATGATACTCTAGTCACTACTAGAATCATTCAAGGAATTCAGACTTAATTATAATATGAACAAAAAGATTTATTCTTTGTCTAAATTAATGAATGAATTGGTAGCGGCGGAAGGCATTCTTGGTACTTCTAATGTTGAAGCCAATGTGGGTGAAGCTTCTACTTCTCAACCTAAGTCGAAAGGCAAGGGTAAGAAAAAGAAGAAGGACTTCATCAAGCAAGAGGGTAAACAAATTGTCTTAGGGGTTGCTGACAAAGGAAAGAAGCTCAAAGGAAAATGTTTCCACTGTGATGAGAAAGGACATTGGAAGAGGAATTGTCCAAAGTTCAAGGCTGCCAATAATAAGGGTATGAATAGTTCTTTCCTCCTTGAAATATGTTTGGTACAAAATCCCACAGATTCCTAGTGTGTGGATTCAGGTTGTACTAATCATATCTGCAATTCTTTGCAGGGGTTCCAGGAGATCGGAAAAATTAAAGAAGGAGAATTGTTTTTTACTTTGGCTGATGATAGCAGGATTCCAGTTGTAGCTGTTGGTGTTTATAATTTATGTTTTGAATCTAGGGTTTTAATATTAGAAGATTGTTTGTATGTACCTAATGTTCGTAGGAATTTAATTTCAGCAACTTATTTAGGTAAACAGGGAAATTGTGTTATCCTAAAAGACAATGTTGTAATAAAGAAAGGTAAAATGTTTATCTGTTCTAGCAATATTGTGGATGGTCTTTATATTTTAACTCTTGATAAGCATGAATTATATAATTCTGAATTAGATAATGACTATCATGTAAAATCATTAAAGAGAAAGTTTCCTTCCACTAATGATGCATATCTTTGGCACTTGCGTTTGGGTCATATTAATCCAAACAGAATTCAAAGACTGATCAAAGATGGACTCTTAGAGCCATTGGACTTTGATGAATTTCCAGTTTGTGAATCTTGTTTGGAGGGCAAAATGACCAAACGACCTTTTAATGCAAAAGGTAGAAGAGCCCAAGATTTGCTTGAATTAGTTCATACTGATGTTTGTGGTCCTATGTCAACCCAAACAAAAAGAGGTTATGAGTACTTCATCACTTTTACCGATGATTACTCAAGATATGGTTGTGTACCTAATGAAACGGAAGTCTGAAGCCTTTGAAAAGTTCAAAGAGTTTAGGGCTGAAGTTGAAAATCAATTAGGTAAACACATAAAATCTATTCTATCTGATCGTGGTGGCGAATACCTTCTTGGGGATTTCAAGGATTACTTAACTCAAAATGGGATTGTATCCCAATTGACTGCACCTGGAACTTCCCAACAAAATGGTGTAGCAGAAAGAAGGAATAGGACTCTTTTAGAAATGATTAGGTCCATGATGAGTTACTCAACTTTACCAATTTCTTTTTGGAGTTATGCCTTAAATACAACAATACATCTTTTGAATTTAGTTCCATCAAAATCTATTCCCAAAACACCTATGGAATTGTGAAGTGGGCATAAGCCTAGTATGAAATATCTCCACATTTGGGGTTGTCCTGAACATGTGTTAAAAGGGAAGTCTGATAAATTGGAACCAAAATCAGAAGTGTGTTTGCTTGTAGGTTATCCAAAAGAAACTAGGGGTTATTTATTCTATAGTAATAAGGATAATAAAGTTTTTGTTAGTACAAATGCTAAATTCTTGGAAAATGACTATATGAATAATTTTACTTCTAGAAGTAGAGTTGTATTGGCTGAAATGAATGAACCTGTAGTTGAACAACCAATAGATGAAACTAGGGATGATATGGATGTATTAGATATACCACAAGATACTACTTATGAGATGTCTAGTACACAGGTGCCTCGTCGTAGTGGGAGAATTGTTCGGCCTCCTATAAGATTCATAGGTTTGGGAGAAACTTATGAAGCTATCTCAGAAGAGGCTGAATCGGATCCCTACACATATGATGAAGCAATGAATGATATAGATGCACATCATTGGGTCAATGTTATGAAATCTGAATTAGATTCCATGTATTCCAATCAAGTTTGGGATCTTGTAGAGGCGCCTAAGGGCACTAAACCTGTTGGTTGCAAATGGGTTTACAAGAGGAAGAGAGGGATAGATAGAAAGGTTGAAACCTTTAAAGTAAGGCTAGTGGCGAAAGGGTATACACAAAAAGAAGGTATTGATTATAAAGAAACCTTTTCACCAGTAGCAATGCTTAAATCTATCAGAATTCTCTTATCTATTACCGCTCATTGTGATTATGAGATTTGGCAAATGGATGTCAAGACTGTATTTCTCAATGGCAATCTTGAAGAGGAAATCTATATGATGCAACCGGAAGGTTTCGTAGCAAAGAACCAAGAGCATATGGTATGCAAGTTAAAAAGGTCCATTTATGGACTTAAGCAAGCATCTAGGTCATGGAACATCAGATTTGATCTAGCAATCAAGTCATTTGGTTTTGAACAAAATCTTGATGAACCATGTGTGTACAAAAGACATCAAGATAAAGTAGTAATGTTCCTAGTACTTTATGTTGATGATATTCTACTCATTGGAAATGATGTAGGGGTAATGTCATCCGTAAAGGTTTGGTTGTCTAGCCAATTTGATATGAAGGGCTTGGGTGAAGCTAACTTTATTCTAGGGATCAAGCTTTGGCGAGATCGCAAGAATAAGATGTTAGGCTTATCACAAGCTGGATATATAGATAAGGTTCTAGAACGGTTTAGCATACAAAACTCCAAGAAAGGATTACATCCTTTTAGACATGGAGTTCCTCTGTCTGATGACCAAAGGCCTAAGACTCAAAAGGAGGTAGATATGATGAGACAAGTTTCTTATGCTTCTGCAGTAAGAAGTCTCATGTATGCCATGCTTTGTACTAGACCAGAATTTTGTTATTCAATTGGCATGGTCAGCCGATATCAATCAAATCCAGGACCAAAACATTGGCAAGCTGTAAAGCATATTCTCAAGTATCTACGGAGAACGAGAGATTATATGCTTGCTTACCGAAGTGAGGATTTGATACCCATTGGCTATACAGATTCAGACTTTCAATCGGATCTAGACTTCAGAAAGCCCACATCAGGATGTGTTTTCACCTTGGGAGGTGGAGCCATAACTTGGAGGAGTGTCAAGCAATTTTGTATTACGGACTCCACCATGGAAGCAGAATATGTTGCTGCTTGTGAAACAGCAAAAGAAGCTGTATGGCTCAAGAAATTCCTTTCTGACCTTGGTGTAATGAGAATGGAATAAGTTCCCATCACATTGTTTTGCGACAATAGTGGTGCAGTTGCACAATCAAAAGATCCAAGGAATCACAAGAAAGGAAAGCACATTGAGAGAAAGTACCACATTATTAGAGATATTATTGCTCATGGAAATGTGGTGGTAGCAAAGATTGAAAGTGCAAATAATCTAGTAGATCCCTTTACCAAAGCCTTGCCTCAAAAGACCTTCGAGTCACATTTGGAAGGAATAGGAGTTAGATTAGTGCACAATAGTCTTTAGGGCAGCTGGGAGATTGTTAGGATTAGTGCCCTTAAATCCTATTGTATGATGCTATGTATGACATTATGCATGACATGATGTATGACTTAATATTGTAATTAATAAAGTTGTTTTATTATTATCTAAAATAATGGTAACATGAATATTCGAACATTATCATATAGTCCATGAGATGCATTGTTGGAAAAATAGATGTGTGCAGCGGAAAAATTAACGGATCTACTTCATTCGCAATTGATAACAAGCACTATGTAAGTTTCAGAATTTGAGAACAAGAAAGCGTACCTTGGTGTGGTGAAATTCAAAACCTTGAAGATCAAATGTTTTTGGGAAGACTTTTAATCTTCACTCCAATTCCACGTGATGCCCAAGATGTGTGGTCTCTCAATTGGTAACAAAAGGGATTATTAGAGAGTGTCTTTCACTCTCTTCCACACCATTACAATGATGTTTTTCTCACTTAAAATATTCTGAACGTTTTTCCCTTTTGTATCTAACCAATTATCTAATTGGGCTAGCCTTTTGGGCCTTTCCAATTGAGCTTAAGTGTGTGGCTTGGAGTGGGACCAAAAGGGACCAATAAGACACTAGCTCCAATGGGCCTTGGGCTTTTTTGTCAACTCTTGACAAGTCCAAAGTTACCATTAACTATATTTAATACCACTATATAAATATAATTGCACTCTAGGCCTTATCAATAAATTATATCCCAATACTTTATTGTACATGCAACCCCTTTATTAAAATATTCGTAGTAATACAAAGTCATGAAATGTTGACTGCCACTTCGTAGATTACTACATCTTAATCCTTGAGTACCCAGTTTAATCCTTTATGTTATTCAATATATATTTATGAAATCCAATTTCACAAATATATATACTTTAGTAACTTATTACTAAAGTGGTCGGGCCCAACACTCTGAATAACCAAACTCATTAAACTTATCTCAAGGGAATATTTTATATCTTCGTTAAGAGATTATGAATTCCATCTTGAGAATATATGTTCCATCAACATTAAATGCAGTTGCCCAACATACTGAGGTTTTGACCGTTCTAATAGATCTCACTCCTGATATATCAAAGCAACCTACATCTCATGATCAGGTCCATTATTCTCTCAGGATTTAGAGTTGATGTAAATAGAAGTCGTGAGATTTATTATTCAATTGACAGTCATTAGGAGAATAATAAATCTCACAGCGGTCCAGTTCAATATGTCTTAACTCTTAAAACATATCAACATACCAACTAGAAATCTCCATTTTCATGATCAAGACAAATCATCATAGTTGATATGTTATAGTCTTCGCAGATGAAATGTCCAATTTTTATCACCGACTACGAACTAAAACTATGAGTTTACAAAGAACTTGTGATTTATATCTTTCTGTGACTTTTCACATAAATCACATACTATGCATCTCATGGACTAAGATAATGTCCCATTAATTTATAAATAAATAGTCTCATATAATTAAACAATTTAATTATTTATGACATGCCAATAAATTGGATTTTATGGCATAAATCCCAACAATCTCCCACTTGCCCTCAAAGACAATTTACCACATATCCGACACTTATCTCCCTTTAGAGTAATTCATAGTCACTCTAAGGCAAGGTTTGGAAACAAGTTTCAGCCAGATATATTGCATAAATTATCTTTTCGACTACTACTTCTTAAGTACTCTTATCTCTCTAATGAGATAATACTTAAGTTTAATGTGTATCTTCACCACCTAGGATGAACACATATCTTGAAGTCTAACTTCATGAATCACAATCAAACTACAAGTCAGCATTTGTACATCCAGTAACTATCAAAACTTCACTTTTGTGGACAAACATATAATCCCTCATTGTCCTAAGATATATGAGTATATGCTTTACTCCCACTAAATTAAGTGATCTTTGATTCAATTGATATTTGCTTACCATGCCCACCACAAAATAGATATTTAGCCTAGTATTTAGCATAGCATAAAGACTTCCTATCGATTTGATATAAGGAACCGTCTTGATATGCTCTTCCTTTTATATGTCTAAGGACCGTAGTCCTATATAAAGGAACTTCAAACTTAAAAGGAAAGAATCCTTTCTTGAAGTATTACATGCTATACTTGGCTAGAATCTAATCTATTTAAGCAGTTTGAGATAGATCCAACATCCTAATTTTTGAATTTTAACAAAGTTATAGTTCTTAGGATGTGACTAGTCTTTCCCAAGTACTTTATATCAAACTGGATTAGACAACCAAAACTCTATTGATGACAATAACTCTACATCATCCTAAATGATTAGAATGTCATCAATATACATAATGAGATTTATTATTCTATATATAGCTTTACACACATAAGGTCTTTTAATACTTGATCAAAATCAAACAATTTGATTTCTTGATCAAAGATGATATTTTATGATTCATATGCTTGCTTTAATCCATAAATGGAATTTAAGCAACTTGCATACTAAACAATATTGGTTCTTTGCTATGTACAAGCCTAGGAACATCATATAGATGTCTTCCTCAAGATTGCTACTAAAAGAAACTTTCTTGATATCCATTGCCATATTTCATCCAAATAAAATATAATGGATAAGAGAATCTAGATAGAGTCAAACTTGACTATAGGTGAAAAAATCTTTTCATAATCGAACCATTTCTTTCTGAATAAATCTTTTCGCCACTAGTCTTGACTTTGAAGGTTTGCACCTTCAATTCTATCAATCTCTATTTCTTGTAGACCTATTTGAGAGCAATAGGCTCAATGCCAATAGGCGCCTCTACAAGTTCTAGACTTTAAATAGAATCTAGTTCTATTCACATAACCTTGATCCAATAATTCATATTCATATCATTTGTTACCTTTACGTAGGACCGAGGATCAAATTCATATCCTTGTGGAATGACTTCAAAAGTTTATCCCAAAAGTATGAATTTACAATCCTCCCACTACGATATTGTACTCGTGTACTAGCTATATATCTAGAATAATGCCTTGTGGTGTATCTAATACAACCATCTCATTTTTAAATGTATTTTATAGTTGTCTTACAAAAAATTCTAACTTTTTCTTCTAGAACAATTCTTTAAGATTATTCACGTAGTCATCATCAAGAACTTTGTATTTGTACATTACAAACATCTTATAAGAACTTTGTATTTGCACTTTACAAACATCTTGTCATCTTTATGACTACCAAAACAATCTTCTGCAAATCATTTTGGATACTTATTATAATCACACATTTTTCTACTTTTTGATTTCAATTTGTCAGACTTCCTTTCTAGCACAAGTGCCGGACATCTCTAAAAGTGGAAATATCATATACTAGGTTTTCACCCATTCCACAATTTGACAAGTGTCCTAGGAACAAACTTTTGAAATCAAATTTAGAAAATGCATAGTAATAACTAGAGTATATCTCCAAAAGAAATAAGCAAATGGAAATACTTATCATGTACTTTACTATTTTTAAAAGAGTCTTATTCCTCATTCATGTATGCACTGACTTAAAGAAGTCATTAATACTATATTCCTTTACAATAAAGGAGTCCTAGATCATATTATCCTCTAAATAGAATTCATAGATTGGGAATATTACAAAATAATGGTTTTAAAAGCCCATCTTTCACCAATCTTGAATACCATTTAGATTAATAAGATCTAGACATAAGTGCCAAAACATACAATACCAAAGCATGGAAACTTTCTCTTTAAAAAGTAAAACATGTAAATTTCCATCTAGAAAACAATCATGGACAAAGCTTAGTTTAACCAAACCAGAAACAGTTTCTTTTGGTCATACTTTTAAGTCTAATTTCCTTTTGGCAACTACTAGGGCAACTTGCTTACCAAACTGTTTGGTATTATAATTCTTCTTCTTATCACCCTTACCTTTCGGTTTAGGCTAAGAATTTGAATTAAATCATATTGATCATAGCCTTAGCTTTTAGGATATCTTCCGTTGCATAGAACTCACTCATCAATTCAGATAATATAAAAATAATTTATTTTCAAAACAATCTGAATTGATCAAATGAATCTAACAAGGACTTGTGGATCATATCCACATGAGATTAACATTTAATCTCAACATCCAAGAATTCCAATTCATTTTAAAAATAAAATATTTTCATAAAATGATATAGAATTGGAACTCCTTAAGCTTTTCTTAGCACTCAATATGATTCATACCAAACATCTCATTTAGACTTGATATAAAGTCTAAGTCTAGTACTAACTCTTGCATCTCATGCTGTAGCACAAATGAGATAGAAGCCAATATAACATACTAGCATTTTAATGAAGAATATGATCATATCATAAGCTATCTTCCATAAATGCATCATGTATTAGAAATTATGACAATGCTGAATCGAAACATGAATATGTACTTCAGCTATTTCAAGCATTATGTCCAAAATTAATTCTTAGTTAATGTGATTCAACTAAAATAGTAGCAAGAGGACAAAATTTATGACAACTTCATATTGAGACCATGAACTTAACACCGGGACATTATCATTTTGTATCCATAACCATATAATATGGAACCCGAAAACCATACTATACTAGGTGCAACGACAACCTAATCCCGCAATTAATATTCCTCGGAAGCGAGGTCATACCAATCACTATGATTAGGCGAGAATTATTCTCATTATTAATGCTATCATGGTAACTCTTACCAAACAAAAATAATTTGCCGCTTTCCTTTAGCCTCTAAGTAATAATGACATAGCTCCGAAGGGAGGTTAACATTACACTTAGTCTAATGTATACCATTACCTAGAATCAATGTGTGTCACCAAGTAACTCCACGGAAGCGTGGTCGTTCTCAATGTAAAAACACACTTCATCTATCATTAAGAAGTTTAATCTGTAGTACCATGAATTAAACACCCTCCGAAGGGAGCAAGGCATATACGCCAAGGCGAGGTGCCTAATCACACTACTATAAACCAGCAATGGAGGCCGTGAGAATCAACCCTTGAATCTCTCTCCCACTAGAAATTTTAAAGCAAGTGGATTGTCTTGAAATCATTGTGATCTAATCACAATTTTAACCCTACACATTAAATGTGTTTAATTGTTTAAATACAATGTGATGTAACTAAGTCACGTTACAATAGCATAACAAACATTCGCACAATCACAAAGAAGTTTAACCTTGTAATCCATGAAATAAATACCCTCCGCATGGAATGCAAGACTCGAAGTCAAGACAAGGTATCTATTCACATTACAATAAACTCAACAAAAGGGTTATTTCAACACTCCCACTCATTATTAGGGTTTTTCTTAAATAATTGTGATCCTATCACAACTAATAACCTTGCACTTGATAAAGACTCTAATCTAATTAGAATCACCAACTAAAATGGAAGTCCTAAACTATTTAGGATTCCTTCAACACTAATGATTCAAAAATTAGTTATATAGAACTCTATTCTCAACTTATTTAATTAAGCATTCTAGTTTCATTAGAAACTACATACCTTTTAATTAAGCTTTAATCTCATTAAAACTTCTAATTAAAATAAATTAAGTTAAAGACTTTTAATCATACAACAATTCTAATCTCATTAGAATGTTTCTTAAAAGATAAGTCCTAAACTATTTAGGACTAAGAGTCTATTTAACTAATACATTTGATCTCATTAGGTCTTTTAGTTAGAACCATGTGTAATCTAATCACACATAACCTTGCTCTTAAAAAACTTGAAAACACTTAGAAAAAATTCTGATTTTTCTTCTTTCGATCGATCGAATGTATCCCTCGATCGATCGAAAAAATTAAAAAATTCGAACTTGACCTCCTGACTTGTTCGATTGATACTTGATTGCCTCTCGATCGATCGAAAAACAAATTCGATCGATCGACTATCAATCGAAAATCAATCCTTTTTAAAAATTCTGATCACTGTTTCACTCGATCGATCGAAAGTGATTTTCGATCGATCGAAACTCGTGAAACACGAATTTCCAGAAATTTTCCAAGGCAGTTTTCTACGGTTTTTCATGAACAAACATGCATCATATGAACATTATAGACTGAGATTGATGTCAAAACTGAAATCTATTGATGCTATAACCTTAAGATTCAAATTAACATACTTAAATTTAAATTTAAACAACATCATAACACCAATTTCAGTTTTCATCAAATCATAGTTTCAACAACATGCAGAAAATTAAAAAATATAATCTTCTACCAATATGAAACTATCATCTCTAATTCTAAAACTCACAAAACATGTTATATAATTCGAAATTGAAGACCTCTCTAATACCATTTGTTGGAAAAATAGATGTGCGCAGCGGAAAATTAACGGATCTACTTCATTCGCAATTGATAACAAGCACTATGTAAGTTTCAAAATTTGAGAACAAGAAAGCGTACCTTGGTGTGGTGAAATTCAAAACCTTGAAGATCAAATGTTCTTGGGAAGACTTTCAATCTTCACTCCAATTCCACGTGATGCCCAAGATGTGTGGTCTCTCAATTGGTAACAAAAGGGATTATTAGAGAGTGTCTTTCACTCTCTTCCACACTATTACAATGACGTTTTTCTCACTTAAAATATTCTGAACATTTTTCCCTTTTGTATCTAACCAATTATCTAATTGGGCTGGCCTTTTGGGCCTTTCCAATTGGGTTTAAGTGTGTGGCTTGGAGTGGGACCAAAAGGGACCAATAAGACACTAGCTCCAATGGGCCTTGACCTTTTCTGTCAACTCTTGACAAGTCCAAAATTACCATTAACTATATTTAATACCACTATATAAATATAGTTGCACTCTAGGCCTTATCAATAAATTATATCCCAATACTTTATTGTACATGCAACCCCTTCATTAAAATATTCGTAGTAATACAAAGTCATGAAATGTTGACTACCACTTTGTAGATTACTACATCTTAATCCTTGAGTACCCAGTTTAATCCTTTATGTTATTCAATATATATTTATGAAATCCAATTTCACAAATATATATACTTTAGTAACTTATTACTAAAGTGGTCGCGCCCAACACTCTGAATAACCAAACCCATTAAACTTATCTCAAGGGAATATTTTATATCTCCATTAAGAGATTATGAATTCCATCTTGAGAATATATGTTCCATCAACATTAAATGCGGTTGCCCAACATACTGAGGTTTTGACCGTTCTAATAGATCTCACTCCTGATATATCAAAGCAACCTACATCTCATGATCAGGTCCATTATTCTCTCAGGATTTAGAGTTGATGTAAATAGAAGTCGTGAGATTTATTATTCAATTGACAGTCATTAAGAGAATAATAAATCTCATAGCAGTCCAGTTCAATATGTCTTAACTCTTAAAACATATCAACATACCAACTAGAAATCTCCATTTCCATGATCAAGACAAATCATCGTAGTTGATATGTTATAGTCTTCGCAGATGAAATGTCCAATTTCATCACCGACTACGAACTAAAACTATGAATTTACAAAGAACTTGTGATTTATATCTTTTTGTGACTTTTCACATAAATCACATACTATGCATCTCATGGACTAAGATAATGTCCCATTAATTCATAAATAAATAGTCTCATATAATTAAACAATTTAATTATTTATGACATGCCAATAAATTGGATTTTAGGGCATAAATCCCAACATGCATAGTATGTGATTTATGTGAAAAGTCACAGAAGATATAAATCACATGTTCTTTGTAAACTCAGAATTATAGTTCGTAGTCGGTGATGAAATTGGGCATTTCATCTGCGAAAACTATAACATATCAACTACGATGATTTGTCTTGATCATGGAAATGGAGACTTCTAGTTGATATGTTGATATGTTTTAAAAGTTAAAACATATTGAACTGGACCGCTGTGAGATTTATTATTCCTCTAAGGACTGTTAAATGAATAATAAATCTCACGACTTATATTTGCATGAACTCTTAATCCTGAGAGAATAATGAACCTGATCATGAAGTGTAGGTTGCTTTGATATATCAAGAGTGAGATCTAAAGTAACGGTCAAAACCTCAGTATGTTGGGCAGCTACATTTAATGTTGATGGAACATATATTTTCAAGATGGAATTCATAGTCTTTTAACGGAAATATAAAATGTTCCATTGAGATAAGTTTAATGGGTACGGTTATTCAGAGTGTTAGGCCTAACTACTTTAGTAAGTAGTTACTAAAGTATATATTTATGAAATAGGATTTCATAAATATATGATGAATAACTTAAAATGATTAAACCGGATACTCAAGGATTAAGATGTAGTAATTTACAAAGTGGCAGCCTACATTTACGACTTTGTATTACTACGAATATTTTATGAAGGGGTTGCATGTATAATAAAGTCTTGGGATATAATTTATAGATAAGGCCTAGAATGAAACTATATTTATACAGTGGTATTAAATATAGTTAATGTTAACTTTGGACTTGTCAAGAGTTGACAGAAAAGCCTAAGACCCATTGGAGCTAGTGTCTTATTGGTCCCTTTTGGTCCCACTCCAAGCCACATATTAGAGCCCAATTGGAAAGGCCCAAAAAGCTGGCCCAATTAGATAACCAGTTATTAGAAGAGAAACATGCAGAATTTGAAATACACAACAAGTTTATGAAATGAGATGTATGTGAGTGTTAGACACTCTATCATTCTCTTTAAGAAATAACTGATTGAGAGACCACACATCTTGGACGTTAGTGGAATTGGAGTGGAGATTGAAAGGGTTCTTAAGAACTTCTCATCTTTGGTTTTGAAATTCACTGCACCAAGGTACACTCTCTTGTTTTATGTTCTGAAACTTACATAATGCATGTTATTAATTCTGAATGAAGTAGATCCATTAATTTTTCGCTGCGTATATGCATATTTCCAACACATACAATAGGATTTAAGGGTATTAATCCTAACAGTAGGTGCTTGGTAACTTGCTTAAGGTTTGAAATGTCTCCCTCCATTTGTGGATGTTGAGTAGTTTGATTGGAGTTTAAAGTGTCTCCCCCCAAATGTGGATGTTGGGTAATTTGGGGTTTTTGTAGCATCTTCAATCCATATATCATACCCTGCAGGGGATGTAATACCCATCAACTCCTCCCATATCATCATAAAGCACTGGGTAGGTCATAAATCAACTCAGATGGGTCCTCTTCACCTTCGTTTTCAGTCATCAAGCAATTAATCCTCGCTCCTCTTCCAAAATTATGGTTGGGCAAAGGATTGTTAGTGATGCTACACCTTGTAGGCAGTGCAATCACCTTAGTGTCTATTAAATCTTGAATTGCATGATGAAGACCAAAACACTTGTTAGCATCGTGACCAGGGTCTTAATGGTTGGCACACCTCTTACTCACATCAAATCTTGCAAGTAATGGGTTTGGGATTGGTCTTAGGTCAAAGGGTTTTAGCAACCCCTGTGCTTTTAGTTTTTCAAACACTTGACTCACAGGCATATATAACTCATGAAATTCTCTCCTAGGCCTTGGAGGTGGCCCTTGTGATATTTGCACGGAGGCAATAGGGGTAATAAGTTGGTAAGGATCATTTTTGTATATATTAGAAACTTCTGCAGTTTTAGAACTAGATCCTAAATTCTTTTTAAACTTTGGTGGGTCCTCATTTTTTTTAGTGTCATTATTTATTGCATCCTCGATTCGGGTTCCAGTGGTAATCAAAGCTTTAAAATTAGGAAAATATTGAGCAAACAAATACTTTTGGTATATAGGCAATAAGTTTTTTACAACCATAGTTAATTGTTCTTCTTCACTTTGTCTATTCATCATCTACACAGCTTTGGACCTCCACTTGGTAATGAAGGTAGAGAAAGATTCTTTCAGCTCTTGCTTAGTGGTCTCTAAATCTCACCTCATCACATCCACCTCTATGTTGTACTTGTATTGATTGTGAAACTCACGATAGATGTCCTCCAAACTCCTTGCTCTAGCATCATCTAGGTTGAGGAACCACCTGAGAGCAGCTCCAGTTAAGGTATTTTGAAACATTTGTGCAAGTAACTCTTCAGTTTCTCCCAAGGGTTGCAAATGGGACTTTGGGTAACCAGTCCCGTCGAACTTGTCCAAGGTCGACATCTTGAACTTGGGAGGCAATCTCACATTGGGAAAAAGTGGGAGTGATTGGTAGTCCATGAGGTCTTCCATCTTGTGGGATCTTTTGATCATCTCTTCCACCATGTTTATCTTCTCATTAATCTTCTTCTCACCCTCTACTGTTGGGGGATTATGATCGGTCTTGTTTTCCTCTTGGCCACCATTCAGGTTCTGAAATTTTTGTACGATGAGGTTCAAGCCTTCCCTTAATTGTATTTGACAAGCTACCATGGTGTTTAGCAGCTCTTAAGTGTTTATGGGTTCTTCAATGTTTGGATGTTCTCCCCCTTCCGCCATAGTGATGGAGTCTTCAAACTTCTTGTGGCTTGGACTGTCTTGTAGGTCAAACATGGGATTATGATGTTGCAACAGTGGAGTGTCTTCTATGCTTACGGGCTTTAGTACTGTGATGGGCTTAGAACTAGAACTGCTAGCTTGTGTGTTGTCTTTGGGTTCTCTTTGGAGTCTTCCCTCTAATCTTGACCATATTCTCCCCTAAGAAAATGCTTGGTTGGGTCAATCAAAGCTAGGTTCCATCTACATCAATCGACCAAACAAACACATGCAACAATGCAATGCAATTTTAACATGGGCCGACCTAAGGGTAGGTTCTATATTATTACATTGTAGGGTGGGTTTGTTGTTTCATTGTTTTCCATAGCTAGGACGCTACACCTCCCAACTTGTAATGTAATGAACATTGCGTTGGTCCAAATGTCATGGTCTATCCTTTATAGTCAACAAGAAATGATCCAGTGACTTTGGGCTATGAGTTGGTGAGTTTGCCACTGGGTACCCGAATCTAATGAAGCCCGGTGATCCATGGTTACTACCACCATATGTTGAGATGGGTGCATTCATATTTGTTATTTTGATGACACACACTATGACAGTTAGGGAAAGCTTTTAACAATCAACATGGCTACACAAACAACAAAAAAATATTATACAAACATCTCAAGACATAGACAACCAAACAAACAAAAATATCATACAAAAAAAGGGTATATAATTGGTTACTAAAAGTATAACACGAAACTTAGCCCTCGACATCCCCAGCGGAGTCGCCACTGTGAGAGACCGCAAAAGGGGGGTGCTCTCAAAATAGAGATTTGGGTGCTTCGGGCACCTCTCTTTTTGGGTAAGTGTGTGGAGTCACCACTTTTTCTTTTTAATACAAAAAAGTAAGGAAAAATAATGTACAATTACATGTCAAAATACAGTAAATGTCATTGACAAATAAATAAATAAAGGAGTACAATTTTGGTAGCATAACCTTACAAGGCTTTGGTCCTAATTACAATCTATGCAAATAATAATAATAAATACAAAGCTTTGATCCTAGTTGCAACCTACCAAAATTAAATACAAAACACTAATCTACTAACCAAAATCCTAAGTTCGGGGGCTAGGTTATGAAATGGGAAGGTGTTAGGCACCTATTCTGCCTAGACAGAGTCTAGTCTTCTAGACTCTAATGACCATTATATACCCTTTTGTATGCTGTTGAATTTTATGTTGTAACACACACGACAAACACTTGGAAAAATTAATTTAAACGAATTTGTCTTATGGATATGTCCTCTTTTAAAAGAAAAATCAGATCTGTTTTGAAAAAAAAAAAAAAAAAGATTTGATTTGTAAAAATCAGATATGTTTTGGTAAAGGGTAAAAAAAATGGGATTAGGTTAATAAAAATCAGATATTTTTTTGTAGGATAAAAGAAAAAATTGAGATTGGGTTATTAAAAATCAGATCTGTTTTGTTTTTGAAAGGGTAAAAGAAATGAGATTTGATTTGTAAAAAGCAAATCTGTTTTTGAAAGCGTAAAAAAAGATTGTGTTAAAAGAGGATTCATATTCATGAGATAAACTTATTATGCATGAATCACATATTAAAAAGAAAGACCTTAACCAAACTCTTAATTCCTTCTTTGAAATTTTAAAATCTGCAATTTTATAAAAAAGAAAAATTTTTCAGAAAAATTTTCAAATCTATATTTCAGGAAATACAGACCAATTTTGTGACCAGAAAAACACAGATTTGTATTGAATGAAAATACAGACCAATTTTGTTATAAAAAATACAGATCTGTATTTAATGAAAATACAGACCAGTTTTGGATAAGAAAAAATACAGATCTATATTTAATGAAAATACAAACCAGTTTTGTGATCAGAAAAAAATGCAGATTTGTATTTAATGAAAATACAGACCAATTTTGTGATAAAAAAATACAAATCTGTATTTAATGAAAATACAGACTAGTTTTGTGGTAAAAAAAATACAGATCTATATTTAATGAAAATACAGACTTGTTTTGGATTTGGAAAAAAGAAAGGTTTTGATAATCAATAGCAGATTTTGAAATCAAAGAAAAAAATAAAATAGACAATCAACTAAAGAATATGTCAAAGAAAATTCCAACTCAATATCTAAGCTTGGCAAACATGAATTTAAAAAAAAAATGCATAATAAAATCAAACATATTAACCAAATTCATGCAATGAACAATCACAACATATAAATTAATGGAAAAGAAAAATAGACAAAATAATGAAACTATATACCTCTTGCATGAGCGTGCTCTTCAATAGAAGAATATTTTAGAAATCAAAGAAGTTTTCACTTCTTTGAGGTCTAAAATACTTTACTTACAAAAAAGAAGTTCTTAAAGCAGAAGCCTCTAGAATGTCTTTAACGTAAGGGGAGTAGAGAAGTCAGAAAAGAAAAGCCCCTAGTTCTTATCTTTTTCCTCTATTTATAGAGGTTAGGATGCTCAAAATATAAGTTGAATGAGATCAGATACAAATTAGAATGCGTCCTTATCTCTGAAAATCCGAAAAAGATAAGTTTTATCTCAATCAGGAAGTTCCCGGGCTAAGCCACACATTTGGGCCAATCAGCACTCCAAGAGTGCCGTTAGGCCCTCTTGGGTGCCAGGCCCGCATTTAAGTTTTTTTTAAGAATTTTTTGACCTGGAAATTGCACCTAGACACGTTTTTAAGCCGTATTCTAACAATTAATCCCTTTTTATTGATATTCAGGTCTTTAAAGTGATACTTATCTTATCGATAAATATTCTAAAAAAGACTTAATTATCCACAACTTCTTTATTATCTAATTATCCACTTTATTCCTATGCAAGCAGGCATATTTTGACACTAACCAACAACCAATCGCAAAATTATTTAATTAATTTTAATTGTTTAATCAATCAAAATTAATTCAAATTAATCACGCGTGGTTGGTTCCACCCAAACAAAATGCATGCAGATCGCAAAAAGTTAATCATTTGATATCTTTCAATCCAATGGTCCGATTTGGGAATCGGACATACCATTGCGACCTGTAGAATCTCAAGAACATTTTTATGATATGCAATGAATGAATTAATGCATGTAATGCAACTCTAAATTTTGGGTATATGAATGGTCACTCTAGCCATCTTCCAAGATTAAATTATGGGTGCAAAATCGAGTATCTACAGTTCCCTTGTTTTGTTGTCCAAAACAAAGGACAAAATTGGTGGTGAAATTGCATATTCTAAATTTGAGTCATTTTCCTAGCAGATCATATTTGAAAGAAAGAGAAGGAGAAGAGGAGAGAAAAAAATAAAAAAGAGAGAAGAAGTGAAAAAATCAAGAACGTTTTCCTTGGTTTGAAAATTGGTGTTGGAGATGGGTTGCCATGGGTCTTGATTTGAAGAGTGTTTGGGGGTTCAAATGATTTTCTATTTGGATGCTGTGAAAGTGATGAGAATATTCTAAAATGATTTTACTTTATGTTATATTTTTCATTTTTCATTTTTAAAGCACATTGTAATTTAATATATTTGATATTTCAACAAATTCTTAATTTTATTTTTTATTCCATGCGGCATTACACATGTCATCTAATGTGGCATAAAAACGATTTTTTATTTGGGCCATTAGCCACATTTACATTTTCCATCCATTATTTAATAGTAGGAACCATTTTAACACAGAACCAAAACATTAGGGACCAAATTGACACATTTGAAAAGTTAGGAACCAAATTGACTTATGGCATAAAGTAGAGGGACCAAATATGTAGTTTACCTATTTTTAATAAATGGTGTTTGTTTTTTTACCTTATTTAAGAAAAAAATCATATCATAATATATCCATATTTCATGTTTTTTTTTTTTTTCCAGGTTTTAGATTATTCGGAAAACAACATAATAATTTTGACAATATGATGAAGAACAATTAGTGCATTTGAAGAAGATTGTCTTTATGTAGTTTCCTTCCATTGTTTGTAAATATTTTGTTTAACAAATTAATAGCAAATTGTTATGTATTTGATATATGATATTCTTAGAATCTTAAATAATTGTTTTAAGCATGTGCCAATATTTTATATTGCTCTTCATCTTTCTTATCTCATTAATGCATTTTATGAAATTTTTAAGAAAACAAATTCAATTATGTGTTTAAAATTTTTTATTTATCTATTCATTTTTCACATATTGAATTAGATGTTAGATTATATTTTGACAATATTAACATAATAATTCTTCTTCTTTTTACAAAAAAAATAATTCTCTACTCTTTTCCCATATGAAATTGTATTATTATTATTTTTTTATTAAGAAAAAAGAGTTATAATCATTATGTATAAAACTATAACCAGTGCTTGGGAACCATGACATATTTCTATTGTGTTACTTCAAAACCTTATTAAAATTCTTGAATTTGATTATGCATTGGATATTTCGCTTGATTGCATCAATTTTACATATTCCAGAGAAGGAGTTTGACATTGATGTAAGTTTTATATTTTCCTTTCTCTTTTGTTTTTAATTGTAGTTTTCTTGAGTTTTATTAGTTTTTTAGATACTTTTCTCGGTGTTTTTTATTGTACGGTAGAAAAAATTGGGTTTGAGAAAGTTTGTTTAAAACTAAAAGAATAATCTCCAAATTTTATATATTTTTTAATGAGACACAAAATGTTATAAACAAATTTTATTAAAAAAAATAATATTTTTGCTAACTTAGCTTTTGAACTCCTGAGAAAGATTGTATTGTTTGTATTGTTTTAATTTTGGTATGACAAAAATTATATATATTACATTTGTGTTTGTCCTTATAATAAGTGACAAATATTTTTTTTTTTTTTGAGGAACTTAATAAATTAAAATATGATTGTGAAATACATTACTGTTTAATAAATAGTTCAAATAAGCACCACACACCCTTGGTGCGATGGTCACTTCACAAGTATAATGTGGGGCACAAGGGCCAGGGTTCAAGTCTCTAAGAAGGAGCTTCACAAACATATACAGTTAAATTATGCTAGAGTAGAATTTCTATCTTGTATAAAAAAAATAGTCCAAATTGTAAAAATATAAATTTAATAATACCACCCTTAAAATATTATCAAGCGCAATGCACGGATTTGTGACTAGTTTATATAAAAGGAACATTCAAGAGGTTTCATCAAAGAATATGGGGAAGGTGAGGAACTATTGTATGGAATCTCACTTGCCTCAATGCATTAACCAAATAAGAAAAATTTATTCTGCACAAGTTTTTTCACCAAAATCCTTGAAACCTGAACTTAAAAAATAAAAAAATAAAAAAAAAAACCTTGATATTTATAATGATGACATAAACAATTCCACACTTGCATTATATTTTATCCATTACTAACTAGTAATATCCTTATATTAAATTTAACACAATTATAAATTAGTTCTAACCTTTGGATATCTCACCCAATTATATGTTCAAAACTATAACGAGGAATTTTAATTTGTTAAGTGCCCCTTCAATTTTACATAAAATCATTAAGAACACCAAAGGCCCTTGATTTGGCCTAAATTGTAAACTTAACTATTTTAATTATTTGATTAACCTTAAATATATGACGTTTTCCTTTAATTGGTGTTATCAAACCCTAATTGGATATTCCAATTATGTGTTATTTCATCCAATTTGGTTAAAAACTTACTGGATTGGAAAACCCTCATTCTCACAAAAAACAAATGTTGATGCTCACTTTTAACAAAAGGACCCAATGGCAGAAGAAGTCCAACAATATGAAAAAGATGGAGAAAGAAAATAGTAAAATAAAGACCAATAGGCCAGAATGACAGGAATAGTGGTCAACAGGCCCACAAAATAATAAGTGGCCAAAAAGAAAGCAAATGGGTCAAGGAAGCCCAAGGAATGAAGTAGTAAGCTCATGGGAATTGTAAGAGATGGAGAGAAAGTAGAAATGGGTCGGGGAAGCCCAAGAAAGGAATTAGTAAATTCATGGGGTTGGCACAAAGGCCAATAAGCCCGAAAGGTAAAGATGTGGTAATTGGGCCAGGGAAGCCCAAAGGATTAAAAAAAAACCCATGGGAGTGAAAGAGGTAAGGAAAAATGAAATGGGCCAAGGATGCCTAAAGAATGAAATAGGCCGAAGATGCCCAAAGAATGAAATTGGACGAGGAAGCCCAAAACACAGAATGGGCTGGCCCAGCGGGAATGTTGGGCAATAAAGTCCAAAAGAAGGAATAAAATAAGAAATTGACACGGCAAACGCTTCAGCCCGTAAGCCCAGAGGTAACAACAAGTAAAAGGATAAGTAATATCATAGTAGGAGCAATGTAGTGGCATGGTAGGAGCACTAGCTAGCCCACGGACACCACACAAAAGGGAACATGGGCAAAGTAAAAGGGAGAGAGCCCACACCCAAGCAATCCCCAATCCAAAGATGAGATGGGATGCAGAGAACAAAAGCCCAAAGGCCCATGTATCATTCACGCCGCAAGAGTTAAACAGATATCAAAACGTACAGCAAAATCAGACAAACCTGGAGGCAATGGCAAACGCATGAGAGCATGAAAATTAGTGGACTTAGATGGAAGTTGAGCATGCACACAAGGCTCAAGCACCATGTACCTGTACCCAGCCAATACAGGGGAGGTGGGCCACGGGTGAGAGGTATGTGAGGGTGTGGTCTGGCGGTGAGGAGAAGGGGGAGCCTATTTTGGGGTTCTCGCTTAAGCTTTTTTGGGAGAGATGTCTTGCTGGGATGACATTTCACCCAAAAGAAGTAAACATAAGCTGGAATCACTAGATGCATACTATAGAGGTTGGTAAGGGAGAGGCTTAACCCTTATTCGGATGAGAGTATTAAGAGAGGTAAGAGACAAAACCAAACCACTTTTGTCTAGAAATGAGGCGTGACACAGCCAACACAATGTAGTGGTCATGGCTGGGCAACCGGCAAACAATGGGAAGTCCTAGAAGGACACCCACAACAAGCCAAAAGTAGTTAAAGGGTAAAAATAGCAAATCTTGTCATGGCAAGCAATATAAAAAGGCCATAGACGTGCACAGTGAAAAGGAGGACGAAAAACAGAAAAAATTGGGAAATAGAAAGAAAAAGAGAATACAGAGTAAAAAAAGAAGGAAGAAAAAAAGAATGCAGAAAACCACAAGAAATGGAAAAAACATGAGTGACAGGAGCAAAAGCATGCATCAATAGGCTACCCATTTCACTCCCTCTTAATAGCCCACTCTCTAATGATCTAAGAATTCGAGATTAAGCCATTTAGGTCCTTTTTCCAAAGTGTGCAACTTCTACAACAAGAGCCCCCCTGAGGTTACCCACATTGGAGATTGGTTCCCTTTTTGGACTTGTATCTGCCAAAGAGCCTAGTCCATTCCTTTGGCAGACAAATCTTCTTTTCTCTTGTTTTGGTTGATTAATGACTAATTTGTTATCTTACTGTTAATTTCTCTTTGCCGTGACCTTGTAACTCATAATCATATTGTTATATCTTCCCCCGTGGAGTTATTCATATATTACTGTTATTAGTAGAAAATGTTTTAGTTACCCTGCTGCATCATGTTTGCTGCTATAACATCTGCAACAGTCTTTCCTGTCGTGAGTATGTGGCATGTTCAAGGTTCCTAGAAGGACGAGTCTGCACAGGGATGGCGCAACTTGCACACAAGTTGGCCTGAGGTGTGTTTCAATTAGGCCAGTCCCAACTCTCCTACCCTAGAATCACGAGCCGTGGTACAGCAGGAGCAATCCAGCCTAAAACACAAAAAAGGCCCACCACATTTAAATTGGCAACTCCAAGGAAAGCAAATAAAGCCCTCGCAAGTTATGCCCCCAAGATCAAAGATGACGCGAAACATGAGTTCCATACCTTCACGGGCATAATCAAGGCCAGCCACACCCCACCGTCCCAATCAGGCGAAAGGTGTTAATGGAGCAGGTGCTGGCCGTAGCAACGGCAAAGAATCCCCACTAACAATACCGGAAGCCAACATGACCCAAAGCATATGGCTGATAAGGAAGAAACCCCTATAGGTGGTGGCCCACAGAATGCAGAATAGTGTTTCATTACGATTGCCTATGTCGCAGCACTTTAAGAGCAAGAAAGGGCCAAGGCGCCCAAGGAGAGATTCTACACATGAAGGCCTCCTTATTCGTTGAGGGTACTCAACAAGCTATACCCCGAGAGATATGAACCGTGAACTTTCATACAATATGATGGCAGAAGGGGAAGTGCTATTAAGCACGTGAGTAAGTTTATTGACACCTTTGGTCCCTATGCAACAAACCAGGATTTGTGTCTTTAGGAGTTTTCTAAATCCCTATGTGATTGGGCGTACACCTGGTACACTGGCTTAAAGCCTATATCGATCCCAACGTGAGATGATATGGTGGACGTGTTCTGCACCAAGTATTTTCACGTAGCAGAAACAATAAAGCTTGCAACTTTGCAAAGAACAAAGCAAAAGAATGGTGAAGACTTGATGAAGTACATCAAGAGGTTCAGGGACATAGTTCTCGGCTGCTATGATCACTATGGGGAGAAGACGCTGGTGGAAATATGTATGGGTAACATGATCATGGAGTACAGAGCTGTTTTAGAGAACTGGGAAATCTTGCAGTTCTCACAGCTATTGCAAAAACCCAAAAAGACCATTCAATCTTTAAGGCCTAGTTCTGACAAGCCCAAGGAGCGAAGATCCACACCGTAGGCTATGGTAGTATCCATTAGTGAGAAGAAGAGGAAATCATAGGAGAGGGAGTATGAGACCCCTTCCCCTCCCCCCCCCCCCCCCCCCCCCGGCCGGGCCACTACCACGTACACAAAAAAAGCTAAATGTGCTTATAGACAAATGAATCGCAAATGGGGTTTTTAAATCTAATCAAGTTTCTAGAGAAACCATTAAAGAAGAGTGAAGGGACCCAAGTTTCTGTCATTTGCATAATTATGTACAACATCCCTACCGCAGAATGTTGGGCACTCCCTAGACTAGTGCATAGCAAAATCAGAGAAGAAACTCTTAAGCTATCCTAGCCGGAAGTACAAAGAAACCCACTCCTGAACAACAAGGTAAGAGGAGTAACAACAATCATTATTTGTACAGATTCAAGAAAGGATGAAGAAGAAAGGCTGGCTCTACCTGCCGCAGCCATTACCACCTTACAAAAAAGCTCTGGGTTCAAGAACTTGTTTAATCAACTGCATCTCACAGCCAATGAACAAAAAATTGCCACGGAGGCTCTAGTAAGCATTGCCTTAGGAGTAGGAGTAGAATGTCTCACAACGGAAACCAAAGTTGACAAAGCTTTCCTACAAGACACCAACGATATCGTCTTCAGTGACGAGGACATGGAAGTGGGGTATTCAGACCACATGAGGCCCTTCTACTTGGCAACCTTCATAAACCAAATCCCCATTAAAAAAGCCTTGGTTGATATGGGCGCTTTGGTGAATCTCATCCTGTTTAGCACATTACAAGTAGCAAGAATTTTAGAAAGCAAGAGTCAGGGATGTCCAATGGAAGTAACAGGGTTCGGAGGAAGAGGCGAGTATACCGTAGGCCACATTCAGCTATGGCTAAAAGTGGGGCCAATAGCCTCCTTGGCTTGTTTCCATGTGATGAATACAAAATTTTCATATCATATATTATTGGGAAGACCATGGTTGCACAAGCACCGTCTAGTTCCATCTACCTATCACCAGTGTGTGAAGGGAGGATTGAATGGTAGGATGATACAAATATCAGCAAACCCATCACCGTTTGAGCAAGCCGAAGCCCACTTAGTAGAAACCATGTTCTTCGATGAGTGAGCACCGTCTAGTGAAAGTTCGGTGTCCAAACCACAAGGCACCTTCGTCCCCAGATAGGAGGACGTCCAGGATGACCTAAATCCTGACTTGAGAGAGCTGTTGATGCAGAGGAACAAAAGGAAAGAAGCGCCAACCTGCAGTATGCGAAGGAGTCCCAAACGAGGGTCACAACATAAGAGTTTAGTGTGTTGTGTGTCTCAAGAAAATTCAGAAGAAAGTGACATAGAAAGTGAAAGAGAGGCTGCAGCAGAAAAAGATGCGCAATTGACGGTAGAAGAAAAGTTAGAAGAAATTGACTTGGGCACGGACCCACAGAAGCCAAGACCGATTTCCATAAGTTAAAGGTTGTCAGAGAAAGAAAAGGTACAATTGATCCTACTGTTGAAAGAGTTCAGAAATGTCTTTGTATGGGACTACAGCGAGATGCCTAGGTTAGACCCAAGATTGGTGGTACATATACTCAACGTAGATCCCGAGGCCAGGCCAGTAGCTCAACCTACCAGAGTGTTTCACACCGAAATAGAAGAACAGATAGTAAAAGAAGTGCAAAAGCTGCTAGTGGCTGGCTTTATCAAACTCATCCAACACCTGCAATGGTTGTCCAGCGTTGTACTAGTGAAGAAGAAGAATGGGTTTACCCCAAAGACAAATTCTCACTACCCAACATAGACCTGTTGATAGACTCTGCAGCGGGGAATGCCATGTTTTCCTTTATGGATGGGTTTAGTGGATACAACCAAATTCAAATGGCGCCGAAATATGCGGAGAAAACTGCCTTCAGAATGCCCATACGTAATTTCTACTACACTGTGATGCCCTTTGGGTTGAAAAATGTGGGTGCAACTTACTAGCACACGATGACCACCATATTCACGACATGATGCACCATAAGCAAAAAGACTATGTGGATGACATAGTTGTGAAATCAAGACGACGAGATGACCATGTCAAAGAATTAAGAAAGGTATTTGAAAGATGCAGACTTTTCAAGCTGAGAATGAACCCACTAAAATGCACTTTCAAAGTGTCTACTGGGAAATTCCTGGGGTTCCTGGTCCACAACAGAGGAATAGGCATGGACCCAGCCAAAGCAACGGCCATAGCAACCATGAAGCTACTAGCCACAGTAAAGGAATTGAAGAGCTTATTGGGAAAGGTTTCCTAAACCCGAAGGTTCATCCCTGGTTTAGTATCAATCACCTCAGCTTTTACGAAATTGCTCAAGAAGGGACAAGGCTTCGAGTGGGGAAAGGCGTAGCAGGCAGCTTTTCGAAGGCTATAGCAACTCATGACGAACCTTCTTACGGTACAAGTTCCAATTTTGCAATAAGCCATTGCTACTTTATCTGGCCTCAACTCATCTGCCATATGCGCTATGATAGCCTAGGAAGACAGAGGTAGTTGATAGGCTAAAAATGTATTGACCTCTTGTGATAAATTAACCAATTAATTAGCCAAGTGAATTAATTAAGTTAATTAACATGCAATACGCATGGTAGCATAAACAAATCACCAACTAAGTTAATATGCAGCGGAAATAAAGTTGACACAATGATTTGTTTACGAATGGGGAAAACCTCCATGGCAAAAACCCCACTGGCTGATTTTAAGGTCACCACTCCTAAGAATCCACTATTATCACAACAAGCGGTTACAAGTTAAGGAGTCCTAGTACCTTATACCAACCTACAGTTGAACCCTTACCCCAATACCCAATTAGACTTGTTCTGTAGTGACAATCTCTCCTTTTCAATGCACGACTCCCAGCATGTGACTAACCAATCGATGCACGGATCTAAGTACATGACTAACCACCAACTTGAGAAGGATGTTGGCTGCAAGGTTCTTCAGTTCATCAACACGATGAAGATCACGAAACTCCTTGGTTACAAAACCCTATGGCGTATAAACGCAGCAGCTTCTTGAAGAGGAAAATGAACTAGGGCAAATTGTCTCTAGCCACAATATGCTTGAGAAAAACCTTTGCATCAAGTTTCACTCCCTTGCATCAGCTGTGATGACCCTTAAAATAATCCTTATATATGTTTAGAGTTGTGAGAAAAGAAAGCCTAAACATGCATACATGGATTGGAGTGAAATTAGATATGAAAATCTGATTTTCTTAAATCTCGATAGAAAGGGTATCTACTAAGAAGCTGTCGAGCATAAGGCAAAAGCTTCCTTTTAAGCCTCGATAGATGCTATTTGTTGAGCTAGCTGTCGAGCTTTAAAATCCAGCACTTCTTCACTTGATTCTTGGACAGATTTGCATGGTTTTAACACTTGAACTTGAAACCTTTTTCCTTAAAGTATTAAACACATCCTAGATCTACCTCATTTCAAGTAAAGTGCATTTTGTCATGGGATTAGCCAATTCTACATTGACATATACTCTTAACATGATTAACATATGCCCTAACAGTAGTGTCGAACAATCAGTTTATTACATAAGTCGCGCCCTAAGGGATGCAGAGACCCGCTACCCTAGAGCGGAAAGGGCATGCCTAGTCTATGTATCACAAAGACTATGCCATTATTTCTTGGCCTATGAGATACATTTGATGACAAAGTCTAACACGATTAAAGCTCTTCTCTGACAACCTATTCTCTCTGGAAGGATATCTCAGTGGTTGTTACAATTGTCGCAATACGACTTGAAGGCAAGAACACCAAAGGCGGTGAAAAGTCAAGCCATAGCTAGTTTGTTGGCCCAATTTATGAGAGAAGAGAAATTCCCGCTAGATGATGCGGTTTTCCAGAAAAGTGGCTACAACGGAAATAACCGAAGAGCAATGGGCCATGAAGTTTGATGGCTCTTCTACAGCAAACTCGGGAGGCATAAAAGTGGTCCTTTATCATCAAGGAGAAGAGACCGTGGCACTCTTATTCAAGTTGGAGTTTCTGTGTTCAAACAATACCGCAAAAAATGAGGCCTATCTCACGGGGTTGGCAACAGCCCTCGAAATGAGGATCAAACATTTAAAGGTGATAGGCAACTCCAATCTAGTGGTTTGCCAAGCCAAGGGGAGTTTCTCCTTAAAGGAACCAAGTTTGGCCTAGTATAGGACGTTGGCCCAGAAAATAAAAGAAAAGTTTTCCACATTTAAGATAAAGCATGCTTAGAAGAGCAAGAATCGGTACGCGGATGTGCTGGCTGCATTGGGCTCATAGATAGCCTTCAATGGAAGTAGTACCAGGGTTGAGGTTAGCAAGCAAAGAGAATCCATCATTGAAGTGCTTTAGGAAAGGTTCCAGGAAAAGCAAGGATGTGAAGAGGATTAGAGGGTTCCCATTAAGGAAGCCTTGTTGAAAGAGGGAGATGTGGCAGAATTAAAAACATTAAAGGACTATGTACTAATGAAAGGGGAACTGTATCGCAGAATGCTAGGAGGAATTTTGTCAAGATGCGTGGGGCAAGAAGAGGCCCAAAGAAAACTGAAGGAAGTGCACTACAGAACTTGTGGGCTCTGCGGTTAGATCAGCCTTTATCATAGGCTCCAAAGGGCAGGATTTTATTGGCCAAGCATGAGCAAGGACACAGACATAGTCCAAACCTAATGTGAGGCCTGTCATTTGGCAGTAGATAGAGAAGAAAGTTATGTGTTCGCCAATGAAGATTGGAGAAGCCCATTCATGCAATACCTGACAAAAGGTGTCCTGCCATAAAAGCATAGTGAAAGATATAAGCTCAAGAAGCTGGCAACCCGTTACTTCCTACATGAGGGAATCCTTTTCAAAAAAGGATACGACAGGGACCCACTACCATGTTTGGATCCCGAAGAGGCCAAAGAAATGTTAAGGGAGGTACATGCAGGGGAATATGAAGAGCAACAAGGAAAGAAGAATTTATATTTGTGCATGCTGTAGATAGGTTATTACTGCCCCACCATGAAAAGGGATGCGGCATAATTTGTGAAAAAATGCCACAGCTACCAAGTGCAAGCCAATTTGATCCACACCCACCCGCAAAATTTACATAGCATGGTCACCCCATGGCCCTTTCACACTTTGGGGCTTGATTTGGTGGGACCAGTTAATCCACCTTTGCATGGGTACATATGGATCCTTATGGCTATGGAATACTTCACTAAATGGGCAGAGGCCATACCACTCCGCAAAGCCACAGGAGGAGCTATGGCAAACTCATCAAAGAAAACATAGTTGTCCAATTTGGGGTGCCTCATAAAATCATAAGCAACAATGGTACTCTACTTGTCAACAAAGAGGTAAAAAAGTTGCTAGAGTTTTACCAGGTCAAGCACCATCAGTCATCACCTTATTACTCCAAAGGGAACGGGCAAGCGGAAGCAATAAACAAAACCCTTATCAAGATTATCAACATGATGAGCCAGGAATACACCAGAGGATGGGCAACACATCTGCCAGATACCTTTTGGGCCTACCAAAGTTTGCCCAAATCTGCCACAAGATTTTCTCCCTTCTCCTTTGTCTATGGAACGGAGGTGATGAGTCCAGCAAAAGTGATGATACCTTCTTTAAGGGTTATGCAAGCACGAAAGGAAGAGAAAGAGAAGGAAGTCTTTGTAGCAGAAAGATGTGAGGACTTGGAAGGATTGGACGAAAAAAGGGAAGAAACCCAAGAGCGTAGCCACAAATACAGGCAAAGGATGACTGAAGCTTATGGCAGGACAACTAAAGAAAGGGTGTTTACAGAAGGACATCTTGTGTTGAGGACAGCAGACCATGTTAGGCGAGGTATGGCAGGACCATCTAAATTCTCGCCAAAATGGGAGGGACCCTTCATGGTAAGGGAAGCATATGCAAATGGGTATTACCGATTAGCCTAGATGGATGGAAAAGATTTAATGGACCCCATTAATGGAAAATGGCTAAAGTGTTATTATGCCCAGGAAACATTCTGTAGTTATTCCTTTCCTTCATGTTTTTTTTTCTTCCTTCCAAGTGACCACCCTTGCAAGGGATAATGTCATAAGAAAGCGTTGTAGTGTGTTTTCATTTGTAGTTGATGATTAAGTGCAAAAAAAAATATATATATATATATATATATATGAGTAATGAAGACCATGGAATATTAGCAAAACATACTATATCACAAAAACATAGCAATAGCAGTAGTAGATATAGCATAATAGATTATAAACCCAAAATATATAAGTCATACCAGACTTATCGAATAAGTGCTAGAAAAATAAAAGTGTGCTGAGTAAGGAGAAAGGGGAGAGAAGTAAACATGGGGGAAGGAAATAAAGCTACATAATGGGTGATAGTCTAATCAAAGGCCTGAAATAAAGGTCTGATCTCCAAAGTGATTGGGGCCAGTAACACCGAAAAGAAGATGCTTACAACGTGCTTCTAACTCTGCCACCTCCTTCTTTAAACTCTCGATGCATGCATCTATAGCATCCACAACAGGATGAACCCTCTTCGTAAAGAAGGCTCGAGCAACCTCTCGCAAGTGATCCAGCAGAAACTCCACAACAAATCCAACCTGGATCAACTCCTGAACCATGGCTCTCCATTGTAGAATCTTCCCAGCAGATACAGTGTCAAGTTATGCTCAATGTCATTCATTACGCTCCTCAATAACTTAAGGAAGTGCTCCCTCATGGATCGGCCACAGATAAATCCTTGCATAAAGTCCCCACGGCTATTATAGACTGCCTCCAAGTGGGTAATGCACTCCCTAAGAACTTGGAAGCCATGAAAGTCCACATAAGGAGCTCTTGCACCCCAGAAGTTTGAAGGATAAAGGTCATTGGTCTCGAGTAGGTCAAATTGGGCAAAAAAGGCAGTGAACTCACTCATCGGATCAGGAACGGTGGCAAAACTACTTCCAACCTCAAATAGAGAAGTCGGGGCCACCTCAAAAAGAGTCGGACCTGAAAAGAAATACGATGCATAATATGAGTTTGCTAGGAATAGGCAAAATGAAGGAATGGATCTAATGATGAAGGCCTTGATTGAAGAAAGCCCAAGGCGAAGAAAATTACCAGGACCCATATGAGTGAGGGGCTACAGGCATAGCAAAAGCAGAAGTTGTGGGTGTCGTAAGGCCTATTGCAATCTCAGGCTCCTCAAGAATGTTTGTAGCTACAAAAAAAAAAAAGAAAAGAAAAAGAATGATGTGCAAAGTAGTAAGAGGGTTGCACCAGGAAATGACAGGAAAAAAAGGAAAAAGAAGATTTGCTAAGGACAAAGGACACATACGCATAGCCTCAGCTTCTTGCTCACCGCCATCACTATCTACATCAGAATCAGAAACCCTTGTCTTCATGACAGGCTCGTCCTCGGAGTCCTCAAAGACCTCCTCCGACCCTTCATTAGAAGACAAATTTGCATCAGGCCCTTGGGTGGTAGAATTAGGAATGGAAGAAGGAGTGACCACCAAAGAGGAGCCATCCTTCATGGCCTGGGAGGTGTCAACAAAGGGATCGCTAGCGGAGATGACTGGAGGTGTAACAGGAGAAGCACTCCCAGTCTGAGATGCATTTATGGGAGTGACTTCTTTCTGGGAGTGGGGATCTCAACAGAAATAGGGACAGACTCACCAACCCTCTCGGCCTAAGTACTCCCCAGAAACAGTAAAAGCAGAGGTCATGGCCTTAGCCACAACATCTGCCCCATCGAAGAAGCCCTCCACGGGCATGCCCATAGCAACAGGAACTTCCCCACTCGTGGGGTGATAAACAAAAAGGGGCTCAGGATCAACCTAAAAAAAAAAAAAAAAAAAGGAAGAAAAAGAGAAAGAGAAAGAAAGAGGGCAGGTGTTAAGACAAAAGGAAAGAATAAATAAACATGCAAAACAAAGAAAGCACATGGCAACACATGGCAATGAAGATGCATGCAAAGGAAAGGAATGTACCTCAAACTCGGTCTCATCAAGCCATATGGGCCGAGTGCCCGAAGTGTCTTCCTTATACTTAGACTGCCAAGGAAGAAGAGAAAAGAAAAGAGAAAAGAAATGAATAAGCATGCATATGGAGTTAGCCCTATGAAAGCCCCATAAATAATTGATATGGGGCTGGTGGAGATGTCTTCCTTTTACTGTCACAGGTCTTGCTGGAAGGAGGAGCATCCACGGATAGCCCTGGAGCAGAGGGCTTAGGCTTGCTTGCAGTAGAGCGCCTGCTAGAACGAGTGCGAGCAGAAGGAGGAGGAGAGCTCTCAAGGACTATGTTGCCAATGGGAGGAAGGCCTCCCCATATGGAACAATGTTAGAACAGGTCTCAGAGGAGTCATCCCTTCTTTTGGCAAATTTGGGCTTAGTGGTCCGAGACACTGAGCCCTTCTTCGCGGGTACAAGAAGGTTCACCACCTTCACCTTCTTCTCCAAACCCCAAGATACTCACCAGAATACAGATACCACCCTTTCTCCTTCTCTTGCCACTCAAATATGGTGGACCTGCTTTGTTTCCTAGCATATGCCACCACAGATTTGGTGGGGAGTAGCAACCATGGGTTGGCAAAAATAATGGATGAAGACCCTTAAAGGGAATAAGGGAAAACCCACAACCACCTAGCAACTCTTGCCCAAATGAGGTCATCACAGCCTGCCAATACCTATGCATACAAAGGCCCTCTCTTTGCAAGCCCGGAATGGTGACTACTGTGAAATGCTTGCTCCAAAACTCAAAAGCACTAGAGCCCAGAAAAGGCCAGACAGAAGTAGTAGACTCTAAGATGGCAGTAAAATCATCAAGTATGTCCTAATCCAACCTAAACTACCTCCTCAAGCAACCATCCAGAGTTGGTGGCTGCCAAGTACTTGATCCCCCTCTCATTAAAGGCAGTCAACGGGGTGGTGGTCCCAACAGTGTCTGTAAAAGGACCCATGACCTAGTCAGCATATGTGAAACCACTGCTTAAACCTCTGTAAGCTCTTTAAGAAAAACCAACTCCTTTGTATAAAAAATTCAATAGTAGGATGCCCAAATGGCTTCAACCCAACCCAGCAGTAATGTCGAAAAAATACATGTTTGTATCACATACAAAAAATACGTAATGGAAAATTAACGGATCTACTTCATTCGCAATTGATAACATGTACTATGTAAGTTTCAAAATTTAAGAACAAGAAAGCGTACCTTGGTGAGGTGAAATTCAAAGCAAAAATTAGAGGTACTTGGGAACACTTTAAATCTTCACTCCAATTCCACTTGATGCCCAAGAAGTGTGGTCTCTCAATTAGTTTCCAAGGAGAGAATAAGAGAGTGTCCAACACTCATATACAAATCATTTCATTCCTTGTATGATCTTAATGAAAGACCCTCATGAAAGTCATCTGAAAAGTCTTATGAAATTCTGTATGATTCTCTCCTTATATATAATTGATTATTTAATTGGGCTAGCCTTTTGGGCCATTCCAATTGGGTTTTAGTATATGGCTTGGAGTGGGACCAAAAGGGAACAAATAAGACTCTAGCTCCAATGGGTCTTGGGCTTTTCTGTCAACTCTTGACAAGTCCAAAGTTACCATTAATTATATTCAATACCACTATATGAATATAATTACACTCTAAGCCTTATTAATAAATTATATCCCAAGACTTTATTATACATGCAACCCCTTCATTAAAATATTCGTAGTAATACAAAGTCATAAATGTTGACTGCCACTTTGAAGATTACTACATCTTAATCATTGAGTATCCGATTTAATCATTTATGTTATTCATCATATATTTATGAAATCCAATTTCATAAATACATACTTTAGTAATTCCTTACTAAAGTGGTTGGGCTCAACACTCTGAATAACCAAACCCATTAAACTTATCTTAAGGGAATATTTTATATCTCCGGTAAGAGATTATGAATTCCATTCCATCTTAAGAATATATATTCCATCAACACTAAATGCAGTTGCCCAATGTACTGAGGTTTTGACCATTACTTATAGATCTCACTCCTAATATATCAAAGCAACCTACATCTCATAATCAGGTCCATTATTCTCTTAGGATTTAGAGTTGATGTAAATAGAAGTCGTGAGATTTATTATTCATTTGACAGTCGTTAGGAGAATAATAAATCTCATAGTGGTCTGGTTCAATATGTCTTAACTCTTAAAACATATCAACATACCAACTAGAAGTCTCCACTTCCATGATCAAGACAAATCAACTTAATTGATATGTTATAGTCTTCGCAGATGAAACACCCAATTTCATCACCAACTACGAACTAAAATTCTGAGTTTACAAAGAACTTGTGATTTATATCTTAAGTGAATTTTCACATAAATCACATACTATGCATCTCATGGACTAAGATAATGTCTCATTAGTTCATTTATAAATAGTCTTATATAATTAAACAATTTAATCATTTATAACATGCCAATAAATTGGATTTTAGGGCATAAACCTCAACAATCTCTCACTTTCCCTCAAGGACAATTTACCATATATCCAACACTTATCTCCCTTTAGAGTAATTCATAGTCACTCTAAGGCAAGGCTTGGAAATAAGTTTCAGCCAGATTTATTGTATAAATTATCTTTTCTACTACTACATCTCACGTACTCATATCTCTCTAATGAGATAACACTTACACTTAATGTGTATCTTCACCACCTAGGATGAACACATATCTTGAAGTCCAACTTCATGAATCACAATCAAACTACAAGTCAATATTTGTACATCTAGTATCTATCAAAACCTCACTTTGGTGGACAAGCATATAATCTCTCATTCTCCTAAGATATTTGAGTATATGCTTTACTCCTACTAAATTAAGTGATCTTTGATTCAATTATGCAAAATAGATATTTAGCTTAGTATTTAGCATAGCATAAAGACTTCCTATCGATTTGATATAAGGAACCATCTTAATATGTTCTTCCTTTTTTATGTCTTAGGACTATAGTCTTTATAAAGCAACTTCAAACTTAAAAGGAAAGAATAATTTCTTGAAGTATTACATGCTATACTTGGCTAGAATCTAATCTATTTAAGCAATTTGAGATAGACCCAACATCCTAATTTTTGAATTTTAACAAAGTTTAATTCGTAGGATGTGACCCATCTTTCCCAAGTACTTTTATATCAAACTGGACTAGACAACCAAAAACTCCACTAATGACACAACTCTACATCATTCTAAATTATTAGAATGTCATCAACTTACATTAAGAAATTTATTATTCTATAGAGCTTTTACACACATAAGGCCTTTTATTACTTGATCAAAATCATACAATTTGATTTCTTGATCAAAAATGATATTTTATGATTTAGATGCTTGCTTTAGTCCATAAATGGACTTTAAGCAACTTGCATACTAAACACTACTGGTTCTTTGCTATGAACAAGTCTAGTTACATCATATAGATGTTTTCCTCAAGATTGGTACTAAAAGAAGCTTTCTTGATATCCATTGCCATATTTCATCTAAATGAAATATAATGGTTAAGAGTATCTAGATAGAGTCAAACTTGACTATTGGTGAAAAAAAAAATCTTTTCATAGTCGAACCATTTCTTTCTGAATAAATCTTTTCGCCACTAGTCTTGACTTTGAAGGTTTGCACCTTCAAATCTATCAATCTCATTTTCTTGTAGACCTATTTGAGAACAATAGGCTTAATGCCATTAGGCGCCTCTACAAGTTGTAGACTTTAAATAGAATCTAATTCTATTTACATAACCTTGATCCAGTAATCCATATTCATATCATCTATTGCCTTAACGTAGGACAGAGGTTCAAATTCATATCCTTGTGGAATAACTACAAAAGTTTATTCCAAAAGTATGAATTAATTTGGTAATCCTCTCATTACAATATTGTACTGGTGTAATAGTTATCTACAGAATAATGTCTTGTGGTGTATCTAATACAACAATCTCATTTCCAAATGTATTTTATAGTTGCATTATAACAAATTCTGACATTTTTCTTCTAGAACAATTGTACATTTAGCTTTAAGATTATTCACACAATCATGATCAAGAAAATTTGTATTTGTACTTTACAAACATCTTGTTTTCTTTATGACTAACAAAATAATCTTCTGCAATTTCCTTTTGAATACCCAATATAAACACACATTTTTCTATCTTTTGATTTCAATTTGTAAGACTTCCTTTCTAGCAGAAGTGCTAGACATCTCCAAAAGTGGAAGTATCATATACTAGGTTTTCATCCAATCCACAATTTGACAAATGTCATAGGAACAAACTTTTGAAATCAGTTTTAGAAAATGTAGAGTAATTATTAGAATATATCTCCAAAAGAAGTAAGAAAATGGAAATACTTATCATGTACTTTACTATTTCTAAAAGAGTCTTATTCCTTCTTCATGTATGCACTGACTTAAAGAAGTCATTGAAACTATATTCCTTTATAATAAAGGAACCCTAGATCATATTATCCTTTAAATAGAATTCATAGACTGGGAATATTACCAAAAAAAAAAAAAATGGTTCTAAAAGCCCATCCTTCACCAATCTTGAATATCATTTAGATTAATAAGATCTAGATAAGTGTCAAAACATACAATACCAATGATGGAAACTTTCTCTTTAAAAAATAAAACATGTAAATTTCCATCTAGAAAATAATCATGGACAATGCATAGCTTTACCAAAATGGAAACATTTTCTTTTTCATCATGCTTTTAGGTCTAATTTCCTTTTGGCAACTACTAGGGCAACTAGTTTGTCCAACTGTTTGGTATTATAATTCCTCTTCTTATCACTCTTACCTTTCAGTTCAGGCTAAGAATTTGAATTAAATCATATTGATCCTAGCCTTAGCTTTTAGGATGTCTTCCGTTGCGTAGAACTCACTCATCAATTCAGATAACATAAAAAGAATATATTTTCAAAACAATCTGAATTGATCAAATGATTCTAACAAGGACTTGTGGATCATATCCAAATGAGATTAACATTTAAGCTTGACATCCAAGAATTCCAATTCATTTTAAAAAATAAAATATTTTCTTTAAATGACATAGAATTGGAACTCCTTAAGCTTTTCTTGGCACTCAATTTGATTCATACCAAACATCTCATTTAGACTTAATATAAAGTCTAAGTCTAGTACTAACTCTTGCATCTCATGCAGTAGCATAGTTGAGATAGAAGCCAATGAAATATTATAGAATTTCAATGAAGATTATGATCATATCATAAGCTATCTTCCATCAATGCACCATGCACAAGAAATTATGACAATGTTGAATCAAAACATAGTTATGTACTTCAGCTCCTTTAAGCACCATGTCCAAAATTATTTCTTAGTTAATGTGATTGAATTAAAATAGTAGCTAGAGAACAAAATTTATGACAACTTTATTTTGAGACTATGAACTTAATTACAAGGACATTATATTTTGCATCCATAACCATATAATGTGGAACCCAAAAATCATACTATACTAGGTGCAACGACAACCTAATCCTGCAATTAATATTCCTTGGAAACGAGGTCATACCAATCACTATGATTAGGCGAGAATTATTCTCATTATTAATGCTATCATGGTAACTCTTACCGAACAAAAATAATTTGCCGCTTTTCGTTTAGCCTTTAAGTAATAATGACATAGCTCCGAAGGGAGGTTAACATTACACATAGTCTAGTGTACACCATTGCCTAGAATCAATGTCAGTCACCAAGTAACTCCACGGAAGCATGGTCATTCTCAATGTAAAAACACATTTCATCCATCTTTAAAAAGTTTAACCTATAGTACCATGAATTAAACACCCTCCGAAAGGAGCAAGGCATATATGCCAAGGCGAGGTGTCTAATCACACTATTATAAACCGGGAAGTTCAATCTTGTAGTACCATGAAATAAACATCCTCCACATAGAACGCAAGGCTCGAGGCCAAGACGAGATGTTTACCCCACACCACAATGAATCGACAATGGAGGCTGTGAGATTCAACTCTTGTATCTCTTTCCCACTAGAAATTTTAAAACAAGTGGTTTGTCCTGAAATCATTGTGATCTTATCACAATGTTAACCCTACACATCAAATGTGTTTAATTGTTTAAATTCAATGTGATGTAACTAAGTCACGTCACTATAGCGTAACGAACATTCGCGTTATTACAAAGAAGTTTAACCTTATAATCCATGAAATAAATACCCTTCGCATGGAATGCAAGACTCGAAGTCAAGATAAGGTATCTATTCACATTACAATAAACTTAACAAATGGGTTATTTCAGTACTCCCACTCGTTATTTGGGTTTTTCTTTAAATAATTGTGATCCCATCACAACTAATAACCTTGCAGTTGATAAAAACTCTAATCTCATTAGAATCACCAACTAAAATGCAAGTCCTAAACCATTTAGGATTCCTTAAACACTAATGAATCAAAAATTAGTTATATAGAAATCTATCCTTAATTTACTAGATAAAGTATTCTAATCTCATTAGAAACTATATAACTTCAATTAGAATTTTAATCTCATTAAAAACCTCTAATTAACATAAATTAAGGACTTTTAGTCATAATACAATTTAGGACTAAGAGTTCTATTTAACTAACATCTTTGATTTCATTAGGTCTTTTAGTTAGAACCATGTGCAATCTCATCATACATTGCCTTACACTTTATACATTTGAAAACATTTAGAAAAAATTTAAAATTACCTTCAAATGCATTTTCGCGAGAATCTCGCGACTAAGCTCTTCCCACGAAAATGAGTTAAGGCAAAATAGTGAAAACACAAAATTTAGACAGAAACTTTCGCGATTGTCTCACGACTGATTCGCAAGTAAAGCTTACCTGCAAAACAATTTTGTGCTTCAAAGGCAATTTTTTGCGGGTTACCTTCTCGCGAAGTTACTCGCACAAAACGCATGATTTCAGTTTTTAAAAGGCAGATGTGGACAGTTTTCAACGGTTTTTCAAGAACAAACTACTACCATATGAACATAATAGATATAATTTGATATCAAAACTGAATTCCATTGATGCTATAGCCTTAAAGATCAATTTAACATACTTAAATTCAAATTTAAACAACATCATAACATCAAAATTAGTTTTCATCAACTCATAGTTTCAACAACCATGCAGAAAATTAAATACATTTATAATCTTCTAACATCATGAAACTATTATCTCTAATTCCAAAAGTCACAAAACATGTTATACCGATTCAAAATTGAAGACCACTCTGATACCATTTGTCGGAAAAATACATGTTTGTATCGCATACAAAAAATACGCAGCGAAAAATTAACGAATCTACTTCATTCGCAATTGATAGCATGTACTATGTAAGTTTCAGAATTTAAAAACAAGAAAGTGTACCTTGGTGCGGTGAAATTCAAGAAAAAAAAAAATTTAGATGTACTTGGGAACACTTTTAATCTTCACTCCAATTCCACTTGATGCCCAAGAAGTGTGGTCTCTCAATCAGTTTCCAATGAGAGAATAAGAGAGTGTCCAACACTCATATACAAACCATTTCATTCCTTGTATGATCTTAATGAAAGACCCTTATGAAAGTCATCTGAAAAGTCTTATGAAATTTTGTATGTTTCTCTCCTTATATATAATTGATTATCTAATTGGGCTAGCCTTTTGGGCCATTCCAATTGAGCTCTAGTATATGGCTTGGAGTGGGACCAAAAGGGAACAAATACGACTCTAGCTCCAATGGGCCTAAGGCTTTTCTGTCAACTCTTAACAAGTCCAAAGTTACCATTAATTATATTCAATACCACTATATGAATATAATTGCACTCTAGGCCTTATTCATAAATTATATACCAAGACTTTATTATACATGCAACCCCTTCATTAAAATATTCGTAGTAATACAAAGTCATAAATGTTGATTACCACTTTGAAGATTACTACATCTTAATCCTTGAGTGGTGGTGGTGGCTAGTGGGCAGTCCTGGAAGAACACCCACAACAAGCCAAAAGCGGTTAAGGGATAAAAATGGCAAATCCTGTCACAGTAGGCAGTATAAAAAGGCCATAGACGTGCATAGTGAAAAGGAGGACGGAAAACAGAAAAAATAGGAAGATAGAAAGAAAGAAGAGAAAACAGAGTAAACAAAGAAGGAAGAAAGAAAGAACATAGAAAACTACAAGAAATGGAAAAAATTATGAGTGATAGGAGCAAAAGCATGCATCAATAGGCTACCCATTTCTCTCCCTCTCAATAGCCCATTCTCTAATGAACTTAGAATTCGAGATTAAGCCATTTAGGTCCTGTTTTTCCAAAGTGTGTAACTTCTACGGCAGGAACCCCCTCTGAGGTTACTCACATTAGAGATTGGTTTCCTTTTTGGACTTGTATCTGCTAAAGAGCCTAGCCCATTCCATTGGTAGATGAATCTTATTTTCTCTTGTTTTAGTTGATTAATGACTAATTTGTTATCTTACTATTAATTTCTCTTTGTTGTGACCTTGTAACTCGTAATCATATTGTTATATCTTCCTTTGTGGAGTTATTTATATATTATTGTTATTAGTAGAAAATGTTTTAGTTATCCTATTGCATTGTTTCCTGATATAACATCCGTAACAGTCTTTCCTACCGTGAGTAAATGGTACATTCAAGGCTCCTGCTAGGACGCGTCTACACAAAGATGGCCCAACTTGCACACAAGCTGGCCTAAGGTGTATTTCAGTTAGGCTAGTCCCGACTCTCCTACCCCAGAATAACGGGCCGTGGTACAGCAGGAACAATCCAGCCTAAAACACAAAAAAGGCCCACCACAATAAAACCTTAAAACTCATCTTTTGTTACCTTCACTTTGATCAAACTCTAAACACATTGCAGTTTAAATCTTTGATTGGGACCTTAATTACATTCTTAAACAGTCAATAATGGGTTGATAGCCAAATCACAAAATCCCTAAATTAAGGCATAAACCTTAATTCCAATATGTAAGATCTCCAATAATATGCTAATCAGTCATTGATTTGATCAATTGGTTGTTCAGATTTTCAATTTGGGTCCTCAATTTCATGATTTATTGATAGATTAAAAGTAAATATAAATGTAACAATGAAACCCCTTAAATCATGCCTTAAACCTAACCCTAATTTTAGGATTTTTTCCTAATTCTAACCAAACTAATAGAATTTAAGTAAAACTAACCTAAAATTTTAAAATAATATGCTTGATTACTTACTAGGGGAGTGTTTTATTAAAAGAAATAAGTGAAGAATCCAACAACATGGTGACTCAAGGATGACAGAGAAGGGTTGGGTTGAGGTCAACAGAGGCCAACAAAACCTTGTTGGTCCGTGGGTCTTAATTTGTGGCTTTTTTGTGCTTAAGAAAAATTTTCTAACCAATTTTCTTTTTTTTTTTTTTTCCAAAAACACTCTCTGGAGACAACACTCTTATGAAATGAGAAGGGTTTTAGGATTTTCTACTAGCAAGTAAAAATAGGTTTATACATCCTTTAGGGATAGAGGAGGAATTCTATCTGGATAAATTTTGTTTAAGGATTAGAAGTCTAAAATATATATTTACATATATCAGAAACCTAAACACATTTTCCTTAATCAAGTTCACATCAGATTGATGACACTGAAGAATTTATATATAAATCTCAACTCTGAAAAATTTTACAAAACAATTTGAATGGTCCAATTGTGATAAGCATGGCTCGATCTAATAATTTAGGAACCAAAATCGGGTTAAAGTGAGATTTCACAAAATTGAAAAAAAAAATTAATTTTACAATTTTTTGCCAAAGGTTAAGACCATAATTAAATCAATGCCAAAAGATGTTGGATTGATGCAACAAGAAGTCGTTGGAAAGTGTATTAGACCAGCTTCCATTTGAGGTCTTTGAGTGTGTAAACTCTAAACAACCAACTAAATTCACAAAAATACAAAAAATGAAAACTTTGGCCAAAAAGTATTTGGGTGACTATGTTCTTGTACTCATAAGAGCATCCACAACAGTGGAGACAGTTTTAGCTTTTTAGCACTACAAAAAGCCACTTTATCTATTTTACTTTCTCACTTTACAAAACATCCAATATCAATAGTTTTATTTTAACTTTCAACACAATAAAATAATATAAACAACGCAATAAAATAATATATCTATTACATTAAACAATTAATTAATTTATTATTTTTTTGCCTATTCTTCATTGTCTTCATCACTATCTTCAAGCACCACCTCCACCACCAGTGTGAAACTCAGCACCCAACAACCCCAAATCAACACAAACCCAACACAAACTTAGCACACAAACCCAGCATAAACTCGGTGGAAGCCCAACACAAACACAAACCTAGCACAAACCGGAGACAAACCCAAAAATCAAGCTACCGTGGGTTCTTTGTTCTTCTGTCCGTCAGATGAAGATCCAACAGAACAGATCGACAATAGGGCTTGGGGAGATGGGGTCTCAGCGAGATGGGTTTGGGGAGATGGGGTCTTGGCAGTAGGGGTGTCTAGGACCCGCTCGACTCGCCAGAACCACTCGACCCGTGGCCGATCGACCCGAGCACCACTGCGGTCGACGAGCTGGCCGACGAAGCAGAGAGGAGATGAGGGGGAGAGAAAAAAAAATGAGAAGGAAAAAGGAAAAAAGAAGAGAAGCTAGAGAGAGAGAGAGAGAAAGAAAAGAGAAAATATTTTTTTAATAAGAGAAGAGAGAGAAGTTTAATAATAATAATATATATATATATATATATATATATATTTAGCTATAGCACCATTAGTATTAGTGGTGCTAAAAATAGGAATATAGCTATTTAGCACCACGATTGTGGATGCTCTAACTTAAGCAATAGGAAGCACGAAGCCTAAAGTTTGATGCAAATAAATAAAAAATTAAAAAAAAAATTAACGCAATAAGCTCTCCAACAATACCTCATTTGGACCCAATTAAGATCAAGCACAACAAGAATCAATAGCATGAAAGTGGAGGGTAAAAACAATGGCACTATTGCAATTCACATGCAAGGATACACAACTAAGCAATAGTACAATAGTAACTTCTTTTTTGAGAAGAAGGCCATCGAGGCCACTTTATTCAAAAGTTGGAAAATTTTACAGATAACAATTATAAAGGTTAGGAGGAATACACTCCATCCAAACCATCAAGGAGGGAAAAGATCTTGCTCTCTTGACCATGACATCAGCAAACGTGCCTATAAGTATAAGAGAAAGAAAGGCTCTAAAGAGAGCTAGTAGAAGACAAAATGTCTCTAATAATGTGACCAAAGGAAGATTGTAATAAATTCCCATCTTGAAGAGTAGAAATGAATGTCTCAGAATCACCTTCAAAGGTAGAGCTATGGAGAGCAATGCTGGAATTGGACTGCTCCTCTTGCTGCAAGAGTTTCCAAAACTATTACCCAGGATAGTGAAAGAATCCTCTCGAACAAAGTTACAAGAGCTTCACCTCTGTCATTCTGGACTACGACCTCGATACCTGCTACATTTATGTCCTCAAAAACAGCCCCATCAAAATTAGTCTTCACCTGACCTTGATCTGGAGGCTTCCAAGTTGGTCTTCTAGGCTGAACCTTATTCTTTGGACAAGGCTGAAATCTTTGGAATTTTTGGAGTTTTTGTCGAGCCAAACCAACAATTCTCTAAGGGCCAAACCAGTACATTAACCCAAAGCTTATTCCTTCTAGTCCAGATTACCCAACAGGTCATAGCAAAAAGATCCTGAGTTTTCTGAGAGCTAAGAAATAAACTAAGTAGATCCTAGTATAAATGAATCCTAGAAAATTTAGAAGGAAGGCCTCTAAAAAATGAGTTCCAAACTGTCTTAATCTTTTCACAAAACCACAAAGCATGAAGGGTGGATTCTTCAGTAGATTGGCATAGGTTACACACTAATGAGGGGATAATTTTACGGTCCACTATATTCTATAGAGTTAGGAGAGAATCAGTACTAGCTATCCATAAAAAGATTTAACTTTACTGGGTATTTTCAAATGCCACAAGCTAGACCAGAATTTTGCTGAACTATCTGCATTAGTCGTGGAGGCTGACTCCCCAATCACCTACTCACAAAGGAGATTATAACCTGATTTCACCGAATACATGCCATTTAATTGTATGCTACCAATACAGACAGTCTTTTTGAGGGGTTGAGCATATGGGGAATTGACTTGATTATTTAGGCTTTCGATGGGAGAAAAAGTTGATCTATGAGGTTAGAGTCCCACCATCTATTCTCTTTATCAATTAGTTGATCAACTGTAGCATTATCTGGCAGCAATGAAACTGGGGATAACACACAGCCAGATGTACTACCAAGGAGCCAAGCGTGTTTATAGATTTTTGTAGTTGAACCATCACCAATCCTCCACTTTTCCCCCGAGTTTATCACCCTCCTAGCTTGAAGAATACTCTTTCAGACATATGATCCGACCTTAGGCTCTGCATAGAAAATTGTACATGTTGGGAAATATTTGGCTTTAAAAACCTTATAGAGCAAGGAATCAGTATCATGTACTAATCTCCACACTTGCATAACTAACATAGCTTCATTAAACTTCCCCAATTATTTGAAGCACATCTCCCCCCCCACCCCATATTTTTTTTTTTTTTGTTGACAGAGGGTTTCCCAATTTTTTCCAATGGATCTTTCTCCTATCACTGTGTTGACCCAACCAAAATTTATGGATCATTACTTCAATATCATGACAAAAACCAACTGGAAGTTTAAAGCAACTCATAGCAAAAGTTGGGATGGCTTGAACCACTACCTTCAGTAACACCTTCCTACTAGCCTGAGATAACAATTTTTCCTTCCAACCCTGCAACTGACCCCATATATGCTCCTTAATATAATTGAGACTTTCCCTCTTATTTTTTTCCCACAACCACAGGAAATCCTACGTATCTCTCTTACCTTTTTATTTCAAAGGACTCCTAAAAAATTTTTATGGCATTTTTTGTCATTGTTGAAAATGACTTCCCAAAGAAAAGATTTGTCTTTTGTTTATAAATTTTTTGATCTGGTGCCAATTCATATCGACCCAAAATACTTTGGATAGTATAGACCTCTCTTAATTTAGCTCTACAAAATAAGAAAGTATTATCTACAAAAAAACAAATAAGAGATCTGGGGTCCATTTCTAAAGAGAGAGAAACCTTTTATATCACCATCCGCCACAAATTTTTGAATCAAACTATTTAAACCCTCTGAACAAAGGAGAAATAATAAGGAGACAATGGGTCACCTCTATTGGGGAGATAAACATCTTGGGGAGTTTCCTTGAGTAATTAATATAACATATAGAGACACACTTTAACCCAAAAGGCCTAAGCCCAAAAAAGGCCTAAGCCCAATGGGTATGTGCTCAATTATGTTATATTAACCACTCATTCTTTTCATCTTTATTCAAGGTGGGACTTCACTCACACGTGTAACCCAACAATCTCCCCCTCACATGTGAGTCTCTACCACTCTATAGGCTTCAAGACTTCTCTGTGGGCCATGAATAAGTCCTACTCGCTCCCCCTTGCCTAATGGACTTTTCTCTTCATCAGCGCGTCATCCATGGGTCTCTCGTACGTCATCCATGGGAACCACGTGTCAACCCTGCACGCACATCCATGGGAACCCCGCACGTTCATGTCCATGGGAACCTCGCACCATACCATTATTTAGCACCATGTGAGTCTCTGCCTCTCTGTGAGCTTTGAACAAGTCCTACTCACTCCCCCTTGACTAATGGGCTTTTCACTTCATCAATGCATCATCCATGAGTCTCTCATACGCCATCCATGGGAATCACGTGTCAACCCTGCACGCACATCCATGGGAACTCCGCACGTCCATGTCCATGGGAATCTCGCATCACACCATTATTTAGCACCATTAGCAATATTCCAGGATCTTTTGTGTGTGGGCCGTTTAGGCTTTCTCTGTCCCTGCTGGGTAGGGACCATGAACACCTCACCACCTTTGCTGCACACCACCATAGGCTCTGATACCACTTATTGGGGAGATAAACATCTTGGGGAGTTTCCTTGAGTAATTAATATAACATATAGAGACACACTTTAACCCAAAAGGCCTAAGCCCAAAAAAGGCCTAAGCCCAATGGGTATGTGCTCAATTATGTTATATTAACCACTCATTCTTTTCATCTTTATTCAAGGTGGGACTTCACTCACACGTGTAACCCAACAACCTCACCTTGTCTAATCCCCCATGTGGGTTTGATGTTGCCTTGAGGTTCTCTGTTCACCAAGATAGAGTAGGAGACCGAATTGATACAACCCCCCCATAATCATACTTATCCATCTCTCATTAAATCCCATTTTCTTTATAAGCTGACTTTCAACCCAATCGTATGCTTTACTTTTGTCTAACTTCATAGCCATAAATCTGAATTTTCCAGCCTTCTTATTTTTCATGTGGTGTAGGGTTTCAAAAGCCACGAGAATATTATCTGATATAGCTTTGTCTGATTGGAAAGCACTTTAAGAGTCCAAAATAATATCTAGTAAAAAATATTTAACCTCATTTGCCAACACCTTAGAAATGAGCTTATATAAAATATTACACAAGCAATAAGGCGGAATTCAAAAACTCTTTGTGGACTCCTGACCCTAGGAATTGGAGTAATAAACATATGGTTCAGACAAGGATAGTACTTGAGTTTAGACAAGATACTGCTTGATAAACATCCTCACCAATGTCATTCCAGTAGTATTGACAGAATATTGGGGGCATCCCATCAAGATCAAGGGCCTTCAAGGCAGCCATTTGCTTCAAGGCCAAATCAACTTATTGCTTAAAGAAAGCACAAAGAAGCAGTTGGTTCATCTATGAAGTCAAAACCAGTGGGGAGGCTTCTAGGATTTCATCAATATTACTAGAAAAAAGATTTGAAGAGCTAAACATCTCTTGAAAATAATCCACAAATAGTCCAACCACCTGATCTTCACCTTCACAACAAGAACCATCAGACGTCCAAAGCCTTTTAATCTCATTCCTTCTATACCTCTGTGATGCTCTACTATGAAATTATCTTGACTTTTGGTCACCATGCTTTAACCAGGCTTATTTTTATCGCTGCTGCCTTGGTTTTTCTTCTTGAGCTAACAAAGTTCTCAATTCACCTTTTAACTTAAGAACCCGATCCACACTGCCTCCCTTAATAGCCATGACTTCGACTTCCTTTAAATTTTTCCTCACATCAATTAACTCTTGGATAATGTTACCAAAGGATTTCCTATTCCAAAATTTCAAATTAGCTTGACATTTCTTCAAATTTTCATTCACCATTGCCAACGGAGTATTATTAAGTTGGACAGATTCCCAAACCGATTTGACTATAGCATGACATCCATCCTCTTGCAACCACACTGGCTAAAACCTCCAAGGTCTTTGCCGACGAATAGGAATACCCAAAGTGTGAATGATTATTGGTTTATGATCAGAACATCCCCAATCCAAATGGCAGATTTTTGTTGCTGGAAAGAGGGACACCCACTCATCATTTGCTATTTCTTTATCAAGTCTTTCCCATAACGTAACACCTCCCACAACATTCTTGCTCCAAGTAAATTTATTGCCAACATACCCCAGATCCATAAAGCAGCATTCTCCCAAGACATCTCTAAAGTCTTGCATTTGTCTATTTGGCCCTAGTCTTCCCCCTAACTTCTCATGAGCCTTCAACATTTCATTAAAATCTACAGCGCATACCCATGGATGCTTAAACTTGCTATTTAGATTTCTAAGAAGGCTCCAAGAAACATGATGATTGAGAGTTTTAGGAGCACCATTGAACCTAGTGAATCTCCAAACATTATCTTTACCTTCATTAATGAGAGCAACTACATGATTTAGGGACGTAGAAACAGCCCGAAGACTAAAATCATACTTCCATAGCAGCACCAAACCCCCCTCCTAGATTAACTTTGGAGACCACGTGCATATGCCTCAAGTTCAAATTCTTCAAAAAAAATTTTAGCCTTGCTTCAACCAGCCATGTTTTTGCTATAAACTCAATTGCAGGATCTTCTACCCTTATTAAATTACCGAGCTCTTAAACTTTCTGTAGGTTCCCAAGCCCATGACAGTTCCAACATAGGAGAATCATTAATCCTGATGGGGCTGGGATGCAGCCACTACCAATGAAAAAATATTTTCCTTGTCTTTGTGGAAAACCTCCCTACGTTTGTTAGGCAACTCATCATAGACTTCTTCACCCCCATTGCGTTTTGAAAGTACCAAGCCACCCATTGGAAAATTTCCATTTGTTTTAGCCCTTCTATGTCTCTTCCACTTGGCTTTGTAAGTCTTAGTCCCCACAAGGCATGTCTCCCTAAAGTTTGAAATATCTGCTAAGACTGAAGGAGGAACATGTGCATGAACTAAACTAAACTTTGGAGCAAGTGCTCTAAAAATATTAGGAAAGCTTCTTGACTTATCCAACAAAGGATCCAGATCTGGAGCTAGAATATCTATAAGATTTTCTCCATCAAACTTATCAAAAACCCCAAGTTCACGAGATTTTAGGGTTTCCGAGATTTTAGGATACCTTTCCATAAGAGAGCGATATGGGTGAGCAATGGGTTATGTTTCTTCATCATTTTTACATGGATCTTCATAAGATCGTCAGATTAAGTAGGACTTGCTCATGGATGTTCTTGGTGCTCATTCCTATGACACCTTGGTTGAGCTTGAGCAAAAGCTTAAGAGGTGGCAGGGCTCTTTTTCTTGTGGCGACCAAGCACTCATCCGGCAGCTTCTTGGAGACACCACTGCCCTTCTCCACACCAGACTAGAATGGCATCTGTTGGAGGTCATCACTTCTTGTTGGGACCCTGCTTTGAGATGTGTCACCATTGGCAATGTTGACTTAGTGCCTACCTTGGAAGAGTATGATCGTTTCCATTCTCTATCTACTCCTCTGAGCATTAGTTTTGCTCCATCGGTGCGTACACGCTACCGCAAGAGGCTCACCGATCTGATAGGCCTCAAGAGGCCAGTTGTGGAGATGTTGACTTGGTACGGCAACGGGGTAGAAGGGACCATGTCCTTTGAGTTCTTGCATGATTGGTTCCATTTATCAGAGTGCCCTGTTGGCTACTGAGATGATTTTGTGGATTTGGAAGAGTGGTGGGCATCCTATAGGCATCAGGCCTTCCTGGTGGCCTTCTTTGGCGTGGTGCTATTCCCTTCACCATCAAGAGCCATCAGTTTTGCCATTTTTCCTTTGGTGAGTGCCCTATCTCATGGCACCTCTTTCATTCTTGCTTTACTTTCCAAGACCATTAGGTCATTGTCCTTGTGTCAGGAGACTGGCAGAGGTAGGCAAGGTTGCTACATGCACATGTTACTGATGGAAATATGGGTGTACGCAGTGGAAAAATCAAACGGATCTACTTCATTCACAATTGATAACATGCACTATGTAAGTTTCATAATATAGAACAAGAGAGTGTACCTTAATGGGGTGAAATTCAAAACCGAAGATCAGAAGTTCTTGAGAACACTTTCAATCTTCACTCCAATTCCACTTGTTGCCCAAGATGTGTGGTCTCTCAATCAGTTATGTGTGTGTTCTAGAGAGAATCGAAGAGTGTCCAACACTCACATACATACCAATTCATACACTTGTGATTGATACAAAATTTTGTATGTTTCTTTCCTAATAACTGATTATCTAATTAGGCCAGCCTTTTGGGCCTTTCCAATTGGGCTTTAATATGTGGCTTGGAGTGGGACCAAAAGGGAACAAATAAGACACTAGCTCCAATGGGCCTTAGGCTTTTCTGTCAACTCTTGACAAGTCCAAAGTTACCATTAATTATTTTTAACACCACTATATAAATATAATTGCACTCTAGGCCTTATTAATAAATTATATCCCAAGACTTTATTGTACATGCAACCCCTTCATAAAATATTTGTAGTAACACAAAGTCATGAATGAAAACTGTCACTTTGTGAATTACTACATCTTAATCTTTGAGTAACCGGTTTAATCCTTTTAAGTTATTCATTATATATTTATGAAATCCAATTTCATAAATATATACTTTAGTAATTTCTTACTAAAGTGGTTAGGCCTAACTCTCTGAATATCTGAACTCATTAAACTTATCTCAATGGAATATTTTATATCTCCGTTAAGAGACTATGAATTCCATCTTGAGAATATATGTTCCATCAACATTAAATATGGCTGCCCAACATACTGGGGTTTTGACCGATATTTTAGATCTCATTCCTAATGTATCAAAGCAGCCTACACTTCATGATCAAGTCCATTATTCTCTCAGGATTAAGAGTTCATGTAAATATAAGTCATGAGATTTATTATTCAATTGATAGTCGTTAGGAGAATAATAAATCTCACAGCAGTCCAGTTCAATATGTTTTAACTCTTAAAACATATCAGCATATCAACTAGAAGTCTCCACTTCCATGATTAAGACAAATCATCTTAGTTGATTTGTTATAGTCTTCACAGATGAAATGCCCAATTTCATTACCAACTACGGACTAAAATTCTAAGTTTACAAAAAACTTGTGACTTATATCTTCTGTGACTAAATCACATAAATCACATACTATGCATCTCATGGACTATATGATAATGTCCAAATATTCATGTTACCATTATTTCAGATAATAATAAAACAACTTTATTAATTACAATATTAAGTCATACATCATGTCATATATAATGTAATACATAGCATCATACAATAGGATTCTAGGGCACTAATCCCAACAGTTACAGTTGTGGTTCTGTAGCCACTTGAGTGTCATTGCTAGGGATCAGCCAATGGGCTTTGTTAGTAGAAATAGAGTCTGGGCTATTGTATTTCTCGATCTTCCTTTTTCTAGGGATACTGATGGTTGGTTGAGATACTTGTGCAGCCTAAGTCCCAGTGACTGGACCTGGAAGGTCAAGTGGGGCATCACTAGATGGCAGGGGCAGACCTATTGTGTCGGTTTACTCGGCATTCCAGGGGTGCATGGCCATGTGATAGTTTGGGGGTATCCAATATATCCCCTGACTTAGTGATCTTTCCACTATCACCTATGAGTATGGGCTCGTGGACATCAATATAGCCGTGATAAGGTGTGCATCTGAGTTCTAGGAGGTGCGCAAGTCTAGTATTAACTTCCCCCTCTGTTCTAGGGATAACCAGGAGAGGTTCTCTACTGAGTTTAGAGTGTGGCGAGACACGAGGGATCCCATCTTTGTGCTTGATTTGTCATCACTAGTTTCGACTGATTTGCCACTTCCAGCTGATATTTTGAGAGATTATACCCTGAAGTTCGAGATCAGGATTAAGAGGGCTCTTGCAGATCTGAGAGAGTGCCTGAGGGAGGCTATCAGGGACCGAGACCACAGTATAGAGCTAGCTGATACACTCATGGAGGATATTGAGGAGATGAGCAGTGCGCAGGAGAGTGAGCTCGCTGCTCTTAGGGCAAAGCTTGATCGAAGGGGGGTAGCCCCTCTAAGCATAGAGGCAGAGTATGTCTAGTTGAGATCTCCGGTTATGGGTTTGGAAGACGAGATTGCGACTCTTACTCAGACGTTTGCCGCTCTAGATCACACTTGGGATGAGGAGAGAGCTGTATTGGAGGCTAGTAGGGCTGAGGCTAGCAGCAGGGCCAATGGCTTAGCATTTAAGCTAGTGCAAGCAAGATCCTATATTCACTCCACTTTAAGCATAGAGCAACGGCGAGAGGGGCGATGAGCCTAGTGAGCCGCAGCTGACTTTCCATCGCCTTCAGACTGAGCTGGCTAAGAGAGAGGAGGCCGAGAGAGTTGTTACTGTAGAGGTGGGCACCTTGCAGGCTTTGCTAGAGACTGAAAGACAGGGCTCTACTTCTGATCCCATGATGGAGAGGGAGCAGGTCCGTCTTCGGCATTCCCATGATAGACTTAGAGGGATTGCTAGAGACCTAGGCTTTGATGCAGCTAGATTGCTTCGCACTCATGCTTAAGATGACCCAATTCTCCTCACTGGTTTTAGGAGGCTATGCCAGGCCATGTTTGATCGTTTGGGCCATGTTTGACTTGTTGGTATTCTTTACTATTTACTTTGTTTCTGCACATGAGCTATGTAGTTAGTATTCCACCATGTATGGAAAGGTCCTTCGTAAATTGCAAAGCAATTGTGTAAGGCCTTCTGCTTTTTGTTTAAGTTCTTAAAGCATAGTCTAGTCTGTTAGGCATGCTTAGAAACTGAGAGATTGTGTAGAGAGATGTTTATGAGGATATTCAAAAGATATATATGAGATGAGATTTCATGTTTTGATACCAGAATGTATGAAAGAAACATAATGGCACAAAACAGGCATGTCAATGAATATGTAGGCAAATGCTTTGAAAATGCAAGATTATACAAATAATAGATAAATGTAAATCCCACGCATATTGATATCTTATATTTCCAAGGATACATCCTATTCTAGACGGATCTTTTCCTTTCTCCATTGAGGTACATTTCCCATTAGCATAAGCCAGAACATCTAGAGCAAACCACCAGGTCGTGGTAGTGTTGTATACTGAGAGCATTCTCGAAGTTGTCTTCATATCTCGTCTTAGATGCTGGATCTCTTTAATTTTCTGATCTTAAGTAGAAATGCAAGCAGGTACAACTGACTGATTTTTCTTTTAAGACGTGACCGAACCAAGATGGCTGCCTACGTACCTCCACGAGGAAGGATCAAGTCATCACGTAGTTCAACTGACTTTTGAATGCCTTAAATTTTGCCTAGACCGCCCTTTCGACTTTTCAATCTAGCAGGCTCTCTCACACTCTTTCATTTACTCTCATTTTGCGTAGACTGCCCTCTCACACTCTTTCTTTTAGCTCTCCTTTTGCGTAGACCGCCCTTTCGGGTTTTTGAACTACCTTTTTACATTTTTTTTTTGAAACAAAAATGTAGAAATAAGGCGCACAGAGGGGCTTCTTCATGCAAAGTACCGTATGACGACATCAGAATTGGTAGGCATACTGAAGTCATGCCCGTCCATGTCAGCTAAGATCAAGGCTCCTCCAAAAAAGGCCTTCTTTACCACATATGGGCCCTCGTAAGTTGAGGCAAACTTTCCTCTGTGATCAGGCATGGCCTGGTTGCATTTTTTTAAGACTAGATTGCCTTCTTCAAAGACTCTGGGTCTAACTTTCTTGTTGAATGCTCGCTTAATATGGAGTTGGTACAACTATCCATGGCACATTATGGTCATGCGCTTTTCATCTATCGTTTTAGTTGTACATATTAGAAACAGGCCTATTCAGCTTCTGATAGCTCTGTCTGAGAGAAAATCCTGAGAGAATGGATTTCTACCTCTGCGAGGAGGACGACCTCCATGCCATATACCAATGAATACAGGGTCGCACTTATGGAAGTACGAACAGAAGTGTGATATGCACACAGAGAAAATGGCAAGTACTCGTGCCAATCCTTGTATGTGTCTGTCATCTTCACCAAGATTTTCTTTATGTTCATGTTAACGGCTTCCACTACACCATTCATTTGGGGGCGATAGGGAACCGAATTTCTATGCTCGATCTTGAACTGATGGCAGAATTGTTGAATCATTTTCCCGTTTAGGTTTGTCCCATTATCAATAATGAGCTCTCTTGGCACACCGTAGCGACAAATAATGTTGTGTTTTAGGAATCGGGTTACCACTGCTTGAGTGACGCTCTTGTAAGAAGTGGCTTCCACCTACTTTGTGAAATAATCAATGTCCACCAAAATGCACTCATGACCATTTGAAGCTTTTGGAATCACAGGTCTGATGACATCCATACCCTAGGTCAAGAAGGGCTATGGTGCCACCAAAGAGTGCAAAGGTTAAGAAGGAGCGTTCTTTCGGTCTTGATAGGCTTGGCAACGGTGGCATGTCCTCACATGTTTAATGCAATCATTTCCCATAGTGAGTCAATAATAACCGGCTCCCTTAATCTTGCAGGCTAACATAGGTCCATTGGCACGAGCCCCTAGTAAGCCTTCATGCATCTCTTCCATCAAATGATTAGCCTCAAAGGCATCTACGCATTAGAACAGGGTAGAATCGTGGTTCCTTTTGTACTGGACTTCTCCACTTAGGAAAATTGGCAGGTCATGCACCGAATAAACTTCTTTTCACTGTCCATCGCACTAGGCGGGTATTCACTACCCTTAATATAAGCCTTGATATTATAGTACCACGACTTTCCATCGGCTTCAACTTCAACACTCATGCATTCTTCGATGTTCATGCAATAGGCTGGAACGCCACGGACTTCTATGCGCAATTGCTACATATCGTCTCCTTCTAATAACTTGACCATGCTAGCCAGGGCATCTGTAAACTAGTTGTGCGCTCAAGGGAAATAGGAAAATGTGATGTTTCAGAATTTCGGAATCAAGCAGTTGACGCATTTCTGATATAGAATCAACTTGGTGTCTCGGGCTTGCCATTTTCCTTCAATTTAGGAGATGATCAATAGGGAATCTCCAAAGACACTCAAGTCATAGGCGTCGAACTCTAGGGCCACTTGTAGGCCAACTATGCACGCTTCGTATTCCATGACATTGTTGGTGCAATCGAAATTCAACTTGACTAAAATAGGGATTTGTTGGCCTTTGGAGGAAACTAAGACTGCTCCCACTCCATTTCCGGTAGAATTGGCAGCTCCATCAAAATAGAGCTTCCAATGCCATGGTTCCACATTATCTAGTTCTGACTATAGTGCCATGACATCCTCATCAGGGAAAAGGGATTCCAAAAGTTCTGGATCGTTTAGCAACTGGTCCGCTAGGTAGTTAGCTATGGCTTGACCCTTAATGGCCTTTCTTGTCACTAACACAATGTCGAATTGGGAGAGCAACATTTGCCAACGGGAGATCTTCCCTGTAAAACTGGCTTTTCAAATATGTACTTAATGGGATCCATACAAGAAATAAGTCACGTGGTGTAATAGAGCATATACTGCCGTAGCTTGCGTGATGCCTATGCCAGAGCGCAACACATCTTCTCAATGGCGATGTAGTTGATCTCACAACTGGTGAACTTCTTGCTTAAGTAATAAATCGCCCTTTCTTACTGGCCAGGCTAGTTGATTTGCCTAACATACAACCGATAGAGGTTTCTTGTACCACTTGTTAGAGGATCAATGGATATCCCGACGTCGGGGGAACCAGAACAGGAGGGTTTAACAAATACTACTTGATCTTGTTCAAAGGCCGCTTAGCACTCATCTATCCATTCTATCTTTGTGTCCTTCTTCAAGAGCTTGAACAACGAATCACATGTGGCGGTCAATTGCACTATGAAGCGAGCTATGTAATTGACTTTGCCTGAGAAGCTGCGAATCTATTTCTCAATTTGAGGTATCAACATATCCCGGATGGCTTGGACCTTTACTGGGTCCACTTCGATTCCTTTTTGACTAATTATAAAGTCGAGTAGTTTCCTGAACTAGCTCCAAAGATGCACTTGTTAGGGTTTAGTTTCAACCTGTACTTGATAAGGCACTTGAACAGCTTTCTCAAATCTACCAAATAATCCTTGGCAGTGTGGGATTTGGCAATCATGTTGTCTATGTAGCTTCAATCTCTTTGTGCATCATATCATGGAACAAGGTTACCATGGCTCGCTAATAAGTAGCATCGGCGTTCTTTAAGTTGAATGGCATGGCATCATACGCATAAGTTCCCCAATGTGTGGTGAATGTTGTCTTGGCTTTGTCCTCCTCAGCCATCTTGATCTGGTTATAGCCTGAGAATCCATCCATGAAGGAGAAGAACTTGTTGGTAGTGGTATTATCGATCAGTGTATCAATATACGGCAATGGGAAATTGTCCTTGGGACTGGCCCAATTCAAATCCCTGCAATCAACGCCCATGCGTACTTTCCCATCTTTCTTAGGCACGAGAACAATGTTGGCAACCCAATCTGAGTAGGCTATTGCGGTAAGGAAACCGGCTTTCCACTACTTTTCTACTTCTTCTTTAATCTTCAAGATGATCTCAGATTTCATTCTTCGAAGGGCTCGTCGCACTGGAGGGCATTCAAGCTTGACTAGAATTCTGTGCACGACAATCTCAGTATCTAATCCTGGCATGTCTTGGTAGGACCAAGCAAAGATCTCCCTGAATTCCTTGAGTAGCGCTATGAGCTCATGTTTCATGTCTTCAGGAAAGTTTACCCCAATCTTGACAGGTTTTTCATTCTCGCCTTCATCGGCAAGGTTAACCACCTCTGTCTTGTCTATGTTGGGCTTGGACCCTTCGCTCTCTTTGTTTAGAGCTTCCAAAATATCACGAGGCAGACTCGGAATTTCCTCTAGTCCTTCAATGTCATGTTCCAACTATATTGTCTCATTCATGTCATCAATATCCTCGCTATAGCAACATGACGATGTACCCACTTGGGAATTAGAATAGATCCTATAGAACGGAACATGTACAAGGAAACGTAAGACATTTGCACACACATATTCATAGGAAAGCAAGTAAAGAGATAAATGCAAGGATTTCCTGAATAATACACTGGATAATTTCATTAATGGATTATAGCTACGGGGAATAACAAAGTTCATGCCTGATAAAGATAAAAGAGAAACATTTTTTTGGAAAAGAAACTGAAAATGCAAATAGGAAATGCAGGAAATAGGAAATAAACATGCAAAACAAACTAGATATGCTATTCCAACTCTTTCAAGCAATTGGAGGACCCAACCACATGATAATGGAATACTCCTTACTTAGCTCGTGCAACCACAAAGCAGGGCTCGGCGGTCCAATGGCCTACTGTCTCGCCTGGCACATAGGGCCTAATAGTAGAAGTCAGATCATCCCCTAGCGATATGATGGCATTCACTGATAATTCTTCTAGACAAAGCCAGATGAGACAAGCCAGATGTGATTCTTCCTCACATGATCCCTACGCTACTTCTGATTTGATGACCTAAGCCAAAGCCAGAAAAGTGAACCGATGTGGAGAATAGACATCCCTTGGCCAATGCACTTCCTTTGCTTTCCTCTAGAAGCCTGAAAAAGTTCTTCATCGAAAGGATCATAGCCCAGACCGAAACCTCCTACAGCACCGAGGCCTTGGCCTAACTGATAGCCAAATTTGAGCATCTCCTTAGCAGTCATTAAAGTAGCGAAGGGCCATTCTGACTTAAGTTCTGACCCTATTTCATTTTGCAATTAAGGGGGAGAAGTTCCATGATTTGGACTTCTTGTCATTGAATGAGTTTCTAAAGTGATGCAAAACGTCCTTGTGGCAAGCAATTGAACATTTGCATAGTATTTGAAAAATCTTGGGACAAACCCCTTTTTCACAGTGAAAATTTTAAGGTACCACACCTTGTCCTTTTTAGGAAAAAATTGGCACAATTTGTATAAAAAAGGTTTTTGCAACGATCAAAGTGAATACAAAGCTCTTTTTCTAATACAATATTCACAATGATCCTTGGACAAAGAGACCAATTTTGATACAAGGCATTCGATACAAGGAAAACAAGGTTCAATCCCTTTGGCAATTTTGAAGAAAAACTTAGCCTCTTGCCCATCTCTATGGAAAGATTTGGTTTCTTGTCACCCAATTTATCATCTGTACAATTAGGTGAAAGATATCAACAGATGCATCCATGCCCTTGTAAGGTCGGGGACCTTTAAGGCTTAAGTGGATACTAATGCACGAGCGGTTTTAAGACCGTACCTCCTCGGGTTTCTCAATGCTATGCAAGCAGGCAAAGATCATACCTTCATTTGAGAATTTTTCTCCTACAAACAAAATGCTTAAGGACATGCTCTTATCATTTTCAAAATTTTGGCTTACACCCTTGAGCGGGTTTTTATCATGGTGAGTTTCTACAGTGATGCAAAATTAATGCACAAGCTTGGCAAGTAACCGAAACTTTCATATCATGCTTGAAATTGCAGGATGGACCCTTCTCTTTTGATTACATGGAAAGTAATGCTTTTACAAAACTTGGCTTTTTACAATGCCCCCAAATCATGAACTATAGACAATGGCTCTAATAGTGGGCCTTTTACAATATAAGGAAGTAAAAATTTACAATGAAAAGGCTTCATTCTAGATGCCCTTGCCTTCTCAGAGAAGATCTTGAACTTTGGCAATTTCCTCCTTGGTGTGGAGTTTTGGCTACCACAAATTTTATTTGTACACATTTATATGACAGGGCCATTAGTGTATACATGCATGCCCTTGTAGGGTTGGAAACCATTAGGGACCAGGTATGATCCAAACAGCAAGCAACGGGGTTGCATTTCCCTAGGGGTTAATCACAGATGCTGTGTAAACAGGATTGATAGAACCTGGAGTAGAGCATGACTCTTTGATGCAAGCAAAAAGGGCAAACCTACAAATGGAAATGGACACTTTCTCCTTGACTCACTTTGAAAACAATCCTATGAAGGATATCCTACCCTAGGTTGGGATGTTCACTCGGATTTGGCTCTTCTTAGTCCTCATGGGTTTACCATAGTTTAGGCCAACTATATGAGACATGGTTTAACTGGTAACTTGGTCTTATTCTTAAAGGGGACCTCAATCATCTAATCATTCCCTTCATAGAAGTTGTGGGAAAAAGCGGATCAAAGAGGCCTTTTCAGCATAATCCTGTCCACCCATGGAACTAGGAAAAGCCAACAATCCAGTATCCAGTAACTATCTAAGGTGAATGGATCTAGCATTAGCCTTCAACGCTGAGCCCAGGTTCGACTCAATATGAGGGTTATGTCATGCATTTTGAAATAAAACAGGAAAGACTTTCCAAGCAAAACAGATATATGCACAAGTAAAGGTGTAGCAGAAATTAAGTCTTACTATCCTAGGTTTGCACATGTGAAGGAAAGCTGTAAATCATGCTTTAGGAAAGCAGTAAAGCTTCACAGAGACGAAAATACCTCAAAGCCGGTTTTTAGAAAATCATTCAAAAACATTTTTGGAAAATATTTTTGAGTTTTGAAAATAGTTTACTAGGATATTGTAAAACCAATTTTCAAAAAGAAAGCCCCAGAGGCTAATGCCAATTTCAATGTTTTTCAAAGCCAATTGTAACACCCCATAATTTTGACACCAATTTAATTATTATGCGTAAATTAAAAAGGAGGCCCATAATTAAATGGATTTAATTGATTTGGGCCTAAGATATTAAAATAAGTAAATGCTATGGAATATGAAGCCCAAGTGAGGTGTCAGAAGTAAATATATGGGCCTTGATAAGCTTCTACAAATAAATAAATAAAACCCTAGTCTTTTACCACTTAAGCTACACATGCATATACTTATGAGGCTTCCTTTTTGCTTCAGCCGCATCACACTACTAAACTTTGACTTCCTTCACTGTGGCTGCAAGTAGAGATTTCAGGTACGGTTTCTATGATCATACTAATAGAAAAAGGGCTCCTAGAATTATTATTATTATATTTTATTAAGAATGGTAAATATGGCTGTATGACAGGAAGACTTTGAAATTGAGCCAAATAGAGTAATAGGCTTGGACTTTGTCATCATGTAAAAGGGAAAATGTTGCTTTGTGGGTTTATATGTATATCCGTATATGGCCATCTTGGATCTAAAACTATGACTATTTTAATGGGCAAAGGGTGCTTGTGGTTAATATGCATTCACACCTCAATTGTTGACCGATTGACCATCACCTTTTAAGCCTCAATTGTTGACCGGTTAATATGCATTCACACTAGTTCAACCGTGTACTAGATTTTGGGTCTTTGGGTTGTTGATTACAATATTATAATAGGAATTGTTTATATAGCTGTATGGTCCTGGCTTTGAAATTGATTATTTATGAATAGTATGTATAGCCATATGGTCCTCTATTCGCTCTAAGATTGATTTGGCAGAACTATATTATTGCACTATCTATCTAAGTTCCCAATCTATCATTCACGCACCTGCCAAGGTTCAAAAACTTGTCTAGCTTTATTGTTAAGTCTAGCGGCATCAGAGGAATAAAGGGTTAGCTATGGGATTGATAGAATTAAGATGTAATATTAGCTTCAACTATATATTAGATTGATCAAATATCTATCTTTTAGCTATATTGAAGTTTCATGAATATCTATGATTACGTTAATGGAAAAAAAATCTAATTAGGCAGCAATAATTTTTTTTTAAGTCCAGAAATCTGATCAAAGCTAAAAGTAAATTGGATAGTTAGGTGAATAAATGGAGAATTTTCAATATATCGGTATTGTCTAGGATAAAACTATTTAAATGCGAAAATTGATTTTAAGTGGGAAATTGTGTATTGATGGACCTATCTTTGGTGTTATTAAGGTTCTCGTTGACATCGTTTCGAACAATCGAAGTAAAGCTTGATTTAGCAACTAGAGGTAAGTGGACTACAGATCATGACATCTCTCAAGACATGTATATTTATGTATATGTTTTTGGTAAAAATATATTTATATATACATAATTGCAAAAGTGAAGTTTCAAAAACATATACCATTGTAAATGCATAATATATACTAGAATTTTATTATTTATTGTATATTATTATGAAACTGTACATGTCAAGAATGTTTTCAAACAGTCAGTTAGACAGTCTGCAACCTTTGCCAACACAGGTTTAAGTGTTGGCCTTCGGCCGATGTAGTGTTATTGTGGTGTGGTGCAGTGTTATTGTTTGCTCTTTGGAGCCAGTGTTGCCTCTTTGAGGTTAGTGTTATTGTTTCCAATGGGAATCACCCACCAAGTGTTTAGCAGCTTATGTCTTTGTCTGACTAATGTTTTTCATATCGAACTACCGTTTTATTGTTACTGATCTTTATAAGTGGAAAATTGTTTATTGTTATTATATATTGTTTCTACCTATTTAGTGCATATTGGCATATTAAAGTGGTTATTATTTTATTTACTGATTACAATATTATAGTTAAATGTTTTATTTTTAACAGTTTTATAGTATGTATTATATTACTGTTAAATCTATATGCAAGTGTTTTGTAAAGATTATATTTTGTCATAGATACTATTATTTTGTTTGAGAGACATCCTCATGTTATGTAGTCTCTTATTGAGCTTCTAGCTCACCCCCATTTTTCCACCCTTTCAGATTAGAGCAGTGGAAGGTCTTTTGGTGGTAGAGCAGTGGCGCTATATATTGGAGACTTCTTTGGGAGTTATGTTAGTTGATGGACTGTTTTAGCATATTTTCTTAGGATAGTAAGTTTGGCATTTGGGAAACTTTTTTTTGAGATTGTATTTGAAGACTTTATTGTTAAGGTTTTTGCTTTTATGGATTTCATAGGAAAGATTTTGATTATTTGAAGTTTATTTGTGGATATTTAATTTCACTTTGTTCCATTATATTAGTGTTGATTTTTAAAAGACAGGTTATGCATCTAAATCCTGGGTATGGGTTTGGGGCGTTACACCAATGTCCAAAGATTAGGATCTTATCAAAAGCTTTAAAGGCTAAACTCTCTAAGTGTGCCCAGTGAAGTCGCAAGTCTATCGAAGCCTCACAGTTGCTTGACCACCCATCGTGGCAATGCTCGCATGCCTCTCATCTATCTCAATCTCGGTGCGAGAAGATGATGGTATGGAGGTATGTCATACCTCGGATGTATGACTGGAATATGAGTCGATTTTATGGATATTACCAAGGGTAAGTGAAGTCACCACCAATCATTGGGTTTTTTCTAGATGGGATTGGTCACCTGAATCTATTTGATTTTATTACTAATCCTAGGTTAAGAAAAATGTCATTTTTCCTAATCTAATATGGATGGATAAGAAATCTTGATTCTTAAGTTTGAAAGTCTAGTTAAGTGTGGGGAAGGTGTTAGCCACCCCACAACGCCTGTCTAAAGACAGTCTTTTGTTTTGGTAAAATCATAATTTTTAGACTTTGTCAATTGAAAACAAGCTATTGGCATTAGCATACGGGGCTTTGAACGTGTTGGGCTTTGAGGTTTGATTTTGGAATGGGCATGGTCTTGATCGATGCTTCCCAAGTTTGTTTGGAGTCAATGCCAAATTTCCACAGCAAAAATCCGGCAGCATTTTGCCTTTTTTTAATGACGGAAATTCGGCAGCGCTTCGCCTCAGATGTGTCATAGTACGAAAACACTATTCTCACCAAGATTTCATTGTGAGAATATGGCAATGGGAATGCCCCATTTTCAAAAATCCGGTAGAGTTTCGCATTTGGTGCGCTATGGCACACCGGTAGGGTTTCACTTCGGTGTATACGGCACGTATTGACATGCTTGTACTGTGACGAGCCGAAGCCCTTCAAAGTATCAAGCATGTTGATCCATGTTGCATAAACAGGGAAACCAATGTCACTTGGTGACAATGATCGAAACAATCACACCGCAGTGATCGTGCACACAATATAGCATGACTATGCACCTACGGCAATCGCCTTAAGCACATACCCACACTACAATGTCAAGATCTCACATGACTAGACAGGGTCACTCACGTAGCCACGAGAGTCCATCAACAAAGTGCACAATCACCCATATACAAGCAGATATAGAAGATGTAATACCCGAAAAAAATAAAAATAAAAGGAGGGGTATTTAAGTAAATTTTTTTATGGGGTCAACTTTTATAATTAATATTACTAAGGGGTTTTTCGGAAAATAAGGTTGAAACCCTAGTTTACATAGTCTAATTATAGGCCAGCGTATATTGACAGATGTTTTGAGAGAGGAGTCTGAAGTAGAGAAGATTTGACTACACAATTGGGGTAAGAGCCTAAAAAATCTCTTCTTGTCAAATCTAAACTTTATTTAGAATTAGAGTTTTTTTTTTTTTTTTTTTTTTTATGTGGGTATTTTGACCAATAGTGAGACTATTTAATTATTCAAGAGTTTTAATGATGCAAACGAAGAGAAGTTTAGATTTATATTTCGGTCAATTTGACGTTACTATCTATAGATTTTTCTGTGCTTAGCATTTAAAATTATATATATATATATATATATACACACTCCAATGCGATAAGCGTAGCTAGAAGTTATGGATTTTAGGCATGATGGGTCTAAGGGTCAACTTTTTGCACAGTTTAGTTGTTTAAGAAACTGTACCCAAATTGTTGGAATTGGGGAAAAAAATGAAATGAAGAAGAAGGAAGCTGTAAAGTGTAGTACACATCCTTGTCATTCCTAGAGTGACATAGTACTACTACTAGGTGCTAGCCTTATCTTTTAAGGCATAAATGGTGGCAGAATAAATAAATATATATATATAAAGAAAAATATTATGATTTGGTGAAATTTTCGTGTGAGATAAGTAGAATATTATGAGATATTTTCAACAGTCTTTATCAAATACTGTTATAAGTCTTTCTTGAATTATATGATTATTGAGTAAATGGTGCTTGTAAATTGTTAGGTGAGATCTAAGGATTTTAGAGAAAGTGTTAGGGAGAAGTTCTTGTGGTGAGCTAGTTGAGGTAAGTAACCTTATCCTAATTGGTTTTATCTTTGTGTATTCTAACTACTGAAAATTGTTTATAGTTGTTACAATTTATTTCTATTGTATTACTTATTTCAAGTAAAGAATTATCACAAATATATCTGATTACTAAATATATGATGTATTTTATCTAATTGTTTTTAGCTATACTAATTCAAAGTAAATTATAAAGAATTTCCACCAATAAATATGAGCATTGAATATAAGATTTATTTTATTTTATTGTTTTTTTTTTTTTTTTTGCTACATTTATTTAAAGTAAGGAATATAGAAATATCACAAATATATTTGAATATTGAATATATGATTATATATATATATATATATATATATATATATATATATATATATATATATATATATATATGTATTTGAATAAGATATATTTTTGTTAGAAACTATGATTTTATATATTTGATATTAATTGATTCTGATACCCAAACTAATGGGGGTTATTTATTGATACTCCAGTACCCAACTAATGGGGGTTATTCATTAGTACTTTGATGCCCAGTCGCAGGGATATAGCGTGACCATAGTCATAAGATTGTTAAGAATATGAATTACATTTGAATATTTAACTATTTTGAGTCATTAAAACTGCTTATGTATTTTTGGAACCTATTGTAAGTTATAGCTTTTGATATATGGAAAAACTAACTACTTTCTAAACCATCTATGATATAATTGTAAGATTAAAGTATGTGATCTATTTGCAAGTATTATTTTAAGATTATGAAACTTCTTTAGCTATTTTTGAAAACCCATAACATATTATAACTTTTGAAGATTCATATTACATCTTATTACTTTACAGATCTATTGCTAGATAGAACTTATTCGGATTTTGGTTACTTATTGAGTTGTCAACTCACCCCCCCCCCCCCTCCTATCTCCTTTCAGATTTTGATCAAGAAGAGTAGCATATCTTTGGGCTTCCGCTGGGATGTGCACATGAGTGAAGTTTAGGAAATCAATGGAATAAGATTTGAACTTTTATGTTTAAAATTACATTTTGTGTAGTCCTTTAGATTTAAAGGATTTAGCTTATTTTTATTTTGATGTTAGAAGATTATTATGTTGGAAATCTTTTGAGAATTGCATTGTTGAGGATATTTTAAAATTTATTGATGAAATTTTCTTTGAGGATAATTCTTTAATTGTTAAGAGGGCCTTACACACTGTTAAGGACATATTTTATGTAGTTGGCTAATCCTTTGACAAAACGCACTCTACTTGTAATTGGGTAGTTCTAGGTGTTTTTAATACTTCAAGAAACAAGGTTTCAAGATCAAGTGTTGAAGTCATCAAGTCTGTCCAAGGAAAAGCAAGCTGAAGTGCAAAGATTTTAAATCTCGACACCTTCTCGATAGCTACCTCGACACCTAGCTATCTGTCGAGATCTTCAGCTGATTCTTATCGCAATCTCGATAGCTTCTCGATAGCTGGTCGATCGATCGAGAAAGTCTCTGTCTCCTCGATACCTTCTCGATACCTGGTCGATCGATCGAGCTTCTATTCTTAATTCAAGATTCATTAAATCTCGACACCTTCTCGACACCTCCTCGATAGCTGCTATCTATCGAGCTTACGGGAATTGAGATTTTCAGATCTGATTTTTGGGCCAGGCTTTTGTATTTGTGTAGGGTTTCTTTTCTCACAACCCTAGACCTATATAAGGCTTATTTTAAAGGCCGTATCACAAGAGAATAAGAGAATACAAGGAGAACATATGAAAAAGATTATTCTCTCTGAAAAAGAAGCTACTGCGTCTTTTGCGCCTTAGGGTTTTGTAACCAAGTGCTTCTTGATCTTCATTCTTGATGAAGTGAAGAACTTTGCAGCCAACATTCTTCTTCCTCAAGTTGGTGAGTGAGTCACGTACTGGGATTCGTGCAAAGGAGTCAGTCACGTATTGGGATTCGTGCAACAAAAAGGGTGGCGTTCATATATTGAAGAGTTCAGAGGTTCTGAAGCGGTAGAAGGTTTCTGCTGTGAGTTCATCTACGGGGATTGTAGAGTCTAGGGACAAAGGTTTTGTACTAGATCTGAAACTTCTCTTTTCTATAGTGGATTGCTTTTCGGGAAGGTTTCCCCCCAGGTTTTTTACTGTGAAACTGGTTGGTTTCATTGGTTTTCCTGGGTCATCATATCTTGTCTTATTTATTTTTCCGCTGCATATTATTTTGACATGATATTGATGTTTGTGTGTTTTAACAAGTTGTATTCATAATAAATCTAATTAACAACTTGGGTTTAAAACTTGTTAATTCTATCAACTGGGGTCATAAATTTCCCAACAAGTGGTATCAGAGCAGGCACACTCTGATTAGGTTTTAATCTTTGCTGTGTTGATCCATTGACCCCTGTTGTCATGGAAACTCTTGATTGTTTTGATTTGCATGATCTTGTGTTGAATGATGATGATGATATTCATGATGCCTATTGCAAGCTTTATAATTTTTGTATGAAATCTCTTGAATGTTCTACAAAATTAAAAGCTAAATTTAAAAGGGTCAAGCTTGAAAAAGATGATTTGATTGCAAAATTGGATGAAGCCAATAATTTGAATAAGAATTTTAAGAATCAAATTTCATCTCAGGTGGACAAAATTAATAGTTTGGAAGAGCAACTAGTTGAATTTAAAACTGAAGTTGAAAAATTAACTAGTGCCAAACTTGTTGTTGAGCCTAACTCAAAAGAAAAGGATCTTTATGTTCCTCCATTTAAAAGGAATAATGAAGAGTTGAAGGCTAATATTGCTAGGATAGACAAAGGTAAACAATCTGATGTTAATGCTGATGTTTCTAAACCTATGTCTAAAACTTCTCCTAGGCTGAATGATAAATCTGAATTTGTCCCCATTTGTCATCATTGTCATATTGTTGGTCATATTAGGCCAAATTGTCCTAAGTTGAGGTCTCTGTCAACCTCTAAGGTTAGACATCCTTCTTGGAAGCATAGTAGTTTGAAAACTACTCATGTTTGTCACCATTGTGGTGCTTCCGGTCACACTCGTCCTAATTGTTTCAATTTGTTTCCTCATAAACGAGTGTCCAATAGGTCTCATCCTTTGTCTAAAGGCTCTATACCTATTCTTGGTGAGTTATTAAAAGCTTTGAGCTTTTTGACTCAATTTCAGGGGAATTCTAATTCTTCTATGTCCTTTAGTAGTCATACTAGGACACGTGCCTTTTCATCTTCACGGCCAAAGACTCGTGCTGTGTGGGTGGTAAAGGATTCTAAGACTTGATTGTCTTTTCTGTTTGTCCTCTGCTTTAATTCTTTCTATCTAAAGTAGGACCTTCTTTGCTTGATTTCTTATCTGTTTTTGAAATCATGCTTTCATGCATCTGCATTTTTCTATCATGCCTTCATGCATATGCATTCTTCTTTCATGCTTTCATGATTGTTTGTCTGTTTTTGTTTGATTGTTTAGTCTTTATTTTGTTGGCTTTCAAAATAAAAATTGAAAAATCAGAAAAATACAAAAACAGTGTGTGTTTGTGTACTTTGGTACTTGTGTACCTTGGATGGCCAATGAAACAAAGTTTTCTAAACTTTGTATCTCTTGTAGCTTAGATGAGCATCTTTATGCACAACTAAGCAAGTGAGCTTTGTGGCTCGTGTTTGTGATGAGTAAGATTAGGTTATTTCTTAGACTTAACACTCATATCACTCTTTTTGACGGGTAGGACTAGAAAATCCTAAGAGAAAGGCATAAATAACCATCTCACCACTGTTGCCCGCCAATCATTAATGACATCTGTATGCTTCGGCATAGCAAAAGTGTGATGTCAATGACATTTGTGTGCTTAGGCATAGCAAAATTGAAATGTCAAATATCAATGGGTATTTCTTTTCTTTCTCATAAGCCCATGTATGATATGCTTAAAAAGAAAAATATGCAAAGAAATAAAAAGCAAAAAGATTAAAAATGCTTTAAAAATGGTTGCAAGCGTGTATTCTAGGAGATGTGGGAGTTATAGGATGTACCTCAAAGGTGATAGTCCCCATCAAACAGTTATGATTGTGTGTGAGTTAAAGTTATTTTCTCATATCTCAGATCGTCATAACATGTATACACATATGCAATCTTGCGATGTTTTTCACACACAACACGCAATATTCTTTGCTACTCTTGATACATGTGCAGGTACAATGTGATTTGGCCATCACAAAGGTTTTACATGTGCTAATGTATGCTCACTAAACTGTCATGACTTATTTTTGAAATATAAAATTGGTTAGACTTGTTTAGTGTGTGTGTGTGTGTGTTTTGCATCTTTCTTTTGTCATCCATAGCATTTTGTTTCATTACATTCATGCATTTATATGGATTTTTTGTACCCCCATGATCATCCTTGATCATCTTTATTCTTCACGGGTGACGCTTTCTAGCTTCCTGTACCCTTTGTCAATCATGACAAAAAGGGGGAGAGAAATTGTGGAGACTTTGTGGTTTCTTTCTTTAAGATTCTACAAGTTAGGGGGAGAAATACATTCCTTTGTAAGGGGGAGATGTGTTTCATCTTGTTAGGGGGAGTGCTTACTTCCTTGTTCTTGTACCTTGGGTCTTGTGACCATTTTTACATACATTGAGCTTATCTTCTTTTTATGCTGATGTATGTTTCTTTCACCTACCTCTACATGTGTTGTTTCTTTTCTATCTTTATACACATGTTTCTTTATTTGTATACAATCTATTATTTCTGTTTCACACTAAGATGCCTTGATGAGTTTTGTTTAAAGTGTTTCAGAAAAACAGGTTGTCAAAGTCTACTTGCCATAAACTCTCTTCTTGCAAAGTTTTTCAAGAGTTTGTGTTAGGATAGATTTTATTGTATTTAACAAGTGAATATGAGTTGAGTGATTTATGACTTCTCTCATATGTTCATTTGTTTGTTGTGGTTTTGTCACGGATTGCCAAAGGGGGAGATTGTTAAGGACATATTTTATGTAGTTGGCTAATCCTTTGACAAAACGCACTCTACTTGTAATTGGGTAGTTCTAGGTGTTTTTAATACTTCAAGAAACAAGGTTTCAAGATCAAGTGTTGAAGTCATCAAGTCTGTCCAAGGAAAAGCAAGCTGAAGTGCAAAGATTTTAAATCTCGACACCTTCTCGATAGCTACCTCGACACCTAGCTATCTGTCGAGATCTTCAGCTGATTCTTATCGCAATCTCGATAGCTTCTCGATAGCTGGTCGATCGATCGAGAAAGTCTCTGTCTCCTCGATACCTTCTCGATACCTGGTCGATCGATCGAGCTTCTATTCTTAATTCAAGATTCATTAAATCTCGACACCTTCTCGACACCTCCTCGATAGCTGCTATCTATCGAGCTTACGGGAATTGAGATTTTCAGATCTGATTTTTGGGCCAGGCTTTTGTATTTGTGTAGGGTTTCTTTTCTCACAACCCTAGACCTATATAAGGCTTATTTTAAAGGCCGTATCACAAGAGAATAAGAGAATACAAGGAGAACATATGAAAAAGATTATTCTCTCTGAAAAAGAAGCTACTGCGTCTTTTGCGCCTTAGGGTTTTGTAACCAAGTGCTTCTTGATCTTCATTCTTGATGAAGTGAAGAACTTTGCAGCCAACATTCTTCTTCCTCAAGTTGGTGAGTGAGTCACGTACTGGGATTCGTGCAAAGGAGTCAGTCACGTATTGGGATTCGTGCAACAAAAAGGGTGGCGTTCATATATTGAAGAGTTCAGAGGTTCTGAAGCGGTAGAAGGTTTCTGCTGTGAGTTCATCTACGGGGATTGTAGAGTCTAGGGACAAAGGTTTTGTACTAGATCTGAAACTTCTCTTTTCTATAGTGGATTGCTTTTCGGGAAGGTTTCCCCCCAGGTTTTTTACTGTGAAACTGGTTGGTTTCATTGGTTTTCCTGGGTCATCATATCTTGTCTTATTTATTTTTCCGCTGCATATTATTTTGACATGATATTGATGTTTGTGTGTTTTAACAAGTTGTATTCATAATAAATCTAATTAACAACTTGGGTTTAAAACTTGTTAATTCTATCAACTGGGGTCATAAATTTCCCAACACACACTTGTAGGGTGTAAACTTTATAAGTATGTGGTTGTTGTCACGTGCCTAACTCTTACTTGGGTTTGGGGCGTGAGAGAAGATATACATACATCATGCACAATGCAACCACACAAAGCGGGAAAGTAAATTAGACATTGCCAACATTCTAAGGGTATGGCCCAGCAAGGTACAGGAAAAGTAAAACAGACATTGCCATACCTAGGGAACGCAGGCCAAGCAAGGAGCTGGAAAAGTAAAGGGTACAAGGAGAGGTGAACCCTAATACAAGATTCTAAAGAAAAGGCTAGAAGAAAGGGAGAAAGAAAACCGCTTGAGGAGGCTAGGCCTCCTAATCAACTGAACATTGCCCTTTGTGGGCTTGCATCTTCTTGCTTGCATCCTTACCCTTTTTGCTTCGTCCTAGGAGGTTAAACCCTTGCTCTAAGTGTACATGCTCCATGCGTGTACATGCAATGACAAAAAAAACAAGCCAGCAAACAAGCAAAGGAAGAAACCAGGGAAAAAGGGAGAGCATGCCAAGAACACACTAACAAAAAGAGCCAAATGGGGGGCAAACAAAGCATGCTAAGCATATAAAGGGGGCAAACAAGCATGTTATCAAACAAAAGGAGGGTGTCCTAGGAGGACAAATGTAGGTTTGGATCGAGTGTCTGTAGTTCCATTGGATTGGAGTACGGACGACACACAGACTCATGCATGAATATGCAGGCAAGTGTGCAAAGATGCAAAAGAAGCAAAGAAAGCCAAATGGGTGGCACCAAGCAAGCAAGGCAAGCATATATACATTGCACGAAGTGGAGAAAGGCGTGGATCAAGCACACCAACACTACGAAGGTGTATCTCACAAGTGGCTACATCCATGCAAACCCTAAAAGGGACAGATGCAATCACACAAGAGCCCATTAAGCTTCTTTGTGTTGAAAACCTCTTGTTTGATCCTTGATAGCTCCTCATTAGCAGGTTCGATAGCTGGAACACGCGTTTTAAACTTTGATAGCTGCTCGACAGATCTCGATCGATCGAGATTTATGAGATTTCTATATAAGCAGCCATCGCAATTTCAGATCTCACACCCCCAATCACTCTCGACAATTTTCAATCTTTTCACCTCTCAAACACCTCTGACTCACTCCAAACTTCATTCCCAAGCTTTCTTCGACCTTAATCTTGCTTTTCTTCACTGGTAAGGTCCTTAATCCCTCTCTTCATCATGCATTTCATATGTTTGACCTAACTTTTGGGATTTTTTTGAAAGTTTTGAGATTTTTCAAAATCAATGAAGTTTTTGCTCAATTTTTGGGATGGGTTTTGTCAAAATGATGTTTAAAACTTCATGCATTGCATCACATGTGCATTATAACAATGTTTCATGCATTTAGATGTGTGTTTACTTTGTTACTATGTTGTTTGCTGGTAGGTTTGGATTGGGCTGAGCCCATGATGAATTTATTTTTGCATGTCACATGTTCATGCATTCTCATGCATACGTACCTTCAATTCTATATATTTTGATATTTTTGTTGCTTGGTACTTTTCTGATTGTCTCTCTCTCTCTTTCTCTTTTTCTGTTCCTCTTCCATTAGTTGCATCATCGCTCCTAAACATAAGTCTACTTCGTCCCGGAACCCTCTTCGTTCTGGGGCATTGTCTTCTTCTTCTCAATCTGACCCTACTCCTTCTCACGTCCAGTTCTGTGATGAGAAGGCCAAATTGGACTTCTCGAAGAACTTTTCATGACGCAGCATTCATTCGGAATGCCAAGTCATTCTGTCAGATTTTTCTGACACTGACCTACCCACTGTCATCCACAGTAGGGGTTGGGAGTCACTTTGTGGCATCCCAGTCACATGCCCTTCCATGATTATACAGTAGTTCTACTCCAATATGCATGGATTCAATAACTCTATACCTCAGTTTTCTACTCGCGTTCGAGGTATAGGCATGGTAGTTACTCCAAAGATTGTTTTCGAGGTACTACACGTGCCGAGAGTAGTGCATCCTGACTACCCAGGCTGTGCGCGTCTGAGGACATTGTCCAAAGACGAACTCGTGTCTCACTTTTGTGAAACACCATCATCTAGGGGTGACCGTCAAAACACCCCTTGCTCGGCCTTTGCTAAAGGTCTGAGATTCCTAAACATGGTGATGACATTTGTTCTTCATCCATTGTCTCACTATAACACTATCACAGAGCGTCGTGCTCGATTTTTGTTGTCCTTCATTGAGGATATCTCTATCAACTTTCCTTCACACCTTATACTCTCCCTTATTAATGTTTATAAGGACACGGCGACTCGTGATAAGCACATTTTTCCTTCTGCTATCACGAGACTCCTTCACCATTTTTCTGTCTCCTATCCAGAGTCTCCCCATTTCTAATATATGTGTGCCATTGACGCCGCTACGGTGAAGCAGAGTCTTGCACAGCTTTGCTCGAGGCAGCCCCAGACGCAGACGACAACTCTTCCAGTTTCTACCGCTCCATCCATCTCCACTCCTTCTTCAGTGGGTGGAGTGACACTTGAGGCCATCATGGCACAGCTTGTGCATATGGATGCTCCCCATAACACTCTCAGCGATGAGTTGTGTCAAGTGAACACCATTGTCGGTCGTATTGCGCGACGACAAGCTGTGATGGGTGGTTTCACAGTGGCTTCCTCTCCTTCTCCGCCAGCTTCTGAGGATGAGGATGACGATGGCTCTGGCAGTGCTGATGATGCTGAGGATGATGATGATGGCTCACCAAGTGATAATGAGATGTCTACTTGATTTACTTGCCCTTTGTCACTCGTGACAAAAAGGGGCAGTAGTTCTAAGATGATAGTAGTCATACTCATAGGGGGAGGGTAGTTAAGGAGATAGGGGGAGTGTACATATATTGAGGGATGTAGTGAGGATTTTTGTATCTTTTCTTCTCTTTCTATTTTAGATACATTATTCTTTGTATATTGGTCTTGTGACCACTTGACATACATTGTACTTATATTTGGTTTATATATATATATTGATGTATGTTCTTTCACCTATCTCTCCATGTGTTGTTTCTTTTCTATCTTTATACACATGTTTCTTATTAATTGTATGCAATCTTTTATTTCTGTTTCACACTAAGATGCCTTGATGAGTTTTGTTTAAAGTGTTTCTAAAATACAAGTTGTCAAAGTCTTCTTGCCATAAACTCTCTTCTTGCAAAGTTTTTCAAGAGTTTGTGTTAGGATAGATTTTATTGTAATCAACAAGTGAATATGAGTTGAGTGATTTATGATTTCTCTCATAAATCATTTGTGACCAAGAAACTTCATGATCTTCATCGTGTGGATGAACTGAAGAACTTTGCAGCCAACATCCTTCTCAAGTTGGTGATCAAGTCACGTACTGAGATCCGCGCAACTGGTTAGTCACATACTGGGAGCCGTGCATTAAAAAGGAGAGATTGTCACTACAGAACAAGTCCAATTAGGTATTAGGGTAAGGGTTCAACTGTATATTGGTATAAGGTACTGTAATTCCTATACTTGTAACCACATGTTGTGATAATAGTGGATTCTCAGGAGTGGTGACCTTAAAATCACTCGGTGGGGTTTTTGCCGTATAGGTTTTCCCCATTCGTAAACAAATCACCATGTCAATTTATTTTCCACTGCGTACTTAGTTTAATTGGTGATTTGTTTGTACTACCACGCGCTATGCATGTTGATTTGATAAATTAATAAACTTGGCTAATTAATCAATTAATTTATCACAAGTGGTCAATGCATTCTTGGCCTATCACAGATTTGCATCCAATGAAGATGCAAATTAGTTTTTTGATTTAAAAAATTCAGATTTGCATCTAATGAAGATGCAAATGAGTTTTTGATCTAAGAAAAATTCAAATTTGCATCTAATGAAGATGCAAATCAGTTTTTGATTTGAGAAAAGTTCAGATCTACATCTAATGAAGATGCAAATCAGTTTTTGATTTGAGAAAAGATATGATAACAAGCAGATTTTTGAATTAAAAAATAGATCTTAACAATAAAAACATCATAAACGCATTCTAATAAAGAAAATATTGACAACATATGAGATGAGCATTGCATAATCAAAACTTATAGGCCAAGAATGTATTGACCCCTTATGATGAATTAACCAATTAATTAGCTAAGTTAATTAGTTAATCCAATTAGCACACAATAAGTGAGGTAGCATAAACAAATCATCAACTAAGTCAAAATGCAGTGGAAAATAAATTGACACGATGATTTGTTTACGAATGGGGAAAACCTACATGGCAAAAACCCCACTAGGTGATTTTAAGGTCACCACTCCTGAGAATTCACTATTATCACAACAAGCGGTTACAAGTAAAGGAATCCCAATACCTTATACCAACCTACAGTTGAACCCTTACCCTAATACCCAATTGGACTTGTTCTGTAATGACAATCTCTCCTTTCAATGCATGGCTCCCAGTACATGACTAACCAATTCGATGTGCGGATCCCAGTACGCGACGTACTCACCAACTTGAGAAAAATGTTGGTTGCAAAGTTCTTCAGTTCATCCACACAAGGAAGATCACAAAGCTCATTGGTTACTAAACCCTACAATGTACAAACACAATAGCTTCTTGAAGAGAAAGATGAACTAGGGCATGTCTCTGATTCACAATATGCTTGTGAAAAACTTTTGCATTGAGTTGCATCAGTTGTGACGGCTCTTTAAAAAATCCTTATATATGTTTAAGGTTATGAGAAAAGAAAGCCCAAACATCTATTGACAGATTGAAGTGAAATCAGATCTGAAAAACTGATTTTCATAAACCTCGATAGATACCCTATCTGTCGAGCAGTTGTCAAGCATCGGGCTGAAACAGCTTTTTAAACCTCGATAGATACTAGCCCTTCATTATTGTTGTTTGTTTTGTTTTATTTTAAAGTAACCTATTTATTGGTTTAAACAAACAAATTTAGCTCATATTTGGCAAAGCATTAGTATTTTTGTTTTCTCTTACTTACCTAAAAATGAAATGATGTTTCGGATAAGGGGAAAAAGAATACCCTCAAAACCTCAAAAACGACAAAAATGCACCAAAAATCTAATAAATTACTAAAATAACCTCAAAACCTCTCAAACGACCGAAATACCCTGAAACATCTAAAATGAGCAAAAATACCTTAATACCTCTAAAATGAAAAAAATACCCTAAAACCTTAAAAATGTCAAAAAATTAATCAAAACCTCTAGAAAGACCAAAATACTCTCAAAACCACTAAAATGACCAAATTACCCCCAAAACCTCAAAAGGACAAAAAATATTTTGAAACCTCCTAAATGACCAAAATAGCCCCAAAATCTCTAAAATGACCAAAATACCCCAGATAATGCTTGAATGAGCAAACAAAAATCAATACCTCGAAAATGACCAAAATACACCAAACATCTGAAATGATTAAAATACACCTCAAAATAACTAAAATAACCAAAACGCCCTAAAATCCTCTAAATTGAGCAAAAAAACTTGAAACTGTTAGGACATATGTGATTCACTTGTTAGGAACATTACTCTAAATTGGCTAATCCTTTGACAAAACACACTTTACTTGTATTTGGATAGATCTAGGATGTGTTTAATACTTCAAGAAACTTTGTTTCAAGATCAAGTGTTGAAGCCATGCAAATCTATCCAAGATTCAAGTCTAAAAAGTGCCTGTCATTAAAGCTCGACAGCTAGCATCTATCGAGCTTGAAGAGCTGTTCTAGCCCCGTGGCTTAACAGCAGCTAGACAGATAACTATCTGTCAAGGTTTATGAAATTCAGATTTTCTGTTCTATTTTTCATTCAATCTATGATTGTATGTTTGGGCTTTCTTTTCTCACAACCCTAGGCATATAAAAAGATTATTTTAAGGGCCGTCAAAGGTGGAACAAGTTACACAAGTGTTGAGCAAAGTTTGTTCAAGCAAATTGTGACTGAAGACAGAATTTACCCTAGTTCATCATTCTTATGAAGAAGTTGCTGTGTTTGTGCACCGTAGGGTTTTGTAACCAAGCCTCTTCTGGATCTTCATCGTATGGATGAATTGAAGAACTTTGCAGCCAACAACTCTCTCTAGTTGGTGATTGAAGTCGCGTACTAGGATCCGCGCAATTGGTTAGTCACGTACTAGAAGCCGTGCATTACAAGGAGAGATTGTCACTACAGAACAAGTCCAATTGGGTATTGGGGTAAGGGTTCAATTGTAGGTTGGTATAAGGTACTGGGATTCCTTTACTTGTAACTGCTTGTTGTGATAATAGTGAATTCTCGGGAGTGGTGACCTTAAGATCACCCGGTAGGGTTTTTGCTGTGTAAGTTTTCCCCATTGGTAAACAAATCACCTTGTCAATTTATCTTCCGCTGCATACTTAGTTTAATTGGTGATCTGTTTGTGCTACCACGCGTTTGCATGTTAATTTGATTAATTAATTAAACTTGGCTAATTAATCAATTAATTCATCACAAGGGGTCAATACGTTTTTGGTCTATCAAGTGGTATCAGAGTAGGCACACTCTAATTAGGGTTTAATCTTTGCTGTGTGATCCATTGACCCCTCTTATTGTACCTTCATTGTTTGATAGTACTAACAATGCATACTGGAAAGTATGCATGAGAGCTTTCTGGTAGTCTCTGGTTGAGAAGGTGTGGCAAGCTGTAGAGATTGGCTGGGCCAAGCCAAAGGAAGCGCCGGCTGATTGGGATGATGCTAAGATCAAGGCGGCAAATTTCAACAACAGAGCATTGAATGCCTTATTCAGTGTGGTCACCAATGAGGAATTCAAGAAGATATCCTCCACTGAAACTACTAAGGAAGCATGGACCATTCTCCAAACAACCTATGAGGGAACTAAGGCTATCAAGAACTCAAAGTTTCAGAGGCTTACTACAAGCTTTGAAGAGATCAAGATGGAGGAGGATGAGTCATTCGATGAGTTCTACACCAAGCTCAAGGACATAGTGAACTCAGCTTTTAATCTTGGGGAAACCATTACTGAACCCAAGATTGTAAGAAAGGTGCTTAGATCTCTACCCAAAAGATTCCATGCCAAGATCACCGCGATCAAGGAATCAAAGGACATTGACAAGATTCCTTTGACAGAGCTAGTTGGTAATCTGCAGACCTATGAGCTAGGTTTAACAAGGATTGGCAAGTCGAGTAAAGGTAAGAGCAAGGCATTGAAGGCCAAGAGCAGTGATACTGATGACTCTTTAGATGATAAGGATTCTAAGATGAAGTCCTACATTATGAGGCAATTCAAGAAGTTTATGAAGAATGCCAATGGGAAAGGCTTCGACAAGGACCATAGGTAATCTAGTTCTTCTCAGTCCAAGAGTCAAGACAAAGGGAAGAAGGATGCTAGGGATGGCGGTCAGTACACTATTCCTTCCAGACCAAAGTGCTTTGGGTGTCAAGGCTTTGGTCACATGAAACAAGAATGCCCCACATATCTCAAGACCATTGGGAAGAGCAAGGCACTTGCTGCTACATTGAGAGACACTGAGCCTGAAGATGATTTCGACAATGAGGATGACGGAATATTGAATGCCTTCACTGCCACTGTCAATCCTACTAAGGGGATTGTTGAAGATGTAGATGAAGAAGAAGAATTGGTGGAGTCTAAGTTTGAGAAGATGGATGAACAAGATGACATCCACACAGCCTATGCATAGTTATACAAGCTCTCAGTAAAGCACGAGAAACTGTATAGGTTGACCACCAAGAAGCTTAGTGATGTGGAACTTGAGCATGAAGAGCTTTCCACAAAGTTTGATAAAGCCTATCAAACTATTGGGGCTCTGAGATTTGAGAATAACTTCTTGGCGGAGAAGATCAAAAAGCTTGAGGCAGAATTATTCCAAGTCAGAGCTCAACTGGAAAGGACTTCAAGCACTAAGCTTAATGAAATGCTCAGTCTTCAAAAATCTACTTCTGATCGAACCGATTTAGGGTATGATTTCTCTTCTCCTAGTATTGCTTCTACTAGTTCTACTGTTTTTGTCCCTCTTGCTAATAATGTTGAAATTGAGAACGCTAATGTCAAAACTGATTTAGCTAGTGAGAACATAAACAAGGGTAAATCTATCTCAGGAGCACCCCTTAAGCAGGATAAGAAAGAAGTTAAAAACCCTAGGGCTAAGAAGGCTAACTCTCAAAAGCCTAAACAGAAGAAGCAGCATCTCTGTCATCATTGTGGTGTTGCCAATCATACTCGACCAAATTGCTATAAATGGCTAGCCACTTAATAGAGCAACGGCATGATAGCATCGGGAAACTAGAATTAGTTTCCATCCTCTTTTGCTCCCCTTGGAGATTTTCTCAAAGCCCTCATATTCCTTTCAAACTTGAACGGTTTCAATTCTTTTCCCTCACTGCTGGTTCAAGGGTTCACTCAAAGGAAAGGTTCTTCCAAGATGTGGAAGGAAAAGAGCTCCAGGTGATTCTATCACTTCTTCTCTCTTCTTGTTTTTGTTTGCATTACTTGTGTGTTTTGCTTTACTGTTTTGAGTCAGTCTAGTTTTTATGCTTGGCTTTGTTTAACATGTTTTTTTTTGTTTTCAGTTTTTTTATTTTGTTTTTGATATAAAAATAAAAATAAAATTGAAAAAAAAAAAATACAAAAACAGTGTGTGTTTTGTGTACATTGGTACTTATATACCTTGGATGGCCATTGAAACAAAATTTTCTAAACTTTGTATCTTTTGTAGCATAGATGAGCATCACTATGCACAACTAAGCAAGTGAGCTTTGTGGCTCATGTTTGTGATGAGTAAGATTACGTAATCTCTTGTACTTAACACTCGTATCACTCTTTTTGACGAGAAGGACTAGAAAATCCTAAGAGAAAGGCATAAATAACCGTCTCACCACTGTTGCCCGCCAATCATGAAATGACATTTGTATGCTTCGGCAAAGCAAAATTGGAATGTCAAATGCTTACCGTCATTGGGTATTTCTTTTCTCTCTCTTATTTGCTCATGCATGATTTGCTCAAAAAGAAAAATATGCAAAGAAAATAAAAGCAAAAAGATCAAAATGCTTTATATATGATTGCAAGTGTGTATTCTAGGAGATATGGGAGTTATAGGATGTACCTCGAAGGTGATAGTCCCCATCAAACAGTTATGATTGTATGTGAGCTAAAGTGATTTTCTCATATCTCAAATCGTCATAACATGTATACACTTATGCAATCTTACGATGTTTTTCACACACTACACGCAATATCCTTTGCTACTTTTGATACATGTGCAGATACAATGTGATTTGGCCATCACAAGGTTTACATGTGTTAATATATGCTCACTAAATTGTCTTGACTTATTTTTGAAATATAAAATTAGTTAGACTTGTTTAGTGTGTATGTGTGTTTTTGGGATCTATGTGCTTAAAATTGTTGTTGAGAGATGATTTTGAGAGTTTAAAATGTTGATTGGATCCTTGGTTGTGTTGCATGATTGATTGCATTCATATCTGTGTTTTTCCCTTCTTGAAAAACTAGTTTTTTAAGCAATCTCGACAGCTACTCGACACCTCCTCAACGCCGGGCTTATCTATCGAGATCTTCAGCTGATTTTTATCGCAATCTCGACACCTTTCGACAGCTAGGTGGATCGATCGACAATGTTCCTGTCCCCTCGATGACTTCTCAATAGCTAGGTGGATCGATCGATCTTCTTTAAAAACTTTTCTGTTGAATTGTTCCTCGACAGAACCTCGATGGATGGCTCAATAGCTAGAACACGCCTTTAAACCTTAACACCTCCTCAACACATCCCAATCAATTGAGCTTTATGAGGTTCCTATTTAAGCGATGTTCGCAATTTTTCTCTCACTTTTCTCAATCTCTCTCTCGACAAATTCGACCCCTCACCTCCCAAACACTCTTCTCTCTCTCCAAACCTTCAATCCACATGATTTTTGACCTTTCCTTGCTTCAAATCACTTGGTATGTTCTCCTTTTCTCTCATTATTCATGCATTTCATGCATTTAGACCTAGGTTTTGGGGTTTTTGAAAAATTTTGGGGTTTTTTTCAAAATTGTTGAAATTTTGGGATGAGTTTTTGTTTAAATGATCTTTAAACCTCATGCATTGCATTACATTTGCATTATAACAATATTATCATGCATTTTAGATGTGTGCAATTGATTATGTGCTGGTACGATTAGATTGGGCTGAGCCCATGATGCTTTTTATATTGCATATCACATGTTCATGCATTCTCATGCATATGTCCTTACTCTTCAATATATCTTGATATATTTGAATTGTTTTGGGACTTTTCTAATTGTCTCTCTCTCTCCTTGTCTCTTCTGTTTGCATTAGTCTGTGTCTATGGCACCTAAACGCAAGTCTACTCCATCGTAGAACCCTCTTCATTCTGGGGCATCCACTTCATCTAATCCCACTCCTTCATCTGTTCGGTTCTGTGATGAAAATTCCTGAAAGGCCTTCTCGGAGAACTTTTCTCGATGAGGCATTCATTCTGAATGCCAAGTCATCCTGGCGGACTTCGCCAACACTGACCTACCCAATGTCATTCACAATCGGGGTTGGAAGTCACTATGTGACGTCCCGGTCACTTGTCCATCCCTGTTGATCCAAGAGTTTTACTCCAACATGCATGGATTTGATTTTTCAATACCTCTCTTTCATACTCGCGTTCGAGGTACGTGCATTGCTATCACACCGTAGATTGTTGCGGATGTGCTCTGTGTCCCCAAGGTAGAGCATCCTGACTATCCTGGTTATGAGTGTCTGAGGACTGTGTCTAAAGACAAGCTTAAATCTACTTTCTGTGAGCGCCCTTCTGAGTGGGGTGAGCGTCAGTTCACTAACTGCACGGACCTTGCTAAAGGTCCTCGGTTTTTGAACATGGTCATGACTTTTGTTCTTCACCCTCTTTCTCACTATAACTCTATCACAGAGCCTCGTGCTCTATTTTTGTTGTCCCTTCTTGAGCATCTTACTATAGATTTTCCTTCTCACTTTATTCTTTCTATCATAGATGTTCATAGGGATTCGGCGTCCTCTGATAAGCTCATCTTTCCTTCGGCTATCACAAGGATCTTACGCCACTTTTCTGTTCCCTTTCCAGCGTCCGACCACTTTTCTTACATGTGTGCCATAGACACCACTACCGTTAAATGAAGCAAGGCGTAGTTTAGGTCGAGGCAGTCTAGGTCAGCAGCTCCTCCCTCCCGTTCTACTCCATCCACATCCGCTCCTTCCTCTTCTACGAGCGATGTGACTCTTGCGAACATCATGGCGCAGCTTCAGCGCATGGATGCTCGCCTCGACACTCTCAGTGATGAGTTGTGTCAGGTGAACACTCGTGTGGGTCGTATTGCACGACGACAGGCAATCATGGGTGGCTTCGTCTCTTCTTCTCCACCTACTCTAGTGGCTTCTGATGCTGAGGATGGTGATGATGATGATGCTTTCAAGGATGATGATGATGAAGATGCTTTCAAGGATGATGATGATGAAGATGCTAGCTCTTCCGGTACTGATGAGATATCTACTTGACACTCTTACTCTTTATTACTCATGACAAAAAGGGGAAGTAGTTTTGGTATATGAGAGTAGTCATACTTAAGGGGAGAGTTAGTATTGGACCTTTTTGTTAGGGGGGAGTATTGATATTTGAAGGATGTAGTGAGGATTATTTGTATCTTTTCTTTTCTCTACTTTAGATACATTTACTTCTTGAACATGGGTCTTGTGACCATTTTTGACATACATTGTACTTATTTTCTTTATAAGTCGATGTATGTTTCTTTCACCTACCCTTACATGTGTTGTTTCATTTCTCTCTTTATGCACATACTTTTATTACTTGTATGCAATCTATTATTTCTGTTTCACATAAAGATGCCTTGATAAGTTTTATTTAAAGTGTTTCAAAAATACATGTTGTCAAAGTCTACTTGCCATAAACTCTTTTCTTGCAAAGTTTTTCAAGAGTTTGTGTTAGGATAGATTTTATTGTATTAAACAAGTGAATATGAGTTGAGTGATTTATGACTTCTCTCATATCTCATTTGTATGTTGTGGTTTTGTCACAGATTGCCAAAGGGGGAGATTGTTAGGACATATGTGATTCACTTGTTAGGAACATATGTCACTATTTTATGTAATTGGCTAATCCTTTGACAAAATGCACTTCACTTGTATTTGGGTAGATCTCGGATGTGTTTAATACTTCAAGAAACTTTGGTTCAAGATCAAGTGTTGAAACCATGTAAGTCTGTCCAAGATTCAAGTCTGAAAAGTGCCTGTCATTAAAGCTCGACAGCTAGCATCTATCAAGCTTGAAGAGCTGTTCCAGCCCCGTGGCTCGACAGCAGCTCAACAGATAACTATCTGTCGAGGTTTATGAAATTCATATTTTCTGTTCTGTTTTTCATTCAATCCGTGATTGTATGTTTGGGCTTTCTTTTCTCACAACCCTAGACATATAAAAAGATTATTTTAAGGGCCATCAAAGGTGAAACAAGTTGCACAAGTGTTAAGCAAAGTTCGTTTAAGCAAATTGTGACCTGAGACAGAATTTGCCCTAGTTCATCATTCTTGTGAAGAAGTTGTTGTGTTTGTGCACCGTAGGGTTTTGTAACCAAGCATCTTCTAGATCTTCATCGTGTGGATGAATTGAAGAACTTTGCAGCCTACAACTCTCTCTAGTTGGTGATTGAAGTCATGTACTGAGATCCACGCAATTGATTAGTCACGTATTGGGAGCCATGCATTACAAGGAGGGATTGTCACTACAGAACAAGTCCAATTGGGTATTGGGGTAAGGGTTCAACTGTAGGTTGGTATAAGATACTAGGATTCCTTTACTTGTAACCGCTTGTTGTGATAATAGTGAATTCTCGGGAGTGGTGACCTTAAGATCATCCGGTGGGGTTTTTGCCATGTAAGTTTTCCCCATTCGTAAACAAATCACCGTGTCAATTTATTTTTCATTGCATACTTAGTTTAATTGGTGATTTGTTTGTGCTACCGCGCATTTGCATGTTAATTGGATTAATTAATTAAACTTAGCTAATTAATCAATTAATTCATCACAAGGGGTCAATACGTTTTTGGCATATCAGAAACCTCTTAAATGACCAAAATACCCCCAAAATATGAAAAATGAACAAAATACCCCTGAAACCTCAAATGACTGAAAATTCCCACGAAACCTCTAAATTGGCAAAAATACCCAAAAACCTATAAAATGACCAAAATATACCCAAACCTCTAAAATAACCAAAATTCTCTTGAAATCTGTAAAATGACCAAATTCACATGAATCTAAGATGACAATGATATAACATTACACGTTGATGTAAGGGGGCATTTGGTTCACCGTGATGTGCCTTTAATGTGATGCACATTACCTTAATGTGACATTAAGGTGTTTGATTCATTAAATTTTTTCTACCATTACCATAACCTAAGTGTAAAGTTGTGATTTAAAACTATGTATTTTGTTGGCTTTAATTCCGTGTCAAATTTGATTGTAATTTTGCTCAATCACTTTTCTATATTTTGTGGAATTTAATGTAAAGGCTATGTGTGAGAGTTTGGTGAAGAATCTATGAAGAAATGGTTTTTGCGACTAGACTCACGACTGATAACCCATGAAACAAACCACGTGAGAAGCACATACTGGAATTTGAAGAGTCATTGACATGCTGGTTTTCGCGAGTGACTCGGGACTCAGGCCAAGTCGCGAGTGACCCGCAAAACCCACTGCCTGTTGCTTTTTAGAGTGTGACTTTTCCCTTTTTCACCAACACTATATAAACCATCATTACTCACGAAATGTAATAAGAATAATGAGTATTTTCTAAAGAAACTTTTGAGAGAGAAACCCTAGCCAAACACTTGAGAGTTAGAGATTGTTTTACCCATAATTCTCTACATCATTTCTCTAAAGTTTCCACATACTCCCACCTTTCCATCTACACATCCTTGAGAGGTTCTTAGCCCAAATACTTACCTCACCCACTTTGAGTGTTGAGAGAAGTTTTAGTGCCTTTGGGAAGCATTGGAATAAGCCATTGAGTGGTGGATGTAATCGGGTGGAATTGCGGGATCCAGATAACTAGTGAAGACAAGACTCCAAGAAATCTGTTCGGTAGCAGGAGCTTCGAGGGCTCAAGTACATTAGATAGATTAAGCTTAGAGAGTCATTTTGATATTCGTGTACTCCAACTTATTCACTAGTGGATCGATTTCGGTTTGGAGGGCCGCGGAGAGGTTTTCGCCGAGTACTTCAGTTTCCTCTTCGATAACACGTCTTGGTGTTATCTTGTATTTGCATCTCTCTTCTCTACTCTTTAAGCTTTACATTTATTACTCATTGTACTTGCTTATGACTTAGAGTAAAAGCAACTAAGCCGTAATTTAAAATTCGGGGTCTAAACAAGCATTAGTGTTTTCACACTAATTGAGCTTTCGCTAAGATTACAAATTATATCACATCACCTTCTTAAATGGGGGTGAGCTTACCTTATTTATTGGTGGAGATGTAATAATTTATTGAATTGACAAAATTTTCCCATACTAAATAAATAAATAAATATTTTACTCATGAGCATTACCAAAATATCAAAAAACCTCTAAAATACCCCAAAACTTCTAAAATGACCAAAATGCCCTTAGAACTTCCAAAATGACTAAAATGCACCACGAATATCCAAAATATCCCAAAAACCTTTAAAAATGACCAAAATGCCTCCAAAACCTCCAAAATGGCTGCAATACCACCAAAACTTTTAAAATGACCAAAATACCATCCTTGAAACCTCTGAAAATGACCAAAATAATCCTAAACCTAAAAAATTGCCAAAATACACTCGAAACCTCTCAAACGAGCAAAATACCCCAAAACCTCAAAAATGACCAAAATACCCTTGAAACCTCAAAAATGACGAAAATACCCCAAAACCTAATAAATTACTAAAATTACCCCGAAACCTCTCAAACGACCAAAATACCCTGAAACCTTTAAAATGAGCAAAAATACCTTAATACCTCTAAAATGACAAAAAAAATATCTCGAAACCTCTAAAATAACCAAAATAATCTCGAAACTACTAAAATGACCAAAATACCTCCAAAACCTAAAAACGACCAAAAAAAAACCCCGAAACCTCTTAAATGACTAAAATAGCCCTAAAATCTCTAAAATGACCAAAATAACAACAAAACCTCTAAAATGACCAAAATACCCCTGAAACAACTAGAATGAGCAGACAAAACTCGATACCTTGAAAATAACCAAAATTCCCTAAAAAACTCTAGAATGAGCAAAAAAACTTGAAACCTCTAAAATGACCAAATTACCCCCAAAATCTATAAAATGAAAAAAATACCCCTAAAGCCTCAAATGAGCGAAAACTCCCACAAAACCTCTAAGCTAGCAAAAATACCGAAAATTTTATAAAATGACCAAAATATACCCAAACCTCAAAAATGACCAAAATTCTCTTGAAATCTATAAAATGACCAAAATTCACAAGAATCTAAGATTACGGTGATGTAACATTACACCTTGATGTAAGGGGGCATTTGGTTTGCTGTGATGTGCCTTTGATGTGATGTACATCACCTTAAATGACATTAGGGTGTTTGGTTCATTTAATTTTTTCTACCATTACCGTAATCGAAGATTACAAATTATATCACATCACCCTCTCAAATTGGAGTGATCTTACATTATTTATTGGTGGAGATGTAATAATTTATTGAATTGACAAAATTGCTCATACTAAAAATTTTACTCATAAGAATAACTAAAATATATAAAATAAAAAACCTCTAAAATAATCTAAAACCTCTGAAATGACCAAAGTACCCTTAGAACTGCCAAAATGACTAAAATGCACCACGAATGTCCAAAATATCCCAAAAACCTAAAAAATAATCAAAATGCCCCCAAAACCTCCAAAATGATCACAATATCCCCAAAACTTTTAAAATGACCAAAATACGATTGAAACCTCAAAAATTACCAAAATACCCCCAGAACCTCTAAAAATGACCAAAATACCCTTAAACTTAAAAAATGGCTAAAATACACTCAAACCCTCTCAAATGACCTAAATACCCTTGAAACATAAAAAATGACCAAAATACCCCCAAAAACCTCTAACATGATGAAAATACCCCAAAAACCTAGTAAATTACTAAAATAACCCCAAAACCTTTCATACTACCAAAATACCCTAAAACATCTAAAATGACCAAAATACCCCCAAAACCTCTAAAATGACCAAAAATACCTTGATACCTCTAAAATGATGAAAAATACTCTAAAACATCAAAAATGACAAAAAATACCTCAAAACCTCAAAAATGACCAAAATACTCAAATAAAAGCAAAAAGCCAAAGTTAGAAACTGTTAGGACATATGTGGATCATGTTAAGAACATATGTCATTTAGAATTGGCTAATCCTTTGACAAAACGCACTTTACTTGTAATTGGATAGATCTGGGATGTGTTTAATACTTCAAGGAACAAAAGTTAAAGTTCAAGTATTGAAGCCATGCAAATCTGTCCAAAAATCAAGTGAAGAAGTGTTGTGTTTTAAAATTCAACAGATAGCTCGACAATGTATCTATCCAGATTTAAAATGTGAAGCTCGATAGATAAGCTCGACAACTGTATCTATCGAAAATTACGAAAATTAGTTTTTCAGAACTGTTTTTCACGCATATCCAAGCTATGTGTTTAGGTTTTCTTTTCTTAAAACTCTAGACATGTATAAGGATTATTTTAAGGGCCGTCATAAGGTTGTTGCACTTGTTGTTGCAAGCATATTGTGGCCAAAGACAATTTGCCCTAGTTCATCTTTCTCTTGAAGAAGTTGCTGCATTTGTACGCCGTAGGGTTTTGTAACCAAAGAGCTTCTTGATCTTCATCGTGTGGATGAACTGAAGAACTTTGCAGCCAACATCCTTCTCAAGTTGGTGTGTTAGTCACGTACTTGGATCCGTGCATCGATTGGTTAGTCACGTACTAGGAGTTGTCCATTGAAAAGAGAGATTGTCACTACATTACAAGTCCAATTGTGTATTGGGGTAAGGGGTTCAACTGTAGGTTGGTATAAGATACTGGGATTTCTTACTTGTAACCACTTGTTTTGATAGTAGTGAATTTTCAGGAGTGGTGACCTTAAATTCACCCGGTGGGGTTTTTGCCTTGGAAGTTTTCCCCATTCATAAACAAGTCACCATGTCAATTTTTTTTTCCGCTGAATTTAATTTAGTTGGTGATTTATTTGTACTACCACGCGTATTGCATGTTAATTGACCTAATTAATTAACTTGTCTAAATAATTGGTTAATTTACCCTAAGGGGTCTAAAACTCTTTAGAGCTTGCTTTTAACCGTTCCCTTTAGCCAATCTAGTCATAACCAATTCAAAATAAGTTAGTAAACTTTAAAAATCAAAGATCAAAAAAAAAAAAAAAAAAAAAAAAAGGGTTCCAATCAAATAAAATTTACTTGAGAATGTTTTGTGAAAAACTCCCTCTTTGATTCACTATTTTCTAGTGAATCTTATGTGTTTTACCACCAGAATCCATTCTCTTTGAAAAAGTATATTTTATGGCTTTATATAGTCAAAAGATAGGGGTTTTGGGTGGCTCCCATACGATGTGAGATTCGTTCCAAACCAAGTTTTAAATGCAAAAAACTTGCCTTGCATAGTTTCTAAAACCCTTGCATGCGTACGCATGCACATGTATGCGTACGCATGCCCTGGGATTTCCATAGCCTTTCTTTTCCAAAAATAAGTTATATTTTCATAAAAACTTTTCTCAAGTCAATTTTCATTTTATTAGGCCCTAAACCAAACTTAAGCTTTATATTCCAACATCATTAGGAAGCAAGGGCTCGAATCGTAAAGGGTATTAAATGTGGTGTCTACAGCGACTTAGAGAGATTTGAGAAGTGAGATTGATTAGGGTTTGAGAATAGTTAGTGATATACATAGTTAGGGTAGTTTAGTAATTTTACTGTATACGGGTCAAGTTCAGGTTCGAGGCAGGTATGCATAATACCCACCCCCGACCCGAACCCGCTACGGGATGGTTTATTAAAATCCAAACCCACCCCAATGTGTCACGAGTTAGGTAAAACCCGCCCCATTAGGGTTGGGTCGAATAAAAATTGCCATACTCAATTCTAACCAGTATGAGTAGGCTATGACCAAAGAAGAAGGCTTGTGTTTTTATTCAATGACATAGCTTATAGTTTTAATGTTGAAGTTGAACGTTATGGGTTTTACGAATGTTGTGATTTGCTTAGAGTCTTTAGGTGTTTGGAATTTTGGTTTGGTAAAGTAATAAATGTATTTTGTTTTAGAAGAAAAAAATTCTAATTGATTATTTGTAAAATTAGCTTTTTTTTTTTTAATTTTGTTTAAGAACTCATAATGTATAGGTTTCGTTGTAGGTTTTTTTACAACTATTTTGTGTGGTATGAGCCATAGTAATAAAATAAAAAATTGATAATGATTTCAAAGTGTTTTTCACTCTTTTTTTTTTTTTTTTTAAGCATATGAAACCTCAACTAAACACAATTAAATTTTGATAAACATGTGTTTTTAGCCAATTTCTCTTTGTTTAATCATGTTTTTTTTTTTTTAATGTTAATACTTACAAATGATTTCCTTAATTTCCTCAAGATAATAAATTGAGTTTTTGAGATTGAGGTCTGCATATTTTGTTGTGAGAATAGAGTAATTGCGGAAGTGTTTGATAGGTCTTTTAAATTTATGTAATTTTAGGATATAAAAGTATTTTATACTTTAAATTTTTATTTATAGATTTCAAAATCATTTAATTAGTTTAAAAAATAAATTTTATTTTTAACAGTAAATATTATAATATGTTATAGTCTAATAGCATCATATAGTTTTTTTTTTTTAAATAAAATATGAATTAAGAAAATCAAGTTTCAAAGTATTCAATAATATTTTGGGCAAATATAAATATTATATAACAAAATAAGTATTTATATGTAGGCCTTAATATACATAAAAATGATTTCAAATAAAATTATAAAGTATCAACGCATTGCGCAGGACATCATCTAGCATTTTTAATTGCAGGTGATCCTGGAAGTCTTTGTTAAAAACCGTATAAGGTATCCAGTTAAACTACAAGGCTCTTGACAACACATAGAAGTTGGTAAATAGATTCAAGGGAAAGTTGTACGCACACAGAATGCAGACGTGTATTACATGAGTCATTCACAACCATAGAGACGTAACAATTCACTCTAATTCCTATGTTGGTATCCTACCAAATAACAAACTGTCCCTTAACTCAGAGGGACAGAAGACCAGCTAACAAAGGTCAAATGCATGCATTCATTCGTATTTCAAGGAGCCCCACAGTGGTGCACAAAATATAATTGTACTAGAATGACATGCACTTGAGTTTTTCTGCCTACTTAATAAAAGAATGGCCATTACTTTGCAATCAAGAAACCAGCCTTTACAGTATCTTGGATGAGCGTTTAGACTGCACCCTTTGAATATAATCTAGCACTATCATAGTGAACCGGTAATAAAAAAACTACCCCCTGTGAGCCCCATATCGGCATAGAACTTCTTCCCCTTCTATAAGCCTCTCCACGGCATCTGAAGGAAGGCCAACCATCTCTAATGTCTTCTCCCAGACTTGGAATGAAGTCTCAAGGTTGTGTGCTTCTTCTGAAGGATTTGTTGGGCGGCAATCTTGAGAGAGGTAAGCACAAACAGGCCACTCATCTGCTTTCAACAACTCACAGTACTCTGGAACCTGAGGATCTGTGGCTGCAAAAAGAGCACTCCTTGAACCTGCAACAGAAGTGATTCATGACAGGCTTAGTTTGAATTCTCCTTTTCTTTTTTTCCCTCTCTATCTCTCTCCAAAAGTACCAAATTTCTCTTAAGATTTGTATGCAGTCCATGCAGGTTGTTGGACAGCAATGGCAAACCAACAAACCTTTGGTTGTTACAATGATATATCATGTGCTTGTGGGAACTATAAACAAAATACCATGTTCTGTGATTGCTGCTACATAATTTATTATAGTACGATGTGCTGCGATCCACTTTGGAAGAGATCTCAAGCATTTGGTGGCTGGTTTTTGTTAGCAAACTCTTCGGATTAAGACTTGAACCTTCAAGTAGTGATCATATATTGGTTTAGGGATAATTTGGGTGCATTTAAAGTTATTATTTCTTTCTTGTCTTGGTGGTACAAAGATTATTCTGGCTAATTGGCAATCCCCTATGTTGCAACAGTGGGATTTCTTTATATGGTTGATGGTGGTGGATGGGTATTTACAAATTAAGTGAGGTGGAAAGCCCCTTAAAGGTATAATCTATGGAAGGTTACTATGGAATCTGTGTAGCATATATTGCAAACTACCCTATCAAAAACAAAGCCTTAGTCCCAAAACTATAGGGCCAGCTATGGATCCTCAACAGACTATTCGGGACTCTTCAAATGTATTGCAAACTGCCCTATCATGAACGATAATTGATAAAAGTTATTTCTAGTTATTTTTTTAATTAGCATGTTAATAAGGGCATTTTTGTAATCATGTTATTAACCCTAATAAAAATATATGCTAAATATATGCCCTCAACCTTTTCTTTCTTTTATCTGTCTCTCTATTCTTCTCTTCCTCATTATTCTCACTCAAGCCTAAACCTTCATATCTTGCTACTACCATAAAAGATTTATGGAAAAATATGGGATGTCCTGGATAATATACAGTCTGCACAACAATTAGTTGATAAATGGAGCTACAAAGTTTGTTCCTATAAGGGTGTTCATTGTGAACTCTTCTACTGCACTGGTCTATTTGGAAAGAGAGATTACACAAGATGTGATATACAAAACAAGGTAAGCTTGAGTCCCAAACTTTTTGATATTCAATCTCACTATTATTTATTTGCATTCAAATGAATGCGAAAAGAGACTAACAAAATATTAAACCAGCCAAGTGGCTTTTGTTTGTGTATGGTTTAAAAACAATGAAAGGACTGAGTTGCTTAGAACACATTGATAGGTGGATAAGTACCTTAGCAAGAACACACATTTCCAAATAGCATACAAAGGCTAATGATTAATTAAATTACCAAAACTGATTTACAAAGAGCTTACATTCTCCTACTTATACTAGTTGTTTGGCATTGGCAACCTCTAGATGGTTGAGAAGTGTCTAAATCCTATTGGCTAATGCTTAAAAAATTGTCTAACTGACTGACTAACTAACTAACTAATTAAAGGCTCTAAATGCTGATTTAAAAAAGTGGAACAGGGAGGAGTTTGGTTATTTGGCTTTTAGAAAGAAGAATTTGTTAACTGAATTAATGGGTTTAGATGCTAGAGAGGAGCTGTTGGGTCTATCGAATGAGGATCATAATCATCATATTCAAATCAAAGGAGACATAGAACAGTTGGCTTCTCTGGAGGAGATTTTCTAGAGACAAGACTCGTGCCTTGTATGTGAAGGAGGGAGACAATAATACTCATTTCTTTCATAGGTTAGCAAACCCCCCATAGAAATGCTAAACAAATTAAGAGGATCGAGGTGGATGGTGTTCTTTATGAGGATGAGTTTGATGTGCATTCTCAGTTAGTTCATTTCTATTAGGGGTTGTATGAGAAAACTGAGGTGGGATGCCTTGCTATGGATGGGTTAGTATTTTCATGTATTGAGGAGGATAAGAGGTTGTCCTTAAGAGAGAGAGTTCACGAAGGAGGAAGTCATCTAGGTCCTGAGGGAGATGGAGGGTCATAAAGCCCCTGGTCCTGATGGTTTTACCATTGCTTTTTTTCACAAATGTTGTAGTGCTGTGAAAAAGGATGTCATGGATTTTTTTGAACACTTTCATCAACACTCTATGTTTAAACAGTCTATGAATGCTTCTTTTCTCACTTTAATTCTTAAGAAGTGTAATGCCGTTAATATTATATGTTTTCTCCCTATCAATTTGGTAGGTAGTGTATACACGCTATTGTCCAAGATGTTGGCTAACAGATTGAGGGTGGTGTTGAATAATCTCATCTCTAAGTCTCAAAATTCCTTTGTTGGTGGAAGGCAAATTCTGGATTCAATGCTCATTGCAAATGAATGCCTGCATAGTAAGTTGAAGAGCCGGTTCCAGGGTGTGGTTTGCAAGCTTGACATTGAAAAAGCATATGACCATGTGAACTGGGATGCCTTGTTTTTTCTGTTGGTTTGGATGGGTTTTGGGGTGAAATGGAGGAGGTGGATTAAGGCTTGCGTCACTTCTGTTCGTTTTTCAATCCTGGTAAATGGATCCCCCGAAGGTTTTTTTGGAAGCTTTCGTGGTTTGAGATAAGGCAGCCCCTCTTTTGTTTCTTCTAATAATGGAGGTTTTGAGCAGAATTTTGAGGAAGACAAAGGAGTAATCTTATTCAGGTTTTTCATGTGGAAGCAGTGAATTCTGTTGGTGTGCATATTTCCCATTTGTTTGCTGATGACGCTATCTTATTTTGTGATTCTTCTAGGGAACAACTGCTTTCCATAAGGTTGGCTTTGTCTTGTTTTCAAGCTTTTATGGGGTTGAAGGTTAATGTTGGGAAAAGTGAGATTGTCCTTGTTGGGAAGGTGAATAATCTAGACATCCTGGCTAATATTCTTCAGTGTAGAGTGGGTATTTTGCCTATGAAATATTTGGGGATGCAGTTGGCAAATTCGTTTAAGACATCTTCTATTTGGCATCTTATTTTGGAGAAGAAATTATCAGGGTGGAAGCGTCTCTCTTTATCGAAGGATGGTAGGCTCGTGTTACGAAAGAGTACTCTCTCAGGTCTCCCAACGTGTTTTTTTTTTATCTATTTTTATTATCCCTAAAGCTATGTCCGCTAGATTGTAAAGTATTCAAAGAAATTTTCTTTAGGGGTCTTCAGAGGGGTGTTTCAAATACCCATTGGTGGCTTGGGAAAATGTGTGTTTACCCATTGAATTAGGTTGTTTGGGGATAAGAAGTGTGGTGTCTTTTAATCAAGCTTTATTAGGGAAATGGCTGTGGAGGTATGGTCATGAAGTTACCCGTCTTTGACAAAGTTATTTCCACAATATGGTGAGGGTCAAGGGAGGTGGAGTACTAAAGTACGCAGGAGGGCTCATGGATGTGGTCTTTGGCGAAGTATTCATGAAGTGTGGGAGAGATTTTCTAAGCATTTGTCTTTTGTAGTGGGTGAAGGTACTCGTATCCGTTTCTAGCATGATAGGTGAATTGGTGATAATACCCTTAAATTTCCCTATCCTGAGCTCTACGTGTGTTCAACTGACAAGGACGCTTGTATTTCTAAGGTTTTGTGGCTTCTGGAGGGGCTATTGTTAGAGTTTGGGATTTAAGGTTTTATAGAGAATTTCAAGACTAGGAGCTAGCTACATCTTATTCTCTCCTTGAGTTTATCCAATCTCGTATTTCTCGGGATGCAAGGAGTGATGCTCTTTGTTGGCGTCTCAAGGGAGATGGTAAGTTTGACACCCAGTCTTTCTACAATGTGATTCAGTATGCCCAAAATTCTCTGTTTCCTTGGAAGGGTGTTTGGAAACCAAAGGTTCCTAAGTGAGTGGCTTTCTTTTGGTGGACAGCTGCTCATGGTTAGATTCTTACTTTGGATAATCTCATGCTTAGGGGTCGCTCTTTGGCAAATCAGTGTTGTATGTGTTGATATGATAGGGAGTCGGTGGAACTCCTCCTTCATTGTACTGTTACACATACCTTATGGACTTTTATGCTTCAGGCTTTTGGTATTCATTGGGTCATGCCAGGCTTGGTGGCTAGATTGTTATTTTACTAGCATCGATTGCTTGGGAATCAAACTTCAAATATTTGGAATTTGATTTCACGTCGTTTGATGTGTTTGATGTGGATTGCTTTGTTGGAACGAAATCGTCATTCCTTTAAGGACACTCAGAAGATAGTGGAAGAGTTTAAGGTTTTCTACTAGCACAATCTTTTTGAGTGGTCTTGCTGTTAGGGCTTTACTAATTGTTCCTCTCTCTTTGAGTTAATGTTTTCTCTTAGATTAGTTTCCTGATTTCCCTCTTATCTATTGTTTGTTTTATCCTTTTCCTATTGTTCATCATCATAAACAACTCGTATTTTTCCTATTTTCATCAATAATATTTATCTGATTATCTATAAAAAATAAAAATAAAATAAAAAAATGTAGCATTAACACAGCAATAGAACACAAACAAAATAACAATATATTCGAACATGACAAATTAGGATTGACTAGAACATGACAATGAATAATTACATATTATTATTAGATTATGTGACAAACATCAAAATTTCATTGTGTCTAGAACAAAAGTCAGTGCCAAACATCAAAATTTCATTGTGTCTAGAACAAAAGTCAGTGCCATAAAATAATTGGTAATCCAGGAAAGATGAAGATTTGAAATCAATCTCTCCCTATACTTGCTAGTAGTTAAAATTTTCCTATAGTGCTCCTCACTAATATGATACAAGAGAATTCAGTTGCAAATCAACTTCCATGTATCTAAGAGAAAAGTTTGTTACTCAAAATAATTGGAAATCAAGAAAAAATGGTGATTTTAAATCAATCTCTCCCTATTCTTGCTAGTAGTGAGAATTGTCTAATAGTGCTCCTCACTAAGATTATACAAATGAATTCAGCTGTAAATCAACTGAACTGGATTCTATGAAATGAATTAATTTAAAGTTTATCATGATTTAGTGGTTAGACAATAGACCACTATTACATTATGCAGTGGCAAGCGTTCTGTAGCTGCTAGTGTTATCATTATAAGGGGACACTGGTGGATATACCTAGGACATTTGGTGGACGTTCTGGCAGGGTGTAGAGAGAGGTTTGGTTGTTGTGAGATCGATTTAGGGTGCAGTTCTGCCTTTTATTCTGTTACAATCTTCATGCTCTATGCAGAATCCACTATGATTCTTTCTTGGATTATACTGCTGTTTTAAACTTTTGACCATAGAGCGTAAACTGATTCAGACATTGAAGATTGATTTGTTACTCGCAAATTTTTCTATTCAAGATTTATTTTATGGGGCCATGGGTGAAGTTCAATTGAAGTGAAAGCTGTATGGTTTTAAAGATCTATTTACATGTCCAAAGGTTAAAAAAAAATTATTTTTATTTTTATTTAACAAATTAGGGTCAATTTCGTAGTCAGGGGCAATACTATAATTTTTGTAATCCCCAATTATTATGAGTATTTTGGTAGTTTGGTTGAGTCTAGAATTTCTAGAAGATCACAAGTATCATAGGCTTTATTTTCTTTAGTCCAAGTTAATTTTTTTATTAGGTTCGAAGTTTATTAGTCAAACTAATAGAACCGTACTTTTTTTTTTTTTTTACAAGTAATGCAATTGTTATTTATATCGAAAAATAGGGTCATCCAAGTATACAAGGAGTATACAACTGGGGACCAAACAATCATTCAAGCAAATTATATGAACCCTATCCAATCAAAAACAGAACATAAAGGCTGGCTATGAAAGGCTGACATCCAATCCAACAATGTTCTAAAGAAAAAAAAAATTGAGCACAGGCATAGTTCTCTCTGTGTCCTCAAAACTCTGATTGGTCGTCTCTCCATATAAATCACATCAAACAATGTGGTCCACAAATGACCATTCCAATGATGACGAAAAAGGCCTGGCCAAAAAACTAACAACTCAACAACAGTCTTGGGCATCACCCAACAAACTCCAAATAAACACCAATCTAAAAGCCAAACATTCTTTCTTCATAAATTGTCAAGATTTTCCCCAAAGATGCAGTCCAAATAAAGAAAGAAACTGTAGAAGAAATCTTTGTGCTCTTCCAAGGGAATGATAACAATTGCTGCAAGTAGAACATTGTAGTAACCACTAACTGTATATCCCTTGTTCTTATCTTGTTTACATAACAGTTTATCCTCCCCCTACCTTTTACTGATGCACCATAAATCATTTGTGAATTGCATGAGATCTACCACACTTGCCTCCATATGGGAAATCCTGAAAAACTTAGGAAAGCATATAGCTAGAGAATTATCCCTGCACCATCAATTCAGCCAAAACGTCACTCTAGAACCATCCCCTATCTCAAACTAGAGATAGTTTGACAAAGTAGGCCAACCCCGTCTAATATACTTCCACAAACTCACCCCATAAGAACCAAACACTGAATTAGTGCACCAACGCCCCCACCCCACCCCCCTACCCCCAACCAATTGCAACCATACTTCACTTCAATCACTCATCTCCATAGTGCAACCATCTCAAGCCCAAACCTCCACAGCCACTTCCCTAATAATTCTTCATTAAAGCGCCTCAAACTCCTAATAGCCAGACCACCAGAGGAAAGAGGATCACAAACCTTAGCTCAATCCATCAGTTGAAACTTGGGAACATCCCTCAACCCATCCCATGAGAAATTTCACTAAAGTTGTTCAATCCAATTAGCCACATCAACAGGAAAAGGGAATAAAGAGAGAAAAATGTTAGGTACTTGGTGGTTCCTAAGGGGGATGGATGGAAATTGTACGTGAATTGACTTAATTTGAGATAGTCACCCTCCATAGAGAAATATTAAGAGAGAGAGGAAATGCACTAAGCAAGAAATTGGTTTATTCTTCAATATTTAATGTTGAATTACAATCATGTATTTATAGGAGAATAGCTCTAATTCAATGGCCCACATGGTCCAAGATAATTGGCTAGTTAATTCAACATGTGCACTATGAATTAAGCCATATTAAATGAGCTACATGTGCTCAAATCCTAATTAACTCATCATAATCTCAACTAACTGGTGAAAGGGATTACAAAAATTATTTCAAGACTCATATCTATACCCACATGTGAGGTTCCTAACATTTCCCTCCCTTCAAAACACCTTGCCCATAATATGTTGTCATTGGCATCTTCATGAGGGGAGGCCGTCTACTAAACCAAATTTTTTTTTTTTTTTGATAAGTGACGTCCACTAAACCAATATTCCAATGACATTTTGACCACTCTAAATTTTCTCTTTGATTCAAGGGATACAATGCATTAATACTTAGTCAAGAGATTCTTCTGAGCTGACAAATCAAGCTTTTTCCATACATTGAGCTGGGAAGTTTTGTCAAGTTCTAGATTAGCACTAACATTCTCTACCTTCAATTAAATTTTCATAAACGGATCAAGATCACCTTTTTACTATGCTTTTCCCTCTATGTTGTGGTATCAATAGGCCTAGAAAGTCCAAGGTATCCCAAACATTAAAATGTACACTAGCTTCATTGATGAGATCATAAACCCACTGATATTGGGAAGTCTTTTAGAATTATGGTTATGTGATTAAATTCACAATTTCCTAATAGCTTAAGCTTTTAAGACAGTCGGTAATATAACATGAGATCAGAGCAGGAAATCCTGAGTTCGATCCTTGACTTTACTCTACGTCCCATTTATAATGTTAAATTCTCACTTGTTGGGCCCCCGCTTAATTAAGGGGAAGTTTAGGCCCACAAGTGAGGGAAAGTGTTCGAATTATGGTTAAATGATTAAATTCACCATTTTCTAACAGCTTAAACTTTTAGGACAATCGGTAATATAACAAAGTCAATTGGATGAAAACTATGTTGTATCTCAAGTTGTAACTTTTGAAATTCAACATTAATGCATGAGAATAACCAATGTAATATCTCGGCTTGGGCAGAAAAACAAGAAATGGGATCCCAATACACACCACAAGCCTTTGTAGTTGCTGATCAATTTGATCAGCGCTGAAACTTCCTTGTAGGGCCTCAGTGGTGCTTGTTGACATGAAAGCACCGAATCATAGGGCTGGTTAACAACCTTAGGATCCCAATTCCCACCCAAGTCTAAAAAAATTAATATCAGCCTGACTATGGAACCCAGTATTTATCACACAGCTGTCACCAAGAACACGTTCTCTTTCATTTGGGACACTATCTGTTGACATGGAGGCTTGGAGTGGAGAGACATAGTGTTAGTGTCCATGAGTGTGGCCAAGAAGCCTTGGAACATCAATTTGGGATTGCCATCAAGAAGTGGCCAAGTTTAAAACTGATCTTGTAGGGTGCCTATGATATCCGCCCAATTCGTGGATAAGCCCCAAGCCTAAGAGGCAATGGAAACCATGAGGTGTGGTGGAAAGTCAAGAGCAAAGAATTCATAGACCTCGAGAAGTCACCAAAAAGGATCTCCACCTCTGAATTTTGGCAACTCCATGGAATTTTGATGCGATGCAATGGATTCAGTCATCTCAAGACTGATGGTTTTGTTACCACTTGTTAGGAACCCGATGGTTCATATAGGGATGGGCAGTAAGTGTATGGAAATGGATAGGAATTGTATGTGAATTGACTTAATTTGAGACAATTACCCTCCATAGATAAATATTAAGAGAGAAAGGAAATGCACTAAGCAAAGAATTGATTTATTCTCCAATATCTAAATTGAATTACAATTATGTATTCATATGAGACTTGCTCTAATCTCATTAGCCCACACGGCTCAAGATAACTGGCTATTTAAATCAACAAGTGCTCTATGAATTAATTCATGTGTTAAATGAGCTACATGTGCTCAAATCCTAGCTAATTCATCCTAATCTCAACTAACTAACTAATGGTTACAACAATTATTTCAAGACTTATATCTATACCCAAATGTGGGGTTCCTAATAGAAAATAGGTAGCCAAGTTGGAGGATTCTTTTTTTGTTCAATAAAATTTTAATTACTTATTAAAAAAAAAAATATATATATATATATATATATATATGGTGAGTCTACCTCCCTTAGACAAGTAGATACATTTCTAGCCTGCCAATCTCTTTTCCACCTCCATAATTGGATTCCATATCGACTTCTCCTTGAATTTGCACCTAAAGGAAGGCCTAACTATCTCATTGGAAGTGAACCCAGCTTACAGCCTAAAACGTCCACCAATAGCTCAATACTATAAACCTGTCCTACATGTACCAATGTGAACTTGCCCAGATTTATTTTAGAGGAAATTACAGTAAACCTACCTGTGGTTTGACCCGTTTTCACTTTGCCTACCCGTGGTTTAAAACTTAACACTTTGTCCATCTGTGTTTAGCTCCATTTGGTCTCCGTTACCCACCTCTGTTAAAATTATGGATAAATAAGTCTTTTTGCTTATATTTTATATCTCTCTCCTCCAAAAACATAAGAACAACAAAAATATAGAAAGAAACAAGATCAAATAGGGAATTTGTAAATAAACTAAATAGATAGAGCTAGCTATAAATGAACTTAGCAATAAGCCAATAAAACCACCGTGAAATTGTCAGTGCTAATAAACCTTTTCTACTTTATTTCCACCTTTTCTGTCTTAGTGTCAAGCAATAAGTCAATAACACCACCAGATCTAATTTTTTATGGTGTCGTTTGGGTTCTCATTGACTAGAGGACAAAGAAATAATTGAGGTTGAATGCCAAGACTTATATCCATAACTTATGCAAAATATAAAGGTACTGAAAGAAAGAAAACAACCTATGCATAATATAAAGGTTAAATCTCAATCGACTTTTCTTTTCACATAAAAATGGTAAGTCTTTCCCTTTTTCTCACTCTCTTTTGGGTAAATAAAGAGTTGTTGTGATTGTTATTAAATAAAGGGAAAAAAACTTACATCCAGTTCCTAGCTATTCAAACCCAGATTAGTTCTTCTTCGTGTTCATAAATTGTAGCCGCTGCACTCTAAGAAAAAATCCATGTCATTCAAAGGTTTGAGATTCACCAACACTAGCCACTTTTCATCAGTTGAAATCCACCGCAACCAAGCTAAAATCTCAGATTGACCACAACCAAACCCAAAACTCAAATCACAACCCCCACGTCACGCTCCACCTCAAATCTCAAACCCAAAGTAATTGTGCTCCTCTACAAACCAAAACCCAAACCCATACGTGCTCCTCCACTGTCACCACCGTAACCCAAAGCTATCGCCGATCTGAATTTTAGCGTGAGAGATGAGAGAGAGATTTTCTTTTAGTGTTACAAAGACATTTTGAGTATTATTGGAGTTCTTGTGCATTATTATAGTGTTTTCACGCTTTTTCGTTCCTAGTCAACAAAAGAAAGAGTCTTAATTTTGAATTCTACTCTGTAGTGGGTCCCAATGTAGACCTTTTTTAATGGTTTATCATAAACAACCCTATCTTTCTTGCCTTCTTCCTTTCTTGATTATTTTTCAAAGGAATTTTAGCAAAGGACTAGTAGTTTGCATAGAGACAAAATCCCATAACCCAAGCTCTTTCAAAAAATTCAAACCCTAACTTTTTGATTCGTGTTATGTTATGTTTTGGTAATAAAAGTTGTTTTTTAACAGAAAAGCCAAAGGTGGGTAATAGAGACCAAACAGAGCTAAACACAGGTGGGCAAAGTGTTAAGCTTTAAACCACGGGTAGACAAAGTGAAAACAGGCCAAACCACAGGTAGGTTTACTGTAATTTCCCCTTTATTTTAAATCCAGACACTGCCTCAAACCAGAGAAGCACCAAACAAATAATCAAAAGCTGACCAAGATCAGTGTCACAGAAAATCAGAGTAATGTCAACAAATAGCAGATGAAACACCATCAATGAATCCCCCCTCCAAATTACTCACCCTAAAACCTGACATACACTCTTCATCTACAAAAAAGAGTCTGGGAAAGAAAGAGATTTGTATAGATCTGTGCTCAATGTACTCAAAAGGAGATGGTGCTGATTAATAAATAATTGAGTGTTTTAAGCATTGAGGAATGTTGGCCTTTCTATGTTTTCCCCATTTCTTGTCTTTTCTTTTTCTCTGTCCTTATGGTAATTTTTCAACAGCCACTAAATGCATATGTTTCTCTTTTCCCTTCTTCCTTACAACCCTAAATCAGGCCCTTCTGCTTTCCTATCACAGCCCTAAATCCACCACAACCACAAATAAAGAAATTCTCCAATTTGTCCTATGTCATAAACCCTATTTGTATTTGTTATTATCAGTTTCAATAAAAATTCTTATGACTCACCAAAAATTCCTGATAAAGTTGTAAAAGTGGCACTAATTAAACTTCACTTTTTACATAGAATTGTTCCTCACTTCTTGCTAGAAAATAAAGAAACACTTTTCATCCAACCCATCAAAAAAATTTTATGCCATGTCTAAGGTTGCCCCCTAGGCCCTAGGTGTCTTTAAAGACTTGGTATCCATTTGGCATCAGCTTATTTGGCTTTTTGCTAGTTGATTTTTGTTGAAAGTGGGCTAAAGTATACTATTTTGAAAAATTGTACAATAAAATAAAAAAAAGCTAAAAGCTATCAAAATAACTCATGGCAAATGGATAATTGGATTTGATACTAACATATATCCAAGTTGCAAAAAAAGAAATTACATCCCCTTCAAAAACTTCTATGCTTCTTATAAATTATCAAGGACGACCTCATACATTCATTTGTAGATGAGTTAAATATAGCCCCTAGGGTATGATGAGGAGAAGAAACATAAAGGGAAGATGATATGCAGAATGAGTTCACATAAATTATGTCATTACCCCCAAGTCTGACTAAATTATTTACAAGGAAGACATTGTAAGATATTAATGTCTCAATAATATTAAAATGAAAGTGCTTAAGGATGTCTCAATTAACCCATACAACTGAAAAGGTAAAACAGATGTACTAGCATTTGGAGCACCTACCTTCTTGAGCATTAAACATAAAATAGGGTACCAGATGATAAGCAGCTTGAACAATTTTGGGAAGATCCCTTGCCTGTTATTAAATAGTGAAAAGCATAAGAAAAATGAATGGATGTAACTCAGAAAAATTTTGAGATTAACCACCCAAGTAAATCATAATTATAAATTTACTCATCACCACCACCATAACATTGAAAACTTTCAATTTAAAACATAGCCGTTTGTTTTCAAGAAATGTACACGAAGAAGGTATAAAACGAAGTGAAATTGATATTTACTCTATAAAAGAATGATATGCAAAAATCTAATAAAATTTAGTTGAATCAGCATCATTTACCATAATTTTAAAATGGAGTGATATAGCTATCGTGATAGAACCTCCATCAAGAATAAATACATTCTGATAATATGCACATGATGATAAAACGGGTGAAGAATAGTACTGAAAGATATATAAAAAATTAAAAAATAAAATAAAATACACACACAGGCATGCACAAGCACACACACGCCCAAAAAAAAAAAAATCAATCAATACTCTTTTGACTCTGGACAAGTAAAACTTTAAGGGAGAGAAATAGTTGGTGCTTTGAAGATAAGGAGAGATCCATATCAGACTTGAAGCTATTTTTCTTTAGAACTTTAATGGATTGGTTGGCTGCTTTACGGAACCAATCATTTTTATCTTTTCTTGATTTCTTAGATGCTTGTAAACCTTTAAGGAAAAAAAAACACCCAATAAAAGGCACATGCATTTAATTTTTTCCCTGTTGGCTAAGAACACTTAAACTTAACTTAAACAAGAATGACATAATCTACAATCATTACCAAACAAACATAAAGTCGAGATTTAATGAATATATATATATATATATATTCAACCTCTAAGTGCATATTTCATTTTTCTTTTTCTCTTCTAAATATGTAAAGACATTAAAGCTTAATAAGTTGATGCCACCAATAAACTCGAATATTTTACGATCTACTGTGGGATCTATTAAGGCATCACATAATGATTGTTCTAATTTTCAAGGTTTCCTTTTCCATCAATATTCCCTATCTTTCAGTTCAGCGTGATACATCATTCGGTTATAACCAAAGTATTTTAAGGCTGTAAATTATAATGTGTTGTACTGGTATATGGATTATTCTACAACATTCAAGCAATATGTACATCAAGCAGCTTTTTAATGTTAAAAGCACTGACTCCAATCAAAATGAAAAGAAAAACTTTACTAAACACACAAGAAAAGCCCTTTGAGAATGGAAGCAAAAAGAGTCGTTGCCGCTGCCTATTCTGATAAAGATTGAGATGAAATGATTGACAATGTGAAACTATGGAAATAGATTGCTTCACCTTGGTCGTGACTAATTGGGTTACTATGAGTGTAAAGTTGTGAACCAAAAATCTTTCACTGAGCAATATGCACTTGGGGTAATCTCATGTCAGATCTTTGTCAACCAAAAATCTATATATATATATATATATATAATAAGAAGAACTAGGTGCAAATGTCAAGCATGCAATGTAGACAAGTACATGAAACTATGAGTATAAATATCAAAGAGTCCTAAATGAACTGGTTTGTTATCATATTGTAAAATTCATAAGTTTGGCATATACAAACGAACACATACCTAACACATTCCCAAGTCCATGTAAAATATGCCCTTGTGATACAAAGATGAAGATATCCATGATTAAAGAAACCCTTTTCTTTTAAAAATAGAAAGTATCAAACTGCAAATAGTATCGTGAATCGATCTTGAAAATTTTTCTATCATGTAACATAAGATACTCAAACAAGTGTGAAAGTTTATAAAATAATAATAATAATAATTATTGTTATTATTATTACTAATTTAAAATTATTATTATTACTCAATATGTTTACAAATATAAAACACATGTGATGCAAACTGAAGGCAGAAATCATTTCTTAGATTTTTATAGTTAAAGCTCTCACCTGTGATATACAAGTTAAAAGACACATGACAAGATTAAGGTTTGAACCCTTGCAACTATAAGCTCTAATTATAATAAAAGTACAATACAAGATAATGTTTTCTTTTTAAACTTTCCAAACATTGAATAAAATTTTATTACAAAACAATCCATGATCCGTGGTATAATAGTAGACAAATTATATACTTCTTAAAGCAAATATGAAAAAGCAATCTATCTTCAAACTCATGCCAACACCAGCCTTATTATCTTATAAGTTTTCAAAGTTGAGGGAGCTCTAAGAGCTACTGTTTGTGGATAAACAAAAGTATGTCTATTCCAAAAAATAAGAAAAACAGTTTACTTCAAAATTCTCAAAAGTTGACATTTTTGACATTCAACTTCATCCAGATTCTACTCAGATCCATACAAAACCTAATAAATTACTGATTCACAAAAGCTTAAACTATTAGGATATAGTGAATTAACATTGAACCGTAACTATAATTTTCTAATACTCCCCTCTTGTCTAGGCCCATACTCCCCCTTAATAAATGGGGCCCCACCCCACGTGAGATTTTTAGCTTTTAAACGGGAGGTAGAGTGGAGACAAGCTTCAAGCTCAAAACTACCTGTTCTGATACCATGATAACTTACCAATTCTCCCAAAAGCTTAACCTATTAGAAAATGGTTAGTTTAATCATTTAACTATAATTCTAAGTTTTGTTTCTCTAATTTAGAATTTCTTGATTTTTGTAAGTTTACAGCTATACCATGATGTTCTGTTAGTATACTTCCAGTGTATTTTCAGCTTTTTTTATTCCTAAAGTTTTTAATTCCTATAAAATAAAATAAAAATGAAAAAAATAAAAATCTATGTTTCTAACAAAACCCATTGGTGTAGAACAGGAATTGTCTGATATAGTGATTTAACACAATATATACAGTATCATATAATACGCCCTTTTGATTGCATGATGCTTGTGCCCAAAATGATACACAAGCACGAAACATATAATTTTAGCTCCAAGACACAGACTGTATTGAATAATAAAGTAATAAACCCCTTTTATCACATGATGCCTGTGCCCAAAAAAATACGAGGGCACAATATATTTCTTTTTGGCTCTAACATAATACATATCGCATAAAATGTTTGTGTATCATGCGATACTAACAACTATAAATATTTTGCATTTAAGTTTTAAAATGTAACTCTATTTATTATATGGATAATTTTGTAAAATGTTGGGAAATTGCCTCAAATTCCAATTATGACTTGGAAAGTTAATTGGTTTCCTAGTTGAAGAAGAAAAAACTAATTTTTGTTTACTTGGAGTTGAAAAAAAGGCTATTACTTGGAGTGGAATAAGAGCCTATTACTTGTTAAATAGGTAATGTATTCCTTGTCCAAGAGTTAATAAGAAAAGAGTTTTATAAATAGATGCTACTACAAAAAATCTGATGGCTTTGGCACAAGGGTCCTCCCTATGGAGAGGGAAAAATAGAGCGTGAAACCAAAAGAGGAAAAGGGATTTTCGCTTGGGAGGTAATGCAAGAAGAGAGATAACAAGGTTTGCATTTTCAACAACATTTACACAAATCAAGCAGAATTTATGAAACTTTGTTTGATGTTGCAAAGTGAAGAAAGAAGAAGAGCCAAAGAGAACAACCAAGACAAAGAGTTGTGCATGGTGGGAAAAATGGAGAGAAGAGTGCAAAGTATTGCCACTTGTGAGATAAATAATTAGTGTGTGAGAGCAAAAAAAAAAAGGAAATTTTATTTAGCCATGCGACAAAAATAAGAGGATTTATTATTGTATGGTGTGGATCTCAAATTAGGCTTAAACTTGAGAGAATTATTGTAACTAATTAGATAATAGTCAAATAATTTGGAATTTGTCCATGGTTTTTCCCTTCAAGGAGAAAGGATTTTCCATGTAAATATTTGTATTCTTGTGTGTGATTGATATTTTGGTTTAATAATTGTGATGATAATATGTTTTGGTACCTAACAAGTGGTATCAGAGCTTGGTTGATTTAGTTGGTGCATTCTTTGTGTGAATTCAGACGGATGACTTTACTTTGATTAAGGTGGAGATATGTAAAGAGGAAAGAAGACTAGTTGATTAAGGTGGAGCTATCTTAAGAGAAAAGAAGACTACTGGATGGAATTTGAGTCTAAGGTGGAGATTGTTGAGACATTGCCTCAAATTTCAATTTGACTTGGAAAGTTAATTAGGTTTCCTAGTTGAAGAAGGAAAAATTAATTTGGGTTTACTTTGTGTAGAAGAAAAGGCTATTCCTTGGAGTGGAAGGAAAGCCTATTACTTGTTAAAAAGGTAATGTATTTCTTGTTCAAGAGGGAATGAGAAAGGAGTTTTTTTTTTTTTTGATAAGTAATATGATTTATAGATATAGAAAAACGAACACCCTAGTACACAGGAAATGTACAAAGGTCAACAAGTCGAACAAAAATTACATGAATCCAGAAAAACCTATGTTGCACGGGCACAGAATTTTGGCTCTATACTCGTGTCAGACATGGGTACCGGTAAAACGCGCCCAAAATCCATGTCCTGTCCTTTTTTTTTTTTTTTTTTTTGAATTTCGACACAGCACTGACATGGCGCCGACACGGTGGACACGGCAAATCATAAAAAATATTAAATAAAAAAAAAACTAAAAACTAAAAAGCACAGGATTTTGACATTTGGACATGCACGTACCGTTGATCTTGTGCTGAAAAGCCTAAAAATTTGTTGCCTATTTTCTGAAAAGCCCACACAGCAGACAGCACACACACAAACACACTCCCAATCCCTTCTCACTCCTCAGCCGAGCCCCTCTGTCCTTCGTCTATGCGTAGATCAGCGACTCCGGCATAGATCGGCAACCTATGTTGCACGGACACGGACACGACACGGACACGGACACGGGGATATGGCAATTTTTGAAAAATAAGGACACGACACGGCGGGGACACGGCGGTTACCGGCGGTCAAATAATTAATTAAATTTTATATTTAGGCATATTTTTTAATATTTTTACACATAAAATACGTTTAGTTTGGAAGGAACGCAATGCCCGTATTTTTGAGGACACTGAGAGTCCTATAGATAAGTTGAAGACTTTGCTTGCTAGGACTTTGTTTGAGTGGTCTCATATTTGGGGGCTTACACAGTGTAGTTCCTTATCTGATTTCCTTATCTCTATTAGTCTTTCCCTATGATTTGCTTGTATCTGTTTCAAGGGCAGTGTGTTTACACTCGTAAACACATTATCCTTTTTCATCAATAAAACTCTTATTATCTATCAAATTAAAATACGTTTATATCTAGAATTTAAATTATGTAAAAACTACAAATAAATAAACTAACAGCCAAAGTAGTACAATAATACACATAAAATGTTTAGAGTACAAACCATAAAAGGATAACAAGTTCAACATCAAACTAAAAATATAAAAGGATAACAAGTTCAACATCAAACTAAAAACATAAAAGGTTGACAAGTTTTAAACTATCAAGATTATCACAGAACAACAAAATCATCATCATCGACATAGTGATCACCCTCAGCAATACTTGTCTCCATCTCTGGCTCATCTAGTGTGAGATAAGCAATCTCAAGCTGATGATTTTCCACTTTCAATTTCAATATTCATTTGAGGAAAATCACCTACAATATTTAACTTTAATAAATAAATAAAACTATAGCAAGACACACACAAAAAAAAAAAAAACAAATTTATAACTTATACGTTATAACTTATATAAATTTAAAAAAAAAAAAAAAAGAAAAAAAAGAAAAAGAAAAAGGGGAAGGACAGAGGGCACCCACGGGCTACGGCCACAGCAGCAAAAAAACAAAAAAACAAAAAAGACAAAACACATTATAAGTTATATAAATAATGGAGAGTAAACCACCCATTCACCAAACATAATATCTGAAAGTGAAAGAAAGGAAAAAAAAAAAAAAAAACAGAGAGAGGCGAGAGCAGAGAAATGAATCGGACCTGTTGTCCACGGCGAGAGAGAGAGAGAGATCGGAAGGGACGGAGGACAGAGGGCACGGCGTCGTCATCGGAGCTCGCCGATCGGGCCGATCTAACTCCGGCGAAGTACAGAGGGCAGTGGCAGTGACAGAGGGAGGGCGGCTGGGCGGGTTGAGTTCACTCACTTCACTGGTTTTTACTCTCAAATTTCAGCAAAAAGACTCTTAACTGGCTTTATTGTGTTAGGATATCACAAAATCAACGGTATTGGTAAGTCCACCTGTAAAAATCTGTGATTTTTTTGGTTTTTTTTTTTTTTTTTTTCACTGCTGGCGTGTCGCACTCGTAGGAGCCGTGTCGAAGCCGCGTCGGCGCCGTGTCGGAGAAGCGAAAAAAAAAAAAAAAAAAAAAAAAAAGGGACACCGCCGGACACCGGAATCTAGCGCGCCGTGGCCGTTCTAGTGTCCGACTCGTGTCGGACACGGACACAACGCCATTTTTGGCGTGTCCGTGCAACCTAGTCGGCAACTCCGGCGACCCCAAAGTTTGTCTACCTCCGCGGTTTCTCTCTCTCTCTCGGTCTCTCCTTCAAGTATCACACTTCTTCTCTCTCCATTGATCTTTCTTTTCTTTTTTTTTGCTTTGGCCCTCACTATATATATATATATATATTGTTTAGTATTTTATATTTTGTTTGGTTGATTTTAATTTTATACTTTTTTTTTTTCCCTTGGCCTCTGCCTTATAATATTTATGGATTTAGTGATTTTTGTTTTTGTGTGTCCGGCTATAGTTTTTTTATTTATTAAAGTTAAATATTGTAGGTAAATTCTAGACATAGAAGTATTTTATGTCTAAAAATATTTAAAAATATACCTAAATATAAATGTTAATTAATTAATTAATTGCAATACCCACGCCGTGTCATACCTTGTTTTTCAAAAATTGCCTTACCACCGTACCCGTACCCGTGTCCATGTCCGTACCCGTGTCCATGTCTGTGCAACGTAGAGAAAAACAAGAAAAGAGAAAAATGATGGTTTCCCAAAGTTGACAACCAATCCAATAAGGTTCTAAAGAAAAAAACTTGAGGTCTGGCATGGATCTCTCATCTTAAAAGCAATATACATACATATATATATATATATATATATTGTTTAATATTTTATATTTTGTTTGGTTGATTTTAATTTTATACATTTTTCCCCCTTGGCCTCTGCCTTATAATATTTATGGGTTTAGAGATTTTTGTTTTTGTGTGTCCTGCTATAGTTTTTTTATTTATTAAAGTTAAATATTGTAGGTAAATTCTAGACATAAACGTATTTTATGTTTAAAAATAATAAAAAATATACCTAAATATAAATGTTAATTAATTAATTAATTGTCGTACCCATGCCGTGTCATCCCCTTATTTTTCAAAAATTGTCTTACTACCGTACCCGTACCCGTGTCATACCCGTGTCCGTGTCCGTGCAACATAGAGAAAAACAAGAAAAGAGGAAAATGATGGTTTCGCAAAGCTGACAACCAACCCAATAAGGTTCTAAAGAAAAAAACTTGAGGTCTAGCATGAATCTCTCATTATCTTCAAAGCACCTACAAAGGGGAACGATTATCCATATATGTCCATTTCGATGACGACCAAACCGACCTTGCAAGGAAGCTAGGAGCCCAACGATTGACTTAGGCATAACCCAACTTACTCCAAATAATCCAAAAAAAAACCATAAACCACAAATCCATAGCCGCCAAACAATGAAGGAAAAGATGGTCAACAAATTCACCATTTTATTTAGCACATATAACACCAATCAAAAATCTAAACCTTCCTTTTTCTTAAATCGTCTATCGTCAAACATTACTTAGGGTCAATTGAAATCAAAACAACTTAGGCATCTACACCTAAGGGCGTTAGGAATCAGCACCCAACTATTGGAAAATCTCCAATCTAAATATCATTAATCAATCAATTTTCTATTCTAAAATACAAATAAACCATAAGCTTATATAGAACTAGAGCTTCCAAGAATAAAGAGATAAAAGACAACAACTAAAGAAAAATAATCCTGACTAAACTCAAATACTAATCCCTATCTAATCTCAAATCTAATACCTATTCAAATAAAAGTCTACAATTATCAAATTTCCTATAAAGATAAAAACAAAAAACTAAAAATGTAAATTTTAAAATAATTTTGGTTTTGCTCCTGCATCATAGACCAGTCTTCAATCTACTATCAAGACATTCATTAGCAATAAGAACAAAGTCAAGAATGATGCAGTTCATTTTTTAAGCTAGCTGTTACTAGTGCTTATGTTGTATGATAAGAAGTTCCTTTTACTTTTAATAGTTTTTATAACTTGTAATAGAAAGTTAGTTAGCTGATAGGTTGTTAGTGATAAGTGCAATAGCCTATTAGTTAGTTAGAGAAGTTTGTTAGGCTTTGGCCAATCACATGGCAGCCACATGGTGGGTTCTTGTAAATAACTCAGCAGCTTGCTTATGTAACTATAAATAAGTAAGGCTACCCTCATTGCAACTAGTTGAATTTGAATCCAAGAAATCTCTACCTATGAAGCATTATTCCAAGAGAGTGTCTCTTGAAGAGCTAGTTCATTCTTTCTTTTCTTTAAGCAACTTAGCTTTCTAAAGTAGTTTTCCTTTTCACCATTTTCCTCCATCATAATTTGGTATCAAAGCTTGAGACCATTTGGGAATTCGAGTTCTTTCTTGTCTTTTCTATTCTACAACATAGCCTATTCAAGATTCAGTTCTCACACTCATTTTCTTATCCTCTACTAGTGAGCCTAAGTATTTTTGTAGATGACACCAGTAGTATACAATAGAAGGAACAAGAAAGCTTCTGTAACACATGAACCTGAGGTGTAGGTTCATCCTAGGCAGCAGTCAACCAAACCAAGGAGAACCACAAGTGACATTGGAGTAGATTGTGGAGCTACTAAGGGGGTAACTTGCTCCCTTGACTGAGGAAGTGAGAAGAAACTAGCGTTATCATCCTAGAAATGATGATGAATCTGCTGAAGATGCTGAAACTGCCAGTCACATCAACTTCAGTAACCCAATTGGTTAGCCTAGAGGAGGTGTTCCAAGGCAAGTGCCTATTCCTCCAAGGGGAGAACCAAAATGGGCATCAAAGTTCAAGATTGAGTTACCTGGGTTCAATGGTAGATTGAATCACGAAGGTTCTTGAGTGGTTTTAAACCACCAATTCAAGATGCCTTATCTTTACAACAACTGTGGTCTATCTTTGAAGCTTACAATAGAGCCTTGATGTTTGAGAAGCAACTTGCAAGAAAGCTTTTCTGCTGTTTCAAGCTTATGGTGGTAACAAAAGTACCCAAGTCAGCACTCAAGGAAGGCCAACTACTAACAGTGTGTGCCTTTCAAGATTGATAGTGTAGGTCTGCCTTCAAATTCTGGTGCAACCAAACCAGTCCCTAAAGCAGCACAAAGTTTTACATTTAAGTGCTACAAGTGTGGAGAAGCTGGGCACAAGGCCCCAGATTGCAAGAAAGGGGGAGTTAATGTTTAAGGCAAGGGTAAAGCTTTGTTGATTGAAGGTTGTGAAGACCAGGAAGATGAAGAATTCCCAATGTATGAAGATGCAATTGTTATAGGGGACTCAGATGAGGAAGAACACTTGGCTTTGGTCATGAAGAAGACCCTATTACTATCAAAATAGAAGAAGTAGGAGGATTGGTTAAGGAGCAACATTTTTCACACCACTTGCAATATTGGTGGCAGGATTTGCAGCTTAGTTATTGAAAAGGAAAGCTACTTTAGAAAGCTAAGTTGCTTAGAGAAAGAAAGAATGAACTAGCTCTTCAAGAGACATTCTTGGAATAATACCTCATAGGTAGAGATTTCTTGGATTCAAATTCAACTAGTTACAATGAGGATAGCCTTGCTTATTTATATTTACATAAGCAAGCTGCTGAATTAGTTACAAGAACCCACCATGTGGCTGCCATGTGATTGGCCAAAGCCTAATAAACTTCTCTAACTAACTAATAGGCTATTGCACTTATCACTAACAACTTATCAACTAACTAACTTTCCGTTACTAATGATAAAGGCTATTAAAAGTAAAAGGAACTACTTATCACTAATAACAGCTAACTTTAAAAATGAACTGCATAAGAGAATTTGCCTATTCAAAACAAAAGCATTTTGTGAAGCTGAAATGATATCTCTCATGACCCTGCAAAGTGAACACCCCCCCCCCCCCCCCCAAACAAGATTGATAGGGCGAAATAGACGGTGCTACAACCAAGAGAGAAAATAGATTTTTGCTTGAGAGGCAATGCAAGGAGTGAGACAACAAGGTTTGGGTTTTGTTGACAATGTTTTTTGTAAAGCACATAAATCAAGAAGATTTTCTGAATTTTTGTTTGATGTTGCAAAGTGAAGAAAGAACACGAACCATAAAGAACAGCTAAGAGAGAGAGTTGTGCGTGAAGGAAAAAATGGAGAGGAGAGTGCAAAGTATTGCGACATGTGAGATAAATAATTAGTGCGTGTGAGAGCAAAGAAAATAAGGAGATTTTCTTCAGCCACGAGACACACGAGGATTCATTATTGTACGGTGTGGATCTCAAGTTATGCTTAAACTTGAGAGAATTATTGTAATTATTTGATAATAGTAAAATAATTTGAAGTTTATCCCGTTGTTTTTCCCTTCAACAAGAAAGAGTTTTCCACATAAATATTTGTGTGCTTGTATGTGATTAATATTTTGGTTTAGTAATTTTTTTGATAATATTTTTTGGGACCTAACATTATGTTGGTAACACTAATGATGGGTTTTGAAGGGCTTACGGAGGGAACTTCCTTTAGAGAATGTATGATTGATAAGTTCATTTAGATTTTAGTCTGCTCGCCTAAGATCTCAAAAAAAAAAAAAAAACACTTGATATTACTCAATTAGAAGACAAAGATGTACTATATCAGAGTTCGGCCTGTGCTTTCTATAGATGTTTACAAAGGGGCGATGATATCAAAAAGAAAACTATTCTTTTTTCCAACAATTTTTAGGTCTTGTCCATAATTTTATAGCAAAATGTCACACAATAACCCCTTGTATCACACGATACCTCTGTGCCCAAAATGATACATGGGCACAAACAATACATTTCTTTTCAGCTCCAATATGATACATATTGCATGTTACATCTTGTGTAGCACGTGATACTAACGACTATAAATTTGTTGCATTTAAGGTAACTCTCTATATTATAAGAATAATTTAGTAATGATGGTAAGATTAATTATGGGTTTTTAAGGCCTTGTCAAGGGAACTTACTTAAGAGTAAGTATGATTGATAATTTCATTTAGATTTTGAACTACTCACCTAGGAGCTCAAAAAAATTCATAATATTTTTTTTAGACACGATAGAATTTCAACTTATGGCATTCACTCTATAATGATTGCTCTTATCATCACGCTAAGAGAATAAGACACCAGTCAGTTTTTTGTGTAGGCAGAGTTCAAATCTCAAATCTCTTATTCGACAGAAAAAAATAAAATATACATATATATATATATATATATACACCAATTAGGCTAACTATAACCCACATAAAAAATAAATAAATAAAACCCTAATATTACTTAGAAGACAAAGGTGTATTAAATTAGAGTTCAGCCTGTACTTTCTATATATGTTTACCCAAGGTATTTTAGGTCTTGTCCGCCACTTTATAGAAAATTGTTTTATTTTTATATCCTTTTTCACCTCTCTCTCTCTCTCTCTCTCATTGGGACTCAAAAAATCCTTCATATTACTTAGAAGACAAAGTTGTATATAATTGGAGTTCAGCATGTACTTCATATAGATGTTTAAAGATGGGCATACAATATCCAAAAGAAAACTACTCTTTTTGCAAAAGTTTTTTCAGCCTTGTCCACCATTATAGAGAAGTGTTTTTTTTTTCACCTCTCTCTCTCTCTCTCTCTCTCTCCTCCAATTATGTTAAGGAAAACAAGAAAGTATATACAAATACGTACATTTCCTTTTCAAGATAAGAGATTCAAATACAAGAGACTTACAACATTTGTTTGAACAATTCCCGGAGAAGCACATAATACACAAATGCCAGATTCAGCAGGTAGCCGCTTATGGAGGACACTGCTAAACATAACCTGCAATCCAAAAGCAACCATTTAAACATAACCTCCCTATTCTTTTTGGGGAGGGTGGAGAGAGAACGAGGTGTAATTCAGATAAATTTCATTGCCGATAAACAAGACAAATTGACCATACCCCCAAAAGCTGGTCAGCGGCAATATAGGTTAAGATTAGGTTTTCTAGTGTCATTGATGCAAGAGAACATTTAGAATTATTTTGGAATTCATTATTTTAGATTTTCTTTATCTCATGTTTTGGTCACCTGCTGTATACTTCCTCTATACTTGGGTGACTCCATTTTATGACTTTGAATAAAATAAAATTTAAAAAAAAAAAAATATATATATATATATATATTTCTTTATCTCATGAGGGGATTATCTTTATCTTTTGGAATGGAATTTGAGTTCAATTAGGATTAGTTTTCATGGATTTTATCTTTATCTCTTTATTTCCTGGAAGCTCTATAAAAGCTCCAAATGGTTTATTTTATATTCAGACTATTTTGATTAATAAATTTTATTCATCACCCGGTGGTCTCACCAAATTAAACAAAACAACCCAACCCATAAAACCCTACTTCTTGACCTGAGGTCTCAACCTAACCCACCCATACCTCCAATCATTTGCAAACCCACCCATAATTAGCATACCAAACCTTTCTCAACTCTCTCACCCTAATTCTCAATCCACACTATCACAACCACCATCCAAACATCCTACCCTTGTCGATTCTCTCTCTGTCAAGGTGGTACCGATGTCGGCCCAAACCGATGGTCTTCAACAAGCTGACCAAGAAGCATGCGACATCAATGTCATGGTGGATAAGGGCTAGGACAAGGCAGATCAGGTCCCTCAACCTCTCTTTTGCTTGTCTGCGTCCGAGAGTTCCAATCGTGTCCTTCAAATGTGTCCTATTGTTGAACCTTTGTCATTGGTATCTCACACCATCCCTGACTGAGTGATGGAGGAGGTAGTGGTTTCCAAATAATTAAGGAAGTCTCAATCTAAGCTATTGATTGAAGAAAAATTTATCCAAAATAGTGAGGACTCTTACCCTTCCATAGGTCAGATGCTTGGTAACTTGCATAAGTCATGGGATAACTCCCGTGACTAGGTTCTTGAGCTACAGGATGGAAGGCAAGTGGTAATTCCACTGTCTCTGTATCGATCACCAAAGGAATCGACCAATTCCAAGGCTGTGGAAGCTAGTTTAATGGAAGATGGCAAGGTAAGGAATTGTTGATTCAACAACAAGAATCACTGTGGGTAGATGTGGGTGAAGTTGTAGTTGACATGGATGCCTTATTTGTTGATGTGGGGCTGGAGGAGGATTTGTGGGATAGTGATGTAGGGCTGGGGTGTTGGAAAACGGATGAGGAGCCATTGTTCATAGTTCCTTTGGCCATAGAAAATCCTTTAGAGGTTTCAAAGACCTTGGTGGAGCAACTTGGGACTTGAGACAAGGGAGATAATAATCAGCTATCTCAAAGGGTCACTAGAAGGATAAAAGCTCTCAAAAAATCAATGGATACTTCTTTGGAGGGCCTTGAGGAGCAGTTTATAGGCTCGTTTTAGCTATAGAGGCAAGGAAGAAAATGAAGATGCAAGATGAAAATGTTCAGAGGCAATTGACGAGTTGAGAAACTTGGTGAGTTCTTGGAGTTATGAGAATGGTTCTTCAACATCAAGGAGTGCTATTAGGGAGAGTTGTAGAAGTGCATCAATGAATATAAAATTGTTTCTTGGAATGTTAGTGTGTTGAATAAAAATGACAGAACACTCCAAATTAGGACTCTTACCAGGACTTGGAAGGCCGATATTGTTTGTTTTCAAGAAACAAAAGTGGATTTAATTATCTAGGTTGCACCGACACGCCATTTTTGGCGACGTACCAGTGTCCAACACGGATACCGGCACGACTCGCCAGACTCCGGTGTCCAAGCGGTGTCCTTTTTTTCTTTTATTTTTTTTCGCTTCTCCGACACAGCTCCGACATGGTGGATCCGCCAACAGTGGAAAAAAAAAAAAAAAAAAAAAAAATCACAGATTTTGACAGTCGCCGATGCTGAGATAGGGCCGATCGGCAAGTCAGCGAGCTCTATAGACAGTCGCCGTTGACGCCGTGCCCTCTGTCCCTTCCAATCTCTCTCTCTCTCTCTCTCTCTCTCGGCGTGGAGAGGTCCGAGTCCGACCTCTTCTATTCTCTCTGTTTTTTTTTTTTTTTTTTTTCCAGGTATGCTGTGTACTCTGTACTGTTAGTGTATGTTTTAGTGTTACTTAAGTTATAACGCGTTTTTTTTTTTTTTTTTTTTTAATCCCACTCTCACTACATATATATATGTTTTTAATTTTTTTTTTTTAATCCCAAAAGTTTAAAGCTTGTTTTCTTTTTATGTTTTTAGTTTGATGTTGAATGTAGCCTATTTAAACTTTTGGTTTGTACTTTAAACATTTTATGTGTATTATTGTATTACTTTGAGTGTTAGTTTACTTATTTTTTGTTCTTACATAATTTAAATTCTAGACATAAACGTATTTTATGTCTAAAAATATGCCCAAATATAAAATTTTATTTATTATTTAATTGCCGTGTCCACGCCGTGTCGTGTCCTCATTTTTCAAAAATTGCCGTATCCCCGTATCCGTGTCCGTGCAACTTAGTTAATTATTAGCAGGGTGATATGAAGAGTATGGGGTTGCAAAGATTTGGATTAGTTGTATTTAGGTTCTATTGGCTCATCTAAGGGCATTTTGGTGACGTGGGATAGAAGGGTAGTGGAAAAAGATGATGAAGTAGTGGTCGTTTTTCTATTTCGTGTGAGTTTTAAAAAGTGATCGATAATTTTCAGTGGGCTTTTAGTGTAGTATATGGGCCTAACTCTTTTAGAGACAGACAACTTTATGGGAGGAGCTGGCTGGCCTAAGCAGCTAGTGGAATGTTCCATGGTGTGGGGGAGGTGACTTCAATGTGATGCGTTTTCCATCTAAACATATTGATTCCGAATATTTTCTCATGCCATGCACAGGTTCTATGATTTCACTTTAGAACAAGGGCTGATAGGCTCATCATTTGGAAGGAGGAAATTTCACTTGGTCCAATTCTCAAGAGGTCGCTTCGAGGTCTAGGCTGGACAGATTCCTCGTCTCTAGAATGGGAGGAACAGTTTCTAACTATTTGTCAACAGAGGCTGCCTAGGCTATCGAATCACTTTCCAATTTTATTAGAGGGGGGTAACTTCCAAAGAGGCTAGAGGCCATTTAGATTTGAAAATATGTGGTTAAAGGATGAGGGATTTGCGGAGAAGGTACATTCTTGGTGGGATTCATATCATTTTCAAGGAACTCCAATTTATATTATGTCAAATAAATTAAAGGCTTTGAATTTTGATATGAAGGTTGGAATGTGAAGGAATTTGGAAATGTAGAGGAGAGGGGAGAAAACGGTTGTGGAAGGATCTTAGTGAGCTAGATGCGGCTGAGGAAAGCTATGAGTTAACAATTGAGGAAAAATTGGAAAAAGATAGAGGTCAAGGAGAATTAGAAAAGACAAACCACTTGAAAGAAATCTGTTGGAGGCATAAATCAAGAGTTCTATGCATTAGGGAGGGAGATAGGAATACAAAGTTCTTCCATCGTACAGCAAGTTCTCATAGAAGATTCAACACCGTTGATAGCTTAATGGTGGATGGTGAGTTGTCCTTGGACCAAGGGGTCATAGCGAAGTGTATTAATCTTTTTTATAGATACTTGTATTTTGAGTATGAGGACCATAGACCTAAGGATGCGATTTGATTAGATAGTCTTTTTGATGAGGAAGAGGTGTATAGGGTGAGTAAGGGATTCAATGGTGACAAAACTCCAGGCCCTTATGGTTTTTCTATGGCTTTCTTTAAGTCTTGTTGGAGCATTTTGAAAAAGGATATTATGGATATATTTCATAGTTTTCATGCCCAAGTTGTGTTTGAGAAGACACTTAACGCTTCCTTTATTGCCCTCATCAGCAATTTTTTTTTTTTTTAAATGATGCTATGGAAGTGAGGGATTTTCATCCTGTTAATCTTGTGGGAGGAATTTACAAGATTATTTCCAAGCTGTTGGCTAATAGACTTCAAAGGGTGGCACATGGTATTCTTTCAAAATCTCCAAACACTTTTGTCTGAAGATGACAGATTTTGTATTCTGTTTTAATTGCATTTGAGTGTTTAGATAGTAGACTGAAGGTAGGGGTCCCAAGTGTGTTATGCCAGTTGGATGTGAAGAAAGCATATAATCACGTGAACTAGGATTTCCTCATGTATATGTTTTGAAGGTGTGGATCTTAGAAAAATGAAGTGGATAAAGTTTTGTATCTCAACTATCAAATTCTCTATTCTGATTAATGGTACCCCTTCTGATTTCATTGGGAGTTCTAGGACGGTTCGTCAAGGGAACCCTCTGTCTTCATTGCTATTTGATATTGTTATGGAGGCATTTAGCCGTATGTTAGATGCAGCTGCCACAACTGGTCAATTTTCAGGCTTACTTGTAGGCTCTTCAAACAGTACTTTGATGATGGTGTCTCATCTCTAGTTTACGAACGTCACACTTAGTATTCGCAATGTTAATTTGGAAAAGTTATAGTTGGTACTAGTTGGGGCTGTGCATGATATGGAAGAGTTGGTGGACATCTTTCCAACTAAAATATTTGGGTCTTCCTATGGGTGCAAAACCCAAGGATAAGACAACTTGAAACCCAATTCTGGAGAAGTTTGAAAGAAATTAGCAGGATGGAAGAGATTGTACTTATCCAAGGGAGGTAAGGTAACTCTTATTAAGAGTACTCTTTCTAGTTTGCCCACTTATTTCCTTTCTCTCCTCTCTATTCTAGTAGAGGTGGCCAATAGTATTAAGAAATTACAAAGATATTTTCTTTGGAGTGTATTGGTGATGAACCTAAGTAATACCTGGTGAAGTGGTCTTAGATTTGTGAACCAATGCATAGTTTTTTTTTTTTTAGGGGGGGGTGGTTTGTTAGCTTTTCGATGTGTAAGAAGATTTAACTAGCCTTGCTAGGCAAATGCTTGTGGAGATATGGGATTGAGAGAGACACTCTTTTGGAGGAGGGTTATAGAGGCAAAACATGGGAGTGAATAGGAGGCTGATGCATAAAAGATGTATCAAGCCCATTTGTCAATAGTCTTTGGAAATCCATCAAGAGAGCTTGGTTGACTTTTCCCATATTTCTTCGGTATGATGTGAGTGATGGTACTAGAGTGAACTTCTAACAGGATCTATGGTATGGGGATTGTCCTCTTAAAGAAGAGAGGTTTTTCCAGAACTTTACAATATTAGTAAGTCCAAAGAATTTTCTGTAGCAGAGGTAATGGGTTTCTCTGATGGCCTACTTCACTAGGATGTTCAATTCTCTCGTCCAATGCAAGATTGGGAATTAGAATCATTGGCCTTGTTTATGGACAAGATTTATTCAACATCTATGGGGTAATGATTTGGATAAAAGTTGTTGGAAGCCACTAAGAGTAGAGGTTTTGAGGTTCGTGGATATTATCATTCTCTATCCCCTTCTAATGTCATTCTATTCCCTTGTAAAATGGTGTGGTAAGCAAAGGTCCCTCCTAGGATGGCATTCTTTTCGTGGTCTACTGCTTTAGGTAAGATTTTATCTATGGATAATCTTCAAAAGCAGAGAATTATTGTGATAGACTAGTTGTATGTGCAAACGGTGTGGGGAATCAGTGGATCACCTTCTTCTTCATTGTCCTATAGCATATGACCTATGGTGACTAGGCCACGGAAGATTAATTTGCTATTACTTTGCAAATTCGCTTATTCGAGAATTATTTTATGGGATCCACTGGTGAAGTCCAATTGAAGTGAAGGTCATGGGATTTGGATGGTCTAAGTATGAGTCTTTTAAGGTTAAAACAGTTTTTAATTTGGTTTTTTATTAGTTAAGGTCAATTTCATATTCAGAGGCAAATCTGTCGTTTCTGCAATTCTTGTGAATTAAGGTATTTTTAAGTATATTCTAGGGTATTTTAAGTATCTTAGGTTTGTTTTCTTTGGGTCTAAGTTAAGTATTTATTATGTTTATTTTACTAGTCAAACTAGTAGTCCTAATACTAGTAGGAATCCTATTATTACTAGTACGAATCTTTATGTTGTTTAATAAAATTGAGTGTTTTGAGCAATAGGCACATTAGCCTTTGTTGGTTTTTTCTCCTTCTCCCTTTGCTTTCTTTTTCTTCTTCTCTATCTAAAGTTACTGTTGACAGGCTCCTGTTCATACAAATCCTGAACAGCCCTGACTTCTTTGTATGTCTTCTTCTTTCCTAACCCTAAACCCACCACAACTATGCGTAGACAACTTCCCTAATTTGTCCCACATCATATGGAAAATGGAGTTTAGCTTGTTTGGAATTCATTGGGTTATACTGCAAAGGGTCATTGAGTTGTTTCTTCTTGGTAGGGCAACTTTAGCCAACATCGCAATATAGCTATTTGGAAGTTTGCGCCGCATTGCATAATGTGGTGCATTTGATGGGAATTGAATGCTAGCAGTTTTGAGGAATGTGAACACACTATTCTTGAGATCAAGTCTATTTTCTTTCATTCTTTGCTCGAGTGGAGTTTAGCATTACAAACTTATTCATTTTCTTCTCTTCCTATTTTGATTGACCATTGTAATTTGGGATCCTAATTGTATTGCACCCATAGTACATTTCCTATGTACTTGGGTCTGTTTTGATTTCAATAAAATCTTTATTACTTATAAAAAAATAATAATAATCAGTCATAAAAATGTTTCTATTTGGTGGTGATTCCAAATAACCGTGGGACTGTTCTAGGTGGTGAACTGCATCAGTCATATAGGGTGGTATATACTACAATAAAGCCAACAAAAAACAGCTATCAATCCCACAGTTGTTTGCTTCTTATGATTACAAAAGATACAAAATAGCTAATTCATATACTTGATCTTCAAACTTCAGAAAGACGTGTATTAACCGATATGAAGTGGATACTCAAGTCCATGTCAAAACATAGATGCTCAAGTCCATTTACACATAATAGTCCATTGGTTGTGGTAGGTAAACAAGCATCAACAAAAATGTATCGCCAATAAAAACAAAATGGGAACGGTGTCTTAACCGGTATGAAGTGGATAATGAACACACACAATTTTTACCATAATTTTTATGACCTCATCCTGCCCTCCACCCTGCCCCCTCCCTCCACCATGAACACTACCACCATTCTCTTCTTCCCTCCCACCATTCCCTTCTCACCTCCCACCCAATCCTCCACCTGCGACATATACAATCCTACCTTTTGCTCCCCAAAATTTTTTCCCCACCCCACAACAGTTTTACCCTCCACATCCTTGCTCTTTCCCTCAATCTTTCTACTGGCCAAGTCAGTTTGGTCAGTACATTCCTCAATATGCTTCAGCCCAGCCCTCCTTACCCTTAAAAGATTTGAACCCCAAGCCTATACAGAATCCACCAAAATACACTCCCAAGCCCCCTTCTTCGCTGGCCAAGCCTCCTTATCCAAGGGTCTGGGGAAGAATTCTCTGTCTCTTCATATTGATTCAAAGTTATTTTTCTTGGCTTTTGATGAGGGTCATATGGACTCATATTCCATTAGTGAATAACAGGGCAAACATCGAGGTTCTATATGGGTTGGTAGATCGAGGTTGGATTGGATCCTAGCTTGTTTGGTAGAGTTGTGTTGGTGGGACTTTAGTAAGAAACAATTTTTCAAACGGCTTCATGAGTATCATAAAATCTTGGAGTTTTCTAGTAGGTCAAATAAGAGTGGTCTTTTTGTGGAGATATCAAAGTACCATAATGGGGCAAGACATGGATGTTTGGGTGTTCCAGAAGGGTTGAACAAGGGAGGCTAGGCTTTTTCTTGAAAGCAAGCTTTGTGTATTTTTTTTCAGAAATTCTGTTTGTAGGCCGGGAAAAAAGGTGGCTGATGGTGGTGGGAAGCCTGAGATATCCACCGGCAATCCAAGTAATCAAGTTTGGAAAACTTTTAATGGGGATGTGAAAGTAGGAACAGAGTTAAGTATGGAGAATTAGTTTCCTAATATTACTCGTAGTTTAAATCAGAAGGAGAGTTTTGGGTGATTTGACTTTTTTCAAAAATCAAATAATCCAACTCATCTCAATTGTGGTCGTCCCATGCATGGGCCTTCTGCTAAATGAACTCAAACTCACTTCTCTTTAAAAATTTATGTTGCTTTTGATGGGGATGCTCAATGTATGGTCCATTGGAGTAATTTTATCCAACCCAAAGGAGCCAAGATAGGCCCAATAACGTTAGAAAGTGAAGTTTTACAAGACACAGCAGATCGGGCCAATCCTTCTAAAGCCTAAAACGACTTCATCCAAAACTTGGTGAGATTGATTGAATGTAGCTTGTGGGAAGTGGGCGAAGGGTCGGGTCACACGTCTCTGCCCAAAAGACTCCAATGGTGCCTCCGAGCACCAATGAGAAGGGTGCTGTCTTCCCGAGGATCGATAGGTGCAGGGATGAGATGGTGAAGGGCGGTGCTAGGTCAGCAGGTCCTCAAACCAGCAAATGGTCAGTTTCTAAGAAGATTCCAACGATATTTCAAAGCACTATCAAGCTCAATGGGGCCCTTCAGAGGTCCAATGGATGCAGCAATGTTTCTGGGCCCTCTGGGGCTAACGGTGGTCATTTGGTGGGCCCTAAATCAAGTGGGGCTGTGGTGGGTTGTGTGGGTATAGCGGATTTTTCCGTCATTGGATCAATAGAGGATTGTCCCAACTCTAGGGTTGCTCCAAACACTGATGGGCCTTTGTGGTCGGTTGTGTGGGTACTGCGAATTTTGACGCCGTTGGATTAGTAGAGAATTGTCCCAACTCTGAGGTTGCTCCAAACACTAATGGGCCTTTTGTTGGGCAGGCCGAGTCCGATGCTTCTCCAAAGATGGTTTCTTCGATTCTATCGGTCTTCGAGCTCCCTAATATAATCGCCACCACGAGTTTCTGGGAGAAAATTGTTTCTCTTCTCTTTGTGCTAGGTTCTATTTCTAATGAGGATGTCATGCTATTGTTGGACTTGATCAACCCCACGGGGTTAGGTAAGGATGAGGATGATTGTAATGCATTGGATTTTGTACCTCTGGCTAAGTGGGTTTCATATGGGGGTATGGAAGTAGCATCAATGAAAGGTGACCTAGATGATTTTTGTGTGGAGGATGTTCTAGAACCATCAGTGTGGGTGAAAAGGATGGTGAAGGGTTTTGGTAAATTTGTGGGCTTTCCTATCGATTCATGTGAGAAGCAGTGTATTGCTTTCTTTCAAAAGCTTGAGGAAGTGTGGGAAAAACAAGCTGCTGCAGGTAGTAGTCTTCGTCACACTAGCTCTTCAACTAAAAAAAGGTATGAGGGAATTGAAAATTTTAGTTTCTATTGTTAATTATGATGGGCAATCTGGGTGTCGAACTAGAGGGAACCTGAATTCTGGTGGGTGGGCTCAGTTTTTTGTCCATGAATTTGAAACTCCTATCTTGGAATGTAAGAGGATTAAACAATCCTCAAAGGAGGGATACTATTAAGAATTTACTCAAAGAGTGGAAATGTGATATTATGTGTTTTCAAAGAAAAAAACTGGACTGTGCTAATTCTTTTGTTGTGAAAAGTCTTGGGGTATCCCTTTTGTTGATTGGGAGGCTTTGGATGCAATTCACACAATAGGGGGAGTTCTTTTGTTGTGGGATAAAACGGTGTATGAAAAATTGATTCTATGGTTGGATGCTTTTCTGTTTCTGTCCTGTTGAAGGGTGTGGTAGATGGATTTGTTTGGCTTTGTACAAGGTGTATGGTCCGACTGCTATTGGCCTCAAGGATGCTCTGTGGACAGAACTTGATTGTGTGAGAGCAAGGTGGAACTCAGCTTGGTGTGTTTTTTGGTGATTTCAATATCATCAAATATCCAGCAGAGCGTCTTAGTTGTACTTCTTTTAGTCCAACCATGTTCAAGTTCTCAGATGTTATTAAGAGACACTCTTTGGTTGATCTACCTTTGATGGGTGGTGAGTATACATGGTTTCGTGACTCCGATAACTATTCTATGTCTAGAATTGATAGAGTTTTGGTGTCCACTAATTGGGAGGATCATTTCTTGGATGTGACTCAAAGGCCTCTTCCTCGGGTGATTTCTAACCATTGCCCTCTTCTTGTTGAGGCAGGTGGTATGTCAAGGGGGAAGAGTTCTTTCAAATTTGAGAATATGTGGCTCAAAGGCTCCTAGTCCAGATAGCTTTACTATGGCCTTCTTCCAAAAATGTTGGTGTGTGCTTGAAAGGGAGATTTTGGCTTTCTTAGCAGACTTCCATAGAGAATGTATCTTTGAGAAATCTCTCAATGCCACCTTTTTGTGTTTGATACCCAAGAAGATTAATGCAGTTAATATTAGAGACTTTCACCCTATTAGCCTTGTGGGTAGTTTGTACAAGCTGCTATCAAAAGGTTTTGGCTCATAGACTACATTGTGTTTTGGATAAACTTATTTCCAACTCCCAAAATTCCTTTGTTGTTGGGGGAAGACAAATTCTTGACTTTGTTCTCGTTGCAAATGAATGCTTGGACAGTAGATTGAAGAGTGGTATTCCGGGTGTGATTATTAAATTGAATATTGAGAAGGCTTATGTGAATTGGAGTGTCTTGTTTGACCATATGGAGAGGATGGGTTTTGGGGAGAAGTGGGGGAGATGGATAAAGGCGTGCATTTCTACTATTCGTTTTTCAGTGCTTATTAATAGGTCTCCAGCGGGTTTCTTTGTAGCTCTCATGGTCTCCATCAAGGGGATCCCTTATCTCCACTCCTTTTCTTGTTGGTGATGGAGGTGTTAAGTAGGTTGTTGAAGAAGACAAAAGAGGGAGGTTTTCTCAATGGATTCCAAGCAAGTCCCAATGCGCGTGGAGGTTTGCATATCTCTCATATTTTGTTTGCTGATGATACTATCCTTTTATGTGACACATCCAGGGAACAATTATTATATATTCATATGGTTCTGATTTTCTTTGAAGCTATCACAGGATTGAAAGTAAATGTTGGTAAAGAGTGAGATTGTGCTAGTTGATGAGGTTGGGAATTTAAATGCCCTGGCTCGTATTTTATGTTGTAAGGTTGGGTGTTTGCCCATGTCTTATTTGGGTATGCCCTTGGGGGCTCATTATAAGGATTCTTCAATTTGGAACCCTATTATTGAAAGGATGGAGAAAAAGCTTTTAGGTTAGAAGCAGTTATACTTGTCAAAAGGGGGTAAACTTACTTCATTGAAGAGTAATTTATCAAGCCTTCCCACTTATTATTTATCTTTGTTTACTATTTCACAACATGTGGCAAACAGATTAGAGAGGATTCAGAGGAATTTCCTTTGGGGGAAATCTATTGATGTCTTTAAATTTTTGCTTGTTGCTTGGGAAAAGGTTGTGTGGCCAGTGGAGGCAAGTGGTTTAGGGATCTAGAAGATTGGGTTGTTTAACCAAGCTTTGCTTGAGAAATGGCTCTGGTGTTTTGGGAAGGAGGTCACACATTTATGGCGGTAGGTTATAGCCTCCAAATATCCAATGGTGGGTGGTGTACTAGAGTTGTTAGAGGGACGCATGGATGTGGTATGTGGAAGAACATTAAGAAGGGGGTTGAGAGTTTCTTTGGTCATGTGTTGTATGAGGCGGGTGAGGGTATTCGTATTCAATTCTGGCAAGACCCTTGGAGTAGCCCTACTTCTTTGAAAGATTTATATCCAGAAATGTTTGCTTGTGCTGTGGATAAAGATGCTAGGATTTCTGATATGGTTGATACTGCACCTGATGGGGGTGGTAGAAGCTGGAACTTACAAGATAGCGATATTTTATGATTTCTTTTCGCATATCTCATCCCAATTACCTTGGGGGGGGTGGGGGGGGGTGTTATGATACCATGATATGGCAATTGAATCGTAGTGGTGTTTATGTTGTGCACTCTTTCTATTATTCATTGCTGGAAGCTCCGTCACTGTTTTCCCCTTGGAAGAGCATTTGGCGTGTTATGGTACCTAAAAGGGTGACTTTTTTCTTATGAACAGCTGCTAGGGGTGGGATTCTCAAATAAACAACCTTGTTAAGAAGAATTTGCCTCTTGTTAATTGGTGTTGCCTATGTCGATGAGAAGAGGAAACTGTGGATCATTTATTACTCCATTGTAAGTTTTCCCATACCTTGTGGAATGAAGTCTTTCTTGTGTTTGGGGTTCAGTGGGTGATGCCAAAGTTTGTTGTTTCTCTTCTTGCATGGTGGAATTGGTTGGGGATTCATTCTTCAAATGTTTGAAATATGGTACCGGCGTGTCTTATGTGGTTAACCTGGAAGGAACACAATGCCCGAACATTTGAGGAAATTGAGAGACCTGTAGGCTATGAAGCACGGGTGCGTTTCGGGGCTCGGGTGCGGGACTCGGCAATTTTTGAAAAAGGTGGATGCGGGTGCGGCGGGACTCGGCCATTAAAAAATTATTAAAAATATTTTTATTTATATTTTTAATATATTGCTAAGCATAATTTTTTATATAAATAATAATAATAATAATAATACGAAATCATGTGCAATACGAAGGAATTAGCTCTCTATGCTTCTCTTGTGGCCGTGTTGGCCATAAGGAGGAAAGTCGTCCATACAAAGTAAGACCAACAGAGCAGACCGACAGTGAGGATGCCATTAAGGAAAACTTGGAGGGAAAAAAGCCCACGCCAAATAACAATAGCTACCCAACAAGAGAAAATTTTGGGCCGTGGGTCTTGGTAGCATGAAAGAAGAAAGTCAGTAAGGAGTTTGGAAAGAAGATTGTCCACCATTCCTCTTATGGACACCAAAGCCCATTGAAACCTGGTCCTAGTCAGACTAAAAGCCCACTCCATTCAAAGTTTGCCCACTTGGAAACTGAAAAAAGAGATAGGGGGGCATAATCATGTGACTCCCCCAGCTCCTAATATCTTTTTGGCAGATCACACTATCTCAAGCAATGGTGAGGATCAGCTTAGCCTGACACAAAACCATATGTCACGCAAAAGTCACAATCGAGGACAAAAAGCTAAGCAAAAATTCCGAGTTTTGGCTGGGGCTAAAGGTAGTCAAGCTAGTACCTCTGACAAGGAGAAGGAATCTCACATACCAGCTCGGACAAGCAGCAAGTTTACAAGAATGCCAGCAACATAATGGAGGATTTCCGGCCAGAATTTGAATGGGGTTAAAGTCTTCACTGCTGGTGGATCCCAGTCTGATGGGTTGAAGGGCGAAACAGAGGTAGGTCCAAACAAGCCGATTGGGATAGGAGGTGGAGATATTCCCATGGACACTGAAGAAATTGAGTTGACGCTGCCTCCAAAAAGGTTTCGCACCTTTTTTTTTTGAATTTCGGCCTAACTCGGCTATTTCGGCTTGAACCGGCCATTTCGGCAATTTCGCCGGTTTTGGCCGATACGGCCCGATTTGAGCCGCGTCGGCGCAAGTCGGGGAATCCACGCGGCAGGATGCGGCCCGACGCGGCACCGACGCACGGTCAGCGGCGTCCCTCCCGCGTCGCCGCATCCGACGCGGGTGCGATGGCTCTGGAGCCGCGTCCGTGCATCCCAGCCTATAGGTCGGTTTAAGTCTTTGCTACTTAGGACTTTCTTTGAGTGGTCTCATATTTGGGGTTTCACACATTGTATTTCTTTGTTTGATTTCCTTAATTCTGTTTGTTTTTCTTCTTTTTTTTTTGTATTCGCTTCTGTGCAGTGAGTTTACTATCATAAACTCATTGTACTTCTCTTATCAATAAAGGTGTTATTACCTATAAAAAAAATTTTAAAAAAATGGAGGGGGAGACAACCTACAATCTACAATATCAAAAGGTATGATTAAATTTTTCAAGAAGCTTGATAACTGTCTCAAATCATTAAGGAACACATATTACAAGAGATTCTGGAAGCAGCACTTTAAAGGTTCTTGATTGTCAGGACAAGTGCCTTAGCCTTCAGGAAGATAAGGGTTAAGGATTAAAAGGAATGTCAAGTTACTTTCAAGCAGAATAAGGCTTAGGTTAAAAGGTCTTCAGGCTTACTAGTCAATTTAGGAGTCCTACTGCTAGCGGTAAAAGGAAGAGAAATTCTCTGTATAACAAGTACTCAAATTCAGACTTGATTAATTTTTTTCTGATAGGTGATTAATCAAGTCTGAATTCTTTGAGTACTTGAGTTATACAGAGACTCTCTCTCTCTCTCCCCCCTTGTTGGCACACCATTCATAATACTGTCCACACAAACCTTGAACGGCCACTAATTTCTCCGTTTTCTTCTCCAGTTCAACACTAAACCATACTCCTGTTACATTAATTAAGACCCAAAAACCTCATATACTTTCCCTAGCCAATCACTACCAAATGACAGATCAAAACACCAGTAAAACCTTAATTCTGCTATGACCTAAAACACCCAGCAACTTGTTTCCTTCAAGAATAGATCTTTTAACCTTCAAACTTGAAATCGGATCAATCAGTAAACATTCTACAAGCCCTAAAGCCTTTCAATATATTACAAAAGCTAGATTTGTAACTTTTCTTATTCAGAAGTTTCACAACAAATCACACATAGATTCTCTAAACCTGTCATACATCACAGACACACCTCAAAGCATGTTTCACAAGTTACTTATATTTATGGTCACTAATCTTTTCATATTAATTCGTTAAAACTACAAAAGGGGCACAACCCATGTACATAAGAAAAATTATGGTCACACATTTGAATATTATTTATCCAGGGGGAAAGGAACCAAAAAAAAAGTGCCGAATGGCACAAAAGCAACAAATGCTTCTTTTTTTTATTTTTATAAATTCAATAGCAATGAATACTTAAGTTCACCTGAAATCATAAATTACATAAGGGATCTAAATTAAAGCAACCACACAAAAGAATAATAATAATAATAATAATAATAAAACAAGACTAATAATTTTATTCACATTATGCATGAAGGGTAAAAATAATAGCAATCAAGCGCAAGGAATTTTCTGGGCCATCAAAAGGTTAAAAATTTAAATATTGGTTTCAAAGTATACCTGTGCTAGCTTGCTGCTTGAGTATCCCACTAGGCTTGTAAATTTCCTTTTCCCAGAGACAACATTCATATCTTCTGTGTCAACAAAGCCAACATAATGCATCTACAGGAAAAAAAAAGGACAGGCCACTCTCAGACTTAAAGTGATAACTTGACAGTAAAATGATGGAAAGGATTCACATTTCATATAATATATTAACTACTTTAGTTTTCAAATACTCCTAAAGAATCATTAAGCAGCCTATAATTGGAACCTAAAGCAGCATGTAAGTTAATTTGGATATCTACAAAATAGATTTTTTTTTTTTTTTTTTTATAAGTAAAGGAAATTTTATTCAAAAACTTAATAATGAGTCACCCAAGTATACAGGAAGCATACAACAAGGGACCAACATAATCAAATACATAAATTACAAGCATCCATCAAATCATAAACCAAAAAAATAGAATGACTTCTTATGATAGACATCCAGTCCGATAGAGTTTTAAAGAAGAAAAGTTTTAAATCAGCTATAGTCCTTTCAAAATCTTCAAAACACCAGTTGTTTCTCTCCCGCCAAATGCACCACATCAAACAATGAGGGACAGCCATTCAAATAGCACCATTACGATGATGACCAAAATTTCATTGCCAACAAGCAAGGAGCTCAACTACAGTCTTTGGCATTGCCCAATGGATACCAAACAAGGTGAACACCATAGACCACAACTCGTAAACAATAGAACAATGTAGTAAAAGATGGTCTACCAATTCTCCATTACTTTTGCACATATAACACCAAGCTAAAATCAACACCTTCTTCTTATGTAAATTATCAATAGTCAAGATAGTTCCTAAAGCTGCAATCCAAACAAAAAATGCAACTTTGGAAGGAACTTTTTGCTTCCAAATACTTCTCCAAGGGAAGGATTGAGTATATACACCCAACAAAGCCTGATAGTAACTGCTTACCTCAAAGCCCTTGCTCTTAGCAGGTGTCCAACACATCTTATCCTCACCAATACCTCTCAATGAGACTGCATATATAACATTCCAAAAAACAAACAAAGAATCTGATTCTCTATCATGAATTTCTCGCAGGAATTCTAAGTCCCAAAAAAGAACCCCATTAGAAAACTGCATGAGATCAGCCACATAAGCCTACTTATTATTACTGATTCTAAATAAATCTAGAAAACACGTACTCAAAGGATTATCCCCACACCAGACATCAATTGAATGTAGCGAGAAAAAGTAGACCAACCACTACTATTAGTTTTCCATAAACTCACCCCATAGGAGCTTGGAACAGGATTAGAGCACCAATCTCCCTCCTCAACTCCATATTTAGCCCTTATAACCCTTCTCAACTCCATATTTAGCCCTTATAACCCTTCTCAACTCCATATTTAGCCCTTATAACCCTTCTCCACAACGCTTCTCTCTCATACCCAAATCTCCACAACCATTTTCCCAATAGTGCTTCATTAAAGTATCTCATATTTCAAATTGCTAACCCCCAGACTGGATAGGAGAGCATACCTTGGACCAATTCACCAAGTGACGTTTAGAATCATTTCCTAGACCACCCCAAAGAAAATTCTTCTCAATGATGGGATTCCAAACTGCTCTATTCCAATCCAAGTTTGCTATTGGTTATTAATGGGCAACCATTGCAAGGCAACAACTATTATTACCCAAAAAGTTGATACTCAATGCACTATGCATTTAAAGAAATAAAGCAATTTGAACTCCTGCATTGCCCTATCTTAGAGAATTCTTGTAGGAGATTCCCAATGTAAGTTCATATACCTGCTTGTTTTGTTGCATCCATGTCTTTATCGGTTATATATAATTTAATAAATATTAAAAAATCGTGTAGGGGAGGACCCAAAATCATTACTTTTGGGAGCCTTAAAAGAAACAAAAAAAAGAAGAGAGAGAGAGAGAGAGAGAGAGTTTGATTAATAGTGAGTTTAGAATTAGGAGAATCTATGGATGAGTTTAGAATTTTTTTAAAACAAAAGGGTTATGAGATTGTGATCGGAATTAAAAGGTGGTTCAATGAGTTATTTGATGGCTATTTGATAGAAGAAAGTTTGTGGGAATTTAGAGGGTTGTAAGGAAAAAAGAAAAAAGAGAATTTTATGTTGTTCAAGGGATGCATGAACAGTATCTATGAAGAGTACCACAAGAAAGAGAAGACAAAAAAGAAAACACAAAAACCAACAAGCATCAATGCTCAAAATACTCAACAATCTTATATTTATCAAAACCATCTCTATTGATTACATTAAGCACAAAAAATATAAATAAAAACTCTTGTACTAGTAGTAGTAGGGCTCCTAGTTTAAATGGTAAACTAAAGCCTAATAAAAGACTAACTTGGACTTAAAGAAAATAAAACCTAAGATACTTAGAATCTCCAAGAAAATTCTAGACTCAATTAAACTACCAAATACCCTTATTTTGTAGAAATCTTAAAAATTACATATTTGCCCCTGACTACAAAAATAACCATCACTAATAAAATAAAAACTCAATTACAAAACCATTTTAACCCTACAATGGACTTCATGCAAATTTTACTTCAATGGACTTCATAGGTGGAGCCCATAAAATCATTATTCAATAGGCAAATTTGAAAAGTGATAACACATCAATCTTTTATGGCTTCATCACTATTGCCAAAAGGAAGATCGCTGATAAAGATTGCGTCTATTGTATGTATCAGTCATTCAACAAGGTACAAAGGGTCCTCTAGCATTTATTCAATTAATGGTAATGCAACATGCATTTGTATTTATACGAACAATGACTGTGGAACTTACAACAGAATTCACATTAATAATTCGACTTGGAGAGCCTCTGATAAGAGATGGCAAAAGCAATACTGAAAGCAAAGCTGGAGCCAGATGATTTACTTGCATGTGTTCTTCATACCCATCTTTCGAAAATTTTTGAGGCTCTGGATACAAAATAGACAATGAGCATCATGTATTGAATGAAACAAAAATGACAAACATATTCAACTTCAATAGCTAATATTAAAATGTTTTTACTGGACCACTCAATGCTAAAGCACCCACTGAAATGCCAGATGCTAGAAAACTTATACAGATACAACAATTTCCTCTTGCCAAAGCAACATATCAAAGCAGGAAATGAGTAACAACATAAGATCCCAATCATGCGCATTGAGGGAAATGGCAAGGCAACTTCACGTAATGAGAAACAAAGCCAGAATTTCTCAAATGGTTGGGAAACTACAACAAGGTGGAAAAGAAATTCTAGGAATCTGCAGAGCTTCAGACCTGCTGTCCAAGGAATTGCTTTTTTATTATTTTTTTCAAAGATTGTTATTTCCAGAGGGAGGGGCAAAAAAGAGGTAGCGACCTAACTCATCTAAGATTATTTTTTAGGCTTGACTCATCATAAGTTTTTTTTTAAGTCAAAATATGAAAACAACACCTGGTACACAGGAAGTGCACTAGCAGTGCATCAAAATTAAAGAAAAGTACGGCATCATAAGTTACTGGGGGCAGTTTATTTTTTCTAGTAATTCAATACAACAAGTGGAGGTGGGGGGATTTGAACTTTGGTTAAAGGACACCGGATAGTGCCATTGAGCTACAAGGCTCTTAGAAAGTTAATGAGAGCTTACCAAAGTTTAAAAATCTTCTAAAGATGTATCATGTATGGACTTATTAGTGTGGTTGAGGGCACTAGACAAGCTATTGAGCTACCTTCAAGTTTTTCATTTTTATCAACTTTAAAAAGGAGTAAAATATAAAACAAAATTGATCCAGAGGTCCAACAAGACTCCACATAAGACATAGAAGTATGCCATTACATATGAAACCTTAGAAATTCAACATAAAATATAACCAACTTTACAAGTTTTTGTGCCCAATAAAGGTTTCCCTTCAAAAACCAATCTAAAACAAGCACCACATGCAATAGAATATACGAGATTTCACTCAACTAAGTTTCATAACAACCAAGAAACCTTCCCTAACCTTTTTTTTTTTCTTGGATAATTAACAAAATTGCACTACCAATAAATATATGAATTATGAAAATTGTGAGATAGGGATATGATTAATTTTACATTATCAAAAACATATATATTCTCCAAAGATTAGGAAGACATTCATCAGGTGTCATTTAAAAGAGGAGCTGGTCAATCACAATCCCAAAAATAGAAAGATTAATAAATTCCTTAAAGCTGGCCAATTTGGTAAGGAGAGGAAAAGATGCAGAGTTGCCCATGTGTTGGTTTGCAAACTTGTATAGAGTGCAAGAGAGGAGAAACACCCTACCCACCAGAAACCAAGAAGTTTATAGATGATTTTTAGGAACTGATTAGTAACCGGTTGTTCACACTGCAGCATCTTGAACAGTACCAAAAATAGTAGCATGAAAAATAACCAGTAATCCTTTGTTTTTTTACACCTTTGTTAGTCTGGCATCAATAGGTTCTTATCACCAAAAAGGTCTGGTGCCATGATATTAACTGGCCTGTAGTACAGTCCACATTATGAACAGCCCTGTAGTACAGTCAGAAGGGATCACAACAATGCAACTTAAATTGGTTTCCTTACTGTTCTATATTTAGGGTCAATTTAGGACAGGGGAATAGGAATTCAGAGCCCAATCAAATCTTGGACAAATTTTGAGTCAATGGATCAGGTTCTTTAAGTCAGAGGAAAGATAGGATTCATTATGAGTAAATCCACTTGGTAGAGGAATACCAAAAATAACATGAATAGAAGTAGTTAAAAAATGACATGTCAATTAAGGAAGTACAAGAGAGTACAACTTTGAATAGAATAGAATGACAGAAAAGACGTGGTAAACCCAACTAGTGTATTTACTTTTGGGACTAAGTTTTGGTTTTTGTTATTGGATCATGTTCCTCAACCATCCCCACTGCCTAGAGTTTTAAAAAATGCTGCACCATCACTAAAAACTGAATTTAACATTTTTATAGCAGGTGCCTCTCTATGTTGCACACAATCTATAGATAATACTCAAGCCCTTTGAATGACACCGGCATTCTCTATAAGGTTTCCCACCCTATAGAGAAGTTAGATATCCTGTTGCAATGACCAGCACTTGGTTACTTCAAGCTTGCCTCTGAAACCCAAGTTGAGTTTAGGTTACCAATGTTCAGTGAGCTCAGCTTGAATTAACCATGTTTGAACTCTGGGCTTTTTCATCCAAAGTGTGTCAACAAGAAACTTGAGTACCCAATTCATGGATCACAGTCACAACTCTCTCTCTCTCTCTCTCTCTCTCTCTCTCTCTCTCTCACACACATGTAATTACCAAGGAATAAATCAACATCTTTGTCAAACTATGAAATCAAAGCCCCTAAAATACTGAATTACGAATAATTCAGTAGTTTTATTGCCTAGAAATTATGTTAATGGTCTAGAATTACCAAACCGGCAAAAATAAACAGTGTCATCTTACTAGGATTCAAAGTAATTCAGTCAAAGTAATTATAGATTACATGCGTTCCAAAATAACTAAAATAGTGCTGTAAAAAGAGGAGGATTGACATTTAAAAGAAGAAGGTACCTCCGATGGAAAATATTCCGGCATTGTTAATAAGAACATGTAAAGGTCCTAAACGTGCATTCCATGCTTGGGCGAATCTGGCGACGGAATCCAATGAGAGAAGATCAAGTTCCATAACCTTCAAAAATAAAATAAATAAAAAGCATAAGAGGATGCAAATTTATGAGAGCGAGAGAGAAAGAGAGAGAGAATTGAATTGAGCAGGACCTCAATATTGAGAGGGAGAGCCAATCCTGCTCCGGAAAGGGACCATTGGTTTTGCCAATCGAGGATCAATTGGTGAGCGGCCTCAGTGTTCCTGACAGCCATGATGACGTGTGCCCCTGCCTCCGCCAATTGCCTAGCGGTTTCACGGCCAATGCCGCTGGTGGAGCCGGTGACTATGCAGGTGAGATCGTTGAGCCCGGGAGGCAAAGGCAGAGGGTTGTGCAAGTGGCTTGCCGAGATCCTCTGGAACAGCATTTCGTATATCAAATACATCCAACCTCTCAACCATTCTATCCATCCCAAACCCTCTTTCTTCTTCTGCTTCCGCTTCGTTGCCATCGAAACTAGAAACTATAACTCAATCTCTCTCTCTCTCTCTCGCTCTGTAGGCTCAGCTCACTGCTGCGTTGACCATTTACCGAGAATTTTCAGTTTATGGCTACTATTCTAAAACCACATTATTAATGCTTTGATTGGAATCGGATGCGGTGGGAGTGACTAGAGAGTGTCAGACTCAAAGCATCTCAACAGTATCTCCAAATATATGAATTTTTTTTCTAAATAACAATAAATATTAAAAAATTTAGTTAGTTGTCAAGTTGGAAAATAAGGCAAAATTTGCAAAATAGACTGTTTTTGCAAAGATTTTCACTGAACAGTATGCGGCTGAAACATATTGGTTAGTTGGACTGTTTTTGGAACTCGAGTTTAGCAAACTCGAGTTCCAGCCCAAATTCGCCTGACGTGGAATTAAAAAAAAAAAACCCAACCTGAACTCGAGTTTAGAAAACTCGAGTTCCCGTGGGGTAAAATTTTTACCGCTTGGAACTCGAGTTTGTTAAACTCGAGTTCTAGTGGGGTAAAATTTTTGCCACTTGGAACTCGAGTTTGCAGCCCAAATCCGTGGAATTAAAAAAAAAAAAAAAAAAAAAAAAAAAAAAAAAAAAAAAAAAAACCAAATGGAACTCGAGTTTGCCAAACTTGAGGTCCAGTGGGGTAAAATTTTTGCCACTTGGAACTCGAGTTTGATAAACTCAAGTTCCAATTAAATTCCTTTCCAACTGCCCCAACTGTCTTAGCTATAACTCTCAAATATATCACCTTTGCCACGCCTAATACACACAGACTACTTTCCCAGCTCTCTCTCCCACGCCATTTTTTTTACTTGAAATGCAACTTTCATTCTCTCCCACGCCCAAGCTTTCTTTTTTTTACTTCAAAGCAAACTTTCATTGATCTCTACAAAACTAGAAGCTTCATTCTTCTTCAGCCACTAGGTAAATATCTAAACCTTTTTCAAATTTTTTTTTTTTTGTTAGACCTGGTGAATTAAGTTTTCATTTGTAGATATATATTTTTCACATACCACGGTTATAGTGTTTCTGAGTAATTAGTTCTTTGTAATGTGTTTTTTTTTTTTTAATGTATTTGTAATTGGATGTTATTTGTTCTTTGTAATGTGTAATGAGTTTTTTTGTGAAATGGGTTGCAATTTGTAATGTGTTTAACATGATTTGCAATGTGTTGTTATTTGTAATGGGTTTGTTATTTGTAATAGATTTTAATTTTTAAAGGTTAGTGACCATATAAAAAATTGCTTGAGAATAAAAATTCAAATATTTCTATTTGCTTGGAGTATTTTATATGTGAGTGGTTAATCATACAAAATTTGCTTGGAAATTTCAAAAATATTATCTCCAATGTTATATTTGGTGGACCATACAATGTTACTTTTACTTGGCAAACAATACAATGTTATATTTTCTATTTTTCTATTTGCTTGGAGATAATAAAATTTCAATTGTTTATAATTTCAATGTTATCTTTATATTTGCTTGGAGATAATATTTTATAGTTCATATCGGATAAAAGTGTTATACTTGTCACTAACTTTTAGTAAACTCATTTGACTTTGAATAGGTTTGTAATGGGTTCAATTGATTTATATCTATATTATGGTGGGGAGCCCCGCAATGACGTGATTCATGGAGTGACGTATGAAGGGCCTGGTAAAAGGTTAGAGATTATTCAGCTGAAAAAACGACGAAAGATCAATTTGAAGAAGTTGAAAAAGAAAATTATGAAAGAGCTGGGTTTGGACCGTTGCTCCCATGACATAACAATTATATATCGTTCTCCTCATGCAGTTTTCAGTGACCGCATTGTCTTTACACCTATTGAAATAAAAGGAGATAAGCATGTTAAGGTTATGTTTGATAGGATAGACTCGACGCCTCAGTTAAAAGCTGCTGAGTTATATGTAAGTGTGGAGCCTCGTACAGAACTTGGCGGTGAAGATGTGCAACAAACAATTTTGGAGAGTGGTGGAGGGGAAGAATTACAATCATTACATGCGGATGGTCATCCGACTCTTACCCCAGGCATCACAGTTGGAGATTATACACTACCATGGCATGAGACACCAACTCCAATGGATGTTTGCGGATCTAGTTATCAACAAGAATATACACAATCTCTAGGGGGGGAAGACGAAGGCAATGTTGATCATGGTAGAGATGAGTATGAAGAGATGATTGGAAGAGACGACTTCCACGAGTATGTTGATCACTATGAAAATGTTAACGATGTTCATAATGATGTTGTGGATGATGATGATGATGATGCTATGGACTTTCATGATGACATAGGTGATCATATAGGCGTGCAAAATGTTACAAATACAGTCCCTACCTACGAAGCTCATGCCCCGTCATTTCATGCAAACACTTGGGATAATATAGTTGATCCTTCGAATGTTGAGATACCATTTGCATCAAGTTGGGTGCAGGGAATGAATTTTTGCAAAGGGTTGATTTTCCCTAATAAAGAGGCGGTGAAGCAAGCATTAATAATGTACTCTATTGACAACAATAGGAGTTATACAAGTGAGTGGTCCAACCAGCAGAGATACGCTGTGAAGTGCGTGAACGAGTCATGTGCATGGAAAGTCCGAGCATTCTCGCAACGAAAACTTAACGGACTATGGGCCATTACAGTATACAAAGGTCCTCACACTTGTCCATCAGTTGGGGTGAACAAAGATAGTAGAATGATGGATTCAAATTTTCTTGCTCAAGAACTTCATAAATATTTACTTGAAGATCACACATACAAAATAAAGGATCTCCAAAACCTGATGAAGGAAAGGTTTCAGCACGAAATATCATACTACAAGATATGGGATGCGAAACAAAAGGCCATTGCAAACATACATGGGAATTGGGAAGAGTCGTACCAAAAGCTGCAGAAGTTATTGTTGGCATATAAGGATAGTGATCCGGGTACACAAGTGTCTTATCGGTCAATCAACGGGGACACACTAGGTACTATTATATTCAAGTATGTGTTTTAGGCTTTTGCTCCTTCCATTGCTGGATTCGCACATTGTAGGCCAGTAATTAGTATTGATGGAACTCATCTTTATGGAAAATATAAAGGAAAGTTGTTGATTGCAATGGCTACTGATGCTAACAATGAGATTTTTCCACTTGCCTTTGTGGTTGTGGATAATGAGACGGGGGCCAGTTGGAATTGGTTTTTATCTTGCTTGCGAGCAACGATACAACATGTGGTACCCGATTCTGGCATTTGCATAATATCTGACCGACATAGAGCTATCATAGCTTCCATTGAACAGTGGCCCCATGATTATGTACCGGTATATCATCGATATTGCATTAGACATGTTGCTAGCAACTTCAACACTTAATTTAAGGACCCATTTTTAAAGTCTCTGGCCTTGAAAGCAGGATACGCTACTCAAGCTCGCAAACTTGATAAAATATTGGATTGCCTTAAGGAAGCTGAACTCAAGTTCAGTAAGGATCCTAGTACAGAGAAAAAGAAGCCATACTCATATCTAACGAAGGAAGATTTGGAGATGTGGACATTGTCACATGATCATGGACGCCGTTATGGGGCAATGACTACCAATATGTCGGAGTGTTTCAATGGAGTTCTAAAAGGTGCACATGGACTACCAATATCTGCATTGGTTGACTACATTTGGTGCAAACTTGTTGCCTATTTCAATAATCGGCGCACTAAAATAGTCGGTGATATTGCACATGGTCAAGAGTTCAGCAATTATGCCATGGAGATCTATGAAGCGAATTACGAAAAAGGCCAAAGACATTATATGAGGCCATTTCACCAGCAGAACGGTGTATTTCAAGTTTGCACAATCTACAATCCACACAGGTCTGAAGGGGGAGACCATAGTCATGAAGTAAGGTTACAGGATAACACGTGTACTTGTGGCAAATGGGAAATCTATAAGATCCCTTGTTCACATGTAATTGCAGTTTGTATCAGGGAACATATCAATGCAATGAAGTATATCGACCCTTGTTATAGTTTACGAGAACGACTTACCACTTATTCACATGATTTTTGTGTGCCAAAGGATAAGTCACTGTGGCGAGAGGTTGCCGGCCCAAAGTTTTACCCTGACCCTGATATGTTGAGAGGCAAAGGTCGACCGCAGTCAACAAGAATAAGAAATGAGATGGATTGGAGGGAGAGTCAACCTAAGCAGAAATGTGGACAGTGTCATGAAGAGGGTCACAACCGCAGAAGATGTCCAAATGTGATTCGCGCATCAACAAGCAGTCGTGTTCCTAACTAGGTAAGCATGCATTCAATTATCGTAGGTAAAGTATTTGGCATGTATATTTAGCTCTCTACATATCTTGGGCCTTTGTTTGGAGTTCATGAGCTTCCATGATATTCTTGCTACTTCATTTTTTTTTTTCACAGTTGGAAGTTCATGAGCTTCCATGATATTCTATCTACCCACTTAAATCTAACTTTCTATTTTCCACAGTATTATTTTGGAGCTACCTTATGCAGAAAGAGGTATTGTGATCCTGTTATTCTCACTCCCTCTCTTCCTTATATTTTTTTCATTGCTTCTGTACCTAGAAAATGTGCAAAAAAACATGTAGTTAAACTAAATGATGCATATTTATGTTTTATATGTGTTTTCATAATTTTTGTAGGCAAGCATTGGACAACGCATGTGAACATTGTATAGAGTATGCGATATTGAATGTAGAGGACCAAGGAGGGACCATCTTTTTGTATTTTGCAGCTCCTTTAAACTTTTTGGCATAATTTATTCCTTCCATACTTAGTTTATTTTATCTCCATGTCAAAGTGTTGGTAACTTGTTGAATTTACATTTTTCTTGTAAACTTTATTAATTTTGACATCCAATGTTATTGAAGATGGTCTAGATGAATTTTGGTTAAAGATTCTGCCTTTTGGATATGAAGTTACCACTAGAGTTCGTTAACGTGTACTATTATGTGCATAATGTAGGTTCTTTGGGTATTCTTATTGTAGGTATCTAACTACATCTTGCTTGCATAAGCGTGCTACATTATATAGCTAATTTAGCATCCACTGTCCCCACATAGTTACAAAATAATGCAATATACAAGCCTATGACATCCAGATGAAGACAAAAGTGTAATCTTGTAAATTGTGATCTTAATGATTTAATACAGTATTGGGGCTGTAATGACTTGCAGAATTTGCACCACTTCTGTCATTGAGGGCTTGGTAGCAAGTATCTGAGAGGTGCTAAGAAAAATCATGATAAGGATACTCCATTATGAAACCACCTGAATTTCTGATTCAAGACTCAAGAAACATCATGATGTCCTTGCAAATTACTAAATTATCGAAGAAATATTTCATTAATTTTTTAATAATTCAATACACTGTCATGGAGATGGGGGTTTTAAATCCTGAATAATTAGGCCTTGGCACTTCATTAATATTCAAGTACATCAACAACTTTAAAAAAAAAAAAAAAAAATCCCACAAGCATTCACTACGTTGAAGGTCCAAAACATATCCAGGACATCTTCCTATTCAGTTCTTGATGTGCTTCACATTACCGGCTTGCATTCTCCAACTCAGCAGTCAATTAACAGCCCCACAAAATTTGGTCCAACCAGCAATCAGTCAACTCAGCAATCATTTTGGTCCAACCATTTTAGCTTCCCCCACAAAATTGTCCACTAGCATTAACCTGCAAAAATTTGAACCAAAAGAATATAAGATGACTGATTAAACAAAGGGAAAAGGACAAGTCCAGACATAGTGGCAGAAAAGTAGTAGATTGGGAAAAGGACAAGTCCAGACATTGTCTTAAATATACCTATTTAAGATTGGTGAATATCTTTCCTAACTTATTAAAAAACAAAAAGACTCCCTAAACTTTCTATTCCTAGAAGTTTTAATATCAATTCCTGATTAATAATTCATGCGAATACTTGATAAATATGATTTAAGGGGGAAAATGTAACAAAAATATATTCTTTTGAAATAAACATCATAACATGATGTCTTGATTATAACCTCACACATCATAGCTTCCAGCAGCTCTTTTGAACCTCAGGGGATCTCCAGATGTGAAGCCATATATTGGCTGAAGCAAGTAGAAAGACACAGGTAAGCAGATGGAAATCTAAGAGAACCACAATAATATTACTCTAACTTACCTCCACGTTTCTTAACTTAAGTGCACTATCCACATCATCAGCTGTCAAACTAGTCCGCCTCGAGTGGCGCATGCATTTAATTGCCTCCTACATGTCAAAAAATATAGAACATTTCAGTTTCTTTAAAATTCACTTCAATTGCTCACTTTCCTTTTATCCTTGCGTGTACTAATCATATCTATGTGTTTGTGTGCATTAAATAAAACCGGAATTGTCATTAAAGAATATAAAAACTTTTAACACTTGGGTTTGTCCAGCTCCAATTAATTCCACCACCAGCAAGTGAAACTAAAGCTAGTTCTTAAATTTCCTAACCATCACACTCTCCAATTAATAACACAATGCTACATTTACATAGCACATAGTACATACTACAAAACTCTCACTAATGTACCAAACTGAGCAAAAATTCAAAACAACCAAATTGAAAATGCCATACCTGCATGATCTCGCGAACCCGGTACTCGACATCTGGGGCAAAAATTCAAAACAACCAAATTGTTAAATTACCATTGTGGCCAATTTAACAATTTTTTTTTCTCTCTCAGTTGTACCCTCTCACTCTCTCTTTTCCCCCTTTTTCTTTCTCTCATAGAACCCTCTCTCTTTCTCTCATTTCATCGTCTTCCTCTCTCAAAGTTCCATGGTCGACGTCTCACCGCCGCTCGCCGCTCACTGCTTCCACCTTCATGGTGGTTTTCCTTCATTGCTCACCAGAAAGCCCTCTCTGTTCTCACCCTTACTTCTATTCAATCTCGCTATCTTTCCTCTCTTTGTACCAAGCTTAGCCGCACCCAAACCTCAGCAACCCATGCTGCTAGTCGCTGCCACCTCCGTGGAGGTTTTCCTTCTTCTATTTTTTCTTTGTTTGATTTGTGGGTTTGGGGATTTTGTTTTGGCTTGGCTATTAAAGATCTAATGTTGCTTACATGTGCTTGGTTTGGATTGAATTTTGATTTCAAATGTATTTGGGTTCATCTCAAGGAAAATTTGAATGGAGTTTCTGGTATGGTGGATTTGGTTTGAGATTTCCTTGGTTTTGTGTTTTTAAATTTGTTGTTTGTGTTGTTGTGGGTGTGAGTTGTGAAATGGACTTTGATTCAACATGGGTTGGATATGGTGTTTTATGTATTTTGGTGGTTGTTGTGGTGGTGGTGGTTATGGCTGAACATGGGTGGAAGCTATGATGTTAGAGAACAAGAAAACCTATCTACAGCTAAACTTTCCATATTGTTTTAACATCTCATTTCCTTTGTTTTCTTCAAAGGAACCGAAGACTTAAGTTGATAATATCTGCATCTTTTATTAGTACATTCCATCCATAGCTTATGTCACCTCCGAATCTGATAAGGTGAGAATTGCAGAATAATTTATTCTCACGAGACCAGGAAAGTAGCAGCTAAGATATTTTTAAAATTTTGAACCAATCTATTTATATACTTTTTCCAATAAAAACAAAGTACACAACAGTTTTGAGTTCTACAGTTGGTATGAAAATCAATTTGGAGTGAATTACATACCAAGGATTAGAACATACAAAATATACTCAGGCCAATGTATATCACTGGTAGAGGTAAATTCCGTTTCTATGCTAATGTATAACACCTAAAAAAAGTACAAGTTCAACATGTATGGTTGATTGCTATAATTAAAGAGAAGTCTAAATTAAAGAGACCATTCAAATCACAGAAAATGCAAAAACCACACCTTTTCAAAAAATATCTTCTTTAGGCTGCACCCTCCTTGCGTTTACTTCTTTTCTGGTCGCGCCTAGTGTACTGTTTGGTTGTAGGGTGAGCATTTCTGTCAGTTGGAGTTGCAACCTGCTCTAATGACTCATTTGGAGCTCGAACCTACTCATAAACCAATTGTAAGCTTATACAAACCAACAAATTCATGCACATAGAACCATGAAAAATAGATGAAATTAAAATAACAATAAAGCACTTGACATACCAGGTGGGAACCTGTGCCGCATCTCTTTGGTTGGATGGTGCGAGTTGATTTCCGTTTAGGTGGAGCGTGATCATTTGCATCATGTGGCTGCTCAGCTTGATCACGTTGCCCCTGCTCAACGTGTCCATCATGTGGTTGCGTCGCTTGTGCAACATGTATCAAGGCAGAGGAGGAGGTAAGAGGCAATTGGGTATGACTCGGGCTGGTAGACATTAGCTCAACTTGGGGTGTTTGAGGGTTAAGGGTGGGTATAATTGTCTGGGGGGAGCTATAGGATGGGGCTGTGGGCGAGTTGTGGTCAACGGTGGTGGTGTGTGGGGAGGACTTGAATCCAGCATGGGTAAACCATAAGGGAATTTCGGTGTTAATGGGAGGGATGGGTGGCATGGGGGGCCCAGTTGTGTCATGAGGGGTGGACAAGGGTGGATCAGGGGTCTCAGTGGCAAGATGAGGAGTGGGGGCAAGTCCACAACGTGTATGCACTAGAGGAGTTGAGCTCGTACTTGGCCCTACATCTGGTGTTTCAGTGTAGTTTGCTGCTTCATCACTGGCTGGCACACTTATGCGATCAACCTCATCCACATCCTCAAGGGCTTTCTTGATGAACTTGTATTGTTCAGAGTCTTCATTAAACCAGTTAAGGACAGCCAGTTGGTTGGCAATCTGTCATTAAATCACGAGCATTATTACATAGGACACAGACATGACATCAAACTGAACTTGCAAAACAAAATAAATTTGTACACATTACCAAAATTTCCATTTTAGCGCTATTGTGGTCGATATACAGTCGAGTGATCCTACGATACCACACCATGTATGGATGATGACGTGACATCACCTCCTCTATCCTCTTTGCATGACAGACGTACTCAGAACGATCATTCCATTTCCGAATATGGCCTGCATGTTCCACCCTCCAATTTTTGTCTACCTTGCCCCTCGCATCTATTTTATGCAAATCACGATTAGTATCAGCATCTTCGGGTTGTTCCTGCTTTAGCCCAAACTGTCGAAGGACACGATCAGGTAGGTGGAACTCTACAAGCCAAAAACATATAAGTGGAACTTTCGACCTCCACATGTTACTTTCCCCGATGCGAAAATTAGGAGGAAGGTGGCTCAATTCATCCGCATATGGCTCCCATTTAACCTACAGTAACCCCCAACAAAAGCAATCACGTTAATCAATTTTCTCATAATTTGCATAACTAGTACAATAGTGGGTAATGAAATACTTTTTTATGATTTTGATTATAATGGGTGTAATTTCAAAGACATAAATTGATATAAGCATTATATAAAAACAAATATTATACCTGGTCAGGCCGTGTCGCGGCAAGTTGATTGCGATATGCGGAAAGCACGTGTGTGGGAGTGCTCTTTGTACACTTAGCCCCTGCCCACCTACAAGCACATAACATAGCATGGTCATTAGTCGTTTACATAAAACTCGAACGATAAACACAATAATTATGCAATATATATTTACTTCATGGCAAAAGGAATTGGCGATGGTGGTGGACCATAAACACCCTCTGGTGGGGGCACCTTCTGTGGGGACATATGCGGGAATCTGGCATATATCCACAATTGGACCAAAATCAATGCTCCACCAATTTGCTTTGCAGTCTTTTCGCTTGCCTTACACAATTGTCTGTACAACCATGATAGGGCTGCACTACCCCAACTATACTTAGGTGGATTATGAAGGTTCTCCATGAACTCCAACCACATGAGGTGGACCCTATCTCCGGACTTGTCAGCAAATACCATATCCCCTAGTAGGGCTAGTACATAACAACGAGCATATTGATGAACCTGCAACTCATTTGCATCCGGAGGCAGCGGTTGTGCAATTCGGTCAATGAGTGCTTTTATTTGAATCCTTTGACCATCTAGCACGGTTTTATTTTCATCTAGAATTTGAATTCCAAGCATTTCATTACACACAGTTTTCCAAGTTCTTTTACTGCACCCAACCATTGCCTCACCCTCGATGGGCATCCCCATTGTAACTTCCACATCTTGCAGTGTGATTGTCATCTCACCATGTGGAAGGTGGAAAGAATGGGTCTCTGGGCGCCATCGCTCTACAAATGCAGTGATCAATGCATGATCAAGCTTTATGGATGGGACCATGTGTAGACGCTCTAAACCAAGCAACCTCACTATGGCAATCACACGCTCATCTACCATAGGATCTCGTCGTGACAACTCTTCATGGCGACATCAACAATTTAATGTGCCAGGAGGATCCTGCAAATATTATAACAATAGATAAATATCTTATACTTTGATCAAGTATGTAATATGCCATTAAAGAATGATTCAACATCCAAAAGCAATAGTATAATCTATAAGAAATAAGTCACCAAATACCATTATGCGGAAATTTTTACCTGGCCTCCAGGGTTCCAAAGTAACTCAGATCGATGCTTCACTTGTTCCGTCAAAACGCTACGATCAATGGGCCCAGGATCTATCGTCATACTACAAAAATTTATGTCATATCAATTAGAAATAAAAGAGAGGAAAAAGAAAAGACACAAGTTCTATGCATAAATGTGCCAAGTATGAGAGGAAAAAGAAAAGACATAGGATTTATTTTAAACCATACAATATAAAATATCGTCTAAAATCCTTTAAATTTACAACATTCAATAATCAACGTAATAAATTTTCTCAGACAAAAAAAAAAGTAGCAATCTTTTTCACATTTTGCTCTATTGGAGTCATGGGTTTTGTTTTGTTGACCGTTTGAATGGACCTAGAATATTTGAAGCATAAACTTAAAAAAAAAAAAATACTTAAACGAATTGATTATACCTTAGTTTTAGCTTTCTTAGTCCATTGGTACTTGACTAACAAACACAACCCAGAAATTGCCAATGACATTACAGTATTACTTTAATGAAGAAATTATATTATAATTCCTTGTTTTTACATTTCAATTCCCCCCTTCCAACTTTTCACAGGGAATATAAAAAATACAATCATCTCCCTCGCGTTTTCTAAAATTAACCATGCCATAGGATTCTGTCCATAAATAAATAAATTGAAAATCCATATCATTTTTTGATAAAATATTAGCATTATGCTTTATGGTACAAAGAAACAAACATAATGGTAATTGGAATACACCGGTCAGTGTAATTAGAAGTAATGGAGTCCCCAAGAACATGCACAAGGAAGCCAGCCATGGAGTCCATGTTTAAAGGCTGCTAGAAATGTTTCTAGTCACAGTAGTTGCGCCTCACAAAATTAAACTAACCCCAGAAGGAAATCAGCAAACCAAAAGGCCCTAATGAAGAAATTCAAGCATAAACTACAAATTACACTAAAATTAAACTTTACCAGAACTGAATCACCTATCCTGTTATTTATGTAACCAAGCATAAACCCAACATTAAAAAATGATTAGCAAACAAACCCAGTTATTAATTACAAGTAGAACAACGAAATTGAGCTTAAAAGTTAGACTTACCTTACAGGCACGGCCAAGGTCAGGAACGTGAGGAATGCCGGTGTATTTAGACGATGGGTGACTGAGAGCGAGACCGGAGAGAGAGAGGGACGCCGTGAAGGAACGCCGGTGACTGAGAGAGACCGAAGCGAGAGAGAGGGACGCGACTAAGAGAGAGGAATAGTGTAACTGTTGGTGAGAGAGAGAGGAAGGCGTGACTGTTGGGAAGAATCAAAAACTGAACAGGTATAGTGCCCTAAAAATCGAGTTTATTAATCTCGGTTTCCATTTAAAAAAAAAAAAAAAAAAAACGAAAATCGTGATTACCATAGTCGAGTTCCATCTGGGTTAATTTTTTTTTTTTACCCCACTGGAACTCGAGTTTTCTAAACTCGAGTTCCGGTTGGTTTTTTTTTTTTTTTAATTCCACGTCAGGCGGATTTAGGCTGGAACTCGAGTTCCAAAAACAGTCCAACTAACCAATATGTTTTAGCCGCATACTGTTCAGTCAAAATCTTTGCAAAAACAGTCTATTTTGCAAATTTTGCCTAGAAAAGAATGTGGAAAACTAGCATCTCGAGTTTTAGAAACTCGAGTTCCAAGACAAAAATCGAGTTTTTAAGCCTCGATTTGTAAGCGGATGGGTGAGAAGTGGGAAAAAATCCACGTGAAAATCGAGTTTTAAAGACTCGAGTTCCATAAATTGCAGAAAAATGCCGCTATAGGACTTAAAAACGTCACTATAGGGCTTAAAAATTGAGCTATAAAAAATTTTTGCAGGAAAACGCCGCTATAGGGTTTTAAAACGTCACTATAGGGCATAAAAACGCCACTATAGGACTCCCTGAACCTGGTATTGAACACTTCTAAAAAAATTTTGCAGAAAAACGCCGCTATAGGGCTTTAAAACGTCACCATAGGACTTAAAAACGCCACTATAGGGGCTATCAAACTAAAATTTTTTTTTGCATGGAACTCAAGTTTCTAAAACTCGAGATCCGTGTGGCATTTTCAGTCCCAGAACAGTCGCAAAGCGAGTTTTTGGGACTCGATTTTTAATATGGATCTCGAGTTTCTAAAACTCGAGATGCTAGTTTTCTTTAATCTTCAATCCATTGTCTAACTTACTATATACTTGCACCACACACAACCACTCTGCCCATTCCCCCCCCCCCCCCCACCAAATATATATATATATATAAAGAATCCGGCCAAGGCTTATAAATTAAATTCGGAAGAATCCGAAGATATAGAAGGCTGTGTTTTGCAATATATAAATTATTTTTTGTATGTAAAATATTTTCAGGTGAAAATATTTTTTTGTATTTGGTTGCATTTTGAAAATTGTATTAGAAAATATTTTTTGGTGTTTGATAACATTATAAAAATGCAAATTTTCTATTAGTTTCTCATATTTTTTCAACTTCCAAACAAATTTTATAATAAAAAAATTTCAATATATAAACTTAAAAAAAACAAAAATCAAAATAAAACCATTAACGACGATCTTTGGAGGTGACGACGAGATCGGTCATGGGTGGGTCGATCTAGAGGGCGGTGGCAATGAGGTCAAGAGAGGTGGAAGAGACGAGCTACAGGACGGCAGCAACAAGAACGAGATCACAAGGCTCCGATCTAGATGGCAGTGACGATGAGCTTCAGGTGGCAACTATAAGCCAGCGGGGGTGATGAGATTGTCCCAGGTTCAAGCTCTCTCTCTCTCTCTCTCTCTCTCTCTCTCTCTCTCTCTCTCTCTCCCTCTGGGTTCACTTTCCCTTCAAGTTCTCTCTCTCTCTCTCTCACTTTTCGAGTGTGTGATTATGGAAAATGATTTGAAGGTAAATGAGAAGAGTAAAACATTTTACAGGTCAAAGGGCTTATTTTACGGACAAATTTTATTATTTTCAATTTGACTTTATTTTACATGTGCACCCAAACATGCATCATGATGAAAAATATTTTCCTAATTTCATTTTCACCTGAAACAAACACAACCAAAAACATTTGGTGGAACATCCTCCATCTAAACTAATAAAGAAAAAGAAAATCTTGCTCTCCTAGCTAAAGCATGAGCCACATAATTGCACTGCCACCTAACATGAGAGAAAGAATGAGAACTTAAAGCACTCAAAATAGACTTGATGTCTTTTATAAAATGACCCAAAGGAGTTAAAGACGAGACCCCCTTTGACAAAGACTCAATGACTAGCTCTAAATCACCTTCAAAGATAAAGTAAGTCAGCCCTAACTCTCAGATAAATTGATAGGCCCTCTTAGCAGCTAATAGCTCCAGCAGCTCAACTGAACCAGGAAAAGTTAGGTTATGTTTGGTAAAAAAATTTTCGTTTTCTATTTTTAAGAACTTGTTTTTGGGAATATAAAGAAAAAACAATTTTCTTGTATTTTTGAAATCAAAAACATGTTTGATTAATTGAAATTAAAAAAAAAAATAGTTTTTCGGAAGGAAAAAATAAAAAATACTAAAATATGTTGTTATTAGGATTTGAACTTTTATGCTAACTCATTAAATGAGACAGTTCATTAAATCAAATGCGTGTTTTCTTTGACTTTTAAAAATTAAAAACTGAAAACAGCATTTTGCATGTTTTCAATTTCTTTCACAAATTGAGTTTTGAGAATAATTTTTATTTTCTGTCCATTTTGAGTTGCCAAACAAGTTTTTTAGTTTCAAAAATAGAAAATTATTTTGGAAAACAGAAAATAAGACGAAAAAAACAGTTACTAAATATACTCTTATTTTTTCTAATAGAGCTGCAAGCACCTCACCCTTCTCATTCCAAACAACTACCCTGATTCTCGCCTTGTTTGAATCTAAAAACACTTCTCTTCAAACCATTTAGTCCTGGAGGTCTCCAAATTTTTGTACTGTATAGAGAGTAAATAGTTATATTTACCTTTTACCTACCCACTTTTTCAAATATACTTTTCAACAAACTCTCTATAATTTCTCTATCTCATTAAAATATTATTTCTTCATTCATTCTTTATTATTTCTTTAATCTTTCTTTATTCTTCTTTTATTCATTCTCAACTACTATATTTTTAAAATTTTTAAAGTCTATATTTTTAAATTGCATAGCGATAACATTTTCAAATTTTTCAATAGTCATATTTCTCAAATGGTAATTTGTTCATTCTAAAAAAAAAAACAAATGGTAATATTTCTTAAGGGATTTTTATTCTCATTATTCATTGACCTATAATTAATTTCCTTAAAACAAAACTTACTATACTTATCATTTAAAAAAAAGTCCACCACATATTTAGACCATTCATTTTTTTTATTCATTAAATTGTAATCAATTTCCTTAAACAAAACTTAAATAAGCTTAATTTAAGGGATTATTGTTATCATTATTCATCAACTTTTAACCAACTTTTCTTAAACAAAACTTATCGTTAATTTTTTAATAAAATAAGAATGATATCCATACGTTTTATTCCAATTACATATAGGCCATTCATTTTTTTTCCACAGACCCTTTCATTCTCGTCAAACACAGAGAGAGAGAGAGAGAGAGAGAGAGAGAGAGAGAAAGAAATCTCTGCCATGCTTGTCCACACTGCCACCACACCTCAAGGAAGACCTGCCTCACACAAGCTAAGGACCTTTGCAAAGGCTGGTAGAGATCAACCAAATCTCAAAAAAGAGAAGAGTCGTTCGATCAATGGAGATCAGCCAAGTTAGATCGGATTTCACCATCAATCGTTGCCTTTCCACCACTGCTCATCCTCTTCCCCATTGCCAGTGGATGTGCACGCATGTTCGTGCCTAGAAACCTAGATTTAGGGTTCGTCATGTTTTGCTTGCTTTGTTTAGTTTTTATCACATGTTTGGGTTCTATTTGGTTTAGTTTTACATGTTTAGGTCATTTGGTAATTGAGATAACATGTTTTATTTGCTTTATTATTAGATGAATGATTAGGTTTTATGTGCTTTAAAGAATAACATGAACATGCATAAAACATGAATATGCATTGATGCATAGGTGGTGTGGCGCAGTGAGGTACGTAAGGCAAGCCATGCATATGAACATGAACATGCATTTAGTTAATTAACATGAGATGATTGAATAACATGATGAGCATGCTTGGATGAATATTATGATGCCATGCTTAAGTGATTGAACATGCTTGTTTAAATACCATAATGAATATGCCTGAGATGCCTTTTGCCTTGTAAATGTTTGTGATGTGTTGCTACCTTATGATGTCGTGCTGCCCTTAAATATATGTTGCTAGATGAATGATAGGGTCTTATGCCATGTTTGAATGTGGGACAGTAATTGGGCATTAGATGCATGTTAGTGTGTGTGTGTGTGTGTGTGTGTGTGTGTAGAAAAAACATATTAAAGGACCCTTTGATGAGATTAGGATTTGGAAACACAACACCTTCCCATCCCCATACCTAAACTCTGGACATGTGCTCTAGTAAAGATCAATCCTTCCACAAGGACGCTATATATATATATATATATATATAGTTCCTAGACCTAATATTGATGGCAACTCCATCTTCACCCTCAGCCTAGTCAACTCCAGGCCAAGGCGTACTTCGGACGAGGAAACCACTTGTCGCGGGCTACATATTAATATAAGAATCTTGTGAAATTATTATGACATTTTTTGTGTCCCTAGTATTATTCATTTAATTTTTTTTATTTACTAGATAGTATTTAATTATTAACAATCTTATAGGTATATAAATATCCCTATTATGAAATATTTTGGGGCCACAATCCACTTGGGGCACTTAGGCAAGCTTAAATGGCCGAGTGGTAGGTGTGGGCGCAAGTGCCTACGACGAGCTTTGGGTTTCCTGTAAAAATCGCATTTTGTACCTTTTATGACTCGGGCTCCCATTTCCCAATGATGCCGAAATTCTAAGACCTAAGGATGGTTTAAGGCTCAATCAGATTATAAATTGACTTGAAAGTTGTTAAAATGGAGAATATAACTTTTTAATGAGCAAAAAATCTATTTTTGGAAAATAAAGGCCAAAGGAAACCCTCAGCCTACGTACACAGCCTTGAAACCTATGTACTCAGGCACAAGCCTGCACATGCAGGTAGGGTTTCAAAACCTATGAAAGGTAAGTTTTTTGCATTAAAGATTGAGAATTGGAATGAATCTCACATCATCTAGGAGCTATTCCGAACCCCCATTTTCACAGTATAAATAACCATACATGATACATTTTCAAAACACACAGAAATCCCACGGGAAAATACTAAGATTCACTAGAAATAGTGAATCAAAGAGAGAATTTTTCACAAAACATCTTCAAGTCAATTTTATTTTATTAAGGCATTTTTTGACCTTGATCTTTGAATTTTAAGATTACTAATAGCATTTTTATTGATTTGTGAATAGATTTGACCGAAGGGAATGGTCAAAAATCAAGCCTAGGAGCTTTTTGCTTTGAGGTATTCTTTTCAAGCTTTCTCTTTTATTTCTGCTTTTAATTCTGTTTTTGATTTTTTTTTTTTTTTTTAAATGTTATAACATGTTTGTTTAGATTAGTGTTTTGCTTTCCCTTTGTTTTGATCATGATAGGATGTTACATTTAAGTTTTTAAGTCTTTTTTTGATTTTCTGTTTCTGGGTTAGGGTTTACAGCGTGTTTGTGCACGCGTGCTTCTTGCATGAGTACGCAGGCTCAAAGTATGCGTACGCATACAACTAGCCCGCGTACGTAGGCCTATGTATGCATATGTATACTCGTGCCTGGAAACCCAAATTCAAGTTTTATGCTTTTATTCCTTCTTTTATTTTACATCATAAGCCTCTGTTTTAACCTTCTTGTATGCTTTTGAGTTCTCTTTTTCTCTGTTTACATGTTTGTTTGTTATTGTATGCTAAATTAGAGTTTTCTCTTAAAGTTTCTTTCTTTGATGCTTTGCCATTCATTCACATGTTCATGCATAATGCACTTGGTGCTGAGTTGTTGTAAGGTAAGTAAAGGTAAGTCATGCATTCACAATGCACATGCATGGTCTAGTTTAGGTTGATGATACAATTGTGTTCTTAATGCTTTGGGTGATAACATGATTTGTCTTGTTTCTGCCTTGATTTGATGTTCATATGCTTCTACCTTGGATGGGATATGATGACAAGATGGTAGTGGCATACTAGGGTTTATGTTATGCCATGCTAAATGAATGCTAGGATGATGTGACATGTATGCTAGATGAATGTTAGGAAATGCCATGCTAGATGTATGTTAGGGTTTATGATGTAAGATAGGAGCATGATTAGGGTTTGTGGTGTGATGAGATGCCGTGATGCCATAATATGCATGATTAGATGAATGTTAGGTTTTGGTTGACAAGCATTATAGATGTATAGTTAGGGATGATTGATGCCATGTTGTGTGTTTATATGTATGCTAGTGTTTGTGAGAGTATAGATACAATATTGGGTGTGCCTTTAATAGGGTTAAGACATAAGATACAATGAAGGAAAGCCAACCTTAGGGTTGGATGATTTTGGGTACCTAACACCTTTCCAAGATTGTACCTTAACTCCGAACCCATATATCTGGTAGTAAAATCAAAAGGTCCTTCTTCGAGAGGAAGCTATATATATGGTTCCTAGACCATTGTAAGAACTAGGTGGCGACTCCTCGTTGTGTCCACAGTGGCAACTTCACTGGGGATAATGAGTTTAATTCATGTGTCCTATGTCTTAACTTTAATAAAGGCTTATTCAATACTTATTTGCATGCACATCACTTGGTTCGTTTGTCACTTTTACCTCAGTTGGTGATGATCGGGAAGATGGAAGGTTCCATTCAGGCCCAAGTCCTTTGAAGTTCATCCCACCAACTCACAATGTGTGTCATTGCCTATAATGGGCTTTAAGTATGTTAACGGTTTGCCACTAATCCAAAAAAGTCCATTTAGGCTCTCGGTTGGAATCATGGCCCACCTAGTTATGAGTGACCTACTTATCTGTCCCTTTAGCCTTAAGAAAGCTTACCCACACTTAGAGAGATCCTAGATCTTGGTTGTTCAACCATATATGTGATCACCTAATTCTAAAAGACAAATAAGGGTATAAAAAATGGAATGATGACCCTAAAGTTATGGCATACTCTAAGACACTTGAAATAAAATAAAAGAAGTTCTCACATATAAGAGACTTATCTGTTAGGACATATGTGAATTATGTTAGGAACATATGTCAATATTTTATGTAATTGGCTAATCCTTTGATAAAACACATTTTACTTGTAATTAGGTAGATCTAGGATGTGTTTTATGCTACAAGGAATAAGGTTTCAAGATTAAGTGTTAAAGCCATGCAAATTGTCTAAGAAACAAGTGAAGAAGTGCTGGATTTTAAAGCTCGACAGCTAGTATCTATTGAGGTTTAAAAAGCTGTTGAAGCCCGAGGGTCGATAGCTAGCTTGATAGATACCCTATCTGTCGAGATTTATGAAAAACATATTTTCAATTCTGTTTTGCCTCCAATCCATGAGTACATGTTTAGGATTTCTTTTCTTACAACCCTAAACATATATAAGGATTATTTTAAGGGTAATCAAAAGTTACGCAAGTGTGAAACAAAGTTGTTTTCATGCAAATTGTGACTGGAGACAGAATTTGCCCTAGTTCATGAAGCTGTTGTGTTTGTACACCTTAGGGCTTTATGACCAAGGAGCTTCATGATCTTCATCGTGTGATGAACTGAAGAACTTTGCAGCCAACATCTTTCTCAAGTTGGTGATTAAGTCGAGTACTGGGATCTGCGCATCTATTGGTTAGTCATATATGTTGGAAAATCTGGTTTTGTATCTCATACAAAACACATAGCGGAAGCAACAAACACGGATCTACTTCAATTATGAAAAATAAACATGTAACCATGAATTCTAGAATAAAGAAAAGGAAGCGTACCTTGATACGGTGCATTTCAAAACCTTGACTTGAGAATACCTTTAATCTTCATCTCAATTCCACATGGTGCCTAAGATGTGTGGTCTCTCAATCAGTCTTTTGTACATAGACTCTCAAAGAAAAAACCTTCTTTTTCTCCTTGTGGAGAAAAACTGATTTCTTTTCTTTTCTTTTTTTATTATACGTACGTTCAAACTATCCTCATAGTTTCTTTATTTAATAACTCTTATTAAATAATGACTGATTATCTAATTGGGTTAGCCTTTTGGGCCTACCCAATTGAGCTTTAGTTTGTGGCTTGAGATGGGACCAAAGGGAACAAATAAGACTCTAGCTCCAATGGGCCTTGGGCTTTTCTGTCAACTCTTGACAAGTCCAAAGTTACCATTAATTATATTCAATACTACTATAAGAATATAATTGCACTCTAGGCCTTATTAATAAATTATATCCCAAGACTTTATTATACATGCAACCCCTTCATTAAAATATTCGTAGTAATATAAAATCATGAATATAGACTGCCACTTTGAAGATTACTACATCTTAATCCTTGAGTACCCAGTTTAATCCTTTGTGTTATTCATCATATATTTATGAAATCCAATTCCATAAATATATACTTTAGTAACTCCTTACTAAAGTGGTTGGGCCCAACACTCTGAATAACCAGACCCATTAAACTTATCTCAAGGGAATATTTTATATCTCCGTTAAGAGATTATGAATTCCATCTTGAGAATATATGTTCCATCAATACTAAATGCTGCTACCTAACATACTGAGGTTTTGACCGTGACTAATAGATTTCACTCCTGATATATCAAAGCAACCTACATCTCATGATCAGGTCCATTATTCTCTCAGGATTTAGAGTTGATGTAAATAGAAGTCATGAGATTTATTATTAATTTGACAGTCGTTAAGAGAATAATAAATCTCACAGTGGTCCAGTTCAATATGTCTTAACTCTTAAAACATATCAACATACCAACTAGAAGTCTCCACTTCCATGATCAAGACAAATCATCATAGTTGATATGTTATAGTCTTCGCAGATGAAATGCCCAATTTCATCACCGACTATGAACTAAAATTTTGAGTTTACAAAGAACTTGCGATTTATATCTTCTGTGACTAAATCACATAAATCACATACTATGCATCTCATGGACTAAGATAATGTCCCATTAGTTCATAAATAGTCTCATATAATTAAATAATTTAATTATTCATGACATGCCAATAAATTGGATTTTTAGGGTAAAAACCCCAACAATCTCCCACTTGCCCTCAAAGACAATTTACCATATATCCGACACTTATCTCCCTTTAGAGTAATTCAAAGTCACTCTAAGGCAATGTTTGGAAATAAGTTTCAGTCAGATTTATTGCATAAATTATCTTTTCCACTATTACTTTTCTCACGTACTCATATCTCTCTAATGAGATTATATTTACGTTTAATGTGTATCTTCACCACCTAGGATGAACACATATCTTGAAGTCCTACTTCATAAATCACAATCAAACTACAAATTAGTATTTGTACATCCAGTAAACATCAAAACTTCACTTTTGTGGACAAGCATATAATCCCTCATTCTCCTAAGATATTTGAGTATATGCTTTACTCCCACTAAATTAAGTGATCTTTGATTCACTTGATATTTGATTACTATGCCCACTGTAAAATAGTCATTTAGCCTAGTATTTAGCATAGCATAGAGACTTCCTATTGATTTAATAAGGATCCGTCTTGATATGCTCTTCCTTTTATATATCTAAGGACCGTAGTCCTTTTATAAAGGAACTTCAAACTTAAAAGGAAAGAATCCTTTCTTGAAGTATTACATGCTATACTTGGCTAGAATCTAATCTATTTAAGCAGTTTGAGATAGACCCAACATCCTAATTTCTGAATTTCAACAAAGTTATAATTTTTAGGATGTGACTAGTCTTTCCCAAGTACTTTATATCAAACTGAACTAGACAACCAAAACTCTATTAATGACAATAACTCTACATCATCCTAAATGATTAGAACGTCATCAATATACATTAAGAAATTTATTATTCTATATAACTCTTACACACTAAAGGCCTTTTAATACTTGATCAAAATCAAACAATTTGATTGCTTGATCAAAGATGATATTTATGACCTAGATGCTTGCATTAGTCCAAAAATGGACTTTAAGCAACTTGCATGCTAATCACAACTGATTCTTTGCTATGAACAAATCTAGTTACATCATATAGATGTCTTCCTCAAGATTGCTACTAAAAGAAGCTTTCTTGATATTCATTGTCATATTTCATCCAAATGAAATATAATGAATAAAAGAATCTTGATAGAGTCAAACTTAACTATTGGTGAAAAAATCTTTTCATAGTTGAACAATTTCTTTCTGAATAAATCTTTTCTCCACTAGTCTTGACTTTGAAGGTTTGCACCTTCAAAACTATCAATCTCATTTACTTGTAGACCTATTTGAAAACAATAGGCTTAATGCAATTAAGTGCCTCTACAAGTTCTAAACTTTAAATAGAATCTAATTCTATTCTCATAACCTTGAATCAGTAATCCATATTCATATCATCTATTGCCTTTATGTAGGACTGAGGATCAAATTCATATCCTTATAGAATGACTTCAAAAGTTTATCCCAAAAGTATGAATTTATTTGGTAATCCTCCCACTACGATATTGTACCCATGTATTAACTATATATCTAGAATAATGTCTTGTGGTGTATCTAATACAACCATCTTATTTCTAAATGTATTTTATAGTTGTCCTATAACAAATTTTGACATTTTTCTTCTAAAATAATCTACCTTTGCTTTAAAAGAGCCCTATTCCTCATTTCTGTATGCACTGACTTAAAGAAGTCATTGGAACTTCATTCCTTTACGAAAAGGAACCCTAGATCTTATTATCCTCTAAATAGAATTCATAGATTGTGAATATAACAAAATAATGGTTCTAAAAGCTTATCTTTCACCAATCTTGAATGTCAATTAGATTAATAAGATCTAGACATAAGTGCCAAAACATACAATACAAAAGGATAGAAACTTTCTCTTCAAAAAGTAATACATGTAAATTTCCATCTAGAAAACAATCATGGATAATGCTTAGCTTTACCAAAACAGAAACAATTTCCTTTTGGTCATGCTTTTGAGACTAATTTCCTTTTGGCAACTACTAGGGCAACTAACTTGTCCAACTGTTTGGTATTTTAATTCCTCTTCTTATTACCCTTACCTTTCGGTTCAGGCTAAGAATTTGAATTAAATTATATTGATCTTAGCCTTAACTTTTAGGATGTCTTCCGTTGCGTAGAACTCACTCATCAATTCAGATAACATAAAAAAAAATTTAGTTTCAAAACAATCTGAATTGATCAAATGATTCTAACAAGGACTAGTGGATCATATCCATATGAGATTAACAATTAATCTCTACATCCAAGAATTCCAATTCATTTTAAAAATAAAATATTTTCATAAAATAACATAGAATTGGAACTTCTTAAGCTTTTCTTAGCACTCAATATGATTCATACCAAACATCTCATTTAGACTTAATATAAAGTCTAAGTTTAGTATTAACTCTTGCATCTCATGCTGTAGCACAATTGAGATAGAAGCCAATGTAACATGCTAGCATTTCAATGGAGACTATGATCATATCATAAGCTATCTTCCATAAATGCATCATGTATAGGAAATTATAATAATGCTGAATCGAAACATAAATATGTACTTCAGCTCCTTTAAGCATCATGTCCAAAATTTATTTCCTAGTTAATGTGATTCAACTAAAATAGTAGCTAGAGGACAAAATTTATGACAACTTTATTTTGAGACTTAGAATATAATTACAGGGACATTATCATTTTGCATCTATAACTATATAGTATGGAACCCGAAATAACATACTATACTAGGTGCAACAACAACCTAATCTTGCAATTAATATTCCTCAGCATAAAGTGAATACCAACCACTATGATCAGGTGAGAAATATTCTCATTATTAATGCTACCATGGTAACTCTTACCAAACAAAAATAATTTGCCGCTCTTCCTCTGGCCTCTAAGTAATAATAGCAAGAACTCAGCATAGAGGATACTATTAAACTTAGTCTAGTGTACACTATTGTCTAGAATCATGTGTAGCCACATTTCATCCCTTTAACAGGCTTATTTTGTAGTACCATGATAAAAACACCCTCCGCATGGAATGCAAAGCTCGAGGCTAAGACAAGGTGTTTAATCAAACCACTATAAACCAAGAAGTTCAATCTTGTAGTACCATGAAATGAACATCCTCCGCATGGAACGCAAGGCTCGAGGCCAAGACGAGATGTTTACCCCACACCACTATGAACCGACAATGGAGGCCGTGAGATCCAACCCTTGTATCTCTCTCCCACTAGAAATTTTAAAACAAGTGGATTGAGTTGAAATCATTGTGATCTAATCACAATTTTAACCCTACACATCAAATGTGTTTAATTGTTTAAATTCAATGTGATATAACTAAGTCACGTCACAATAGCATAACAAACATTTGTGCAATCACAAAGAAGTTTAACCTTATAATCCGTGAAATAAATACCCTCCGTATGGAATGCAAGACTCGAAGTCAAGACAAGGTATCTATTCACATTACAATAAACTTAACAAAAGGGTTATTTCTAGAACTCTCACTCATTATTTGGGTTTTTCTTAAATAATTGTGATCCCATCACAACTAGTAACCTTGCACTTGATAAAGACTCTAATCTCATTAGAATCACTAACTAAAATGGAAATCCTAAACTATTTAGGATTCCTTAAACACTAATGAATCAAAAATTAGTTATATAGAACTCTATCCTTAATTTACTAGATAAAGTATTCTAATCTTATTAGAAACTATATAACTTTTAATTAGAATTTTAATATCATTAAAAACCTCTAATTAAAATAAATTAAAGACTTTTAATCATAAAACAATTTAAGACCAAGAGTTTTATTTAACTAATATCTTTGATCTCATTAGCTCTTTTAGTTAGAACCATGTGTAATCACATCACACATTGCATTACACCTTATACATTTGAAAACATTTAGAAAAGATTCCAAATTCCCTTCAGATGTGATAGGCCACAAATTGAATGACCCCTTGTGATTAAATCAATTAATTAATTAGCCAAGTTTTTAATTAATCAATTTATCATGCAAACGCGTGGCAGCACAAACAAATCACCAAAACTAAATATACAGCAGAAAATAAATAACACAGTGATTTATTCATGAATGGGGAAAACCCTAACGGCAAAAATCCCACCGGGTGATTTTCAGGTCACCACTCCCGAAACTCCACTATTATCAAATCAAGCGGTTACAAGTAAAGGAATCCCAAGTACCTTACCAACTTATAGTTGAACCTTTACCCCAATACCCAATTGGACTTGATCTGTAGTGACAGTTCCCCTTTTAATGCACGGCTCCCAAGTACGTGACTAACCAGATGCGCGGATCCCAGTACGCGACTTCAAACACTAACTTTAAAAAGAAAGGTTGGTTGCAAAGTTCTTCAGTTCGTCCTATGCGATGAAGATCTGGAAGATGCTTGGTCACAAAACCCTTTGGTGCAAGTACACAGCAACTTCTTCAGAGAAGATGAACTAGGTCAAGAACTTCGTCTTTGATCACAATTTGCTTGAACAAGGATTGCTCAATGCTTTAGCAACTTGTGTCTATGTTGACGGCTCTTAAAATAATCATTTTATATGTTTAGGGTTAGAAGAAAAGAAGGCCCAAAAACACATTCACGGATCCCAAGAAATTAGAATAGAAAAATCTGATTTTTAAATCTCGACAGATAGCAGGTGTCAAGGTAGCTATCGAGAAGGTGTCGAGCTTTAAAAATTTTGCACTTCAGCTTGCTTTTTCTTGGACAGACTTGATGACTTCAATACTTGATCTTGAAACCTTATTTCTTGAAGTATTAAAAACACCTAGAACTACCCAATTACAAGCAGAGTGAGTTTTGTCAAAGGATTAGCCAATTTACATAAATAGTGTGACATATGTTCTTAACATGTGAACCACATATGTCCTAACAATCTCCCCCTTTGGCAATCCGTGACAAAACCACAGCAAACAAATGAACATATGAGAGAAGTCATAAATCACTCAACTCATATTCACTTGTTAAATACAATAAAATCTATCCTAACACAAACTCTTGAAAAACTTTGCAAGAAGAGAGTTTATGGCAAGTAGACTTTGACAACCTGTATTTCTGAAACACTTTTAAACAAAACTCATCAAGGCATCTTCTGTGAAACAGAGATAATTAGATTGCATACAAGTATAAAGAACATGTGTCTAAAGATAGAAAAGAAACAACACATGAAGAGATAGGTGAAAGAAAAACATACATCCACATATATAGAAAGATAAGAACAATGTATGTAAAACTGGTCACAAGATCTCATATACAAGATCAATGTATCTATAAAGAATAGAAAAGAAAAAATACATCAAAACCTCACTACATCCCTCAACATATCAACTCTCCCCCTATCAAAAATGTCCTATACTAACTGTCCCCCTAAGATGACTACTCTCATAATCCAAAACTACTCCCCCTTTTTGTCACGAGTGACAAAGGGTAGAGTGTCATGTAGACATCTCATCAGTAGAGCTAGCATCTCCATCATCATCATCCGAAACATCATCGTCATCACCATCATCATCATCATCCTCTACATCAGAATCAAAAGCAACTGGAGGCGGTGGTGGAGGAGAAGCCTCAGAAGCAAAACCACCCATGGTCGCCTGCCGTCGTGCAATACGACCAACACGAACGTTCACCTGATACAACTCAGTGGTGAGTGTATTGAGGCGAGTATCCATGCCCTGCAGCTGTGCCATAATATCTCCAAGAGATACATCGCCTGTAGAGGTAGAAGGAGCCGATGTAGATGGAGCTGATTTGGATGGAGCCGAACGGGAGGGAAGAGTGGAATCCGGCTGTCTCGACCTAAACTGAGCCTCACTACGTTTTACGGTAGCGGCATCTATGGCAGATATGTGTGTGAAGTGGTCGGACACAGGGAAAGGGATGGAAAAATGGCGTAGAATCCTCGTGATAGCGGAAGGAAAGATGAGCTTATCACTGGACGCCGAATCTAAATGAACATCTATGATAGAGAAAATGAAGTGAGAAGGAAAGTCTATCGTAAGATGCTCAAGTAGAGATAGCAAAAATCGAGCACGAGGCTCTGTGATAGAGTTGTAATGAGAGAGAGGATGGAGTACAAAAGTCATCACCATGTTAAGAAATCTAGGACCTTTAGCAAAAGGTCTACATGATGTATACTGATGCTCACCCCAGTCAGAAGGGCGCTCACAAAAAGCGAAAATGAGCTCATCCTTGGACACAGTCCTCAAACGCTCATAAGTAGGATAGTCAGGAAACTCTATCCTAGGAACCCTAAGCACATCCGCAACTAGCTGCGGTGTGATAGCAATGCGCGTACCTCGAACGCGAGTATGAAAAAGAGGTACTGAACGATCAATCCCGTACATATTGGAGTAAAACTCCTGAATCAGCACGAGAGGACAGGTGACCGGGACGTCATACAGTGACTCCCATCCCCTACTGTGAATGACAGAGGGAAGGTCAGTGTCGGCGAAGTCCCCCAGAATGACTTGGCGTTCCGAATGAACACCTCGTCTAGAAAAGTTCTCAGTAAATGCCTTGTGGGCATCTCCATCACGGAACTGAAGGTTAAGAGGAGCAGAGTCAGAAGAAGAGGAAGCTCCAGAACGCAGAGGGTTCCGAGCAGGAGTGGATTTACGTTTGGGTGCCATAGACACAACTAACGTAAAAGAATGAGAACGAGATAGAGAGGGAGACAATCAGAAAAGTCCCAACACAGTTCATATATGACAAATATAATGAACAATAAGTACGTATGCATGGGAATGTATGAGCATGTGACATGCAAATCAAAAGGCATCATGGGCTCAGCCCAATCCAAACCTATCAGCACACATACAAGAAACACACATCTAAATGCATGTAAATATCATTCTAATGCACATGGAATGCAATGTATGACATTTTAAAAGTATTTAAGTGAAAACCCAACCCAAAATTTCAAGAAAAACTCATTAATTTTGAAAAACCCCAAAAATTTCCAAAAATCCAAAAACCTAGGTTTTAAAACATGCAATGCATGAAAAAGAAAGGGAAAAAGAACATACCAGATGAAGGAAATCAAGGGAAGATCAAAAATGATGAAGATTTGAAGATTTGAGTGAGAGAACCTTGTTTGGGAGGTGAAAAGACTTCGGATAGATCGAGAGAGATCGAGTGAAATAAGAGAGAATCGCGACAGATCCTTAAATAGGCACCTCAGTAAATCTCGACAATTGAGGTGTCGAGAGGTATCGAGGAAGCTGTTGAGGAAGGTATCGAGGAAATGGCCATCGACAGCTGAAGGTGTCGAGAAGGCATCGAGGTAAGAACACCTGAACCAAGAACAGAAGCCCGATCGATCGACCAGGTATCGAGGAGACAGGAGATTTCTCGATCGATCCACATGGTGTCGAGACAGGTGTCGAGAAAGAAGACATCAGACACAACAAGGAAATCTCGATCAATCCATCAGGTGTCGAGAATCTATCGAGGAGACAGAAGATTTCTCGATCAATCCACCAGGTGTCGAAAAGGTGTCGAGATTGCGATAAGAAAAAGGCTTGAGAAGCTCGACAGATGATCAGGTATCGAGGAGGTGTCGAGACAGCAGTGAAAAGCAGTTTTTCGAGAAGTGAAAAACACAGACATGAATGCAATCAAACATGCACCTTAACCATGATCCAACCAACATAAAAAGCTCTCAAAAATCATCTTTCAATGAAAATTTAAGCACATGGATCTCCCAAAAACACACCCACACACTAAACAAGTCTAACCAATTTTATATTTCAAAAATAAGTCATGACAGTTTAGTGAGCATACAAAAGCACATGTAAAACCTTTGTGATGGCCAAATCACATTGTACCTGCACATGTATCAATAGTAGCAAAGAATATTGCGTGTTGTGTGTGAAAAATATCGCAAGATTGCATATGTGTATACATGTTATGACGATCTGAGATATGAGAAAATAACTTTAACTCACACACAATCATAACTGTTTGATGGGGACTATCACCTTCGAGGTACATCTTATAACTCCCACATCTCCTAGAATATAGGCTTGCAACCATTTTTAAAGCATTTTTAATCTTTTTGCTTTTTATTTCTTTGTATATTTTCTTTTTAAGCATATCATGCATGGGCTTATGAGAAAGAAAAGAAATACCCATTGATATTTGACATTCCAATATTGCTATGCCGAAGCACACAAATGTCATTGACATCACACTTTTGCTATGCCGAAACATACAGATGTCATTAATGATTGGCGGGCAACAGTGGTGAGATGATTATTTATGCCTTTCTCTTAGGATTTTCTAATCCTACCCATCAAAAAGAGTGATATGAGTGTTAAGTTTTAAGAGATAACCTAATCTTACTCATCACAAACAAGAGCCACAAAGCTCACTTGCTTAGTTGTGCATAAAGATGCTCATCTAAGCTACAAGAGATACCAAGTTTAGAAAACTCTGTTTCATTTGCCATCCAAGGTACACAAGTACCAAAGTACATAAAACACACACTGTTTTTGTATTTTTCAATTATTTATTTATTTTTTATCAAAAACAAAATAAACAAAATTGAAAGTAAACACACAAAAACATGTTAACAAAGCAAAAACAATGCATAAAACTAGACTGACTCAATAAAAATGCAAAACACACAAACAATGCAACAAACAAGAAAAAAAAATAAGAAGGGAGAAGAAAGTGATGAAATCACTTAGAGTCCTTTTTCTTCCACACATTGGAAGAGCTTTTCCTTTGATTAAATCCTTGAACCGGCGGTGAGGGGGAAGAATTGAAACCGTTCAAGTTCGAAAGGAACATGATGGCTTTTAGAAAATCTCCAAGAGGAGCAAGAGAGGATTGAAGCTGATTTTGACTTCCAGATGCTGTCATGCTGTTGCTCTGTTGGGTGGCTAGCCACTTGTAGCAATTTGGTCGAATATGACCGGCAGCTCCACAATGATGACAGAGATGCTGCTTCTTTTGTTTAGGCTTTTGAGAGTTAGCCTTCTTAGCCCTAGGGTTTCTAGCATCTTTCTTATCTTGCTTAGGGGGTGCTCCTAAGATGGATTTACCCTTGTCTACGTTCTCACTAGCTAATTCAGTTTTAACATCAGTGTTCTCAACTTTAACAGTATTAGCAGGAGGAGTAAAAACAGTAGAACTAGTAGAAGCAGAATTAGAGAAAGAAAGACCATACCCTAAACCTGTTTGATCTGAAGCAGATTTCTGGTTGCTGAGCATCTCATCAAGTTTTGCACTTGAAGTCCTTTCCAGTTGAGCTCTGACTTGAAACAGCTCTGCTTCAAGCTTCTTGGTCTTCTCAGCTAGGAAGTTGTTTTCAAACCTCAGTGCTCCAATAGTTTGATTCGCCTCATCAAACTTTGTGGACAACTTTTCTCGATCAAGTTCCACATCACTGAGCTTCTTGATGGCCAGCCTATATAATTTCTCATGCTTCTCAGAGAGCTTGTAAAGCTTCTCATAGGTTGAATGGATATCATCTTTATCATCCATCTTCTCACATTCAGCATCCACCAATTCTTCTTCTTCTTCCACTTCTTCAACAATCCCTTCAGTAGGATTGACTGTGGCAGTGAAGGCATTTAAGATTCCGTCATCCTCATTGTCGGAATCATCTTCAGGCTCAGTGTCACTCAGGGTTGCAGCAAGTGCCTTGCTCTTCCCAATGCTCTTGAGGTATGTAGGACACTCATTCTTCATGTGTCCAAACCCGTGACATCCAAAACACTTTGGTCCTGCCGGAACAGTGTACTGACCGCCATCCTTAGCATCCTTCCTTCCTTTATCTTGGCTCTTGAACTGAGAAGAACTAGATTGCCTGTGGTCCTTGTCGAAGCTCCTCCCGTTGGCATTCTTCATAAACTTCTTGAACTGCCTTGTAATGTAGGACTTCATCTTGGAATCTTCATTATCGGAAGACTCATCTGTATCACTGCTCTTTGCCTTCAAGGCCATGCTTTTGCCCTTGCTTGACTTGCCAATTCTTGATAACCCTAGCTCGTAGGTCTGCAAGTTCCCAACCAACTCAGTCAAAGGAATTTTGTCAATGTCCTTTGATTCTTCTATTGCCGTAATCTTGGCATGAAATCTCTCAGGTAGAGATCTGAGCACCTTCTTAACAACCTTGGGTTCAGGGATGGTTTCCCCAAGATTGAAGGCTGAGTTCACTATGTCCTTAAGCTTGGCATAGAACTCATCAAACGACTCATCCTCCTCCATCTTAATCTCTTCAAAGTTAGTAGTGAGCCTCTGTAGATTTGAATCTTTGACAGCCTTTGTTCCTTCATAGGTTGTCTGGAGGATGGTCCACGCCTCCTTAGCAGTTTCTGTTGAGGATATCTTCTTGAACTCCTCATTAGTGACTGCGCTAAATAGGGCATTCAACGCTTTGCTGTTGAAGTTTGCCGCCTTGATCTTGGCTTCATCCCAATCGACCGGCGCTTCTTTTGGCTTGGTCCAGCCAATTTCAACAGCTTGCCACACCTTCTTATCTAAGGACTGCAAAAAAGCTCTCATGCGTACTTTCCAGTAGGCATAGTTAGTCCCAAATAAAGGAGGTATAATTAGAGATTGTCCTCTATCCATGACAAACAAGGGTCAATGGATCAACACAGCAAAGATTAAAACCTAATCAGAGTGTGCCTGCTCTGATACCACTTGATAGGCCACAAATTGAATGACCCCTTGTGATTAAATCAATTAATTAATTAGATAAATTTTTAATTAATCAATTTATCATGCAAACGCTTGGCAGTACAAACAAATCACCAAAACTAAATATGCAGCGGAAAATAAATAACATGGTGATTTGTTCACGAATGGGAAAAACCCTAATGGCAAAAACCCCACCGGGTGATTTTCAGGTCACCACTCCCGAAACTCCACTATTATCAAATCAAGCGGTTACAAGTAAAGGAATCCCAAGTACTTTACCAACCTACAGTTGAACCCTTACCCCAATACCCAATTGGACTTGATCTATAGTGACAGTTCCCCTTTTAATGCATGGCTCCCAAGTACGTGACTAACCAGATGCGCGGATCCTAGTACGCGACTTCAAACACCAACTTTAGAAAGAGAGGTTGGCTGCAAAGTTCTTCAGTTCATCCTATGCGATGAAGATCAGGAAGATGCTTGGTCACAAAACCCTTTGGTGCAAATACACAGCAACTTCTTCAGAGAAGATGAACTAGGTCAAGAACTTCGTCTTTGATCATAATTTGCTTGAACAAGGATTGCTCAATGTTTTAGCAACTTGTGTCTATGTTGACGGCTCTTAAAATAATCCTTTTATATGTTTAGGGTTAGAAGAAAAGAAAGCCCAAAAACACATTCACGGATCCCAAGAAATCATAACAGAAAAATCTGATTTTTAAATCTCGACAGATAGCAGGTGTCGAGGTAGCTATTGAGAAGGTGTCGAGCTTTAAAAACTTTGCACTTCAACTTGCTTTTTCTTGGACAGACTTGATGACTTCAACACTTGATCTTGAAACCTTGTTTCTTGAAGTATTAAAAACACCTAGAACTACCCAATTACAAATAGAGTGCGTTTTGTCAAAGGATTAGCCAATTTACATAAATAGTGTGACATATGTTTTTAACATGTGAACCACATATGTCCTAACAAGATGCATTTTCGAGAGAATCTCGCGACTAAGCTCTTCTCGCGAAAAAGGCGTAAGGAAAAAATAGTGAAAACACAAAATTCAGACAGAAACTTTCGCTGCTGTCTCGCGGGTATCTCGCGACTAAGCGCTTCCCGCGAAAACGAGTTAAGCAAATAATAGAAAACACAAAATTTAGACAGAAACTTTCTCTGCTGTCTCGCAGGTATCTCGCGACTAAGCGCTTCTCGCAAAAACTTTTGTGCTTCAGTGGCATATTTCGTGAGTATCCTCGCAAGAAGCTTACCCGCGAAAAACCTGTTTTTTTCAGTTTTCAAAGAGCAGATGAAGACAGTTTTCTACGATTTTCATGAACATAAAAACACCATATGAACATGAAATGCAGAATTTGATATCAAAACTGAATTCCATTGATGCTATAGTCTTAAAGATCAATTTAACAAACTTAAATTAAAATTTAAACAACATCATAACATCAATTTCAGTTTTTATCAAATCATAGTTTCAACAACAATGCAGAAAATTAAATGCATATACTTCTAACAACATGAAACTATAATCTCTAATATAACATCACTAGTATATTAATATATGTAATCATGAACTGATATCACAACACCAATGGTTTATATATCTGGACATGAATCTATACATATATACATTTAACCCAATGATGTCATACACACAATTCTGCAGAAACTTAAAAACACCAAGAAAACGTTTTTTTTTTTATTCTAAAATTCAATCACATGTTATACAAGCATGATATTGAAGACCGCTCTGATACCATATGTTGAAAAATCTGGTTTTGTATCTCATACAAAATGTACAGCGGAAGCAACAAACATGGATCTACTTCAATCATGAAAGATAAACATGTAACCATGAATTTTAGAACAAAGAAAAGGAAGCGTACCTTGATGCAGTGCATTTCAAAACCTTGACCTGAGAATACCTTTAATCTTCATCTCAATTCCACATGGTGCCCAAGATGTGTGGTCTCTCAATCAGTCTTTTGTACATAGACTTTCAAAGAAAAAACCTTCTTTTTCTCCTTTTGGAGAAAAACTGATTTCTTTTCTTTTCTTTTTTTATCATACGTACGTTCAAACTATCCTCATAGTTTCTTTATTTAATAACTCTTATTAAATAATGACTGATTATTTAATTGGGTCAGCCTTTTGGGCCTACCCAATTGGGCTTTAGTTTGTGACTTGAGATGGGACCAAAGGGAACAAATAAGACTCTAGCTCCAATGGGCCTTGGGCTTTTCTGTCAACTCTTGACAAGTCTAAAGTTACCATTAATTATATTTAATACCACTATAAGAATATAATTGCACTCTAAACCTTATTAATAAATTATATCCCAAGACTTTATTATATATGCAACTCCTTCATTAAAATATTCGTAGTAATACAAAGTCATGAACATAGACTGCCACTTGTGAAGATTACTACATCTTAATCCTTGAGTACCCGGTTTAATCCTTTATGTTATTCATCATATATTTATGAAATCCAATTCCATAAATATATACTTTAGTAACTCTTTACTAAAGTGGTTGGGCCCAAGACTCTGAATAACCAGACCCATTAAACTTATCTCAAGGGAATATTTTATATTTCTGTTAAGAGATTATGAATTCCATCTTGAGAATATATGTTCCATCAACACTAAATGCGGCTGCCCAACATACTGAGATTTTGACCGTGACTAATATATCTCACTCCTGATATATCAAAGCAACCTACATCTCATGATCAGGTCTATTATTCTCTCAGGATTTAGAGTTGATGTAAATAGAAGTCATGAGATTTATTATTCATTTGACAGTCGTTAAGAGAATAATAAATCTCACAGCGGTCCAGTTTAATATGTCTTAACTCTTAAAACATATCAACATACCAACTAGAAGTCTCCACTTCCATGATCAAGACAAATCATCGTAGTTAATATGTTATAGTCTTCGCAGATGAAATGCCCAATTTCATCACCGACTACGAACTGAAATTCTGAGTTTACAAAGAACTTGCGATTTATATTTTCTATGACTAAATCACATAAATCACATACTATGCATTTCATGGACTAAGATAATGTCCCATTAGTTCATAAATAGTCTCATATAATTAAACAATTTAATTATTCATGACACACCAATAAATTGGATTTTTAGGGCAAAAACCCCCAACAATATACTGGGAGCCATGCATTGAATAGAAGAAATTGCCACTATAGAACAAGTTCAATTAGGTATTGGGGTGAGGGTTCAATTATAGGTTGGTATAAGGTACTGAGATTCCTTTACTTGTAACCGCTTGTTTTAATAATAGTGGATTCTCGAGAGTGGTGACCTTAAAATCACCTGGTGAGATTTTTGCCATGTAGGTTTTCCCCATTCATAAACAAATCACCGTATCAACTTACTTTCCGCTGCATTTAGTTAATTGGTGATTTGTTTGTGCTACCATGCATTTTGCATGTTAATTAAATTAATTAATTAACTTGGCTAAATTAATTGGTTAACTTATCACAAGGAGTCAATACATTCTTGGCCTATCATTATCCCTAAATCTAAGGGTATATCTTAACTTGAAAGGTTCATAAAACCATAGCCTAATTGCTATCATAAGCCTAAATCAAAAAGCCCTTTTGAAAAAGATGACTTTGGGCCTAAGATAACAAGTATGCTATGGACTTAGCATCTAAAATCCTACAAAGTCAATATGAATTTCCCTAATCTTGGGCCTCTTCGTTGTATGACTAGGCCCAAAATGATGAGAACTTCATGGACCTTGAGAGAAAGGTTACAATATATTTTAGCTAAAGAGCTACTTTAAAAAAAATGATGATGACAAAAAAATAAAAAAGGAAGAGCCCAAAAGTGATGAATACATTGTAGGCCCATATTTGAGGCAAATGGTTGAAAATCTCTAAGTACATTTTAATAAAAGCCCATGAGAGTAAGATGAGAGCATTATTGTAAATGGACTAAAGCCTAAATGAAGCAAGGGGTAAGGTTCATGAGAGGAAAATGAGTGACTTTGTAATTAGGCTTTCATTAAAATGGAATTAAAGATTTTCTAAGAACGTCTAAAAGTTAAAGAGAACCTTTTAATTAGGACATGAACTTAATTAAGAGGGGACTTCTTTTCAAGCACCACTGCACCATTAAAGTCAAGAAAACACATCCCCACTCTAATTTGGATTCAAGAAAAGCACGGAAGGCGTTTGGTCAAGATTGAGGACACACATCAAGAAGAAGTGTTCCAAGTAGGGGAATCATCTCAAGTAACAATGGCCACTCCAATTAGCACTGAGGTTAGACAAAAGATATTCAAAGCAATGGAAGAATAAAGTGTCATTCTCAAAAAGATGGGAGTCGCCTCACTAAGCTAGAAGAAGCTAAATTGAAAAAGACAAGCCCGCGTGTAGAGGTTCTCGGTAATGAAGAAGTGAAAGATTGGGATGAAAGGGAAAAAACTGATTATGAAAGGAATAAGCAATTTGAAAAACTCACAGCAGAAACCATTGCCATGAGAGAGAAGATGGAGAAAATGCAACTCACCTTTTGCAAGGCCCAAGGGATGGATGATTGTCTCTATAACATGGGGGGCATAAGCTCCAAAACTCTTATTGCACTACCTCCAAAGTTCAAGATTTCTGTTGTTGAAAAGTTTGATGGACCTAGAGACCCAAAGCAACATGTTAAGAGGTACCTAAGCATTACTGAAATGAAGGGGTTGGATGAGAAGCAAACTTTGCATGCATTCCTCCTCTCACTCATGGGAGGTGCATCAAGGTGGTACTATAGCTTGGATCCTAGCAAGACTAAGGTGTGGAATGAGCTAGTGGAGTTGTTTGTGGATTAGTTCATCTTCAATACTATGATTGATGTGACTTTAAGAGATTTGGAGACCACTAAGTAAGGAGTAGAGGAAACATTCTCCGAATACATGACAAGGTGGAAGGGAAAGGCATCAAGGCTGGTTAATAGGCCAAATGAAAAAGATCAAATCAATATGATTATCAAGAATTTGCTTCCGACATATAATAGTAGGCTCTTGTCATCGCCTATTAGTTCTTTTAGAGAATTGTGTGATTATAGAACTAGGATAGATGATGCCATCAACAATGGACAATTGGAGAAGGGCGAGAGCAAACTTCCAATCAAGAAGACATATGGAGGAGGAGCACCTACATCTAAAGCACCCAATCCCGTGAATGTAAGTGCCATTATACCTCAACAAACCTTATCCTACCGAAGCTTCGAATTTTCTGACCTAGGGATGACCTTTGCCCAAGCACACACTAATTTGTCTTCCAAAGGATTCATCAAGCCTTTAGATCCCATGCCCATGCCTAACCCCATGCCTTCGACTTGGAACCTCAATAAATATTGCCATTTACTCAAAAAACGTGGCCATAAAACCAACAATTGCTTCCGCCTCAAATACAAAATACAAGACCTCATAAACAATGGAACTCTCGTAAATCCCAACATCATCACTAAGCCTAGTATTAGGAAGAATCATTTGCTTGATTATCGCTAAGCTCTTCCTCCATATCAGAATTGGGTGCAAGTTGATGAGATTGAATGGGATTGTTCAAAGTTGATAAAGACTGTAGAAGTTAATGCCATAGAAGTCCAAGGAATATGGGATGAAGAAGATGAGGTTTTGAAGAATGCGGTGGCTGTTTGGGGGATACTTCCCAAGGGAATAACCAAGTTAAAGAAAAGAGTCATAGAGGACAATGTGCAAACATTACAAGGAGTGGGAAACACTACAAACCATCATTCTTAGAAAAGGACCATCCTAGTAGGGACATAGAAGAAGGGTCTAAGCCCATGGAACCTAAAGGAAAGGAAGATAAAGAGAAAGAAAATAGGGTTTTAACTCAATTGAAAAAGACTCAAGCTCATGTATCGGTATGAGGTTTGCATATGGCTTCTCACAAGCATCGTAGTGCTCTCTTGGATGCTTTGAATGGGAAAGAGGTGCCTATAGAAACTACATCACAAGAAGTGCTATCTTTCATGGGAGTCAAGGCTCCATCTCACCCTTTACTTTCTTTTTTCGACGAGGACCTTCCTCTTGAAGGAGCCACCCACACGAGATCTTTGCAAATCACCATTGAAAGCATGGGTGCCAAAGTTCCAGTGGTGCTTATTGATAATAGATCTGCATTAAATGTATGCCCTCTTAGGACTGCTCTCACTATTGGACTAGATATGGAGACTATCATCTCCTCTCCTTTGATTATTAGGGCATATGTTAACACTTCAAGAAAAGTTATGGGAGCCTTCAAAGCTCCTTGTAAGATTGGCCCATTGGAAACAATTGTGGAGTCCCATGTCATGGATATCACTCCTAACTACAACCTTCTCTTAGGAAGGGCATGGCTTCATCCTATCGGGGCTATTCCTTCTTCTCTACACCAAAATGTGAAGATCCCATGGAAGGAGGGATTGCTGTAGTGCTTGGCAATGATGAAATCCTAGCATTAGTTTGTGGACTTTAGAAAGGAGGAAGTGAGCTTTAAATGAATGGCTTCGAGTTTGTGAACATAGCTGATTATGGATTGAAGGATGAAAGGTATAATATGGATTTAGTCCCATATTGTAGCAGTGAGGTAATTGCAATGATGAGGAACATAGGGTATATGCCTGGTATGGGTCTTAGGAAAGAAGGAAAAGGGGTGGCTGGATTCCCCAATTTCAAGACTTAACTAACCAAGGAAGGTTTTACAAGAAGAACCTTAGAACCCTCAATGGAAACTTTGTGAAGGAAGGAGGAGACTTTCCTTTTTGTGGCTTTTCTGAGCTTTGGGTAGGCAAGGATGGAAAAGTGTATCCGGGATGGGAGATGTTTTTTAATGAGAAGCTCACTTTCAATAAGAAGCTCACTTTCAAGAAGAAGCCTACTTTGGTGATAAGAAGGTTAAAAAAGAAGTAGATTGGGTGGACTACATGGATGTTGAAGCAATGGAGATTATGTTGAAGATGGAGGGGGACGTGTTCGCCATCACCATCAAGGAGCCAAGTGATCCTTCTACCTTCATAATGCCTGCTGTAGGGCAACTTAATAATTGGACTTAGGTTGGGTTTTTTAAGAGTGGGGAAAAGAAATTTTGTAATGCAAGTCCCGATGTACTTTTCAACATTTTTAATAATATAAATTCTAATTTGACTTATTTTGATGTGTCCCATAATATTGAACTTCTGCACTTAAATGATTCAAATGAATTTGAAAATGAAATTAATAAGCAATTAGAAAAGAAAAATTGAACCTATGGAACTAACTTTTGAAACTCTTAATTTGGGCAATAATAAGAATCCACGTTTAATTAAGAAAATTGGCTTAACCCTAAATAAAGAAGAAAGAAAAGATCTCAAGGAGCTTCTCACAGAATTTTAAGAAGTGTTTGCGTGGTCCTATGAAGATATGCTCGAAATTGATCCTGAGATAGCCCAACATCACATTGATACCCATACCCACATGGTGCTCGTTAAGCAAAAGTTGAGGAACATGAGAACTGAATGGCTCCTAAAGATCAAAGAAGAAGTCACGAAATAGTTAAAAGTAGGGTTCATTAAGCCTATGCACTAAGCTGAATGGATAGCCAATGTTGTGCTTATACCCAAGAAGGATGGAAAGGTGAGGATGTGTGTGGATTTTAGGGACTTAAATAAGGCTTGCCTTAAAGATAATTTCCCTCTTCCTCACATAGATGTCCTAGTGGATAATACGGCCAGTAATGCCTTAATGTCTTTTATGGATGGTTTCTCAAGATATAACCAAATCAAGATGGCTTCTAAGGATATGATTAAAATCACTTTCACCACGGAATGAGGGATCTATTGCTACATAGTAATGCCATTTGGGCTCAAGAATGCAGGTGCAACTTATCAAAGGATGACCACAGCTTTGTTACATGATATGATGCATAATGAGGTTAAGGTGTATGTTGATGACATGATTGTAAAATCCAAGGATAGAGGAAGTCACATCATAAACTTAAGAAAGTTCTTCAAAAGGATCAAGGAGTATAGATTGAGGTTGAACCCTCAAAAGTGTACCTTTGGAGTAACAGTTGGGAAGTTGCTAGGCTTCCTAGTAAGTGATAAAGGGATAGAAGTAGATCCATTCAAGATTAAAGCCATATTAGAGATGCGTCCACCTAAGAATGAAAAGGAAATAAAAGGATTCCTAGGTTGACTACAATATATCAGTCAATTCATTGCCAAGCTCACCTCCACTCGTAAGCTTATCTTCAAACTGTTAAGGAAGAATGAACCCCACACATGGGATGATGAATGCCAGAAAGCTTTTGAACTTATCAAGGAATATCTCCTCCATCCACCTATCCTAGTACCTCCACAACAAGGAAAGCCTTTACTATTATACCTCTATATTATAGGAGATGCAGTTGGTAGCATGCTTGCAAAAGAAGGTGACGATAAGAATGAGAGGACAGTGTACTATTTGAGTAAAAGATTCCATGATTATGAGACTAGGTACACCCCCATAGAGAAGTCATGCTTTGCACTCGTGTGGGCCGTACAAAAGTTGAGACACAATATCCTACCATTCCAGATATGGGTTGTAGCTAGGATGGATCCCTTGGAGTACCTATTTGAGAAACTAACTTTAAGTGGAAGACTGTCAAGATGGTTAATCCTATTAGCAGAATTTGATTTGAAGTATGTAGCAAGGAAGACTATCAAAGGGAGCGCCAGTCTGATTTTTGTACTAAGAATCCCATAGAGGGAGAGGATGGAAGAGAAGACTTCCTGAATGAGGACATCTTGGATATCGAGCTAGGGGCATGGAAAATGTATTTCGATGAAGTTGTGAACCAATATGGGAATGAGATAGGAGTACTTTAGCTGTCAAATTGAACTTTGAGGCAACTAATAACATGGTAGAATATGAAGCTTGTATTGTTGGAACGGAAGCTCTCCGAGAGTTAGGGGTAAAAGAAGCAAAGGTGTTTGGAGATTCAACCTTGGTTATAGCTCAAGCCCAAAAGTTATGGAAGCTAAAGGAAGAACATTTGAAACCTTATCAGCAGTATCTAGAGGATTTGACCAAAATTTTTAACAAAATTGAATACACGATCATCCCTAGAGCTCAGAATTAGTTTGCAAACACCTTAGCTACTTTGGCATCCATGGTTGAAATACTCGAGGGAGTATGGACACGACCTTTAGAGATTAAATAGAGTTATGAGTTAGTGTATAAGGAGAAGAGTGAAGCTTTAGTCTTGGCTATAGAAGAGGAAGGGGTTCCTTGGTATCATGACATCATGAAATTCTTGGAATTAGGGGCATATCTGGATGGTGCCAATAAGAGAAAGCGTCCTTTGATTAGGATGATGGCAATGCAATACATCCTATGCGGATGATAGCTCTATAGGAGGTCTTATAATGGTATACACATTCGTTGCCTAAAGAAAGAAGAAGCAGAAAGAGTTATGGAGGAAGTTCATCAAGGGATTTGTGGTCCTCAATGAATGGGAGAATGTTAGCCAATAAGATTCCAAAGATAGGGTACTATTAGAGCACGATGGAAACCGATTGTGTGGACTTTGTGAAGAGTTACCATGACTACCAAATGCATGCAAACTTGAACCATGTACCACTTAGTGAATTATATAGCATGGCCTCTCTTTGGCCTTTCTCAGTTTGGGCATAGATGTGATTGGAAGAATAGCCCTTAAAACTTCAAATGGACATGAGTACATCCTAGTGGCAATTGACTACTTCACTAAGTGCATGGAAGCGGCCTCCTACTCCATGTTGAAGGCCAAACACATGGCTCAGTTCATAAAGAATAACATCATCTGCCAATATGGGGTACCCCAAGAGATCATCTTGAATAATGGCTCCCACATTGAGGGGGAGGTTCAAAGGATTATGAAGTTGTATGACATTGAACATCACAAGTCTTCACTGTATCGATTACAGACTAATGGGGCTGTAGAAGTAGCCAATAAGAACATCAAGAATATCCTAGCCAAAATGGTTGTGACATACAAGGATTGGGCCAAGGAACTTCTGTTTGCCTTATAGGGTTACAGAACTTCTATCCGTGCATCAACGAGGGCAACACCTTACTCTTTGGTCTATGGTAGTGAAGTGGCGCTTCCAATTGAGGTGGAGATACAATCTTTAAGAGTGCTAGTAGAAACCAAGGTCTTAGAAGAAGACTAGGTGAAGGCAAGATATGAGCAATTGGCTTTGATAGATGAGAAGAGAGCTAGGACACAATACCATGCATAAGGGTACCAAAAGAGAATTGCTAGATCATTTAACAAAAAAGTGAAACATAGAAACCTTAAAAAAGGGGACATGGTCCTAAAAGTGCTTAGAGATGAAACTTTTGATTCGAGAGGAAAGATGAAGCCCAAATGGTCTAGTCCTTTTATTAACAAGAAGATCAGGTCAAAGGGTGCTATAAGGATTACAGATTTGGATGGGGAAGAGATGCTTCGCCCAATCAACATGGATAGACTCTGGAAATACAATGTTTGAAAAAGAAAAAAACCTATTAGGTTGAAAACCCGAAAGGGCAGCCTAGGAAAAAGTTAAGGCAAAAGACCCCATTGGATTGAAAACTTGAAAGGGCGGTCTAGGCAAAAGAAAGGGGAAAGACCATGGTTATGGCAAAAATTCCTTCAAGGACGTCATGGGCAAAAATTACATGGCATGGAAAAAAAGAAAAGAAAAAGAAAAAAAGAAATAAAATAAAGACAATAAGCAAAGCTAATAAATAAATGATTCTCTTATTGCTCAAATTAAAAGATAATAAATTGTTTCCATAGGGGATTTGGAATATTTCAATCCTTTATTAAGTCAAAAGAAAAGATATGAGAATCATAAAGTGCCGAAAAGTAAAATTTGGGCCATATCAAGTTTGTCATTCAGCCCTCTTTCTTTTGCTGGACTTCTTGTAAGTTTTTTTTCATCTATGAAGACCTATTTCATGTCATTTTGTAGCCACTTCTGGTACCCCGAAGTTGGACGAAGAAATTGAGGAGGACGCATTTCTCTAGTCACCCTCCATCGTGGCTAAGCCTCACAGATTCTACTCAAAGTCCTATTAGTAAACTCCAAGGTATGGACAGAGCCATCATCACTAGGAGCCCCTTGACGGTCACTGAACTGTTTATCAATGCGACATGTGGAGTAGTAAAAGCAATAGCGAAGTCCCACCAAGGGAACACAATTGTCCTTGAGGCTACGATGAGCCATGCTTGAGATGCACCATCACTTCACCACCCATTGGATGTCTGTGGCATTGATATGCTCTATGAGCTCAATAAACTCTTCAAGGCTCATCTTAGCACACTTAGGCCTACAGTCACAATAGTGTTTGTGAAGATATTAACTAGGAGGAAAAGTAGGAGGTTGAAGTAAATGGAGTCTCTCAAATAGCCATATCTATAAAAGAAGAGAAAGAAAGGAGAAAAGAGAAAGAGCACGAGTGAAAAAATAAGTGAAAAAAATGGAAAAGACGATATAAAGGGCCTCGATGGGTTGAAAACCGAAAGATGACCTATGCAAAAATTAGAGGACTCTCGTTAGGTTGAAAACCTAGGCAAAAATTAGGGATCATACCTGAACGAGGAGAGAGCTCCCCACAAAGAAGTTTGTGCCATTGAGAGTTTCAGTCGAAATCATGCCTACAAGATTTCTATTCCCCAAATCGACAACCACCAAGCACATCCTGTGATCTACACAATAGGTCTCATGAACCAAGAAGTATCTTGCAAGAATTCTGCCATTAGAAAGCCTTAAAAGAGTGTTTTCTAAGAGGGAAATACGTTTGGTGAGGTTTGGGAGTCTCCAACAACTATTTTATACTAAAGAAGGGTAGCTAGGGTTTTTCTAACTAGCGGCATGCATACGCATGGTTAAACTTGCATACGCAGGGTCAAGGTTGCGTACATAGGCTTATATACACGCACGTAAAGTGAGAGGCAGAGACTTGGTTTTCCCCTGTTTTGAGCATGGTTTTCTTCCAAATGCTTCTCCTAGGGATCCTGTGGCCCGAAGGACTATTCAAGAAACAACTCAAGCTCATATTTTCAAGTATCAAAGACAAGAGAAGCATAGAATTGTGCATTTATTCCCATAAGTTGTAAATTAAGTACATATCCCAAATAAAAAGCATGAATGCAAAAGATGTTCTTAAATTACAACCCAATGTCTCAAATCAAATCCAAAGTGTAGAAGTGTATGCTAAAAAGAAAATAATAATAAAAGCAACAAAAAGAAGAGATATGCTATGCTATGCTATATGCTGTAGGTTTGTTGCTTTGTCATGCAGGGATCACCGGAAGCGCCTCTTCCTTGGCTAGTAACTAGGGGTTGCTTCTGAGTCCTCACCACCATCACCATCACCGTCATCATCATCATCATCATCATCATCATCATCATTACTGGGATAAGCTAGTCCTCTAGAGGCGTACAAGTCCTTTGAATACTTGGTCACCTCTAGCTTGAGATTCCGAGTCAGCCAAACCAACTCTTCATGCTCCTAGATAGTGGGCTAAATTTTGAAGGAAAACAGGTTAGAATAAGCAGTTGAAAGATGTAAGAGAAGAAGAAGCAAAGAAAAAAAGTGGAAGAGAACTCACTGCTTGTGTGCCGTCTAGAAAAGGATAACCCATGACATTTGTATTATGAGGCATGGGACTCTCCCTAGCAAAACCATCAGAGCCATAAGCATTGACCATCCAAGGCAGATGAGGAATGTCAATAGGAACACTAGGAGCAGGGGCATCTTGGTACAAGTATTTTAGTTAAATGTCACCATGTACAAGAATGCAAAAGAAGAGAGTAGGAATGAAAAAATGGGAAGAAAGAGCACATACCTCGAAAGTAAGGGAGGGCATAAGGCGAGTACGGTTGAACTCATCATAATCCAACTCCTCCCTAAGCCGATTGACATAGGCCACACCAGGACTCCATAAGGCATACTTGGCATCAGTCATGGAGAGTAAGGCAAGCAAGAACTCCGGTGGATCTATAGGTACCGTGGGACATCCTTACCAACCAATTGGCAGCGCACCCACTCCGCTAAGTAAAGCATCCTCAAACCCGCACCCTTGAAAGGCTGGGTGATCCCGGAGACGACAATAGCAGATGCCTCTAAGTCAGGAGTTGCAGTAGGAGGAATGCCGGCCCATGAGTTCCAGTTGATCCATAAAAATGCATGAGGTTAGAAGGAAAGAATAAGAAGCGTGTGAAGAACATAATAAAAGGAGTTGAATTTCGAACTCACATCATTAGAAGACAACCCTTCGAGGTGGGCCTTCACTGCAATGGAATCCCTAAGGCTCAAGTTCGTCCTTTGGACAAAAAGGCAATATCGAACGGCCCAGCGCTAAAAAAGGAAAAGGAAGCATAAATACAGTTTGTAAGAATGCAATGTATAAGATGAATACAGTTTGCAAGAATACAGTGTACAAGATGAATACAGTTTGCAAGAATGCAGTGTACAAGATGAATACAATTTGCAAGGATACAGTGTGCAAGTGAATACAATTTGCAAGATGATAGTTTGCAAGAGAAAAGAGAGTATGAAAATTGTTTGTAGGAACATGAGTTACAGTTTTCTTTAGCATGCACAAGAGCTACAAAAGAAAAGAGAAAGAAACTAACCTCCAAAAGCTTCTAAGGTCCCACCAGCTGGCGTAGGGTCCCCTGGTTGAGTGTATCCAGGCAAGAGTACAAATAGGCGAGGCACACCTACCCTTAGTTACCTCCCCTAGCATCCCTGAAGTCACAGAAAAGGGCTCACCACCTCAAGGATACTATCTGCCCTCCAGGCATAGTCCTCAGCTGTCTCCTATGGAAGAGGCCAATGTCGAAGTAGAGGATCGTGTTTGTGGAGTACCTCCTCCCGAGCAAGTCGATCGCCAACCAAGTGCTCGACTCACCCTCGAAGCTTATGATGGCACCATCACACCTAAGGTTGGTCATGTGGTGAAAATCACGGGAGTCACAGTCATCTCCCTCTCAGCAATATGGAAGGTGTGGGTAGTGTCCCATCACCACTTGATAAGATATTGCACCAAGATGGTGCTTGCCGGCCTCTCTGGTAGAAGACAAACAATGGGCTTAAAGCCCGCAACACGAATGTGGGCCTTTGTCTCCTCAGTGAGGTCCCTATACCATTCAGCCACGGGGTTAGTACTGCCCCTACCAGAGTACGGGATGAAGCCTACAAAAAAAGAAAGAGTATGATGACATTAGATTCATAATTGGATCAAGGAACAATGAAAGAGAGTTTTAGATTTCCAATAAGGTGCAAAATGGTGTTAGAATCACATTCAAATGCATAAATAATGAAGGAAAGTGTTAAATTTGCAATTGGATGAGAAACAAATGAAAAAGGAGTTTAAAATGGTCAAGATAGGGTTTTTGCTTGACGGTGTGCATGCATGAGCCCAAGTCGGTGTACATAGACACAAAGCACGCATACGCAGGTTGAAGACCATGTACAGATACTTGTGGAAACAAGGGAGGAGTCGCCACCTAGTTTTTGCAATGGCCTAGGAACAATATATATAGCGTCCTCTCAAGGAAGGACCTTTTGATTTTACTACCAAAGATATGGGTTCAGAATTAAGGTACGGTCTTAGGAATGTGTTAGGCACCCAAAACCGCCTAATGTGAAATTTTAAAGTGCTCGCAAGTGCACGAACCGTACCAAAGTATAGTCTAACAAGAACAAGGTTTTAGAATTAATCCTAATCTAGTTTAATAAAAATTGGTTGTTTTGAAATTAAATAAACTAAGAAAATATTTAAACAAAACAAAGATGTGATATAACATTGTAAAGAGATTAAACAATCAAGAGAAAGGAATTGTGGTTTTAGAATCCACCTTGTTAATTCATATCAGCATATATTGATGATCATTAATTTTTCCCAACCATTGCATGATAATCTAGAAATCAATCTTGCTATCATGAAAAATATTCTTGTTAAAACATATGTTTAAAAATCTAAAGCATACTTTTCTTCGCTTCCTAGGTATAAAATCAAATCATCAATTGTATCCGTTGACAAACAAATTACAAGAGATATCCAATTTTAAAAATCAAGAAATAATAAACTAAGCATTCAATTAATTAAGATAAATCCTAAATTATAAGAAAAACATGATTGAACTCATATCTAGAATCTCATCTTAGTCAATTAATATGAAGCAAGAACAATTTAAATCATTAAAGAACAACTATTGTTGGAAAAATTAAATCACATAAACAATATTGATAATCCTTAACAAGGTTTCATCCTCAACCTTAATTATAAATTTAGCTACTCATAGTAATTGAAAGAAAACACAGAAATACAACAATAACATTTAACTAAACAAATAAAATAGAAAAAGAAATAGTCACAATGCTAGAGAAAAGCCATAAAGGAAGCCACATGTGGCTGCCTGCTTCCTGCACTCCAGCCCTAGCTCTTGCCTCTCTGATTTTTGCCCTAAAAATCCTTTAAATAAGTCAAGGAATTCTATTACAAGTTGAATTCCCGTTTGGAGAAAATCTCAGATTTTTAGGCTTCACTTAACCGAAAATTTTGGCCCGTTTAACGTCAGAATTCGGACTTTTGGTAAACTATAAAGTTGTAGCCCTTTAAGTTAAATTTCCATCCAAACTTGAATCATTTCAATTGGACATCTGAGCAGAAAGTTATGCCAAAAATACTAACTTATGCGGAGGTTGGAATTCTAATCCGAATTGGACTTGGATTTGGTGCAAATTTCCTTTAATTCCTTACTTCAATTGGACTTAAATTTAATTGGGTTGGCATTCTTTAACTTCATCATGGCCCTTGTAAAAGTAAAGTCCATTAGCTTTATTCTTTGGACAAATCCACTTATTTAATTCCATTCTCCTACAAAAGACAAATTCACGCATTAAAATTCAATTAAGCACAAAATTGATTATTCAGCATTATTCCAAAACCAAATATAAAATGCATAAATTAACTCAAAATAGGTATGATAATGCTTTCTAATAATGACATAAATATGCAAAATTAAGCTATTATCGATGCACATCAAATACCCCTAAACCTACATTTTGCTAGTCCTCGAGCAAAATAGATAAAGAGTAAAAGAAAATAAAGAAAAATGAAATCCTAACTAATCCACTTTCGCTAGAATTCTTGATTGCATTTAGCATATGCAACAAGCCTTTAAACCCCTAGCTTACACTAGTGGACGAGTTGTAGTCTTGTGGCAGTTTGTAGTGAATATACCAACAAAATTCTGAGAATGAATACTAAAAATAAAAAATAAAAACAAAATAAAGAAAATCAAACAAAACTAAAACTTTGTTTTCTTATTTGCCTTTTACAAAGAGGATTAGTTCAAGTTCAAAAATACTACAAATGCTAAAGAAATTTCTCGTGCCATCAAAACTCAATGTGAGTGAAAATTGGTAGCCAACCCAAGCACACTCTTAGTTTTAGAATAAACTTGACTCGAATCTCTATTTGAAAGTATGCTTCAACTCAAATCTTTCCAGTGTTATCACTCAATGAATGAAATCACTCTGAAATGGGGTGTAACACTCTCAACAATATATGTGAGCAGAATAATGTAAGCAAAATCAAACACCTCACATATAAAATCACATGAAAAACACTTAATCAAGAAAGAATAAGTAGTTTCATGAAAGGATGCCAAAAAGAATTTATTCCACACTTTTTATTTAGTCATATCAATATCTGAACTACATAATCTTCAAGATCAAATAAGAACTTTATTAGGACGTAATGTAGGGTAACAGCAAAGGGAATGAAATAAAAATGGGTAAAGGTAAATAATAAGAAGTGTTTTCAAGATTTGTCGGAATGTCAACTCTTTTTGTAATTTCCATTCAACAATTTTTATTTTCAACTCTTCTTCTTCAAAGCAGTACTCCTTCCTTACATTTCACTTCTCAAAATTTGATGAGAACCCTTTTTATTTTCTTCTTTTTGACACTTTTCCATTTTTTTTTCTTTTTTTTTTCTTTTGTATTTTTCCTTATTCTTGAATTCTTGCACAACCACCACATTGAAACAAACTAATCAAATTCCATCTTGAAACACTATGGATAAGGGCTTAAAGAAAGAAACGCTAATTAAAAGGCTCAATGGGATGACTAGGGATAATGTATCAAGAAAGAAAAATAGAAACACATATATGGCTCAAAGTAGACAAAAATGGTCTAATCTCATCTCTCAAAGACTAGTATTGTTCATTCAATATCAATGACTTCAAAAGATTCAAGTGTGGCATAAAAATAAATTTTTTTCTTGGCCAAAAGAAAGAACAATGAGACTATAACAAGGGAAATATGTTACACACTTCCAAATGAACTTTGAGATTAAAAAAAAAAAAAAAAACCCTCAAAAAATAATGATTGGCTAAAAAACTCACAGTAGTTATAGTCTCCACATGTTATCTTCAAGATTTTCTAATCACCTTTATCCTTCAACAATAAGTTGTGTTTGAGTGGCTACGTGCATGTGCAAATAATTAAGCATGAGAGCAATGAAATTCTTTAAGCAAGAGTAGTATAATGAACTCAAAACATAAACCTTAAGCTAGGCCAAAGAAAATTTTTTTTAGCACAACTAAACAAACACAAAAAAGAAAGATAGAAATCCATATACATCCCCCTAAACCTAAACCAAACATTATCCTCAATGTTAAAAATGATACTCTCAAATATATGTCTTGAATGAAATTAAAGAGAGCAAAATATTGATATGCAACATGAGAATCAAGTATAATGTGAGTAAGGTAAGGAGAAGGAGGAGACGTACCTAATGAAGCTGATTATTATAAATTTTAATTCCTGCCAAATATCAGTTAGAACAAAACAAAATAAAACTAAACAAGAAAATAAACACAAAGATTAATCTAAAAGCAAGAAATAAACAAGAAAAAGATTTTTTTTTTTTTTTTTTTTGTTTTTGCTTTTTTGCTAAAAGATTTAACACGATTGGAGATCAATCCTGATAAACAGGACCATCCAAACCTCAACAACACCATGGAGATAAATAATGCATACTATGAATGGACTAGTCCATTAAGATTATAACTTACCTAGGTCAAAAACATGTTGGGAAGCTTTAGCAATCCCTTCCAAGTGATTTCAATACATGACCATAGAGGGACTAATACCCTTAATATCTGCATTTTTCCAACCTATAGCTTCTTTATGCTCTTGAAGTATACTTATCAATTGGTGTTCCTAAAAGTCATCCAACTTTGGCTGTTCTACAACAAATGGGAGTAAGGATGAAGAAAGTGGAAGAGGGACTACTTTTGGTTGCCAGCTATCAATACTTAAGAGAGGAACATAATCCAACAATGCATTGACCTCCTCAATTGATTTTTCAAAATCCAAATTGCAGCCAAAAAGGGTCAAACAAGCTTTTAGGGGATCCTCACAACTTGACTGTATGAAAGTATCTTGACTAGACTTTCAATTATGTTAACCTTACATATATCCTTATTTTCTAGTACTTGCTTATTTATGTCAATGATATTAAGCTCAACAATCATATTCCCAAAATAAATCTTCATCACACCACTTCGACAATTGATCAAAGCATTGGATGTGGCTAAGAAAGGGTGACCCAAAATGACATGGATTTGTGTACTGGCATTTAGAGCAGGCTTAGTGTCTAACACAACAAAATCAATAGGAAAATTGAATGCATCCACCTTAATCAAAACATCCTCAACAATACCTTTAGGAATTTCACAGATTTGTTAGTTAACTAGAGTATCATGGTTGTAGGTTTTAGATCCCCCAAACCTAGCTGTAAATAAATTGAAAATGGCATTAGATTCACACTTGCCCCCAAATCTAGCAAAGCTCGCTCAATGAGACGATTCCCAATCTTGCATGAAATTGTAAGAGATCCAAGGTCCTTACATTTTCACTGTATATTTATTCTAAATGATTGAACTAACTTGCTCTATCAAAAATGACTTTTTAGGGACATTTGCTTTTCTCTTCATTGTCGCAAGATCTTTCAGAAACTTGGCATAAGCAGGAACTTGTTGAATTGCATTATGAAATGAAATGTTTATTTGCACTTGCTTAAAAACCACCAAAATATCTCCAAATTGTGCACTTTTATGAGGACTGATTAATCTTTGAGGAAATGGCGCTTTAGGAACAAATTTCTTATCAAGAGGGGAAGAACTAAGATCCTAAATTGGAATTGAGGTAGAGTTATCCTTCTTTTCTCTATAATCATCCTGTGAACTATGAACTCCTTTTTCCTCTAACACACTATTTTCATTATCCTCCACCTTTGGCATTTTCACTTGATTATCAACTTGCCTACTAGACCTAAGGGTAGTAATAGACTGAATAGATTCATGTGCATGAGTAGAACTAGAAAAACCATAGACGGCATACTGCCCTTTTGGGTTAGGAATAGGTTGACTGGGAAATTTTCCTTTTTCCACTCCCTAACTTGGGTTGCTAACTGGCCAACTTTATTTTCTAACTTTAAAATAGCTTGAGTATTCAAATGAGTGCAATTTTTCATCTCTTGAATGGCTTGGCTAGTTGATTGCATGAAAGTTTTGAGGAACTCCTCCAAAGATAATTGTTGTCTTTGTGGTGGCATAAACTGAGGAGTAGATTGAGGAATGGGAGGATATGCCTAGGTAGGAGAATGAAATTAACTTTGTTGTTGCACTTGTTGTCCACCTACATTTGTTGGAGGGTGGTTTCTGCCTCCAAGAGAAATTAGGATGATTTTGCCAATTTGGATTGTATGTCTCTGGACTAGAAAGTGGCATTCTGTAATTATTCAGCACATTTGCTTGCTTAGTATAGTATTCAGGGTAACCATCTATGGAAGGACATGTGTTGTATGCATAGGACTTGCACAAATACAGCATGCTTCACTTTGAACTTGATTGACAAAATTCATCCCTCTACCTAAAGCTAAAGCTTCAACCTTACGAGTGAGATTGTCCAACCTAGCTTTTATGTCTAAATATTCACTAACTTCATACAATCCTCCTATCTTAATTGCAGGGTCAGATCTTTATCTACAATTGGAAAAATCCCATAGTTGTGATCTTTCTAATAAATTCTCATGAAATTTGTATGCCTCATCATCTACATGACTCAAAAATTCACTACCATTCATGGACTCAATTATGTTACGATCTGCCTGAGTCAAACCATTATAAAAATATTGTACTAATCTCCATGTTTCAAAACCATGATGGGGACACTTTAAGATCAAGTCCTTAAATCTCTCCCAACTCTCATAAAATTTCTCTTGTTCATCTTGATAAAAATATGCAATTTCTCTCCTTAAAGCATTGGTCTTGGCCATTGGGAAAAATTTAGAGAGGAATTTTGTGACCAACAGTTCCCATGAAGTGATAGATCTAGGTGATAGAGAATTAAGCCATGATTTTGCCTTATCCTTCAAGGAAAAAGGGAATAAATGCAAGTGAATAGAGTCATAAGTGAAATTCTGGAACTTAAAAGTAGCACAAACCTCAAGAAAATCCTTTACATGCATATAAGGATCTTCTCTATCCAATCCATGAAAAGAAGGAAGAAGGTGGATTATCTATAGCTTCAACTCAAAATGTGCAGCAGTGGTTGCAGGAAATACTATGTAAGATGAAGGATTGGTGGTAATAGGTGAGAACAACTCTCTAAGAGTTTTTGAATCATCTCCTGTTTCTCCCATTATGGATGGATAATCAAAAGTATCAAGACAATTTTCTTTATCACATACCCAAGTTCTCATACACCACGCACAAAGAAATAATAATAAATTTTTATTTATTTTTATTTTAAAAAATAAATTTTAACTAAAACTAGTAGAATGAAAAATTCAATTAAGACCTAATTTATTTTCCTAACAAAATCCCCGGCAGCGACACCAAAAACTTGTTGTGAAATTTGAAAATACTCGCAAGTGCATGAACTGTACCGAAGTATAGTCTGACAAGAATGAGGTCGAACCCATAGGGACTTGAATGAACAAAGGAAAATTAATTAAACCTTAACCAAATTAATCATAATCTAGTTTAATAAAAATTGGTTGTTTTGAAATTAAATAAACTAAGCAAATAATTAAACAAAGCAAATATGTGATATAACGCAGTAAAGAGATTAAACAATCAAGAGAAAGGGATTAAGGTTTTGGAATCCGCCTTGTTAATTCATATTAGCATATATTTATGATAATTGATTTTTCCCAACCACAGCATGATAATCTAGAAATCAATCTTGCTATCATGGAAAATATTCTAATTAAAACTTATGTTTAAAAATCTAAAGCATGCTCTTCTTTGCTCCCTAGATATAAAATCAAATCATTAACTGTATTTGTTGACAAACAAATCACAAGAGATATCCAGTTTTAAAAATCAAGAAATAATAAACCAAGCATTCAATTAATTAAGATAAATCCTAAATCATGAGAAAAACATTATTGAACTCATATCTAGAATCTCATCTTAGTTAATTGATATAAAGCAAGAACAATTTAAATTATTAAAAAACAACTATTGTGGGAAAAATTAAATCACATAAACAATACTGATAATCCTTAACAAGGTTTCATTCTCAACCCTAATTATAAATTTAACTACTCATAGTAATTGAAAGAAAACACAAAAATAAAATACTAAACATTCAACTAGACAAATAAAATAGAAAAAGAAATAGTCACAATGCTAGAGAAAAGCCATAAAGGAAGCCACATGTAGCTGCTTGCTTCCTGCACTCCAGCCCTAGCTCTCACCTCTTTGATTTTTGCCCTAAAAAGCCTTTAAATATGTCAAGAAATTCTATTACAAGTTGAATTCCCGTTTGGAGAAAATCTTAAATTTTTAGGTTTCATTTAACCGACAATTTTGGCCCATTTAACATTGGAATTCAGACTTTGGGTAAACTACAAAGCTGTATCCCTTTATGTTAACTTTCCAGCCCAAATGGAATCATCTCAAATTGGACATCTGGGTCGAAAGTTATGCCAAAAATACTAACTAATATGCAGATTGGAACCCTAATTCGAATTGGACATGGATTTGGTGCAAATTTCCTTTGATTCCTTACTCTAATTGGACTTAAATTTAATTGGGTTGACCTTCTTTAATTTCATCATGGGCCTTGTAAAAGTAAAGTCCATTAGTTTTCTTCTTTGCACAAATCCACTTATTTAATTCCATTCTCCTACAAAAGACAAATTCACACATTAAAATTTAATTAAGCACAAAATTGATTATCCAGCATTGTTCCAAAATCAAATATAAAATGCATGAATTAACTCAAAATAAGTATGATAATGCTTTCTAATAATGATATAAATATGCAAAATTAAGCTATTATTAATGCACATCACCGCCAAACCCTAAGGTTGGCTTCCCATCATTTTGTCTTATGTCTTAACCCTATTAAAGGCATACTCAATACTTATATCTAACTATCACACACACACACACACACACTAACATTCATCTAACAATCAACATGGCATCAAACATCACTAACCATATCATGCTTATCAAACAAAACCTTACATACATTTAATCATGCATCTCATCACATCATAGACCCTAGCATTTATCACAACACAAACCCTAATCATACATCTAATCATGCTTCATCACAAATCATATCACATCATAGCATATCCTAACATGCATCTAATCATGTTTCAACACATCATCATCAAACAAGGTAGTAACAAAGATATGGCAGCAAAAGGGCTTGACAATTCAACATAGGTCATAGCATACATTCCAATCTCTTAAGCATGGAACCAAGCATCAAACAACACAAAAATGCATGTTCACACTAATGCATGACTTACCCCACTTACTTTGTAGCAACTCAGCACCTATGGCATTTATGCATGAGCATGTCAATGCAAGTTCATAGCATTAGAGCAATAAAACCCTAATTCTAACATGTGAAAGCAAACAAGTAATTAAACATGTGAAACAGAAGCTTTGAAAGCATGAAAATACGGAAAAGAAGCTAAACAGAAACATACATGTGAAGGCAGAAACAAAAACATATAAATAAAATTTAGAGTTTTTGGGCAAGTTCATGCGCATGCATGAATAACCCTGCGTACGCATAATCAAGCCTGCATGTGTAGGCAAGATTATGCGCACGTGGGTTTCCGCCTAGAAAAACCCTAAAAACACAACAGATGCAATAAAACTTCAAAATGAGAAATCTAACATCCTAACATGCTTTAAAACATACAACTACCTAGACTACCTAAGCATATTAAAACATAAAACAAGCAAAAGTAGAATTAAACTAAGGAAAATATAAAAAGAAAAGGTTTAGAACTATCCCTCAAATAAAAGCTTTTCAGGCTTGATTTTTGACCGTTTCCCTCAATCAAATCTATTCACAATTAACAAAAAGAGTGATTAGTAATCTTAAACTCAAAGATCACGGCCCAAAAAGGCCTTAATCAAAAGAAAATTGACTTGAGGATGTTTTGTTAAAAACTCCCTTTTTGATTCACTATTTCTAGTGAATCTTAATGTTTTCCCTTGGGATTTTTATGTTTTTTGAAAATATATCATGTAAGGCTACTTATTGTGTGAAAATAGGAGTTTGGAACAACTCTCAGACAATGTGGGATTCGTTCCAAACCTCAACATTAATGCAGAAAACTTGCATTGTTTAGGTTTTGGAATTCGCTATGTGAGCATAAGATCGGGCCTGCGTGCGTAGGCTGATTCTTGCATGCGCATAGCGAGGGTTTCCTTGGCCTTATTTTTCCAAAAATAGATTGATTTGCTCATTAAAAGTTATATTTTTTATTTTAACATTTCTCAAGTCAATTTAATATCTGATTGTGCCCTAAACCAACCTTGGGTCTTAGAATTCATCATTATTGGGGAATGGGGGCCCGAGTCATAAAGGGTATAAAATACAGTGTCTACAGATGCCCCTTTTTTGATTTGTGAGCTTCGCTAACGGAATTAAAAGAATAAAAGACAAAACATTTTGTTTCGATGTACGGCTCGAGTCCAACCTGCGCACACGGCACATATCACGCATACATGCGGCGAAGTGCAACTCCAAAGAGCTGCACGGGATTCGTATGTCCGAATTCCCACCTTTGTTACTCGGGAAATGAGCAACGATAGGTTCACTATCCCAGAACCTGTTTTGCCAATTGAAAGCAAAAGGCGAGTGACTCACTATCCTAGAATCACTAAAAAGAAAAATAAATGTGCTCTTATGAGCTCAAACAAACTAACAAAGGTGCTCTTACAAGTTCAAACAAACAAACAAGGGTGTTCTTACAAGCTTAAAAGAATATATATTTGTGGTGTCCGTTCGGGGCTCTTGCCTTAAACTTCTCTGGGTGGTACTTGTCTTCCATCTCCATCTCTACCTATTCGGGTGAGGCTCTTGCCTTGGGGTGACCTTGGTTTCTATCTCTATCTTTACCTCTTCTACCGCACCTGCACGTTCAATTCCTGTAGGATATGTGCGCGAAATTTGTATGATATGCTTACATGTTTAACTCCTAAAGGATATGTGCACAATTTCAAACTTGTATAGGATTTGTGCCTGCATATCCCATTCTCGGAGGATATGTGCACAAGTTCTATGTTTTTCCATTTTGACTTGTATGGGATTTCTTGCCTGCATGTTCAATTCCCGTAGGATATGTGCATGAATTTTGTGTTATATGGGATTTGTGCCTACATATTCAATTCCCAAAGGATATGTGCACCACTCTGACTTGTATAAGATCTGTGCATGCATATTCAATTCCCATAGGATATGTGCATAAGTTCTGTATTCTGACTTGCTTGACTCTTTTGGATGAAAGATCCACTGGGGATGCTAGAGGACACATAAGGGAGTATAATTCTATTGCAAGTGTTTTGGTGATGATTTCGACCTACCACGAAGTCTTGATGATGTATGACCCACTGAGGAGGCGGTAGCTTGCTAGGGATTTTCTAATGTTGTGTCGTTCACTAGGGAACTTCCTTCCATTGGGGAATGATTATCTTCTTCTTTCTCGTGAATCACTGAGGATTGATGTTGACTCCACCCTCGAGGGGGTTTTACCAAACTATACTAGGGAAATTTACTTTGCAACTCTCGAGGGGGCTACTTCTGTGCCTTGGACTCACGGGGGAGTCCGTCTATGATATCGGATTTACTTGGGATTTAGTTAATGATCTTGACACGAAAGAGTTTTCATGATGATTTTTGGTCCACTGAGGGATGTTTGATGCTTTCAATTCACTGGGGATATTTTTGGTGGTTTCAATCCACTAGATGTGCTTTTTTAGGGTCTTTGTGCTCCTTGCCTACTGAGGGCGTTTCTGTCATATCTGGGTGTATTTTTGAATTTTTCTTTACACTTTTGGCCTCCTAGGAACTCAGTGGGGATTTTTTTGGAAAAACTTTTTTTTTGCTAAACTACATGTAGTTTAGTAGGGAGGCCTAAACTACACGTAGTTTAGCCATCAGGTATATTCCCTCCTCTTCATCTTTTTTTTCCTCCAACGGTTGCCAACCATTTCTTTTTTCATTCTCTTCATCTTCCTTCATCTCTTCACATTCTCTAACTCCCTTTACAAAAGCCTTCTGGCGTCTCTCTCACTCCCTCAAAATCTGACTCTTATCTTCTTCTTCAATCTCAACTTCTCTCTAAAACTCTCTCATCTCCTTCAATGGCACCCAAGTCCAAAAAGAGTTCTTACATCCTCTCCACTAATGTTTTCCATCTCACCCGTTGGAATGGAGCAATGAGGCTAATAGCGGCTCCTCCTTTGACCTACAGATCACAACAACACCTTTTGGAGGGTGCAAGGGCTGAATTTCAAACTTTTCTCATTTTTCAAGCTTTCCTTTGATCTTCCATTTTAATATGTTTTTAAGCCTGTAAATGCTTGGGTTTCGCTTTAGGATGGGTTTAAATGAAAACCTGACACTCTATGAGGGGTAGGAACATGTTTAGATTGAGTTTTGGTTAAGAAAACATGGAAAATGTTGAAGAACAACCCTTTGTGTTCGTTCTTGCATGCGCAGCCTAGATTCATGCATACGCAAGCTTGTTCTTGTGTGCGTGTATTTGTTCTTTAGTTTATGCACGCGCGGTTCCACCTTGCGTACGCGTGCAGAACTCTACGTATACAGGATCTCTTCTGCGTACGCATGACGCCATGTAGAAACCCTAATTAGGACATTTAAGCTCATTTTTCATTCGTTTCTCATCTTTTTGCAATTTTATCATCATCCTTCACCATTTTGCACTCAATTGTATGTCTCATGTCAACATTTCATCCTATTGTGCGTCCAATATCATTTTCTCACTGTTAATTTCACCTAATCATTAATTTAATCCCATTATCTTTTTGCAAGTTTCAGCTTCATATTTTGGTAAAGGAAGTACCAGCCAAGTCTTGGTGTGGTACAACATCCTTACTGAGGAGACTTTGGGGCATATCCTTGCTGTGGGTTTTAAGCCTGTTATCTGTCTAATACCTGAGAGGTCTGCCAGTGTTGTCTTGGTGCAGACCTTGGCTGAGAGATGGTGGGACATTACCCCTACCTTCCACATTGCTGGTTGGGAGACGACCATCACTTCTCATAACTTCCACCGCATGACTGGCTTGCAGTTTGATGGGGTCTCGATTAGTCTAAAGGATGAGTCAGGCATTAGGTTACGTATTGACTTGCTAGGGAGGAGGTATGCTACTGAGACGATCCGCTATATTGATCTCGAGGTGGATTTCATGCATTGTACATAAGGGATGGCTGAGGAATGCCTTCGGATGGCTAAGGTCTTTCTGTTGTACCTGTTAGGGGCGTACCTATTCACCGATGGTAGGCAGACGGTGTCTTTGAGGTGGTTAGCCCTTTTCTGAGACTTTGAGAGGGCCCGAGCAACCAACTGGGGGTCGATGTGTTTGGCCTATCTCTACTCCTCCTTGGACATTCTCAGTTGGGGGACACTACACCAGCTAGTGAAGGCTTGGAAGCTCCTTGAGGTTAGTTTCTCTCTCTTTTCTCTTGAAGTTCATGCATTCTTATAGCCATACATGCCATGTAGGTTAGGGTTATATACCATATTCTTGTTAACCGCATCCATACCCATATCTTACAAACTGTTACCCTACCATATATGTCTTGCAAACTGTACCATATTTGGACCTTGCAAACTATCATCTTGTAAACTGTAATTTTTGAATCTTGTAAACTATCATCTTGCAAACTATCATTTCTGAATCTTGCTCACCGTCATCTTGCAAACTGTTCTTTCTGAATCTTGTACACTATCATATTTTTTAGCGTTAGGCAATGGAGTATAGTCTCATTGCTAGGGGGCTGTGGTGGACTTGAGGAGGATCACCTTGCTTTGGGCTCACCTTGAAAGGTTCTCTTCTGATAATGTAAGTTAGGCACATATTGCTTTCACTATTTGCATGCTTCTTAAGGTTCCCTTTCTAACCCCATGTGTTGTTATAGATCATGTGGAGTCCTTGGGCTAGAGCTACCCTTATAGTGAACTCGGGCTTGAAGGCAGCTGCCATACTTACTTCTAGTCTCTCTCAGCCCCTTAAGAGTGGTGGGTTAAAGGTGATCTACTTGGCGGAGAAGGTGTGCTACCAGCTGGTGGGTGAAGACGCGCCTCGGGTCCCTACAAATCCTCTAGTGTTCATGCTTGCTCCTCATTCCATGACGGATGTGAAGTATGACTTGTGGAGGCCGGGCATCCCCTTCAACAATCAGGTCACAACTAAGCTAGATTATAACGAGTTCAGTGGGACTCACCTCATGCCTTCCCTCACTGTTCCGATATGTGTTCTTTCTCCTCTTTAATCAGTCATCTTCTGCATTTTTGTACAGTAGTAACACTTAAATGAAACACTTATGTCAGGAGGGCCCTGCTATCAGTGCTCTTATTGATCCTCCCCGTTTGTCCTGGTTGGTCTATGCCTATGGCCTTAATGGCTTTGCTTAAGAGTGTCCTGTTGGGCGCAATACAAATGTCACAGGCTACCCCTTCCCTGAAGGCACTTGGGCGATGAGTTCTATTTCATCCTCGTTCTTTTTCCTTTCTATTCTTGCATCCAAACACTTGTTCTAACAACCTTTCCTTCAAAATTCAGCCTACTATCCAGGAGCATGAGGAGCTTCTTTGGCTTGTGGGAAACCTCAATCTGGAGCTGATTGAGTACTCTTGACAGCTGTACGGTGGTGGGGATGATAAGGAGGACGACGACGATGATGATGATAATGATGATGACAGAGATGGTGCAGGAGGTTTAGAGTTGAGTCCGAGCTATCAGCCGAGGAAGAGGCGCTTCCGGTGATCCTATAGACAGATAGACACAAACATAGATACAGCATAGCATAGCATAGCATTCTTTTCCTTTTTGTTTCTTTTTATTATTTTTCTTTTTAGCACACATGCTTGCACTTTTAGACTTTGTTTGAGACATTGGGTTGTATTTTAAGAACACCTTTTACATTTATGCTTTTATTTGGGATATGTACCTAAATTACAAACTTATGGGAACTTTATGCCATTTTGTTGTTCTTGGAAACTCTGTGCTTGAATTGTGCCTTGAGTAGTCCCTTTAGTCTCTCTCTTGCACCTTTCCATACCATCAAGTTAAAATGGATGAATCTTTTCTCTCAATCCCTTATTTTTGTCCAGGTCTTCGACCTAGCGGGATTCCTTTAACTTTTGCATGGATCGCGTTTTGGTTTTCAACCCATTGAGGCTCCTTATGTCATCTTTGAACTCATTTTTATTATTTATTATTTTCTCTCTTTTTTTCCTTTTCTTTCCCTTACATCTTCTCTCCTTCTCTTTTACCTCTTCTAGATATGGCCATATGAAAGGCTCCAATTTGCTTCATCCAGCTTTAGGATATAAGAAATAACTTAGGGCTATCATGAAGTGGGTTCACATAACTGAGAAAGCTTATAAAAAGTCCAATCAAAAGAAAGAAAGAATGATTGACCACCTTGATATGCCCCAAATTTTACTTTTCTGCACTTTATGATCCTCGTGTCTTTTCTTATGAATTTAATAAAAGACTAGAATGTTCCACATTCCCTATAGAAACAATTTATCATCTTTTAATTTGAGCAATGAGAGAACCACCGGTTTATTATCTTTGCTTATTGTCATCATTTTTTTTTCTTTTCTTTTTTCCATACCATATAATTTTTGCCCATGACATCCTTTGAGGAATTTTCACCATGCCCATGGTCTTTGCCCCTATCTTTTGCCTAGATCACTCTTACGGGTTTTTAACCTAGTAGGGTTCTTTTGCCTTAACTTTTGCCTAGGCTGCCCTTTCGGGTTTTTAACCTAGCAGGCCTTTTTTTTTTTTTTTTCAAATGTTGTATCTTTGGAGTCTATCCATGTTGATTGGGCGAAGCATCTCGGCCCCATCTAAATCTGTAATTCTAGTAGCACTTCTTGACATGATCTTCTTAATAATAAAAGGACCAGACCATTTTGGCTTCATCTTTCCTCTCGGATCAAAAGTTTCATCTCTAAGCACTTTTAGAATCAAGTCCCCTTCTTTAAGGTTTCTAGGTCTCACCTTTTTGTTGAATGCTTTAGTAATCCTCTTTTGGTACCCTTGTGCATGGTATTATGCCCTAGCTCTTTTCTCATCTATATAAGCCAATTGCTTATAACTTTGTTTCACCCAATCTTCCTCTAGGACTTTGGTTTCTACTAGTACCCTCAAAGATTGTATCTCCACCTCAATAGGAAGTACCGCTTCACTACCATAGACCAAAGAGTAGGGGATTGACCCAGTTGAGCACAGATAGAAGTTCTAAAACCCCATAAGGCAAATGGGAGCTTTTTGGCCCAATCTTTGTATTTCACTACCATCTTGGCTAGGATGTTCTTGATGTTCTTATTGGCTACTTCTGCGGCCCCATTGGTTTGTGGTCGATATGGTGAAGACTTGTGATGCTCAATGTTGTATAGTTCCATTATCATTCTAACCTCTCCCTCAAAGTGGGAACCGGTCGGAGATAATCTCTTGGGGTACCCCATATCGACAAATGATGTTATTCTCAATGAATCAAGCCATATGCTTGGCTTTTAACACGGAGTAAGAGGTTGCTTCCACCCACTTGGCGAAGTAGTCAATTGCCACTAGGATGTATATGTGTCCATTTGAGGCCTTAGGGGCTATTCTTCCAATCACATCTATGCTCCATACTAAGAAAGGCTATGGAAAGGTCATGCTGTATAGTTCACTAGGTGGCACATGATTCAAATTCGCGTGTGTTTGGCAATTATGGCCACTCTTCACAAAGTCTACACAATCAATTTTTATCGTGTTCCAATAGTACCCTATCCTTAAGATCTTCTTGGCTAACATTCTCTCATTCATATAAGGACCACAAATCCCTTGATGAATTTCTCCCATAACTTTCTCAGTTTTTTCTTTCTTTAGACAACAAAGGTGTATACCATCATAGGATCTCCTATAGAGCTGACCTCCATATAAGATGTATTGCATTACCATCTTCCTAATCGAACAACGCTCCCTCTTGTCGGCACCATCTGGATATACTCCCAATTCCAAGAATTTCATGATGTCATAATACCAAGGAACCCTTTCCTCCTCTATAACCAAGACTGAAGCTGAGAACTTCTCTTTGTGTACCATCCCGTAACTTTGTTCAATCTATAAGGGTCGTGTCCACACTCCTTCGGGTATTTCAATTATGGAAGCTAAGGTAGCCAAGGCATTTGCAAACTGATTCTGAGCTCTAGAGATAATCGTGTACTCAATTTTGTCAAAGGTTTTGGTCAGATCCTCTAGATATTGCTGATAAGGTTTTAAGTGCTCCTTCTTCACTTTTTACAACCTTTGTGCTTAAGTTATAACCAAAGTCGAATCTCTAAAGACCTCGGCCTCTTTTACCCTATATTCTTAGAGAGCTTCCATTCTGGCGATATAAGCCTCATATTCTATCATGTTATTGGTTGCCTCGAAGTTCAACTTAATTGCTAAGGGTATGTGAGATCCTTTGAGAGTGATCAAGAGTACTCCTATCCCATTTCCATATTGCTTTATGGCTTCATCGAAATACATCTTCCATACCCCTAGCTCAATATCCAAAATATCCTTGTCTGGAGAATATTCTCTACCATCCTCTCCCTCTATGGGGTTCTTGGCACAAAAATCTTATACGACACTCCCTTTGATAGTTTTCCTTGTCACATACTTCAAATCAAATTTCACTAGCAGGATCAACCACCTTTACAGTCTTCCACTCAAAGTGGGCTTCTCAAACAAATATTTCAATGGATCCATTTGGGCTACTACCCATATCTAGAAAGGTAGGATGATGTGTCTTAACTTCTATATAGCCCATACAAGAGTAAAGCATGATTTTTCTATGGGTGTGTATCTAGTGTCATAATCATGGAACATCTTGTTCAAATAGTACATGGCCCTCTCATTCTTATCATTGTCTTCTTATGTAAGCATACTTCCAACTGCATCCTCTATGATAGAGAGATAGAGGAGTAGTGGTTTTTCGTACATCGAGGGTACCAAGATAGGTGGATGGAGGAGATACTCCTTAATGAGCTTGAAAGCTTTTTGACATTCATCATTCCATTCATAAGGTTCATTCTTCCTTAGGAGCTTGAAAATGGGCTCACAAGTGGAAGTGAGTTAGGCAATGAATCGGCTGATGTATTGCAATTGGCCCAAAAATCCCCTTATCTCCTTCTCGCTATTAGGTGGAGGCATTTCTAATATGGCTTTGATCTTTGATGGGTCAACATTTATCCCTCTATCGCTTACCAAAAAGCCTAACAACTTTCCTATGGTTACTCCAAAGGTGCATTTCTACGGGTTCAATCTCAGCCTATACTCCTTGATCCGTTCGAAGAACTTCCTCAAGTTAATGATGTGACCTTCTCTTTCCTTAGATTTCACAATCATATCATTGACATACACTTCTACCTTATTGTGCATCATATTATGTAACAAAGTTGTGGCCATTCTTTGGTAGGTCACACCCGCATTCTTGAGCCCAAATGACATTATGGTATAACAATAAATTCCCCATTCCTTGGTAAAGGTAGTCTTGGTCATATCCCTATGAGCCATCTTGATTTGGTTGTATCCTAAGAAACCATCCATGAAAGACATCAAGGCATTATCGGCTGTGTTATCCACTTAGACATCTATGTGACAAAGAGGGAAGTCATCCTTAGGGCAGGCTTTGTTCAAATCCCTAAAATCGACACACATTCTTACCTTCCCATCTTTCCTGGGTATGAGCACAACATTGGCTATCTACTCGGCTTGGTGTATGGGTTTGATGAACCCTACCTTTAATTACTTAGTAACCTTTTCTTTGATCTTTAGAAGCCATTTGGTTCTCAAACATATCAATTTCTGCTTGACGGGTACCGTGTGAGCATGAGCGTCAATGTGGTGTTGAGCTATCTTAGGATCAATTCTGGGCATATTTTCAGAGGACCATACAAATACTTCTTGAAATTCTGTGAGCAACTCTTTGAGATATTTTCTTTCTTTTCATTTAGGGTTGAGCCAATTTTAATTAAACGTGGATTCTCATTATTGTCCAAATTAAGAGTTTCAAAAGTTGGTTCCATAGGTTCAATTTTCTTTTCCAATTATTTATTAATTTCATTTTCAAATTCATTTGAATCATTTAAGTGCCGAATTTCAATATTATGGGACACATCAAAATAAGCCAAATCAGAATTCATTTTATTAAAAATGTTGAAAAGTACATTGGGACTTGCATTACACATTTTCTTTCCCACATTTTCAGAAAACCCAACCCAAGTCTAATTATTAAGTTGCCCCATAACAGGCATGATGAATTCTATTTTCTTTCTTCTTTAAGGCTTGTCGTTCTTCTCCTCGCCCTCCTTTTTAAACAAATCCTTCAGCTCAATGGACCAGTCTTCCTCTTTTAGAGTTTTCCATATGTGTATATATTTTATTATGTCATGTAAAACCTCACCCTCATTGGGGAAGTCTCTTCCCACCTCGTCGAAGAACTAGTCGCTGTTGTCTTCACTCCAATAGCTGATCACTTCATGATCTCCTTCTTTATCTTGAGTTAGCACGAGATATTTATTGTCGTCGGAAGAAGGGTCCATGTCGTGCTCAAGCATGAAACGAGCTGGGGTGACTTAAGTTATCCCCACCTTCAAGGTCCATTCCAGCCAATCACAATCTTCCCAAGATCCCGCATCTCTTGATTTAGAGAAGTCATTGACATGGGCCCTCTTGAAAGTCCATGGTTCGGGAGTGCTCTTCAATTGTGACATAAAGTTCGGTAAAAGCAAGTGAACCTTCCCTTTTGTCATCATGCGATCGATGTCCTTTTGAGTCAGCTCGCTTTGTCCATAGTTAGCCTTGTCTTCTTCATCCTCTTCTTCTCCTTCCTTGAACACTTCTTCTATCTTGGAAAGGTGACTTAGTGTCTTCTCAAAGGCTTTGCCTCATGCCTCCACTTGCTTGAATATCTCTTGCAATGAGGATTCTTCACTCAAAGCATTCATCCCCTCTTGGAACGTCTTGCCTTCCATTGGACTTGAATTAGAGTGGGAACTTAATCTTAGATTTTTTTGGGTACAATGGTGCCTAAAAAGAAGTCCAATTTTTATTGAGTCCATGTTCCAATTAAAGATTACTTTTGTTTTTAGGCGTCCTTAGAAAAATCTTTAAATCCATTTTAATAAAGGCCCAATTACAAAATCACTACCTTTCCTCTTATGGACATTGCCCTTTGTTTCATTGGGCTTTGGTCCATTTACAACAATGCTCTCATCTTACCCTCATGGGCTTTCATTAGAATGTACTTAGAGATTTTCAACCTTTTGTCTCAAACATGGGCTTACAATATATTCATCACCTTTGGGCTCTTCTCTTTTCCTTTCATTATCATTATATATATTTTTTGAAGTAGCCCTTTAGTTAGAGTATATTGTAGCCTTCCTTTCAAGGTTCATGAAGTTCTCATCATTTTGGGCCTAGGCATACAACAAAGAGGCCCAAGATTAGGGAAATTCATATTGAATTTGTAAGATCTTGGATGCTAAGTCCATAGCATACTTGTTATCTTAGGCCCAAAGTCCTATTTTTCAAAAGGGCTTTTTGGTTTGGGCTTATGATAGCAATTAGGTTATGGTCTTATGAACCTTTCAAGTTAAGACATACCTTTGGATTTAGGGACAAGCTTCTTATATGTGAGAACTTCTTTTCTTTTGTCCCCATTGTCTTAGGGTATGCCATAACTTTAGGGTCATCCTTCCGATTTTATGTCTTTTATTTGTCCTATAGAATTAGGTGATCACAAGATACATGGTTGAACAAACAAAAGATATAAAAAAGGGTGTCCTCTTCTTGATAAGATCTAGGATCTCTTTAAGTGTGGGTAGGCTCCTTAAAGCTAAAGGGATAGATAAACATGTCACTTACAACTAGGTGGGCCATGATTCCAACTGAGGGCCTAAGTGGACCTTTATGGATTGGTGGAAAACCATTAACATACTCAAAGCCCATCATAGGCAATGCCTTATATTGTGAGTTGGTGGGATGAACTTTGAAAGACTTCGGCCCGAATGGAGCCTTCCATCTTCCCACTTATCACGAACCAAGGTTAAGGGACAAAAGAACCAAGTGAATGTGTGTGCAAACAAGCATTGAATAAGCCTTTATTAAGGTTAAGACATAGGACACATAGGAATTAAACTCACTATCCCAGTGGAGTCGCAACCTAGTTTTTGCAATGGCCTAGGAATCATATATATAGCGTCCTTTCTAGGAAGAGCCTTTTGATCTTACTACCAGAGATATGGGTTTGGAATTAAGTTACCGTTTTGGGAAGGTGTTAGGCATCGAAAACCATCCAATCCTAAGGTTATTTTCCCATCTATGTGTCTTATGTCTTAACCTTATTAAATGCATACTCAATACTTATATCTAATGGATTATGATATGTAGAGTTCATAACAATTGTCTTAAATGTTTTGTGCTTGTCTTGATCTTGATATAGGTAATGATATGGGTTATAACAAGTCATCTAAGAAGCAATTGTTTTAAAGTTTTATGCTTATCTTGAACTTGATATGGATAATGATGTGGATTATGATGAGTAGAATATTAGTAACAATTGTGTACTTTGCATTTGTCTTGATTTTGATATGGATAATGATGTGGATTATGATATGTAAAGTTAGTAGTAATTTCTTAAAGTTTTGTATTTATTTTGAACTTAATATGGATATTGATGTGGTCATTTGTTGTATTGAGTTAGTAACAATTGTGTTAAAATTTTGCACTTGTGAATTGCTTGAAATGGATGATGGTGTGGATTATTATATGTAAAGTTAGTAGCAATTGTACTTATCTTTCATGTCAATACATAGTTCCAAAAAATGCCTAAAAATGCCAAATACACTCATAATATACCGAAGTATGAGATGACAAGATTGGATAGAATGAGGCAAAACTAAGAAAGAATTGATGCTTTAAGATTGAAGCACATCTCAACTTCTTTAAAGTATTCTGCTTAGTCCAATTGTGCAAAAGGGAAAAGAAATAGAGTTAGTGTTGTGGTAGATGATGATGATTATGTACCACCTATTGGTGATGATGACAATGATGATGAGTCATCTAATTCTTTAATCCATAAGGTACTATAAATGTGACGTATTGTTTGCTACAATAGATTATTGTTATTAGAATTATTATATTAGATAATAACTTTGTTGTTCCATTATTTGTAATGACTATATTCCTCTATATGTATGTTTGTTAGTTACAAATGGCACCAGGACGACTTAAACGCTCGCGAGGCGAGGCATCTTTCCCAATGGTCCAATCTATGGTCCAACCTACAGGAACATCATCGGGGCCACCTCCTGAAGCAAATCCTCCTGCCCAAAGTTTTTCTAGTGCGGAGGCGTAGCCTACCAGCACATTAGCTAGCACAACTAGTAATTACATATAACACACTTAATTACAACTGCATCATGTCTTTACTTTTGAGATTATACTTCACTTAATTTAGCTATAATGTACACAAAATGTATAATTTTTTAACATTGATAATGTCAAAATAGGATATACTAGCAGAAATACCTGTGGAACCACACGTGGTATAGTAGTACAAGCACTTGTTGAGAAAAGTGGTAAGCTGCCAGTACATATAGTCGCCGATTATGTTGCTCCTGTTGAGGAGAATGCATGCAAGCTTGTCAATGAAATTGGCGTACAAGTGTGAAGTAATCTGTTCAATTACAACGTGAAAAATTGGAAAAGTGTTGATGTTGCTGCTAGAGATGTGGTGCTTCAAAATGTCACGGTAAATTTACATTGATAACGTCTAACTCATCTTTGTTGTCACTAAGCATATTAAATTCATATAATAATATTTTTATAATACATATAAACTTCAATTCACAGGATCAGTTTGAGCTACAAAGAGATTCCAACTTGGTAACGAAAACATTGAATACAAAATGTGGAAGATTATTGAGTAGCAGCTCCAACAAGTTGCATCAGGCTTATAAAGACCTCGTAAAATCTCATGGTGCAGACTATGTAAGAAGCCACCTGCAAAAGAATGCCACACTTAAGCAGTTGACCGGACTCATTGATGGGAAATAGACCAACGATAAATGGCTGGTAAATTACTTATGCATATATTATTATTATTATCAAATGTTTAAAATATTATGTTGTCAAATGATTAAATTAGTGCTTAGATGAAATAAATGTATAGTGTAATATTCATGATCTAATAGATATCTTGAATTTTCTTTATTAGGTAAAATCAGCAAAAAACTCTGAAAATAGGAAAAAAAACTTTAGGCAAACATAGATGTGGGACAAAGGCACTTACTGTTAGGGTAGATGAGGAGGTGCGTGTTTTTTCATTTTCTTAAACCTTAGTATATTACATGTTGTGATTAATTAACTATATCTATCTAACACTCGAATGTTAATTAATCAGACAAATAATAATGGAGGTCAAGTTCCTGATTGGCAAAAATCTTCAAAGATCTTAATTTCAATCCAAAGACAAATATGTGGATACACCCTGAGGATGAAGCGACATATGTATGTGTATCACTCCATCCTTATCATGTTTGTAAACCTATAACATATGTAGTATCTATATTGTGATTGTTTGTTTCTTTCTTTCTTTCAAATGATAGGAAACTATTTTGAAAGTTCAAGAAGAGCATTGTCAAGATCCTAATGAAATTCCCCTAACCCAAGAAGAGATATAAAACATAGTTTTTAAGAAGAAATTTGGCATAGTAAAAGGACTTGGCATGAGACCTTCATCTTCTTTTATAACCACTGCCTCATCTAGTTCCTCGGTAGAATATATCCATCGTCTAGAAAGTGAGATAATTGAGCTCAAAAAGGCAAGAGCTAGGGACCAAGAGGTGCAAGCTAAGCAAGAAGAGGTGCAAAAGAATATCCTTAACTTTTTGAGGAGCAAAGGTTATGATGACACTCTTACCTATGGGGGTGGTTTGTCTTCGAGCTAAAAGACATATTGATTAGTATTTTATCTTAGCAATTGAGCCGTATAACATGGTGTGACTACTTTTAATGCATTATTTGATACTAATTGTATTACATTACACTTGAAAATATATATTTGCTTTCTACAACTTATATATTAGGAGTTGTGATTTTAATTCATTGGTGTGGCTACTCTTAATGCATTGTTAGAAATGGTTCTTATAACACAGTTAATATTTTTACTTTACAATTTTAATGTAGTATTGTTTTTATATTTATGAAAATTTCTTATTGGTGGCTTTTAGGGCATTTTTTTGGCACTACTTGAAGACATGTGAGGACATCTTATTTTGGCCTTAATTATATTATGCTAAACTTTTTGTATTGTTTATAAAACATCTTGTGTTATTGTATGTGTTGCAAACAATTTGTATGGATGGATTGAATTGGATACTTGTTTTATTTTTACTTGTGGAATGTATGGATCGTTTTCTTATAAATGTGTTGTTGAAATAAATGTTTTATTCAAATGTGAGATTTTAATAATGTAATGACAGGTTACAGGTTAATATCAAAGACAGGAAAAAAATGAAAACAGAAAATTAATTTTAGCAACGAATTTTTCCATCACCAAATATAGGCAAAAAAATTTTTGTTTTAGTGACGAAATATTTCGTTGCTAAATGTAGCAAAATTTTTTAAGAAATAGTTTTAGTGATGAAAATTTTCATCGCTATATGTACCTGAATTTTCTTGAAAATAGTTTTAGTGATGAAATTTTTCGTCACTATATGTACCCGAATTTTCTTAAAAAATAGTTTTAGTGATGAAATTTTTTGTCACTAAAAATGATTTAATAAAATAAAGTGTTTTTGGCGACAAAATATTTTTGTCGCTGAATAGTGTTTTTAGCAAGGAAAACATTTAGAGACAAAATGTTTTCGTTGCTAAAAGATTTCTTTTAAAACTAATTGAACCTTTAGTGACGAAATTTTTTATCGCTAATACCTTTAGTGATGGGGAAAAGCAGATTTCGTCGCTAAAGGTCCTTGGTGACAAAAAACTGGACATTTAGTGACGAAAATTTTTGTCGCTGAAAATACATTTTGTTGTAGTGACCTATGGCATCATGCATAACATGTGAATGAATGGCAAAGATCAAAGCAAGAAACTTTAAGAGAAAACCCTAATCTAGCATACATTTACAAACAAACAAGTGAACAGAGAAAAAGAGAACTTAAAAGCATATTAGAAGGTTAAAACAGAGGCATATGACGTAAAATAAAAGAGGGAACAAAAGCAGAAAACTTGAATTAGGGTTTCTGGGCACGAGTATGTGTGTGCATACATAGGCCTGCGTATGCGGGCCAGTTGCATGTGTACTCATACTTCAAGCCTGCGTACGCACACAAGAAGCACGTGCACGCAAACATGCCCTAAACCCTTACCCAAAAACATAAAAGCAGAAAAAGACTTAAAATCTTAAATCTGATGTCCTATCATGCTCAAAACAAAGGGAAAGCAAATCCCTAATCTAAACAAACATGTTATAACATAAACAAAGCAAAAAACAAGATAAAAAACAGAATTAAAAGTGAAAATGAAGAGAAAGCTTAAAAGAATACCTTAAAGCAAAAGCTCCTAGACTTGATTTTTGATTGTTCCTCTCAGTCAAATCTATTCACAAATCAATAAAAATGCGATTAGTAATCTTAAAATTCAAAGATCAAGACCAGAAAATGCTCTAATCAAATAAAATTGACTTGAGGATGTTTTATGAAAAACTCCCTTTTTGATTCACTATTTCTAGTGAATCTTAGTGTTTTCTTGTGAGATTTCTGTGTGTTTTGAAAAGGTACCATGTATGGCTATTTATATTGTGATAATGGGGGTTTGGAATGGCTCCTAGACGATGTGGGATTCATTCCAAACCTCAGTTTTTAATGTAGAAAACTTGTCTTTCATAGGTTTTTGTCTTTGAAATAGGCAGAGTGGAGAAAGCCCTTGTAAAATGTCTCTCAGTGTCTCTTATGTCTAATGTAAAAAAGTTGTTGAATCTAATAATATCTCTTAACTTCTTGTATCTAGTTCAGTGTTCTATCACATACTTTCATGTTATCTTTTATATGTTCTTAACAATATATGTCTTCAACCAATTCCCATAATCTTCTTACACCCTCTTTTGTTAGCTTCTTACATGCCAGTGTACGCAGGCCGAGGGTTTCCTTTGGCCTTTATTTTCCAAAAATAGATTTTTTTTTACTCATTAAAAAGTTGTATTTTCCATTTTAACACCTTAAAATGGAAAATATAACTTTTTACTCTTAGAATTTTGGCATCATTAGGGAAGGGGGCCCGAGTTGTAAGGGGTACAAAATGCGGTGTCTAAAATGTATATGGCATGTGCCAACATGCTCATGATAAGATGAGCCGAAGCCCCTCAAAGCATTAAACACATTGATATGTGTCACATACACGAGGAAACCAATGTCACTCAAGTGACATCAATCGAGACAATCACACTGCGGCGATCACGCACACAATATAGCATGAATATGCACCTACAACAATTGCCTTGAGTGAATACCCATACTACAAGGTCAAGAGCACTTATGAATAGAGAGGGTCGCTCTCTTAGCCATGAGAGTCCATCATACAAAGTGCACGATCACTCATATATAGGCATATATAGATATACATACATCATGCACAATGCTATCACACAAAGCGGGAAAGTAAAGCAGAAATTGCCAACATTCCAGGAGTATGGCCCAACAAGGTATATGAAATGTAAATTAGACATTGCCATATCCAAGGGATGCTGCCCAAATAAAGTGCAGCAAAGATAAAGGATACATGCCTACATCCATAGGGTATGGCCCAATAAGGTGCAAGAAATATAAAACAGACATTGCCATACCTTAGAAATGTGGCCTAAAACTAGACACAAGGATGGGAACCCTAAAACAAGGCTCTAAAGAAAGGCTAAGAGAGACAGAGAGAGAGAGAGAGACAGAGAGAGAGAGAGAGAGAGAGAGAGAGATAACCACACAGGGAGGCTAAACCTCTTAATTTACTGAACATTGCCCTTTTTGGGCTTGCATCCTTGTCTTTTTGCTCATGCCTAGGAGGTCGCACCCTCACTCTGAGCATCCTCTCTCCAAGCTTGCACATACAACAAACAAAGAAAAAGCCAATAGATAGGCAAAGGAGATAAAGAAAAAGGAAACGAAGAATACAAAAAGACACACTACAAAGAGAGCCAAACAGGGGATAACAAGCATGTTAAACACACAAATTGGTAAACGAGCATGTTATCAAAAAAAAAAGGGAGTGTCATAGGAGGACAAATGTAGGTTTGGATCGGGTGTCCATAATTCCATTGTATAGGAGTATGGACGACGACATATGTGCCATCAAGCAAAATTCCTAAAAGGGACTCAGGGTTTCGTGTATCAAGAACGGGTGTGAACCTGCACGAGATGGTAGGAATTAGGCTTGATGACGCAAGCAAGCACAAGGACTCATGCATGAATATATAGGCAAGTGTGCAAAGATGCAAACAGACAAGAAGAGCCAAACGGGTGGTACAAAGCAAGTAAGGCAAGCATGTCATCGCACAGAGCAGAGAAAGGTATCCATCAAGCAAACCGACATTATGGAGATGTGTTCTCACAAATGGTTACACCCAAATAAGCCACAAGCAGGCCGGATGCAACCAAACACAAGCAAGTGGCCAAGCTCAAGCCCACAGAGGGCACCAAGCATGGCAAAACCTAGATCTAGGAAGGCAGACATAGATATGAGCATAAGAGCAAGCAAGCAAGATACATATGCATAAAAAATTATCCAAACCCTTTTATGTAGGCCTAGGTGTATGGATGTAGAACAAGCACTAGGCATAGCATCCAACATATAGATCTAGACACATGAACATGGCAAAGAGCACATCAACATATAAGCATAGACATGACAAGGAGTGCATAAACATGTAGATCTAGGCATAAACATGGCAAAAAGCACCTAGACATATAGATCTTAGCACAAACATAGCAAGGAGTACCTAGGTATACGGATTTAAGCACAAACATAGTATTTAGGCATATCATAGCCCAAGAAAGCTAGGCCAACATCATCAAAGCAATAAAACATGGCAAAAAGCAAGTAGACATGCTAGGAAAGCTATAAACGTGCTAGGAAGCAAGATAAAGCAAGAGATGTACTATGGAATACAATAAAGCATATTATAAAGCAAGATAAAGCCAATGGTGTAGACGGTAGCTAAAAAGTTACATCTACGCCCTTAAAACCCTCAAATCCAAGGTCCTAAGACGAGGGAGAGGAAAAAGAGTGCAAGAACACTCCTCTTGATTATTGAGAAAAGAGAGAAATAAAAGGTTTTCGGATGTGTTTGAGAGAGAATTTAGAGAGGAAGAGAGAGAGAGAGAGAGAGAGAGAGAGAGAGAGAGAGAGTACACCCAAAAAGTGCTAAAAAAATGTCCAAAATCTTTTTTTTTCTTTGTTCTAAGGGGGGTCTGGGGGTTAAATAGATGAAAATGTGACCCTTTGGCTTCTGGCAGCCACTTAGCGGCTACTGGGTTTGATGCTGACATCAGTAATCTCAATTTCTTCCCCAGTTCAAATTCGTAAGAATATTTGAAGGTCTTTCCGAACTTCGATTGAGCTTATCCTGATGTCCTTGGAAAGATTTGGATGTCTAGTTTCCAAAATACTAAAAAAATTGAAATTTTGACGGTTAGATAAAATGTTATGGCCTTGGGAAGTATACTGACATGCTCTAAGTAATTTTTGAGATATCTCAACTGTTTTAACTCTGATTTCAACCCATGAATAGTCATTGACGGATCAAAATTATGGTTTTTGGTGCCCTTGAGTCAACCTCGAGTCAAACTTTGTCAAAATTGATGAAAATCTCCGAGCAGCTCGGGTTTGATGTAAAAGCATGAAAAATGTTGTTTTGGTATGATTTTGACCAACTTTGACTTTTGGTCAACCTAGGGTTGACCAGGGGCATTTTAGGTAATTTAACATGAAATGACACTTCGAGTGCTCCAATGTCTGAACAGGTTGCACCACGTTAATCTAGATGTTTTTGCAGCCCCATGGAGAAAAGTTAATCTTTTTGAAATTTTCGAGGTCCAGCACGCAAATTGAGGGCGGACAAAATACAGTATCTATAGTTAAGATTAAGAAATGGAACACATTGGAGCCAAACTTCTCCATCCCCGGCGGAGTCTCCACTGTGGGCGCAAGGGACCATGACGAGTTTGGGTTTCTCCAAATTTGTGGGAAGTATGCCTTGGCCTAGGGTGGACCATGCAGAGGGTGTAAATGAAGTCGTCACCTAGCTTAGGTCTAGGAACTATAAATGTAGTGCCCTTATGGAAAGATTGATCTTTAACAGAGCACGTGTCCGGAGTTTAGGTATAAGGATGGGAAGGTGTTAGGCTCCCAACCCCACCGACCCATAGGTCGGCCTCAACTCATTGTGTTCCAAATCCTATTCCCATCAAATGGTCATCTAATATGTTATTCTAAAACCACACAAACTAACATGCATCTAGCATCCAAACATGACAAATGTCTCCCCCTCATCCATAGCATAACTTTACCATTCATTTAGCAAAATATATTCAAGGGCAGCAAGCATATCCAAGGCGGTGGCATTAATAAGGTATTTAATCAAGCATATTCAATCATTCAAACATAGCATCATGATATTCATAAAAAAAGGAGACCAATCATCATATTCAAATATGCATGTTCATATTCATATGCATGACTTACCTCACTTACCTCGTTGCACCAAAACACCTCAGCACCTATGCATCAATGTATATTCAAGTTCTCACGAATGTTCATGTGATTCAACCAAGACATAAGCCCTAATTATCAATCTATCAATCCAAGCATGTGAAACAAGTTATTATACTAATCATAATTCTAAACATGTGAAAACTAGACTCAACAAGACATAAACATGTGATTAAAACTAATCAAAACAAACAAAAAGCAAGAACCCTAAATCTGCGTTTCTAGGGCACGATTATGCGTCCGTATGCATGAAGTATGCGTACACATGCTTCGAGTAGGTGTACGCATGCATAAAGTATGCGCATGCATGCACGCCCAAAAACATAGTTTTAAAGCACAACCAAATAACGAACAAACAAAACGTAGCATGCTTCTAATATTTAATTCAACCCTTCATTCAAAACATGGTAAGACACAACAAAACAAAATCAAACAAAGAAAAACATATTTCTAAGCATGTATAACAAATAAATCAAATTAATAACAACATGAACACAAGTTATAAAAATCCAAATTAAGGAAAAGCCATGAAGAGAGACCCACCTTGCTTATGGAACACAACTTGATTGATATTTAATCGGTCTCTCAGTGCCTACACAACAAGATTCAATGAGATATCAAGGAAATCAAAGGATTCAATAATTTATAGGTAATCACAACTCAAAATAAAAAAAATTTCTTGAAAAAGCTTTAGAAAGAATGTTTGAAAAACGTTTCTTGGAATGAGATCAATAGTTTTTGCCCTATTGAGTAATAGAGAAAGGTTTTGAAGAACAAAAAAATGTTCATAATCTATGAGTGCAGAAGATGCAGAGAAAAGAAAGAGTTTTTGGAAGAGTTTAGGTAAAAAATCCACTCTTTCTAGCTAGGGTTTGAATTTGGAGGCATAAGGTTGTATCTATATGTTAAAACTAGGGTTTTCATACTCATTTTAAGGGTTTTGGACATTCCTGAGGTTCTAGGGACTAGGGTCCATCAAGGAGGGAGGCATTGGACCTTAAAAATTGATGTTCAGAGGTTTTGGAAATGAGTGAGCATACGCATGCTCGGGCATGCGTACGCATACTTGATTCATGCATACGCATGCTCTCTAAAAAACTCTAATTTCGACTACTCTGTTGGCCCAACTTTAAACAGTAATAACTTACTTAATATAAATCTAAATTAGACAAAACTTATGTTCAAATTAAAACTCAGTATGTTTGATTTCCAATGAAACAAATTGCACTCAAAAATTCATTGTGGATTAAAATTTATGATTAAAATAGTGAGCAAATATCATTTTCAATATCGTTTTTAAGCGATTCCAATACTTTTGAGTTGTAATTACTTCAAAACTATTAAAATAATTTCAATTACCTTTTATAAGTATATCAAGCTTATCATTGGGACTCAAGATTGTATCGGTATAGAAAGCACGATATTTTAAGTTGTTTCATAATCATTTTAAGTTTATAACAAAATATATATCAATTATCCGAGTCAAAAAATTGAAATCGTAAGAATTTCCTATAATCAATTTCAACGGTAAAATCTGATGAAGTAAAGATAAGAGGGTCAGTCCTTCCTCTTTCTGGTAAAATTGACCTCATCTTCATACGATGAACTGATCAGTAGCCTTGTAGGGGACTATACTAGTAAGCCCATAAAAAATAATAATAATAATAAATAAAATAGTACGGAGATAGAAAAATCTTAAGAGGAGCTAGAGAGTATATACACGCGCCCTGTAAAACGATGGGTACTTGCTGCTAGCTATAACTAATTCTTCTAATTGCACAAAGTGTAACAAACCACGTAACAATTCTCTCTCTCTCTCTCTTTCTCCAAAAGGCGGGAAAAAACTAATTGCACTGCTCATTCATGTCCACACACACGCACACGTATATATATATCGATCAGGCACTCCATATATTTTTCTTTAACTGCTCTCTCTCTCTCTCTCTCTCTCTCTCTCTCATTCTTCTTCTTCAACCAATCGTAGCTTGCATAATCTCTCTCTCTCTCTCAGCAGGAACAAGAATCAGCTATTGTTTTGGTAATATTTACTTTACCTTTGATTTTTGATAGTTAAAAAGAATCCTTTAGTTGGTGATATATTTCAATTCAACGTGTATATATATATATATATATATATTGAAAAGTGATTGTTGAGTGAGTTGAGTTTTTTGTAAATATATATATATATATATATATGCTTCTTGAATGTTGAATATATATATATAACTCGATCTGAATTTGCGTGTATATATTATGGTTGAGCATGCATGCAGGAGGGAAACTAGTTTGAAAGGAAATTGTTAGATCAAAATGAGACCAGGATGGGCAGTGAAGGCGATCTTAGTGATAATCATCACATCCATTTTGATCCGTTGCGTCTCCGCAACCAACCACACCGTCGGTGGATCTTCCGGTTGGGATTTGGCTTCCAATCTCCAAGCCTGGTCTTCTGCCACTACCTTTCACGTCGGTGACTTTCTCGGTGCGTACCTAACTACATTTTAGGTTGATTTTCACAATTCTATTATATCTAGATTTGACCATTTAATAAACTGAAACAAATTCTTTTATGAATCAACAGAAAATCTGGTTTATGAGTTTCGTACAAATTAATTTGCCTTTCTTTTTTTTTTTTTTTTTTTCTTTTTTTAATTTTCTCGGAAACCAAACGCTAACTACCTCGTTGTGTGATTTTCTTGGACGAAAAAGTGCGTTTGAGTCTTAGGCTGAGGTCACTGATCTAATCAATTAGTCTAAATTTCGCTGCGGTGAATAGCTAGAGGCTTTGAAATCAACATTGAATATAGTACGTACCAGTGCAAACTCGCAGTTTGTTTAATTAATTAAGGGCATTGTTGGAACATCTGAAAAATGTTGACTAACGCAAAACTGTAGCTGATGATATCCATTCAACTCAAAGTGCTATCGAAAGTACTTAACAGATTACCAATTGAGTTTAATCTATATTTTATATAAAATAATAAATTATGTATGTATATATATGTATGTAATTGAGTAACAGTTGTAGGTTTTTTTTTGGGTGAGAATGGAGTAATAGTTATAGTTGATGTGCTTGAAATAATAAAAATATAATTATTGGTTGGTTGGTTGGTTGGTTGGGTAAATAATGAATATAAGCAGTGTTCACATACACGCCGGTCCACGATGTGTTGGAAGTGGGGCAATCGGATTTCGAAATGTGTCGCGTATCACATCCATTGAATGCGTACCGCGACGGAGAGACGGTGATCTCGCTGAGCTCGGAAGGCAGCAGGTACTTCATTTGCGGGCGACATGGATACTGCGACATGGGCCTCAAACTTCAACTCCAAGTTCTTCCAAGGCTCAACACTACTATTGCTCCTGCTCCTGCTCCTGCTCCTGCTGCTGGACCATCTGCTCATGAAACTCCTCCTCCTCCTCCTCCTCCTCCTCCTCCTCAACCCAGCTCCAACACCTCGAGCTCATCATCAACCTCGCCTCTGTCGCCTATTAATTCTAATTCTTCTTCTGCTGCGTACTGCCATGTGAATTCATCCCGCTCCCTCATCAACTGGTGGTCATGCTTCCCCTTCATTACTACGCTACGGCCGCTGCTGCTGCTGCTGCTGCTGCTGTTCTTGCTGAGTTAATAATTCTGCCTCTATCTCCTACGTCCATGTATGCATGATCTCATTCACTTTGTCTACTCTTGATCATTTTGGTGACCCTCTCGCTCACTCTTTCAATGTCTCTCACCTCATCTCATCTCCTGTGTGCTCTTATTAATACTCTTTTACTACTACTACTAGTACTCTCTTACTCGTACACTATTTTACTATGCTACTTGTGTCTCTCTCTCTCTCTCTCTCTCATAATATTTCATCTAGTGTTACAAAGTACAGACAGTTTGTTTGTCATGACTGGCATGGCATATACACTTGCCAGTTGAAGAAATAATAGTCCCCCACCCCCGCCCGAGTGACTCAATCCTTAAAATGATTGCCTTTAATTTCATATTCATTCTGCATATATTCTGCTATTCTTTCTTTAATTTGTATATGATTGTTTATTCTCTAATCTTTTGTTACTTCCCCCCAACTATCTTTACGCATAAGGATGCAATTAATGATGCCATATTATTCCAGTTCTGTCTTAAATTTTTGTTGATCATGATTACCACGTCATGCATTACTTTGACCAGATGATCTATGTTAATTTGGGACCCAACTGCCGTGTGTATGTTGACATTTTTCTTTGCAGCTTTCTGCTCAATTAGGCGTTATTTGGTTCATATTTCGGCTACTTTCGTTAGAGATACACTAATTAATGTTTTGCTACAAGAATCCTTATACGTTTATATTAATCACCTTATTCCATTGAACTATCTCCTTTCCCACCTTTTGGAACAAGAAAGATTCATTAAAGGTTTGTACGTAGTTGGAGCTCTCCCTCTAAAATTTTTGACAAGTGATCTATGTTACTGCTTTAAAATGATAAATAATACTTCAAGAAGTAACAATTATTTTTATATGAGCTTATCACCATCATTATTTTAAAAGGTACAATTCAAAAAACTGACCTATATGAAAAATAGAATTATATAGCAATAAAAAGGGAAATCTATCGATAGATTTCCCTTTTTAATGCTATATAATTCTATGGATAGATATCACTTTTTACCTAGACTACCATGTTTGATGTGGTTTACGTACATATACGGTCATTTTGAAATCCGCTTATTTTGCTGAAATTAAAAAATTTTTGTTGAAAATATTATAGATAAAGGTAAAAGTTAGCTGAAATAGTTTAGTGAAACTCATGAATAGTATCAAAAAGTGTAGTGAGGCCTATGAATAGTAGCAAAAATAAGCTGAATAGTAAAATAAGCTGACTTTTTAATTTGAAGCCAAACGCACATATATTCTTTCTTTCCAAATAGTACGATACCGCAACGATTGAAGTTTATTTAAAAATTTTTTTTTATATTCACATTTAGTGCATGAAGATGGGATTTTTTTTTTTTTTTTGGTTTATTATAAGAGAAAGAAACTGTTTAATTGATTGAAAAAACATGAATATAAAGTTAGTGAAGCCCAGTGACACAATTATATTTATTGTGTGAAAAGTTAACAATTATGTGTCAAAAGCTTTATAACATAATTGGCCCCCATTCACAAAAATACTTACAGGTCTAAGGGGAAAATAGTTCAAATTGAGGAATTAGATGATATTGTAATTAATTATCTTAGAACAGAATAAATTGTGTCCCAACCTTTAGGAGAGAAACAAAAAGAAAATAAAATGAGAGGCATTTTTGTGATGTTATAATTGGACTGTAAGGCCTCTGGGCGTCATACAAAGTTAGTTGTACTTCGTAACTTTTTAGGCCCATTAAACTTACAGAATTGCTTTTTTTGGGGTAAAATATAGAATTGTTTTCAACTTCGAGTCTCTCTTTTTTTTTTTTTTTTTTTTTTTTTTTTTTTTTTTTTTTTTTTTGAGAAGTTGTTTCTCTACTTCGAGTCTCAGTTGCTCTTCTTTTTAAAAAAGAATAAAATAAAATAAAAATTCACCAGGGCTCAGTCGGTTTTTCTGACCGATTAGAAATGTATGATTTGCCTGATCCAACAAAAAAATGAAGTTACAGTTCTAAAGTGAAAGATTGATGAATGTGTCATTTATGCACAAAATATTTGAGCATCTAAGAAGGAAAATGTTGTAGTTGCAAAATTAGCAGAATGTTGTAATTATCTTTAAAAAAAAAGTATTACGACTGAAAGCACAATTTGTGCGAAAACACTAATGTTTGTTTAGACTCTCAAATTTAAATTACGTTTAATTGCTTTTATTCTAACTTATCTAAATGCGGAACAAAAGTAAATGAAGCACAATAAACCGGAATAATACTCTAAAGCAAAAGCAATTACAATAAGCGATAAATGTAAAGCTTAAAGAGTAGGAAAAAAAAATGCAAACACAAGATAATACCGAAACGTGTTATCAAAGAGAAAATCGAAGTACTCTAGAGAAATAATGCAGAGGATTGTGGGTAAACAATATCTAACTCTCAAGTGTTTGGCTAGGGTTTTTGAAAGCTCAATTAGTGTGAAAACACTAATGCTTGTTTAGACCTCGAATTTTAAATTACGACTTGATTGCTTTTACTCTAATCTATTTAAGTGCGGAACAAGAGTAAATGATACGCAATAATCGGAACTACTCTCTAAGCTATAATCACAAGCAAACAACAATAAATATAAAGCTTAAAGAGTAAGGGAAGAGAGATGTAAACACAAGATAACACCGAGATGTATTATCAAAGAGGAAACCAATAAAAATGTCTAAAAATCTCTTTGCGACCCTCCAAGTTGAAATCAACCCACTTGTGAATAAGTTAGAGTACACTAATATCAAAAAGACCCTCTAAGCCTAATCTACCCAATGCACTTGAGCCCTTCAAGCTCCAGCTACCAACGGACTTCTCGGAATCTTGTCTTCACTAGTTATCTAGATCTCACAATACCGCCTGATTGCATCTGCCAAGCCTCATCGGCTTCTTTTGGCAAATCCCAAATGCTTCTCAAGTTCCAAAACACTCTTTACACTCTGAATAGGTGTGAGTTGTATTTGGATACAAATCTCCTCTCAAGGTATAACAATGGGAGAGGGAAGGAGAAGAGACAACAATGATTTCGCACTAAAGGATAAGTAGTTCTCTCTCTCTCTAAAAGGTGGGCGTGTTGTAGAAACCTCTCTAGGGTTTTTCTCTAAATAGCCTCCTTACACTTTTATGGGTAATGATGGTATATATAATATGGGTGAAGGGTATAAGAGTCACACTTAAAATCCTACAGGCAGAGAGTTTCGCGGGTCACTCGTGACTTGGTTGAGTTGCAAAGTGACTTGTGAAATATAGCCTGACACTTGACTCTTTAGCTTTCAGCATGTGCTTCTCATGTGACTTTCACGGGTTGCACCACTCGAGACAAGTCGCGAGATCAACTTCTTAAGCAATCTTCACCAATTTAATACTAAACCCATTACAATAAATCCCACAAATTACAAGGAAATAAACTAATGCAATGACAACACTTTTTATCATGGAATAAAGTCAACACAAATGTTATGTGAAAAACCATAACTTAACAATCTCCCCCTTTGGCTATTTCTTGACAAAAAACTTAAACGTGAGTTTGGGAATAATGGCAAAACTCACTCACACCTAAATCTAAAACTTGTGATTAACTTGGAACACGATATCTGTAACCTGAAACACTTGCACAAAACACATTAAACTCTTAAGATAAAGCAAGTAATAATAGGACAAGTCTAATGTAACAAGTAAAATGTGATCAAGTAAACAAAAGATATAAGAATATATAGCATAATTTGATCAAACATGAATAGTCATTAAGAAATGACCACAATGAACATTTAACAAGTAAATGATCATCCGGACACATAAGCAATTAAGAGCAGTGCAAAAATTAATTGCATGTCCAACAAGCACATGATGCATTAAAGAAACTAAGGCAAGAAGTAATAGATAACTAAAAGCATCAAGAAACAGCTATAAAAACCAAGGTACACATAGTACTAAAGTAAACTGAGTTTTAAACTAAAGCAAACTAGAGTACTGAAAACTTTAAAGTAAAGCATTGTAAATAGAAACATATTAGGCAAAGGATATGTTAGAACTTCTAAGTTGTGTGGCTGTAGGTTGGCTTCCTTCTTTTGAACCCACTGTGCTCCCCCTTTCTATATGCGCTCCCCCTTGCTCTGTGATGCTCTCCCCCTTACTCTATGGTATATTCACAATAAGCTTTCTCCCCCCTTTTGGCATGAATAGCTAAAGGTCTGCCTCAAGCTTACGCTGAATCTCATCCAACTGTGTCTCAATGGTGGTCAAGTGAAGCTGAACTTGATTACTGTGAGAATTCATGATATTTGCAAGTCTAGAAATGCGTACATGTAGACCTTCCATCAAAGTCATTATCCTATCCATGTGAGGAGTAGATGATCCAGGCTAAGAGTGAGTGCTGGAAGGTTGAGGCTCCGGAGTGTGAGGAGGAGATGTCTCAAGAAGTTTAGAGACCCTAGGAGCAGCTGAGCTTTTCCCAATGGGAGAGGCATGAGAGGAGGATCCACTTTTCAGAGGCTTGGAGGGGCTCTTCTTTGCCCTTTCAACAGAGGAGTGAACCTTGCTGCTCTAGTGAGAATACAAGAAAATCGAACCTTGACAAGGCAAGACCATTACATCTTTAGGAGGATGGATGCCCTTGAGAGTCATGATCTTCATGATTAGGCTGTAGAAAGGTAGACATGTCCTCGTAGCTGATCAACCCACAGTTCTTCCCAAAATCTGAAAGATGTGAGCATAAATGTCGATTTGAGCTTCATTAATGAGATCACATAGAAATTTGGCTCTTCCAAGGTTAATGAAACCCGTGTTGGTCAAAGGATACAAGTTTGAATGCATAATCAAGGTAAGAGTCTTCATTTCCAACTCAAATCTTGAAGTGCCAATTGATGTACCCATGGAGGAGACTTTATGGCGCGCTTCTAATGTTTCAAGAATTTCGACAACGGGAGCCAATCTGTCATCATAAGGGGATGTATCCACATTTGATGGACGATTTATATGAAGGATCTTTGCTAGATAGTCTGGAGTGATGACAAAGTCTCTTCCACAAACCCAACATTTCAGTTTAGCTCCAGTGAACCATGCATTGGAGTAGAATTCTTTTTGTCAACTCTTTAATAGGATCTTCAAAGCCACTAAACAATCTAGCCCAATCTTTGTCAACAAAGATTTTAGGGATAAAAGTTGATCCCAATGTATCAAACCTCACAATCCTTTCTACCACAATTAGAGCATTCTTGAAATTGTTGTTGAAGGATTGAGAGTCCAAAAGAGTCTTGAATCTCTTGTTATCAAAGTTCACTGACGATTGGCCGGTCCTCTTTGATATCAGAGATGATGTGAGATCAATCAAAGGTTCTTCACTGCGTGAAGATCGATGAGGCATCTACAAAATAGCCACACAAGCACAAACCATACACAAAAATGGTAACAAACTTGATTAGATACAAACTAGTCCAAAAACAAGCAAAAATAGAAGAAAATGCCCTAAAATAAGATCTAACGGTCATAAGAAAGACACATGAACATGTTATATGTGCTAAAAGGTCTAAAAAGACTTAACTAGCATGAATGTATGCAAAACATGTCAAGTGATAGGGTGTGTGCATCAAGGGTGCATCAAGAGTACATGTGTAATGCTTGATCAATGCATGAGCAAGCACTCATTGCGCAAAGTGTGTAAAACACACAACCAATGATCAAAACATGTTAAACATGAATAAAAATGGTAAACCCCAAAATTTGGTACTCATCGGAGTCCAAAAGAGTAAAAAAATACCATAGAGGCATTTAATTAAACACCTAGTATGCACACAGAATACACATATGATGAACAATGCATTAACATGTGAAAAACTTGCCTAAATACATGTTAAAATGCCACATGGGGCCAACACAATCAACAATAAACGAAATGGGACTAAGCCCAATCAACAAAATGGAAAATTTTTGCAAAAATTAAGTTATCCCAACCCAAACACACAAATAAACCCAACCCTAGATTTTATGAAATCCCGAACAAAATCAATGGATTTGAAAGATGAAAAAGGTTAGAAATTACCTTAATGAAGTCTTAGAGATGAAATCCAATGAAGTTTGGTTAAGTTTTGAAGGAAAATGTGAGTTTTTGTGCGTGGGAGTGGCGGAGTGCAAAAAGACAAGGATTTTGAAAACTGACATTTCGAGCCCTTTAAAAACTGTCTTTTCTTGCATTTTGCGAGTCAGTGACTCGCGAGCCTCATCGGGAAATGTGCAGATGCATAAGGCAGAATCTCGCAGGTCAAGTCTGAGTTGCGATGCACTCACGAGGGACTTGCGAAACTCTCTGCCTGAAATTTTTAGGAAATTAAAATTTCTTAAGAATTTCGTGACTGGAGGGCATTTGCGAAAGCATATGCAAAATGGCCAAAAAAACAGTTTTTCAACACTAAAAATTTGACATTTTTGAGAAAAACTTTAAGGACCCAAGTGACAAAAATCACTTCTAGAAACACATGAAACACTCAAAAATCTTTTTGGGTTTATTCATCAAGTAATTGAGCATACACAAATCACATTTGAACAAGTACAATCACACAAATGAAATAGGCATTCACTAAACAATAGACTTGTGTTTTGTGTGTGGGAATCAAGTATGAACTAGTCCATAGTCTAGTATGAAGCTTCAATGATCAATTCAATCAAGTCATACACAAATAGCACGAAGTCAAGTGACCTATCTCATTAGTAGAAATGAATATATATGACCTTCACTAAAGTGCTTACATAGATTGAAAGCTTTTCATTTGGCTTCTATTTTTCATTTTTTTTTTTTATCAATACAACTCAATTTTTGAGCAAAAATGCCATGAAATTTTTGATATTTCATTGAAGAATAAACCTTTTGCTTTGGCATCAAACGTTTTGAATGTATTTTGCTTCACATTTTCCTAGTTAAACTAGTTTTCAAAGCAAGGCTTTTTCAACTCTTTCTCCTTTTAGAGATTAATGTTAGAAGAGTTTTTTGACATAAAAATAAATGTGAGGAGATATATAGAATCAAGTTTATGAATGTATCAATATCAAATAAGACTATTGGCTAGATATTCGTGACAAGCTTGAAAATCTATTTACAACAATCAAACATACATTTCTAGATATTGCTCACACTTAAAATGTGCATACATAACAAGCTAAGCTCGTAAATGCACTACGCCATTAGTACGAAGATACTAGGCCAAACTCAACATGTGATATGACACAACGCAAGCAATTAAACTTTTTGAGATTTTATAGTTTTTATGAGTTCTTGGATCTTTTTTACTCACTCAAAACAAAACCATAAAGTAAGACCAACAAAACAAAGCAAACAAAGCAAAAACATTAAAAGAAACATGCTAGGAAGGAAGCATTGAAGCAAGAAGAAAACATATGACATGATGCATTAAACTACGACCCTAATACATAGAAAGTATTAATGCATGGACATAGTTAAAAATCATGCATGAGTACCCTTCTTTACCCACACCGCACGGGTGCTTTAGGTGAGGTCCTCAGATGGAGGGGTACGACCAACATAACTCTAAAATCTCGGGGTGAAGCTAGCTAGGCAAGATGAGAGGTTCTTAAGCATTTCCATGACATCTTAAATGAGTTGACCATCATTTTCTCCCTTAGCTTGCTTTCCTCTAGGCATTCTTCTTGCATTTCCTTGAGCGTCCAGAGAATCAGCCCTTTTGAAAGCATGAAGCTTGAAGCAATTTGGTCTATTATGCCCTTGAACGCCACAATGATGACAAAAATGCTTCACTTGTGGTCCTTTTTGACTCTTAGGCAATGACTTCCATTTTGCCTTTGATTTTGGCCCAATGTCCTTCTTCTCAACAATAGGGATCTTAATCTTGTCCTTCTCTACATCCTTTCCCAATACAAACTTCATCTCCCTTCTTGGTTCGCCATTCAAACTACCTTAACCAGTGTAGCCCAATCTGGTTTTGTCTGTGGAAGGCTTTTGAGATGAAAGTACACTATCAAGCCTCTTGGTTGTAATGCGCTCCACTTTGACATTGGCTTGAATCACTTCAAGTTCGAGAAACTTAATCTTTAAGTAAGAATTCAGTAGTTCCTCTTTCAACCCTTCAACTTCACACTTGGCATCTTTATGTTGTGCAAGAGTGGATTTGTGTTCTTCAATTTTCTTCATCTTTTTTACTGCACTCTTAGCAACTTTAGCATATTTGCCACAATCCTTAAGCAATGCGTTGTACACATCTTGAAGTTTCTTATCACCTTCATTAAGGTACACATCCTTATCATCCGAAACTTCATCTTCTTCAACCTCGGCGAGAACTCCAAGTTCTTCAACCAAATCACTCAATTCATCTTTGGAATCAACCGATGTAATTGCCATAAATGCTAAATAATTACCATCACCATTAAATTCTTCTTCTAAATCAGAATTTGAGCTTTTTGAGTCACCAAGGATAGTTGTTAACACCTTACCCTTTCTTTCAAATAGTTCGGACACTTCTTCTTCAAATGCCCATGACCATTGCATTCATAGCAAACAATCCCTTGAGGTGGTGATGTGTCTTTTACATCCTTCTTCTTAAAGTCTCTTTTGTCATTCTTGGAGGATGAGAATTCTCCTTTGCCAAACGGCTTCCCATTGTTCTTTATTTTTAGAAACTTTCAGAAGTTCTTTGCAAGATATGCCACCTCTTTCTCAACATCATCCTCATCCGAGGAATCACCAATTCTCTCATTTATAGTTTTGAGAGCAAGTGATTTACTAGACTTGTGAGAGGGCAATTTGAGCTCATAAGTTTGAAGGGAGCCAACAAGCTTTTGGATCTTAATCTCATCCAAGTCTTTACTTTTCTCAATGGCGGTGACTTTGGCTTGGAAGCTTTTGGGTAAGGATCTTAAGACTTTCCTTAAGCTTGGCAATGACAATCTCATTGAGCATCCCATAGAATGAGTCGAATGACTCATCTTCACTCATATTCACTTCCTTAAATCGAGTAGTGAGCATTTGCAATTTGGTGTCCTTAACCTTCTTGGTCCCTCGTAGGTAGTCTCGAGGATAGTCCACGCCTCTTTAGCGGTCTTCACATGAGAGATCCTGTAAAATTCGTTAGTAGAAACACCACAAAAGATTGCATTAATAGGTTTGCTATTGGCATTTGCCAAAGCAAGTGCAGCCTTGTCCCACTTGACCTTGGGTGTCGTTGGTCTCACCCAACCATTCTTAACAGAATTCCAAACGATCTCATCAATAGCACATAGAAAAGCACGCATACGTACTTTCCAAAATGCATAGTCCTATCAAAGAAAGGAGATGCGTTGATGGATTGACATCTATCCATCTCAAACGGGGTCTAGAATCACACAAGGATAACGAAATCCAAAAAGTGTACCCGCTCTGATACCAATTGAAAGCTTAATTAGTGTGAAAACACTAATGCTTATTTAGACCCCCAATTTTAAATTACAGCTTGATTACTTTTACTCTAACTTATCTAAGTGTGGAATAAAAGTAAATGATATGCAATAATCGGAACTACTCTCTAAGCTATAACCATAAGCAAGCAAAAATAAATATAAAACTTAAAGAGTAAGGGAAGAGAGATGCAAACACAAGATAACACTGAGACGTGTTATCGAAGAGGAAACCAAAGAACTCGGCGAAAAATCTCTCTGCGACCCTCCAAGTCGAAATTGATCCACTAGTGAATAAGTTGGAGAACACGAATATCAAAAAGACCCTCCAAGCCTAATCTACCCAATGTACTTGACCCCTCCAAACTCTAGCTACCAATGAACTTCTCGGAGTCTTGTCTTCTCTAGTTATCTGGATCTGGCAATACCACCCGATTGCACCCGCCAAGCCTCACCTGCTTCTTTTGGCAAATCCCAAATGCTTCCCAAGCTCCAAAGCACTCTCTACACTCTGAATAGGTGTGGCTTGTGTTTGGGTACAAATCTCATCTAAGGTATAACAATGAGAGAGGGAAAGAGAAGAGACTACATTGATTTCTCACTAAAGGATGAGTAGCTCTCACTCTAAAAGGTGGGTGTGTTGTAGAAATCTCTCTAGGATTTTTCTCTGAATAGCCTCACACTTTTGTAAGTAATGAGGGTATATATAGTATGGGTAAAGGATATAAGAGTCATACTTAAAATCCTTCAGGCAAAGAGTTTCACCAGTCGCTCACAACTTGGCTTGAGTTGGGAAGTGATACGTGAAATACAGCTTGGCACTTGACTCTTTCACTTTCAACATGTGCTTTTCATGTGACTTTCACGGGTTGCACCACTTGTGAGATCAACTTCTTCAGCAATCTTCACCAATTTAATACTAAACCCATTACAATAAATCCCACAAAATTCAAGAAAATAAATTAATGCAATTACAATACTTTTTAATCATGGAATAAAGCCAACACAAATATTATGTGAAAAACCATAACTTAACAATCTCTCCCATTGGCTATTTTCGTGACAAAAAACACCCTATAACATACTCGAGACTTAAACGTGAGTTTAGGAACAATGGCAAAACTCAGTCATACCTAAATCTAAAACTTGTGATTAACTTGGAACACAATACTTGTAACCTGAAACACTTGCACAAAACACATTAAACTCTTAAGATAAAGCAAGTAATAATAGGACAAGTCTAATGTAACAAGTAAAATGTGATAAAGTAAACAAAAGATATAAGAACGTATAGCATAACTTGAACAAACATGAATAGTCATTAAGAAATGACCACTACGAACATTTAACAAGTAAATGATCATTCAGACACGTAAGCAATTAAGAGTAGTGCAAAAATTAATTGCATGTCCGACAAGCACACGATGCATTAAAGAAACTAAGGTAAGAAGTAATAATTAATTAAGAGTAGTGCAAAAATTAATTGCATGTCCGACAAGCACACGATGCATTAAAGAAACTAAGGTAAGAAGTAATAAATAACTAAAAGCATCAAGAAACGGATATAATAACCAATGTACACATAGTACTAAAGTAAAATGAGTTTTAAACTAAAGTAAACTAGAGTACTAAAAGCATTAAAGTAAAGCACTGTAAATAGAAACATATTAGACAAAACATATGTTAGAACTTCTAATTGTGTGGCTGTAGGTTGGCTTCCTTCTTTTGAACCCACTGTGCTCCCCCTTTCTATATGCACTCCCCCTTGCTCTGTGATGCCCTCCTTCTTTTTGGCACAAATAGCTAATGGTTCGCCTCAAGCTTACGCTGAATCTCATTCAACTATGTCTCAATGGTGATCAAGCGAAACTGAACATGATTATTGTGAGAATACATGATATTCACAAGTCTAGAAATGCGTTCACGTAGACCCTCCATCAAAGTCATCATCCTATCCACGTGAGGAGTAGATGATCCAGGTTGAGAGTGAGTGCTGGAAGGTTGAGACTCTGGAGTGTGAGGAGGAGATGTATTAGGAAGTTTGGAAACACTAGGAGTAGCTGAGCTTTTCCCAGTGGGAGAGGCATGAGAGTAGGATCCACTCTTCGGAGGCTTAGTGGGGCCCTTCTTTGCCCTTTTAGTAGAGGAGTGAACCTTGCTGCTCTAGAGAGAATATAAGGAAATCGGACCTTGACTAGGCAAAACCACTTGATCTTTAGGAGGATGGATGCCCTTGAGAGTCACGATCTTCATAATTAGGTTGCAGACAGGTAGACATGTCCTTGCTGCTGATCGCCCCGCAATTCTTACCAAAATCTGAGAGATGTGAGCACAAATGTTGATTTAAGCTCCATTAATGAGATCACATAGGAATTTGGCTCTTGCAAGGTTAATGAAACCCGTGTTGGTCAAAGGGTACAAGTTTGAATGCATAATCATGGTAAGATTCTTCATTTTCGACTTGAATCTTGAAGTGCCAATTGATATACCCGTGGAGAAAACTTCATGGTGTGTTCCTAATGTTTCAAGAATTTTGACAACGGGAGCCAATCTGTCATCACAAGGGGATGTATACACATTTGCCAGATAGTTTGGAGTGAAGACAAAGTCTTTTCCACAAACCCAACATTTCAGTTCAACTCCTGTGAACAATGCGTTGGAGTAGAATTCTTTTTGTCAACTCTTCAATAGGATCTTCAAAGCCACCAAACAAGCTAGCCTAATCTTTGTCAGCAAAGATTTTAGGGATAAAAGTTGATCCCAATGAATCAAACCTCACAATCCTTTCTACCATAGTTGGAGCATTCTTGAACTTGTTGTTGAAGGATTGAGAGTCCAGAAGAGTCTTGAATCTCTTGTTATCAAAGTTCACCAACGATTGGCGGGTCCTGTTTGATATCGGAGATGATGTGAGATCAATCAAAGGTTCTTTACCACGAAGATAGATGAGGCATCTACAAAATAGCCACACAAGCATAAACCATACCAAAAAATGGTAACAAACTTGATTAGATACAAGTTAGTCCAAAAACAAGCAAAAAAATAGAAGAAAATGCCCTAAAATAAGATCAAATGATCATAAGAAAGACACGTGAACATGTTATATGTGCTAAAAGGTCTAAAAAGAGTTAACTAGCATGAATGTATGCAAAACAAGTCAAGTGATAGGGTGTGTGCATCAAGGGTGCATCAAGTGTGCATGTGCAATGCATGATCAATGCATATGCAAGCACTCATGGGAAAAAGTATGTAAAACACACAACCAATGATCAAAACATGTTAAACATGAATAAAAATGGTAAACCCCAAAATTTGGTACTCATTGGAGTCCAAAAGAGTAAAAAAATACCATAAAGGCATTTAATCAAACACCTAGTATGCACACACTATGCACATATGATTAACAAGGCATGAACATGTGAAAAACTTGCCTAAATACATGTTCAAATGCCACATGGGGCCAACACAATCAACAATAAGCAAAATGGGACTAAGCCCAATTAACAAAATGGAAAATTTTTGCTAAAATTAAGTTTTCCTAACCCTAACACACAAATAAACCCAACCCTAGGTTTTAAGAAATCTAAGACAAAATCAATGGATTTGAAAGGTGAAAAAGGTTAGAAATTACCTTAATGAAGTCTTAGAGATGAAATCCAATGAAGTTTGGTTGAGTTTTGAAGGAAAATGTGAGTTTTTGTGTGTGGGAGTCGTGGAGTGCAAAAAGACAAGGATTTTGAAAATTGACATTTCGAGCCCTTTAAAAACTTTCTTTTTCTACATTTTGCAAGTCAGTACTCGCAAGCTAGTTGCAAGCCTACTCGCAAAATGTGCAAATGCACAGGGTAGAATCTCGCAGGTCAAGTATGAGTTGCGAAGCATTCACGAGGGACTCATGAAACTCTTTGCCTAAAATTTTTAAGAAATTAAAATTTCTTAAGAATTTTGAAAGCAGACGCGAAATGGCCAAAAACATAGTTTTTCAACAAAAAAAAAAAATTGACATTTTTGAGAAAAACTTTAAGAACCCTAGTGACAAAAATCACTTCTAGAAACACATGAAACACTAGAAAATCTTTTTGGGTTTGATCATCAAACAATTGAGCATACACAAATCACATTTGAACACGTACAATCACAAAAATAAAATAGGCATTCATTGAACAATAGACTTGTGTGTTGTGTGTGGGAATCAAGTATGAACTAGTCCATAGTCTAGTATGAAACTTCAATGCTCAATTTAATCAAGTCATACACAAATAGCATGAAGTCAATGTGACCTATCTCACTAGTGCAAATGAACATATATGACCCCTCACTAAAGTGTTTACATAGAATGAAAGCTTTTCATTTGGCTTCCATGTTTCATATTTTTTTATCAATACAACTCAATTTTTAAGCAATGATGCCAAGAAATTATTTATATTTCTTTGAAGAACAAACCTTTGGCTTTGGCATCATACATTTTGAATACATTTTGCTCCACCTTTTCCTAGTCAAACTAGTTTTCGAAGTAAGGCTTTTTTAGCTCTTTCTTTTTTTGAAGATTGATGTTTGAAGAGCTTTTTGACATAAAAATAAATGTGAGGAGATATATAGCATCAAGTCTTCGCATGTATCAAGATCAAACAAGACTATTGGCTAGATATTCATTACAAACTTGAAGATCTATTTATAACAATCAAAGATAGATTTCTAGATATTTCTCACACTTAAAATGCATACATAACAAGCTAAGCTCGTAAATATACTACGCTATTAATACGAAGGTACTTGGCCAAACTCAACATGTGATATGACACAACATAAGCGATCAAACTTTTTGAGATTTTATACTTTTTTTTTTAGTTTTTGGATTTTTTTTTTTTTACTCACTCAAAACAAAGCAATAATGTAAGATCAACAAAACAAAAATAGTAAAAGAAACATGCTAGGAAGGAAGCATTGAAGCAAGAAGAATACATATGACATGATGCATGAAACTATGACCCTAATACATTGGAAGTATTAATGCATGGATATAGTGAATAATCATGCATGAGTACCCTTCTTTACCCGCACCGCATTGGTACTTTAGGTGAGGTCCTTAGACAGAAGGGTACGACCAACATAACTATCAAACCTTGGGGTGAAGCTAGCTAGGCAAGATGAGATGTTCTTAAGAATTTCCATGACATCTCCAATGAGTTAACCATCATTTTCTCCCTTAGTTTGCTTTCCTCTTGGCATTCTTCTTTTATTTCCTTGAGCATGTAGAGAATCAGCCCTTTTGAGAGCAAGAAACTTGAAGCAGTTTGGTCTTGTGTGCCCTTGAATGCCAAAATGATGATAAAAATGCTTCACTTAAGGTCCCCTTTGATTCTTAGGCAATGACTTCCCTTTTGCCTTTGATTTTGGCTTAATGTCCTTCTTTTCAACGATAGGGATCTCAATCTTGGGCTTCTTTACATCCTTTGCTAATACAAACTTCATCTCCCTTCTTAGTTCACCACTTGAACTTCCTTCACCGGTGTAGCCCAATCCGGTTTTATCCATGGAAGGCTTTTGAGATGAAAGTACACTATCAAGCTTCTTGGTTGTGATGCACTCCAATTTGACATTGGCTTGAATCACTTCAAGTTCAAGAAACTTGATCTTTGAGTAAGCATTCAACAGCTCCTCTTTCATCTCTTCAACTTCACACTTGGCATCTTTAAGTTGTGCAAGAGTAGATTTGTGTTCTTCTTCAATTTTCTTCATCTTCTTAACTTCACTCTTAGCAACTTTAGCATATTTGCCACAATCCTCAAGCAATGCTTCGTACACATCTTGAAGTTTCTTATCACCTTCAATGAGGTACACATCCTCATCATCTGAAACTTCATATTCTTCAACCTCAAAGTGAACTCCAAGTTCTTCAACCAAATCACTCAATTCATCTTTGGAATCAACTGAGGTAATTGCCATAAATGTTGAATAATTACCATCACCATCACATTCTTCTTCTGAATCAGAATTTGAGCTCTTGGAGTCACAAAGAGTAGTTGTTAACACTTTACCCTTTCCTCTCAAATAGTTTTGACACTCCTTCTTCAAATGCCTATGACCATTGCATTCATAGCAAACAATCCCTTGGGGTTGTGATGAGTCTTTTACATCCTTCTTCTTGAAGTATCTTTTGTCATTCTTGGAGGATGAGAATTTTTCTTTGCCAAATGGCTTCCCATTGTTCTTCATCTTTAGAAACTTTCGAAAGTTCTTTGCAAGATATGCCACCTCTTTCTCAACATCATCCTAATTCGAGGAATCACTTATTCTCTCATTTATGGTTTTGAGAGCAAGTGATTTGCTAGACATATGAGAGGGCAATCCGAGCTCATAAGTTTGAAAGGGGCCAACAAGCTCTTGGATCTTGTTGAGAGAAAGTTTTCAGATTCCTCATTGGATGGAGGTTGAAGAGCATAATATATGCCAGTGTCCTTATAGCAAGAGAGAAGTTGGTAGTGAGTAAGGACTGTCTCTTCCGTTCTCCCCCTAGATCCGGAGCTATTACCGATACCGATGTTGTCCTCTTGTCATAAGGAAGAGAAGACTCCGAGATCACTGGTATAATCTGTAGGAAGTTCTAGATAGACATGGCTGAGACAGCAAACTCCTTCCCTCTCACCCAATAGTTGAGGTGATCTCCCTCCACAATGGCATTCGAGAAGAACTCCCGAATTAGGATATGATGCACTTCCACTGAGCATGTGAGAAGAGGAGCCCAAGTGTGGTCTCTGAACACATCAGGAATGAAAGTGCCCTCAAGAAACCCAAAATCCACCTCTCTCTCCACAATAATGACTGCATCCATATAAAACTCTAAGAAGACCTCAAATGCATCTCTATCTCGGAAGCGATGCTCTTCATATTGTTGAAGCTTAAGAGGTTTCTTGGTAGTGGTTTTTTTGCGAGGAGACATCTATAACAGAAAGAAACACAAACTACACACAAAAATGGAAACAAACTTGATTAAATACAAGTTAGTTCAAAACAAGTAACCAACTCTTAAACTAAGTAAAAGAGCATACAATAGGACACAAAGACATGAAAACAATGCTAGAAGTCTAATTAGACAAAGAGCATTACAATATGCATGACATGTCACTTGTGATAGGGTGCGTGCATCAAGTGTGCATGTGCAATGCATGACCAATGCATAAACAAGCACTCATGGGGCAAAGTGTGTAAAACACACAAGCAATGATAGAAACATGTTACAATAAAGTAAACATGGCAAACCCCAAAGTTTGGTACTCATCGGAGTCCAAACAAGTGCAAAAATGCCTAAGGAGCATTTCATCAAACATTTAGCATGCATGAACTAACCCTATAGGATGATCAATGCATGAACATGATGAAATATACCTTAAATACATGTTCAAATGCCACATGGGGCTAACATAATCAACAACAAACAAAATGGGACTAAGCCCAATCAACAAAATTGAAAATTTTTGCAAGAAATGAAGTTTTCCCCATCAAACATAAAAAAAAAAAAATCCCAAACCCTAGGTTTTAGGAAACTTAGACAAAATTAAGGAATTGAAAGATTAAAAGAGATTAGAAATACCTTGGAGAAGTCTTAGAGTAGAAATCCAAGAGGGTTTTGATGAGTTTTGGAGGGTGGGAGTCATGGAGTGCAAAAGACAAAGTATTTTGAAAACTGAAATTTCGTGCCTTTAAAAACTGTCTTTTCTGCATTTCGTCAGTCAGTGACTCACGAACCATTCGCAAGCCTACTCATGAAATGTGCAATGCATCAGGTAGATTTTCGCGAGTCAAGTTTGAGTCGCGAACCACTCTCTGCTTGAAATTTTTAAGATATTGGAATTTCTTAAGAATTTTGCGACTTGAGACCACTCGCAAAGGCAGTCATGAAATGGCCAAACACAAAGTTTTTCAACACAAAGAATTTGACAAAATGAGAAAAACTTTCAAGACCAAAGTGACAAAAAATCACTTCTAGAAACAAATAAAATACTCAAAAATCTTTTTGAGTTTGATCATCAAACAATTGAGCATACACACACATTTGAACATGTACAATCACACAAATTAAATAGATATTCATTGAACATTAGACTTGTGTGTTGTGTGTGGGTATCAAGTATGAATTAGTACATAGTTTAGTATGAAGCTTCAATGATCAATTCAATCAAGTAATACACAAATAGCACGAAGTCAAGTGACCTATCTCACTAGTAGAAATGAACATATATGACTCCTCACCAAAGTGTTTACAATGATTGAAAGTTTTTCATTTGGTATCCATTTTTCATACTTTTTGATCAATATAACTCAATTTTTGAGTAACGATGCCATGAAACTTTTTATATTTCTTTGAAGAATAGGCCTTTGGCTTTGGCATCATAGATTTTGAACACATTTTTGCTCCACCTTTTCCTAGTCAAACTAGTTTTCGAAGCAAAATTTTTCAACTCTTTCTCCTTTTAGAGATTGATGTTTGAAGAGCTTTTGGACATAAAAAATAAATGTGAGGAGATATATAGGATTAAGTCTATGCATGTATCAAGATCAATCCAAACTATTGGATAGACATTCATGAAAAGCTTGAAGATCTATTTACAATAATCAAACATAGATTTCTAGATTTCACTTACACTTAATATGTGTATACATAACAAGCTAAGCTCGTAAATACACTACGCCATTAGTACGAAGGTACTAGGCCAAACTCAACATGTGATATGGCACAACACAAGCGATCAAACCTTTTGAGATTTTTTACTTTTTATGAGTTTTTGGATTTTTACTCACTCAAAACAAAAGCAATAAAGTAAGATCAACGAACAAAGCAACTAATTAAATAAAAAGCATTAAAAGAAACATCATAATGAAATGAGTGACCCCATCTACATGAATGAACTAATGATAGAAATGTGAGGGTCACACCAAAGAGATGAGTCAAGGAATGATACCAACACCAATGTTCTTGCAAAGAGACTCAAACCGAGGACCATCAAGGGGTTTAGTGAAGATGTCAGCCTTTTGATTTTTGGTGTTGATGAATTCCAACCATTCCACTTTCCCCTCCACCAAGTCACGAAAGAAGCGATATCAAATTTTGATATGTTTTGACTTTTAGTGTTGAACATGATTCTTGGATAGGTTAATGGTACTTGTATTATCACAGAAAACACACATGGTGTCTTGCAAAATTCCATAATCATGAAGAAGTTTCTTCATCCATAAGAGTTGGGCACAACAACTACCCACAACTATGTACTCAGCTTCAGAGTCGATAATGACACTGAGTTTTCCTTCTTGCTCATCCATGACACCAAATTGTTTTCGAGATAAAAACATCCTCCCGAGGTGCTTTTTTTGTCATCAACACATCTAGCCCAATCAGCATCCGAGTAATCAGCTAGGCAATCATTTGAATCTCTTGAGTACCAAATACCATAGTCAGATGTTCCATTGACATATTGAATGATTCTTTTACCTGTTGTCATATGAGACTCCTTTGGTGCTACTTGAAATCGTGCACAGACTCCAACACTGAAGGATATGTCTGCTCTACTTGCGGTAAGATACAAGAGGCTGCTAATAATGCTCCTATATAGCGTTGGATCAACTTCCACACCAGCTGGATCTGAGCTAAGTTTGGCAGAAGAGCTCATTAGAGTGGATGCATGTTTCTTTGAGTCCAATCCAAATCTCTTGACTAGAATTTTAGCATACTTCTCTTGAGATATGAAAATCCCATCTTTTTGTTGCTTCACTTGAAGACCAAGGAAATAGTTTAGCTCACCCACCATGCTCATTTCAAATTCTTTCTTCATTTCTTCTGAAAATTCTTGAGTAAGTGCATCAATTGATGAATCAAACACAATGTCATCAACATAAATTTGAGCTACAAGAAGAGATTTCTCATCTCATTTGACAAAGAGAGTTTAGTTGGCATAACCATTTTTGAAACCACAATCCAAAAGATATGCCGTTAAACAATCATACCATGCCCTTGGTGCTTGTTTCAAAACAAATAAAGCCTTCATCAATCGGAAAACATGGTCCGGAAAATAAGGATCTTGAAACCCTTTTGGTTGTTCCACAAATACTTCTTCTTGGAGAAGCCCATCTAAAAATGTGCTCTTCACATCCATTTGGTAAAGCTTGAAATTCATAATACAAGCTATGTATAGAAGAATCCAAATGGACTTAAGTCTTGCTACCGAAGCAAACGACTTATCAAAATCTATACCTTTAACTTGAGTATATCCTTGAGCCACTAATCTCGATTTGTTTCTCACAACCTCACCATCCTCATCGGTCTTGTTCTTGAAGATCCATTTGGTACCAATCATATGAGTGTCCTTTGGTCTTAGGCCCAATTCCCACACATCGTTCCTACCAAATAGATGTAGTTCTTGGTGCATGGAATCTACCCAATTTTCATCTTGCAAAGGTTCTTTCACCTTCTTCAGTTCAAATTCAGCAAGATAACAGTGATAAGTCACATGATTTACACTGTAGCTAGGTCCTCTTCTCAAACGAATGCACTCATCCAAATCTCCAATTATATTGCTTTTGGAATTATTTAAACTCACTCTTGACGATGGTTTCTTTGACGTATAAGTGTAACATCCCATCAGTATAAAAAAAAAAAAAAAAACAAAAAAAGAAGAAGAGAGGATCAGATTGTTTAAGCTCCCACGTGCCCCACCTAACCCCACTACCCACCATTCATCTCACAATACCACTACATCACTTGGCCGGCCATCCTTTCATCTTATTTTCTTTTCTTTCTTTTCTTTCTCTCATACACTCCTCTACTCTCATATTCTCTCTACCCGGTACTCCACCACCACCATTTCCACTATCATTTTCTAGCAAGATTGCCGGAAAATTCTTGAGAACTCATAAGCACCTTCACATCCTTTTTTGGAGGTAAAAATTTCTAATCTTTTTGGTGGGTTTTACGTTTTGCTTTAGGTTATTTTTATCTAAGCTTTTATAATGATACCCATGTGATTTATGAGTATTGGAAGTGATATTTATGTGTTTTTATGTATGAGTTTTGTATTGGTGGAATTATTTGATGAGTGGGTATATAATTTGTGCAATTGATGACTACCTAAGGTTTATTTATGGTGGAAAATTTAGGAGTTTTAAGTTATAACATGTGATGGTTGGTAAGTTTAATTTTTCCATTGCCATTGGGTTTATTTGGAGTTAATTGGAGTTCTAAATTTCTTGTTTTGGAGGATATTTTGATTTTGCTTTCATGGGTTTCTTATTGATGTAGTGTAAATTTTATGGAAGTTAGTCATAATGTTGGAGATGATATTAAAGAGGTTAACTTTATAAATTGGAGTTTATGCCTTGTGAATCAATTTGTTGAGAAACTTTGGAAGTGGAATATATTATTATTGATGAGGTTAAATACTAGGCTTGCCAATTTAAGTGATTATTTGGTAATTCCTAAATTGTGGCTAGATGCAATTTCAAACTCTATACTTATTGTGATAGGTTTACTTGGTATTGTTTAGGTTCTAGCTAATCTCCTTGGAGCTTGGAGAATTAGACTTTTGCGGTTGCAAGGTAAGTAGCTTTTTAATGGGATTTTTGAAAAATAATCATGTTGCATAAATGTTGCTTTTGGGTTAGACACGCTTTTGGAAACTACCTATGGAAACTATATTTTCCTAAAAACTATCGTGTCGTAACCTTAATATATATATATATATGATTATATATGAAAATGCATCATATTTGGTATTGCATTTGGGGAAATGCATGAATTTTTGATATGGAAAAATGAGTATCTTTTATTTAATCTTTGATAAGGAAATCATAGATTTTATAGTATATTAGAAAATTTAAAGATGCTTATCTTGCCTTGTTATGTGGGAAAATGATAGAAATCTCTTGACAAGAATGAAGATGAAAACCTTAAAAACTTTGTTGAAGTTAGATTATATAAGGTTTTTTTGAAACTACCTGGATATAAATTATGTGTTTCAAAATAATATAACCTATAAGCTTTATGTGGTTTTAACACCATGCCATGTGTGATTTCCTGGTGATCACCCAATTTGGTATAATTTATCTTATGTTAGATATTATGGCTTTGGAAATTATATTGTTGATGGTCACAGATTATAGTATATAGTTTCAAGGTATTTACTTTGAGAAACTTTGTGTTTCATTACTAAATCATTCTTGTCATATTATTATTATTGAAGATGAAACTTGCATTTCCCCCACCCCCATTAATTATGCTACTTACTGGGCTTTAGCTCATCCCAATCTTTCACAGTCTTACAAATTAATTAGCTAGATCATGGGAATGGAGCTTGCCTTATCGGTAATGATTGGAGTTTTATGTTGAATTGGGAGACTTACATTACTAATGGTTGGTAACTCGATCTAGTTGTTTTAAAGGGAGCTTGCAGTGGTAAATTTTATTAAAAGTTAGGCTCTTGAGGCTTGTTAGCCCAAGAGTTTTGTTGGGACTGCATATTTTAGAGAACTTTGGGACTTTATGTTTAAATCATCAGAGTTTTGTAATATATTCATGTATTATGTGGAGGCACATGATTTTTAGCTATTATTCGTAAATGTGTTATAGAGCTCTGACTTGTAATGTGGAGATTTTAGTACGGTTATATATTCTTATCCTGTGGAAAAGAAGGGAAAAGAAAGATCTCCTATAGTTTGATTTGCCAAAAAGGAAAAATCTAGAGGTACCCTTGGAATGTATTTCTCATACCTTGGACCCTTTTGGGTTCGAGGTGTGACAATTATGGTATCAGAGCTTAGGTTATGATTCTGTAGACTTTGAAAATAGGAATTGATTTTGATCTAAGTCAGAGCATTAGGGGTTTGATGAATTCTCTGTTTTGTTCCTTTGTTTCAGCTTCCACCTGCTATTCCTTTTTCCTTATCTATCTTTTCTATGTTAACCTTCTATGTTGCCTTGTGATTTACTTGCTTGTTTCTTGGGTATAGACATAAGCACCTTTGTACACTATACCTCCTAAAAAGAAAGCATATAAAGTAAGGCATGTAGATGAGGTTGCAACTCCAGAGCATGGCCTTAGATGATGCCAAGAGCATGAGAGATTTGTCACTCCCGATGCTGGTGAGATTGATGAGGTGGTAGACAGGATCTATGCTAGGATTGCTAGATCGGTCCAGGGTGGTGAGTGTAGGTAGGAGGGTTGCTCTTTTGGGGAGTTCCATAAGCAAAACCCTCCAAGTTTTAATGAGGGCCCTGATCCTATGGCAATAGAGAATTGGCTGCTAAAGATGGGAAAGTTATTAAGAGCCCCGAACTACTTGATTTTGAGTTATCGGTTTCTACCCCTGTTGGTGATACTTTAATGACTAATCTTGTACTTAAGTTTTGTATTATTTGTAATGAGGGTAGAGAGTTATTGGCTGATTTGGTGTTGTTAGATATGCATGATTTTGATGTCATTTTGGGCATGGATTGGTTAGCTTCTTACCATGCTAGTGTGCATTGTTTTGACAAAAGAGGTGGTGTTTAGACCTCCAGGTGAATCAGAATTTCTATTTAAGGCTGCATGTTTGCCTTTTATGCCTCGTGTGATATCATGCATACAAGCAAACCACTTGCTAAGAAAGGGATGCCAAGGATTCCTTACTAGTGTAGTGGATTTACAAAGTGGGGAATTGGAGATAGGAGACATTCCCATTGTGAGGGAATTTTCAGTTGTTTTTCCTGATGACCTACCTGGGTTGCCCCCGGATCGTGAGATTGAGTTCTCTTTTGATCTCCTTCCAAGTACTGCACCTATTTCTAAGGCACCATATAGAATGGCACCCACAGAGTTGAAAGAACTTAAGGAGCAATTGGTAGAATTGCTGGACAAGGGGTTTATTCGCCCTAGTGCCTCGCCTTGGGGAGCTCCAGTTTTATTTGTCAAGAAGAAGGGTGGGTCTATGAGGTTATGTATTGATTACCGTGGGCTTAATAGAGTCACGATAAAGAATAGATATCCTTTGCCTCGTATTGATGACCTATTTGATCAGTTGCAAGGAGCACAAGTCTTTTCTAAGATTGATCTTCGTTCTGGTTACCACCAGTTGAAGATTAAGGGTGAGGACATACCAAAGACGGCCTTTCGGACTAGATATGGTCATTATCAATTTTTGGTGATGCCGTTTGGATTAACTAATGCCCCTATTGCTTTTATGGATTTGATGAATAGGGTATTTCATGAGTACTTGGATCGATCTGTCATTGTGTTCACTGATGATATTTTGATTTATTCTAAGAGTCAAAAAGAGCATAAAGAACACTTGAGGATTGTTTTACAGATTCTAAGAGAAAGGAAGTTGTATGCTAAGCTAAAGAAGTGTGAATTCTGGTTGAATCAAGTAGTGTTCTTGGGTCATGTGATATCTAAGAATGGAATTACAGTGGATCCTAATAAGATAGAAGCTGTGGTTATTTTGGATAGGCCCACAAATGTGAGTGAGGTTAGAAGTTTCTTGGGCCTTGCTGGTTACTACAAAAGATTTGTAGAGGGATTTTCCGGCATTGCTGCTCCTTTGACACAACTTACTCGGAAGAATGTTAAATTCGAGTGGAAGGAAGAATGTGAGAAAAGTTTCCAAGAGCTAAAGCAGAGATTGGTCACAGCTCCAGTGTTAACTATCCCTTCAGGTACGGGGGGTTTTGTCATTTATAGTGATGCTTCTCATAAGAGACTTGGTTGTGTGTTGATGCAAAATGGGAAGGTTGTGGCTTATGCCTCTCGTCAGTTAAAAAAATTATGAGAAAAATTATCCCATTCATGACTTGGAGTTGGCTGCAGTTGTTTTTGCTTTGAAAATTTGGAGACATTATTTGTATGGGGAAATATGCGAGATTTTCACTAATCATAAAAGTTTAAAGTATTTCTTTACCCAAAAGGAGTTAAATATGAGGCAACGGAGATGGTTGGAATTGGTTAAGGATTATGATTGCTCTATTAACTATCATCCTGGTAAGGCTAATGTTGTAGCTGATGCTCTTAGTAGAAAGCCTTCAAGTTTTTCAGCTGCTTTGCTAACCACTCGAAAGGAAATTATTCGTGATCTTGAAAGGATGGAGATTAAAGTTGTTGTGGGCCATTCTAAGGCCTACTTGGCTAGTTTGAGTGTTTAACCAACTCTGGTAGAAAGAATTAAATTGTCATAGGCCGATGACCCACATTTAAAGAAAATCATGGATAAGGTGTGTTGTGGAAAGAAATCTGAATTTTCTATCTCTAAGGACGATGCTTTGAGATTTGGGAGTAGACTTAGTGTGCCAAATGATCCATTGATTAAAAAGGAAATTCTAGAGGAGTCTCACTATTCCCCATATACAATACATCCGGGTAGTACAAAGATGTACCATGATCTTCGTGAAAACTTTTAGTGGAATAATATGAAAAGGGATATTGCTCACTTTGTAGAGCAATGTTTGACTTGTCAGCAGGTTAAGGTGTTGCACCAACGACCTTCGGGTTTGTTGCAACCACTTCCTATTCCCCAATGGAAGTGGGAGAAAATCACTATGGATTTTGTTTCAGGATTGTCAAGATCTCCTAAGGGTCATGATGTTATTTGGGTGATTGTTGATAGAATGACAAAAACAGCTCATTTTCTCCTTATTCGGATAAACTACTCCCTTGATCAGTTAGCTTAGCTCTATGTTGACAAGATTGTGAGACTTCACTGAGTACCTGCTTCTATTGTTTCAGATAGAGATCCAAGGTTTACTTCTCATTTTTGGGGTGGTGTGCAAAAGGCCTTGGGTACTAGATTGAATTTTAGCATAGCTTTCCACCCTTAGACAAATGGATAGTCTGAAAGGACTATTCAAACTCTAGAAGATATGTTGAGAGCATGTGTTTTGGATCTTAAAGGGAGTTAGGCTAGTCACTTACCCTTGGTGGAGTTTGCTTACAATAATAGTTACCATTCAAGTATCAAAGCAGCACCTTATAAGGCTTTGTATGGGAGAAAGTGTAGATCCCCAATTTGTTGGGATGAGGTTGGAGAATGGAAACTCTTGGGGCTAGAGATTATTCAGAGGACTTGTGAAAAGGTAAATATGATTCGTGATCGACTATGAGCAGCCCAAAGTAGACAAAAGAGCTATTATGACATTAAAAGGAAAGCTTTGGAACTTGAAATTGGAGATAAAGTTTTCCTACGGGTTGCACTTATGAAAGGGGTAATGAGATTTGGTAGAAGGGCAAGTTAAGCCCTAGGTTTGTAGGGCCTTTTGAGGTCTTGGAGAGAGTGGATGAAGTTGCATATAGAATTGCCCTACCACCGACCCTATCAGGAATTCATAATGTTTTCCATGAGTCTATGTTAAGGAAATACATTCCTGACCCTTCACATGTTTTGAGCTATGAGCCTCTTCAGATTAGAGATGACTTGTCATATGAAGAAATTCTGGTAGAGATTTTGGATCGTAAGGAGCAAGTATTACGCAATAGAACAATACCTTGGGTAAAGGTGCTTTGGAAGAATCATTCGGCGAAAGAGGCATCTTGGGAGCGTGAGGATGATACGTTGTCAAGATACCCAAGCCCTTTTCAAGATCAAGGTACATAAAATTTCGAGGACAAAATTTTTATAAGAGGGGAAGAATGTAACATCCCATCAGCTTTAAAAAAAAAAAGAAAAAAAAAAGAGAGAGAGAGGATCAGATTGTTTAAGCTCCCACGTGCCCCATCTAACCCCACTACCCACCACTCATCTCACAATACCACTACATCACTTGGCCGGCCATCCTTTCATCTTATTTTCTTTTCTTTCTTTTCTTTCTCTCAGACACTCCTCTACTCTCATATTCTCTCTACCCGGTACTACCACCACCACCATTTCCACTATCATTTTCTAGCAAGATTGTTAGAAAATTCTTGGGAACCCATAAGCACCTTCACATCCTTTTTTGGAGGTAAAAATTTCTAATCTTTTTAGTGGGTTTTACATTTTGCTTGAGATTATTTTTATTTAAGCTTTTAATAATGATACCCATGTGATTTATGAGCATTGGAAGTAATATTTATGTGTTTTTATGTATGGGTTTTGTATTGGTGGAATTATTTGATGAGTGGTTATATAATTTGTGCAATTGATGACTACCTAAGGTTTATTTATGGTGGAAAATTTAGGAGTTTTAAGTTATAACATGTGATGGTTGGTAAATTTAATTTTTCCATTGCCATTGGGTTTATTTGGAGTTAGTTGAAGTTCTAAATTTCTTGTCTTCGAGGATATTTTGATTTTGCTTTCATGGGTTTCATATTGATGTAGTGTAAATTTTATGGAAGTTAGTCATAATGTTGGAGATGATATTAAAGGGCTTAACTTTATAATTGGAGTTTATGCCTTGTGAATCAATTTGTTGAGAAACTTTGGAAATGTGATATATTATTATTGATGAGGTTAAATACTAGCCTTGCCTAATTAAGTGATTATTTGGCAATTCCTAAATTGTGGCTAGATGCAATTTCAAGCTCTATACTTATTGTGATAGGTTTACTTGGTATTGTTTAGGTTCTAGCTAATCTCCTTGGAGCTTGGAGAATTAGGCTTTTGCGGTTGCAAGGTAAGTAGCTTTTTAATGGGATTTTTGAAAAATAACCATGTTGCATAAATGTTGCTTTTGGGTTAGGCACGCTTTTGGAAACTACCTATGGAAACTATATTTTCCTAAAAACTATCGTGTCGTAACCTTAATATATATATATTTATATATATATGATTTTATATGAAAATGCATCATATTTGGTATTGCATTTGAGGAAATGCATGAATTGTTGATATGGAAAAATGAGCATCTTTTATTTAATCTTTGATAAGGAAATCATAAATTTTATATTATATAAGAAAATTTAAAAATGCTTATCTTGTCTTGTTATGTGGGAAATTGATAGAAATCTCTTGACAAGAATGAAGTTGAAAACCTTAAAAACTTTGTTGAAGTTAGATTATTTAAGGTTTTTCTGAAACTACCTGGATATAAACTATGTGTTTCAAAGTAATGTAACATGTGAGCTTTATGTGGTTTTAACACCATGCCATGTGTGATTTCCCGGTGATCACCCGATTTGGTCTTCGTAGTCTTTGAGACAATGGAGACAAATTCAGGTCCGTGCCCTTTCACTTTGGATGACAAGTTCTTCTCTCCTGCCCATGGGGGGAAGAGGTTTCTTGATTTTGTGTGGGTGAGGCTGCTGCCCATGGGGCCAAAAGGCCACATGCAATAGAGGTCCTCTTTGACGCGCTCTCTCGACTACCCATAGGGGGAGAGAAAAACCTTGAAGGTATGGGTGAGGCTGCTGTCCATGGGGCCAAGAGTCTGCATACCAGAAAGGAAAATATCATGCCAGTTGTGAATGGGTGGATCCCCTGACTGGTCTATGTAGTAGTGTGGTATATTTGTGATAATTTATCTTATGTTAGATATTATGGCTTTGGAAATTATATTGTTGATGCTCACAGATTATAGTATATAGTTTCAAGGTATTTACTTTAAGAAACTTTGTATTTCATTACTAAATCATTCTTGTCATATTATTATTATTGAAGATGAAACTTGCATTTCCCCCACCCCCATTAATTATGCTACTTACTGGGCTTTAGCTCATCCCAATCTTTCACAGTCTTACAGATTAATTAGATAGATCATGGGAATGGAGCTTGCATTATCGGTAGTGATTGGAGTTTTATGCTGAATTGGGAGACTTACATTACTAATGGTTGGTGACTCAATCTAGTTGTTTTAAAGGGAGCTTGCAGTAGTAAATTTTATTAGAAGTTAGGCTCTTAAGGCTTGTTAGCCCAAGAGTTTTGTTAGGACTGCATATTTTAGAGAACTTTGGGACTTTCCGTTTAAATTATCAGAGTTTTGTAATATATTCATGTATTATGTGGAGGCACATGATTTTTAGTTATTATTCGTAAATGTGTTATAGAGCTCTGACTTGTAATGTGGAGATTTTAGTATGGTTATATATTCTTATCCTACGGAAAAGAAGGGAAAAGAAAGATCTCCTATAGTTTGATTTGCCAAAAAGGAAAAATCTAGAGGTACCCTTAGGATGTATTTCTCGTGCCTTGGACCCTTCTGGGTTCAGGGTGTGACAATAGGGCTCATCATCACGGGATATTGGAGGTTGCACTTCTGGTGGAGGGAGCGGACTTGATGGCACTTGGGATGACCTAGTTTCTCTTCTTGGGACTAATTTCCTTTTCTGGTGATTTTTTTTCAACATCACTATTTTGAGAGGAATTGCCATCATCATCATTCTTCTTAAGGCTTGAAGCATCTCCACTTTCTTCAACACTCTTTTCCGAAATGGCATCATCTATGACCACATTTATTGACTCTATAACTGTCTTGGTTCTTTTGTTGTAAACTCTATATGCTCGGCTATTCACGAAGTACCCAAGAAAAATTTCTTCATCACTTTTGGCATCAAACTTCCCAAGATTTTCTCTATCATTGAGAATGAAACATTTGCTACCAAATACCCAAAAGTATTTCACTTTAGGCTTCTTTTCATTCCATATCTCAAAAGATGTTTTCTTGGTACCCATTCGAAAGAAGATTCTATTCCCAATATGACATGATGTGTTCACGGCTTCACCCCAAAACTTTTGTGGGATATCCTTATTGAAAAGCATTACCCTTGCCATTTCTTGTATAATGCGATTCTTCCTTTCAACATTCTAGTTTCATTGCAAAATGCATCAAACTTTGCATTCTCAAATTCCTTCCCATTATCACTTTTTATTTTGATGATGGGAGCCCCCTTTTCGTTTTGAAGCGTCTTACAAAGTTTCCCCATCTTCTCACATGCTTCCGATTTTTCTCTAAGAAATTCCACCTAAGAGTATCTTGAGAAATCATCAACTACGACCGTGATGTACCTCTTGCCACCCAAGCTTTCCGTCCTTGTAGGACCCATTAGATCAACATGAAGTAACTCTAAAGGTCGAGATGTAGTGATGACATTCACCTTAGGATGACTTGACTTGGTTTGTTTTCCCATTTGACATGGTCCACAAATGGTCTTCTTAACTTTTTCGAACTTTGGAATGCCAACCACCGCTTCAAGTTTGGAGACTTTCACCACTTGCTTGTAGTTAGCATGATCAAATCATTGACGCCATAGCTCCAACAAGTTGACTCGAGCACTTTGACATGACACATTTGATTTAATGGGTCCCAGACCATAACAATTGTTGGTAGTTCCAAGTCCCTACAACACTTGAACACCATCTTCACTAAGGATGACACACCCTTTCTTTGAGAAATGAACCAGAAAATCCTTATCACAAATTTAAGTGATGCTCAACAAGTTTTCCTTAAGACCGTTGATGTACAACACACCGGTCAACAATGGTAGTGTCGGAATTTCAATCGTTCCTTTTCCAAGAACTTGAGTATGACTACCATCTCTAAACGTGACATATCCATCTTCCTTTTCTTTAAGACTCTTAAAGAGAGATTTATCACCTGTCATATGCCTTAAGCATCCACCATCAAGATACCACAAACATGAGTTAAACACTCTCAATGCGGTATGTACAAAAAGGCAAGCATGAGATAAGCATTCTTGATTTTCAAAACAAGATTCATCTTCCTTTTTATTGTGATCGGATGAGTGAAGTTTTCCTTTCAAACTATCAAGCTTATCACCAAGTGTCTATGCCTTCTCTTATATTTTTCAATCAAGGAATTTGAATCACACAAACTATTATGAAGCATGTGATTCCTACACTCTAAACATTTTAGCATATGTAAGAAGATTCTAGCATGTATCTTCGATTTTAATAACTTTATAAGCTCATTACTAGGACAATCTCCAAAGATGCTCTTCGAGTCATTATCACAAACACATGAACCACAATTCATGTTAGCTTTTTCCATTTCCATTTCCGTAGCAAGGAGGGGTCTAGGATCACACAAGGATAATGAAATCCAAAAAGTGTATCTGCTTTGATACCAATTGAAATAACAATTAGTGTGAAAACACTAATATTTGTTTAGACCCCCAAATTTAAATCACGGCTTAATTGCTTTTATTCTAACTTATCTAAGTGCGGAACAAGAGCAAATGAAGTGCAATAAATCGAAACACTACTCTAAAGAAAAATAAAGTACAATAAGTAATAAATGTAAAGTTTAAAGAGCATGGAAGAGAGATGCAAATACAAGATAACACCAAGACATGTTATTGAAGAGGAAACCGAAGTACTCGGCAAAAAATCTCTCCACGACACTCTAAGCCGAAATCGATCCATTAGTGAATATGTTGGAGTACACGAATATCAAAAAGACCCTCCAAGCCTAATCTACCTAATGTACTTGAGCACTCCAAGCTCTAGCTACCAATGGACTTCTCGGAGTCTTATCTTCACTAGTAATTCGGATCCCACAATTCTGCTAGATTGCATCCACCACTCAATGGCTCCTTCCAATGCTTTCCATAGGCACCAAAACTTCTCTCAACACTGAGAATGGGTGAGGTAAGTGTTTGGGCTAAGAACCTCTCAAGGATGTGTAGATGGAAAGGTAGGAGTAAATGGAAACTCTAGAGAAATGATGTAGAGGATTGTGGGTAAACAATCTCTAACTCTCAAGTGTTTGCCTAGGGTTTTCTCTCTCAAAAGTTTCTTGTGAATGCTCATTCGACATGTTACATTTCATGGGTAATGTGGGTGTATATAGTGTTGGTAAATGAATGAGAAAAGACACACTCAAGAATAATCAGGCAGAGAGTTTCGCGGGTCACTGGCCTGAGTTGCGAATAACTCGCGAAATCCAACCTGTCAAAGACTCTTCAAATTCCAGCATGTGCTTCTCACGTGGCTTGTTTCACAGGTCAGCAGTCGCAAGCTAGTCGCAAAATCCTCATCTTCACAAGTTCATCACCAAATTCTCACGCACAACCCTTACTTTAAATCCCACAACAATACAGGGAAATGATTGAACAGAATTACAATAAAATTTAACACGGAATTAATGCCAACATAAAACATAGTTGTAAATCACAACTTTACAACGACCTTTTAGGAGAGAAAAAAAAATTATTGGCATTTTTGTGACGTTGTTATAATTGGATTGCAAGACCTCTTAGTGTTTAATTAAGTTGGTTTTTTTTTTTTTTTTTTTTTTAGAATCTAGGCCCATTATACTTTTTTTTTTTTTTTTGGAAGAGAAAGGCCCATTAAACTTAATAGAATTGTTTTTCACCTCGACTCTTAAGTTTCTTTTTTTCTCAAGCTTTTAGTTTCTAAATATGAGACTGCCAGTACAAGTAACAATGTAGCACATACCTCTGACCAAAAAATATATATCTATTTTGAAAATTTCATCAACTAATCCCCTTACTAAGAGAGGGAAATAATCCTATGTGTTAACACCTCGTAGCTGTTCAACCATCCATCGCGGCGATGCTCACGTGTTTCTCCTTTTTGAAGGAGGGGGTATGCACGTGCATACGAAACTCGGACCTCGGGTGCTGTGGAGGAATGTTGTACCTCATGTGTGTGACTAGAATATTAGTCGATTTTAAGGAGATGACCAAGGGTAAGTGAAGTCGCCGCCAATCATTGGGTTTTTTTTTCTAAGGTGTGATTGCTCACCTGACTCTATTTGATTTTATTACCAATCCTAGGCTGAGAAAAAGGTCATTTTACCTAATTTAATGCAGATGGGAAAAAAATCTTGATTCTTAAGTTCGGAAGTCAGATTACGTATGGAGAAGGTGTTAGGCACCCTACAACGCCTGTCTGTAGACAATCTTTTGTTTTGGTAAAATCATAATTTAAGGACATTGGCAATTGAAAATGAGCTATTGGCATTAGCTTTCGAGGCTTTAAGCAAATTAGGCTTTGAGGTTTGGATTCAGAAAGGGTGTGGTCTCAATCGATGCTTCCTAAGTGTGTTTGGAATCATTGCCAAATTTCCACGGTGAAAATGTGTCAGAAATTTAGTAGCGCTTCGCCTCAAGTGTGTTATAGCACACAAAACACTATTCTCACTAAGCTTTCTTTGTGAGAATATGGCAATGGGGATGCGCTATTTTCACGGTGAAAATTCGGTAGAGTTTCGCATTTGGTGCGCTATGGTGCATCGGTAGGGTTTCATGCCTATGTATACGGCGCGTGCCAACATGCTTATGCCAAGATGAGCCGGAGCCCCTCAAAGCATTAAGCACACTGATACGTGTCACATACATGGGGAAACCGATGTCACTTAGTGACATAGATCAGGACGGTCACACCGTGGCAACTATGCACACAGTATGACATGAATATGCACCTACAGTAATCGCCTTGAGCACATACTCATGTCACAAGATCCAAAGCACTCATGGCTAGAAAGGGTCACTTATGTAGCAATAAGAGTTCATCATACAAAGTGCACAATCACCCACACAAGCATAGGCATATATATATATATATATATACACACACACACATCATGCACAATGCTATCATACAAAGCAGGAAAGTAAAACAGACAATGCCAACGTTCCAAAGGTATGGCCTAGCAAGGTACAGGAAGTGTAAAATAGACATTGCCATACCCAGGGAGCGCGGCTCAAGCAAAGAGCAAGAAAAGCAAAGGGTACAAGGAGAGGGGGAACCCTAATACATGCTCTAGAGAAGAGGCATAGAGAGAGAGGGAAAGAGAAAACCACTCAGGAGGGGCTAGGCCCCCTAATCTACTGAATATTGCCCTTTTTGGGCTTGCATCCTTACTCTTTTTTTGCTTGCACCTAGGAGGTTGCACCCTTACTCGAAGTGTCCATGCTCCATGCATATACATGTAATGACAAAAAAAACAAGCCAGTAGATAGGCAAAGAAACAAATAGATGGAAAGCGCTCTAAAAGACAAGCTAGCAAGTGACGCCAAATAAGGGAAAACAAACATGTTATCAGACAAAAGAAAGTGCCCTAGGAGGACAAATGTAGGTCTGGATCGGGTGCCCATAGTTCCATTAGATCGGAGTATGGTTGACACATAGACTCATGTATGAACATGTAGGCAAGTGTGCAAAGATGCAAAGAAGTAAAGAAAGCCAAACGGGTGGCACAAATCAATCAAGACAAGCATATCAACATCGCACAGAGTGGAGAAAGGGTATGCGTTAAGCAAACTGGTACCACAGAGGTGTATCATATAAGTGGTAACATCTAAACAATCCACAAGAGGGACAGATGCAACCACACAAGTAAGTGGTCTCAAAGACCAACAAGCACAAGCCCATGGAGGGCACAAATTATGGCAAGGCCTAGATCTAGACAGGCAAATATGTATATAAAGCATAGAAGTAAGTAAGCAAACATAGACATGCATAAAGGAAATGATCCGAATTCTTTGATATAGGCCTAGGTGTATGGATGTAGGCCTAGACCACAAGATCTAGATCTACACCCTACCTAAAGGACCAAAACACAAGAAAAAGGGATAACAAGAGATAAAAAGGCTTTAGAAGCACGTGGCATAGCAACCAACATGTAGAATTAGACAAATGAACATGGCACGGAGCACACAAAGATACAAATCTAAACATGAACATGGCAACGAGCACATAAGCAAGTAGATATAGGCATAAACATGGCAAAAAGCATGGAAATAAGTAGATCTGAGCATAAGCATGCTAAAAGCCACATAAACAAGTAGATCTAAGCATAAGTATGCTAAAAGGCACCTAGGCACATGGATCTAAGCATAAAGATGGAATTTAGGCATATCCTAGCCCAAGGAGGCTAGGCCAACATGGCAAAAAGCAAGGAAACAAGTTAGAAAAGCTATAGAACATGCTAGGAAGCAAGATAAAGCAAAGAACATGCTAGGAAAAGCAATGAAGCATATTATAAAGCAAGATAAAGCAAATGGTGTAGATTGTAGCTAAAAAACTACATCTACACCCTTTAAACCTCAAACCTAAGGTCCTAAGACCAAGGAGAAGAAAAATAGGGCAAGAACACTACCTCTTGATTGTTGAGAGAAGAGAGAAATCAAAGGTTTCTTGATATGTTTGGGAGAGAATTTAGAGAGGAAAAGAGAGAGAATCTGCCCAGAAAAAGCTCTTAATCCCAATTTTTTGTTTTTGTTTTTTTTTTTTTTTTTTAATCTGAGGGGGGTCTGAGGGTATTTATAAGGGGTTTATGACACCGCCGACTTGGAATGGCCTGATGAAGGCCTTCCCAAGGTTGGATTGGGTTGACCTTGGTTTCTCTGGAAAGGTCTGGATGTGTAGTGTCTGGAAAGCTAAGGAACTTGGAAATCCAATAGTTAGATCAAAAGTTATGGCCTTGGGAAATGAGCTGGTGCGCTTTGCACGGTTTTCAAGATATCTCAACTGTTTTGACTCTGATTTCGACCCATTAATAGTCGTTGGAAAAGGAATTCAATATTCTTTGCAATGATACTAGTCTCAACTTGTTCTGATGGTTGGATTAAAATTAAGGTTTTTGATGCCCTCAAGGGTTAACTTCAGGTCAAACTTGATCAAAGTTGGTCAAAGTTGACGAAAATATCCGAATAGCACGGGTTTGATGTAAAAGCATGAGAAATGTTGTTTTGGAGTGGTTCTGACCAATTTTGACCTTTAGTCAACCTTGGGATGACTAGGGGCATTTTGGTCAATTTGACCTAAAAGGCACTTTGAGCACTCTGATGCTCGAACGGGTTATGCCATGTCAATCTAGATGTTTCTGCAGCCCCTTGGAGAAAAGTTAACATTTTTTGAATTTTCAGTGTTCGGCACGCAAATCAAGGGTGGACAAAATATGGTATCTATAACTGCCCTTTCTTTATCTGACATCTCGAGTGCAATGAGAGGTATTGGATAAGAAACGTAATTTCAAATTTTGTTGCCCCAAAATGGTGTGCGACAACTGCACTGTTCATGGGCCAGAACCAATCTTACCTTGATAAGGCCGAGCTGTTGTAGCTGGTCTAAGAAAAATTTCTTCTGGTTCGGCTTCTTGGTACTAGGTAAAAACTCTATCTTTTTTTTTTTTTTTTTTTTTCCCAGCAAATATGTTAGTAGCAATGCAACTAGGAAAGCATCCTAGCACTTATTTTATACTTGGTATTTTTTCATATAATTTTTTTTATTATTTATTTATGCCATAATGATGTTGGAAAAAAATATCTGTTCACCTGTTTAAGTAGCATAGGCAAACTTGCATATGTTGGATGCTATGAAAACACATGAAACACTATGAAAACTAAGGCAAGGTAGATATGAGAAACTATGAATGATAAAAATGGAAAATTTTGGGAGATTAAAAACGTGAGAACAATGCAATTTTGAGTAAGGGTAGTTTTGGAAAACATTGGATTAAACGATCGCTGCCAATCTGAATTCCGATGAGACTAAATGGTCACTGCAGAATATGAATTTCGAGGAAGACATAGGATTAAACGGTCGCTGCCGAATCTGAATCCCGATGAGACTCAATGGTCGCTGCTGAATTTGAATCTTGAAGAAGGCATAGGATTAAACGATCACTACCGAATCTGAATCCTGATGAGACTAAACGGTCGCTGCTAAATCTGAATCTCGAAGAAGGCATAGGATTAAATGGTTGTTGCCGAATCTGAATCACGATGAGACTAAACGGTTGCTGTCGAGTTTGAATCTCAAAGAAGGCATATGATTTAATGGTCACTGCCAAATCTGAATCCCGATAAGACTAAATAATTATTGTCGAATCTGAATCTCAAAGAAGGCATAGGATTAAACAGTCGTTGTCGAATTTGAATCCTGATGAGGGGTATTTTGAAAACTTGGAATACTTTTGATCCAAAGAGATAGGATTAAATGGTCATTGCCGAATCTAAATCCTCAGAGAGGTATTTTGAAAATCTTGATATACTTTTAAGGCAAAAGAGATAGAATTAAATGGTCGTTGCCAAATCTGAATCCCAAGAGAGGTATTTTGAAAACTTTGATATTTTGAGATAAAGATAGATAGGATTAAATGGTTGCTGTCGAATCTGAATCCTAAGAGAGGTATTTTGAAAACTTTGATATTCTAAGAAAACATGACATCTTGGTATGAACATGCATGATCTGTGTTAGGTATTAGGGTTAGACATACTTACTTGTTTATTTGCATTGCCATATGTTTTTGGCTTATTAATCAAATCTGAATTTGTTTTTTCAGATTATGTCTCAGAGGCCAAGATCTAGCAGGGATCATGGGAAGGCTCCCGTCATTTTTCCATCATAAGTGGACTCATCCAACAGTGATGATGACACTGTTTTGACTAGCGAGCAAGTTGCATGGATCCTTCAGAGGTGCTTTAATCAAAGAGGTGATGGCCCACTCCTCTTGGGGGCATCATATAGCACATCGCACTAGGAGTCGATGTGCGGTAGAGACTGCCAGTGCCTCATCTCAATCTTGTATTGGTTTAAGAGGAGGTTATTCATAGTTCCTTTGGACCGAGGAGGGAGAAGGCCCAAGGGGCAACAAGCTTGGAGACGAGCTTATGTTTGATGTGGATGCTGACTTGGAGGCTGATGATACAGCTGGGCCAGGCCCTAACGCTCATAAGTGCAGGAGTCGTAAACCGAGGTTCCCACCTTGTTAGGCCAGATCAGAGGTCTATACTGGAGAGATTGATGACAGCATTTAGGACACCCATCTACAACATGATTTGAAAAGGCATCCTTTCGCTTAGGCATGGAAGGGTTAGGTACGCTCTTTTTTTCCCTTCCGTTTGTCGGTTCAGTGTGTGTGTGTGTGTGTATATATATTATGTGTGTTGATGGAAAGCTCTTTTTTAATTTTTAGCACAGGGCGTTGATAGGGTTCGCGGCCGAGGGGCATTGTTTTCATTTTCCCTTCACTTGTTTCATACCTCTATTGATGCGTGCTATCGTGCCTTCCTGATGGAGTAGGGACTCGAGGCCTTTCTTCACATTCCGCCTTGTTCCATGAGGCATGGGTTTGCTGCGGCTTTAGTGTAGCAATTTCATGCTAAGATGGGAACTTTTTACTTGAGCTGTGGGGAGTATGCAGTCTTTCCTTTTGATTGGATGGCCATCTTAGATCTTAGATTTGGAGGGGAGCCAGTTCTGACTGAATTTGTGAGCTTCGCGGTGGTAAGCGAGCTTTTGGGCATTCCTTACCTTGTTACTAGGATGATTAGAGGGTACTTCGGGCCTACTGATGAGCCCTAGATTCGTATGCAGTGGCTAGAGGAGAACATACCTTGGACGGCAGAGCCGGACGACATCACTCTCAAGCGATTCTTCTTCTACTTCATCGGTAGTTGCCTGCTGGGCAATAGCCAGTCAATGCTGACTTGTAGGCTGCTGGCAAACATGAGAGTGGTGTCCATCATAAGGGCCTATGATTGGGGGTCCTTTTCCTACAGATTCTTCATTACCTATTTGAGGCAAACGTCGCACTAGGGCTTTAAGAGCCTTGAAGGTTGTTGGCACATTCTGACTTGGTGGGTGTGGACACAATAGGGAGTCGCCACCTAGTTTTTGCAATGGTCTAGGAACCATATATATAGCGTCCTCTCGAGGAATGACCATTTTCATCTTACTACCAAAGATATGTGTTCGTAATTAAGATACGGTCTTGGGAAAGTGTTAGGCACCCAAAACTGCCCAATCTTAAGGTTGGTTTCCTCTTATTGTGTCTTATGTATTAACCTTATTAAAATCACGCTCAATATTGTTATTCTAACTCACACACACACACACACTAGCATTCATCTAACAATCAACAAGGCATGCATCAAACATCTCTAACCATTCATCTATCATGCTTGTCATCACATCACAAACCTTAGCATACATCTAATCATGCATATCAAGTCAACATAGCATTCATCTAGCATGGCATCTCCTAACATCCATCTAGCATATATGTCAAACCAACCTAGCATTCATCTAGCATGGTATAACATAAACCTTAGCATGTTTCTATCATCATTTCATAATATTATATCCAAGGCAGAGGCATGTGAACATTAAACAAAGGCAGGAATAAGGCAAACAAATCATGTTATTACCCAAAGCATTAAGAATGCAATCATATCATCAAACCTAAGCAAGATTATATCACATATAAATGCATGTATATTGTGAATGCATGACTTACCTTACTTACCTTGCAGGAACTCAGCACCTATGACATTCATGCATGAACATGTGAATGCGTGTTCATGGCATTAAAACAAAGACAATATGAGATAAACCCTAATTCTAACATGTGAAAAGCGAAGAATGAACTTATAGTTTATTTTTTGTTATTTTGTCAATACTATGGACAAATTTATAATAAGAAAATTACGTAGACCACAAGATTCATCTCCTACTTAAAATTCACCTTCTTCCTGACGTCCCAAGAAAAAAAATCTTGAAGCCTCAACTGCACAACACGCCCACATAATTTTCTGGTTAAACCAACACAATGTTAAAAAATTTCTTAAATCATGTATGTGAAAATAACCATCGTCCATCAGTTTTTGCAATCAACATCAGCCAAGACCTAGTTTTTTAGTTACACTTCACCAAACCTCCTCCAAAAAATTTCACCCGTGGCGTTGGATACTTCCAATTTAGTTATACTGCAGAAGTATTTCTAGTATTAGTCGTTTTGTTTGTTCGGGCATGTATGTTAAGTTCTTTCCTACAAGCATGTAACTTTTCAATCAAAGGCCTTATTTACACACACAAAAAAGAAAAGAAAAGAAACGTGTCTCTCCTTTTAGGTGTGAATAAAACAAGAATCATGCCTTTGACAATAAATTTTAAAAAAAAAAAAAAAAAAGAAAAAAAGAAAAAAGAAAAAAGAAAAAAGAAAAAAGAATAGAATATATGGTATCGCCCACGCAAGATTAGTTCATCTACACGTCAAGGAATATTGGTTGAAGACACAAGGAAGCCCGAAAACCTTAGAAAACCAAAAAAAGAATGATTCTCTTTCAATATGAAAAAGAAACATCTTAGGTCGTCAAATGAATATAAATCTAAACAGCATTGCAGGGATTCCTTCATTCAATCAAGTAGTTCTTAATACATATATCCCTCCAAAACCAAAGTGAAAAGAGCAGAAACCTTCAATGGAAACTAAAAATGGTGCTCATGCTAAGCGCGTATATGAGGATTTTGAACCCTACTGCAAATGGTATGTAGACGAGGAACGTAACATTCTTGAAGTCCATCTGCAGGGTAAAGTATATCATTCCTTTTTAACTGGTCCTCGTTTGTGTGTTTGCTTGGCGTCTGTTTGAGAGAGAGAGAAAGAGAGAGAGAGAGACCGATTCTTCAATGTATTTACAAAAACAGTTTATTTGCTAACGTAAAACAGCTGTTAGAATTTATATTCAGTATCGTCTAAGATTTTTATATTCAGTCATAAATTCAACATATAGAAAAGTTCAAATTAATTCGAATTTAACCTTTTAAATTACCGAAAATAAGTATATTAATCAAATGAGTAGATTTGTATTCTTATTGTTATGCATGCATGGTAATTGGTAACGAGCCAAAGTCTAAGGGGACTAGTATTGCATTTTTCGGGTACGTTTGGTAAGGGAGACATGAGGGAGGAGAGTAGATGAGAAGGAAGTTGGAATTAATATGTTTGTTTTGGTACATTCCAATCACTCTTTTTTTCTCACATGATCCTCCAATTTCACCTAAAATCGAGAGAGCCTATTTCAAGTTAAATTTTTTTTTTTATATTTTTTTATATTTCATTTTTTGATAGCGTATAAAAATATCATATCATTTAAATATTAAATGATTCTACACTAAATACATCTTTAGATTTATCACATTTAATCTAACCAATGAAATGGTTCAATTTCAAATGGAAAGAATCTTAATACATATTTCATCTTGCTCTCTATCAAGATCGCTTTTTATTTGCTTCCCTGGCTTTGCCTCCAACTACTTACGTTAATCTAGGGATGATAACCTATGAAAGCTTTATTAGTAGCAAAATTAAAACTTCGAATAAGTTTTACCCAAAAAACTGTGATGCTAATTGGGATCCAAGCTTATAAATTCAAAGAAGATGTATCATGTATGTATATAAACAGGTTAAGGTTGTATATACAGAATAACCTTAAGTTCCTTCATTACTCTCAATTAATGTTCAAATGGGTACACTTTTGAAATCAATTTCTAGGGGTGTGCATGGGTCGGATTGGGTCGGGTTGAGGAGATTTTTTGACCCAACCCATCATGGTGGGTCAAAAAAAATTTAACCCAACCAAACCCACATGGGTCGGGTTGAACCCATGGGTTTGATAAATTTTTATTATTATTATTATTAAATTTATTAAATATATTATTATTAGTATATTATATATATATATATATAATATATTATATATAAGCACTTATAGTATATAATATTATTATTAGTATATATTAAATATATTATTATTAGTATATATTAAATTTACAGCTGATTTAAAAAAAAATTATTAAATATATAATATATTTTAAATATATATTAAATATGGGTGGGTCGGGTCGGGTTTGGCGGGTTTGTAATTTTATGACCCACACCCAACCCGACCCGCTGTAAAAAAAAATTTTGTGACCCAACCCAACCCACCAAGCCTTAAAAACCGACTCAACCTGGCGGGTCGGGTCGGGTTTTTGCACACTCCTATCAATTTCTGAGCAAAGGACCGTATTGTGTTATTCTCCTCGGTCATGGAGATGAATACAATCCAATATCAACCCACCTGAGAAGATGAGTAAGTCCCATAACTTTTTTGGCTTAAACTTTGTCAAAAGTGCATTTTTTAAAAGCAGTTATTTTCTAAACTCAAGCCATATGACAAACTCCAATTATTGAAAGAAATTACCTAGATATAACCCTAATTTTGTAAGAACCAAAATTTTTTGTTGAATAAGAACCAAAAATTACCTAGATTTCTAGTTATATATTTAAGAAAAGATGCTTTAAATTTGTTTCATGATTGATGTCCTTTTGTGCTTAAATTTATTGAACCTTAATCAATGGTGATATATGATTTAAATTTAGATGAATTAATACATCAATGATTGATTATTAATTACACAAAATGGAATAATTGTCCCGGGTCACATATAACTAAAATTTAGTTAACTTGAATGGTAGGATAACTAATCCAAAAAGAAAAGGTTTTACTTTTAGCTTTTATACAATTTTGCTGCCTTGAAATCAAATTGGCTCTACCACACCGGTGGTATATAATGATTAATTTTCTCTTCTTACAAGTGCAGATTTCCAAAAGGAGCAACTAAAGGTTCAATTAGCCAACATTGGGGTCCTAAGAATCTTTGGAGAACGTCCTTTGGATGAAACTAGATGGAGCCGCTTCCAAAAAGAAATCAAAGTAGCAAAGAATTGTATTACAAGTGATATTCACGCAAAGTTCGGTAACGGCGTTCTTACTGTAACAATGCCTAAGAAAGTTCCTTCTGTTGCCCAGCAAGAACAGCAGCTTCCAGAAGTTAAAGAATCTCAAGAGATTGGAAAGCCAAAAACAGAAGTCAAAGAAAAAGAAAATAAAGTGGCTGAAAAACCTACAGTATACGAAAGGGAAGGCACTGGGCTCAAGGCTCCAGAAAATGCTTCATTGGATGGAACCAGTAATAAAGTTCCTTCTGTTGCCCAACAAGAACAGCAGCTTCCACAAGCTAAAGAATCTCAAGAGATAGGAAAGCCAAAAACAGAAGTCAAAGAAAAAGAAAATGAAGTGGCTGAAAAACCTACAGTATACGAAAGGGAAGGCACTGGGCTCAAGGCTCCAGAAAATGCTTCATTGGATGGAACCAGCAATAAATTTATATCAATTTCAAAGCTAAAACTGGAGAACAACATGGCCGTGAAAGTCTTGGCGGTTGCTGTGGTGGTGGCTCTTGTAGCTTATGTAACTTACAAGTATATATAAACAGCCTTCTCAGGTTGACAACTAAATCTTGTTGTATACTTTCACCTTGTATAAAAATAAAATAAACCCAGCTTTTTCTTAATTCCTTATTAATTTCAAATTGTAAATGTTGGTGCAAAATGGAGTTTTTAACTTGAACGAGAATAGCGTCATCGACGTTATTCTATGTTTTTCCCCTCCTGGTATAGACAAGGAAAATGGTTGGGTTGGATTAATTGGGTTGCGGGTCAAATAGGCTGGGTTAAAAATTGGGCTATTTTAAATGGGTTGGGCCAATTAGGTGGCCGACTCACATTTTCACATGACCAAAAAAAAAAAAAAAAAAAAAAAAAAAAAGATAAATGCCAAATTTTTAGATAGAATGAATCAAATCAATCAAGGAAACGAATGGTAAATAATACCTAGGGGTGGCAAAATCAATATAAACCCATTTGCCCAGCCAAACTTACCCATTTAAATATGACCCAAACCCACCCAACTATTAATTGGGTTAAATGAGTTTTGGATTTTTTTTTTTTTTTTAACACAAGATAGAAATTCTACTCAAACCTAATTTAAGTGTATATGTGTGTAAAGCTCCCCCATACGGGTGGGTTTGAGTCGACCCGCATTTTCATATGATGAATAAAAAAAATAAATAAATGCCAAATTTTTAGAATGAATGAATCAAATCAATCAAGGAAACGAATTGTAAATAATACCTACGGGTGGCAAAATCAACCTACGGGATATTGAATATCGGACTGGGTTGTCATTGCATTTTTTATATTATGGTTTTATTAAAGTTTCATACTATATGTTTATATGCTAAATTGATAATGTCTAGTTTACTTATTATATTCATTTTTATTAGATTTAAACATGGCATCTTTTAGCCCATTTGTTACAATAAACACTAATTAAAAATAATAATAAATAAATAAAAAACTGACTGAATCCAACTATGTTGACTGGAAAAGAAACTTAGACATTGTTCTTGCTACTGAAGAGCACAAATTTGTGTTTAATCAACCATGTCCAAACTTTCCTTCATTAGATGCTCCTTCTGAGGAAAAACAGCGATATGATCGTTAGCAAAAATCCAATGAAATGGCTAAGTGCTATATCTTAGCATCTATTTCAAATGTTCTACAACATCAAATGTAGGATGTGGAACTAACTTCAGACATAATGTTAAGTTTGAAGGAGATGTTTGGTGAGCAAGACCGTTCAACTAGGCAAGATACTATGAGGCTTATCCTGAATACCAAAATGGCTCAAAGGACTCTAGTAAGAGGGCATTGTCTTAAGATAATTTCTTATTTGAATACACTGGAGGTTTTAGGTGTCGACATTGATGGAAATTCCAAGCGGATATGATACTCCAATCCTTGCCAAAATTATTTAAAGAATTCAAACTTAATTATAATATGAACAAAAAGATTTATACCTTGTATGAATCAATGAATGAATTAGTGGCAGCGGAAGGCATCCTTGAGACAGCCAGTGTTGATACTAATATGGCTGAAGCTTCCTCTTTTAAGCCTAAGTCAAAAGGAAAGGGTAGTAAGAAGAAGAAGGACTTCACCAAACAAGATGGTAAACAACTTGCCTTAGGAGTTGCCAATAAAGGAAAGAGAAAGGTAAAGGACTACACCAAAGGAAAATGTTTCCATTGTAGTGAGAAAAGTCATTGGAAGAGGAACTGTCCAAAATTCATAGCTGGCAAGAATAAAGGTACGATGAGATCATTCCTTCTTGAAATTTGTTTAGTGCATAATCCTATGGATTCCTGGTGTGTAGATTCAGGTTGTACAAATCATATCTGTAATACGGGATTATTTGGTTTATAATTAAATTCCTCAAACAATATCATTAGTTAGGCAACGTTTCAAACATATTGCATTTCTAACAATTCGACTTCAGAGGAGTCGATTTTACTGTTTATATTGCCTATTTTTGTGCCACGTAGATAAAGAAAGCGAGTCAAGAGGAGTCGTCTCTTACACACAGAAAACGACTTCAGAGAAGTCGTCTTCTATACAAAGAAAACGACTTCAATGAAGTCGATTTCTTTGTATAGAAATCGACTTCTCTGAAGTCGTTTTCTTTGTATAGAACCCGCAATCCCAGCCACCCAGACAAACTGCAAAAGCTGGAACTCAGGCGACCAATTCAATTCCAAAAAAAAACGAAACCCAAACCCACGAATGACAAATCTGATCTCGAAATGGATGGAGCTGGAACTCAGGCGACCAATTCAATTCCAAAAAAAAACGAAACCCAAACCCACGAATGACAAATCTGATCTCGAAATGGATGGAGTCGTCGTCGATGTTTGTGGAACTGGAAGACTTCGGTCAGACGGACCTGACTCGGCGGATCCGTGAGGTTTTGTTGCCGAACGAAGAAGAACGAAGCGAATGAAGAATAACGAACCCAGGCGCCTGGGTTTCTTGCCGACGAACCCAGGCGCCGATTCTGACCGACGAACCCAGCAACACCGACGAGCAAACAAAGGAACCCAGGCGCCGATTCACCAAACCCCGACGAACCCAGCAACACCGACGAGCAGTGGAGGAGAAGAAGAACACGCTCGGGCTTGGAAGTGGAGAAACCCAGGCGAAGTGAAGAACACGCTCTGTGTTTGAAAGGAAGAACACGAAAATCGTTAAGTGTTTGGGCTGGGCATATCAAAGAAATCAACTTCAGAGAAGTCGATCTCTATACAAAGAAATCGACTTCACTAAAGTCGTTTTCTTTGTGTAGAAGACGACTTCTCTGAAGTCGTTTTCTGTGTGTAAGAGATGACTCCACTTGACTCGATTTCTTTATCTACGTGGCACAAAAATAGGCAATATGAACAGTAAAATCGACTCCTCTAAAGTCGAATTGTTAGAAATGCAATATGTTTGAAACGTTGCCTAACTAATGATATTGTTTGAGGAATTTAATTATAAACCAAATAATCCCCTGTAATACTTTGCAGGGATTCCAGGAGACCAGGAGACTAGAAGGCATCCTTGAGACAGCCAGTGTTGATACTAATATGGCTGAAGCTTCCTCTTCTAAGCCTACGTCAAAAGGAAAGGGTGGTAAGAAGAAGAAGGACTTCACCAAACAAGATGGTAAACAGCTTGCCCTAGGAGTTGCCAATAAAGGAAAGAGAAAGGTAAAGGACTACACCAAAGGAAAATGTTTCCATTGTAGTGAGAAAGGTCATTGGAAGAGGAACTATCCAAAATTCATAGCTGGCAAGAATAAAGGTACGATGAGATCATTCTTTCTTGAAATTTGTTTAGTGCATAATCCTATGGATTCCTGGTGTGTAGATTCAGGTTGTACAAATCATATCTATAATACTTTGCAGGGGTCCCAGGAGACCAGAAGGCTAAATGAAAGGGGACTGTTTCTTACTTTGGTTGATGGGAGCAAAATTCCAGTTGTCGCTATTGGAGTGTTTAATTTATGCTTTGATTCTAGGGTTTTAATATTGGAAGACTGCTTATATGTACCTAATGTTCGTAGAAATTTAATTTTTGCAACTTATTTAGGTAGATATGGATATTGTGTTATCTTGAAAGACAATGTTGTAATAAAGAAGGATATTGTGTTATCTTGAAAGACAATGTTGTAATAAAGAAGGATAAAGTGTTTATCTGTTTTGGCAATATTATTAATGGTCTTTATATTATAAATCCTGATAAGCATGAATTGTACAATTCTGAATTAGATAATAATTCACATGTAAAATCATTAAAGAGAAAGTTTCCTTCTACTAGTGATACATATCTTTGGCATTTGCGTTTGGATCATATTAATTCAAATAGGATTCAAAGACTGGTGAAAGATAGGCTTTTAGAACCATTAGATTTTAATGAATTCCTAGTATGTGAATCCTACTTGGAAGGTAAAATGACGAAAAAGCCTTTTAATGCAAAAGGATATAAAGCCAAAGATTTCCAAGAACTAGTACATTCAAATGTATGTGGTTCAATGTCTATCCAAGCAAGAGGTGGTTATGAGTATTTCATTACTTTCAATGATGATTACTCTAGATTTGGTTATGTGTACCTAATGAAATGGAAGTTCGAAGCTTTTGAAAAATTCAAAGAGTTTAGAGCTAAAGTTGAAAATTAATTAGGTAAACGCATAAAGATCATTCGATCTGATAGTGGTGGCGAATACCTTCTTAGGGATTTCAAGGATTACTTAACTGAAAATGTGATTATATCCCAATTGACTGCACCTGGAACACCACAACAAAATGGCGTAGCATAAAGAAGGAATAGGACTCTTTTAGATATGGTTAAATCTATGTTAAGTTATTCGAAGTGTTTGGTAGTACAAATGCCAAATTTTTAGAAAATTACTATATGAATGATTTTACTCCTAAAAGTAGACTTGTCTTAGCTGAAATGAATGAACCTATAATTGAACAATCAATGGATGAAACTATAGTATTAAAAAAAAATTTCAAATACGCTTCCATATAGTATTAATAAACTATCAACCTAGACAAATACCCAATAGTAGTTGATTTTTTCATGATCTACAAATAAAATAAGAATCACATATATTATCTCACAAACGGTTGTTGTTACTAATTAAAGACAAATACTAGAATCTAGATAATATGCATGATGCATTTAATTATAAAATTTAGTATTTCTCACTTATTTTTAACTTATAAATTTATCTAATTTAGCATTATGAGTTAACAATAAGTGCAAGTGAATCACTATTATTTTCTTAAATTTGTGTGACAATTTTCTATATTATATGATTTTTTTTTTTTTTTGTCTTTTGTCTTTGTTCTTTGCCTTTATTTATCTCTGTCTTTGCCTTTATTTATCTCTTTGTCTTTGTCTTGTCTCCATATTGCTAACACTTACCTAATCCCACTACCAACACCACCACAAGTCCACAAGCACAGATTGTTAGATTCTGAGATTCACAAATATTATATTAGGTTTCGAAAGAAATGATAGATTAAATACTTGTGAATTGTGAAGGCTGGAGCAATGAAGCTAGGCTGGGCAGATTAAGCAACCAACGGCAAGATGGGTCTCACGTGGGCCGTGGCAGTGTTGGTGTGGCTATTTCCCGTTTGGGTATGTGACGCTAATAGTTGATAAGGTCAGGTCTCTCTCTCGCATGGTGGTGGCGTGAGCGGCGATGTGAATCTCTCTAAGTCTCGCCTCTCACTTTCTATCTCACCTCTCACTTTTCTTTTCTTTTTTCCTTCGTTTTTCACTTTTTCGCTTGTTCCTTTTGGTTTTGCCGTTTTGGACTATTGGGTTTTCTTTTTTTTTTTTTTTTCTTTTTACATTTGTTTTTAAAATTTACATGGGTTGTTGACTAGGTTGGTTGGCTGTGGTTCATGAAACTTAGAGGGGCCTAAGTCTTTTTTTTTTTTTTTTTTTTTTTAATTTTACCTACTAAAATTTTTTTTTAGGCCTGGGTCTATCCTAGAAGAGAGGGATAGATGGAAGGTTGAAACCTTTAAGGCAAGACTAATGGCGAAAGGGTATACACAAAAGGAAGGTATTGATTATGAAGAAACTTTTTCACCAGTAGCCATGCTTAAATTTATTAGAATTCTTTTATCCATTGCTGCTCATTATGATTATGAGATTTGACAAATAGATGTCAAGACTGCTTTTCTAAATGGCAATCTTGAAGAAAAAATTTATATGATGCAACTAGAAGGTTTCATAGTAAAGAACCAAGAGCATATTGTATGCAAGTTGAAACAGTCCATTTAGGGACTTAAGCAAGCATCTAGATCATGGAACATCAAATTTGATCAAGCAATCAAGTCATTTGGTTTTGAACAAAATCTTGATGAACTATGTGTGTACAAGATACATCAAGATAAAGTAGTAATTTTTCTAGTGCTTTATGTTAATAATATTCTACTCATTGGAATTGATGTAGCAGTAATGTCATTAGTAAAGATTTCGTTGTCAAGCCAATTTGATATGATGGACTTGGGAAAAGCTAAATATATTCTAGGGATCAAGCTTTGGCGAGATCGAAAGAATAGAATGTTAGGCTTGTCACATGCTGGATATATAGATAAGATTCTAGCAAGGTTTAACATGCAAAACTCCAAGAAAGGATTACTTCCTTTTATACATGGAGTTCCTCTGTTTGATAACCAAAGGGATAAGACTCTTGAAGAGAAAAAGACAATGAGACAAGTTCCCTATGCTTCTGCAGTGGGAAGTATCATGTATGCCATGCTATGTACTAGACCAGATATCTGTTATTCAGTTGGCATAGTCAACCGATATCAATTAAATCTAGGACCAAAACATTGGGAGGCTATAAAGCATATTCTTAAGTATCTAAAGAGAACGAGAGACTATATGCTTGTTTACCGATGTGAGGATTTAATACCTTTATTGGTTACACAGATTCTGATTTTTAGTTAGATCTTGATTTCAGAAAGTCCACTTTAGGTTTTGTGTTCACCTTGGGAGATGGAGCCATAAGTTGGAAGAGTGTTAAGTAATCTTGTATTGTCGACTCCACCATGGAAGCCGAATATGTTGCTGTTTGTGAAGCAGCAAAGGAAGCTATTTGGCTCAAGAAATTCCTTTCTGATCTTGGTGTTATAAGAATGGAGCAATTTCCAATCACGTTGTTTTGTGACAATAGTGGAGTAGTTGCACAATTCAAGGATCCAAGGAATCACAAGAAAGGAAAGCACATAGAAAGAAAGTATCATATTATTCGAGACATTGTGGCTCGAGGAGATGTGGTAGTAGCAAAGATTGATAGTGCAAATAATCTGGCAGATCCTTTTACCAAAGCTTTACCCCAGAAGACTTTTAAGTCATACCTGGAGGGAATGGGAATTAGATTAATACGCTATAGTCTTTAAAGGCAAGTGGGAGATTGTTAGGATTAGTGGGTTTTTATTAAAAAATAACTATAAAACTCAATCTATATTATTAGTTAGGCAACGTTTCAAACATATTTGGTTTCTAACAATTCGAGTTCTCTGCACTCGATTTTGCCCAGTGAATTTGCACTTGGAAATCAAGTATCTTACACTCGATTTCCATACTTACTTGGAAATCGAGTGTCTCACACTCGATTTTCTTAGAGCAAAATCGAGTCCTCTGAACTCGATTTGCTAGAAATGAAATTTGTTTCAAACTTTGCCTAACTAATAATATAGTTTGGGTTTTATAGTTATTTTTTAATAAAATCCGGATTAGTGCCATAAAATCCTATTGTATGCTATGTATGACATTATGTTTTATGTAATAAACTTGTTTTATAATTATCTAAAATAATGGTAGCATGAATATTTAGACATTATCATATAGTCATTAAGTTGCATAGTATGTGATTTAGTCATAGAAGATATATATCACAAGTTCTTTGTAAATTCAAAATCTTAGTTCGTAGTCAGTGATAAAACTGGACATTTCATCTGTGAAGACTATAACATGTCAATTAAGATGATTTGTCTTGATAATGGAAGTGAAGACTTCTAGTTGATATGTTAATATGTTTTAAGTGTATAAGACATATTGAACTGGACCACTGTCAGATTTATTATTTTATTAACAACTGTTAAATGAATAATAAATCTCATAACTTTCATTTACTTAAACTCTCAATCCTAAGGGAATAGTGAACCTGATCATGAAATGTAGATTGCTTTAATATATCAGGAGTGAGATCTAGACAAATGGTCAAAACCTCAGTATGTTAGGCAGCCACATGTAATGTTGAAGGAACACATATTCTCAAAATGGAATTCATAGTCTATTTAAAGAGATATAAAATATTCCATTGAGATAAGTTTAATGAGTTTGGTTATTCAGAGTGCTAGGCCTAACCACTTTGGTAAGGAGTTATTAAAGTTTATATTTTATGAAATTAGATTTCATAAAATATATATATGAATAACTTAAAGGATTAAATCGGGTACTCAAGGATCAAGAGGAAGTAATTTTCAAAGTGACAGTTACACATTATAACTTTGTATTACTACAAATATTTTCATGAAGGGATTAAATGTTTAATAAAGTCTTGGAATATAATTTATTAATAATGCATAGAGTGCAATTATATTTATATAGTGGTATTAAATATAATTAATGGTAACTTTGGGCTTGTCAAGAGTTGACAGATAAGTCCAAAATCTATTGGAGCTAGAGCTTTATTTGTCCCTTTTGATCCCACTCCAAACCACACACTAAAGCTCAATTGGGCTGGCCCAAAAGGCTAACTCAATTAGATAATCAGTTATTTATTTAATAAAAATTATTAAATAAAGTAATTTCCTAAGTGCAGAAATATACATATGATTAAAAGAGAGAAATATTCAGAGTTTTCTCAAGACACTTGATTATTCCCTCCAACGCATTTGCACCCATACTTGCTGGATTCTTAATGTTATTTCTTCATCTTGTAATGACGAGGGTGCAACACTACTACTGGCTATACTCCCAGCCTCTTCTTCCATTGGGTCCTCACAACCTATGAAAAAGGTCATTGCTACCTTGTTTTGTGCATCCTTTGGTCTGTGTGCTGCCCATTCTTGATGACCAAATCACTCTTGGCCACCTTTTCATGGAATATGTTTCTCAAAGTGTAGTAGTCCATGGTGTGGTGGTCATGTAATTATGCATGACTTACCTCACTTACCTCATAGTACCACAACACACAACACAAACAAGCAAACATGCAAGAAAACAAGCAAACATGGGGTGTGGGTGCAAAATTCAATCTTTGGATTCCGCAAGTCCCTATTCTCCTAGGTTCGTTATCCTGAACCTTTGGTAAAGGGAAAAACAAAAAGTGGCTACTATCTCAGGGAAAAAAGAAAACTCATTACATCATTATACCATGTTATCATCACATCAACAATACAACAAGAATGGCTACTGTCCTAAGCCAACAAAACATATCAACACATCATAGACACAACAAGAGTGGCTACTATCCTAAGCCAACATAAACACATCAACACATCATGTTATCATCATTCAAGACACACATCATTTATCTCCAGAAAAATACATAAACTCACACATCACACATCATGTTATCATCATTCAAGACACATATCATTTATCTCCAGAAAAATTCATTATTTAAGGAAATCAAAATCATTTAAGAAATTCATCATTCAAATCCATCCATCTTTGAAAACTTCCTTCCATTTTTGAAATCTCGCTTGGATTTTTGAAACTTGAAATCTTTCTTTTGAAATTCTCCTTAAACTATTGAAATTCATGACTTTCTTTTTAAGTGTCAATCTCTCACTTAAATTTTTTTTGAAAGTCTCTTTCGAGCTATGAATTTTTTCTTAAGTGACATCCTTCTTGAAGTTTTGAACTCCTCTTTGGAACTTTGAGATTTTTTGAATCTTTTAAACTTTTCACAATGATTAGGTCACATCAACACAATGGATCACATTAGGTTTGGAACGAGTCACATCAGGTTTGATCCAAACACATTAGGATAGAACCAATCACAACACTTTGCATCAAGTTTGATCCAAACACATCTAGATAGAACCAATCACAATGTTTCACATCAGGTTTGGTCCGAACACATCAGGACAGAACCAATCACAATAAGTCACATCATTCCTCTTAATCTTCTTTTCATCTTTTTAATCTTTTTTTTTTAATCTTTTTTTCTTTTCATCATTTATTTTTCTCTTCTCATCTTTTCTTTCTTGCTACTCATATTTTTTTTTTCTGTCTCTTCCGTCTTCTTTTCTTTTATTCTCTCTCTTCTCATCTTTATTTCCATCCTTTCTTTTTCTTCTCTCATTTTCCAATTCCTCATTTTCTTTGTGAATCTTCATCTTTCATTTTTTCTTTTTTCTTATTTATTTTCAACATCTCACATTTTTTTTTATAAATTTTCTTTCCTTTTTTTTTTTTTTTTTGGATTTCTAAGAAAAGCATTTTCTCTTTAGAGCATTAGAGCATTCACATCCGAGAATACTACTCTATCCTATTTTACAATTCCAAAAAGCTACTTTATCAATTATATAATACAATTTTACAATACATTCAACATTCCAACTTTTATTTTCCTATTCTACTCATTAAAATAATATATTTACACAATAAAATATATTTTTCCCTTTTTTGTTTTTTCCCAATTTTCTCCTCCACCTTCCCTCAACCTCTATCACTGCACCTCCATTGCCCAGTCACCACCACCGCGCCTCCACCATGCCCACCACACCACCACTGCCCACTGCCCACCAAAATCCCACTGGAACAAAAACCCATATTAAAAAAAAAAAAAAAAAAAAAAAACCTAGCGTCACAACAGAAACCCAGCAACACCGGACCCACGCCGATCTCCACCAAACCCAGTGACCCACGCTGATCTCCACCAAACCCATCACCAATCTGAGCAACCCAGAAACCCAGCAACACCAAACCCAAATACTAGTGATCTCCAACAACCAACAAAACCTAGCAACACCAAACTTGAGAGAACCACGACCTACAACCCACTTCAACCATACCCACCTCTTCCTTTAAGCACTGGTCACAGCAAAAAAAAAAAAAAAAAAACCCAGAACACAAAACACAACTTGGATCGCAACCTACCAGAAAAAATGAACCATTGTGATGTGTGATGTTGATGTTGGGAGGAGGATGGTGTTTGGGTCTGAAGAGAGGAGAGAGCAGATGGGAAAGAGAGAAGGAAGAGAGAGAAGAGAACATAAATAATGGGAGAGAGGAGAGAGAAATTTTGGGAAAAGTAGAATAAAATAATATTTTTATTTTTACAATTGAGCTACAGTGCAATTCTACATATAGAATTGCACTATAGCTTAATTGCAAAATTTTTTTTTGCAATTGTAGCATTTTAGAAGTCCGGAAGAAGCCACTTTTTTAGGTGAAAATGGTAAAATAGGCTTGGCATTGTCATTTAGAATGCCTAGTGCAAATGCTCTTAGCAAAGAAGAGTTGATTAGACCAGGGGTTCATTGCATTCTTTTCTTTTTATGGGAGCACATATTTACTCAACACATCATTCATTCACTTCATTGTTATTATTATGCACATTTTACTTTTGGATGATCATTAATTCCCTAGAATTTCTAACACCTCCAGACGAAGATCAAAGATAGTTGAAAGAGACTCTAGATCAATGAAGTTCTAAACACAACACAAGTTTTGAGACCAATGAATATTTATGAACATAACAAGTTGGAAGAGACTCTAGACCAAAGATGTTTCAAACACATTAAGAGTTTAGAGATCATAGAGCACAACATGATTTGAATACAAAGAGGACCTTGAAGAAAGTTTGAAGTTAAAGAAAGAAGGTAAAGAAACAAGGGATCATGGATCCAAATGATTTTTCATATCATTGCATATCCTCTTTAAACTAGTTTTTCATGAATTACCCACCATCTTCATTGATTAGTCCAAACATGAATTTAAAATTCGATCATCTCTAGTTAACTCGATCACTGTCCTTATTTGAACTTGCATACCCCACTTCTCTCATATCTTTTTTCTTGCATTCTCTTAAATTAACTTATCTCTCATGTATGGTCACTTTTCCCTTCATCATGGTTGCTTTAGCTTGGAGCTAGTCTCATCTTCCCTTATATGTTCATTCCTTTGTCATTCTCATTCATGATTTGCCCCTAGCTTGGAGTAAGTTCACCATTTTCCTTATTGCTCCTCTTCACTTCATTTTACGATGCCCTAACTTTTGTGTAGGCTTTCTTTCAGGTTTTTAACCTAGTAGGCCTTTCTTATTTCTTATTATTTTTTTTTTTTCTTTCTTTTTCTTTTTTCTTTTCATAACTAAGGCTAGGCTTTCCAAAATTTGTAAGGCTAAATAGTCATAACTCAATCAATTTAAGTCCAAATTAGGCGAAATTTGTATTCAAATTGAAGCCCAGGATGTCTACTTTCCAATGAGATAAACATTACTAAAAAATTCTTTGTGAATCAAAAGTTATGGCCAAAACAGTGAGTAAATGTCATTTTTCAGTATCATTTTCAAAGCGATTTGAGCACTTTTGAGTTGTGATTACTTCCAAACTATCAAAATAACTTCAATTACCTTTTGTAGATATGTCAAGCTCATCATTGGGACTAGGGACTAAAGTTTATTAACCGGGTACAAAATGAGATGTTTACACTCACTGACATGCTTGTCCTCCTAAATGCTTCCACTAGCCTTGTGATACTTGGGATTTGTAAGTTCTCCAAGTAAGGGTGGTACTCATACAGAATGCCAGCAATGCAAATATCCACCAATCGTTCCTCCTTTATAGGATCATAGAATATCAAGGAGAGGTCCTTGAACCTACGGATGTAGTCTAGTAACCTTTCAAATATCCTCTTCCTTTCTTGTTGCAGATCTGATAAAGTAAGCTTTTCATCCAAAGTGAAGAACTTCTTCATGAACTGAGTAGCCATGTCATTCCAGTTTAAAACCTATCCTAGCAAAAGGCTAGTATACCAAGTGAAGGCTCAACCTTGCAAGCACTTGGAAAAGTTTCTGAGTCTCAGCTCATGGTCATGGGAGTGAGCTATTAGAGCATCCATATATCTCCTGATATGCTCTCTAGCATTCCCAATCATACCATTATACTTAGGAAAGATAGGAGGTGTGTAGTTAGCAAGATAAGGTTTCCTGGCCATCTCCTCAAGATAAGGGGGCCTTGTGTCAATGTAAGCAGAACTCTCCGCCTTTATAGCCTCAAGTAAAATGGTTGCAATATCCTCCCTAGTTAGGTAGGGAGATGCTTAAGGTCCCTCGGGCTGTGGGGGTGCCCTCTGGTTGAGAAGTGGATCTTGGTTTCGGGGTGGAACAAGATTCGAACTTTCGATCTTTCCTTGAGGTCCTTGGCTTCCCTGTGGGGTTTGAGGGGTAGATGTCCTTTGGTGAAAGGATTGGAACTCTGCCTACATGGTGGCTTAAGAACGTTGAAGGTTCTCAATGGTTGCCACAAGGTCCCTGTTACAAGGTTGTCTACCCTCCTCAGACGATTTTGTGCCTATAGTGTGCATGGAGACATGGTCCACTCTTGCCTCTTATTGCTGGTTTTCACCTGAACTAGCTTAGGCACCGGCGTTGTTCTTTCTCGGAGGCATTGAATGGCCAAAGAGAAAGACAACCAAATATAGGAGTGGAAAGAGGATAAATAGAATATAACTAAAAGGAAAAATAACCAGAGATTCTTCCTAGTAAAGTCACAAAAAATGTACGTGCAAGTTAGATTTGTAATATTATGTGAGACAATGGATGATGCATCTAATAGTACATTTAAGTGAAAAAGCTTAAGAATAATAAAAACGAAAGCTTTAACACTTTAACATCGAGAAATGGAAAGCATAACATGGAAAGTAAAGAAGGCATGGGAAAATACGTAGAAAACCCTTTGGAAGGGATGAAAAACCATGGGTGAGCAAGGGGAGAATTTCTCTGACTCTTTAGAGCTCTTTATTATGTGAAAATGAAAGCCTTTGTACAGAGTTGATGTTCTTCCCAGAGAAATCCTTTTCTCTACCTCACTTTTCTACACAAACTTTCTACTTTTTTTTCTTGTTTTTCTCTAGGTTCTTGCCCTAATTTCTTAATAACATGTTCCTTTTATAGTACAAGGAATGTTGTGAGGTACATTAAAATAGGTGTCAAACCCTTATTCGCCCATTTCAAACCCTAATACAGCTATTGTGCGATACTAAGGCTTGAAGAGAGAGAAAGCACGCCAATGTCAGGGTAGTGGAACAGAGGGTGGCTCTACTACTACGTGGGGAGCAAACCTTGGACAAGGAAAGGGATATCAGGGATACTAGGAGTGATACACGTGTCCTTAATAGTGGTTCAGCATAAGCTCAGCCAATAAGGGGTGTTTTATAGCATCTGACCATAGGGTTCACTATCTTAGGGATGGCAATAGGGCAGGGCAGGTCTGAAGGATGAAGTTTTCACCCCCACCCCGCATGGTATTGTCTTACCCCATCCCCACCCTTTAGGGCCCCGCAAAACCCTGTCTCACCCCATAAAACTCTACTTCTTGTGAATTTGCTCACAATTATTACAATTGTTTTTAATAAAACCCGTTTCGTTAATAAAAATATACTTGAAATTAAAAATAAATTTATCTCATCAAATCAAACTAATTTTTAGCAAAAATTGAATAATATTATTAAAGTGTTTAACAAGACAATATTACAACAAAAACAAAAATCTCATAATACAAATCAATGATTCAATAGAATATAAATTTGTTTATAATAAAGATAAAAGAAAATGTTAAAATTAGTACCTTATTTCCAACCTTGCTAGAAAAAAAAAAAAGGAAAAAAAAAAAGAGAGGCAAAATGCCTTATTGGGTAGAATAAAATAAGTTGATAATATATTTGTTTAAATTGTAGAGTTTTAGGGTATGGAAATTTACAATTTAACCCTTAACAATGCGGGGCGGGGCGGGGTGGATTGGGTCTAAAAAGTATAAACCCATCCCCGCCCTACCTCGTGGTGCGAGGCTAGAATCTCACTCTATCCCTGCCCCACCACCTTTGTGGGGCGGGGAAAAATTGCCATCCCTACACTATCTCCCTTTTGTGTAAGTGTTGGGTGTCTATGTTAGGTGCAAATTTCACTATTCTCCAAGCTGGTCATGCTATTGGCAAGGGCCAAAGATCCTCTCCTTCAGCCAACGTTTCCCTTCCTTTGCTCATAGTTATTCCACGTGTAGGGTTCAAACCCAGCCATGTCAGCATTCTCACATGCCTTGTAATGTACAAAAATTTAATTAGATTTGGACTTTTCAATTTTTATACTTAATAATTCACTTACCAAAAAATTAAAAAATAAATGAGACACGTGGTGCAAAATTGAGAATCCAATTAAAATTTAATTGGATTTAAAAAAAATGTATTAAACGTGTGTAAGATATATTTAAATAGAGAGTGTGCTAATTTTTAGAAAAAAAGTTTTTCTAGTATTTTTTTTTGTTAAATTTTGTTGAATTACAATTTTAACTTTATTTTTTATTTTTTAAGATTAAATATATTTTTAACATTTTTTGAAGGCATAATTAACTTTTGGAATTCTTTTAATATATCGAGATATATAGATATATAAATTAGAGGTAGGGTGAGTATTATTATAAAAAATCAAAAGTAAAGAGAGAGGAGCACAAATTTTCCCCATTTCTTATATAATAATAAATAAATAAATAACCAAAAGAGTCGGCGGCTGGACACATTTGCTAAATCGGCGTGTGGTATCGCCAACAACTCCACGCCACAGGTGGTTGTAAATTTGTAATTGAATTGAACGCAAAATCAAAATTTGACTCGCTTTAAAATAAAAAGAAAAAGGTTCTCTCTCTCTCTCCGGTCTACTTCGTTTCGTTCTCCATCTCTCTTTTTTTCTCTTTTGAGTTGGTTTGATAAGAATGTCTTCTTCCGGCTTAAGCGGAGAAGGAGGAGGAGGAGGAGGAGGAGGACGAGGAGAAGACACAGCAACGGCGCCTCAACCTCAACTGTACTTCTGCCACCAATGCAACCATACGGTGACCATAACCCCCTCACCAACCTCCGATCTCACCTGCCCTACTTGCCATGGTGGGTTTCTTGAAGAACTGGAAAACCCTAACCCTAACCCTAATCCTCATCCTTTTCTCCCAAATCCCTTTTTTTATTCTTCCTCTTCTTCTTCTTCCGACCTTCCTGTACCAGGCGCGCTTCCCCTATTATTCTCCTCCTCCTCCTCCTCCTCCTCTTCTTCCGCCTCCCCCATCTTCAATGATCTCTCCGCCCTCTTCGGACCTCACCCCCACGCCGGTTTTGCTCCCACTCGCTCATCTCCCTCTCCCTCTCCCTCTCCCTCTCCCTTCGACGACCCTGATGCTTTCAACCCCTTTGTTTTCCTTCAGAACTACCTCCAAAACCTAGGCGGCAACGTTGAGGTCGTCATTAATTCTGGAGGCGCTGACTCTCCCTTCCGTGCCGGTATGGGTATTGGCGGCTCCCCTAATGTCAATCTCGGCGACTATTTCTTCGGCCCGGGGCTCGAGCAGTTGATCCAACAGCTGGCTGAGAACGACCCTAACCGATACGGTACACCCCCGGCGTCCAAATCGGCTGTCCAGACATTACCGGATGTTAAGATTTCTCAGGATTTGTTGGCTTCGGATTCATCTCAGTGTGCCGTCTGCAAGGACTCCTTCGAGCTCGACGAGGAGGCCAAGCAGATGCCATGTAAGCACATTTACCATCCTGATTGTATTCTGCCTTGGTTGGAATTGCATAATTCTTGTCCTGTGTGTCGGTATGAGTTGCCCACCGATGATCCTGATTACGAGCAGAGGATTCGTGGTGTTGCCACTGCTAGGCCGGTGTCTGCAGGTGCTGGCAATCAGGCTCAGACTCAGACTGGTTCAACTTGGGGTGCTGCAGCAGGTGGGAATATTGGTGGTTCTGCTTCTGCTTCTGCTGCCACTGGCATTGCTAGTGGAATTCAGAATCAGACTGGGAGCTCTGGAGAAATCCCACCAACCCCAAGGACTATGGAGCGGAGATTTAGGATCTCATTGCCATTTCCATGGCCATTTGGTAGGACATTGGGGTCACCTGCAGAGACCAGCAATAGTGGGAGTGGCACTGGCAACAACAGTGGAAGCAATGATGGAGAAGGGAACTCGGGAAATAGAGGGAATAACAACTTCCAATCAGAGACCAGACAGGAAGATCTTGATTGAGGACCAATGCAAATGCTCTTGTTGTAAGCACGGAACTTTCCTCCTTTTTTTCATTACTTTTCTTACTTTTATCCAATTGCTTATGTTCATAAGTATCAACTATCTGTAAATTGGATGGTTTATGCTTTGCTTTGATTGTCTTTTTATGTATGTCATATAATACTCTGCATGCTAGAGCTTTTGTGAATGGTGCTAGGCAAAGCTTGAGTTTTTTGACTTTTGTTTGGTAGTTTGCAGTTTTTAAGTTTTTGTGCTTTGTGTAAATGCTCCTCTTATGGAATTAAGTGTGTATAAGTCCCTTTCGATGTGATGTGTTTGTGTTGACAAGAGGTTCAGTATTTTGGTAGCCTTTGTTACTTATCCCAAAAAAAATGAAAATGGAAAAATTTCTTGTGGTTGGGAGCTTGACTAACTTCTTAGACGTATGAGTTTTTTGATCTATAGGGGCTCTAGGAAATTGATTGTTGTGTTAGACTTTGTGATGTGTGTGGACATTGTGCATTCCTTTAATTAAATTGATTGTAACCTCTCAAAAGTAGAAAATAGGTTGGTCAGGATTAAGGCAACATGCCATTTTGTCTTCATGTGGTACTCTCCCATTCTATTGGGCACATCCAAAGCAATCAATATTTACTTTAGAAACTTTTAGAACATAGTTTTCAGTTGCTACTCTATTTTGAGAGAAGGGAGAGCTTGTCACTTTTTCTACATCGTAGAGATGGTTTTCTTGAATGTAGTGTTGGTTAAAGCACCAGGCGCTCTTAAGCACAAAGGTCTCCTGAAGCCTAGGCACAAAGTGCAAGTGTGCGCTTGATTGAAGTGAACTGCACATTAAAAAAAAAATGATTTGATAAATTTGTAAATAATTATTAATGGGTAGTACAACAACAAGTGATAAAAAAAATCATATAAATTGAAATAAAATATTTATATAATTCATATAATATTTATATAAGCCCCTCCTTTTGCAATTTCACCTCAAAAATTGAAAGTCAAGTCATTTTATTTTTTGGATCAGCTAGATATGAGTACTTTCATCAATATCCTTTCTTGAATCCCTGGTAGTCATAATGCGCTATGACTACTTACTAAGTTAATAATTTAATCACTTAATATGTATAACTCTATTAGAATTAGTCAATATTAGATCAATGGTGGACTGTGGAGTGATTGCAGTCCCAAATGGGTCTTATTGAAGTATATAGGAGCAGTGCAATACACCATAACATTAAATTTTATATACGAATTTGTTGGTTTATATCAATAGTGTTAAGATCCTATGGCTACAATTTGGTTTTGGTTTATTTTCTTGAAAATATAAAAAAGCACACTTCAAGCTTTTTGAAAAAGCACAAAAAAGCGCACTTCTTTGAATGTGCCTTGCTTTAAAGGTGAAAAGCATTGGAGCTTTGGCGCTTCACACTTTGCACTTAAGCACACTTTTACCAACATTGCTTTAATGTTATAGATTGCTGCGTTTTTAAGCATTCAATGCATTTGCGATTTTTTTTTTTTTGGGAAAAGTAATAAAAATTTGGGGAAATTACAGTAAACCCATTTGTGATTTGGCCCGTTTGCACTTTGCCTACCTGTGGTTTAAAACTTAACACTTTGCCCACTTGTGTTTAACTCCATCTAGTCTCCGTTACCCACCTCTTTTAAAAACATGGGTAAATAGGTCTTTTTGTTCCCATTTTATGTCTCTCTCCTACCAAAACAAGAAAAAAAAGAAGAAGATAAGATCAAAACACACTATTTCGAACCTAGGAATATGCATATCTTAGAACATGGCTCAAATCAAATTTTTTTCAAACCCAGAAGAACGCAAGAACACTACATTTGTGGGGATATTTGCAACATAGCATGATTTGAGGAAACTACTTCGTTAGTAAGCATCTCTCTAAAACTAGTTAGGAATATAGCATCTCGATTCTTGAGCCTATGAGGCTTGAGTTTAGTGAAGCTGACATGGACAAGAAATCCACGTGGAACGCGAGTCTCTAAGACTTGAGTTCCATAAAGCGTAGGAGGAGAAGAAGAACCAGAAACAAAAGAAGGAAAAGAAGAACAACTAGAAACGGAAGAAGGAAAAACCCACAGGAAGAAGAAGAATAATCCACCAAAACCCACTAATGATTACAGACAAAACCCCAAAACCATAGCCGACCCACCATTCAATTCCACAAAATTAGCCCAAATCAAACCAGATCCACCAAGTTTTTCACCGTGAAATCCACAATTTCACTTTTTGCAAAGACCAAATTCGTTCCCCCCTCCAACAATGACCACCACACGAAAACCTTCTGCAGGAAGATCTAAAGAAGAACCCACATGAAGAAGAAGAAGAAAGAACCCAAACCCAAAGAAGATCTGAAGAGGAACCCACATGAAGATGAAGAAAGAACCCAAACCCAGTAAAAAACCAGATTTTCTTTATAAAACTCGAGCCTAAAAGGCTCGAGTTCCACGTGGAACATTTTCCACGCCAGCTGTGTGCCAGCACACAAAAACTCAAGTGTTAAATGCTCGATTTTTCACCAAACTCGAGTCTTAAAAACTCGAGATGCTATTTTCCCAAATCGTTTTTTAAACGTGACAGTTAATGAAATTTTTATAAAATTAATGCTAAATGCAAAAAAAATTCTTACATTTGTAAATATAGTTCAAAATTTTCAGTTACACATGTCCAAAACCCTTTTAAAAACTAACCCAAATCCCTTGACTCCATACTGAAAACCCTCATTTTTCAAACCCAAAAAACCAAACTCAACACAAACCCTAACCTCCTTCTCGGATTGAAGGTAGCAGCAGAAAATCAAAGCAGCCATGGGGTTCTAGCAAACACCGAAGAGAACCATCATCATCAATGGTGGCGGTGAATGGAGTAGCAACACCCACCAGCAAAAACAAAGAGAAACCCACAAACAAACACAAACACAACAACCAACAAACAAAGAAACCCTTTGTACTCATTGTCTGAAATCAAAACTCACCATACCCACCTTCATCGTGAAAGCTCACCCCCACCAAGTCCACCCACAGCCACCACAACCATTATCAGAACCCACATCCCAGCACCACCATGCCCACAATCCACAAAAAGCCGCAAGCCACATCGGAGAGAGAAGGGATAAGTGGCTCATGGGTCTTGGGTTTTGCTCCTGGGTTCCAGCTCGTTTTGCTCCTGGGTTTTTGATCTAGTTGGCTAATTGGGTTTTCAATATGGGTTTTCATTGTGGTGGCTAATCGGCCTCCTCAACGTCATCACTGGAGAGAGAAGGGATGAGTGAGACAAAGACCACCGGAAGAGGGTGAGATAGAGAGAGAAATCTAAGTTTGAGAGAGAGAGAGAGAGACGATCGGAGTGAGACAGAGAAATGATGAACCAAATGTGTTGGTCTGTCCATTTGATGCTGTTTTGATACGCAACTTGTTTCTCTACAAAATCCCCTCTTTGATCTTGTTCCTTTGAGTTTTTTTTTGTTATTTTTTGTTTTTGGAGGAGAGAGACATAAAAGGGAAGGTAAAATACATTTTTACCCCTGATTTTAATAGAGGTGGGTAACGGGGAGCAAACGGATTGAAACACAGGTAGGCAAAGTTTTAATCCAAAGGCAAAAAATTTCTTTAAAAATTACAATAAAATCAAATAGAAGATCTAAAAGAGTGATGGAACTCAAGACTGGAAGTACAATATGTAAAATCCCATGCCTGAGACCAATCAAAGTACGAATAAACAAGGATTTCAATTGATCAAGAGATCTCTCCATGTCCTTCAAATGTGCAACTATTCTGCTTTTTAACACTAACCACATCAAGCAAGATGACACCAAATTCGAAACATCCGAGGAATGTTTTCCAAACCAATTTCGCCAACCAAATAAAAGAGATGCTACAATCCCTAGAATCACTCATTAAGTCCCAAACATCATAAACACTTAGCTCCACAAAGCATACACCACCTCACAATAGAGCAAAAGATGGTCCACCATTTCCACACTACACTTACACATATCACACCAATTCACTAGCACTAGGGGTAAACCTCTCTTGATTAGGTATCAACTGTAAGAATCTTACCCCATGCTGCCACAAAATGAATGACACCCTCTTTGGGGCCTTAACACTCCAAATACTCTTCCAGGGGAAAGAATGAACATTGATGCAATGGATAGCCTTGTGGTAAGATCAAACATTAAAAGTGCCACTCCTATTCAATTTCCATCGACATCCTATCACCCCAAGACGTATGAGTGATTTAAGGTACATAAAAGCCGCAATATACATTACTATGTAGCTACCATGAAGATGGATTCAACTAGTGGCCAATGAACTATGGTTCAAATGGCACTTGGGGAGAATGTGTAACTTGCCATTAAAAAAAGGTGTTTCATTGTCTTTTGAAATGTTAAAAGAGTTTCTGGATATGCCAAGCAAATCTGACTGTGTGGGAAGCATGAGTTTGTCTAGGACATGATATGTGGACTCCTTTCTTCATTCGCAACCAGTTGAAGCATCCCTAGATAGGAGTTTTGATGAAACCATCCTTGGATAGGGGATTTGATGAAATTGTCTACTGATTGATCTGCAAGTAGATAAATTTCATAATGAGGGTTTTATTAAAGTTGCTAATTGCTTCCTCTCTAAAAATTTCTATGCTACTTTACATCTTCTGCTGCTGGATCATCAATATTTTTAAAAATAATAATAAATAAATAATTAAATAAAAATATTAAATAAAATATGCTATGATAAGAATTGATAAGTTGGAATGTTGATGCAGCACACAATAGGAAAATGGGCAATAAAAGAGGAACAAAAGTAACAACGGTATAAACCCTAGGTTTCACTACCTAGAATCTGCTTGCAAACCCTAGGCATCACCACCTAGGGGCATTTGGCATCACCACCAAACAAAGGGAAACAAGGGAGGATACATTTTTCAACTCATAATATTTTTTTTATTCAAATTCCATTCTTTCACCATTACAGGAGTACAAGTTAAATAGGGTTTAGGAGATTTCACCAAATATGGAAAACATCTAATTTAAATCCCTAAAAACCCTCAACATCAATGACCAAATTCAAAAACAATATTAATTGCAAATTAATACATAAAATCTTGGCTCCCTGCATCATGCTCCTCTAGTTGGAGACAACTCAACCTCGAGTTTTGAAGTGAAGTAGGATTAGAACTCCAATACTTAGTACTTGCTTCAATATAGGAATCACCTTTGTGAGTACGGAGAATAGCGAAGCTTTACACTCCATCACATCAGTAAATTCTTTAGGAATAACAAAATCAATGTGTGGAATCAATATAATCTTATCTTGATCCATTAGAAGCACCATGGTATCCACTTTCTCTACTTTCGCAAACTGTTTGTCTTATGCACCCTGGAAGGCTGATCAAAAGCAGATTCATCAATTTCCCCTATTGCATCATGTGCACTCTCTAATGTTACACTTCCTTGTGGAACTTTCTCTTCATCAAGGATAATGGAATCATCATTTTGAACAATGGGTAATGTATTCGACACTTCAATAGGTTGAATTAAGTCTGCTACACATGGTTTTGATATTTCACCTTGTTGTTTAGGCTCCTTAGTAGGTTCTTGTCGCACAAGTGAAGCAGCCTCCGTTGAAACTAAGGGCTTGTGGTGCATCTAAAGTATCACACCCAACTTCAGGTTTCTTGAGCACTGCAAAGTAATCCTGAACTAATTTCATGAGATTCTCAACTTTGTTTTCTATTGCAGTGTATTTGTGTTCTATTTATGTGAATTTGCGTTCTAATTCAATGGAAGATGGCACTGGAGTGAAGTTAGGACTAGAATTTGAACCAAAGTTCACCTTGGGCTTAGGACTAGATTTTGAACAAAAATTCACCTTGAGCTTGGGACTAGAATTTGAACAAAAAGTCTTATTAGGCTTAGAACTAGAAATTGTTCGAACATTCATCTCATCTTCAAATTGAGATACATGGTCAGATGCAGGTCTATCTCATTGATTGAGATTGTTATCTTGTATTTGTCTCTTTTGTTGTTAAGGTGGAGGAACATATTTCTCCCTCTTTTTTCTCATAGGATGGAGGAACATATTTCTCTCTCCTTTACTCATAGGATGGGGAAACATCTCTCTCTCTCCTTTGCTCATAAGATGGAGGAATATATCTCTCAATGAGTATTTCCTTCATTTCTTCCCAATCAGTTATGGGACGTTTACCCTTTCTAATGCGAAGGTCTTCAACATCTTGCCAATAATCTCTAGCTCTACTTATTAGTTTCATCTTGGCAAACCTAGCCCTTCTCACATATGACTAACCTATTTGTTCAAAAAATTCATCTATTTCATATAACCACTCATTGAAGATCCATGGATCTTGACGACCATCAAAAGAAGGTGCTTCTAATATAACCATGATTAATAATAAATTTTAACGAAGAGTTATAGCAAAACCTGTATTGATGACATTGCTGGTTGCTGTCCAAATTGTGAGTCTGGGATGGACTTGTCTGATCAGCCCAGATGCATCCTGGATTGCAGGCTTGAAGAGGCATAAAAGTAAAAAGGAACTAGCACATTAACCTAGCATATATGCCCTAGACACTAGGTTTATTGTTTCCAACTATCTTTGACGGTGAAAGATGGGAGGCCCGGCTACCTCAAATTAGCCAGAAAATTTTGTTCTTTCTTTCTTTTCTCTGATCAGTATGGGTGGTTCTCGAAGTTTTTTTATTGAGTCAAAGCTTTTTCAGTTGGTGGTCAAGGAAGGGGGGACTTTTTTCTCCCTAAGGATTTTTGAAAGGGGTAAATATTTCATGCAATATGTTTTCATGAGTAAGAATGCGGCAAAATGGCTTATGAAAAATATTGAACACTCTGTGTTCAGAGTCAATCCCAAGCAGTTTTTTACACCCAAGGAAGGTAATACTGCTTACACGTTGCAATGTGGTTCAAACACCTATGGTCAATTCTTAGCAGTGACAGAACTCAAAGTAGGTGGGCAAAGGAGAGCTATAATTATCCCGGCAGGTGAAGCTCAACAAGGTTGGAGGGCTTTTGGGCTTGAATTACGAAGGATGTTGGCACCCACACAATATGCTTCGGGTGGGTCGAAATTTATAGATCAGCCACATAAGCGAAATTCAGAGATTCAATCCTCTCGGTCTTTTGTAGAAGCAGTGAAAGGTCATGCGCCGGCAAGGGATATGAAGCAGATACAGCACCCTGTTACCAGTGACTATGAGAAGCCTCGTATTATGGAGAAGATAGCAGACACTCAGAGATTCGATCATACTAAGTCAGTAGCAATAGAATATCCAGTTGGCAAACAGTGTGAACAGGTGGCGGAAGATGATTTTCAGGTCGGTAAAGCTTGGCCGACAGTCGTGGGTGCTGCGAAAGGGAGGTTTCGGAGCATTAATGTGGGGAAGAAATTAGAGGAGAAAATTCTGGCAATGAATAAAAGCAGATTTCCTTTAAGATTTAATTTGAATTCAAATGAAATTAATGCTGGGAAGGGGTGAGAAATCAGGAATTCACGCTGGACAGGGGAAGGATTGGTTGTGGAATTGAAGGAGAATGGAAGAAGGCGTGTTTCATGGGATTGTGCCAGGGGTGGATTTCATAGATTTAAATGGGTAGCACGGGGAATTAAAACTCCATCTCCTGAGTGTGTGAGTCTGGGTCTAAGGGATTTGGAAGCCCAAAACACTTTAGTTGGTAAGCCTAAAGACTCGTTGGGCCCATGTAAGACTAGCCCGTTAGTATTTGAAATTGGTGAATGCTCTGAGCCTGGTGTTAGCCCAATTCCTTCAAGCTCGAAAGTGTTTGAGGCTGAAAATATATTATGTCCTTCAGCCCCAAAGCCAGACTTACCTGGAAAGTCTTCTACGGAGCAAGAGAGCTCTGTTCTTGGGTCAACAGCAACTGAAATACGGGCGATGTCTACAATGGTAGCTGAGTTGTCCATATCGATGCCAGCAGAACTCAACAATAGCGACGGTGATGCTTAGGAGATGTTGATCAGGCAGGCCCAGCTTCCCATTTTGCCGGTCTTGACAGCGGTGGAGTCCCGGTCTTCTCCGGTTGAGTCACAGGTGGGGTGTGTAGAAAAGGTGGTTTCGGAAACTGTTGAAACTGATTCTCCAAAAGTTTTCTTCGAGGAGGGGACCTATAATTCTCATCCTACGATTAGGGAGTTGGTTGGAGATCTGGATAAGTCATGGGGTAATTCTAAAGACTGGATGTTGGAATTGCGTGACGGTAGGCAGATAGTGATTCCAATGTCGCTTTTTCGGTCTCCAGATAATGGGTTTCCAGATAGTGGGTTGGAGTGCTCAATCATTGAAGGAGAAGTTGTACCAGGTAATAATTCTCTTGACATTGCCAAATTGTTAGTTGGGCAGATGAGTGTGATGGTGTGATAGATTCTTTGTCTGTTGTTAATGGGTCAGAGGATGAGTTGTGGGAAGTTGATGTGAGGTCGATGTCTTGGGAGAGAGGTGGGGAGCCTCTAGTTGTGGTACCTTTGGCCACTGAAATTCTGTTGGAGGATGAACACAATATAGTGAAGGAGATTGGGTGTGGGGAGAAAGTTGATAGCAAACAGTTATCACAGTGGGTAACCAATCGGATTAAGGCATTTAGGAAATCTGTGGGGACTTCATTGGAAGGCTTTGAGGAGCAAATTACGGGTTTGTTGTTAGCCTTAGAGGCCAGGAAAAAGGATAAACAAAGGCATGAGGTAGATAGTCAGAAGAAGGTGGTTAAATCGGGGCAAAAAGGTCATCGGGAATTGAAAAACTTAATGACTTCTTTAAATGTTAAGTATGGGTCAGCTAAGAGAAGGAGTATTAGTAGTGAGCGGGCTGTGGTGGTGCATCAATGAATGTGAAGATTAGTTCTTGGAATGTTAGAGGGTTGAATGAGCAGGATAAAAGGCTTCGGGTCAGAAATTTGATTAGGAGTTGGAGGCCAGATATTGTATGTCTTCAAGAAACTAAAATGGAGCTGATAACTAGAGCTGTGATTCGCAGTTTGTGGGGTGGCCAACATGTTGATTGGTCATATTTAGGTTCTTGTGGAGCTTCTGGAGGGGTGTTACTGATGTGGGACACACGGGCTGTGGACAAAGTGGAGGAAGCAGTGGGACGTTTTTCAGTTTCTTGTAAGTTTAAAAGTGTGGTAGATCAGTTTGTATGGGCTTTTACTGGAGTTTATGGTCCTAATTCAGCGGGTGACAGAAGGTTTTTATGGGAGGAATTATCAGGGTTGAGCAGTTGGTGGAATGTGCCATGGTGTGTGGGAGGTGACTTTAATGTGGTAAGATTCCCTTCCGAATGTGCTGTTGCTACTGCGTTTACTGCTGCTATGCGTGAGTTTTCTGAGTTTATTTCAGAGCAAGGTCTGATTGATATCCCGTTGGAAGGGGGAACTTTTACTTGGTCTAATTCTCGTGAAGTTGCATCGAAGGCTAGGCTGGACAGATTCTTATTTTCTCCAGATTGGGAGGATAAGTTCCCTACTGTTTGCCAGAGAAGAATGTCGAGGCTCTTATCGGATCATTTTCTGATTGTCTTGGAAGGTGGATCCTTTCATAGGGGTAGGAGGCCGTTTCGTTTTGAAAATATGTGGCTTAAGGATGAGGGCTTTGTGGAAAGGGTGCGATCTTGGTGGGAATCTTATCATGTGCATGGGGCTCCAAGTTTAAGCTTCTGAAAAATGATTTGAAAAAATGGAATGTAGAGGTTTTTGGTAATGTAGAAGAACGGGGGAAACAATTGTGGAAGGATCTCAGTGTTCTAGAGACTATTGAGGATAGTCGTGGTCTAACAAAAGAGGAAAAGCTAGAGTTGGAAAGGATCCGAGGAGAGTTAGAGAAAGCTTCTCTTTTGGAAGAAATTTGTTGGAGATAAAAATCTAGAGTTCTGTGTATTAGAGAAGGAGATAGGAATACTAAGTTCTTTCATCGTATAGCCAATTCTCACAGGAGATTTAACTCCATTGATAGGCTTATGGTAGATGGAGAATTGTCTTTAGATCCGGAGGCCATAGCAGAGTGTATCTCTCGTTTTTATAGGCAGCTTTATTTTGAAAATGTGACCCATAGACCTGTCCTAGATGATGTGAAATTCTCTAGAATCTCGGAGGAAGATGCTCTTTGGTTAGATAGGCCTTTTGATGAGGATGAGGTGTTTGGAGTGATTAATGGGTTAAATGGTGATAAGGCTCCTGGTCCGGATGGTTTTTCCATGGCTTTCTTCCAGTATTGCTGGAGTGTTTTGAAGAAAGAGATTACGGGTGTGTTTCAAAATTTCCATACTCAAGCTGTGTTTGAAAAGAGTCTTAATGCTTCATTTCTTGCCCTTATTCCGAAAAAGGTTGATGCTATGGAGGTTAAGGATTTCCGGCCAATTAGTTTAATTGGTGGGATTTACAAGATTATTTCAAAGGTGTTGGCTAATCGGTTTCGAAGGGTTGCACATGTGCTTATTTCAGATTCGCAGAATGCTTTCGTGAAAGGTCGACAAATTTTGGATTCCGTCCTTATTGCTGCTGAATGTATTGATAGTAGACTAAAGACTGGGATTCCAGGGGTGTTGTGTAAGTTGGATGTGGAGAAGGCGTATGACCATATGAATTGCTCCAACGTTGTGGGTTTTCAGAGAAGTGGAGAAAATGGATTATGTGTTGCATTTCTACAGTGAAATTTTCCATTTTGCTTAATGGTAGTCCTTCGGATTTCTTTGGCAGCTCTAGGGGGATTCGGTAAGGGGATCCTTTATCCCCGTTGCTATTTGATGTTGTCATGGAGGCTTTGAGCCGTATGTTGGATGTGGCTGCAAATACTGGACAGTTGTCGGGATTTTATGTAGGCAATACGGCTGGTACTTTGATGATGGTGACTCACCTCTTATTCACAGATGACACCCTTATTTTCTGTGATGCTGACCCTAATCAGTTAGTTACTTTAAGGGAGATTCTAACTAGATTTGAGGAGGTTTCAGGTTTAAGAATTAATTTGGGAAAATCAGAGCTGGTTCCAGTTGGAGACGTGCACAACCTGGATGATCTGGTGGGATTATTAGGGTGTCGGCATTCTTCCCTTCCTTTGAAATATTTGGGCCTTCCTTTAGGTGCAAAATTCAAGGAGCTCTCAGTATGGAACCCTATTTTAGAGAAGATGGAGTAGAGACTAGCAGGTTGGAAAGGCTTTATTTATCTAAAGGGGGAAGGGTAACTCTTATTAAAAGTACTCTATCCTCTTTACCTACTTATTTTCTTTCCATTCTTTCTATTCCTGAGAAGGTGGCCAATCCCATAGAGAAACTATAAAGAGATTTTCTTTGGAGTGGTATTAGTGGTGATTCTAAATTACACCTGGTGAAATGGGCTAAGGTTTGTAGGCCTGTGCAGGTTGGGGGGCTAGGTATAAGACGTTTGAGAAGTTTTAACATTGCCTTGTTAGGCAAGTGGTTATGGAGGTATGGTATAGAGACAGATGCTTTATGGAGGAAGGTTATAGAGGCGAAATATGGGAATGTTTGGGGTGGTTGGTGCACGAAAAAGGTGACAAGTGCGTATGGTGTTAGCCTTTGGAGGTATATTAGAAGTGGCTGGTTGATCTTTTCTAAACTCTTCCGGTTTGAGGTGGGGGACGGTACTAGAGTGAAGTTTTGGAAGCATGTGTGGTGTGGAGATTGTACCCTTAAAGAGGCTTTTCCAGAACTTTACTGTCTTAGTAGGGCAAGAGATGCTTCGGTGGCAGAGGTGATGGGTTGGTTTGGTGGGAGGATTCATTGGGATGTTAGATTTTGTCGTCCACCTCAGGATTGGGAGCAAGAATCTTTTGATCGGTTTATGAGCATTGTCTACTCTTCGACTGTGAGGGGGGTTGGCCCTGACAACGTTTGTTGGAAACCTGCTAGGAGTAGAGGTTTTGAGGTTAGAGGATTCTATCTTTCTTTCTATCCTCCTAATCTTACTTCTTTCCCTTGGAGAATGGTGTGGCAATCGAAGGTTCCTCCAAGGGTAGCTTTTTTCTCATGGTTTGCTTCCTTAGGTAAAATTCTTACAATAGATAACCTTCGCAGAAGGCATATTATTGTTCTTGATTGGTGCTATATATGTGTAAGAGGTGTGGGGAGTCGTTGGATCATCTTCTTCTTCATTACCCCATAGCTTTTGAGTTGTGGTCTTTGGTGTTTTGTTTGTTTGGAATTCACTGGGTTATGCCACATAAGGTAATTGAGGTGTTTGAATCTTGGCAAGGTAAGTTTGGGCGTCATCGCAATATAGGCCTTTGGAGACTAGTGCCGCATTGTTTGATGTGGTGCATTTGGAGTGAAAGGAATGCTAGATGTTTTGAGGGATGTGAACGATCCTTGCTAGAGATTAAATCTTTTTTCTGTCACACTCTCCTTGCTTGGAGTGTAGCTTTATCGCATTCTACTTGTTCTTCCATTCCTGTTTTATTTGATCATTGTAATTTTGATTCTTGATTTTTGCCCCCACAGTACATCCCCAATGTACTCGGGTTGACTATTTTTCTAATAAAATTTTCGTTATCTATCAAAAAAAAAAAGGTAAAAAGGATATCAGGCCAATGGGCTGGTGCACATGCTAGCAAATCAGGCCCAACAATCTTGCTTTGGCTCTTGAATTTTTGAATAAAATCAAAAACACATGACAAACTTACGGATGAAAAAGAGGGCACCTTTACAACTCTATAAACATTTCAAAGAACTAGACAAAATCGAAGAGGAAGCAAGTAGTGAAAATAACGGCACCGAGGGGATTACAGCGCAGTGCGAGGCTGAAGTGACAGCGTCAGCCTCAGATTGAGTGGTACAGCGGTGTTGCAGCCGTGTTGTTTGGCTGGTGGAGTTCTCGGCTATTGGTGGGTGGGGTGTTTTAGTGGCGGTGTAAGGGGTTTTTTTTTTTTGGCTTTGATGAGGCTGAGATCTACTTGGTTCTGGCAGTGGTGTGATGGCTGGGTTTCTTGTGCTGGAAAACATTATGACTGCTTTATTTTTTGGTTTGGTTTGGGTGAGCAGATTTGGTGGTGGTTGGTGTTTGTGGGTGTGGGTGGCTGTTTATGCTTAGACAAATTTGGAGTGGGTTTGAAAGGATCGGACGCTCTAATACCAAGTCAATATAGCACAAAACCTAGGCTTTACCACCTAGAATCTGCCTGCAAACTCTAGGCATCACCACCTAGGGGTGTTTGGCATCACCACCAAACAAAGGGAAACAAGGGAGGAGACATTTCTCAACTCATAATAATATTATTCTTATTCAAATTCCACTATCTTTCACCATTACAAGAGTGCTAGTTAAATAGGGTTTAGGAGATTACACCAATATGGAAAATATCTAATTTAAATCTCTAAAAACCCTCAACATTAATAACCAAATTCAAATTCAAAAACAATATTAATTGCAAATTAAAACAAAATCTTGGCTCCCTGCATCAACTGCTTTTGTGGATATGAGGTCCTAGAAGTTATCTAATGCCAATGGGTTTCTCTTTGGGATGATTTAGATCGATGTTTATAACTAGGCCTGATCGTTAAAGCTGCCATTCAAACCATGTTAAAGCCCATGGAGGGTCAAAAGCTTAAGATTTGTTTCCTTTTTGGCTGCTAACGATAATTTTGTTGAATTTCTATTGGGGGAAATTACACTTTACTATCCTAAACTATACCCCATATTAAACTTTGCAACTTAAACTTTTCGAATGCTCGTTTTGCAGCTTAAACTATGATCTTTGTTAAACTTTGCACCCCGATGTTAACTTTGTTGTTAACTTGGATGGAAATTCAAAGTTTAGGATGTAAAGTGTAATAAGGAGTATAGTTTAGAGTGGTAAAGTGTAATTCATCTTTTGTTTTTAAAGCATTGAGAAGAGGGGCAATTAGGTCTTTTCATGTGGTGCCATATTTTCCATCCAAATTAATAGCAAACTTAATGTCAGGGTGTAAAGTGTAAAAAGGAATATATTTTAGGGTGTAAAGTGTAGTCAATGGTATAGTTTAGGGTGGTAAAATGTAATTTTACCTTTAAATTGTTCATGGACATTTTGATTCTGTTGTGAATTTTATTGCAACCCTGTTGTACATAAATGGGTCTTGTGTAAGGCCTGTTCTCATTTTATGGGCCTCCTTTTGAAGCCAATGAACTTATTGTAATACAGTAGGTGTGTAGCATATGAATCTTACTCTTGCCTTAGATCTTACATAAGTAGTAGGCCTGTTGCCCAGCTCAATGGATTGGTAAACCTTGCGGTTGTTGAATACAAAAATTTTCAATTAGAATTAATGATTTTTCTGGCTAACAGAGCCTTGTCCATATTTGAATTAAGAATGAAAGGTTAATTAATTTTGTTGGATTTAGATCAGTCTTTATTTTCTACTGAATCTGATGACTGATGTGGAAGCTTTGGCTCTTATCTAGGGTCCAAGGTATCTAATATGCCCTTAAGATACTTGGGGCTGCCTTTGGGCTGTAGATTTAAACCATACTTGAGGTGATGAAAAGGAGATTAGTGAGATGGAAGAAGTTTTATTAGTTTAACGGAAGTAGGCTCACCTTAATAAAGAGCATGCTATCAACTTTGCCTACATATTGTCTCTCTTTTTCCTATTCCCACAGTGTTGCTATGCGTATTGAGAAGTTGGAAAGGAATCTTTTATGGAGTGTTTTAGGAGATGAGTTTAAGAAGTTTGGTATCTTTCAACCAATCTTTATTGGGTAAATAGCTTTGGCGTTTTGCCATGGAGAAAGATGCTTTTTGGAGGGATTTAGTTAATAAAAATACCAATTAAGTGCCAAATTTTTATTAACTTTTTTTTTTTTTTTTTTTTCTTTTCAAAAAAAGTTAATAAAAATTTGGCACTTAATTGGTTGGTGCTTGAGGATTGGTAGGGCTTCTTACAGAGTGTCTCTTTGGAAGCATATTAGAAGGGGTCGGGGTGCATTTTCCAGATTCATTAAATTTTAGGTCAATGATGGCACTAATGTTCATTTTTGGCATGACTGGTAGTGGGGACAAGACTCTTAAGGAGGCATCTTCTGACTTGTACAGAATTGCTCATAATAAGGAGGCTGTTGTGGCTGATGTTATGAGATGGAATGCAGGCAATCATCATTGGGATATCACTTTTTTAGAGCCATTCAGAATTGGGAGATGGATATGCTAACAAAATTCCTTAATCTCATCTATTCTACAAAGAACAGAGAAATGCTGAAGACCAAATACCTTGGATGTCAGCAAGAAGCAGGTTGTCTAATGTAAAGCCCTATAGAGTGTTTTATGCTGGAGGTTTGCATTCTTTTTCCTGTAAAAAGCATTTGGAGGGTAAAGTTCCCACAGAAGTAGCTTCTTTTGCTAGCATTTGGAGGGTAAAAGTTCCTGCAAAAGTAGTTTCTTTCACTTGGACTGCTGCTTGTGGGAAAATTCCTACAAAAGATTATGAAAAGGAAGAAAGATCGAAGAGGGCTGAGGCTAGGGTGGAATTGGAAGACAATGCTTCTGGAGGAAATTTTGTGGCGGCAAAAATCCAGAGCACTATGGTTGAAAGAGGTTGACAGAAACACACAATTATTTCATTGTTTGGCAAACTCCCACCGGAGGAACGATTTCATTAGGAAATTGTCCAATGTCGTAGGGAGGACCAAGAGGAGATACGCGAGGAAATAGTTCATTTCTATGAATTTTTGTATTCTGAACCAGAAACTTGGAAACCTCATTTTGATGGTTTATCTTTCCACATGATTGATGATGGAGATGTGAATTGGTTGGAGAGTGTTATTGATGAAGAGGAATTTCTTTAGGTGATAAAATCTATGAATGGAGACAAAGCTCCTGGTCTGGATGGATTTTCGATTTCCTTCTTTCAATGCTGCTAGGATGTGGTGAAAGCGGACATGATGGGCAATTTTCATTCTTTTCATGATGCTAGTTTGTTTGAGTGAAGCCTGAATGTCCATTTTCTTGCACCTATTCCCAAGAAGGCTGGGTTGTTGATGTTAAAGACTTTAGACTAATCAGCCTTACTTGAGTATGTACAAAATTTGATGAAGGTCATGGAAACTTGCTGAAATCAGTACTTGGGAAGCTCTTTTCCAATTCTTGGAATGCATTCATCGTAGGTAGGCAGATTTTGGATTTTATTTATTTATTTATTTTTTAATCTCAAACGAATGCCTTCATAGCCTTTTGCTATGGCATGCCTGCAGTGTTATGTAAACTGGACTTGGAGAAGGCCTGTGACCGTGTCAATTGGAATTTCCTGCTTTATTTATTGGAGAGGTGTGGTTTTGGGGAGAAGTGAAAATGGATCCGGTTTTGCACCTCTACGATGCAATTCTCTTTTATCACTAATGGCAGCCCTAGTTGTTCTTTTAGTAGCTCCAGAGGACTAGACCAAGGAGATCCATTATCTCCCTCTTTTATCCGTAGTCATTAAGGCTTTGAGTCATTTATTAGATAGAGCAGTAGAGGGACGTTATCTAATGTGGACCGGAATAAATTACTGAATGTAAAAGATAGCATAGTCAATTCGCCTGAACTTAGAGAGAATATACTTTTTGAGTTAATTTTCTGCTTGCTTCATGCATAATTTTTACATACATAAATACTAGTGAGGAGATAAACCTCATCACAACCAAGTCCTAAAATATAGGATCCAACTCCTATTTAAATTTAAATACAAATTGAAATTAAATCCTAATCCTCATCCTAATCTACAGGAATCCTAATCCTAATTTACAGTAGAATTTATTCAAATTCAAACTTCTTTGACTCCTACATAATTATTTGCCATGTGGTCTTTGGACACAACATTCCTTTCCCTTTCAGATGAACCTTGTTCTCAAGATTCCGACACTTGGAAATTGATGTTTGCTCACATCAATTGGAGAATACTTAGCCTCAAATTTTAAAGTGTTGAAAGATAAGAATTTGGATATTTGATATTTGCGCCAATTCTTCAACCACTTTTGTGAGCACTAGGAACATAAATACCTAGCTTCCCACATCCTTGAATTCATTGGGAATGACAAACTCAATGTGTGGAATTGAGGTAGGCCTAGTCGAAATCACGAGATCATCCCTTTGATCTATCTTTTCTACTTTGTTGATCATTTGATCTTCAAAGGCAAATTTTGTAGCAAGTGCACCCTCCAACATAATAATCTCTTGAATTGTTGGTGATTCTTGGAGTAGGACATTATGAAACCTAAGTAAGGAGCAGCAATGAAAACCATGTGGTGGTGAGGTGTTGTGGAGACAAAGGATTCATTGACATTGAGAATCCACCAAAAGGGTTCTCCACTGTTGAATCCTGATAGCTCCATGGATCATTGCTCTGATACCAAATGATGTGACCCGGGATAAATTACTGAATGCAAAAGATAATGTAGTCAATTCAAGGTGACCAATCTCCTGAACTTAGAGAGAGAATAGACTTTTTGGGTTAATTTTCTGCTTGTTACATCCATAATTCCTAAATTCATAAATACAAGTGAAGAGATAAACCTCATCACAACCAAGTCCTAAAACATAGGATCCAACTCCTATTTAAATTTAAATGCAAATTGAAATTAAATCCTAGTCATCATCCTAATTTACTGCAGAATTTTATTCAAATTCAACTTCTTCGACTAATTATTGCTAGGTGGCCTTGGGACACAACATTATCTAAGAAGCACCAATACTGCAAGATTTAGTGACACAACATTATCTAATTATTAAATATATTTTTATTTTTTATATATCTTTTATATGCTCATCAATCAAACCCATACAATTTATTAAAAGGTATTAAATTAAACCCATGTTTCGTGTAATATCCTAATCTCTAGCCAAAGTACCAATTCATTAATAATAATGTAAATAGACATTAATATACAAAAGATAATAATAATACACATAATAAAAACTTAATTAGAAAAAAAGTTATATTTTAGTTAGTCAAAAGGTATTAAATTGTAGGTATAATTGTCACTTAAAAAAATAGAATTTTTCCAATCCATGAAAATGTGGATACACCTTTTAAAAAGTGAATCTATAAACTCTCAAAATGGGAATCCGGATTCTCTTGACTTATTTGCAGCCAAGCATAGGAATGCTTGGGAATCTAAGAGGATTCCTAGGAGTGGTCCAGAATTCAGATACCCACCTTTTAAAAGTTATGCTTGGGACTCTAAAGAGGTTTCCTAAAAACCGATAAAAGTAAAAAATAAAAAAACTAAAAATCTAAGAGGTTTCCTAAAAGATTACTCCCAACCAAACACTTTGTAAGATCTGAGAGAATAGCTAAAAGAGATTAGGGATTTAGAAGAACCTTGCAATCTTGAATATAGATATTTTAATGTTCCTAACGACCCTTTTAGAGTGCACTTGGCCTCTGCCTTCTGGATTATTCTCTTTACCTGCCTACCTATTATTTTGACTATTATGTTTAATGCCAAAATGGAGCTGGAGCTCTAGAGCACCAATCAAATTATTGGTGCTGTTCATATATTCATTCCCTGTGACATTAAAGATGATGTGGCTCATTGACTCTCTCACCCATTTAACATGTCAGATTTTGAAAGAAATTACTGAAACTTGATATTGGAATATGTAGTTACATCAGATTTTGTGTTGTTTTCGTTTTTAATACATTCTTAGGTTCTTAGACAATAAGCATAATAATAAGTCTCTTCTAGCCATTTAACTGTCCAGAGATTATGTGTGCCCAAGAGATTCTGTTAAATTCATTCCTTTTGAAAGACTTGGAAAGTGTTCAATTTCTTGTTTTCAGCTGAGTTTTTTAGATTATTAACATTTATTACTGGCTTAGTGTATCTCTAGTACCTTTTTATAAAATTTTTCCCCCTTTCTCTATATCGCCATGCCTAATTTATGTGCAGTGAGTGCTTTGTGGACATTTCTCTATAATCAACAAAATTGGTGCTTGTGGTTTTCTCAAGATGATCCTTGACTTTAAAAGCTACTATTTAGGTGTTGTTTTTAGTTCAGGTTATTGGATGCTTAATTATAGAATGCTAAGGCCAAGAGCTTTGTAGCTCAATGGTATACCTGCTTTCCTCTTTATTAGGAGAACCAAGGTTTGAATCCCCATCTAATTGTTATAACTATCAAATTATTAGCAACACTATATATATAGAGAGAGAGAGAGAGAGAGAGGGATGTAAAGTTATAGAACCTGGCCAGTTAGGAACTTAGGAACAATGTAAACTTTTTTTTTTTGCTTTGGAAAATTAAAGTTCTGGGTGATGGTCAAATTGTTGAAAGATTTTATTTTGCCAGGTGACAAATCTTATTCAGGGAACCCCAATTTCCTTGAGGTACTTGTGCGTACTGTGATTTGATTTCAAGAACCTTCACGAGTGTGATGCTACTTGATCATGGGACCAGACCATATCGATTGTTGATTTGATTTGATGGGTGCGTTTGGAGACTAGAATTGTATAATGTTTGTATGATCAATAAAATTTTATGCTTCTGTTTTTGGTTTGTAGTGCTGCATAGGATCAATGTTACTGTACTCATATAATTGTGTACTTACTATACAAAGTGCTTCACAATCATTGAAGCAATCTGATATGTGAGATTGGTTTGAATTATTACAGGGAGGCTTTTCTTGAGTTGCTGCAGATATTGATACCTTGGGACCTTTTATGGATTTTTGCTGGCTGTATCTGTTCCCCCACCCCCCTCCTTCCTGGCTTTAAAATATATAGTGCTCTGATGCAATAATCTTAAGATTTTTCCTATTTAAATATTTGATTCTTTGTTCCTTTTGGCAGGTATGAAAACTCGTCTGAATCTGCAAGCATTGAACATAGAAAAGATCTTACATGTTAATGATTAGTGAGAGTTGCATTTAAGTATTTTGTCATAATAATCATAGGTAAATGCCCATCTCCAAATTCATGTTTTGAATTCTTTATAGATTTCATCATTTTACGAGAATTATTGTGCATTGTAAAATTTTACCATTTGGGGACCAATCTATACTTTTTGGAATGTTATTTTTCATCAAACCCTTTTTCAGTTGCACGTGTTGAGCTCTTTAGTGATACGCTGCAGTTGACAATATTTTCCTTGGGGAATGTTTGGAAGGAGGAACATCCTGGGAGGATAGCAGAATTTTAGTATCATCTGACACCCCTTCACCCCTCTCTTCCCTATCTTTCCACCTCCCTCCATCCAAACAAATGATTAGTCTATGCTGTACATACACCATGGTTCATACATATGTTGCTATGCCATGAGTGTACTGACACGAGGTGTTTTGCAATGTCTTGTGGAAATGAAATATGCTATTGTCCTCTCTGTTGCTTTTGTACACGAACACAGTATTTAAATCATCGCAGCAATAATAAGTTCATTGTTTTAGAACAGATGGAGAATGTTTACTATAACGACACATTAATAATGGATATAACCTTGCTCTATTTAAATTATCAAGAAATTCTAATAGATTGCCATGGCAAATTACAAATTATTCACTTATGGTTTAACCAAAATTTAAATTATCTACTTGTGATTTGAAATTTGATAATTTATTCTCTTGAGGTTAGTTCTATAACCCCATTGTTAAAAATAGAGTTAAATATGTAATTTTGTTCAACTTTTATGTTTCTCTCCTCCAAAAACATAAAAAAACATTGTTAAGGGTCATTTTCGTAAAGTCAGCTCAACTCAGCAAAGCAGGTAATAAGAGTGGCAGGCACAGAATAAAACTATTAGGCCAAAGCGGCAGGAATAACAGAACATGGGCTCAAAACATGAGTAAATGGGTCTTGAGGAAGCAAATGGGTCCAAAGGGCCCGGAAAGAGAGAAACGACACCCATGGACATGGTTTTGAAACTCGGACCGGACCGTACGGTCCGACCGGGAAAACCGTGAACCTCTCACCACAACGGTTCTTTTAGGCATAAGAACCGGCCTCTGCCCAAAAAGCACGGAACCGTTCAAACCGCGGTTCAACCGCACGGTTCTGAGGACCGGATTCAGACCGCTTTTCACGGTTCCTTTGAATCTGAACTAAAAAAAAAAAAAAAAAAAACAGAAAAACAAAAGAAAAAGAAAACCTCTGATCTAACCCAGAAAACATTTGATCTTTGCTTCAGTCTCTTTGCTTCACTCTCAAAAAACGTCTCACATAATCCAAACACAAAACAAAATCCAATTCTTACAATAAATTTGAATCAGAACAAGCAAAAATGAAAAAAAAAAAAAATGAAAAAAAAGAAAGAAAAAGGAAGAACAATCCGATCTGACCCATCTGGTGGAGGGGAGGAGGACGAACGGTGGTGGGGCGGCGGACGAGGCCTTCGATCTCCACGATCTCCGTCGGCCTTTGATCTCCACCGGCTTGTTCGATCTCCACCGGCCTTCGATCTCCACGATCTCCACCGGCGCCGCTTCAGCTTCAGATTCTCCTCTCTCTCTCTCTTCTCTTCACTCTGATGTGAATGTTTTTTATTTTTTTGAGAAAGCCTGATGTGAATAATGAATAGGAGTAGGAATGTAGATAAGTGATACTGTGAAATAAATGTGTGGTTGAGAGTTGTAATAAATGGGTTCCGTGTGAAAATGTGTGGGGTCTTTAATCTTTATGCCTAATTTTTTTTTTTTTTTTTTTTTTTTATGTAATCGGTGTGGTTTTTTTAATTTTATTTTATTCAAAAGTGTGATATTTAATATTAAGAAATGGCAATTAAGAAATCCTACTATAATATTTTTACAATAAATTTTAAGTAATAGATTGTTATTAGCTAATATTGGTAAGTAAAAAAATAATTTCAGTAGTGCGTTCAAATTAGAACTAATAACAATTTTTCACATAAGATTTTGATATGATTCTTGTAAAAATATTGCGACAAATATTGTGGATATAACATCACAATTCTTTCTTCGTCTGCTTTTGTTTGTATTGCTTTTTTTTATATTTTCCTTTAATTTCATTCACTTTTGTTTCTAGTGCTTTTTTAGGTTTGTCAATGCGAGCTAGACAGCTAGTCACGTGAGCATTGGAAAGTGGAACTTAGAAAGACAATCTAATGCTTTTAATTTTCTTTTTATAAAAAAATGGTTATTATTATTGGATAGATATTTCATATTTGGGCTATAGATGGATATATTAGACATATTTAAAATATGGATTTATAGTTTTAATTAGACTATTTTAGTTAATTTTTCTATTTTTTACTAATTTAATATTTTTATATATATTTAAAATAATTATTAAATTAATTATGACGTCATTACGGTTCGACCCCGGTTCGACCTCGGTTCGACCTCAAAAACCTTGAACCTCTCCCTTTTACGGTTCAATGAACGGTCCGGGTTTGAAAACCATGCCCATGGACAATGTATGGTATGAAAAAGTGAGAATGGGCCGTGGCAGGTTCAAGGCAATGTAAATAAAGATAGTAGGGGTTGATGGCAAGTCCATGAACCCCAAGGATGAGAATGAGGAGATTGGGCCGGGGAAGCCCAATCAAGTTAGTAAAAGCCCATGGGAACACAAAGTCAGTAAATAGGTCGAGGAAGCTCGAGGAAAGTAAAAGGGCCGCAGGCCCAAAGGGAAAAAAGAAAGGGACAATGGAGTCCATAAGTAAGAACACCAGCAGACTCTCTTAAGTCACTGGGGAAAGAAATAAAACGGCAGGTTTGAAAAAGGCCTAGTAGGAACATGTTATCATGGCAGGAAAAGCCAATTAATGAAACAAGATATAAGCATAAACCAAGAAATGGGCCAAGAGAGATGTATTAAGAAAAACCCAATTCCAAAGGGAAGTAGTGAAAATACAAAACGGCCCACATGAAAGAATGAAGAAGTATGGCAGACGAATGCAAACAAAGCTCCATGAGCCGCAGGCAGGCTTTGAACGTACATAGCAGGGAAGCATGCGCAAGGCCCATGTGCCACCAGCTTGTACCCAGCCAATATGAGTCGTGGTGGGGTCATGGGTCAATGGTAAGAGGTAAGGGGGTGTGATTTGGTGGTGGGGAGGGGGGAAAAGATTTATTTTACGTTCCCTATCCAAACCCTTTTGGGAGGTACGTCCTGCTGGGATGACAGACTGCCCAAAAGAGGTAAGATTGGGGAGGGAACGTTGGGTGCATGCCATAGGAAGAGAGAGAGCATTTAAGCCACGGCAGAGGACAGTGCCACGGCGGACAGAACAACACAAACCTGTTTTGTCTGGCGAGGGTAAGCAATGTACAGACGGTGGTCGGCAAGCATGCCCAGACCAGACAAAAGCCGTTAGAGGGTGAAATGGTAAAAAAGCAATCGCGGTAGGCCCTATAAAAGGAGCCTCGCCGTGCCCTGTAAAAGGGACCGAAAAACAGAGGAAGAAAATACATAGAAAGGAAAACTAAAAAGAAAAAGAAAAGAAAGGAAGAAAAGATAAGAAAACAAGTAGTGAGGATAATGAGCATGCACCAATAGATCTTCTCTCTTCTCTCCCCCTCAAAATCCCACTCTCTAAGGAACAATTAAGGAGTGAGAACTTTCTTCGGGCATTTATTACTTAGGTCCGATTCCCTCAAAGTTATTAATCCCCACGGCAGGATAGTCTCCGGGGAGGTTAGTTTCATTGAGAGGAAGCGTTCTTCCTCTTTGATTTTTGCCATTACAGACCCGGTTTTGGTTTTGACGTTTATTTTGATTAACTCATCGTTCAATCAATTGTTCTTTTTTATAAAAGCCATTATTATCACTGTCATTATTACTACTGTGTTATTCGGTCCTTGTTATAAACAAAAGCTATCGCACTCTGTTTTTTATATTTTATTATCATTATATCTGCCTGCCGTAATTTTATTGTAATAGCTCTGCTTGCCGTAAGGGTACTTCTGGCGGACAATGTTAAGTTTGTGCACAAGCCGGCCCAAAGTGAGTTGCAGTTGGGCCGGTCTCAACTTACCTACTCAGAAACACATTAGGGCCCATCACCGCAGGAGGCAGCCCAGCCCAAACACAAAAAAGGCCCCTACAAACATAAAAACACAAGATCAAATAAGATAAAGAGTAATCCAGCGTAACACTTGCATTATAAGATTTTAAATCACAAGTATGTAGCTTAAATTTCAGTTAAATATCATGTGGGTAAAGTGTCAAATTTCAAATTACAGGTAGACAACTTAAATTTCGGTCAAGCCATAGGTGAGCAAGTTGTAATTTTCCCTATTACATGTAAGGTTTTTATGTTAATGTCATTACCAAAAGGAGGGGGGAAAATATCCTATAAACTGGACTCCTTTGTCTAAAGTGGTACCTTTGCATGCACTTATGTTTGTTTTGATAAAGAGACCGAGGATTTAGTTTTTCTTTTATGTGTATTTGGTTTAAGGGGTGGAAAAGTGAAAAAGGATGAAAAACTTATTTATTTAGTTGAAAAGAAAAATGTTGAATGTTAACATTAGGGGAAGGGGGGAAGAAAAGGAAATTAATATGGACGGAGGAGGGGTAGATGGGTAAATTCCCATCTAATTCCCTTCCCCTTTTTCTCCCTAATTTGGGGAAAAAAACAAAACATCTCCCAATTTGTTTTCCTCTCTCCCTTTTCCATCTCCAAAAATCACCCCAATCAAATGGGATCTTAGTGTATGGGGGTCCAAGGTGGGAAGGTTAGGTCAAGCTACAGGGGACAACAAAAATTTCTAACCATTGTTAAAAAAAAAAAGAAAAAAAAGAAAAAGGAATATTCCTTTATAATAGTAGAGCGGAGGGGGGAAGATTATGGACTCAAGACCCATTGCCTAAGTGAATGTATAACTTATCAATTCAAAAATCATTCATATTGACCTTTATCAATCAATAAAATCTTCTTTAGTGTTACACGGTTACACCAAAGAAAAATTTTTTTTTCTAGAAAAAGAAAACAATAAATTTATTATTATTAAGAATGATAATGTTTAATGGCAATTTATGTAATTCAATAAAGCTACGGATACAACAAAATTTTATAAAAAAATTACAACATTCTGAATTTAGACTACCATCTCACACATAATAATATGCAATTTAAATTTATTTTAATATCCCATGTGTAAAGCGGAAGGTTAATTTGAGAGTTGTGAAATTATTGTGAATTTTTAATGTAAGATGAATTTTTGTTTCGCCCATCATCAAGGATCACACTTCGGGTTAGCGTTCCTTGGTCAGGGATTTTGGTTTTTGATGCCTGAATGGCTAGAATTTGGTGTTTAAAGGTTAAGAATTAGTGGGTTCCAGTTAGCTTAACTGGTAAAATCTCTGATGGTCGTATAAGAGATTTGAGGTTTAATCCTCGTCTACACCAAAAACTGATAAGTGTCTTGGTCTGATGATAAAGAATTATTATCAAGAGCGGACGCTATAGGTTAAAATTCTTTAAAAAAAAAAAAGATTAAGATATAGGGAAAGACAAAATGAGATTGCTTTTAAGGAATCTTTATCTCCAAAAAAAAAAAAAAAAAAAGGCTAGGGAGAAACCTAAACACATAGTCAACAACTTGATTATACTTCATTCATTAATTAAATAGTGGTTACAAGTTGAGTATTTATACAAGAGCTTGCTCTATTCTTAGCGGTTGTTCATTTAGCACATGTAAAATATGGTTATTCCCATTTTAGCATGTGTTAAATAAGCTCGTAAACTAATCTAACTAAACTATATACGTAGGATGTACTTAATTCTCGTTCATGTGCTACATTTGACTACTATAACTAACTTCCTAGTTAGTCTTGTTACTTAAGATAGCCATCATTTGGACCTTCTAACTAATCTAACTAATCTCTTTCACTCTCTTAGTCTCTCTTTTCTTTAAGAGGCAATCCCCCTAGAAGTAGTTACACTTGCATTGTTCCAGTTATCCAATCATCTCACATTTCATTTCCAGGCCCTAAATACCCTATTAATGTTATCATACCTAAAACCTTAAGGGTCAGTTTGGTTGGGAGGATGGAAAAGTACAAGGATAAAAAATGGGGAGGGGTGGAAAAGTGGGGATAGAAAAAAGGAAAAAAAAAAAGTTTTCTTGCAATGTGTTTGATTGAGGGAGTGGAAAAGTGAGAGGATATAAAATGTAGATTGTATATATTTACTCTCATGCCCCTAGTACATAAAAAACCAATTTTTTTTAATTTTTTTTAATTACTAGAACTTACAAACTAACACAACTGTTGAAGTGGAAATTTTGCAACCAATCACAAAGCGCCAAATGCTATTTAGTGGGTCCCGCTGACATTATTTAGAGACCAATGGAAATGCTCCAAGTGTTTCTAAATAAAATTTCAAAGAATATTTAAGGGACAATCACATGTCGACAGGTGTTGATATTTAATTTAAAATGACATAAGCAATCAAATTAAATATTGCCATATGTTATTTTAAATTAGAATATTTTGGCTAATCATAAAATGCCATGGGTCCCTTGGAGAACAAGACATAAAGTCCCTCCATTCAAATCATGACATGTGTCACTAATGTGAGCCAATCATGTGCCTTTGAATCTCTTCAAGACTCTTATAAATAAAGACCCTTCTCAATCTTGTAGAGGAGGATAGAAAAACATTCAGAAGTGTTGAAACTCTGTCGAAATCAAGCTCCAAAACCTTCAAGAAAATCAAGAAACATTCAAATACGAAGAACATTCATCTAAATCATTCTTCCAAGTCTTAAAGTTCCACTATGATCAACTTCAAAGCCTCCAGAAACTTCAAAGACTTTGATCCATCAAATCTTCATCGGATTCAAGCTCTAAAGCCCCGAAGAACTTCCACCACAAATCTTCGAAGATCAAGAACATTCAAAGAACCCAAGAAAAACAAGAAATCTCTAACAAGCACGTAGTCAGAGATCTTTTGCAATTTCATTCCAAAGATCTTTCAATCCACTTTGCAATCAATGTAAAGGAGATTTTGTGTTCGAGTGAAGACTATATCAACAAAATACTTGAATTGAAGACTTTTCTAAGGAGATCGAATTAGAGGATTATTCTATTGTATTAGAATCTAAATATAGAGAATCATACCTACAAATTCATCAATACAAATTTACACTTGTGAAACATATTCAATTATTTGATTTTCAAACTTGAGATTTTTTGTTTACAAATTTGGCACACTTGGTGGGACATCTCTACCTCTCATCTCTTTCTACTTTGGAAAAAGAAAACTTCATCATCTTGCTATCAGCTTCAATGGCTGGCCTCTACCAAGAACACTCAAGCTTCATCAACTTCAAGTTCAACTAGACTCAGTGCTTCTATCATCGACAACTATTCTAGTCTAATTGCTCGTAGCAGACTTAAAGCACTTAATCAACTTCAATTTCAATTGAATGATGAAGCCAAGGTACAGATAGTCATCTCCTTGGATTTTCTTACAAGCGAGAAGATTTTCAACAAAGAGCTATCCAACTTGGAGCACCTCAAGTTTGGGGGCAAACCCCCTTCTTCCTTCACAAGAAGTTGTTCTTATGATTCCTCATATGTCATAGGAAGGCCAAGAGTTGAACTTCCCTTGGTTCACATGAATTTTATTTCTCTTCAATCATCCTCTAAATTCATGTCAATCATGATGACTAACACCTCTATTGTAGAGGAAAAGATGGTTGAAATGGAGCAAAATATCATCCTTCTCACAAAAGCACATGGAGATAGGGACCTTCAAATTGCAAACCTAATAAGCAAGCCAAAAGTAAAAGACTCTGGCGAATCAAGCTATGGTCCTAAGTCCTCACATGAGTTCATCCCCACAAAGGAATACAGAGGGAAAGGAACTTAAGACACCCTACAACAAAAACAATCTACTTCAGTTGTTTTGTTATCTATTTAACAACTCCAAGATATGATAACAAACACCATTTGAGCACAATATGGAGGTTCTTCTGCAATTTCTCTTATGTAGTCTAAACCCTACAAAAAGCGCATTGACAACATGAGAATGCCCAATGGATATCAACCTCCTAAATTCCTGTAGTTTGATGGCAAAGGCAACCCCAAGCACCACATTGCTCACTTTGTGGAAATTTGTGAAAATGCTGGAACTAAAGGAGACCTCCTTACAAAAAAATTTGTTTGTTCTCTTAAAGAAAGTTTCTTTGATTGGTACACAGACTTGGAGCTTGAGTCAATAGATAGTTGAAGGCAACTTGAAAGAGAGTTTTTTAATTGATTCTATAGCACACGTCGCATGGTGAGTATGTTAGAGCTTACTAGTACCAAGCAGTGGACAGATGAACCCATTGTTGATTATATTAACCAATGGTGCTCCTTAAGTTTGGATTGCATAGATAGGATTTTTGAAATATCTGTTGTGGCAATATGCATTCAAGGTATGCATTGGGGACTTCTCTACATCCTTCAAGGGATAAAACCCTGAATGTTCGAAGAACTAGCGACTTGTGCACATGATATGGAGTTGAGTATTGCTAATCATTGCAACATGAATTCTCTTGCACTTGAGGAGAGGAAAGATAGAAAAAAAGTGAAGAAGAATGATACCTCTAAAGATTCAGTGGTTGTTAATACTGCCTTAGTCAAGATTTTAAGAGGAGGTGCAAAAGTAAAGGACAATAGACTTGATGGGTGGCAAAAGAAAGACGTGTGTCGTTAAACTCTTAAGGAAAGAGAGCAGAAAGTTGATAATCGAATTACTCCAAACAAAGGTAATCGAATTACCAGAATGCAAGTGGCTAAAAAAGATGGAGAAATTTGATAATCCTAACTATTGCAAATATCACCGCATCACTAGCCACCCAGTCCAAAAGTGCTTTGTGCTTAAACAAATCATCATGAAGCTTGCCAAAGAAAAGTGGATTGATCTAGACTATGATGAAGTAGTTGAAGCAAACCACACAACTATTGTATGTGGGTCATTGAATGATGTACTTCCAACTCTAAAGCAAAGAGCACTTCCCCCAAATTTAGTTGCTCAGAAATCAAGAGGACCAGAAGACAAGCCTTATTGAAATCAAAGAAGAAATACAAGAAGATTGGAACCACAAAGGTCAAGGTGCAATGTGATCATTCGTTGCCTCAAAAGTTCAAGAATCATGTCACTATACTAGAGTTCTTCCCACAAAGGCTCCTTTAAAACGAGTCAGTGGAAACCATTCATATGGTCTCTTGTTATGAAATCCATGATGAGGAAGAGAATTCGAAACCAAATCTCAAGCATATCACCCCACTCAGTTACATGCCTAAAAATTCAATGCTAAGATTGGCTAAAAGAAAAGGTGACATTGCGAACCCTCAGCATGACACAAAGAAAGCTACAAATGGCTTGAATCAAGAAGATGCAAAATTCCCACCACGAATTTCAGTGTTTAATCGCATGAAGGCTTCGAGCTTCTCACCATCATGAATTTCAGCATTCAAAAGGTTAAGTGTTGCTCACCTAACACAAAACCAAAATGCTTTTGCACATAGGCTAGCCTTCTATCAGTTAGGGATGATGAAAGCATTTATCATTGGTTATTCTAAGGACCAAGAAGAGGAAAGTGTTGTCAGCAAGATTCACAGTCGCATCCCCTCACACATGAAGCGTAAGTCTATTCTTGGCATTACCCCAAAAGGTTCACTCAAAGTTAAAAGGCGAACAATCATATACAATACTCAGTCACATGTTCAAGATCAACAAGAAATTGAGAATGCTCCACCAACAAACTACACTAGATGAATTACATGAAATTTACAAGATAATTGATAGTGATGATGTGAGGATCAATCCTATTGATGGGAGGTTCCTCAAGTGCTTCTACACATGAAATTCAAGATTGCTCTTTAGTAATAGCTTAAATTGCCCACCTTGGCACTTCAAAGGTGCATGATGTCTTCTCCTTACTTTTGATTGTGTTAACCTGAAAAAGGAAAAAGGAAAAAAAAAATGCTCGTTAGGTTGGAAACCTTGAAAAAGGTGACCTAAGCAAAATTTAGAGAAAAAAAGAGAGAGCTTGTTAGGTTGATAACCTTGAAAAAGGCGACCATGGCGAAAGTTAAAGAAAAGATCCCCTTTTCTTTTGAACTACGTGATGACATGATCCCTTACGAGTACGTAGGCAACTTGGTATCTCATGCTAAGTTCAGTCACACGTTAAAAAAAAATAAAAAAAACTCACCATGATTGAAGGATTCCATCATAGATTGTCAATTTGCTTTCAAAAGCTCTTTGATTGTAAGGGAAAAGCTTACGATCACACCACCTCTCCTTTAAGTTGCATCACATTGCATTTTTAAAGTCTATGCCGCATCTCATTTGGATTACATAGACTCTCTTCTATGTTGTATCGCATCACCTCACATCTTTAGAGCTTGGATTGCATCATCACTTGTCTAAGTTGTATCGCCTTGCATCTTTGAAGTCCAAATTGCATCACCACCCGTCTAAGTTGTGTTGCCTTTCATCTCTGAAGTATGGATTTGTTGCCTTGCAATTCTGAAGTTTGTGCTAAATCACCTCTCTTCTGAATTGCAACAATTCACATCTTTAAAGCATTGGCTGTGTTGCTTCTCATCTCTAAAGTCAAATTTGTGTCTCTTTACATCTCTAAAGTCATGACGGCATCGCTCATCTTCAAAGTCTTGGTGACGTCTTCTCATATCTTTAAATTCTTCATCGTGTCATCTCTCATCTTCAAAGTCATGTTGGCATCTCCTTGTGCCTTTGAAGTTTGGACATGTTGTTAGGATATGTGTCCTTTAAATCCTATTGTATGATGCCATGTATGACATTATATTCTATGTAATAAAGTTGTTTTATTATTATCTAAAATAATGGTAACATGAATATTTGGACATTATCATATAGTCCATGAGATGCATAGTATGTGATTTAGTCACAGAAAATATAAATCACAAGTTCTTTGTCAATTTAGAATTTTAGTTTGTAGTTGGTGATGAAATTGGGCATTTCATCTGCTAAGACTATAACATATTAACTAAGATGATTTGTCTTGATCATGGAAGTGAAGACTTCTAGTTGATATGTTGATATGTTTTAAGTGTTAAGACATATTGAACTGGATCACTGTGAGATTTATTATTCTACTAACGACTGTCAAATGAATAATAAATTTCACGACTTCTATTTACATCAACTCTTAATCCTAAGAGAATAATGAACTTGATCATGAAGTGTAGGTTGCTTTGATATATCAAGAGTGAGATCTAAAGTCACGATCAAAACCTCAGTATGTTGGGCAACCATATTTAGTGTTGAAGGAACATATATTCTCAAGATGGAATTCATAATCTCTTAACGGAGATATAAAATATTCCATTGAGATAAATTTACTGGGTTTGGTTATTTAGAGTGTTAGGCCTAACCACTTTAGTAAATATATTTATGAAATTAGATTTCATAAATATATGATGAATAATTTAAAGGATTAAACCGGGTACTCAAGAATTAAGATGTAGTAATCTTTAAAGTGACAGTCAACATTCATGACTTTGTATTACTACATATATTTTAATGAAGGGGTTGAATGTATAATAAAGTCTTGGGATATAATTTATTAACAAGGCATAGAGTGCAATTATATTTATATAGTTGTATTAAATATAATTAATTGTAATTTTAGGCTAGTCAAGAGTTGACAAAAAGGTCCAAAAGCCATTGGAGTGTCTTATTTGTCCTTTTTGGTCCCACTCCAAGCCACATACTAAAACCCAATTGGAATGGCCCAAAAGGCTAGCTCAATTAGATAATCAATTATATATAAGCAGAGAAACATACATAATTTGGTAATTGAATGAAATTGTGTGTATGTGAGTGTAAGCCACTCTCTTATTCTCCCTTAAACACATACATATGAACTGATTGAGAGATCAAACTTCTTGGGCATAATTAGAATTGGAGTGAAGATTAAAAGTGTTCCTTAGTACTTTTAATCTTTAGTTTTGAATTTCACCTCAGTATGTTTTCTTATTCTTAAATTATGAAATTTATATAGTACATGTTATTAATTGCAAATGAAGTAGATCTGTTAATTGTTCGCTGTGCATGTTTTGTATGCGATACAAACACTTGTTTTGGCAACACATATCACTTTGTATCTTTGAAGGAGCCTTGATGATGTAGTGAAGGTTTTAGTCTAAGATTCACTGAGCTCATTAAGACATAACATGGTGCCAGCCACATTTAAGAATTGATGATTTTTCTTGTCTATTAACGAGATAATCACAACTCTTAAAAAAAATATATCAAAGAGAGCAAAATCTTGTCCACTTGAGCATGGGAAGATTACAACCCTGCTACCCAAGGGGGCATTAAAACAAATTGTCCACTTGAGCATGGGAAGATCACAACCTTGCTACCCAAGTGGACATTCAAAAACCAAAAAAACAAAGGAAGACGCCGAAGAAACAATTGTCAAAAAACAAGGATGAGCATGAAGCTCCAATGAAACAAAGAAAGAGAAGAAAGATACTGAAGTTGAAGAGGATGAAGGACGATTGAAAAAAAAAAAATAGGGCAATGTTTCATGGAAAAGACAAAATCAAGGAAAGCAATAAATCACGAAAAATAAGAAGATGAAGAAGAAGTTCCATGGAGAAGACAGATATTCATAGCAGCAAAAAAATAAAAAAATAAACACAAAGAAACAAAGAAGAACGATAACAAGCGGCTGGAACCTCAACAGAAAAGTGAGGCTTATTGTTGCTTTTTACAAGCCACAGAAAACCTAATGTTCAAGAAGGTGGCGGCTAAAAAAAATGAAAAGAAAAGAAAATCTTGCAAAAGAAGCAAAAGGCATCGCCGTCTCTCTTATAAGTGATGTTTAAGTGGGGTAATGGGCAGAATAAATATGGATAGTGTTTGTATATGGTTAGTTAGGCAACGCTTGAAACTATAAGGAAAACTAGACATCTCAAGTTTTAGAAACTCGAGATCCATTCACATAGATCTCGAGTTTTCAAAACTCGAGTTCCATGCAAAAAAAAATTTAGTTTTATCGCCCCTATAGTGGCGTTTTTAAGTCTTATAGTGACGTTTTAAAGCCCTATAGCGGCGTTTTTCTGCAAAATTTTTTTTATAAGTGCCATACCAGGTTCAGGAAGCCCTATAGTGGCGTTTTTAAGCTCTACAGTGACGTTTTAAAGCCCTATAGCGGCGTTTCCTGCAAAATTTTTTTCTTAAGTGTCATACAAGAGCCCTATAGTGGCGTTTTTAGGCCCTATAGCGGCATTTTCCGGAACTCGAGTGTTTAAAACTCGATTTCCACATGAATTTTTTTCCAAATCAGACCCATCCGTTTACAAATCGACACTTAAAAACTCGAGTTTTATGTTGGAACTCGAGTTTTAAACACTTGAGATGCTAATTTTCAATTTTCTTCTCAAAAATGACAACTAACTAAATTTTTTTATATTTATTGTTAAATGGAAAAAAAATTCTGTTTAAGGAAATTATACGTGGGCCTTAGTGTACACTTAATTCCCGTTTGAATAGCACATTTACACGTCTGCATTTACGTTTTTTTTTTTTTTTGGAAGCGTGTTTCTTAGTTTCTGTGGCTGTGGTGGCCTTCCAGTGGGTCTCGTGCACTGTTCATGGGACCCACAAACTTCTTTTTTTACCAAAACTTTCATTAAAAATGGGTCCCACGGCACTATTCACACATTTAAAAATTATTTTGCTATAGTGTTTTCAGTTTTCAATTTTCAGCAAAATAAGTGGTATCCAAACACACCCTTAGACCCTAATGCAAAAGATGCCACCTAATTAAGTGGCTCTAGTTATATAATGGACTGGGTTTGTAATTGCATGACATGCTAATTAAGTAGCTCAACTAGTAAAGTCCTTGATGGTTGAATAAGAGATCTGAATTTCAATCCCAGCTTACACTAGAAATTGATTGATGTCTTGGTATGATAATAAAAAGCTTTCAAGCATCAAAATTTACGTTTTGAGACTCGCTCACTCATTGCTCATTAGCCAATCACGTGTGATCACACAAACCCAAGACTCTTATAAATAGAGACCCTCCTCAATCTTATGAAGGGGATTCAGATACAAATTTAGAAGTCTCGAAAATCTGCCAGAATCAAGCTCCAAATCCTCCAAGAACATCATGAACTTCAACCTTCAAATATGAAGAAAATTTGAAGCAAAATCATTCAAGTCATCCTTCTAGATCTCCAAGCTCATTGGAATCAAGCTCAAAAGCCTCCATAAACACCAAGAGACTACAAATTAGTGAAGCTCTACGGATCCAAGCCTCCAAAGCCCCAAAGAACTTTCACTACAAATCTTCGAAGATGAATAACATTCATCCAAATCATTGTTCCAAGTCTCAAAGTTCCACTGGAATCAAGCTTCAAAGCCTCTAGAAACTTCAAAGACTTTGGTCCATCGAAGCTTCATCAGATTCAAGCTCTAAAGTCCTGAAGGACTTCCACCACAAATCTTCGAAGATGAAGACCATTCAAAGAACCCACAAAAAACAAGAAATATCTAACAAGCACACAGCTAGAGATCCATCTCAATTTCATTCCAAAGATCTTTTAAACCACTTTGCAATCCATGTGGAGGACATCTTGTGTTCAAGTGAAGACTACATCGATGCAATACTTGAATTGAAGACTTTTCTAAGGAGATCGAATTAGAGGATTATTCTATTGTATTAGAATCTAAATATAGAGAATCATACCTACAAATTCATCAATACAAATTTACACTTGTAAAACATATTCAATTGTTTGATTTTCAAACTTGAGATTTTTTGTTTACATAAAGAACCAATTATTTTAATAGTTTATACAATTTTTTTTAATTACTACAACTTACAAATTTACACAACTAATAAAACATCTAGCAAAAGAATTTTTTTATTTTTTATTTTTTATTATTTTTTTATTTTTATCATTTGATATGAAAAAAAAGAAGCAGCAAAACAACGTCTTACTGTAGTTGAACAAAAAAAGAGCATGATAGTTTAATCAACGTGCACAGTTTGATTATTAATAAAAATAAATAAATAAAGCCAACCAAGTTGAACCAACATGGGCACAATAAGGGGTAGATGAGTCATTTTCCATCTACCCCCTTCCCACTCCAATTTTCTTTTCATAAATCTCTCCAAATGAGGGGGATTGATTTTTGGTGGGCTCGAGCAGAAAATACCTTGGGCCCCACTAGTTTTTTGTCCTCTTATCTCTCCAACCAAATACCCATTAAAACTATTTTCCCTCCCATTTTCTCCATCCTGCCTAAAATTCATCCAACCAAATGAACCCTGAAGGAATCCTTAAACAACATGTTACCAAAGCCCTCAAAACTTCAAACAGTTGCCCCTTTTCAACTTAACACTAACCCAAGTTGTGCATCTATCCATGGCTTTAATTTGACCTTAGTCAAACATGGGTCATATGATGTCAAATTGCACATCAAACACTTTTGGAAGTTGCACAAAACTATATATATATATATATATATATTTAATTTGATGGAGGTTTCGAGCACAAACTTTTAAATCAGCCTCTTGAACTCGATCAAAATGGCCAAATACCATCTTTGGTTGAAATATTCAGCAATGTACCACTGATTGTGAAATATTTAGAAAAAAATCACATTTTTAAAACTCGAGTTTGACATGTATCTCGAGTTTCAAAAACTCGAGTTCCTAAAAAATGCCCATAGATACCTCATTTTGTACCCATATGACTCGGGCCCCCGTTCCCCAATGATGGTAGTACTTTAAGGCCTAAGGTTGGTTTAGGGCCCAATCAGATTAAAATTGACTTGAGAAAATATTTGTGGAAAATATAAACTTACTTTTGGAAGAAATAAACTATTTTTGGAAAAGAAAGGCCGCAGGAAACCATAAGTGCGCACACGTATACATGTGTATGCGTACGCATACTCAAGCCATGCGAATGCACACTCAAGCCATGTGTACGCATGCTTATGGCATGCACATGCATGCACGAGTATGCGTACATAGCTAGGGTTCCAGAAACTATGTAAGGAAAACTTTTTGCACTTAATTCTGGTTTGGAACAAATCCCACATCATCTGGGAGTTGCCCTACACCCCTATTGTACCACTATATAAAGCCATAAAAGGTACTTTTTCAAACACATAGAAAATATATGGGAAGATAGGCAAGATTTACTCGAAAATAGTGAATCAAAGAGGGAGTTTTTTCACAAAAACATCCTCAAGCCAAGTTTTATTTGATTGGGACCTTTTCTGGTCTTGGTCTTCTAGTTATAAAGTTTTGGGATAATTACACTTTACCCACCTGTGGTTTGCCTCTAATTTGATTTGCCTACCCGTGGTTTCAATTTTGACACTTTACCCACTTGTGATTCCCTCCGTTACTCCTCCGTTACCCACCTCCAATGCAGACGTTACTTTAACACATAAACTCATCAAAAATAGAATCTAAAATAGATCAAACACTCCTCACTCCCAAAACATACTCTCATCCAACGTTCTCACCAAACAAAGATCACAATGCAATGTGCTTGAAATAATGGACTGAGAACCTCCTGGGTTTTGATCGTGCAAGCAAACTGAGGAAGAAAGAGACACAGTGTTCATCTGTTCAACTGAATCAAATACTGATTTAGTATGAACTATGAACTTCACCAAACTTGGAAAAAGAAAAATAATAAACCCATGCACCCATATCAAAATTTTGGCATATCATGGAACAATCGGAGTAAATTTCAAGGTAAAAAAAAAAAAAAAAAAATCAAATGAACAAAAACAAAAGACTGACAAAACAAAATTTTCTAACAAACCTCCAAGAGCAACTTTCAGCCAACTCAAAGAAGCCAAGAATCCCTTAAAGATTTCTCTTTTACTCCACACCAAACCAAGCAAGTCAACATTTAAAATCATTAGTGAACTTTCAACAATGCAGGAAAGGTTTCTTCTTTAGAAACTTTCAATTAAGCAAAAAATTTGTCTTTTGTTTGTGTATAACAAGAAGGTTCAAAGTCTTTTTGTTGCTTTAGTAGCGGTTAGCTTCAATGACGGAAGAAGGCTTTCGTTGAACATTCCTACTAGTCTTAACAATTGTTCTAGGAGTTCTAAGAAAAATCAATTGAGTTTCTTCTTTACCAATTATGCCTGGGTTTGAAAACTAAAGCACCTAAACATGGAGGTATCATCAAGCACACAATTCAAACACAATTCATAGCACAAATATACTTACAAACATAGCAACATTTATTTGAAGGCCACATCAGGGCCATAGACACAATAATATAAATATAAATGAGTTTTTGATGTTTCCACCATTAAAGCAAAAACAATTAAACAGAACCAAAAATCATAAACCCATAATTTTCAATCATAAAGCAGGGCTTTTTCACTTCTCAGAAAGCACCACCACGGAGGCAGAGGACAAGGTGAAGGGTGGACTCCTTCTGGATGTTGTAGTCAGCAAGGGTGCGACCGTCCTTGAGCTGCTTTCCGGCGAAGATCAACCTCTGCTGGTTTGGTGGGATCCCCTCCTTGTCCTAGATCTTCGCCTTCACGTTGTCGATGGTATCCGAACTCTCCACCTCTAAAGTAATGGTCTTTCCGGTGAGGGTCTTGATGAAGATCTGCATAACACCACAGAGACGGAGGACGAGGTGAAGGGTCGATTCCTTTTGGATGTTATAGTTAGCAAGGGTGTGCCCGTCTTCGAGCTGCTTCCCGATGAAGATCAGCCTTTGCTGGCTGGTGGGAGTGGCGTTGGGGTTTCAAGCTTTTCAGATTTGGAGATTTTTCAGACTGGGTTATGTGGGTCAGTGGGTGTGAGCCTTTGAGGGTAAATTTGTCTCACCAGAACTTGTTAGTCCATGTGTTTATAAGTTTGAAAATAAATTAGTTTGGTCAGTGTCAAATGCCAGATGAACACTGTGTCTCCTTCTTCTTCGGTTTGCTTGCACGATCAAAACCTAGAAGGTTCTCAGTCCATGAGGAGTGTTTGATCTATTTTAAGTTCTATTTTTGATGAGTTTATGTGTTAGAGTAACGTTTGCACTGGAGGTGGGTTACGGAGGAGTAACGGAGGGAATCATAGGTGGGTAAAGTGTCAAAATTGAAACCACGGGTAGGCAAATTGAATTAGAGGCAAACCACAGGTGGGTAAAGTGTAATTATCCCTAAAGTTTTCTAACCCATTTTGATTTGGTTGTGAATAAATTGACTGAGGGGAATAGTCAAAATTAAGCTCTAGAGGGTCTTATGTTGAGGTAAAGGTTTTAACTTTGGCTCTTCACATTTTCTTTGTTTTGTTGTTTGTATATATGTTTATATCTTTATAACTTGTTTTGTTTAGTTTAGGTTTACTTCGTGTTTATATTAGAAGTATGTTAGGTTGTTAGATTTCCCTGCTTTCTTTGTTTTTCTGTTATGTTTTCTGGGTTAGGGTTTTGAGTGTGCATGCATTCACATGCTTCATGCATGCGTACGCATACTCAAAGTATGCATATGCATATAGTTGGGATGCGCACACATAATCTATGTATGTGCACACCCTATGTATGCGCACACATACTCATGCCTAGGTTTTTCTTTGTTTTCTTTTACCTATTTAGCCCTTGTTTAACCTAGTTTTTGTATCTTTGAGTATCTGTCTTTTTGCTTTGCTTTGTTTAGTTTAGTTTTATCCTTTTAATGTTGATTATGGTTTTAGATTGTTTGAATAATATGAACATGCACATGAATATGAACATGCATTGATGCATAGGGGTTGTGTTGCAGTGAGGTAAGTCATGCATAGAACGTATGAACATACATTCAAGTGTTTGAATATAATGTTAGGATATGTGCCTTTTAAATCCTATTGTATGATGCCATGTATGACTATATGATGCCATGTATGACATTATGTTGTGATTAATAAAGTTGTTTTATTATTATCTAAAATAATGGTAACATGAATATTTGGACATTATCATATAGTCCCTGAGATGCATAGTATGTGATTTATGTGATTTAGTCATAGAAGATATAAATCACAAGTTCTTTGTCAACTCAGAATTTTAGTTTGTAGTCGGTGATGAAATTGGGCATTTTATCTACGAAGACTAACATATCAGCTAAGCTGATTTGTCTTGATCATGGTTTTGGAGACTTCTAGTTGATATGTTTTAAGTATTAAGACATATTGAATTGGACTGCTGTAAGATTTATTATTTTGCTAAGGACTGTCAAATGAATAATAAATCTCACGACTTCTATTTATATCAACTCTTAATCCTGAGAGAATAATGAATTTGATCATGAATTGTAGGTTGCTTTGATATATCAGGAGTGAGATCTAAAGTCACAACCCCTCAGTATATTGGGCAACCACATTTAATGTTGAACGAACATATATTCTTAAGATGGAATTCATAATCTCTTAACGGAGATATAAAATATTCCCTTGAGATAAGTTTACTGGGTTTGGTTATTTAGAGTGTTAGGCCTAACCACTTTAGTAAGGAGTTACTAAAGTATATATTTATAAAATTAGATTTCAAAAATATATGATGAATAACTTAAAGGATTAAACCGGGTACTCAAGAATTAAGATGTAGTAATCTTCAAAATGGTAGTCAACATTTATGACTTTGTATTACAACAAATAGTTTAATGACGGGGTTGAATGTATAATAAAGTCTTGAGATATAATTTATTAATAAGGACTACAGTGTAATTACATTTATATAGTGGTATTAAATATAATTAATGGTAATTTTGGGATTGTCAGAAGTTGACAGAAAAGCCCGGGACCCATTGGAGCTAGTGTCTTATTTGTCCCTTTTGGTCCCACTCCAAGCCACATACTAAAGCCCAATTGGAATGGCCCAAAAGGCTAGCCCAGTTAGATAATCAGTTATATATAAGGAGAGAAACATACAAAATTTTCAAAGGTATGCAAAATGGTGTGTATGTGAGTGTAAGCCACTTTCTTATTCTCCCTTGAACACATGTTAAACTGATTAAGAGGCCACACTTCTTGGGCAAAAGTGGAATTGGACTGAAGATTAAAAGTGTTTCCAAGTACTTCTAATCTTTAGTTTTGAATTTCACCGCACCAAGGTACTCTCTCTTGTTCTTAAATTCTGAAATTTACATAGTACATGTTATTCAATTGCGAATGATGTAGATCTGTTAATTTTTTGCTGCGTGTGTTTTGTATGCGATACAAACCTTGTTTTTCTAACATATAAGTTGCCTAATATGCTAGATTGAATATCATGAGTTTTGATGCTTGTATGTTTAGATCTTTTTGTTCATATCTGCCTTGAGATGCTTCTACCTTTGGTGATGTATGATTAATGCCATGATAGATGAATGCTAGGCTTGGGGATGATTATGCCAAGTTGTTTGCTTTCAGGTGCATGTTAATGTGTGTATGAGTTAGAATAACGTGTTAAATTTGCCTTTAAATGAGATTAATACTTGGAACAAAATGAGTGTAGGCCAACCCACAAGTCGGGTGGGGTTGGGTGCCTAACACATTTTCATCCAATACCTAAACTCCAAACACGTGCTTTGGTAAAGATCAGTCCTTCCACAAGGGCGCTATATTTATGGTTCCTAGACCTAAACTAGGTGGCGACTCCATTTATATCCTCTACCATGGTCCACCCTAGGCCAAGGTGTACCTTCCTACCAAAGACGATGGTTGCGAGTGCTTGTGCTCACAGTTGTGACTCCACTGGGGATAGAGAGTTTGAATCCAATGTGTTCCTTTTCTTAATCTTGATAAAGGCTTGTTTAATATTGTTTTGCACTCACTTTCACTTGGTTCTTTTTTCCCTTTGCCATGGTTGGTGATGAAAAGGAAAGTGGAGGATCCATTCGGGCCAAGACTTTTCGAAGTTCATCCCACCAACTCACAATATGTGGCTATAGACACTGCATTTTGTACCCCTTACGACTCGGGTCCCCGTTCCTCAATAATGTTAGAATTCTAAAGCTCAAGGTTGGTTTAGGACCTAATCAGATGAAAATTGACTTGAGGAAAGTTTTTATGAAAAATATAACTTATTTTTAGAGGAAATAAACTATTTTTGGGAAAGAAAGGCCATGGAAAACTTGGGGCTTGCGTACACATGCTCAAGCTCTATGTATGTATGCTTCATGCATGTGTATGCATACACGTGCATGTGCACACATGCTAGGGTTCCAAAAACTATGAAAGACAAGTTTTCTGTATTCAAACTCGGTTTGGAACGAATCCCACATTTTCTAGGAGCTTCCCTAAACCCCTATTTTTTGACTATATAAAGTCATAAAGATACATTTTCAGAGAGGACGGGTTCCAGTGGTAAAAACACATAAGATTCACTCGAAAATAGTGAACTAGAGAAGGAGTTTTTCACAAAACATCTTCAAGTCATTTTTGTTTGATTGAGACTTCTTCTGGTAATGATCTTTAAATTCTAAGTTTACTAATCTATCTTTTATTTGATTGTGAATAGATTAACCGTGGGGAATGGTCAAAATCAAGCTCTAAAGAGTTCTAGGATAGAGATAAAGTTTCTAACTTTGGCTCTTTGCTTTTCTTTATTTTTCTTGTCATCTTGTGTTTATATATGTCTTAAATGCTTTAATATGTTTGTTTAGCTTAGATTTATTTCATGTTTGTGTTTGAAGCATATTAGGTTGTTAGATTTCTTCTTTCTTTTGTGTTTTCTTTGTTTTTTGTTATGGTTTTTTGGATTTAGGGTTTCGGGTGTATATGAGTGCGCATGCATATGCATACTTGTAGTATGCGTATGCATATAGTTGGGATGTGCACGCATGCCCTATGTATGGGCACACATGCTCATGCCTAGAAACCCTAAATTGTCTTTTTGTTTGTTTTCCTTTGTTTTATTCATATATTTTTCCTTTGTTTAACCTAGTTTTCATAGCTGTATATATATATATATATATATATATATATATATATATGTTTACCTTGATTTGTTCGATTTTTTTTTTGTTTTAACTCTTTTATGCTTACTAAGGTTTCTTTTTGTTTTGATGAAATAACATG